>CM066331.1:68437237-69903070 GCA_033807585.1 Hydrophis major | reverse complement strand
GGTTAAACTAGGATATGTAGTTACATTTAAAGGAGATAACTGCATAATTGAGAAAGAAAATAAGAAAATTACTGCATCTTTAAGAGGTGAATTATATGTGTTAAATGATGATGGTTTAAAGGTGGCTAACACAGTTTATGAAAATAAGAAACCTCATGATGAATGTATTCACTTGTTACATCGAAGGCTAGGGCATTTAAATTTTAAAATGCTTAAGAAAACTGTTGAATTATCTAAGGGAATAAGTTTGAAACCTTGTAATAAGTATTTGCAATGTAATATCTGCAATCAAAGCAAAGCCAGGGTCACACCGGCTGATAGAGTTGATGGATTTACTACCAAAGAACCTTTAGAGGTAGTATTTGTAGATTTAATAGGTCCGAAAAAACCAAGTGTAGGAGGAGCTCGTTACATACTAAGTATAATGGATCACTATTCTAGATATGGGTTTTGCTATTTAATGAAGAGCAAAACTGAAACGTATCAAAATCTCTTTAATTGGATAAAATTTGCAGAAAGAAAAACTAAAAAGAAATTAGTAACTCTTATAACAGATAATGGTACTGAATTTACAAATAATAAATTCCAGAACAGACTAACAATGTTAGGAATTCAACATAAAAAGTCTGCACCATATAGGCCACAACATAATGCCTTTATAGAGAGAAGAGGCCAAACATTACAATCAATGGCACGAACTATGATGTCTGATTCAGGATTACCTGACAATTTGTGGGGAGAAGCAATAATGTGTGGAAATCATATATTAAATAATGTTGTTAATTCAACAACAGGTGAATTACCATTCACACTGTGGCATGGTACAAAACCTGATTTAAGTTACATGCACACATTTGGAGCACCAGCATGGGTGCATATCCCTACACAACTTAGACACAAAGGACAACATAGAGCTAAAAGATTATATTTTGTAGGATATACATCTAATCATAGATCTTATAGATTCTGGGAACCAGGTACATCTAGAGTTTACACCAGTGCTCATGCAAAATTCCTAGAACATGTAGGATGGAATAGATTAGAGCAAGATTTAAATAATGAAGTTATTATTGAACCCTACAAAAGGCAGAAAAATCAGATTAGTTATAAGAAGAGTCCAATTAAAGAAGAAGTCCACAAAGAGCAAATAGGACCAGAACAAGAGGAAACAGTTGATCAGGAAGAGTTAGATAATCAAGAAGAGTTAATAAATGAAAGTTCACCTGTAAGTCCTGTAATACCTAGACGTACTACACGTATAACTAGACCACCTGATAGGTATCAAGCAAGTATAGTTTGCCAAGTAACTAAAGTTCCAACTAGTGTAGATGAACTTAGGATGTATCCTGCTAAGGATCAGGAGAATTGGCAAAAGGCAATGGAAAAAGAACTAAATTCATTAAAGGTAATGAAAGTTTATGAAGATGCTAAATTACCTCCAGGAGAAAAATCCATTGGGTGCAAATGGATATTTAAAGTAAAAACTGGAAATGATGGGACTGTTACCCATAAAGCTAGGTTAGTAGCTCAAGGTTTTAATCAAACTGCATCTGATTACGATGAAGTTTTTGCACCAAGTCTTAAAGCAACATCTTTAAGAGCAGCATTAGTGTGGGCAGCTAAGAAAAACTATGTCATTAACCATTTAGATGTAGAAACTGCTTATCTACATGTACCATTGCAGCACACTATATATTTAAGAAAACCAGTAGGTATAAAAGACAATAAAGTAAATAGTAATGATTGTTGGAAACTCAAAAAGAGTCTTTACGGGTTGAAACAATCTGGGTTTGAGTGGAACCAATATATTGTGAAAGAGTTAAACAATATAGGTTTTAAATCTGGTTTAGCAGATCCATGTGTGTTTAAAAGAGAAAATAATGGAACGGTGTCATTATTGTTATTATTTACAGATGATATTGCTTTGATAACTAAGACTAATAATGAAGCTAATGAGATTATATCATTATTAGCCAAAAAAGATAAAATTAAAGCATTTAGGTGAAATTAAAAAGTATCTAGGATTGACAATTAACAAAACAAAAAATGGTTTTAAGATATCTCAAGAAGATAAAATTTGCCAATTAATTAAAACGTTTAAAATGGAACTTTGTAAACCGGCAAAGACTCCAATGAGTCAGGAAGTTTGCCAAACTGATGATCAAAGTCCTAAATTTGATAAGTCCACATATCAATCTTTGATTGGCAGCTTATCATATATAAGCAATTGGTCTAGGCCAGATATAGCTTATAGTGTAAATCAGCTGGCATGTTTTAATTCAGATCCACATCAATGTCATTGGCAATCATTAAAGAGAATTTTAAGATATCTTAAAGGAACAATGAACCATGCATTGTATATAGAACCAAAGGGTGATTTGAGTCTTAGTGCCTATGCAGATGCAAGTTTTGCAACTGATATAAACACTAGAAAATCAACATCTGGGATGGCTATATTATTTGGTAAGACACTAATAGGGTGGAGGTCAATCAGACAACAGCATATTAGCTTGTCCACGATGGAAGCGGAATTTTCATGTCTGTCATTACTATGCACTGACTTGATTTTGTACAAACAGTTATTATTAGACATGGGTATAACTGTTAAAGATTCCATTATTGTGTACGAGGATAACCAAGCAGCTATAAAATTAGCTACTAGTATTGCTGTAAAAACTAGATCAAAACATACTGATTTAAGATACTTAAATGTTAGAGAATCTGTAAAGAATGGGCTAATTAAATTGGAATACTGCATGACAGAAGAAAACATTGCAGACCAATTTACAAAAGCTCAAGGAGTAACTAAGTTTAAAGAGAGTTGTAACAAATATGATTTAAAGATGTAAATAGTTATATTTATTATTATTTCCTAAAAGGGGAGAATGTTAGGGATAACATTGTTTTACCCTAACTGGTTTAGGTAAATAATAATATGTAATCATAGTTTGTAAGTTAAAGTGTCTGCAACTTTAACTGTGGGATAGTAATTAAGGGAGTGGTTGTGAAAGCACTTTAAAAGAAGCAAGGCTGCAGCTTGCTCTCTCTCTGGCTTTGATGATCCCTGATTATTGCAAGGACACAAGACTGCTCGAACGGGAGAGAAAACAAAGGACAGACTTGTAAGTGAATTGACATAGGGTATTCAACACGGACTTTGCTAACTGAATATCCCTGAATGGACTGACTAAATGATACATGACTATTGGACTGTTATTTTGACTATGCTATGAACTCATAATGGAATAAACTATATATTTGATAGCACAAGCGTATCTGTCATTTTTACTGTATGTTAATAAACATACAAGCTTAGCTCACTCATTTATCTGTGTGCCTATCTGACTAAGCTGCACATTCTGTTTAGCTTGTCTCCCTAACCCTGGTTGGGGAAACCAGGCTTAACAACTTCTAGGGATACCCAACAACAAATCAGCTTTTTTACCTCCTCCCCATGTTACAATCACTCAACATCACTCTGTTCACAGTCATGTCTACTCAAGATATAAGATTCTTGATTTTCTTTCCTTGGATGGCACATCACAAACCAAGAAGAGAACAAGTAGTCCCACATAGTTGTTTACTGATTCTGTCTTCTAGACAACTATTAAAGTAAAGGAGACGCATTCTATTTACTATTTAATTTGCCCAAATCTTCTATAGCTCATCTTTTTGTTAGCCAATCAAAATCTTCTATAATCTATTGAATAAGAAATGTATAAGGGGAAAAGAGGATTTTTTTGGACTTCTCATTCTCCAAACAAAGCATAGTTTATTTCTAAATTACATTTTTCTTTAATGTGAGCATGAACATAAGTGAAGTTTGATGGCTTTTTAATGTGATTCTGAGATGTTTTTCCTATTTTAAACCAAAGCAAATTGTTCAGCATAAAATATTTGCACTGACCACTGTAAATATTGTCTCTTCAGTTTCTGTCTGTACAAACCAAGCCTCAGCCTTCAGATTAGATGTGTTAATTCAGCAGGCTAGCAGCCATGCATGCAAAACTTTAGGAAATTTGAGGACAGATCCTTGAAGCCAGAAAAACATTTCTTCTTAGAAGTGATCTCTTTTGGCAATAATTTGTCTCCCACAAACTTTGCTTGATTTCTCTGAAAACAACTATAATAACAGGAGCAGAAAAATGGAGCAGTGAAATTTAGAGTAAATGGCTGTACATATTCTTATTTTTTCCACATTAATTTGTTTTGCAATTAGAATCAGGATTTGTATTGCTGGGTATCAGAACATTGATCTAGGTTGAGACTGTATTATCTACCTGCATCTTGCAATCGTGCTGACTTGACTGTAAACTAAATAGTTCAATGTACTTGTTTTATTAAACAATATAACATGGCACAGCTTAAAAAAAATTGAACTTAGATGTCTTTGGGAAACCAAAATAAACTTTGTTGTAGGATGCTGTAAACAAATGATGCTACTTGGATTACCACCAAAGCTCACTAATTTTCCACACTCTGTGGTGTTGGTCTGTCTCATACAAGGGAGAATGTTGTCCACATTTCATGGGAGAAATGCCTTTTATAGACTAACATAAGTAAAACAGAAAGTTTACAGCAGGAAATGTCCACAATTGTTTCAAGGTAATTTTTCAAAGAAGAAAAGCAAAAATAAATATATAAATAAAATAAAAAGGAAGAATCCCAAAGTGGAGACTGTATATTTAAATCTAATGTTTGTGTGCTTTGATGTGAATAGAACAGAACAGAATAAGAGCTGGAAGGGACCTTGGAGGTCCTATTCCAACTCCTGTTCAAAGAAGAGACTCTATATCAGGGCTGTCAAACTCCTGTACCGTGGGCCAGATGCGTCACATGCTGGCCACACCCACACCCAGTTTAGCAAAGGGGGGGGGGACTCCTGATACATCACATGATTCAGCTGTGACAACAGCCCTGTTCTATACCATTTCAGATAAATGGCTGCCCAATCTCTTAAAACATCCAGTGATGAAGCACTTCTGAAGGCAAACTGTACCAGTGATCAGTTGATCTTACAATAAGGAAGTTTCTCCTTAATTCCAGATTGCTTCTGTCCATGATTAGGTTCCATTCATTGTTTCTTGTCCTGCCCTCTGGTGCTTTGGAAAAATAATAATAAGCGCCTCTTTTCTATGTGGCAGCCTCTCAAATATTGGAATACTGCTCTGATGTCACCCGTAGTCCTTCTTTTCTCTAGACTAGCCATATCCAGTTCTTGCAACCATTCTTCATATGTTTTAGTTTCCAGGCCTTTATTAATCATCTTAGTTGCTAATATACATATAATATATGGGAATATTTTTTGTTTGTCAGGATTACCATTTTAATTCTTCAGTCACACATATTTTGAATGAATAAGATTCATATAGTCAATTGTTATTGGCATCAATGTTTATTTTTTTATGAAAAGGGGAAGTGATTGATTGGAAGATAAAGAATAGGATTCATAGATTTTTTTAGAAGCACCGCCAACTGAACTAAATCTTTTTCCCCTCTCTGAAATACCTTATGAATAAAAATAGGGATAGGAAAAAGAATTCTGCACCTGGAAACATAACATTTGAGTAAAGCACATTATTTTTTGAAAATGAATTATGGCTGCACACACAACCTATATAATCAGATGTACTATTTTGACTACAAGGAGGAACAATTGGGTGTGTTATGTGCAAGACCCAAGGCTATCTGAAAATAACTGGTTTCTAGGCAGTTTGATATTAACCCCATGTAATTATGCATATCCTTTGTAGATTTCAGTTATTTTAAAAACAAATTATCTTATACATGCCTTGTTTCAGCAGACATAAATTTAAGCTTGCCCTGAGTTTTGCATGTTCTATCTGTTATACTACCCATACCAAAACTTCTAATTTATTTATTTATTTATTTGTCAATTGCTTACAAGATAATAGATATAAGTATAAACATGAGTAAGAATACAGGAAATAGGTACAAAAAAATGGGACAATAGGACAGGGATGGTAGGCACGATGGTGCACTTATGCACGCCCCTTACAGACCTCTTCGGAATGGGGTGAGGTTAATAGTAACATTCAATTTTAGTAAGAAGCCATGTGAAGCAAGATATAAGAGTTAAGGAAGCCCTTAAGTTTTATTTGGCTATCAAACAAAAAAGTAGTCCTTGACTTACATCCAAAATGGAGCACAAAATTTCTGTTGCTAAGTGAGACACTTATTAAGTGAGTTTGGCCTCAGTTTACAACCTTCCTTGCCACAGTTGTTAAGTGAATCACAGCAGTTGTTAGTAACATGGTTGTTAAGTGAATCTGACTTCCACATTGACTTTCCTTGTCAGAAAGCCACAAAAGGTGACCACATCGCAACATAAATATGAGTCAGTTGAGTCAGCTCCAAACATCTGAATTTTGATCAAATGACCATAGGGATGCTGTAACAGTCATAAGTGTGGAAAACAGTCATAAGTCACTTTTTTCAGTGCCATTGTAACTTTGAATGGTCATTAAGTGAACTGTTATAAGTTGAAGGCTACCTGTACTTGAAAAACCCAACCATACTTTATCCATGTTGAGTGTTAATATGCTATTACTAAATCTTTTCAAAATCCTTCTTAAGATTCTTTATTTTGTACCTAAACATAACTGAAAGAAGTCTTTTTAAAAATCTTTCATGTAAAGGACCATTAAAAATAAAGCCATATGGCCATTCTAAGAAATAGTGAAAGAATAAACTCAACTCCCATTTCCATTTCACTTCCAAGATTAGTGCATTGCTTTTGAGCTTCTTAGGGTTTTGTATAAGGATAAATATCATTCCATTGTGCTTGTAATATGTGAAAATGATAGTGGTAAGAAAGCAAAAGGAACCATTAAATCTTAAATCTATCTTCTCCCTACCTTTTGCATTCACCATTCTTCAGATGAATTTGTACATTAAGAAGAAGAATAATGAAAATAACTTTGCATTATTTATTAACCAAAGCTGTCTTTACAAGTCTTCATTTTTTATCACTATGTGTGGAATGAATGCATTTAAAGTGTAGTAGATATTTGTGCATCTTAGTTTAGAAAAAAGCTTTTAACTTTATGTGAAATTGCTAGTGCCCCTGGAAACTAGTTGCTTCTTGTTCTGAAGTAGGAGATTTAAGACCTGAAAGGATGATGTAATGTTTACCAAAAAGGCAGGTCCACAAAGAATCTTTCAGGCAGCAATGTCAGAAAATAGATTTGACCTAGTGCAAGATCTGTAGAAACATTACAAAACACTGCACAAATAATTAATTTTAAAATAAGTGTTTTGACCTTCAAAACTTATAACTCTCTATTACAGCTAATATGGATATTTCAGAAGGTACCCTGGATTGCTCTAGTATATATATACCCAGTATTGCTCTAATCATTAAAACTGTGAGCTGGCATATAGATCAGGGGTGTCAAACTCTCATTGTCACATTGTCATCACGTGATGTATTGCGACTTTTTTCTCCTTTGATAAACCAGGGCTGGGCATGGCCAGTGCCCGTGAGTCTGACACCCCTTATACAGATAAATCAAGTTTATGTCTACCTTTATTGAATGACTATAGCCATCACTATCACTCAGTCCAACATATATCACAAAACTGTTGTTGAAAAGATTGAAGGAGGGAATCGTATGTAGTAGATGGTGTCATTCAAATTATAACAGCTCCCAAATTATAATTCAGTACTTGATCTGAGTGATGTGAGGCTAACATGTATAATACATATTAGTATATGGATGCCTGCATCAATTTAATGTTGCATTGGTTTTTAATCACTGAAATTGTCTACTTTGTGTGTGTATTGTGTTAATTACATTTCATCTTTCTTTCAGGAGTTGATGGCACTGTCACTACGTACTATTCACTCTTTCAATCTTTCCCACAATAGCTTTGTGGTGTATGTTGCACTGAATAATAGTGATGGCCAAAATTACTCAACTAAACTTAATCTATATGCTAGCTCTTGTTCTGTGTGATTATTTCACCCAAGTCAGATTTTGAAACCATATTTTTTCACAGTCCTGAAATTTCTGAGTTTCATTATACTAAATAACTTTCATCAGGAAAATATTGCAAAGCTATTATGAGTGGAGAGAAAGGATGGAAGCAAGAGCTAGAATGTCATTTTTCTGACTATACCAAAAAAACAACGGTTCCTCTTTTCAAGAAACACAACTGATATTGGACTTCCGGTTTGCGTGGCTTCGGAGCAGCAGGAATTCGCGACAGCTCGCGATTCCTGCTGGCTAGCTGCCGAGGTACCCCCGATCCAGATGGGTCAGGGGGTTATGGCTGCCCTGTAGGGACAGCTGAAGATAGAGGGGAGCCGGTTAGGGAGGTGGGGGCATCGCAGACCCCCCCCTTCTCCGGGAAAACCCCTTTTTCCCAAGGCGGTGGAGCGGCGGTCAGCA
Source organism: Hydrophis major (assembly GCA_033807585.1). NCBI lineage: Eukaryota > Metazoa > Chordata > Lepidosauria > Squamata > Elapidae > Hydrophis > Hydrophis major. Next base: position 69,894,656 of record CM066331.1, on the reverse strand, counting down.
ATGGCCGCCACGAAGAAGCCAGCAACCGGGTAAGAACTGTGCTGGAGGAAGTGTGAAAAGTGAAAGTTCTGTCTGAGCCGGGTCAAGTAACAACTTTTAAATTGCCTGGAATTGAGCTGCTTGTTGCTGGAGGATACATTGTATCCCTAAGAAGATCGAAAGCGGCGGAGAAGCTGTTAAAGGGAACTTTTTTTTTATTTTATTTTTTTACTCTCTCATCCCACGGAAAAAGCAGAAATATTTGGATGTATTAGACACTGAAAGTGGATTGCTTTGAAAGCTAAGCTAAGAGACAAAGGGATTTTTGGACATTGAAAAATTTAAGAAATTGGAAAATCTCTGCTGGAGGTATGGATTTTTGATTATTTAAAATTGTTATTGCAAGTGGGAAGGGAGAAAGAAAAATTGGAGCAGAAACTGAAAAAGGAGGAGACTGTCTAGAACGTCTTGGTGGATCCCAAAAGAAGATATATGGTAATTGGACCTCTTTGATCAAAAATTAATTTGGAAAGAGAAAGAGAAGAAGGAAGAAAAGTATTAACTTTTGGAACTTTTTTCTTTTTTTCCTTTTTTTAATTGCTTTTGATTGTCTTGGATTAAAAATACTTGTGGTTGTTTTGGAAAAAGTTTCCCTTTTCATAATGGCATTCTCTGTGGATGAACTAGAGATTGAATATCAAAAATATAAAAAAGAAGATACTTTGGGCGCTTTGTTCCAATTCTTAGAAATGGCGTTATGTTCCTTAGAAAAGTTGACGCAGCAGAAGGACTGGGACAAGGAAGAAGAGGAAAAAGAAGCCATCTTTGATGAACAATGGGTTCCTTCCGGAGAGGAGGAGAAAAAGGATAAGAAAAAGGGGTTTTTAAGAATTATAAAAACAACCAAAAGAGAGAAAAATGAGCGAAGAGATGGAGGCAAGGTTAGAAAACAAAAGAAAAGGAGCAAGAAAAGCGAAGGGAAAAAGCAAAGGGGTAGAAAGGGCAAGGAGAAGAATAAGCAAGAGAGAAAAGGGGGGAGGAGAAGCCTTAATGGGGGGAAGCAAGATTTAAAGAAAAAAAGTTTATTTAGAGACAATGGGTGAATTTAATTTAGACTAAAAGAGGGATTCTGGAGGGTATTTAAGAGTGTGTTTTTATATGTATGTATATTTAGAATAAAAAATTTATTATGTAATTTTAAGAATTTTTTAAACAGAATCCCAAGAAAGATTTATATGTAGTATTTTTAAGTTAGGTAATGTGTTATAGATGCAACTCCAATTGGTTTACAGGAGAAGTATAGTAAAAGAAAAAAGATGAATGGATGTTTGGAAATAGAACAGACAAAGAATGTTGTTGAAAATGGTAATAATGGAAGGATATATATGCTTTTTTTTTGATTTTGTATATTGATAAAAGGCAATAAAATTTTAATTGATAAATAATTTGGATGGAAAAGAGAAGTAGGGATAAGATATGAAGTTAATATTATATGAAATATTGATATTATAATCTGGAAATGTTATGTTTTATTGGTCTATCATTATTATTTTTTTTTAGAAAAGAATTTATAAGCTGTTATGCCTTGATTTTGTGTGTATTGATTTTAGAAAACTGATAAAAATGGTTTTTATATATATATATAAAAAAGAAAATGATAATAAGATATAGAAGGAGACTTAGGTTGAATATGATGTTTGAATTTGTGTCTGTGTAAAGAGTTTTTAACCCGGGAACAGACAACCTTCAGAAAAGATCTTGTAGTTTTGTCTATGTTTTGTGTTTGTATGTTTGTGTATTATGCTTATGATAAAACTAACAAAATTTGTTTTTTATTAAAAAAAAGGAAAAAAGAATCAATAAAACCTTGGAGGAATGTTAGATGAGAATAATTTAAACAAGTCAGAAAGAAAAGAATATGATGATTATAAAATGGATAAATATGGAAGAGAAATGAAATTGAATTGGAGTAAAGAGAAATAATGAGAAACTTGATGAAAGATATTTGCGTGTCCATATGGGGATGGGATAAATTGGAATTATGTTGTATAAAAATATTGTTTTGTTTGACTTGTAAGGATTTACAATATTAAGAGGTTTTATGTGTTTATGTATTTAATGGTTAATGATGTGTTGTTTTATCTTTAAAATTAATAAAAATTTAAAAAAAAAAAAGAAACACAACTGATATTGTAATCACAATTTGATAAGCACTTTCCCCTTGACATTTCTGCAAGTTTCTTTGTTATCTTGCATTTAAATGGCTATACAAAACATCTTTTCTTTCCAATTTATCATTACAGGCTTAAAAACCAAATCTGCTTTAACTTGCCTTTGACAAAAATATATATTCTACCATTTATTTTCTTACTTCCTACGTTTCTAAAGTTGTGCTCTGCATGTTTCCAAATATATCAATTTTTTTCCTTTCTTGCCTCTGGGCAATCAGCAGTAGGAATAGATAGGTAGTTTGCTAAAACCTCTTCTTTACTCAAACTACTCAAAGATTGAATGGTGATGTGGTAGGATCAAAATAGCTTTATTTCATATATATTTAACATACTGATAATGATTAAAAATTAGTACATCATAAATATAATGTAAAATGTGCAAGATTTTATACTATTATACTAAAATGTGCAAGATTTTATACTATATAAAAGTTCTTCTAACAGATCTGGAGAGATGATAATGGGGGGGGGGGGAATCCATTTATCAGTAATTTCTGGTATGCATTGCTCCGCCACAATAATCTTCATTAATCTATTGTCTCCTGTTATAATATAATTTCTGGTCTAACATTTTCCTAAAAAAAAATTAAAATAAGAAATAAAATACATAGTAAATCTGAAGATTGATGGTTATAAATCTGAAGATTAAAGATTATATTTAATTTTTTAAAAGCCAAGAGATTTCTTTCATCTTCATTAAACTTTAAAATATGCTGCAGGGAGAATAAAAAGCCAACGTGCAAATAATTTGCAACAGATATTAATATTTTAAAAGTTACTGAAAATGGAAATGCCCTTTGACCACTCCCATCTATTTAAAATAGTACAATTCTCCCATGGTCCCTCTATAGATTTAGTTTGATTTTTTTTGAGAGAGAGAAAGAAGAGAGAAAACTAGCAGAGTTTCACATATGATTAATGTCATCTCCTTTTGGATAGCCTCCTAGGAAATTCACAACAGAATTCATTTACATCTCTGATTTTCTTATCTTAGAAGTTGTAGCTGCATCGAGGCTGTTCTAAATGCTGATCCATGATACTTACTGGGGTAGATAATTGTGCCTCCTTCATCTGTGCTATGTAGCAACCTGGGCAAAGAAACACTAATGTTTCAATTCAGAAAGAAGATGATCAATTTTCTCAAATGAACAGATAGTGTTTCTTAACTTTGGCAAATTTAAGATTGATGGACTTTAACTCCCAAAGTTTCTAGGGTATTCTGGGAGTTGCTGACAGTGAGGACAATTAACCAGTGGAACAGTTTGTCATCAGAAGTTGTGGGTGCTTTATCACTGAGGTTTTTAAGAAGAGACTGAACAATCACGTGTCTGAAATGATGTAGGATCTCCTGCTTAAGCAATGGTCTGGACCAGAAGACCTCCAAAGTCCCTTCCAAGTTCTATTCAAATTGAATGATTGATTGAGCTAAGATCCACACTTTTCAAAGTTGCCAAGGTTGAAAAACATAGCTGTCTATTCCTCATGTAGGCATTGGGATGTAATAATGGGTCAAAGCTGGATAATGCCTATTACCTATGTGAGCCTAGGGTACCTTCAATTTAGGGACCCTCCAAAACTGTGGATTTTTATTATTTTTATTATTTTCTAGCTGAGATGATCCTTGTTAAGATTCTGGAAATTAACCCTTACTTGAGCATAGAAATCAGCTATATAATGTGCAAATCTTTTCAATTCAATGAACTGATCACTTGTTTTCTTTTTTCTTTCCAGCCCATAACTCAAATATTGACACTTTTCAGTATTATATCCAGATCTCAAAACAAACTGGGGATTCTTTTCCTGTTGAAGTATAGCCTAGGAGAAAACATTTGTACAAGTGTTTGTCCCCATCATAATTAAACATTACATATTTACATTTTCTTACATATGGACTTGAAAACACATCCTGTAGGCAAACATCAACACGCAATTCCAGAACAATTCAGGCTGATCTATTGAAAGCATTGAACTCTGTTGCATGGAACAAGCAGGAGGATAAAATCATTAAAAAGTAAACAAGGACTTAAATATATGCATATATGTAAATAAAGCTGCCTTAAGGAAAAGATAAACATGCATTTCAGAGCAAACATATGGTAGCTCAAACAATCATCCCTTTGGAACTGAAGCAAATAACTTTCCAAGTTTGGCGTGTTTCTCCAATTTGTTACTGCTTGTACAACTCCTTTGAAATGCATTGTGCATGTATAATATTTGGGAATATTCACAGATTGCATTTTATTGGCTGAATCCATCAGTCATAATAAAGAATATTTAACTAGACACATTCTACAGATATTCCAGTTAAAAGAAAAAATTGCATATATTCTGATCGGAAGAGCAGTGAATTCCCTTTTGTTAATACTTAATACTGAACCAACTAAATGACTTCAACATGCTGTTCAAAAATATGTATGTATGTATGTATGTATGTATGTATGTATGTATGGTATTCAGCTTTGTTCGGGTATTTTCCCACGTCATTGTAGTTGTGCTTTTAAAGTTGTAGCAACGTTTCGGCAGAATCTCATCTGCCATCATCAGGCTTCTGTATTGTGTTCCTCTGTGTATTCAGCTTTGCTCGGGTATTTTCCCACATCATTATAGTTATCCCACGTCTTTAAAAGCACAACTATAATGATGTGGGAAAATGCCTGAACAAAGCTGAATACTATATGTGTGTGTGTGTATGTGTGTGTCTGTTTGTGTCTGTTTGTGTATCTTCAGCTGAAAGCTGAAGAAGCTTCTACGATGAGAAGCAAAATGTCTTCAAAGAAAAACCAGTAAATTCAGTTGTTCTTGAAAAAGCACCTTGTATCCAAGAAATGCATATTCCAGACAATCAAGCAGACCTCTTAAATAATATAAATTTGGGTAAAATGTACTCAACACTTGCAAACAAAAAAAAGGGGGGGGAGGTATTGTAGTATATGTAAAGGATTAGTTGCAACATAAACAAATATACAAAGATCAAGAAGGAAGAATGCTCTTTATAGAAATAAATGTAAATCAGAAAAAGATGTTATTAGTCACAATATGTGCCCCGAATACAAACCAAAAAGAATTTTATAATCGGCTTCACCGTAAGATAACAGAATTTGAATATGCTAATGTATGCATTGTAGGAGACTATAATGCAGTCCCAGGCAAAAATAAAGATTATAGAACTCCCCCCCCCCAAAAAAAAAAAGGAAAGGAAAGGAGAATACTCCCTTCATCTTTTAATAATATGATAAGAGAACTTTACTTCAAAGATGTGTGGAGAGAATTAAGTAGAATTATCCACACTGATCAGAATGGCTTCCTCCCCTATAGGCAAATAAAAACCATTATGGATATATTAGAATATTATGAAGTATACTCAACCAAGACAATGGCATTGATATTTGTAGATGCCCAGAAGGCTTTTGACAACCTGAATTGGAACTTCCTTATTAAACAACTGATAGGCATGAAATTTGGTGAAAATTTTATCGGATTTATTAAGACAATTTATAACATGCAAACCGCAAAAATGTTAATAAATGGGGAAAATACAGATACCATAAAGATAAATAAGGGAGTAAGACAAGGCTGCCCACTAGCTCCTCTACTGTATATATTGGCAGAAGCACAAATTAGCACAAATAGCTAGCACAAATTAGGCAAAATCAAGAGATTAGACGACTAAAAATAAAAAAAGAGGAATATAAACTCCAGGCATTCACCGATGATATGGCATTTATATTAGAAGATACCTTAGAAACAAGCCCTAAGAAAAATAGAAGAATATGGAAAGGTGGCAAAGTTAAAAATTGACAAAGAAACAACAGAAGTGTTAACAAAAAACTGTACAAAGGAGCAGAAGGAAGAACTAGCAAATAAATTAAGTATGCAGGTGGTAAATAAAGTAAAATACTTAGGGATCTGGTTGACTGCTAGATGTTCATCAATTAAAAAAGATAACTATGATAAGTTAATAACGCAAATAGTTAAAGATTTAGATAATTGGGCCAAATTGCAGTTATCGCTATTGGGACATATTTCGATAGTAAAAATGAATATTTTGCCAAAACTGTTGTTCCTGTTTCAGACAGTGCCAGTCAAGTTGGAAAAGAATTTTTTTTGTAGAATTAAACAAATGTATATCTAAATTTATATGGCAGAGGAAAAAAACTCAGAGTGAAATATGAATTATTACAGGATGCCAAGAAAAAAGGAGGATTTGGCCTTCCAGATTTTGAATTATATTATGATGCTGCTATAGTAAACTGGCTTAAGGATTGGTTAAATTAGAAAATAGAAGGTTATTAGTATTAGAAGGTTTTGATCTCCAACTTGGCTGGACCCCTTCATGTGGGATGGAAAAACTAAACAACATTCATATTTCCAAAGGCACCATATAAGAAATGTGTTGTTCAATATCTGGGGAAAGATTTAAAAAAACCACTAGCCAAAGGTTCCATTGTGGCTATCTACATAGGAAGCAGTCACATATCCAAATCTATTGGATTATGAAAATATTGTCAGATATAAAGATTTACTATATGATACTGGAGAACTTAAAAATAGGAACCAAATACAAATTCAAGGAAGGAAATAGCATGGTGGCCCTTTGCACAAATACAAACCCATTATAAAAAAAGATAGAGAACAATTTGACTTTAATATGATCCCACAAGAATTAGATAAAATATGGCTAGGAGAGGAAAAGAAAACAATTAGTAAAACATATAAATATCTTTTGGATTACAAATTAAAAGAAGAAATAGTCATAGATTCTATGATAATTTGGGCTAAAAACATGGGTCATAGTGTTGAATTAGATAAGTGGGAACACATCTGGCAAACAAATTACAAATTAGCCATGTCAGTCTCATATAAAGAAAACTTATATAAAACGGTTCATCCCTGGCACCTTCCTCCTGCGAGACTGGCTAAGATGTTCCCCAACCTACCATTCAACTGTTGGAAATGTAACTATGCACAAGCAACATATTTTCACATGTGGTAGGCTTGCCCATGTGCTCAGAAGTTTTGGAGAAATATTAGAAATTGGATTTTAAATATAACAAAACAAAATTTAAAACTTGAACCCGAAAACTTTCTGCTAAGTATGATATATTTAAACATGGAGAAAAAATATCAATATTTAATTTTGCACATCATAACTGCGGCCAGAATAACCTATGCACAAAACTGGAAACTGTCTTTCATTCCTTCAGAGGATATGGTAATTTAAAAAATACATGAATGTGCTGAAATGGATAGCCTAACCAAATTGTTAAAAAATAAGCAAGATAGTGACTATTACGAAATATGGAACATTTGGTATGATTGGTTAAAGAAAAGGTCATATTTGATACTTGGATAAGTTATGGAAATGACAGAAGACGTGCATTTAATTATAAACTATATAGAGAAATTAAAACATTAAAAGAATGAAGGAGTTATTGTAACAAGGCAGATCACGTCAATGATAAAGAAAAAAAAATTAATCATTGCTTAATATATGCTGTAAAATGTATCTCTGTGTGTATGTGTGTATATATATCTACTAGCAACTACTAGCAACTACTAATAGCAGCTACTAGCAACTACTACTAGCAGCTACTATCAAGTCACTAACATCCTATGCACAAGCAAACCACCCAAAAGCAACTTGCACAAAGAAGAACTAAAAGCGCTGCAAGCCCTAAAAAGGATAGCAACATAATCATACTTCCAGAAGACAAAGGGAATGCCACAGTAGTAATGGATAGAAAAGACTATGAAACAAAATTGACAGACCTACTCCAAGACTCCACATACAAACCCATAAACACGGACCAAACCACATATCTGGAAAAAATAACCAAGAAGAAAATTATAACCAGCCACATGAGCAAAGAGATCCAACAGACGATCATCCCAAGAGAAAAATCTTCCAGATGCTCCAAAGTATATGGCCTCCCAAAAATACACAAAGAAGGCATACCTCTCAGACCCATAGTCAGCTCCAGAGCAGCACCACTACAAAACCTAGCTAAACACTTAGTAAAACAACTACAGCCCCATGCTGAAACAGCAGCTTCACATGTACAAAACTCATACCACTTCTTGGAAATGATCAAAGATCTACACGTGGAACAAGAAGATCTGCTTGTAAGTTTCAACGTGGTTTCACTATTCACTCAAGTCCCAATAAAAGAAACTCTTGATATCATCAAAAATAAATACCAACCAGCCAAACATCTCATGGAACTAGCAGAACACTGCTTAACCGACACATATTTCATATACAAAGGACAAAGATACAAGCAAATTGAAGGCGCCCCTATGGGATCACCACTGTTACCTGTCATTGCAAACCTGTTCATGGAAGAATTCGAATCCAGAGCCCTGGCTAATGCCACCCACAAACCCAAACTATGGTTAAGATACATCGATGACACATTTGTGATTTGGCCCCATGGAAAAGAAAACCTAAACAACTTCCTAACATACCTAAACAGCACACACCCCAAAATCAAGTTTACCATGGAAATGGAAACAAACAAACAACTACCATTCCTAGATGTACTCATCTACAAAAAAACAGATGGCACACTAGGACACACCATATACCAGAAGAAAACACACACCAACCGCTACCTCAACACCCAATCCCACCACCACCCAGCACAGATAAACTCCATGGCCAAAACACCAATCACCAGAAACAAACACCTGGCAGACAAGACACACATAAAGACTGAACTATGCACCCTGACTAAAGTACTGACAGACAACGGCTTCCACAAAACCAAAATCACCGGCTTGATCCAGAAAAACACACTGAGAAATAATGGAGACCTAGAAGATGAACAGACCTATGGAACAGCTGTCCTGCCCTACGTAAGAGGTACTACAGACAAAATCAGTAAGATACTACACAGGCATCATATCAAGACTGCCTTCAAAACAGACAGAAAAATAGCAGCCATCCTTAGAAACCCCAAAGATAAAATTGACCTGGAAAACCAAGGCATATATGAAGTCCCCTGTGCATCATGCCCTGCCACATACATTGGACAGACCAATAGAAGAATAAGTACCCGCCTGGATGAACACAAAAATGCAGAAAAAAAGCTGGAACACACTTCCTCACTAGTTCAACCCATGAAAGCCACAGGTCATAGCATCAACTTCAATGGCACCAAAACCCTAGCCACTATAGAAAACCCCAGCCACAGAATTATCAGAGAAGCCATAGAGATTGAAAAAGACCTGAAAGCATGAATAGAAGAGATGATTCCACCAGACTGTCAATTATTTGGAAGCCTGCACTCACAAACAAAAAAATCTCCACACCACAAGCCAGGCAAACACCTGGGCACAAACAGATCCCCCCTGATACCTCCAGCTCAAACACACCCCAACCAGGCACCAAGATGAAACCTAGCTTCCGAACAAATGATAGCCATCCATTTACTCGGAGCCAAGCTGCACTAAAAGCCTCCAATAGAGGAACACAATGTTGCCAGCCAATCAAGACACAAAAAAAGCCACAAAACAGACAGAAGATATTAGAAACACCAATCAAGTAGAACACAGAAAACTCCAAGACCAATAAACACAGACCAAGACTTCCAACCAATCAGGATGAAGAAAAAACCATTCTGGCACAGCAGTAGGCTAGCCCCAGATTTAAAACTGAAATAACTGTAAAAGTCTGACTCACAGATGAACACTATACAGAAACCTGATGATGGCAGATGAGATTCTGCTGAAACGTTGCTACAACTTTAAAAGCACAACTATAATGACGTGGGAAAATACCTGGACAAAGCTGAATACCATACATGTAAGTACCCGTGAAAACTTAAGAAAACATATATATGTATATGTATATTGATTTGTCTGTTTTAAATGTATGTCAAATAAATGGTTTTTTTAGAAGAAAAAAAATATTAAAAGAAAAAGAAAAAGCAACTTTGGGACAACCAAAGGGACCTGGATGACTGAGAACCTCCATAGACAGATACAGCTTATATGGAGAAAAAACCAGAAAGAAACAGAAAAAGTCAGTTTAATAACGAAGTTATCACTGATTTTAAAAGGACAAGCTCTCAAAATTCTGAATTTGTTTAGATTTTATGTTTTAGATTTCACAATCAGAAAATATTAAAAATAGTCAATGCTGTAATGACTGCATAGAGATTTTTTTACACTCTTTCCAGAATTATGTATTGCTGCTATTCTTGATGATAATGATTGTAGTCAAGATCTATTCAAATCTTGCTAGATTTCAAATAGATAGTATTGAAATGATTATTAAGGCATAAAGTCAGGGGTCTCCAAACTGGACAGCTTTTAAGACTTGTGGACTTCAATTCTTGGAATTCCTCCTCCAGTCAGGAACTCTGGGAGTTGAAGTCCACAAGTCTTAAACTTGCCAAGTTTGAAGACCCTTGCATAAAGTTTCTTTAAGATATTCGTTTTCAGCTTACTTCTACCACCACTGAGTATTTCCTAATAACCTGGCATGAAAAGCATATTTCTGATGCAATGGACACTTTTCAAAATTGCTGACCTTGGTATCAGACCGAAAGATCACAGTGGTTAGGAGATCAAGAGTGACTCAGAATCTTTTCATATTAGATGTCACCCATTCTCCTGAGGTTGACCATCAAGAGTTGAACTGTATGTTTTAAAGAGAACATTGTGTTATTTCAAAAGAACTATGTGTATTTTTTCATGAATGTTACCATGATGATTATGTCTGTTTTGCAATACATTTGCCATGGGTGTGTGTGTGTATGTATGTATGTATGTATGTATGTATGTATGTATGTATGTATATGTATATGTATATGTATATGTATATGTATATGTATATGTATATGTATATGTATATGTATATGTATATGTATATGTATATGTATATGTATATGTATACATATTTGTTTTCTTAAGTTTTTGTGGGAACTTACATGTATGGCATTCAGCTTTGTTCGGGTATTTTCCCACATCATTATAGTGGTGCTTTTAAAGTTGTAGCAACATTTCAGCAGAATCTCATCTGCCATCATCAGGCTTCTGTATTGTTTTCATCTGTGAGTCAGACTTTCTGAAAATGTTATTTTGAAAAAAAGAGGCCAATTTTTTTCAGGCATTCATATCTACTCATAAAGCACTTCTGCAACTACATGTTAGTGTATAAACTGCTACTAGCCCAAAGTTCAGCATCTTGGTGGTGTATTGATTAGAATGCAGTACTGCTGGCTAATTCTGCTGACTGCCGGAAGTTCGATTTTCGCCAGTTCAAGGTTGACTCAGGCTTCTATTCTTCTGAGGTCAATGAAATGAGGATCCTGATTCTTGGGGCAATATGCTGACTCTCTAAACCACTTAGAGAGGGATGTAAAGCATTATGAAGCAGTATATAAGTCTAAAATGCTAAGTGCTGAGTGCTAATTTCACAATGAGTGTTTCATGCCAAGCATTTTGCTGGAATATCTGGCCTACAGAGAGTAGTAAGAATAACTTTTTTTTTCAAAAATGGTATAAGTGTCAATGATATTGTTGCTAGTGCATTCTTTTCTTTTCTAGAGATACTGAAAAGAAGGTGGGTATTATAGTAAGAAAATAGAATACACATACTACAAATTTATCAAACATTTCAATTTATCCAGAGGTCTTTTGCAATGTAAACCCATTCAATATTCTGCTTTAAATTTATAACTGTGAAAATATTTTCCTGAAGGTTTTACTTACTAGGATCAATCCTTTCAAGCATAACATTATGTTCCAGTTGCAATTGGTTGTTAAATGTATATTACAGCTCTGTAACTGATACTTAAAAATTAAATGTAGCATTATTTAAAGAGAAAATGTGAGGTACAACAATTCCAATTTAGTGCTTAAAGCATTCCTTTCATTGATCACTTTCACCAGACCCTTATCAGCTTCAGACTAAAAGTTTACTTAAACTTAGTTAAACTTACAAACACAAGTCCATATGTCAGAGACATGCTGATACATACGCAGACAAATAAACATTTCTAAACATTCCTGGGTGGTGAGTGAAAGCGGATTCTGAGAAATATATCTTCAGACAAGAAGAAACCCCACATACACAGGAAGTGCAAAGTCAACCTAAACATTTCATTTTCTATAAGAACCAGAAAACCAACTGTCACCAGAAACAAGGCAGGATATTGCTTAAGTGCAGAAAACCTCACTTTTTGCCTGCTGGTTTAATTTCATGTTTAGCTACATGTTCTGGGAGTGGTATCGGAAACCCTGACAGAGAAAGTCTAACTATGACAGGTTGAGGTGAAGAGGAATTTGTTGGTATAGCCTTCTGATACATATCTTTTGTCGTGTCCGCGAAAAAAGGTTCTGAGTCGGTGACTTTCGTTAACAGCTCTTTATTTCTAATAGTTGAACCGAACCGGCAAAAGGCAAAAAGCCTCCGGCTTTTATACCTTTTGCCGCGGCGGCCGCGGCCAATGGCAGCGATTCAAGTCTCCCGCTCTTGGTTTGAACCAATCACGGGAGACCTCAATCGGGCCAATCGGCGCGGCTCGCCTGGCCAATCAGAAATCCCCGCGCCTTAGCCAATCAAGGCGCAGGGATTTCGAGTAGTCCATTTTAATACATAACACCCCTCCCCTCTTGGTACGGTCCTTCACGTGGTGTAGTCGTGCAGGTAGGCGGGGCTCCGTCGGGTCCTAGTTGACCTGCGCAACTCACTTCCTTGTTGTAACTCGGCCGGAGCGGTCATCTTTTTGGCTGCTCCTGGCTCTGTGAGAACCGGCTGGATGATCGGGCCGGTTCTCTCGCCGTGGCTCCCGCCTGGGCCTACCGGGTCGGTTGAGTCACGGATTTCGCCGCTCCCGCTTGGCTTCTCCGAGTCGGTAGAGTAGGCCGGACGGCTCTTCTCCGGATGGGACTCGCGAAGGCTGCGTTCCGGTGAGTTTTTAAATTTAATTTTCTCCTGCGTTTGTCTTACCGGGTATTCCCTCCCCCCTTGGTTCGTGTCTTGGGGGTTGAGGTCAGTCATTGCTCGTGACTGGAGCTGGTCGATATGTCGTTTCCAGGCTCGCCCATCGATGGTTTGGAGCCGGTACGACCGTGGGCCAGTGATTTGGGTTATGACGGCTGGGATCCATAGGGGGTCCCCCGTCATGTTTTTGGCGTAGACCAAGTCGCCTGGTTCAAAAGTCCGGTACCTGGAGCTTGAGTCTGGGGGTCGCTCCGGGTTATAGGTTGGGTGCAGACGATCGAGTGGGGACCGCAGCTTTCTGCCCATCAGGAGCTCTGCAGGGCTTTTGTTGGTTGTGGTATTGGGTGTGATGTGCTGTATGAAAAGTAGTGTGTTGATTTTTTCGTTGATCTCCCCGTGGTCCATTTTCCGGAGGGTCTTTTTTGTAAACTGGACCATCCGTTCCGCCCTACCGTTCGCCGCCGGATGTGCCGGTGCTGTCAATGCGTGGCGGATACCTCTTTCGGCCAGGAACCGTTCGAATTCGATGGAGGTGAATTGGGGCCCGTTGTCTGAGACAATGACGTCTGGGAGGCCATGTGTGGAGAACAGTTTACACAGCTCTTTAATGACAGCCTCTGTGGTGGTGGATTTCATGTCAGCCACCTCTAACCAATTTGAGTATGCATCGACTGTGATTAGAAAAGTGTGTCCATTTGTGGGGCCAGCAAAGTCTAAGTAGATTCTGGACCAGGGTCCCCGTGGTATTTCCCAGTCCCGGATAGGTGCTGTGGGTGGGCTGGATCTGGTTTCCTGGCACCGGTGGCATTTGGCGACCCATGCTTCAATTTGTTTGTCCATCCCTGGCCACCAAGCGTAACTCCTGGCCAGGGCTTTTGTCCTGACGATGCCAGGATGACCCTCGTGTAACATCTCTAGGACCCTGTTTTGCAATTTGCCTGGAATTACCACCCGATCACCCCACAGGATGCAACCTCTTAACAGTGAAAGTTCAGTCTGGCGCTGCCGGAATGTTTTAAAAGTCTCGTCAATGTCTCTTTCCGGCCAGCCTTTTTCTAACCAATGTAAGATTTTCGCCAAATGTCTGTCCCTAATGGTTTCTCTGGCAATATCAGATGCGGTTATGGGCAAACTCTCGATACTCAGGGTGTTTGTTGTTGGTGCGGGGTCAGGGTCAGAGTCCGGCAAGGGCGAGCGGCTTAAAGCGTCCGCGTGCGAAATTTTCTTACCTGGCTTGTGTAACAGTTCGTAGCTGTAGGCTGCCAGGAATTCAGACCATCTTGTCATGCGGGGCGACAAGATGTTTGGTGTAGCACGGTTTCCAGCGAGGATGCCCAGCAGTGGTTTATGATCAGTGACTATTTTGAATGGGCGGCCGTACAGGTACTCGTGGAAACGCTTAACGGCGGCAACTATAGCCAAAGCTTCTTTGTCCAGCTGGCTATAGTTCCGTTCCGGTTTAGTCAGAGTTCTGGAAAAAAATGCGATAGGTGCTTCTCTCTGGTCTGGGAGGGTATGGCTGAGGACAGCGCCGACGCCGAAAGGTGATGCGTCGCAAGTGACAGCTAAGGGCAAAGTCTCACTGAATTGCATCAGGACGGCGTCGGAGGTGAGGAGGTCTTTGGTTTTCTGAAAGGCGGCTTGTTCTCGTCTCCCCCAAGTCCATGCTGCCTTCTTGTCTAGGAGTCTATGTAAAGGTTCTGCCGCCGTTGCCTTCTGAGGTAGGAAGACATTATAAAAATTCAGTAAGCCTAGGAATGCTTGTAGTTCTGTTTTGGACTTCGGGGTGGGGGCTTCCTTGATGGCTTTAACTTTTTTAGTTGTAGGGTGGATGCCCTGCCGGTCTAGGAGGTAACCCAAAAACTCTATTTGCTGTGTACAAAGCTGGCATTTTTCGCGTTTGACTTTAAGTCCTGTTTCTTTAAATTTTGTTAAGACTTGTCTTAATCGGTTTTCTAATTCGGCTTCGTTTGGCGCCGCTATTAATACGTCATCGAAATAGGGCACCACCCCCTTGATGCCCTGTAGTAAACGTTCCATCAGGCTCTGGAAGATGCCTGGTGCCACGCTGACTCCAAATTGGAGTCTGTTACACTTGAAGGCCCCCCGGTGTGTCACAATTGTTTGGGCTTCTGCCGTTTCCTCGTCCACAGGCAGTTGCTGGTATGCCTGGGCGAGGTCGAGCTTGGCAAAAAATTTTCCCCCTCCCAGTGAGTGCAGTAAATGTTGCACTATTGGAACTGGGTAGGCGCTTTGCTGTAGCGCGCTGTTTAGGGTGGCCTTATAGTCCCCGCAGATTCTCACGGACCCGTCTGGCTTTACTGGGGTCACTATAGGGGTCTCCCATCTGGCGTGGTCTATCGGTTTTAATACCCCTTGTTTGACGAGTTTGTTGATCTGCTCGTCAATTTTTGGCTTTAAAGCAAAGGGCACCCTTCTAGGTTTAAGCCGCTTGGGGGGAACCCTTGGGTCTAAATCAAACGAGATAGGGGGCCCCTTGTACTTGCCCAGGCCTCCATCGAAGACCTCCTGGAACTCCTGGACTAGCCGCTGTTCCCAGGCTTCAATGGAGACTTGGTTGACACCTGTCAGCGCGATGTTAAGCGGGGCGAACCATTGCAGACCCAGCAGGCTCGGGCGGTCACGATCGACTATTGTGAGTGGCAGTTGTTCGGTGTGGCCTTTGTAGGTTATGTTAAAGTTCTTGGTGCCCACTACCGGAACGCGATTACCTTGGTAGTCTTTTATGATGATTTTCTGGGCAAACACGTTTTTTCTTTGTAGAGTAGGCACTAGTTTTTTTATTTCGCGCCATGCAATCATGGAAAGGTAGGACCCGGAGTCCACTTCCATTTTGCATGGCCGGCCTTCGATGTGGACTTCTACGTGTACCTTTCTGGCGCCGTCGGAGATGGCGTGGCCGATGGTCACCGTCTGGTGGGTTTCTTCTTTCCGCCGACCGTCGCCGCTTCTTTGAGGTCGTTGCTTCTGGTCCCATCTACCTGCTGGCTGGCGCTCTCTGGCTCTGGGCGGGGAGCTCTCTCTTCTTCTGTCCTGCTGTTCCCATTTTGGCGGGCTGCGGGTCTTCTTTTGGCGGCAAACTCGAGCGATGTGGCTCCTTCGGTCACAATGCCTGCAGATAGCATCAAAGAAACGGCATTCAGACCTGGGGTGGTCGCCGCCGCACCCGGCGCAGTTGGTCCTCGACCTACGACTGTTTTGGCTTCGCTGGTTTCCGCGTCCCGTCTGCACGCGATGTATGTCCTCCTCATCATCTGACGTGCTGGAGGTTGACTGGTAGTCGCCGTAGTGTGCGGTTGCTTCGTTTCTTGCGTCGGCCGACCTCGCGGGGTTGTTGTTTCCGCCCTTCGCGTCGGATCTTCGCATGGTGTCTGCTGACGTGCGGGTTGCTTCTGCGGCTGCGGCTGCGGTGAGGGCATCGGCTAGGCTGATGTCGCCTTTGGCCATAAGTCGGCTCTGGAGTGTCGGATCCCACAATCCGAGTACGAAACGGTCTCTTATGAGACTATTCAATCCTTCAAACTCACAGAGTCCCCCTAGGCACCTTAATTCAGCGACAAAGTCGCTCAGTTTTTCGTCTGGTCTCTGGTTTCTTCGGTAAAATTCATTTCGTCGTATTAGGATGGGGACCTCGGGGGCGTAATGGCGCCTCAGTATGGGTTCGAGGACGTCCCAATCCATGGCAGTCACGTCTGCCGGTTTGGCCAATGCCTTGGCCATCTGGAAAACCTCTGGTCCACAATGCGTAAGGAAGACGGCGCGTTTTAGCGGGCCCGGGGCGTCCTTCATGCCGGCACATTCCAGGTACATACGGAATCTATCCGAGTACGATTCCCAGTCCTCGGTGGCAGGGTTGAAGGGGGCGGGCGGTGCTATCTTCGCCATTTTGCTGTCGCTAGTTCTTAGATGGACACGGGGTTCAGTTCAGGGGCGAGATCCCATCCTCGTCGCCAGTGTCGTGTCCGCGAAAAAAGGTTCTGAGTCGGTGACTTTCGTTAACAGCTCTTTATTTCTAATAGTTGAACCGAACCGGCAAAAGGCAAAAAGCCTCCGGCTTTTATACCTTTTGCCGCGGCGGCCGCAGCCAATGGCAGCGATTCAAGTCTCCCGCTCTTGGTTTG
The DNA here is from genome assembly GCA_033807585.1 of Hydrophis major. NCBI lineage: Eukaryota > Metazoa > Chordata > Lepidosauria > Squamata > Elapidae > Hydrophis > Hydrophis major. The sequence goes on along the minus strand of CM066331.1, from coordinate 69,877,353 downwards.
AACCAATCACGGGAGACCTCAATCGGGCCAATCGGCGCGGCTCGCCTGGCCAATCAGAAATCCCCGCGCCTTAGCCAATCAAGGCGCAGGGATTTCGAGTAGTCCATTTTAATACATAACATCTTTAATTGGGTCCTTGGTGCTCTCTGAGCTTGGTGGTGTTCTTGCAAACATTTCATTACCAAACTATCTTACATCATCCTAATATCATTCATTTACATCAAGTATCTAATTTAGTAATAAAATGTCTGCAAGAAAACCATCAAGCTCAGAGAACACCAAGGACTGCACAGTTCAACCCTGAGCTATAAATATTCACTTGTATCAGATGTCTTTAGACAACAGATGACTTTCAGTACAAATAGTTTTTTTAATGGAACTTTATGAAACTTATCATCAATAAAGGTCATATTTGTTTTACGATAGTGGTGCTACATAGCAATTTGAATAGGACAGGTTTATAGCTCAAGAGATTTGATATCTAAAATTGACATAAGAGAATCAAAAGAGTTTAAGAAGCAAAAAAGAATATTTGAAAAAATGGTCCTGATTTTAGTTGTTTGCATTTAGCTTGGCTCTAATAGGATCTGAAAATATTGTTCCAAAATCATCACAGAAGCTTCTGAAGAGCATTTTTATACATTTGTGTGGTTTAATAGGATGAAAGAAACTTCTCTGTACATCTAAAGATTATGGAAGTGATAAAGAAAGATCATGTGAGAGTAGAAAGCTAAAGAGAAAGCTCACAAAAAGGAGCTTTGGCATAAAGGGGAAAGGGATTAATACAGAACTAGACTGGAAATTAGTGTATAAGTTTACAGACTAAAAAGAATACGAATGATTTGGGCCACAAAGGTTATAGTGGAGATAAGTGGAGATAGTGCAACAGAGAGGAGAACAAGCCAAAATAATAGAGATGACCAACATAGAGACAATATGTTTGGATAAGAAATTAATGAAAGAAGGTTGTATTGTTGTAATATTATAGAGGATGAACTGAATACATGACCAAAACACAAATACAACATTTTTCCCAGGCTCTGGGAAGGAAGATGATGTTCTTATAGGACATTATGAATTTATGAACATAAGAAGGTTTAGAAAGAAAATGTGTAAGTTAAATTCTGCAGGTAGTAAAGCTCAAATGAGAATGAACAGAAGTACTTAGATGAAATTGGATGAAAGCAGGAAGTTTTGAAGGAATGGGTATGATTGCCATTATCGAGGGCTGTGAAAATCATAGGAGTTGTTGAGGACACTGAGAACCATATGCAGAAAAGAACTAAAGATAGGCAAGAACAAAACCTTGGGAATTTCAGTAAAAAGGGGGGAAATATGGAAAGACAATCAGAGGAAAACACTATCTGAATTAGGAATATCTAGCGTGTCAAGAAAGTCAAAGAAGAGGGAATGGTTAACTATGTCGAAGATATCAGAGAGGTCAAGGCAGAGAGGTATAGATTGGAAAATGTGAGAACAGTATTTAGAAGAATGAGAGAGTTTTAATACAGTACAAAAAAAGGAAACCCAATTTTGATGATCAACAGAAAAGTAAGAAGAAAGCAACAGAACTAGAAAAATTATGCTGGGAATTCAACAGCAAAAGAACATTAGAAAGAAATGATGATGAATGGGTGAAAATGGAAGAAATGGGAACATAATTGAATTCCACAGTGCTAGTCAATTGTGTTTACTCAGACAAGGCTATATTGTCATTTCTTTTGGAACTGCTATGTATTATAATTATCATTTCTCCCTCTGATAATTTATATATCTTTTTGAAATGTTCAAGATACATTGAACCAGACAAATTACCTGCAACAATTTAATTGTTGACAAGTTAACAAATCAATTAGGTAGGGCTATTTCATTGAGAAAACACTGATAATCTACTACAGCATTCTATATGGTTTGAATGAATGTAACACTCATTAACGAAAAATATATAACCAAACACCATAAAACAATCTGGTAATCTGATCATCTATACAATCTGGTCAAGTGATGAAGAAAATAATCCCAGTTTTCCACTGTTGAAGATAGAAAGGGAGGACAAAATCTTTTTTTTTTTAAATCTCCTAGAGCCTACTCACAATTGACATGGGAACCTGTCTAGTATTATAGGCAAAAGATTATTGGGATAGGAAGGCACCAGTTCTAGTGCGCAAAACTCAGGATCACCAATAGAAATTAACCATAGACTAGAGTTTTCCATAACCTTAGTAGTTCTTTTTAAGATATTATTCACATTGTAAATTCAGAAAGGACTCAAGGCAAGATGCTATGTAAAATTCTTATTTCAAAAAGTTGTCAATAGATGTTTTTTTTTAAAAAAAAAATACAAGTACTTTTGTTCTTTAAAATGAAGATCAGACTTTTTATTTCAACATTGAGTAGTCAAAGAGAAATGGAAGGCTTTCTTATAACCTCTTGGCCTAAGCATTCCTGGTTTCCATGTTAAGAAAGCCTTTGGAACATCATGACACTTCTTTATGTGTGAGAGGCTTTGACAGATCAAAGCAGACATTCACTTCTGGCTTATCTAGTGCTTATCCTAGAACTATTGACCTCTCAATCATTTATTAACAAGCTTGTCCCTTCCTCCCACTTCATTTGAGAAAACTATTTATCCAGGTTAACAGTTTGCAGAAAAAGTCCCAGATTCCTCTCAGTCTTCCTGGTTCATCCTGTAATGAAATTTAATAAAAGAAACTAATCCACATTTTCTGTCTATCGTGTGTATAATAAAGAAGTCTCAATTTGTATAATGACAAGGAGTTCAAATGGTAGTATCCTAGATTATTATGAATACAGATACAGAATTGGAAGGGACCTTGTAGGTCATCTAGTCCAACCCTCCCCCCACCTAAGCAGGAGACCATACACCATTTCTGACAAACGGTACTCCAATCTCTTCTTGAAAAGTCTCAAGTGATGATGCTCCCACAATTTCTGAGGACAAGCTTAATATTTTATTTTATAAAAATAATTTATTTTATTTTATAAATAATACTTAACATTATTTTGTAAAAAGTTTCTGAAAACAGGTTTAGCTTTGATACCAGAGAGATAGACTGAAAAGCTACAAGTGAGGATGGTCAGGAACAAAACACTTGTGACATAAATCTACCCTCTGCATATGGTGGGCAGAGTTGGCATTACGACGATACGGCATGCGATCTTGGAGATCTGAGATCGCTGCCGATATCTTTACTCCTGGATGGTCCTATCGGATCTAAACCATCCCAAAGAGATGGTGAAAGTGAAGAGCGCATCCTGTTGATCCCAGGGATACCGCAAAGTCCCTGATATATCCAGGAGAAGCTCTTCTTGCCAGTGGCAAAGGGGCAGCCATTAAAGCTGCTGAAGTGGAACAGCTCCAAAATGGAAGAGAATAAAAAAAGAGAGTGTGCCGGTTTGGTGAGAATTTTTTTTTATTCTAAGATATGAAAGGACACCCTAAGGAAAAGAAAGAATCTGTAAAAGTTTTGACAGAAGTGATTAAGCAGCAATTTTAAACAGGAATGTCAAAGTAATGGTTTTTTTTCTTTTTCTCACTGCTGGATTTTCTATACGCAATCTTGTATTTTGAAACTGGACTGGTTTTTTCATTTACATCTATTTTCTTTTTTCTCCTTTTTGATTTTGTAATATTTTAGGCTAGAGGCTCCCTTTAGTTATTCCTTTTTTAAAAAATATCTTTTTTTTTTATTATTATTAATTCTTATTATATCTTGCTCGGAAAAGGAAGGGGAAAGTGAGAGCAAACAAACTTTGTAACACTACCAACTAGAGGCTTGAAAATATTTTATTTCCCTGTGACCAGACAAAGCTGAGAAAGAAAGAACTGAGACTCTTTTTCAAGGACATTGCTATTTGATAAGATAGAGGGAAAAGCATGGGAGAGTATTATTGCAGGTGCTCTTCTGGGTTTCTATCAACAGCTGGAGTCTGGTGTTGAAAGCTAGGGGGGGAAAAGGTGATAAGTTTTTGGAGAAGAGAGCTATAATAAGAGCCTTGGATAATTAAACAAAGTGCAGTGTGCCCTTTTTACTTTTTCTAAGTTGTGCTATCCCTCCTCACCAGCTTTATTGTATTTCATTTTATCTTTTTTTCTTGTAATAACTATATGGGTTTTTGGTTTTGTTGGAGCTTGCCTTTGTTTTTCTTTTTTTCTTTGGAAGCCCAATCTCTACGTTTGCTTTTTATTTTAAAGGGAAAGCCTTAAAAGCCTTTTTTTCCCCCTTTCCTGGTATTTTTGTTTTTTCATCTACCTTTTTGGTTTATTCTCATGCACTCTTTTCTATTTGAGACCTTTCAATTGGATGAAGGTGTTGAAGAACCTGAAGAATTTTTCCTTTTCCTTTTTTTTTCTTTTTTTTCCCTTAAGCCTTTTTCTTCATCTAATTGGATTGGATTAAAGTATACAAGAACCTGAAGAAATGTTGTCCTCCCTTTTTTTTTCTTTTTTCTTTATCATTATTACTGGACTTCTTTTTTCCACTATTTTTATTTTGAACTATAATTGGTTACTTCACAATTGGATTAAGGTTTAGAAGAACCTGAAGATTTTGAATTGCTTAAAATGAGTAGGAAATTTACACCTCCTGGTTCTTCAACTTCTACTTCTTTCTCTCCACCATCCGGAGGACAACGTTCAATACAGACAATGTTAAAGCAAGAAAAAGAACAAGAAAAAGTGACTCTGCAGATGATTATGCAAGGAATTCAAAATAATCAAACAAGATCAGAGAATATTGAAAAGAGAATAGAGAACATTGAACAAAGAACAGAATATTGAACAAAGAACAGAGAACATTGAACAAAGAACAAAGAACAGGGAAAACCAATGAAAAATTGGAGAACATCCAACAAATGATGTTGAAGTATGATGAGAGATTCCAAAAAATGGAAGAAGAAGATAAACAAAGAGATAAGAAGATTGGAGATATTGATAATAGATTAATGGTGGTTGAACAAGATAAAAGTTGTATGTTGAGATGGGAGATGGATAGATCAAAATTCTATCTTAGATTCCAAAATGTAGAGGAAGAAAAAGGACAAAACTTAGCTAAGATAATGATAGAAATACTGGCTGAAGCTTTGGAAATAACTCAAGAGAAGATGATGGATAGAATAGATGAGGTTTATCGAGTTTTCACAAGATATGTGATAAGAAATAGCTTGCCAATAGAAGTTCACATTAGATTTACAAAGAAAGCCATTAAAATACAAATATTGCAAGTGGCAAAAGAGAAAACTTTGAAATATAAAGACAAGGAGTTTGTGGTCTTGAAACAAATACCCAGAAGAGTGAGAGAGATGAGAAGAGATTACCGATTCCTGACTAAAATGCTACTTTAAAAAGAGGTGAATTATAGATGGCTGATTCCAAAAGGTTTAATGATCACATGGCAAGAACAGAGACATAGAATTGACTCAATTGAGAAAGCAGAATTATTTTATACAGAATTTTTTGGAGGGAAAGAGGAAGAGGCAGAAAAAGAGATCTCACTAATTGAATTCCAAGAAAACTGCCAAATGGTGACTGGAAAAGAAAAAGGTGCAGTAGGTGGAAAGGTGGAAGTCAAAGAACAACGTGAACTAAGATCTACAACAGCTGCTAAACCTAACTATAAAATATAACCATGGAAGAGAAAAAATTGATTACAATTAATATAAATGGACTTAACTCAGCTGTTAAAAGAAGGAAAACCTTTCACAAATTAGAGAAATTAAAATTTGATATAATTTGTCTATAAGAAGTACATATTAAAAAACCATATGAACAATTGTTGGTACAGCCAAAATTAGGGAAAATATTTACTTCCTTGACACAATGTAAGTAAAGAGGAGTGGATTTATACATTAAACATATTATCCCAGCAAAATTAATTTATACTGATGGTGATGGAAGAATACTAATGGTGGAAATAATGAACAATAATACGAAAACACTCCTGATAGCAATTTATACTCCGAATGACAAACAAGAAGAATTCCACAAAAAATTACATATGAAAATAGTCGAACTGGACTATGCTAATATAGTTATGATGGGAGATTTTAATGGAATTGTAGACAATAAGTTGGACTATACAGCACAGAAAACAATAAAGCAAAACAGAAAGACTCTTCCTAAATCTTTTTTTAAAATGGTAGATGAAATAAACTTAAAAGATACATGGAGAGAAAGAAATGCTAAAACTCAACAAACCTGTAGTTTGGACCTTGGAATCTCCTTCATTGCATCATTGTGGCTTTGTTGCTATGGAAGAGAGACAAAAAGGGACTTTTCCCCAGGAATTTAAAGAAACTTGATAATGCAGATTTCTATTTTTTTCTAATTTGCAAGAAGGTTTCCATAGAGAGAACACTAGTTACCCTCCCATCTTTCTCCTCTACCTCCACCTCCACCACCTCCTCCTCCTCCTATCCTCCTCTCCTTTTCCTCCTACTCTCCTTTTCCTCCTCAACTGGGACCAGTGAGGTTATTTCAAAATGTTCAGAAAGTCAAAGGAATAAGACAACCCTCCTCCCCACTACATTGGCACAATGACAGTCAGGCATAGATTAGGGGAGAGAACGCCAGATCAAGAATCAGATCCCACAGGTCAAATGATGATAGAGCTTAATGGTGTAAACTCTTCTTTGTGTTTTAAAGAGCCAAGGGAGATGACTCCCAATTTATTCCTGGAAATAAAACAACAGCTGTGCTCCATGCCAGATGAATGAGCATCTAATGCTCCTCACTTTTCTCTATACCAATGTAGAATTAAGGCAGTCCAGAAGTGAACAGGGAAGTCAAAATCTTCCAGTACCTGGAATAGTTATCTTCAGTTGTTCTGTAGCTCTGTCTCATTGGAGGAGATATGGTGTTCCTAAATATGCCATCTTTACAGGAGTATAAGCTTAAATACTCATAATGGTAATGACTTATCTCAGCTGCCCCCACATTGGTGGTAGGGAGATGTTCCCAAGAATGTGTATGTACAAAATGCAAGTACTAGGGGAAAGCATGCAACAATGTACACACTTATTTGTAAATGACATGGAAGCAGGCAGAAATGAAGTTAACATCAGATAAATTATAATTTGATAGGCACCATGCTTGACATATTTCCCCATATATACAGATAGTCTTCAACTTACAACAGTTCAGTTAGTGACCATTCAAAGTTACAATGGCATTGAAAAAAGTGACATGACCATTTTTCACACTTAAGCTCATTGCAGCATCCCCATGGTCATGGAATCAAAATTCAGACACATGGCAACGAACTCATTGTTATGACCGTTGCAGTATCCCGGGGTCATGTGATCCCTTTTGTGACCTTCCATCAAGCAAAGTCAATGGGGAAGTCAGATTCACTTAACAACCGGGTTATTAACTTAACAACTGTGGTGGCTCCCTGAACAACTGTGAAAGGTCATAAAGAAAGGTCATAAAATGGGGCAAAATTCACTTTACAAATGTTTCACATAGCAACAGAAATGTTGGCCTCAATTGTGGTCATAAGTTGAGGACCACCTGCAATTGAGACATAACTGCCCATCTCATATTCTCCTCTTCTTCATAACATGTGGTGTATTCCAAAGCCTCATGACAAGATTATTATGGATATATTTTCTTGGGTTTGCTTCACTTGATTGAGTTTCAGTGGTAGGGATAGAAAAATAGTCATGGGGCTGTGTGGTAGGTTCTGTTCACAAGATATGGGCTGTGCTACAATCTCAATCTTCCCTGGGAGATGTGTCTTTCATTTGTCACGTTATTTTCTATTTTTCTTTCCAGAACAAAGAAGCATAAGAAATTGCTTGAACTTTCACCAACAAAACAATGGTGTAATTGTTTTGATAGAAATATAAATATAAGAGTTTTGTTAAGGAATATATCCATGTATATTAACATTAAATAACCTTTAGCTTCTTTTTTTAAAAAAACAAAACAAAACATGAATGTACTGACATTGGTAAGACCATATTATTAATGAGCCAATTCCAACAGAATCTCCTATAACTGGTCATGTGAAAAGCTATTTTGGATTGGAGCCATCATTTCCTCTCTGACTTAACTGGGTGATTTATACCACCAATATGTAGCAGGCTGCAAAGACTGATGTATCGTGTTCTATGGCTACATTGCCATTGTTGATCATCAGTTGTCAATTCAGTTCAAAAATTCTAATTTTTCATGGCTATATAATTCGATGTTTTGAATTACATGAGACTTAAATTCTTTATTCCCAAAGCAGTACATCTACAGAATTTAGCTATTTATTTATTAAGGGGACCTTTTTAGAAAATAACCCATCAGAGAAAAGGATCGTTTTTAAGAACTAGTTTTTGAATAATATGTGGCTTTGATTTGTTCAGAAACTTTCTTCCCAATTAATATAATGGCATGGAGAAAATCAAGGTATCATGATTTCTTATTGCTGAGTAAAGTGTATTCAATATTAAAGAATTTTTAGAAACATAAAATCATAGGTGGTAAAATTCAAACATTACTAAATACAGTCATTTTTCTGACTGCTGGTTTACAGGCAGTACACTAAAAATTTTTTTTTTAATTATATATCATAGTCTATTTCATGAGATAGGTAGGGTAGATTATAATCAACAGAATAAGCTCAAATAAAAATATTAGTTTATAAGTTGCAAAAAAATTTCCAGGTTGTTTTTACTGTAAAAAGGCTAATATGCCTAGTCCTTTGGTATCTTTCTTCCAGTATGCCAAAAAAAAAAAAAAAGACATTACTGTGTTGTTTTCCACAGATCAAAACCTTCCCATTTTTAAATAAATACTTCCATAAATTCTTTAATCTTACATGATGACCTATGGCTTCATGGAACTGATAAGAAACTGTGTCTCTACAACACATACGTGAATGCACACACTCACAATTTGTTCATATTCATCAATACTCAGCCTGCTTTTAATCTCTTACAACTGTCTGCACTCACATTGACCTTAAAACACAAAGTATTCCAAACTATGTGTATACCTACCTACCTATAAACAACACCTGGAGAACAGAGAAACCAGCAGCTGCTTTGCCTCTTTATTGCTTTATTATCTTGTATATGGAAAACATGATAGCCAAGTCCAATCTATAAGCTTCGGTAGCTTTATAGATGGCTGGCAGTTGAGTTTACTGTTTTTACAGCTCTCACCAGCACCCAAAGAACAAGGACTATAATAAGAGACTGTTTTATGCAACCTTGATATGGTTCATTCCAGGATCACTATGTTTTCCACATAATAATTGCATATTCTGAAACTATTTCTTTTTTATGTAATCTCTGTCTTGCTGAAGATGAGCCCAAACTTGGACATGGAGAGTCTCTGGTGAACCCACAACCAGACTAGATAGGACTGAAAAACTCCTGTTTGAAACCCCGTCAATCTTCTTCAATACCACATCATCAGTACCTGAATAGATATTGACTAAGTATGAAACAGGAAATTGACACCTAAATATATCACTGAGAATTTCAGGTCGAAATAAAATATTGATACTACCAATAATGTAGTCTTCATACTGAAAGGATATGGAGCTAACTAAACTTAAATAGAATTGGCACACAAATCTAATTCCAATTTATATATGTCACTTATATATTAGTAACAAAAAATCCTGTAATGAAAAGGGATGGAAGAGACACAGATTTTCAGCCAGTAGCACCATTTACATTTGTATATCACTCTAAAATGTTCTGTTTTCATAGCTTGTTGTGAACCATCTTAGATTATTGCAGATAAGGTATGTGGCCATACCTTATCAATAAGTTCAATAAATAACTACTTTCAAACACATTAGAGAGAATTACAAAAAGCTGTTAGAACAGCGGATAACATTTCTGGAAGTAGATAATGGCAAAAATCTAAAAATATGTAGATATCAACAGAATATAATTATCATAAACAGCCAGTATTATGAGATTCTATGTGTCAGTAAGATAAGTCTGAAATTTATATAAAGGATTGTAGCTTTAGAACAATATATTGCTTGCTCTTAAAGCCAGGAACAGTTTAAAATGTGAAGGCTTTCTAGGGAGTAGCAAGGAAGTTTGTCACTGTGATTTGTCAGCAATTGTTTTGGTTTTTAAATAATAGTTACTGAATTTAATGAGCAATGCTCATGTTGGGGCTATTAATTCTGACCTCGTGGGGAATGTTTCAAGAGGGAAGATATGAAGATATGAAGGATAATAAAAACAGAAGCCTTTCTAAGTTGGCTTGCATATCCTGTTCTGTTCTTCTCTACATCTTCCCCTTTCCCCCTTTCTTCTAGCAAACTGTAAAGGCCGCTGCTACCCATAATGTAGCCAAATTTTGCCATTGGCCTGAGAACAAGGCAGTAAATGTTTGCCAATAAAATTGCATTTCTTTGATGCCTTCAAATGTTTATCCTTTCCCACTATGTCCTTTCCTTTGTAATTCTTTTAACTACTTTTAATTGTCATTTTTATTATGTGTGTTGAACTTTATACATACATGGTATACAAGTTGGTCAAACAGAGTTTACCTTACCCACAACAGAAAAGTATTACCTTGGGCACCATACAGGACACATCTTGTATGAACACTAATATGTGCTTAAAATTTCACTGTACTGTTGCTTCCAAATTTTGATAGGGAGATCAATAGATAACTAATAGAAAAATGATTGCATGGTTTAGATTTTACAGTTTCACATGTGTAAAATTTGATTTAATTTCAATATTAGTTCCTAAGGAAAATGTGTACCAGAAGCACTTTTTTTTTCTGCATAACACATTTTTATTAAGACTCATTAACTTTCCTAAGCTGTAGCTTATTAATTAGATGCATAGAGTGGTTAAATTAATGTAGGATTTGATAAGGGGACAATGTCCACTCTATGGGAAATAAATTTTTAAAAGCCCTTATTCTTCATTCCTACTCAGATCCAAGACATCCCTATAATGGATCTAGGAACAGCATCCTCTATATCACTGACAATGCAGTAAGTCAGAATGAGAAAACAGGTCTTTCTACCCTACTGAGGTTCTCTTTCTCTTAATCTCTGCCTCTGGCTGCTATCTAACTTCATCAATTGGCCGCTTTTCTTTGGAAACCTTGCTTGGAATGTAAGCTTTGACTGTCACATAAAATGTTACAGAACAGAATAGCCAAGGGTATCAGCAGGTTTTTGCTTTAAAAAGCAAATGTCCAGCTCCCTTATTAGATGATTCATTTGCCAAGTCAAGTTTGAAAAGAAATATCCATCATTTAAAATACAATGCAATGCTAAAGTCAAGTCAAAGAGTAATCAGTATTTTAAACACGAAGCAATTTTTGCCCTTACAAATTCATAATCCCTCTCCTTCATGACTTATTTACTTTAATACTATAATTCTGTTCTAGAATCTTGTTTAATATATCTATGTATATGTCTATATACATCAATACATATTATTAATTTATTAGATTTTTATTCCATCTTTATTATTTTATAAGTAACTCAAGGCAGAAAATATATTTAATACTTTTCTTTCTATTTTCTCCACATGAAAACTCTGTCAGGGGCTAAAAGACGGTGACTGGTACAAAGTCATCCAGCTGGCTTTCATGCTTAAGACGAGACCAGAACAGTTTCCTGATTTCTAAGCACCTTAATCACTACACCAAATTGGCTATGCTTCATTTAGAAGCCACTTACACAGAAAATTTAATCCACATTCAATTATGTTAAAAAGCAGTTCATAAAATGCTCTTTATTGAGCAATGCTTTGTGTAGCTCCTGTTTGTGTCTTTGTAGCTCTTCTGAATCTGTTTAATAAATTCACCAAAGAAAGAAAATTGTTGGCCAACGGATCTCAATGGAAGGTGATACAATAAAAGAAATTGAACATCATGTTAATGTGGTTGGCAGACATTTGGCAAGCTACAAGAACAACTTCCCCCCTGTGCGGGAAGAGAAAAGTTATTTATCAGTGTGTACTACCATATCCTGGTTAAACATGGACACTAACCTCACAATCAATACAAAAGCTATGAGTGGTGCAAAGAGCCATGGAAAGAGATATGCTCGACATTAAAATAGAATAGAATTCTTTATTGGCCAAGAATTACAAGATAGAAAAACCTGCACATGGATTAGAGAATGAATGAAAATATAGGATATCATTAAGAAAGTAAAAGAATAGAAATGGAAATAGGATGATCGTATAGCAAGAAGAACTGATGGTAGGTGGACCAAGGCAGTCATAGAATTGATCTCATTTGATAAAAAGTATCCATGAAAGAGACCTAAAACAAAATGGATCAATGACATCAGCAAGCATTGTGGGCCCAATTGGCAAAAGAAAGTTCAGGGCTGACCGTATTGGTAAGAAACATGCAGTAGAAGCCTTCATCCTGCAGTGGATAGACAATTGATAAAATGATAATTTATTATTTATGTGTGTGTGTGTGTGTGTGTGTGAAAGCATGCACACACACACATATACATATATATACATGCACAATGTTAATTGTGTAAAAAAGCTTTATTTTAAATTAATTTAATATTAATTAATTTAATTAATTAAAAATAAAGCTTTTTTAGATATAGTTCAACAGAAAGAGATATACTGCTGACATTGTGTTAAAGAAAAAAAGAACAGGTAATTATTTATATCTACAATGTTGTGGTATGTTATTAAAAGCATACACTGAGAAGTGGCACCAAATTATGAAGGATAATCTCTTCTACTATACTGGAGGCAAAAGACTCTGGAATAAAGTTGCTGACCTGTAAGAACTTGTAAGAAATAAGAGACGGAGGCTGTTGGGAGAATTTTTTAATTTTATACATAGAGCATACAGATGCTCCTGGCTATGCTGGAGAATGTCAGTCAACTTCCAAGACATCTTGCTATAAACTGTATAAATACCTCAGAACAAGAGGAAAGGTGTTTTCAGTCAGGCAGCACCGGATGTGTTTATGAAACCCTGATTTCAAGAGACACATGTTTATTTGACCTGTTCAACAAAATGGAAGAGGCACTGCTAGGAGGGGAAATGTGGGGTGGAGAAAAAGAGAGAGAGAGAGAGAGAGTGAGAGAGTGAGAGAGAGAGAAAACAGAGAAGTTTCCACAACTTCATTTTTTAAAATGTAATAGAATTTAGATATACATACAATACACACTTATATCTTTAACAATCTGTTAAGAGAAAACAAAAATAAAACAAGAAAATGGTACAGCAGGAAGCTAGAGATTAAGATAGAATGAATTCTTTGGCAAACACAAAAAAATAGTATATCTTGTTGAAACGGAATAATTGACCAGGCTGTAAGAAATTTGCTTGCAAGGACCCATTTTTCTAGTGTTTGATAGTTTTGGCTTGGAATTTATTCACATTGGACACCAAATGTGTTCAGCTTTGGTTTGGTATTCATTCACATTGACATAGGGTACAATATTTCAGCATTGTACAAAATCATTTATTTGGAACTTCAAGCAGCTAAACAATTAAGCCTTTACATCTATGTACCATGACTTTATGACATGGTTACTTTTAAATCTTATCCTAGTGCTCTTCAAATGCACTAAGATAACTCTCAGATTGCCTAAAAAAACAAGTCCAACACATTGTAGTTTCACTACAGTTAGTAAGACACGTTTGAAAGAATAGCTTTTGGGGGCCTTGGAAGAAACAAGTGTATCATTTAAATCTTTAAACCAGAGTAAAAGGCACAACAATTGTTTTCTACAAATTCAAAATGACCAGAGCCCCACCAAATACTGTGCATGTATTATTAAATTAAATTTAAATTAACAAATGCCATGATTCTACACAAATGCATTTTTTTCATGTGATAGCTAAAAATCTTATCGTTGACATGCCCATCCTCTTCATTGATTAGCGATTCTGAAAAATAAAGAGGTTAAAGCCTCTTTGAAAAAGAGTTGACCTTGATGAGTAAGCAAATATCCAAGGCATGTAAGGTTAATAAACACAAGTTGCTTGCGTGCTATTAATATTTGCTATTGCCCAAAGACGTTTAGATTCTGTTTTTCCTGGTATACTGTCTTTATTTGCCATACGTCTCACCCATGCCATGAATGGTAGTTCAATATTTGTTGAATAAAGTTTTTTTTTTCCACAGTGCTATGTTTCATAGTAAATAAGTTCCTTGCTTTACTTTTAAAAAATGTCTAGTACAGCAGCTGGGAAATAACAACTATGTATTATTTCATCTCTATAGCCACTGCTATTGACATTATATCCTTATGTGCTCCTTAACAGACCTTGCTCTCTAAATTGAAAGAATGATATATTGGACTAGCCTGATAGACTGGTCATTTTTTCAAGAAAGAAAACTTCAGGGATGTAAACCACATTATAATTAAAGACCAATGACATCTAATAATGAATTTATAAAACAATTGCTTTAATAACTGCCAGAGGAAGGAAGGAAGGAGCTTGGACTAAATGGGAACCATTCATGGGGGAATAAATAATTTTAATGGATGCATTTTATTGGAGAAGACAGTGTGAGTGTGCTTTGAAAAATATTTCCAAAGTACACGAAACTTTGCGAAGCAAAGTTTAATGCATGATGTGCAGTCAAAACTTTTATAAACAAAAGTGTAGCCTTAGTTAAATAATCATTATTTACAGTATTGCTTTAGTTCCTTTAAATAATGTTTCATTTTGTGCCTAGCTTTTGATGGGGTAGACCAGACAGGAAACACAAGCAGATAAGGCAGGGATGTCAAACTCAAGATCCAAGGGTCAGATCCAGCCTGCAATGTGGTTAGATCTGGCCCATGAGGCTGCCCTGGGAAACAGTGAAGGACTAGCTGTTGGTGCCCAGCCCCGACCCAGGTTGGCTGGGCACTGATATAAAACTTGGTGACAGCCATCTTGGATGAAACATGGTCATCCTTAGATCCACAGGGCCACCCTGGAGTCAGTGAGCACCCTCCAGGTACATGCTGGAGACAATGGATTCCCCCCATCCCACCTGGGATACTACAGGTGCTCCCCAACATGAGCAATGTCGAGCTAGCCATGACTACTTAGTGGGCTGCAACCACCCAGCCATGACCACCAGCCCTGCCCATCTACCCTGCCCCAAGGTCAACCAGAACCCTGATGCGGCCCTCAACACCCCTGAGATAAGGTAATTCTATTTTATAGTGAAGCCACAGTATCATAATATTGCAAAGTATGAAAGTGAAGTTCTCATCTGTCAACTTTGCATCCTGTCAACTTTGCAGGCTTAGAGAGGATCCATTTTAAGCCTCTTGCCCTGCCCTCTATTCAATTTCATGCTATATGTCTCTTATTTAATTCTCTAGAAGCATCTTTTCTGTCCTTCTTCCAAGGACTTTTCCCACAGACCATTACAGATGAAGATGAACTATTTCACCAGCAATGTCTTACTACACTGTTGAATGGTTGGAAGCAGGGATAGTATCATTTAAGGAATATCACCAACAATCATATTTCAAATCTTGTTGAATTATAGTATTGCTGTACATAGCAGTGAAGTTGGAGAAAGTTCAAAGGAAATGTTTTTTTTTAAAGGCAATATGCCACAATGGACTTCAAGAAATAGTTGCGTTAAATTTAATCAAGATTAATCAGGGAGTAATGTGACCATTTCAAACATGGAAATGTATTTTCAAAAATATCTTTTCCATAGCTATTCTGGTTAAGTTTGCACAATGTTTTGTTTTTGGAAAAGTGTAGGTGAAAACAATTCATTCCTTTAAGATGATGTATCATTTTGAGAAAGATTGATGGTTTACTCCAAATTACATCAACGAGTACATGTATTTAGGCTTATCCCACTGACTTCAAAGGGATAAAATCAATATGCAGAGCAAGGTACCATTTTAATCCATCTTGAGCCTGCCTTCTAAGCTTTATGAAGGCAAGAGATTCCAGTTTTCAAATACCTGATCTTATTAGAGGCTCATTTGAAGTTAGAGGCCAAGATTATTTCAGTGTCAAGCTTGTTAGTTAATGTCAGGTTACCATCACCTTTTGAGTTACAATCAATAGAAGCTGTAGTTGTTCATTAATCCTACAGTATAAGCTTGAAAAATCAAAGTTTTTCCAATAATTGGCTCTTAAAAATCATGTTGAGAAAAGAAATGACTAAAAATTTTTATCCGAGGTAAATTGCATTGTGTTCTGGTACCTGATGAAGAGATCTGTTTTAGATCAAGGTAACATGATGGCTGATCTGACTGCCAACATTGAGATTATTATTAGTTGGCAGCAGAAATATGAACCTTTCTAACTCTTTTTTGCCATCTGCTGGTTGAGTAGTTGTTTAGATTTTGGCAGTCCAATTATGAAAAGCAAAAAGAAATGTGCACTGCTAAAAACTTCATTGTATTAATTCATGTTGTATTAATTCATTCTGTAGTAGATTCCTTTAGCTTTTTCTTTAACACATCCCTTCTGTCTGAAGATATACTTTAAAATAGTTTTCCTAATAATAAACTGCTTTACCCATGTATCGCAAATTATTTCACATTTCTGAAATTGTTTGAATTTGTTCAACCTTATTTACTGTAAATTGTGTTGCTGTATCACTCTTCCAACATTTTAACAGTTAATTCAAACATTTTCTCACTAATCCAAGCTTATATTTATTTCTGATATTGCAAATATATTGCAAAGAATTTTCCTATTTTGATATATTACCAAAATTAAGGGATTACACGGTCGTAAAAAGGGAGAATTTTTAAATTTTAATATCACAGAGATTGTGTGTACTTGCTTTTAATATTCATTTTGTAAGCATATTTTTTATTCAAAAGTTGAAGAAAAACTAAATTTCAAAGTAAAACAGTTTTTCTGTTTAAAATAGGTTTGCATCATATTATGAATTTTCCCTGTATTCCTACTGATTGTGTGCAAATCAAAGTGCACTGATCCCACATCAGTAAAATGTTGCTTTGGAGCAGGGGCAGAAATCTGTTAAACAGCAACTTTGTATAAGTTGTGCAAGCACAATAGTTTTTAAAAGAAAAAAATAAGATTGATTATTGGTCACAAGAAAAACCAATGTTCCATGTTAGTCTTCTCAAAGGTCAAAAAATATTAGGCAAGTTCTGTGTTCTAAGAAGATGAAAAATTTATGTGAATTCAGAATTGATACAAATGTAGATTTGAAGGGTTTTTAAAGCTTATTCTAAAGACAAAATTAAGGTCAAATGAGAGTTAATGATTCACAAGGACTGTAAAACAGAAACTCTCTCTTTTGAACTAAGGCAGTTGAATAGCATCTTTTAATGCAGTTTAATAACATCTGTCAAAATACCTTCCAGTCAAAAATGTGTAGTAATATTGAGATTTATCGGTTTCATGGGTTTTATTAAAGTCAAATAATCATATTTATATATGAACTGGGTTAGCAAAATACATGTAGAAAATGTATGATTCCCAAGGTTCTGGAGATCTCATTAACATAAGTTACTTCAACCCTCAGTTTGCTGAAAAAATGTCCAGAACAATTGGAAAGAAATCAGGATACAATATATTCTTCACATTTGACGAAGTTCAATTATTGTATATGTCAGCTAGGCCTCTAGCTAGTATACAGAATTGGATTAATATTGTTCCTATGATCACCAACTGCTTTCCAGGTAAAATTTAGGTTCCTTCAACTTTAAAAGTTAAAGTGTTTTTAAACAGTGATTAAATTAAAAAAAAACCACTCATGTCAGCATGAAAATTTATGAATGTCTAAACATTCCACCAACTGGCACATGGAAAAGGATGTTTAGGACACATTCTCATAGAAAGTCCTTTGATTCCTTCAACTTTTACAAAACTCTCTCTTCACCCCAAAATTGAATTAGTGATTTTTAAATTAGTGCAATTTCAATTGGATTTTAATTGCATGATCCAATCTGGGTCAATCACCAGGAGCAGAGGTTTTGTTTTCTGAGTTTTCGGACTCATGCTAGAACCCATCTTCAGGAACAGAGTATGTGCTGTTCTGTGTGTAGTGTTCATAGTGCCTGTTGTAAGTGGCTTTTTAGATGTTGATTGGAGTGTGTGGATGGCTGGCTTTTAAGTCATTAGCTGTCTTTTGCTTGTACTGCCCAGCCCTCACCTTCTAAGTACTTAACAGGTTGGTGGTAAATCAGCACTCATGTTGACTGGCAAGGGGCCTGTTTCCCTTGCTTCAATCACTTCCCCGGCTGTTTTTGTGCCTGCTCATCCAACAATCTTAGTGGCTGCAAAATTGAATGTATGTCCTTGTTCATTGCTGTGTGATAACATTGCAGTGTCAATGAGTTTGAGTCTCCTTGGAAGACAAAACTTCTGGCCCTGGCAACCGACCAAGATTGGCTTCTGCAATATTATCCTGGGACATGTATATTCATTCACCTTCATATAATTGCTAAAATTGTTTTGCATTCACTTTAGCCTCCTTGAGTACTTAGGGATAGAAAAGTGAAATACAAACTATTAAATATATTCTATGAAAACCAGGGTCTGACCAGTTCTGGAGAACCAGTAGCAGAAATTTTGAGTAGTTCAGAAAACTGGCAAATACCACCTCTGACTGGAGATTTTTCAGTATCCTTCCCCTGCCACACCCACAGAACTGGTAGTAAAAATATTTGAATCCCACCACTGATGAAAACTCTATAATAAAATAAAGAGTGCTTCCTATGAATTATACAAGAAATTACACAATTACAATACTGTTTAGAAGCAAGTTCCTAATTTGGAAGAAACCCATCAAAATTGGAACAAGGCACAAAATTTCATTACCCTTCTACGATCTTGTGAATGTGTGACTGAAAGAGGTTACTGTACAATACACATCTGTAATTCCTTCTTAGGACAAGTCAATAGTAATCTGTAAATCTAAAATTCTTTATCTGTATAAAGTTCTGGAGGAGAATCTGGGGTACAGAAATGTAATTACTAGGTCAGTGGTTTAAATGCAGCATACATTGATTATGCAAGAAAATCATTATTATTTAAAGTAAACCTTTGTGGAAACCTAGTTTGAGATGATGGGAGGCAAAATTTGCTGGCATTGATAGATGGTCCAGGTGCCTGAAGACAAAGGTAAAAATGCCACAGCCATAAGTGTTATGGATTAAACCATCGCAGCGATACAACCGAAACAACTTCGTCTTACAACAGGCTTGTAATCCTGCAATTCTCATCAGCCCATGAATAGTGAGTCGTGATTGGTCAGGTTTGGCCAGTCTGATTGGCTGTTAACGGAAGCCCCTGATTGGACGCTTGTGAAAGCGATAGACTCAGTTCATTGGTTGTTTAATGGCAGCAAGCTCTATAAAAGAGCTACTGCTGCCCAGGCTTGCTGCTCCAGTCTTTCTTGTTTAATAAAGAGTTGAAGTCACAGTCCGATGTCTCGTCTCCGTTCTTGCACCCATGCCCACGACTTAACACTGGCGACGAGGATGGGATGCAGAGACAATAGATCTGACTAGAACATATCGGACAAAGAAAGAGCATGTGGTGAAAGAGCGCATGAAACAGACGGCAAGATGACTAGCAGTGCCATACCACCCGCTCCATTCGACCCAGCAACCGAAGACTGGGATTCATATATAGACCACTTCCAGATGTTCCTGGAGACCAACAATTTAAAAGATGCTAGGTCTGACAAGAAACAAACAGTGTTCCTGACTCATTGCAGCCCTGCCATTTTCAAAATGGCTAAAGCACTAGCAAAACCGGCAGAAGTGAAGACCATGGATTGGGACACCCTCGCTCCAATCCTCAGGGCCCATTATGCACCCGGAGTACCTACACTGATACGAAGACACGAATTTTACCAGAGGGACCAATGGAAGGACGAGAGCTTTAGTAATTTCATAGCTGACCTCCGGAACCTAGGAGGCCTTTGTGGTTTTGCAAACTTAGAGGAAGCCCTAAGAGACCGAATAGTTCTGGGATTAAATGCACCACACGTGCAGAATAAGCTGATGGCGAAAGGTGACATCAGCCTTACAGGTGTCATCGCCGATGCTACTGCAGCAGAAGCAAGCAGGAAGTCAGCCGCTTGAATGCGCGAATGCACCGCTTCGCCAACTTGCCGATGAGGCACCACTCGCCACTGAGAAGCACGCTATCGCTACCCACCACGAAGACCTCAAGTCATCCTCAGACAGTGAGGAAGAGGAGGTCAACTGGCTCCGCTCAGAATGAGAGCAAAGGAGCCAGTGACGTCCACGCCAATGTGCGGGTTGTGGGGCAAACCACTCGCGATCGGACTGCAAATTCCTTGACGCACTCTGCCGTAACTGCGGAAAAAAAGGCCACATTGCGAAGGTCTGCAGAAGCAGACGAGAGTCCAGTCCCAGCCGAAAGGAGAACAACCTCCATCAGGAGATAAGCAAACCTCCTGAGAACCGGGACCATCTGAACCACCAATGGAACAACCACTACTACGACAGAAACCAAACACCTGCCTTTTCAATGAGACAAGAAGAGGCCCACCAAACCATTATCATCGGCCACGCTTCATCGCTCGATGCAAGGAAAATACGAGTGAAGGTTACTTTTGAGAATCGACCATGTGTGATGGAAGTCGATTCGGGATCGTCTCTGTTGATGGTATCCTGGAAAACCCTCAAACAACTGATCCCTGCCATCTCCCGCCAGGACCTCAGCACACAGCAAATCATCCTGAAAGACTATCAGGGAAACAGAATCCCAGTTGTCGGTTCCAGCAACGTCCAAGTATCATTCAAGGACCGCACAGCAATGCTTCCCCTAACTGTCGTCGATCGTGACCAACCCAGCTTGTTAGGGCTACAGTGGTTTGCCCCACTCGGAATTGAACTGGCCGGCATACACCATACCAGAAATGACGACTGGGAAGAGACTCTCATCCAGGAATTCCAGGACGTGTTCACAGGAACATTAGGCAAGTACAAGGGAACCCTTATATCATTTAATCTCAGCCCCGATGTAGCTCCCATTCGGCTTAAACCCCATCGAGTACCTTTTGCCTTAAAACCTAAAATCGATGAGCAGCTAGATAAACTGATAGTCCAGGGCATATTGGAACCAATTGACCACGCCCGTTGAAGCCAGATGGTTCGTTAAGAATTTGCAGGGACTATCGGGCCACCCTAAATCATGCTCTTCAACAGAGCGCTTATCCAGTACCGGTGGTTCAACACCTTCTTCATTCCCTGGGTGGTGGAAAAATATTTGCGAAATTGGACTTAGCTCAGGCGTACCAGCAACTCCCTGTGGACACAGCAACTGCAGAAGCCCAGACAATAGTTACACATAGAAGCACTTTTAAGTGCAATAGACTCCAATTCGGAGTAAGCGTGGTGCCGGGCATTTTCCAAAGTTTAATGGAGAGACTATTACAAGGCATAAAAGGCATCGTGCCTGATTTTGACGACGTCCTAATAGCTGCCCCCACTAAAGAATTATTAGTACAATGGCTCTGAAAAGTTCTGCAGAAATTCAAAGACGCGGGTCTTAAGGTAAAACGAGACAAGTGCCAACTTTGTATAGAGAGAGTGGAGTTCCTGGGATATCTTCTTGACAGACAGGGAATCCACCCCACCGAAAAAAATCTAACCACAATAAAAAAAGCCCCGAGACCTAGGAATAAGGCAGACCTTCAAGCCTTCCTGGGACTCATTAACTTTTATAACATTTTCTTGCCCCAGAAGGCAACCGTAGCTGAACCCCTACATAGACTTCTCAATAAAAAGGCTCCTTGGGTTTGGGGACAGTGTGAAGAGATAGCGTTCAAAGAGATAAAAGACCTTTTAACCTCCAATGCCGTATTAATGCAGTATAACGAGACTCTCCCTTTGACGGTTACCTGTGATGCCTCACCATTTGGAGTAGGAGCCATCCTAAGCCATATCCTCCCAAATGGAAATGAGGCACCCATTGCGTTCTTTTCAAGAACTTTGTCTAAAACTGAAAGGAACTATAGTCAACTTGACAAAGAGGCCCTCGCTATTGTATCCGCAATTAAATGCTTCCATGAATATGTATACGGAAGACCCTTTACCATAGTTTCAGACCACAAGCTGCTACTTGGGATTTTGGCAGGAGACAAACAAACTCCCCATATATTATCACCAAGAATGGCACATTGGTCAGAATTTTTAGCCGCCTACGATTACCGATTGCAACATCACCCGGGGAAAACCATTCCCCACGCTGACGCTTTGAGCCGCTCGCCACTACCAGACATTATAGAGGACCCTGCTCCAACCGTTACTGTACTACAAATAGAAACCCTCAAATCGCCGCCATTAACCACCCGAGACATAGCCCTAGAGACAAAAAAGGACCCTGTTTTGGCACGAGTCCTCAGCTGGGTAGAACGCGGTTGGCCGATCAGTAAAACTGATGACACGTTCAAGCCATTTAAAAATCATCAAACGGAACTGTTCTTCCAGAAGGGTTGCATAGTATGGGGAGACAGAGTCATAGTCCCGGAGAAGTTGCAATATAGGGTATTGAAAATGCTGCACAAGGGACATCCAGGCATCGTGCGGATGAAGGCATTGGCCAGGAGCTACGTATGGTGGCCTGGTTTAGATAGACAAATAGAAATGTGGGTAGCAAAATGCAGTAAATGCCAGGAGACTTGCCCCGCTCCTCCAAAGACTCCCCCAACTCAGTGGAAAATGCCTCGAGGTCCGTGGTCCTGTATCCACATAGATTTTGCGGCACCCACAAGAGGACACACTTTCCTTCTTAACGGTGGATGCCTATTCAAACTGGCTTGAAGTCCAAAAAATGAAAAGCACCACCACAGACGCAGTCACTAAAAAACTGAATAAACTATTTGCTACCCACGGACTTCCTGATGTCTTGGTCTCCGATAATGGTCCCCAATTCACTGCTCTGCCATTCGAACAATACCTGGCAGATCGGGGCATCCACCATGGTTTAACATTGCCAGCTCACCCTGCAGCCAATGGTAGAGCTGAGTGAATGGTTCAATTTGTAAAACAGACCCTGCATAAAATGGACCACATCGATATTGACGACAAAATAAACCGAATGCTTTTTATCCAACACATAACCCCAAACAGCACCACAAACAAAACCCCAGCAGAACTCCTGATGGGCCAAAAACTTCGCTCGCATCTTGATCGCCTCCACCCAAACTACACGCCAGAACAACCCCCGGGATCCAGCAGTAAGTGTCGGGCATTCCAGGAAGGTGACCTCGTGTTTGTGAAAAACTTCTCGGGCGACCCATTGTGGGACCCCGCTACCATAACGCAACTTACGGGACCCCGATCCTATCATCTACAAACAGCAGACGGTAAGATGTGGAAACACCACATAGACCAACTCCGTTCCCGATTAGCGCCGGAACCTCCACCTGGGGGGGAAGGAACATGGAGGAGGACGAAGAAGAAATCGAAACCCAACAGCCCAGGGGATACTCACCATCCGAGGGAGAACCGGACAAGGGAGTGGCCTTGCCACGTGACAACACCGTGATGGAGGCGGATCCAGGGAACCCGGAAAACAGTGCTGACGAGGGCAACCCAGAACTACAGTCTTCGCTATCCAGCCCAGCGGACAGCCCAGCGGAGCCAGAGCCAGAACCAGAATGGAACCCGGTGGAACAGCGCAGGTTGAGCAGACAGGTGAAGCGGCCTGCCTATCTGTGAGAATACGTCATCCTACCCCTCAGATGGAACCAAGGGGGGAGGGGTGTTATGGATTAAACCATCACAGCGATACAACCAAAACAGCTTCATTTTACAACAGGCTTGTTATCCTGCAATTCTCATTGGCCTGTGAATAGCGAGTCGTGATTGGTCAGGTTTGGCCAGTCTGATTGGCTGTTAACAGAAACCCCTGATTGGATGCTTGTGAAAGCGATAGACTCAGTTCATTGGTTGTTTTAACGGCAACAATCTCTATAAAAGAGCTACTGCTGCCCAGGTTTTGAGCTCCAGTCTTTCTTGTTTAATAAAGAGTTGAAGTCACAGTCCGATGTCTCGTCTCCGTTCTTGCGCCCATGCCCAGGACTTAACAATAAGGATCTTGGAATAACAGCCTGAGGTCAAACCAGCTTATTCCTCAATAGAAACCTTGATCCATAAAAAGTAATCAAAAGTAATATGCTTCCTTTAGAATTTCAAGCTCACTTTTTAAAAAAATCTCCCTTAAATGAATCTCTCTTAAAAGTATAGATAATTCAGATATTAATTTCTTTCTTTTTTTATTAAATTTTTATTGGTTTTTAAAACAAACATAAACAAACAAAACATAAAAACACCAGGCCATCTTCCATATATGTACATACAGTGTGCTGGTTGGTTTACAAATTGTTTTGTGCTTCCATTTCACAGTCTTCAATTACAATTACATTTATATGATCTCGTATTTTCAATCCAGTAATAAATGCATTGGTATCATTATTAATCAATCATTTGACTATACTTTTATTCATTCATGCTTTAGGAAATAATCATATTTTACTTAATTTGTTTTATGACAATTCATATTATCATCCCAAATCTATCCTAAAATCATTTTGTAGATATAATAAGGAAAGAATACATCTTTATATATTTAGTATTTATATATTTAGTCTACATATTTCGTTACTATACTTTATTGTCTAACCATTGATAGAATAGATCCCAAACTTTACAAAATTGTTTATCATCCTGTTCTCCAATTTCAAATGTCAATCTGCTCATTTCAGCACATTCCACTATTTTCTTAATGATTTCCTCCTGTTATGGCGTTTTCTCGTTTTTCCAGTTTTTAGCAAATACAATCCTAGCTGCTGTTAATACATTTACAATCAGATATTTCAAGTCTTTACTATATATTTCAGGTAAAATTCCCAGTAAAAATATCTCTGGTTTCAAATCTATATGTTTTTTTGTCATTTTTTCCAACCACGTGTGGATTTCAGTCCAGTATCTTTTTAGCATCCACACAAGTCCACCACATATGGTAATATGAGCCAGGTGTCTGATTACATTTCCAACATTTTTTGGATTTATTCTTGAACATTCTTGCTATTCTTGTCGGGGGAAAATGCCATCTGTAAAACATCTTATACAAATTTTCTTTATATGCTGTTGACATTGTCATTTTATAATTTTGAGACCACAATTTTTGCCATTTCTCTAGATCAATCCCATATCCAAAATTCTTCTCCCAAACAATCATAGTTTCTTTAACTTGTTATTCTTCTAGTTTAATTTCTAATAAATATCCATACAATTTTTTAATCATCTTTTCATCAGTACCTGTCAAAATCTTATCTAAATCAGTCAATTTATCATAGAAACCTTCTGTTTTAGAATCTTTATCATACCTTGAATATATTTACGCATATGAAAACCTATTCATCTTTATACCTTGTTCCTCTCGTTTTTGTATAGATTTAAGTTCACTCTTTTCATTCAATATTTCACCATATCTAACTGTTTGTTCCTTTTTGTATATTATAGGATAAGAAAATGCTTCAATAGTCGATAGGCAGACTGGAATTTTCAAATAACATTGCCTTTAAATCTTCTCCCAATTTAACCACAGAGACTTCCATATATAATGTCTTCTAAAGTACCTCTGTGTTTTAGTTCCTTTATACCATAAAAAAGCATACCACCCCAACAACAGATCATGTCCTTCTAATGCCAACAATCTAGTATTTCTTAACATTATCCATTCCTTCACCCACATCAAATTTGTAGCTTGGTAATACAACTCTGAATTAGGCAAACCAAATCCTCCTTTTATTCTAGCATCTTGCAAAAGTTTTAACTTTATTCTCGCTTTCTTACCTTGCCATATATATTTCAACACAATTTTATTTAAATCTTCAAAATAGTCTTTTCCAAGCCTAATTGGAATTGTTTGAAACACATATAAAATTCTGGGTAATATATTCATTTTGATTGTTGATATTCTCCCCATTAATGACAGTTGTAAATTTTCTCATTTCGCCAAATCTAGTGCTATCTGCTTTTTAAGTTTGATATAATTATTCTCTTTTAGTGTCCTGCATCTTGCTGTCAAGTATATCCCCAAGTATTTGATCTTATTTGTGACCTGAATTTTCAATAGGTCTGCCAGTTCTTCCTTTTGTCTTGATAGCATATTCTTTGTCAGGATCTTTGTCTTATCTTTATTTATTTTCAAACCAGCCACCTTTCCATATGTCTCTATCTTTTCTATCAATTTTGATGCTGTTTCTAGTGGGTCTTCTAAGATAAAAACCAGATCATCTGCAAATGTTTGCAACTTTAATTCTTCCTTTTTAATTTTTAACCCTTTTATATTCTTTTCATCTCTAATAGTTCTATTTAGCATTTCCAAAGTTAACACAAACAACAGAGGTGATAGTGGGCACCCTTGTCTTGTTCCTTTTCTTATATCAATAGAATCTGTCAGTTTTCTCTCTATCATTACCTATGCTTACGATATATAGCTTCTATTGCTTGAATAAATTTTCTAGCAAAGCCCATCTGTTCCAGCAGTAATAACATGAGTCGCCAATTCACATTATCAAATGCCTTCTGTGCATCTAGAAATATCAAAGCCATTTGTTTTTCAGGATGTGCCTCGTAGTATTCCAATGTGTCCAAGATTACTCTCATATTGTCTTTAATTTGTCTCTTTGGCAGAAATCCATTTTGGTCAGGATGGATAAAATTATTTAAATATTTTTTAAGTCTTTCTGCTAATATTGAAGCAAAAATTTTATAATCTGCATTTAGTAGAGAAATGGGTCTATAGTTCTTAATTTGTAATGGGTTGGCCTCCTCTTTTGGAATAAGTATAATATAAGCTCTGACCATGATTTTGGTATCTTCTTCTTTAACATAACTTCATTCATAGCTTCTAGCAATGGAAGATTCAATGATTCTTGTAATATTTTGTAAAATTCTGCCGGAAGTCCATCTGGGCCTTTCCATTATTTTGCTTCTTGAGTGCTTCAGTTAACTCCATCATCGTTATATTGCTTTCTAACATTGTTTCAATCTCTTTAGATATCTGAGGTAACTTAGCATTCTGTAGGTACTGTTTGACTCTTTCCTCATCAATATTCTCTTGTGTGTATAGTTTCCCATAATAGTCTCAAATGATTTCCTTCTTCTCTTTACTACCATAGCAAACTAGGCCTTGGTCATCTATTAATTGCAATATTTTCCTTGGTTCTTTCTCCTTTATCAGTTTATATGCTAACCATCTACCTGGTTTGTTTGCATCTTGAAAATAGTTCTGTTTCGCACCTCTGATTTTCTGTGCTAGTTCTTCTTTTTCCATTAGTCCCATTTTATTTTTAATTATATCCATTTTTAACTTAATGTCCTTTTTCTGTGGCATTTTCTGTAGCTCTTTTTCAAGTCCTTTATACTCATCCTCTAATGAAGATATTAATTTCTGTAACCTTTCAGTTTTCTGCTGGAAGATTAGGAATTCTGAAAGGTACTAAACTGAGGATGATTTTGGATATCATTACAACTCGATCATCAACAGCTGAAGGAATAATAATTTATTTATTTATTTTATTTATTTATTTTATTTGTCAATTGCTTACAAGATAATAGGTATAAATATATACATAGTTATGAATACATGAAATGGGTACATATAAGAAAAATAAAAGAAACAATGGGACAGGGATGGTAGGCATGTTGGCGCGCTTATGCACGTCCCCTACAGACCTCTTAGGAAAGGTCAATAGTAGACAGTCTAAGGTTCAAGTTTTTGGAGATAACAACAACAACAACAGCAACAACAACAATAATAATAATAATAATAATAATAATAATAATAATCTTTTATTTATGCTATCATAACTGTATTTTAGTCTAAAATTCATTATCATATCTGGAAAAAAATATTTTTGAGGTTCTTGGCATTTTCTGAAAAGGACTCTCTTAGTTCAAAAACAGTTCCAGATCTTGAGGGTCCCAGATTGTTTGAACTGCTCTTAAAAATATTCAGGAAATTCAACTAATACAAAATGTGGCCAATCATATGGTTACAGTTCAAATCCATTTTTGTCATGTCCCACTGGTGCTATGGCAATCCAAATCAAAATGTTGGTCATTACTTTAAAAGCCTATAGAGTTAGCCACCTAGCTATTTTTGAGACTACCTTGCTGGGAGAATCTTCCTATTTAATATCCATAAGGAGAGAAATCCTGCTGAGGGTCCTTACCTATTGAGATGTTCAGTGGAAGAGGAAACATGAAAATTGGCTTTCTCTTTGGGAGAATGCCTATGGAAATTCTCAATCACCCAGGTGATGTTTTTGCCAAAGATGGTTCTTCCAAAAAGGTGAAGTTTCTTGGTATTTTCCCTTGAAAATATTTTGCTTTTCATCCAAGAAGCTTTTTCAGTTCTGAAATCTATGGGACTTCCCCTCTAATAGAACAGCCTACCCTAGAGGCAACAATGATCCCTTTTCTTAAAGCCCTCCAAAATCAGTAAATGTCTAGATATTTAGTAAGACGTTAGGCAATTACGTTATTGTGGTAAAGCACAATAAAGTCTTGAACATCAGACCAGTATTTAATAAAATTACAATTATTTATTGTGGCCATTTTATAACATATTATTTTATTATGCATTGTGAAATATGTATGGCTGGCTATAAACTGTGAAGGGTCAAAAGGGATTGAGGCATAAAAAGTTGCATAAATGTTACAAACTCTCAGCTCTTTTAACTAAATAAGCACACAATACATAATATATATTGAAGCCTTAAAGAAGGTATATATTGAAGCCTGAAGGAAGGAATGTTGCATTTCCTTTTTTGTGTAATTTGGAGATGAGGGATTATTTCTTGCTCCATATCTGGCACTGATTAAATTATGCTTTCTGCAAGCTCCAGTTGATAATGTGGAAAGAGAACTCTGGTTAGATCATAATGTTCATTGTGTTTCAAGATTATCCAGAGTTCAGTCTGATTTGGATAGACTGGAAATGATTTGTGTGTGCTTGGGTATGTGTCGATAGATAGATAGATAGATAGATGGATGGATGGATGGATGGATGGATGGACAGATAGAAAGATAGAGGATAGATGGATAGATAGATAGATAGATAGATAGATAGATAGATAGATAGATAGATAGATATGATAGCGATGGAGATATAATGTTGTTAGGGATACACACCCTAGCAGAATGTGCAACGGCAGTCTAGCAGGCAGGCAAATTATGTGAGATAAATGTTGTTGTAGTTTACACTCAGTAAGACAGATACACTGTGCCAGTTAAATAGTTTTTTATTCCAGCAAGAGTTATAGCACAGTCAAAACAATCCATATGTCATAAACTAGTTCAGTCCATCCAGGGATTAATCAGTTGCAAAGTCCACTGTCGAAAAAGAGGTCAGTAAACTTACAAATAATCAGTCCAGCAATATATCTCTTTTGCAGTCAGAGATATGAAGAAAATAAAACCCCTTTTCTTCGTTTCAGCAACAACAGGGAAATACATGCAGTTATCACCATCAATCCAACATTGTCAGCTATCCAGTAAAAGCCAGCAGAGTGAGCTCTCTTGCTCCCTCTTATGTTGATTTTACAACCGCACCCAAAATACATGTTTTAACAGTTAAAGTGATACATACACTTAAACTCACTAACATAGTTTATATTTTTTTTTGCCCAAACTAAGTTAGGGAACCAATGTTATCCCTAACAAATGTATACGCTGCCACTCTTATTGTAGAAGCTGTAGGCCTCTACTCTAGGAGGATTTAAAATTATATAGAAGCTTCTTTGATTGCCAATGGCTTTCATACATGGTATATCAGATGGGGAAAAATAAAATAATCAGCTGGCAATGGCTAAACACAGCTGCTTGTCTCTCACGTGCTTTAATTCTTGCTCAAGGGCAAAAATAATTCAGAAATCAGTCCAAATCTCCATGAAATACAAACAAGATTGTACAGCCTCTCTCTGTTCCTCCCTCCTTTTTCCAAGAACCTGTTATTAATCCACATAGACTTCATCCTCATGTGCAAACAAGTTGAAATATATGAAAATACTGTTGCTCACATTTATTAATTTTTTACAACTTGCTTTCCCTTTCTTCTTGATAAACTCTTGCTCAAGATAGGGATCTCTTGGTTGAATTCAGACTATGAAGACACAGCCTATGTTTGCTGCAAAACTTAATGCTATGGAAAACCATCTACCATCTCCATGGGTTCAATATGATCCAATATTTAACTTCAGTGCTCGGCTGTGCAATGGAACAAACAACAAGACAGAGCAAATGGAAATGTGTACAGAAAGTTTGTACTTCAGTTAGAAAACGTTCCACAGAAAAAAGACATTATTTCAAAAATTTGAACTCTGTCATGCTGTCAGGCTGTGCTCCCTTTAGATCCCAAGAAAGAAATACTCAGACTCCATGGTGTAGAGCAAAGTTATCCTTTTACTGGAAAATAAAGTGGAAGCTACAAATCAATTCCGAAACTGAGAAATTGGCGGGTAGAATCCACATACAGAGAATTAGGTTTGTTCCCACCCCCCAAAGTTCAAATTATTCTTCCAATTAAAACTTCTGAATAAGCTCATGTGGTCATCTCCAGATGGTGATGAAGTGTCTTGTCAAATGACCTTGACATATTTTGATAAAAGTTTGCAGTTGCGCAAAAGAGGACAGAAGATAGCCAAGAAACGGAAAGTTAAAGAAAAGAATCCCCCCTCCCCTTGCTAGCCAAGCAAGGAATGCAAACACCTCCAGTCTTCTTCCCTAGCAAAATCCCCCCTCCCACCGTTGTCATGACAGCCCAGAGAAATAATGAAATAATAGCAGAAAAGCAACAGAGGAAGGTATCTTGAGGGCTGACATTCGGACCCCCTAGAAAAAGGACATAAGTCCCTAAAAGAAAACAACATAATTACATGTTAACATTGTTTTACATTTTCATGGTTTATCAGGATATTTGGCATAAAACTTCTTTAATAGTTCAGGAGCTCTAAGGTCCTTTTCATTTACCCACTCAGAATGGGACGGAGGAAAATGTTTCCAGGCTACCAGGTATTGGGTACGACCCCTCCACTTTCTAGAGTCTAAAATTTCTTTAATTTCGAAATGCTGTTCACCCTCAATTAACAATGGTACGGGGGGATCAGACTGGGTCAGTCTCAAGGTACAGGTACATTCTGGTTTCAACAAACTAACGTGGAAAACTGGATGAATACGACGAAGAGTCTTTGGTAAAGTGAGTTGAACAGTCACAGGATTTATAATCCTCTCAATGGGGAAAGGTCCGACATACTTAGGACCCAGTTTCTTCGATTTTTGAGTAGTCTGCAAATACTTGGTCGAGAGAAATACTTTATCGCCCACATGATATGACATCTGCGGAGTTCATTTTCTGTCTGCAAATTTCTTATGAGATTTGTGCGCCTCGTCCAAAGCTTTTCGGACGACTGGCCAATTAAGTTGAAGCTGAGATATCCAATCACTCAGTGACTGGACAGTTAGGTTTTCACCAGGCAGTTCAGGTATGGGTACAAAATCTTGCCCCGTTGCTATTTTGAAAGGAGTAAATCCCGTACTACTGTGAACAGAGTTATTATATGCTACCTCCGCGAAAGGTAGTAGATCCACCCAGTTATCTTGCTGATAATTTATGTAACATCGGAGGTATTGTTCTAGCACCCCGTTAGTTCTCTCGCAGGCTCCATTCATTTGGGGATGGTGAGCGGAGCTTAAGCTTTGGGTGGAGCCTATTAACTTCAAAAATTCCCTCCAGAAATTCGAGGTAAATTGGACTCCCCGATCAGAAACTACACGTTCAGGTACACCATGCAATCTGTAGACATGAAGAATGAATACTCTGGCCAACGACCTCGCTGAAGGGATCTTTGAGCATGGGATGAAATGGGCTTGTTTGGAGAACAAGTCAGTCACCACCCAAATGACTGTGTGTCCACTGCTCTCGGGTAGATCTACTATAAAGTCCATGGAAATTTCCTTCCAAGGAGCAGTTGGGCTGGCCACATTTTGCAACAGTCCTGGTAGCTTCCCAGGAGGTCTTTTTGCTGAGGCGCAAATTGGACAACTCGCCACATAAGTCTCAATGTCCTTTTTCAACGAAGGCCACCAAAACTGCCGTTTCACCAAATGTAAGGTCTTCACAAACCCAAAATGACCAGCCACTTTGGAATCATGAGTTTGTTGCAATACGTGGCTTCTCAGGTTCTGAGGTACATACAATTTCGCCCCCATCCAGGCTAGGCCATCTCGAACAGTGCAGTTGTTCGCATTTGCCAGAAACCACTCATCCGTTTTCAAAGCCTCCTTAAACTGTTCCATCAGATCAGTGGATAGATTCTTTTCTTGGTTCCTTTTTTGAGCGCGGGTAACTACAGGGGCAGCCAGTTGTGTAGTGGACACGATTGGCCTTATCACTTCTTTACGGATACTGTTGTATTGAGGCATTCTAGACAAAGCATCTGCCATAAAATTCTTTCCCCCTGGTATATATTTCAAGGAGAAATTGAATCGCTTGAAAAACTGAGCCCACCTAACTTGTTTAGGGGATAACTTCCGAGGGGTTTTTAAAGCTTCTAGATTCTTATGGTCAGTCCACACTTCAAATGGGTGTTTTGCTCCTTCCAAAAAATGCCTCCAAGCTAGTAAGGCCCAACGGACTGCAAACGCTTCTTTCTCCCAAACGGCCCATCTCCTTTCAGTCTCAGTGAATTTACGAGAAGTGTAAGCACATGGTTGTAGTGTCCCCTTCTCGTTTAATTGGAGTAAGACTGCCCCCACTGCTACATCGCTTGCATCAGCTTGGATCACGAAAGGGGCGTCCATGTCTGGGTGTTTCAGTATTGGTTCTGCAGCAAAAAGTCTCTTAAGTTTTTCAAATGCAGCTTGGCACTCCATGGTCCAATTCAATGGTTGACTGGGCTTTGGTTTCAGTTCCCCCTTTGTTTTCAGGAGGTTGGTGATGGGCATGGCTATTTTTGCAAAAGACGGGATGAATTGGCGATAAATGTTGGCAAATCCCAGAAAACTTTGAAGCTGTTTATGAGTTTTCGGTGGGGCCCAGTCCAAAACGGCTCGCACCTTTTCTGGGTCCATTTCAATGCCTTCGGGGGAGATACGATATCCCAAGTAGTCGATTTTTTCTTGATGGAACTCACATTTGGATAGTTTGGCGTACAATTTGGCGGCCCTCAGCTTGTGTAACACAGAGCGTACCAGCTTCACATGTTCGTCTCTAGTCTCCGTGTAGATAAGAATATCATCAAGGTATACCAGAACCCCTTTGTATAAATGTTCGTGAAGCACTTGATTGATCAGTTGCATGAAAACAGCAGGCGCCCCCTGTAAGCCGAAAGGGAGAACATTGAACTGGAAACAACCCATTGGGCAGTTAAACGCAGTCTTCCACTTGCCTCCCTCCTTCATCCGGATTCGGTAGTACGCCTCCCTCAAGTCCAGCTTTGTGAAAATCTTCCCCTTTGCCAGGTGGGCTAACATGTCCTTCATCAGAGGGAGGGGGTACATGTTCTCTACAGATACTGTGTTCAGGTTTCTATAGTCCACTACCAGACGTTTGGAGCTATCTTTCTTCTCGTGGAACATCACAGGGGCTGCCACTCGAGGTCTGGCAGGTGTGATGAAACCCCATTGCAAGTTCTTGTCGATAAATGCCCTCAATTCCTCCAACTCCCCCGGTGTCATCGGATACATCTTCGGTTTCAGGACCGTCACCCCCGGCAGGAATTCAATGCTACAATCGGTCGACCGATGTGGAGGGAGCTCGTCAGAAGCCTCTTCACTAAACACCTCTCTTAAGTCCCAATACTACTTCAGGATTTTCTCCTTTCCTTCCACGTGTTCGGCACCTGTAGAAGCTATCTCGGCAGGTACCTGGGACTTCGGATGGGATTTCTCCTCCCCTTCCAGATAGGGTTGCTCCTCCCCTTCCGGTGGCCGATCGGTGCGGATGCGTATCCACCCCTCTCTCCAGTTCACATGGGGATTCCACTTCCGAAACCATGGTAGTCCCAATATTAGAGGCTGTTCCATCCCAGGGGCCACAATAAAACACAGGGTCTCATGGTGGTTTCCCATGGTCATCTCTAGGGGTTCTGTTATAAAACGTGTGGGGCAACCTCCCACCACCAACCCATCCAGTTGGCAAAAAGATATGGGCGTTTTTAAAGTTCTCAGTCCGATGCCCATCCCCTTAACCACTTTCATGTTAATTACACACCTCGTGCACCCCGAGTCCAGTAAGGCCAACATCACTCCTTCAGTCCCAGAGGTGGGCCACCTTAACTTTATTGGGATGGTCATGGGCCCTTGGTTAGGACTTACCGGGACGTCATCCTCCGAATCTGTCTCGTTCTCGTCGAGTGGGGTTGGAGGTCCCAGCTCCTCTCCCGCCGTAAGGGCGACCTCTACAACCTCTCTTGTCTTCAGCCCGGTCTCGCGGGGCTTGGTTGAGGGGTTTTTTGGCTTCCTCCCGGGGTCCCGCGCTTTCGGTGGGTTCATCTTTACCTGGCAATCCGCCATCCGGTGGCCCTCCTTTCCACAACGGAAACATGCTGTGGTCTTGGCTCTTGCCGCCACCCCTCTCGGTTGGGGGGCTGAGGTCTCTCGGAGACGTGGGGGGAGCGGTTTTCTCCAGGCGGGACCTCCCCTGCGTCTGTTTCAGGCTAGATCAATGTCCACCTCTTCCGCCAGCAAGTACCATGACTGTAAATCACGTGGATCCCTTCTGGAGATGCACGTGTGGTATACATCTTCATTTAAGCCATCTTTGTAGGCTTCCACCAGGGCCTCCTGGGACCAACCTCAGATGTGGTATGCCAGCTGCCTGAATTCTTGGGTGTAGTCTGCCACCGATCTCCCCCCTTGGACTAGGATCTTCATTCTGATTCTGGCCTTTCTCTCTGCCAGAGAGTCCTCAAACCTTCTCCTCAGTGCAGTCATGAAAACAACGAGGGTTTGCAGTTGGGGGGAGTTATCATTGTACAAAGTCACCACCCAGTCTGCTGCCAACCCTTCCAGGGTTCTGGTAATGCATCTCACTTTGGCTGCTTCAGAGGTGAACTCCCGCTCAAATTCTGCCATATAACTCCCAACTTGTACCAGGAAAAATCCCAAATCTCTGGGATTTCCTCCAAACTTCACATCTAGGGGGGGCAGGTGGCGTCTTCCAGGAACCACCCCTATTGCTGGGGCTCCCCGGGCGGCAGCGGGCGGCTGTGCTGTAATAGGCTGGGCAAGGGGGGTAGGGATAGTTTGGCTTTCCCGGGCTGATCTCGCTCCCTCTTCCCCCTCATACCTTTGAGCCGTTCCGGGCTTCTCAGAAACATCCATAAAGAATTTCCCGATTTGATCCAGTTTGCATTCCATCTCCTCCCCCTCCTGCCATAACCGTTCCCTTGCACCTTTTCGTCTTACAGTGATTCTGGGAGGAGGGGGGTCTTCAGAGTCTCTCCAACCAACCCCCAACGACCATCTGGGCATCTCGGCTGGGGTTTCTTCCAGAGTCAAGTCGGCCAGCAGGTCAGTCACCGACGTCTCCGGTAGCTGCATCGGCTGCCCCCCCCCCATCGCTCCCTGATCCTCTTCATTGCTGGTTGGAGACAACATGAGATAAAACCCCCTCGGAAGAAAAGTTGCTGTTTTCTCCGGGTGGGTTGATGTGGGAGTTTCGGAATAATGTCAGGCTGTGCTCCCTTTAGATCCCAAGAAAGAAATACTCAGACTCCATGGTGTAGAGCAAAGTTATCCTTTTACTGGAAAATAAAGTAGAAGCTACAAATCAATTCCGAAACTGAGAAATTGGCGGGTAGAATCCACATACAGAGAATTAGGTTTGTTCCCACCCCCCAAAGTTCAAATTATTCTTCCAATTAAAACTTCTGAATAAGCTCATGTGGTCATCTCCAGATGGTGATGAAGTGTCTTGTCAAATGACCTTGACATATTTTGATAAAAGTTTGCAGTTGCGCAAAAGAGGACAGAAGATAGCCAAGAAACGGAAAGTTAAAGAAAAGAATCCCCCCTCCCCTTGCTAGCCCAGCAAGGAATGCAAACACCTCCAGTCTTCTTCCCTAGAAAAATCCCCTCCTCCCACCGTTGTCATGACAGCCCAGAGAAATAATGAAATAATAGCAGAAAAGCAACAGATCTTAAGGGCTGACATATGCTTCATTTGATAAGTCTGTACTGGGATGGATGTGGTGAGGTGTTGATATGCATTCAAAAGAATGTAAAGAATAATTTAGGTGCAACTTAATGAAAGCTGAGTTAAATTCAACCAAAGGGTGGGAGTTGGCACCTTTTTAAAAGTGGCATATCAGGGAGGGGATGTTAAATCATCGGCCAATACAGCTTAGTTTATTTTGGCAGGGTGAACTTGTCACATTTTGTTTCTGCCATTTGGGCAAACAATAACTCTGGATTGTACTGCCAAATAGGGCAGAGATTTAAGGTATTGCATTTTGCTACTGGGTGTAACTGGGCTTCAAGTTGCAAGCAGTAGACACCACTGATTCCAAGGCAGAGATGATAAGTGCAACACAAGGCAAACCTCCTGTTGCTTTAGGACAGTGATGACAAACACAGAAACATGGTGCACACATGCTTGTTGGGGCCATGCTCCAGAAAAGCTGAATTTCCAGGTTCTAGCAAGCATGCATGCCGATAATCAGCTGGCTGGCATGCATGCACAGGTCAGTTTTCGGCATTGCCATATGTGTGAAGGGGTTGTGTTCTGGAAAAGCCAAACTTCCAGGTTCTGACATGCACATGCACCCGACAATCAGCTGGCCAGCATGCATGTGCACACCGCTTTTTGACACTGCCATGCACACGAAGGACGGATGATCATTACAT
The DNA here is from genome assembly GCA_033807585.1 of Hydrophis major. NCBI lineage: Eukaryota > Metazoa > Chordata > Lepidosauria > Squamata > Elapidae > Hydrophis > Hydrophis major. The sequence continues at coordinate 69,840,510 of CM066331.1, read as the reverse complement.
GTACATGAACACCAGAAAGCCAGAAGACTAACAGGCAAGGCCATGGATGTCAGGCGACATGGCTTTGCATGCCATTTTGGGCATGTGTGCCATAGGTTCACTATCATGGCTTTAGGATAACTCTCCTGATGATATGAAGTCTTAACTGCCATTCAATTGGATCGGTGTTTCTGAATCTCAGCAATTTTAACATGTGTGAACTTTCCAGCCTGAAGTGTTGGGGAGCTGACGTCCACACATCTTAAAGTTGCTGATATTCAGAAATACTAAACTAGATCCTTCCAATAGTGTAGTTAGTGGAAAGATTAAATGCAATGATGAAACTATTTTACTTTACTTACAGAAGGTGTCTGATATTCATTTTTTTTTTTTATTGGTACTGAGAAATATAGAAGAAAATAACAAAAACAAAACAAAAACCTTCTAAATATTAGATGAGCCTCAGAATTCAATAATTCTAAAAAAGATAAATAATTAAACTTACCAGACATATAGTCAATAATATGCAATCAATAACGTTACAAATATCATTACTGAAACACTAAAAACAACAGCTATGTCGAATAAACAAAGTCTATTTATCTTGTACAAATTTAATTGATATGAATGAATCCTACTTTAAAGTAAATTTAATTCCTAACATTATATATATCCCTGTAGGGTAAAAAAATCTATTTATATATTTATAGATAAATAAATATATCTATAAATATTCCATGAAATGACCAGGGGATAAGCTCAATCTCAAGGAGACTTTATCTTTCTACTACTTACATTCATAATTGTAGTGATAGAAGAAATGTAAACTGGATCTTATAAGATGCAGCAAGTTTTGTGTTGTTTCACAGATTTCTCAACTTTTTGGATGCAAAACAAGCACATATTCCTAACTGCAACTTTTGGACATTTTAACTGCTAAATTCCAGCCTATATGTTTCTTTGCTGGAAAAAGAATTAAGTAGCATTAATTGATGCATCAAAAGAGAATGGCATAAACACTAAATTGATATAAAACTTATACAATATATACTTAATGTTGTCTAGTTATGCAGTGTATAAATTTCAAATGTTTCTTACATTAAATTCACTGCATTCCAAAATATTCATGTAACTTATACATTTATTTCAATATTATCCCAATTATAATTTCAGGATCTGCAATTTACTACCCCACTGAGGTTATAAAATTAATTGGTTGAGTTATATACAACATGGACACTTATCATAAATAACATAGAAATTAACTGATACAGTAATAGTCCAGCATGATATCATTCAATTAAACTGAAATACTGACCTAGGGGCCTTTTCTGATAGTATGATTACTTTCTCAATATCTAATATACAACAATATAGGTTGATTTCCAATATAGAATCAATTACTCAATAGATACAAAGAAAAATATGGATGTTTTGAAACTTAGATACATTTGATAATAAAGTCAAAAATGCCATTGAGTTTAGCTCAATTCTAGGCAATGTAAAGAAATTGTTTATCATTGCATTCTTAAGTTGTTGGGAGAAAAAAAGACTTACCTATAGCTGGGATCATCTGTGGGTACTAACCAGACCTGACATTGCTTAAATTCTGCCTTCATACAAGACCTATTGACTCTATCATTCAAAGTATTTTAAGGCAATAGACAAAGTATAGCAGAAATATTAAAATAAAGGCATATGGAAATTTCAGTGAGTGTACTTTGTAATTTTCACTCTTGAAAATGAAAACAATAACATGTCTAATCATTTTAAAAATTTCAAAGAACTTCTCATGCAGGTCATATATTTGCATTGAATAAAAGCTTTTTATTCTTGCTTTTGGCCTATTGTGTGTGATTCACAAGAGAATATACTGTACCTTATCAAAGACTCTTTTCAGTCATCATAAAGACAATAGTCTCAAGTTGTCCACAACAGCTTTGTGATTGGCAGCAATGATTGAACAAATCTTGAGTTATATGAGGTTTCATATTTCCTTAAAGCACCTTAAAGTAATAAATTATATTTGTCTGAGATTTTGCTTTTTGATGAATTATAAGAACAGGTCTTCCTTATTCGACAAGTACATAAATGTGGACAAAGCACTATGAATATCTGAGGCTTAAAGTCAGAATGAAATTGGAGATACTAAATCAGCAAGAGTTAGCTTGGAGTTATACGTCACTGTAATCAGGATCTAACTTAAACTCTTCACCTTCCTCCAGATTTTTAATAGGAAAAATCATAATAGAAATGAAAGCAAGGAAAAGCAAACATTATTTTATATTCTTTTATACCCACTTACACAAAGACAGAGCACTGACTTAAAAAACCACCTGATTAAATCACTTTGGAACTGTCATGCCTTTTAGGAATGAGAAAAGTTGTGATTCTAAAGAAAGGGATCCTTTTACCACTATGTTATGCAACATGATATGCTCACTTGCAACTGTTCTGTACAGACAAAAATAGGCAGTTTTGTGTTGGATTTCACATCTATGTGTGCCTTTAACAAGTTTTACAGAACTGACCAAAAACTCTCAAATTATCAGAAAGTTGGATAAATAGCAGTATTTAGATAAGGATGATATTAGACTATTATGAATAGATGCAGTCAATTTAAATCATGAAAAATTCAGATAAGCTTGTTTAAAATAGTAAGTTCCCAAGGATACGTAAAGCCCCACTATTATATGATTTTAATATTATAATTTTAGTTTTTAATTTTTGCTATTTTTTAAGTCACTAGCTGCTTTTTTAAGTTGCAGAAAAGTTTTGCTTTCTGTGCAAGTTTCAACTGAGACCAACATAGATGGTGATCATCTATCCTGAAAGAAAAAAAAAAAACACTGACTCTTTGTATTGTGCTTCTTACACCTTTTGCCCTGAGCAACCCATTATCTATCCAGACTGCAGTAATGTTTTGGTACTGTCCTCCCCCCAGTTGATTTAGTACTCTAAGATGTTAATAATTAAACTTCTGGTTTTATATTAACGGAGGCCCTGGCTTGGTCTTTCAGCTTTATTAAATGCCTCCTTTTTTTGAATAGCTATATAGAAGTGATAGATGCTCTTTCTTTCATGCCAGCCACCAAGTAGCGTTGTGTTTTATATTTCTTTGGCAAGACAAAGCCCTCTCCATTTAAATATAGAAGTATAATGCAGATAAGGCTAAGTAAGATGATTTCTATGAAATCACCCAGACTGGACTCTGTTAAGATAAGCAGGCTACAGGAGTAAGAGAAAGAATGCAGAACCAGACTCTTCTGTCTTCATTACCTTGTGATGAACAGGGCAAAGAACATGAAAATAAATAGAGCTGAGGCCAAAGATATAAATGGTCAGGCCTATTCATGATAACAAGATGAGAAGCTGCCGGTATTCAGCAAAGAGGTTTAATAGCGCTGTAAATTAAGGGCTGAATATGAACTTTGCTTTTAAAACCCGGGGAGGGGGGGAAACTTACTTCTTGGGAAAAGATTGTTAAAACAATGCAAACACAGATTCATAAAGAGCTTTGGTATCGATCATAATTATTCTGCAAAAAGTAAGACTGACCACGCCTAATAAGTATACATACTATGAGGTGGGAGAAGAAGGAAAAAGAAAAACTGGGACCAGAAATATACTTGCATTTTACTCTGCAACATTTGCTTTGATGGGTTTTATCATTCTTGAATCTTTTCTTATATCACATTGGCCTTTTAGTCAACATATAAAGAGCCAAAGAGAGAGCTGAAATACTATCATGGCATCTCTTTGTGGCCCAGATATGCTACTTTACAGGTATTGCATGGAATTTGAGAGCATTCCCCATTTTGGGCTCTCAGCTGGTAGGCTGGACTTGAGTTCCAGAGCTTGTCCCATCAATCCATAAACTATTTCCCAGCCCTTCCTCACAGACTCCTTTTTCCTATTGCTGAGCTACCTTCTTTGATTAGCTGAGCAGAAGTAAAAGTTGTAAGGAGAAAGGTAAAAAGGTAAAGTTAATTTTCCTTTTCTCAAGGTCCTCTTTCACACTGTTCAATAACCTTACCACCATAAAACATGAACTTGCAGCCAAGTGGCTATGGAAACTGTATAGGCTGTTTTTCCAAAAGCATTTTGCTATCTTTCTATGCCACAAGACTAAAAAGGCAGTCTCTTTCACACCATGCAGTTCAAATAAGGTGCTAATGGAAGGAATTTCTTCCTTCAAGATCAGGATTTATAGACTGATGTGTGAGTACGCATCACTGATGTATGAGACACTGTGTTTTACTGAGACAATGATTTCCTGGGGTCTAAATATTACTCATTATCCTTAAATATTAACAAAGGCTAGAAATACTGTAACTTTCTTGTAATTAAAATATCAATCAAGGTTCAACAACTTTGGGGGAATCTTGAGATTTTCAAAACTAAACTTAACTAAATTAATGAAAACTAGTCTTCTGGACTGAGTAATCTTCAGGGTACATTTGGAAACATTAAACAGTGCCATCTATCATCTAACCCATACAGTGTGACTTTTCTGTTACAATGTCTGCCCTCTAAGAATGAAGTCCCGCTTGAGATCAAAACAGTTTTCATTTTGATGCCTGTCAAGAAGATCTTGAAAATTTGGCTCTTCTTTCAGGCTTTGGGAAACAAGGATTCCTTGTTTCAGATTAATATATTGCTATTTTATTTTTTTAATTGAATTTTTATTTACTATGTGAGCAATCCAGAGTTGATTGGAGTTGGGCACCATCAAACATTGACTAAATATGGTTACTAAAACCTAAATGGTTGACTTAACTCTGATATATGAGGGAGAATGTAGAATAAGAACAAGAGAACAATGGTTTTTGTATGTATAATTTTTAGAAAGATTTAAAATGGATAAACTTTTGAATTTTGTAAGACTGAACTTGAAATCAAATTGTGATTGTGTTATTGATAAAATGTGTAAAATTTTATTGAAATATGAAAGAGAATGAATGTATGTTAAATGAATATATGATAAAAAGGGTTAAACTTTGGTTAAAATATACACATAGATCATGTATATATATCTGAAAGGACTGACATTTACATTATGTTATAGTCTTAAAGACAATTTTTATAAAATAATATATTGTTTGTACAGGTCACTGGAAAAACTGTAGAGAAGATATAAAAGCTCTTCAAGTTTAAGCTAGAGAGTAATCAACAAGAAGGGATATTTTATCAAGCTTGGTAGATGTATAAAAAAATCAGAAAATTTTGGCTTCTGTTACATATAACAATTCAAAAGATTTTAAAGACTCATATATAATTGAAACCAGAGAATTTTCTTTTCAGATTGATGAATAAGCAACTGTAAAAAAAATTAGGGAACTTTGTTTGTATATATGATGACTGCAGAAAAACTATTATACGTATAAAGATGGAAATATTTTACTTTTCCACAAGGGAATAATGGATACGGAAGATACTGGAACTTGCTGAGATGGCCAAATTGAAAGCTCTAATTAGAGATAGGACATTATCTAAATGTAATGATGATTGAAAACCCATATTATCTTTTTGCAAGAAACAGAAAAAATGCTATTATGATATATGGCTTGAAAAATTATAATAAACATAACAGATTATAAAGGTAGTATAAGCAATACTGTAACCAGCATTCATGTGTATAATTTCTCTTAAAGAAAATCAGAAGTAACTTCTTTATAATACCTTTTTCTTGATTTCTGCATCTTTCTCTTTGGTACTTCTTTCATTTATCCTCTTTTTCATTCTCAATATTAGTTTTTGTTAGTTTTTATTTATGTATTAAGGTTTTTAATAAACAAAATAAAAAATTAGTCATTTTTTTATTTTGTTTATTAATACATAACTAAAGAACTAGTCCTATATAGTAAATGTAAAGATAAATATATATATTAATATAACATAATTCAATACAATACATTAGGTATGCTAAAATATATTTAAATATCAACTAAATTTCATGAATGCAGTGGGATTTATTTTTTTTATTAAAGAGGCACAGTATAGGATGTGCTGTAAATCTGTGTACTCAGAGTTTAAAATCTAGATAATAGTATAATAAGCTCCATGCTGACAAGTATGACTGAATTATTATGCTGAAATATTACACCACATGTAACACATTGGCACATAAGATTCTGCTGCTGTAGAATGTGTTAACTCACACATTCTTTTCCTGAAAGGTTACTTCTATTTATAATAGAAGCATTATATACAACTTCGGGTTAACATTCAATTTTGTGTTATCTTATTTTCTGTCAATTTTAAATATGTTCAGGCCAGTTTCAAGAATTAAAACTTTTTAACCATTAAATATTTGTTTTTAAATAGTTATATTAAGTGCACGTTCCTTTCCCCACAAAGGAATGATACTTTGTAATATGTTCATGAAGTTATATTAGTTGAAAGAACATTCACAGTCAGTTTATTCAGCATAATTATCCAACCCATACAGGTAGTCCTTGATTTACAACAGTTCACTTAGTGACTATTCAGACCTAAAATGGCACTGAAAAGAATAACTTAGGACATTTTTTTCACACAGCTGTTGCAGAATCCTGAGGGTCATGTGATCAAAATTCAGACGCTTGGCAATTAACTCATATTTATGATGGTTGCAGTGTCACATGGTCATATGATCCCTTTTGCGATCTTCTGACAAGCAAAGTCAATGGGGAAGCCAGACTTAACAATCATCAATCAATCAGGTTACTAACAGTGATTCACTTAACAACTATGGCAAGAAAGGCCATAAAATGGGCCAAAATTCACTTAACAATTATCTTACTTGGCAACATAAATTTTGGGCTCATTCATGTAGTTGTTTCCCAAAAAATTAGTAGGTACAACTTCTTGCTTTCTATGAGTTTGCCTTGATTCAGTCTTTTTTTTTTTTTTTGGTTCATTCAATTTTATTTTGTATTGTCCTCACTTCTTGGTTATGTCCTCTTCCAAGCAATTGGTTTTCTCATTACTGATGTAGTTCAAGACTTTATCATTCTCAGAATCCAGGTGAGATACATTTGATATTTTAAAAGTTCATTTTTTTCCCTTCCTACAGAAAGTGTATTTCTTCTTCAACCAGCCAGTGTTTACAACCATTACAACCAGATTCGAAAATTACAACTTCTCTTCTCTGAGAGAGATCTTTTGCAACATTTCTCTAAGGAAGGGATATGAAACTCATGTTTCACAATGACACAGTGGTGTCACATGATGTATTGTGACTTTCCCCCCTTTGCTAAACCGTGCATGGGCGTGGCAAGCATGTGACACATTCGACCCATGGCCTGGAAGTTTGACAGCCCTGCTCTAAGGAATACTCCCCCAAAGTTTCTCCATATCCCCACGATATTTCAGTCTGATATGATGTTCCTTTACTCGCCACTCCATTCAATTACTCAGCTCCTAAAGAACTTAGTGTGAAGAAGAAAGGGTTGCTTTAAACCCAACTACAACAAGGAAGAGAGGAAACTGCAAATGTGAAGCAAGGGCAGTTGTTAATTTGGCATTCTTCATCTACTAAAATGGCCAGAGACAGTGGCACAGAGTCCAAAAAATGAGCTGAAATACAAACACTGAAATTGATAGAAGAGAATATTGTAGCTCAGGGTTGAACTGTCCTTGATGCACTCTGAGCTTGGCAATTTTCTTGCAAACATTTCATTACCAGTGCACTGATGATGTTACCAAGTTTGGTAATGAAACATATAAAGAAAACCGCCAAGCTCAGAGACCACCAAAAACCCCATACACATTGAATTATCACACTAACTATCTCAATTAATATTTGAAGGGCTTAGATTACATATGTGCTGATTGACAACTTCTTGCTGTGTTTGCTCCTATCCCATTCGACAAGTGTAGGAAGGTTAATATATTATTAACAAAAGTGTTCCTTACATGTAATATATTATTATATGTTAATATATTATTAACAAAAGTGTTCCTTACATGTAAAAAAAAATTAAGCTGAATAATAATCTATAAAGCACTACCAAAGGAACCAAAGAATACAAATAATGGTGCCTGCCATATTATTTAATAATCTAAACCATGAAGAAAAAGGAAGAATTTAAACTGTAAAATGGTTCCTGTTGTAAAACAAATTATTTGGAAGAAACATTGTTTAATTAGCATTATCAGAATTAGTTTATTTTAGCTTTTAGCTTTTAACTAACTATTAAAAGATTTTGCCATTTGTTTTCGATATAAAGTTTTAAATTACCGGTTGTACTTGAACACAGTTATAAGGATGTACAATAACACAGTTATTGTATATCCCTGTAACTGTGTTCAAGTGCAAGTTATTGTACAACAATACTATTATTTTATAATTATATATTATAAAAAAATTTATAATATAAATATATATTATAAACATAATTAAAACTGCATGATTGCTAGGAACTACATGAGACATGTAATTTGCTCTTTCAGGATTCTGTGTATGAACTGACCAGTTCCATTCCCCACTTTTGCAGAAGTTTCACTGTGCAAGGGCACAATTCTAATTACAGAATTAGGCATTTTCTAACTTGACATTTGTAAATGACATATCTAAACTGGAAGATTGCTAGCAATAAAATATTCCTGTACCAGTTAAAAAGTTAAAAAGAACGCTGCTCCACTCCATCCAGCTAAACAACATTTATATATATTTATTACTGGTGTATATATGCAGTGAAGTAGATAAAGAAGAATATTACAAATAGGTTTGCAGCTATAATGCTACGAACATATAACAATTTTACTTACAAAAAGGGGAACTCATTATAGTGTTTCATCATCAGAAGGAAAATGTGGCCCTTCTTCCAGTTAATTGAGATGCAAGCCACAATCAAATAATTTTAGCTTCATAGTTATACAATATCATTTCCATGGCTTCTGAGATTTGAATGGATTTGAGGAAGAATAGAAATAGGGGATCAGAGTTTTATTATAACTCATTATAATGAGATTTAAATCAAATGCATTTACAGTAAACCTGCAAATAAATTAATAAAATGTATAGTAAATCTTGATTTTATTGATGAATAAAGAGCGCCTTTAAAGTCAAATGTTATTAAATCTAATTTCTTATAATTTTACATATTTTGTATGCATAAAATATATCAACATTATACTATATAGTCTAATTTGGATAAAGACCACTTTGTAAACTAGAGGTACAAATTCATATTTTGTTTGTTGTATCTGAAGTCTGAAATTTGAATAATAGTGTACAAATCAAGGTTTTTCTGAATTGGTAAAAATTGTGAACTTAGCCAAATTCCTGGGGTTGATAGATATGGTTCGGAATATATTGTCCATCATATTTATTTACCTCCTTGAACACATTTCAAGTGTTATGCAAAATTATTAACTGAAAACGAAAATGCGCATAAAATCATTTCTGAAATTGTGGTGTATTTGGCATAAAATATCTTTATATGAGTCCAATATATTTTCAAAGTGAAGTAAGGCAACACAGAAACAACACATGGTTGAAACAATCACTTACAATTAAGATTCTTGCCTTACTTTCCATCAATACAAAAATAAACATTTTTCATTATTTTTGGCTATTGAATGATACAGGATCAAATAATAGAAAACACATTTCTTTTAGTGTTGGTAACAAGAAATATATTGCTTTAGAAAGTTCATCAACTAAAAAAATCAAAGGAGACAACCAATAATGTTTAAAGATTTATTCTAGTCATTCCATTTCTATTCTTACTATTCCCCAGTGAAAAGTTTGTATGAAATAATCATCAAATGTGTCTTCTCCAAAAAATATCTTCCTGCCCATATATTCCCACAGGAAAGGTATGTTCCAAGTTCTTTCTTTGAAAACTTATCATTTTGTGGGACCTAAGAAGAGTTCCTTTGCCATGGGTGCTCCTGTCTTCTGGAATATGCCTCCTCTCTTGCATCCTATCGATATGACAGGCCTTAATTCTTCTTCCCTTTAGAAAAATTGTTAAGATCTGGCTTTCCCCCCAGATTTAATTAATTTCCCCAAGATTAATTGAATAGGAGTCCCCTTCTGATTAGGATGACTTCCATTTATGCTCACCAGTTATGTCCCTAGTACACAGCATTCTACTACAGGGGTCCCCAACCTGTGGGCCACAGCCCACTACCAGATGAGATAATTACCACTGGACTGTGTGAGTGTCTGGCTGGTGCATGAACCTCTGTACATATGCACATCTCCACTCTCACAAGCGTTGTTGCGGGCCCCACTCACATGAGTCACATCACAGATGCTCATGGTCCCACTTGCATGATCATCACCATGAACATCACATGCACTCATGTGCACATGCACACATGCACTCAAGTGACTGCCCATCCCACAAAATCTTCCCCTCTTTCTCATCCCCCCCTGCTCCGGGCCACCAACCCAGAAGTTGGGGAACTCTGTTCTACTACCTCTATACTTGCAGAGCAGAAAGAATAATATATAAAAAGTTAACCACATTTTATACCTCCCTCCTATTACGTGAGGCCCAAGATTGTCATCTCATCTTGCCTCATGGTAAGATCATTCCAGAAAGGGAAAAAAGATAGATGTGAGGGTGAAAATGAGCAAGATGCATCAAACTACCCCAAATTGAGATTTGCATGCCAAGACTACATTTATTTGTACTAGCAAATTAACAGAGATAGAAGCACAGGGAATAGGAGAAATGTAAAACTCAAATTGAACAAACAGTGCTGAAAAGAAATAAAAGAGCTGTCAGGTATCTGTCCCTGTTTGTGGCTGCAGTTGTCCTGGGTTCTTTTGATAAACCTCTTAAATTCTGTCAAACAAAATCTGTTTATTGACCTCCTTTCTTCTCTGAATAAACCCAATCATAACTCACTGAAGATTGAAACTTCTAACTCATCACATTTTATCTACTATCATCACATTCCCATCTAATGCATTCATGCTATTACCTAGCCTAATAACAAAATGTCTGCAAAAAAAAAAAAAAAACAAGTTCAAAGAACACCAACAATCAAATATATCTTAAACCTAAGCTTTAAAAAGATTGAAATTGTACAGAACATAAACCTTTTGAAAAGATTACCAAGCCTATTTGCACATAGAGTGGCAGGGATCAGGGTGGAAGGGCTTGGTAGAAATAGATTAACATGCCAGGATATCAGCATTCATATTATGGTATGTGCAAATGCAATAATATGAAATGTTCCAAGCTAGTTTTCCAGATAGTTATTTTATCTCTTCCTTAAATCTAATTTGGCTTATGATCAGATTGGCAATATACAAATGAATCAAATAAAAGCAGTGACTGATTGATGTGAGATTCTGATCTTCAAATACCTTACCGCTGAATGTTTCTAACGCTTGATTGTAGTTATTCACATCTCCTGAGATATATGAGCAATATTTTTTCCTACAATTGTGCTGCATTATGCCAAAGTACCACGAGGTAAATAGGGAAGAGGTAGTTCATATGCAATCTATTGGCAGTTACATACCTACCCCTTATATAAATCATACTAACTTTCTGGAACAGATCTCATGCTAGTCTTCACTACCATAATATTCTTTCATTCTTCTATCAATATTGTTCTTCCCTCCCAAGAAAAGGAAAATAATAATTTGAATGGAAACTGTAATAGAATCAAAATAGACATAGCAAGACACAAATGTTCAGTTGTCAAAATCCATTTGAAAAAGCTAAGATATGTCTCTGCAAATATCTCTGTAAATTCTACGAATCCAAAATATCTGATGCATACAAGAATGGAGAAAGTTGGTAGAGAGAGAGAGACCTCTGCTGGGTCAGAACATAGAACAATAGAGTTGGATGGGACCTTGGAAGTCACCTAGTCCAAAACCTGCTCAAGCCTCTACCTAGGATTGAACTCACAGGCTCCTAATTGAGAGGCAATTTCAGTGAATACTATATTGGTACTACTTCTTCATTAAAGGGATTCCTACTTGCAGGCAAATAACTGCATTTTGCTATATTTTCACCTACTGAAAGCTGAGGATTAAAATGGTGCTGTACTGCAACATATTTTCCACAAACAATTTCCATTTTCTTCCTCGTTGTAGCTTCTGAGTGATTTAAATGTTTTTTGAACTTTCCTGGAACCTTAAAGTTTAACTTGGAAGTCTGTCATGGAGAAAGAATAAGGCTGTACACATAACATATAAATATGACAGTTAAAAGAAAACTAGAGAAATGGGGACACAGGCAGTGATTTCCTATTGGGCAACTTTACATTTGGAAAAAGAAAAATTATTTAAATAAAGTAATTAGTTTCATCATGCATCTGATGGGCTGAGATGCTGGATTTCAAGTGGGGGAAACAGAGAGACAAAATAAAATTTTGGTTGGACTAGATTGCCAAATAGGAAATAAGGGGCACTCCTGTCAAATGAACTGAAAACAATGTGGGATCTGGAACATGCCCACTGTAAGGATGTGAGTCACAATTACATGAGGGATATTTGTTTTTATTATACAATCTCATGTTGAATATGGAAGTAATTTTCTGTCATTTTTTCCCTTTGCTTTTTTGTGCTTCTTGTCTTGAAAGAGTACAGACCAATGGAAATAACATACTAAATAATTTTTCACCTCTCTGGCTAATGTGCGTATACACATTGGAAATAAAGACATACAATTGGATACGTTCTTAAGCTATTTATACCATCATCAATATCATGGATATAGGCAACATGGCAAACATTTGTCACAAATCCCTCCAAGAAATGAAATGGTGTGGCGGTGACAGCTACTAACTGAAAAGCCGTTAGAATTAAGCTACAAGTCTATGGCTATTTATAAAAAGCTAAATGTCATATAGCATTGAAAGAAAAGAGAAAATATTAATATATATAGGGGAGAATTTCAATATGGCTTGTATCATAAAGTTGAATATTATTCTAATGTGTAATGGGATTATTTCAAAATAACCCTCCACCCAATATTTTCTGTTTTATTAATTTTGTCTATATTTTACCATAATTATATTTTTCTATTCAATTACAAGACTACCTAATACACACTTTTTGCCTGTGCAACTATATCTGTAAAGACTTCCTATTTTTATTTTTTTCCCTTCGTGCATTTAAATCTCAGCATTTAGTAGACATTTTGGCATAACTTTCCAAACTAACTAAGATTTTTATCCAACTTTCTTTTTACGTGTTAGTTTGTATATTACGGTGTCTTTGTCTTATCATATAACCTAAGTGCTGTAGTGTAATTTAAGAATATATTAATTGTTATTGACTGTATGAAAACTACTTTTGTATGCACAGATTCCTCCCTTTTCTCTGCCTCAGTAATGATGACCTTATTTTGTAATATCAGCATGAATATTCGTGTATAAATATCCACAGGGAAATAAAATTACTGTACATTGAATTCTAACCCCAGTGAAAATCCCCTAAGAGAGAGAAAGAGAGGAAGTATTGCAGCAGAGAGGCATTTACACTATAATTAAGAATTCATTGGATTTTAGCTGTAGTAGTTCATAAAATGAGCAACAAGTATTATATCACACCAGGTGGGTTGGGAATTCTAAAGGAACAAAGTAGGATTGTACATAGGAATGATGTAATGTAGAAATTGAAGTTTCTGAGGACACAATACACAAGCGCGCGCGCGCACACACACACACACACACACACACACACACAGGGTTCCTAATAGCAAAAGTCAAGTGATATTTTTAAACTTTGTTTCCCTCTGAAGTGTAAGTAAGATCTTTAAAGCTGTCACTTGGCATTTGACTAAGAATCACGATAACAAGTTTTAATGAAGAATAGTTTTCAGCTCATTGGAGAGCTAGTTGGTCTAGTGCAGGGATCTCCAAACTTGGCAACTTTGAGACTCCCAGAATTCTGGGAGTTGAAGTCCACAAGTCTCAAAATTACCAAATTTGGAGACCCCTGGTCTAGTGGTTAAGGAACCAGACTAGAAACCAGGAAACTAGAGTTCTAGCCCACCTTAAGCATGAAATCTCCTGTGTGATTTTGAACCACTCACTCTCGGTCAGCCTACTCAGTTGATCCAAAAAAAAGCAGACCCTGCACTTGTGCAAAAAACCCTAGGAAGAAAAAATAACAGATCTTTCTTTAAACATCATTAATAATTAGTGTTTCTTTGATTTCATGCTAAGTAGGGTTGGAAATTTCATTGAATAACAGTTTCACTATTCTCAGTCTTCCCAGTCCTTTCAATAAGTTATTAATAAATTTAATAAATTATTAATAAACTTAATAAATAGGATATATCTCTGAGGATGTAAATGCTGATCAATAAAGCAAATCCAAAATAACCTTTAAAAAGTGTAACCATCCAAGATTGAAACAGTCTGTGTGAAAGTAGTGCTCCTATTAGTTTGCCAGACAATGTCTGTCATGAGAGTACTTCCTGACTTTTTAAAAACTAACTTTTATTAAAAAATGAAGAAAACTAGACCATCCCAAAGAAAGCAGCTTATCAGAATCCTTTTCAGCCAGAATTCAGATATGGACAAGGGATGGAGACGATGGTATCGATTGATCTTGTAGGTTACTGTTGTCATGATGTGGAGAGAGTTAACATATTTGTTTTGCTCCTCTTAGACTCCACAGTAGCTTTCTGTATTATTGACCATAGCATCAGAAGCACTATGTTTTCTTGAGGAGAGGAGAGCAGAAGGGAGGAGGGGGGATGCATAACTCCAACTGTCTGTGTTAATTGGCTTACAATTGCTGCCATTTTAAATGTCCTTTAGATGCCATGGAAGATTAGCCTTTCTTGAAGATAGCATGAGAAAAATGGATGACCATCACCACAAATATAGAAACTGTTTTTGTGGTAGATGCCACAATAGTTCCTTCGGTGTTGGTGAACAATTTAACTTTTCAAATAACTTTCCAAACACTGTGGTAAAACCCAAGATAGCAGTTATTTTGTAAATAAAAAAGGCTCAAAAGCAGGCTCAATATCACAAAAAAGCTGGCAGCTGAGTAATCATAGTTTTAACTTTATCTGAAACTTTATCTGCTTTTTTTTAATGCACAAAGATTACACATTAATAAACATTCTAGTAACAAGTTGTTTTATTGTTACTCATGAAAATCTGTATCTCTCTCTCTCTGTTTTATAGCAATCATTCATGCTTTTTTTCTTTTAGATCTTTATTTGGTTTTATGGCATTTTATTGTTTTATGTTAAGGATTTGTTGGGTTGTATCTTGCCTGAGGTACTATGCAAGCTATAACTATTGTAACAAATAAATACATAAGAAATTTTCTGCTACTGCTAAGGTCCCCCTTATATTCTTGTGTGTGCTGGAACTTTTAGGTATACTTTTCTCCATACCCACCAGATTCCTCTTCTTAAATAACTTTTTACATTAAAAATAATTAAATGAATGGGATGCTTCTTCCAGCAACTGCTTTAATTCCAAGAATCTCCTGGTGCATTCTCTATTTCTAGAAAGTAAAAACAATGATTACTTGTAACTCAATTGTTTCTTTGGCAGTTTTCCCAAATACAAAGATAAAGAGGTTTATTAAGAAACATCTTGAAGAAAATGTGATAGAAAGCAGTATTCTGAACGTTATGTAATTTATATCTCACCTTTCATTCATTAACTCAGGGCAGTATACACAGCACTAGTTCCTACTATTTATCCCCACAACAACCTAGTGAAAAAAACTGTGCTGAATCAGAATGGTCTAGTGGGCTTATATGACTCATGCATACTAGAATTTGTGTTTTCTTAGTCCAACAATTTAACCATTGAATCACATTGGTTCTAATTAGTGCTTTGTAAATAATCGTAATATCCCATTTCAACCATTTTGTAGATCAGCAAAGGCAGTCACTGTTTGAGAAGACCCACTGTTTGAGAAGACCAATTTTGAATGTAAAAATTTCAAATAGGCTGACCACCTCAGAGGCTTGGGGACCATTGTACTACTTCATCATGGCCTACCTTGAGAAAGCTCAGTCATACATTCATTGTTGATTATGTGCTATAATATGCTCTTGAATTATTTTGCTGAAACTGTAATTTGCCAAAATTTGGCAGCTAGAACAATAAGAAGAATTCATTCAATATTGTCCGCACATAATTTATTTTCTACAGATCACTTAAAATATGCACAAAAATCTGTAATGTTTTCTATATGTAATTTTTTGTAATGTAAGCAAGCTATGGAAAGCTCCCTATCCTGATGTGAAGTATTCCTCTAAAATTGTCTTTTGAGGGAAAAAAATTAGGAAAAAAATTCAGTCTCTATATTTAAAAGGTAAACAAGGGTCCACATTATTTGTTTTTAGCTTGTTAGATTTATTTGAATGCCTGAAACCAAATTCTGTGAGTATCTTTCTTTAAGTCTCTAGAGGGCTTACAAAATTCACATAATAAAGTATAAACCAGAATAAAATGAATTCAAGTAGGAACTAGGAAAAATAGGGAATTATAGAAAATGGTATTGCTGTATACTAACGTTTCTCCATCTTGGCACATTTAAGATGTGTGCTGGCTGCTGAATTCTGGGACATGAAATCCACATCTTAAACTTTCTGAGGTTAAGAAAGCTATTGTATACAATTCATCCCCAATGACCCTTCAGTAGAGCTATGTTTTCACCTGCTTTCAGAATGCTGTGAAGGTGTGTGTTACTCTTAAATCTCATTATAAAATCATAGGATGACCCTGTGCTTGTGGAATGGTTCTGCAAATGTCTAGAAAAGCCTCAAACAATCTAACATGTCTTGACAAGGAAAAAGGCATTGTTTCCTTACTTCTATCAAGAGAACTGTGTTGCTTCACAAAGATCTATAACTCCTTGCTATTTCTCATATATGTACTTTTACCAACCATAATCTTTCTTTCTTTCCTTTTTTCTTCCTTCCTTCCTTCCTTCTTTTTTCTCTCTCTCCCTCTCTCTTCTCTCCTCTTCAAGTCTCTAATTTCTTTTACTGATGACTGGAGTCCAGAAAACTATTATATAAAACTGTTATTTCCTATCCTGTCATCTCTAACGTCTTCTTTTTAGGGAAGGTTACTGAAACTGTAGATGAGATACAGTTATAGTCCACACTAGCAAAGGAAGCCTATTTGAATGCTTTCCAGTCAAAATTGAGTTTTGGGCATGGGATGTAAATGGCATTGGTTGTTTTTGTGGGTTACTTTTATCATGATCTGGAGGGAGCAACCTGTCTTGTTCCTCTTAGACTCCACAGCAGTGGTCCTTACCATTGACCATAGAAAAATTCTGCATCACCTAATGGTTAGAGATCATTATATTATTCTGAATTAATTCAGAGAGTTTTGGGGGGAATGATATGATACTGTCATTGATTGGTTGATAATTGTGTGGATAATCTGGTTTAAAAATAGTTTTTATATTATTTTACAGAAGTTCTGTTACAATATTTCAATTGATGCATGTGAACTAAGAGTCTTTTTGATACTAGTAGAGTTATCAATCAAATACATGGATCATTGCAATGGAAGGAGATGGAAGAAGAATCAAAGACAAAGATTGTCTTAACTCAAGCAGAAACAGAAGTTTCTAAGCCATGAACTTGCTTCTTTATGGGAAGCACAATTCTGTCCAAAACCACATCTGGAATCAATGTTTCAAGAAACCAAGATATTAATGGATGAATAGCAACTTTGTCTTGCTAGAGTTTAATATGAACTTGCTACTCCCTGTCCAAACCTTAACCACTCTAGTCATTGTTACAAGATTTCCAGAACACCTCCATTCTAGTCTGGGTTGAGTATATACAATGATATCTCATATCAAACCAACAAATAATCTCTCCTTGCAATTAAAGAATACAGAGAGTATAATATAGAGACTACACTTCATTGGAATAACCATGAGCTAGCTCATTCTTCTCCTTGTTATCAACTGAAGCCATTCACTCAGACTGAATTGAAACTAGCACAAAACAGTGCTTCTAACTCCTAATCCTCATAAGCAGTCCATGAAGATAATATGATTGATGGCACCAAATACTGCCAAATCTACTGGTCTAGGCTGGACTCATTCTTCCCATGCAGACAACAAAGTTCCAGTAAACAGTTCCATCCTGTAGCTAAACTGAATCCTAAATAGAACAAATATAGACAATGCATTTCTTTTAGGAGCTTCTGAAGTTAATTCTCAATTACTCTTGGAGCAATCAATCTTGGGTGAAAACTGTCAAGCATGGCTGAATTGTGAGATATAGTCTTTTCAAGAGAGAACACATCCTTTTTTCACTCCTTCAAAGAAGCAGGTAGAGGAACCCACACCTCGAATAAAATTTCCACAAGCTAAAAATTAATAAATCCCATTCTCATCACTGCATTTACCTCCCTTGACTGTGCTAAATTGGCCTCTAACTCTTAGGAAGCTTGGTGACTTTATCTACAAAAAATGACATACAAATTTCACTGCAGGATTCTTATACTCCTTTGGGTCAATGTGACAGGGTCACATAATAAAAATGAGTAACATAGATATTTTATTGTGTAGATCTAAATATGAACATAGGCAAATGGCAGTCAGGTTCATTTCTAGTTTTGTATAGTGCTACTTTTAGAGTCTTTCCATACATTTCATCCTTTCAGCTCCTCCAAAAACCAGATCATTAGTTGGGACATTTTTCTTAGTAACTCCATCCCCATGCAGTGGTTCAAAAATCTGCAGTCTGGTTGTAAAATGATCTGACCATAACAAAGGATATTTATGACATTATCCATTTCCATATTACATCCCAACCAGTGTGCAGAGCTAAACTAACAACAAAATAATTAAAAATAAAAGAATTCCTCTGTTTAGAATACAATACTTCTATCTTAAAATATTTATTAGGAGTTACTACATTCTAGCAGTTCCACTAGCATAAGTTGAAATTGTACTTTCTTTTCATTTATCTTCAAGTGGTGTGTGAAAAGAGAGAGCATACTATTTCATATTATCTATACATAGCTTCAATAAATAAAATAACAAAATGGCTCTAATGGTTAATGTTTTCTTTGCTATCTAGATGTCTAACATTTCATTCAGATTGTCAGCAGCTGGAGTTCTGAAATGTACTTCTGATTTTGAAAATTCAAAAGCAATTTTGGAAGCTTCTTTTTTAAATATAATTTCTCTCACTTAGTTCTCATTTAGGAAAAATACTAAATGCTCACAGGACATTGAGAGGGGGAAAAGTAGGAATAAAAGAAAAGTAAAAGGTGGTATACATGGTGGGAAGCTTTAAGGTGTTGCTGCTTTGCAAAGTTTCTCTATGTTCTACTAAACATCAGAACAATGTTTATTCCACATGTTGAATAACAAATTATATGCAGAAATTGAAATCTGAGGGAGCCATTTTGAATTATCCTTCAAGATGGCTTTTTACAGCCAAAAAAGAATGCTTAACAAGTGATGTAATTGCTGGCAGTATTAAAACAACAGGGTTGTTGAAATGATGATTACTAAACCAATATATCTCCCAGCAGTAATTGGTCTCTTTCACCTGAGATGATGAGTTTTTACCTTTTCATAGCTTATTGAAAACATTTACTTCCCTATCAGACTCTTCAAGCAACAATTTACTTAAACTGAAGGAAAGAAAACATACAGACTCGGGTGGAGAAGCAAATTTGTTCTTAGATGTCTCTGAAAACTTGGACACACCAAATCCTTGCTGTTATAGATTTTCATTACTTCTTTTCCTCTGTTGGAAAAGTTGTGGAAACTGACATACACAATACAGATGTTCCATTCTTGATTGGTTCTTCAAGTGTTGCTTTGAAGAAGGTTGTTGTTGAAGAGAGAAACAAATCCTCACTTTCCCGGGACAATGGAGAGCATTTTCTGAAGCTGAGGTAATGTCAGAAGTTGACGAGATTTATTATTGAAGTCTGGTGAAAAATATTCCTCACTATCAGTGGAGATCAACTTGCTTTGAAAAATATGTGTTATCTTTAATCTGTGGTAGTGAGCAATCAAAATGTCATTGGGGAAAAAAATGTATAAAACAAAAATTTGGTGAAAAGCCTGGAACAAAAATAAAACAAAACCAGGAATTTTTAGAACAGTGTTTCTCAACCTTAGCAATCTTAAGAAGTAAAGCCAGTATGCTGGCTGGGGAATTCTGGGAGTTGAAGTCCAGACTTCTTAAAGTTGCCAAAGTTGAGAAACACTGCCTTATAATGAAATAGCTGCCCACATTACCTTGAGGTTTGATATCAAATTTGGGTCCATCCAGATGTTACCATTACAAATTAGCAGCAGCCCCATTAGCATGACACATGGTTCTGGGTTTTGGAAGTTCTGGCTTCTCTAAGTTTGGAAGATGAGCAATTCCCTTGTGGATGTGGGGTTTGTTGTCTCTTTTCTTTTCTCCCCCTTGTTGTGCCCTTCCCTGTGAAAGGTCTCAGAAGCTATAAGACCTTACCACTCTTTAATTCAATGTGAAATAATTTAAATTCTGGACTGTTTTCTTTATTTAAAGGAAATTTAAATTTTTATTTCTCTTTTTCCTCATTTTATTTTCTTGACTGGCTTTCTGAAACTAGGGAAGTGTGAATAGCTTTTATGGCAATAAAATGAAGTTTAATAAAAAAGAAAAAAGAAAAGAGAGGGAGGGAAAGAAAAGAAAACCAGATGGGTGCAATGGCCAAGTTACTGTGCTAACATTTAGCTGGGAGCATTCATTAATATTGCTTGCCCTCTGCTGCCCTCTGCTGGATTTGAAATGCAAGAATTCTATGATTATGTTTAAAAATCGATTTTTATTATTACAGAGATTAGGAGATTTCAATAAATGATTCACACACACACACTCAAATAATAGTTAAAAGAAAAAAAGCAATATTTATTCTCTAGGCCCATTGTTAAGAAGTTAATAGAAGACCTGTGCTATGCTAGTATCACCTTGTTATGGAAATATAGAACCTTTTCTAAATATTTTTATTAAGTAATATTAAGGCAACTATAATTATAATTCTTTAATTAGAGTTTGGATTAAAACTGCCTAAATAATGTTTATCTCTTTATTACCCATTTCTATGTGCATCAAATCCAATGGTTACTGTCAGAGCCAAGTTTGCAGAACTAAGATCCATTAAAATTTAGCAGACATTTCCCCAGTTTGTGGTTAGACTCATTTAATTCAATTAACTCTTCAAAGTCTTAAATATCTCTGTGTTTATTTTTAAATAATAGTCAAAGAGAGATATACAGATTCCAGTTTATGAATGTCAGGTCCTGAATTAAATCAGAGAATTCTGGAATCAGCCAGAGATGACCTAGGTTATTTTCCAGTTTGCTGAATTCGTATTACAATTGAGTCTTCTGGCTTGCCTGCATCTGAACACAGAATAACCCTAAGGTATCTATATTATTGGAACAGTTCAAAATTACTATATAGTAAATTCAGGGGTGGGATTCTACTGATTTGGACCGGTTCAGTAGATCTGGTTGTTATGATTCTCCATAGTTTGGAGAACTGGTAAATTGGGCCTCTGGCTGTCCCTGGCCCTCTCCGTCTGCTTCTCCAGTCCCTGCCCAGTCAGTCCTTATTGTGCATGCATGACATCACACACATGCATGACATTGCTGCCTGCAGCTTGCTTTGGCACACCCGCCAGGCCAGCCATTGCTTCCTGCCTTCTGCTGAAGCCTTGCCTGAACTGATTTCCCTGGGTGAGTGAGGTTCTGCAAGCCCTGGACAGGTGACTCACCATCTCCACTGCTACTCCCACCGACTTTTCTCCACATCAAGAGTGGATGCAAGAGAGAGAGCAGCTCTTTTGGTACAGAGAAAAGTTGTGCATCTCCCCATATTCCTCACTCAGCAAGCAGTCTCTCACAGCACCTTTAAATTTAGCGCATTTCACAAATAAGGAGGAAGGGACGAGGCTGCTAATGGAGAAAGGAATATGGGGAGACATGTGACTTTTCTCTGTGCTGAGCTGCTCTCGCCAGTGACTTCAGACTGTTTTTCCCAGCTAAGACTAGATTATCAAGGAAGAGAAAATCACATGCAGTAGATGCCTAGCAAAATTTAGTAATATTGCATATTGGCTGTTTACATTGAAATCAGGTGCAATTTGAGCCTCCTTGCTGACAGACTGTGACTGTGACTCTCTGCGGCTATGGTCCGTGCTCTTTCATTGGAGAGCCCTGATCATTACGATTAGGGGCAGAAGCTGCCTTGGAGGACGGTGGAGTAAGGGGAAGCTGCAAGCCAGGTTGAGGGGAGCCAGATCTCCCCCCCTGGGCTTGGTCTTTTTCCCCCTGAAGACAACTGCAGCAGTGGTTTAAAATGGCTACCTTGAAGAGGAGGACTCAGCTGGATAAAGATTTGTGCAGGAGGGAAGAAAGAGGTGGATAACATCTGAACCAGGAAACTGGGCAATACAATTAAACAAAAGTACCCCGGGATTAAGCTAATATGGAATTTTTAAGAAAAGAAAAGTGAGCAGGGAAATTACAAAGGGACAGGAGAAAAAAAAATAAGAAAATATTTTTGACAGCTAAGCAGGGCTTCGAACCGGGAAAGAAGAAGCTGGAACTAAAGATTTAACTAAATTGGATTAAAATATTTTGGGAATAAACAGGCATAAAATATAGCTGGACTTAAGATTGTCAAAAAATTATAATAATACAGTTTACAAATTGGAAACTGGACTATGCTGGAATATTGAGGTTCGAAAAACCCTAAACAAAAGAATAGGGGAAAAAGGTGAAGACTTTGTATAATGGAGAGTGCCACCCTTTGACAAAGACTTGAGCTCAAAAAAAACGGAAACATCTACTGCATGTGATTTTCTCTTCCTTGATAATCTAGTCTTAGCTGGGAAAAACAGTCTGAAGTCACTGGCGAGAGCAGCTCAGCACAGAGAAAAGTCACATGTCTCCCCATATTCCTTTCTCCATTAGCAGCCTCGTCCCTTCCTCCTTATTTGTGAAATGCGCTAAATTTAAAGGTGCTATGAGAGACTGCTTGCTGAGTGAGGAATATGGGGAGATGCACAACTTTTCTCTGTACCAAAAGAGCTGCTCTCTCTCTGTTTCTGAATGAACTTGTGTGGATATAACATTAAAGAAATATTGAAACAAAGTAAGAATCTTAGAAAGTGAAAGCAGAACCAGAATAAAGGAAAAAGCAAGGAAAGACTGACTGTGGGATTGATTGATGTTTTTGGTATAGACCCTGGGCTGGAATAACTGAGAACTTTAGAAAATTGAAAGAAGAAAGAAGGAAAGTAAAAGTGTTTTTTTGGTGTGTGTGTGTGTGATAATATCTCTTTGAGAATTAAAAATGGAACTTAAAAATATGAGAGAATTACTACAGGAGAGAGGGGAATGCTCTGTGTTAGAAAAAATGGAAATGGCGATTGAAGAACAAGAAGAAAGAGCTTCAGAGGAGGAGGAGTCGATTCTAGGAGAAGACATCTTAAATAGACAATTAACACAAAGAATGCTACAAAGAAGTGCGGAAAGAAGGAAAGTTAAAAAGTTGAAATTTAAGAAGGCAATCAAAGGGAATACCCGTGAAGTCGGGAAAGGCAGAAAGACCCAGCAGAAAAGGGGAAAGGAAGATATTAAGAAAGAGAGGGATATAAACCGGAATGAGAAAAGTTATGGGGAAAAGAGGGGGAGAAGAAGCAGTAAGAAACAGGCGCATGAAATAAAGAAATACAGAAATAGTAAAATGTTGAAAAGAAATGATTTTTTCAGAGATAATGGTTGATAAATTAAAAAGGGGATTCTTCAGGGTGACAAGGGGTAATAAGAATATTTCTGCAATTAAAAATATTTAGAAAATAGGGTAATATAGATACTGATAACTCTTATTAAAAATTAAGGGGGGAAATATGCTGCGGAATCCAAATGAAAAGATGTAATGATTATCGTTGTAACTTCTTAACAATAATGGTTTATGGGGAATCAAGATGAGGGAATGGTATATTTTAATCATTGAGGTGTCACACTCAAAGCAGTAAAAGGGGAGAAACCTATACTTGTGTTTTTTTTAGTGTTAAAATATGTATTAATCTAGAATTTATAAAAAGAATGTGTAATGGAAAGGGAATATGACAGACTAAAGAACCAACTAAATTAATAAGTTAACAGACTATTAAAAGCAAGGAGAGACATTGGTAACTTTTTTATTATTATCATTATCATTATTATTATTATTATTAGGCACACACATATTGTTTACCTTTATTTTTAAAATAAATATTAAAGGATTATATTTGAAATAATTGAAATGAAACAAAAAGATGTTTTAATTGAGATTAATGAAAGAGGCTAGAATTAATGTGTTTGTTTCTCTCCTTACTGAAAATTTGGAATGGAAAAGGTAACAGTAGAATTAAGTATGCATATATGAATGTATAATTGCTGTCATATTTGTATGTGAAGGTGATGACCTGGAAATCTGTTGTCCGCTAAAAAGAGATTTTTGTTTTTAATGTGAAAAACTGAATAAAATTTGTTTAAAAAGAAAAAGAAATCAGGTGCAAGATAGTGATGGTAGGTAAATTATTGAGCAGTTCAGTTTGGTATTTATTTCAGTAGGCTGATTTTAGAAAGCTAAACAGGATCAAACCTGGAAAGTACTTGGCTGGGAAGCCAACACAAAATAGGGTGGGAGGAGGAATGGGGTTGGGAAGGAATGAAGGAAGATAGGATAACTTTTATTGTCATTTTTGTACTGTAAGTACACTGGCACACATTAAATGAAATATATATATACATATCCATACACATACATAATGCACATACACACATGCCCCCCCCCCACACACATACAATCATTGCCCATTTTGAATACGTAGTGGAAAGAAAGAAAGAGTATTGGATACATATGCACCAATGTGTGTGAAAAAACTGTAAAGAAATAGGATTATAAAAAAACAGCTTCCAATGTTAGCAGTTATAGATGAGAGAGAAAGAGAGATGAGAAAAAGAGAGAAAGAGAGAGAGAGAGAGACAGAGACAGAGATATCTGTTTAAAAGAAAATAGAAAAATGACTCTGAGTGTTTAAGGTTGCAGACCCCTGGATTAGGCAAACACATGGTCATTAAAGGAACCTTGTGATCATTAAGCAAACACTGGTTGCTAAACAAGTCAATTTTCCCCAATGGACATTTTTAAGTGGAAACCAGAAGGAATTGTTGGAAACTGGCAAAAACACTGAAAACCTCAATCACAAGACTGCGTGGGATGTTGCAACTGGTCATAAGAGTGTGTGTGTGTGTGTGTGTGGTTGTGTGTGTGTGTGTGTGTGTGTGTGTGTGTGTACATAGCTGTCAAAACATCAAAAATAGGTCAAGTAGCTCTGGACAGGTCAGTCATAAATTAGAACACTTGCTAAGCAATCGGCCCTTAGGTGAGGGCCACTTATATTTGGTTTGCCAGTCACATGACCACCTAGCCATGACCACCTGTCACATGACCACCTAGCCACACCCACCCATCACATGACCACCTAGCCATGCCCACCACAGTAACATGACTACCAAGCCACACCCACAAATTAGGCCCACAGAACCGATTGTTAAGAAATTTGAATCCCACCCCTGAGTAAATTGATGCTTTCTTGTCTAGGCAACATAGAAAATTTACAGGAAAGATAATATTTTCCTAAGAAATTACCCTTAGCAGAAGAGAGCCTTCCTATAGCATTAATGAAGTATTACTGGCATAAGGATTAGGGTTGTCAAGTTTGAAAAAGAAAATGCTACTATTTTACTGATGCAAATCATTAAAGCAGCATGTCTTTAATGCATCTGATTGATTTATTTTTTTCTGTGCTCATCTATTGATCAGAAAGGGCAAATTATATGATGGACCCTATAAACTAGCAAATAAGTAAACATGCATGTTCCTGTAGCATCTTGGCAATTTAAATAGCAGAATATGTATTTGGGATACACACAGTCATCCTGAGTTACATTAGACTTATAATAGAATTTGAGAAGGAACAGCAGTGCCACCAAGCAGGGCTTTGGAATAGATCTTCATCCTCTTTCAAACAAAGGACCACAAGGGCCCTAAATACAGCAGGATTCATTTATAACTTTTGGAAGCAAGTAATCTACAAATGAGGGATAAGTAAGGAAGAATAAGGAAGGATTGACAGAGATATGCAGATACTATTACCTAAGCCAGAGTCTAGAACAAAGAGATAGCATTTGGAAGCAATTCAGGCAGATGTCTCCCTAATCACTGAACAATAAGAAGGAAGAGAAATGCAACAATCCAATTTGCAAAATTCTAGTCTTATAGCAATCTCAATAAAAGTAGTTTTAGCTTTCCTGGGGAGAGTGGATTTCTGGCTGTGGGACGAACAACCACTAATTGGGTGGAGAATTTTGATAGAGCATTTTTTTTGGGGGGGGGGTGAGGGTGGTCAGGTTTGTTTGAAAGGAAAACGTCTTTCCCCCAATGCTACCACTGCTGCTACCATTGCCAGTCCATACAGCCAGAAAGGTTGGGTGCCACTGCTCTAAAATGTGGGACCGACACAGCAGCAGCAACAGTCTATTTTCACTCCAGAAGAACTCATGGTGCGATGAAAATTGACTATTGCTTGTTCTTTATTTCTGTTTGTCCCAAAGGATTTTCACAGAAAAGTTGGGATTTTTCCTATTTGTTTTTTCTAACATAAAAGATGGTCAAAGAATTTTCATTTCGGGAGTCAAGGGGGAAAATAGTCTTCCTGTAGTAGCTTGGCACTGTAAGTACAGCAGCGAATTAACTTTTTAAAAAAAAAAAAAGAGAGAGAGAAGGACTCTCGAACTTTCCATATATTGAAATGTTTATTCAGTTTCCATGTTGTGATCCAGGGAATAGTGGGAGAACTGAGGATTACTTTACGGGAAAGTTGTGCAACATTTGCAATGAATGTGATGGGGCTGTGCATGGATATTCTAGTAGGTGATATTAATGGATGGATGGAAATGAGACAAGAGGATACAGAATAAGTGAATAGGCCAGTTAGAGACTCAAGAACGAGTAAGAATAATGATTCTGTCAGCATTCTGAGTAACACACCCATTGAAAGCATAAGTTTGTGGCAAATAGATTCCTCAAAGGGTATGTTTATTCGATACATCATATTGGCATAGCCAGTGAAGACCAACTCTGACAGGTGCCATGGTTTTCACCTAGATAAAAGAATCAAACTCCCCCTCCCAAGTATCACCGTTCACATTGTCCAATTAAGATGGAAGGCAGGCTCTTCTCCACTTTCAATGGCCACCTGTTTTAATTACCTTGGTTCCCACAAGAAAGCATTTTGTTTTGACTGGAGCCTGGCTATCTATTTCCCCTCTCCCTTCCCCCTTTATGGCTTCATAGCAACTATGAGGCACCACAAGATGGATTTGCTTCAGAGTTGACAGATTCTTTGATGAGCATCTGCTTGGAAAAAGATTTGCTTATTTCAGATATATGGCTTAATTAGAAAATTAATCATACATATGCATAGAAAAAGAAAGGAAAGTTTAAGCCTAAAGTATGGTTGATTTCATTCTTAAGGATGAAACAAATTAGACAATTAGTTATGGATACAAGGGTGATAAGAACTCTGAATGTGGAACAGGCCATTTCATGGTAATGTTAAGCAGGGACTTGAGAAAAATGAACATGGCCAAAAAAGTGACGAAATGAGTAAAAGTAGAGTTATTCAGGTAGAAAAAGATACAAGATTACATGTGACTATGTGCATGTGTGTGAAAGAGATAAATTTAATCTACAAAAGCTAAAGGTTCTGTTGAAAGAAATCACAAATATATATCACATATTATTGTTTTGTTATACCCAACAAGTGCTAACACCTTGATAGTCTTGTTTGGACTTGAGCAAAAACAAAACCAGGCTGTTTATAACTTTTGGATGGGAAATTTCTCAAGACTATGAGAACTGTATGCTAGAAGAGACATCAAATTCCATAATTATATGAAGTAAGTAATAAACTCAATCCAAAGAGACTTGGCTTTATTGGTACCAATGATAACTTTAGGAACAACTGTATACGTCATATCTATGTGGGACATTGCCTTGCAAAGAATTATAGGCTACCAGCCATTTCTGGAGGGCAGAAACAGACTGAAATTGTCTTCTGCTCAACCACAGTTCACTGTGAATGTGAAATCAAAGCAGTTCATTAGCTGCAGCAGAAGTGAATGAGCCAAATCTGGGGGGGGGGGGAGAGAGAGAGAGAAAGGAAACATTAATCTTAAAGTTGCCTGCTGTGCCTAAACATATCTTTAACTTGGTAAGGAACACTTTTTTTTCCAAAATATACATATGTCTGATAAGTTAGACCCAAAGAAAAGAAAGCAATCGGCAATGAATTTTATAGCATGGAAAGTTGGAGGCACAACAACAGAGAAACTGTCGGACAGAAGGCTGTGGAAGCAAACAGTCTAGACCAGAGGTGAGGAATGATAGCCCTTTATGATTTATGGACTTCAACTCCCAGAATTCTTGAGGCAGCATGGCTGGCTTGAAATTCTGGGAGTTGATGTCCACAAGTCATAAAAGAGCCACCGTTTCCCAACTCTGGTCTAGACTGAACTCCTGAAGCATCCCAATCTGGATATAATTAACTGTAATTGATTTAGACCCAGGTGGCATCAACAGAGAAAAGAGCTATCTAAAGTGCAGTTCTAAAGCATCCGTATTCTCCATCCATATTTGGCTGTCCTTCAGATACATTGCACATCAAGTCCTATAATCTCTTATCAATTCAACCAAATATTTGTAAATATTGCAGTCATGGTTATAGCTGAAGGTTTTGTATACAAAATTGTATGAACCATTGTGGACAGTATTACATTCTGTCTAGAATACAGCTGGCAATGAGTTGATTTCTTTTTAGATTAAAAAAACACACAATTCTTCATTGGAATTGTGATTTGTATTTTGTATTTATAAAGGGAAAGAATTCTGGTAAAGTCTGTACCCTGAATTATATATGTTCCCTGAATTATGTTCTGTTTCTAGCTTTTCTCTGTACATCCTTTCATCATCTTGT
Organism: Hydrophis major; assembly: GCA_033807585.1. NCBI lineage: Eukaryota > Metazoa > Chordata > Lepidosauria > Squamata > Elapidae > Hydrophis > Hydrophis major. Next base: position 69,811,527 of record CM066331.1, on the reverse strand, counting down.
TACACTCAAATTTACTGTAATTGGTTTTCTTAAATGCTATTGCTCCTATTTTCTGAAACAACATGCATCCTTCTTAAATGAGGAACATAAACCATTCATCAAGAAGTCAAAATACATCTTATTATCTAAGCTTATTTATCCTTACTGTATGAATACACAATATGCATGTGGTGTGTGTGTGTGTGTGAGAGAGAGAGAACAAGAGACCCTTCCAGACATAAAGTTAGTACTTTGCCCAAACAATGTTCTTTCTGCTTCTTTTCATCTTCCTTTTTCAGTCTGCCATTGTGTTTTTCCAAACTTGATATGTTACTGTTATTAAAGAGGCAAAACAAAGCTTGTTCTTGTTTGGCTCATTTGTATTAGTTTCCTTTGAACCCAAAACTGGCCAATGATGCCTACACAATCTAAAGATATATGAACCTGCAAGGCATAAAACCCAGGCAGTTAATTATAAAACCAAAAGTATATTGAGTATATACCAATTTGGCCTATCTCCCATATCTTTCATGCACCTTCCACCATATAGCAGCTTCATGCCTTAAGCCAAAGCTCTGATCTATATCAAAGGTTTTTATTTATTGAGAATATGGAATATATGGAAAGTTTCCCTACCATTGAGATAGGTTTTTTTATTTATGAAATTTTTATGCTTCCCATCTCACCTTGATGCTGCATCTCATAAATATTGTTGTCAAATTAATAATAACATATAAGTGTTGGTGAGAAAGAATAATGAGGGGTCATTCCTGGTAGCATTTATGATTCTGACATCTTAATTCTCTTTTATGAAGTCTGACTCACCAAAATGCTTTCCTGAATTATAAACTTAAAAAAACAAGAGTTGCAGAAAGGAAAATTTTCATTTTTAAACTCCTGAAAAATTTCCATCAAAGCATAGGATGTACAATACTGATTTCAAACAAATGCACACAATTCTAACATAATTTCTCTAAGGTTAGACAATATACTGTACATCTCCCACAAGAAACGTGTATGTAGTTGCAACCTTACTTTTAGTATCACTAGCAAAAGAAATTCAAGATTATCTTTATGCTTCCCCCTTATCCTTCCTATAGTACAGTAAATTAAGGGGGAGATACCTGAGCTTCTCCTAAATATTATATCTTTGTTCTACACTTTAAAAAAATCTAGTCCTTTTGCTTTGGTAATCATTTACGTGTACCTGTATTTCCATTAGTTATTTTTCTTACTGTCTAAAAAGATATAAAAATGCTTGGATGATTTTTCAAAATTTTTGCAACAAAGGCAGAATCTCCATGTGTCGGCAGAATCTCCCTCTGCTTGCTAAAAGATTTCACAAGAGAAATTTCATTCTTTCCTGGCAATTTTATTAATGCAACATAAAGGCTGCAACTATTAGAAATGCTCAGGCAATGAAGCTCTGAGCTATTTGCATGTCTCTTGGCCCACAGATAGCTGGATGAATATATGGACATCAGACTGCGAAAGATATCTCAAAAGTAAATCCTTCATCAACTTGAATTAATATTAGTATGAAAAATTAAAGGGGAGTTTCTCTGCCCTGTGTTAGTTAAAATAATATATAGGAGTAAAACAGCCTTGGGTCTATAAAACCATGACAAAATGATTTAGCTTACAAGTTGCTTATGTAAGAAAGGCTGATGAAAGAAAAGTTGATGATAATTTCAAATTTAGACAAGTAGATAATTTCAAATTTAGGAAAGTATAAGAAAGAGAAAATGGTAAAGAAAATGTACAAATAAATTATTTTCATAGCAACTTTTTGAAAAAGAAGCTGATAAGTTGACTTAGCATTGGCTGATTGTGCAAATCAAAACAAAAGACCTGAACATAGAGCTACCATATACAGTTTTTTATTTGAATTGTATCTTATAAAAAAAATGTTCCTCCATATACTTACTCATTTCCATATTGGAAGCACCCAAATGCTTCTGTGGGGAAAGAATCAGCCGATGACATCACCATTGCCAAGGAGACAACCTGTTTGGGACTCCTTTCATGCGCCCATAATGAGCCCATAAAAGTGATGCCTATTTATCTACTCACATTTGCATGATTTCAAACTGTTAGGTTGACAGGATCTGCAGTGAATGATGTGAGCTCACCCTGACACAAAACAGCACTGAGCTTCAAATCCAGGCTTACAAACTGTCAAACCAGTGTCCTAATCACACTTAATACACTCAGATGGGGGAAAGTGTATGTTCACCACACACAGCAGCAGTACATCATAGTATACAAAATCCATCCTATATAATATGGCAAGATTGAGATTTTCTATATACCTGAGACTTTTGAAACGACTTTCTTGTGAAAATAATATAAACTCTACAATCCACCTAAGTCAGGGGTGTCAAACTCATGTCATCATGGCGGTGTCATGTGATGACTTTTCCCCCCTTTGCTAAACTGGGCATGGGCATGGCCAGCTCATGATGCATCCGCCCCATTCTTTCTCCCTTGCAATGGAAGACAATCCATGTAAGGCTGTCTTTCTATCTCTTTATACCAATTTCTTCAATCCAGATTAATCAAAACAAAATTCTCTGAAAGGTGATGTTATATCAGTGGGACATAATCTCCTTTTCCTTGTCACTAAGAGCACTGAATGTGAATATTCTCAAGGTTATTGTGCTAAATGGCTACTTGAACTAGTATTTTATTGGTTTCACAGAGTTCTGACAGTGACCCTGTGGTATGGATTGGTTTGCTTTTTCCAGCATTTTTCTATTTAAATTTTGGCCTTGCCATTTGATGCAAGGTGATCAGAGCCTTATAACAGTAGCATAGATTGCTCTGATAGATTTGCAAATACAGATTGCTGGGGAGGAGGAAAGAAGAAGGAAAAAAATAGTGTGCTCCCACAATAAAGAGCAGTCACATTCTGATAATGGCTTATCAGATTTCAGACCGCAATGGTTAGAAACATTGCTTCCACATATTTTTCAGGAAAGTAAAAGATAATTTTATTGTTCTATTTTATTCTTGTCAAAAGATTTCATTGGATTGTTAAATTGTCAGCGAGATTACACAGAAAGAAGAGAGGACTATTAAGCTTAATCAATGCAGTATAATTGTTGTGAAATCTTTGTATTTCATAATGATAGGCAATGATTTCTTCCACAAATTTGGAGGAAATTGGAAGATATCTGCACCTGTCAGCAGCCCATCTTGTACAGAAAGGAAAGTATAAAGCATTTATAGCACACAAAAGATTATAGGCAGTCCTCGAACTTATGACCAAAATTGAAACCCCAAAATTTATGTTGCTAAGTGAAAACGAAGTGATTTTTGCCCCATTTTATGTTTCTTGCCCCATTTGTTAAGTGAGTCGCTGCAGTTGTTAAATTACTAAACAGGTTGTTAAATGAATCTGGTTTCCCCATTGACTTTGCTTGTCAGAAGGTCGCAAAAGGGGATCCCATGACCTTGGACCACTGCAACTGTTATAAATGTGACTCGGTTGTCAAGCTTCTGAATTTTGATAATGTGACTAGGGGAATGCTGCAATGGTCAAAAGTGTGAAAAATAATCATAACTCACTTTTTTCAGTGACAACATAACTTTGGTCACTAACGGGCTGTTGTAAGTTGAGGAGTACCTCAATTGGGGGATACCATGTTCATTGTTGAATGAACCAAATACAGCAGCTCAGTAACTGGATTGTTAAAGGACTTTTTTCCACTAAGTATTCTAGTTGAATAGCACCGGAATCAGAAAATGGAAACGATTTCGACATGAGCACCATATAGTGCTACATAAGGCAATGAGAAATACTATATTCTACTGCCATAGTCCGTTCATTTTACTTCGGTGTACAATGATCCTTTCTTTTCACTGTTGGCATTGTTTGTAATGACCCACAGCAAGAAATATACAGTACTTTCAGTTGACCTTTATTGTATTTCAATTAGTTAGTTATAATCTTTTGGCTGCTGCTTACTCTTTGCAGTTAATTAATAATAATCCAGTTCTGAAAGTTCAAGTTGAAAGATAAGGGTAAAAACTAGGTGTGGTAATTCAGTGGTTTAAAAAAAATGGCAGTTAGAAAACCATCACATTTAAGTGCATGGATCTGCTCATCCTATGCTAATACATTAAAATATCTAGATTCTTCGGAAGAACTTGATCTGGGAGAGAAACTATTCCAGATTGAGATAGTAAGATTGAGGTGATTCTCCTGGTCCCACAAGTTATCTTCTTCTGGAAGCTGGAATTTTTGTATACATGTATTGGATAAGCAGATTACACAATCACGTGGTCCCGTATATATTAAAAAGATTAGTGAAGCTGGTTAACAGGTTGCCATGTGAACAGAACTGGACTGCTTATACTTCACATATTTTCTACCTATTTTACCCCAGTAGTGAAATAACTGTGGAATTTGGCTCCTTATATGGGGGGGGGATTTCCTGCTTTGTATTAGATCACAGAAGCAAGATTTTATTGCAAAATACTGTGTAGTAATTAGAAAGAAAACTGTAAAAAAGGAAACAGCGCAAATATATTGGCTTAATAGTTGTTTAGAAAATGTTATGCTTAGTATATTTTTAAAGGACTAAGAAAACATTAATAAAGATAATATTCTGCCAATCACTGGATTCCAGGACCCTAAATCTTTAAGGGAATTGAAGCTCAATAACAGCTGTAGAACTGCTGTCCTAGGCCTTGACTCCTAATCATCAAACCCTTTTGACTTCCTCAAAGTGAAGTCTTCAATAATGTGATTATTTTTCTTTTTTTTTTTATAACAAACTTTATTAATTTTTTTTAACACACACAAACAAAACATAGGATGTAGTAACATAAAATATCTTTTCTAGAAAAAACAAATAAACCATCTTGGCTGGAAGGCGGAGCTTCGTTCCGGCGATACAGCTGCGATCTCAGGGCTCTGAGATCGCAGCCGATATTTTCGCCCCTGGTCGGTCCTAACGGACCTAAACCGTCCCGTAGAGACGGTGATCGTGAAGGGCATTGTTCCAGGATCCCAGAGATATCGCAAAATCTCTGGTTAGATCCGGAAGAAGCCCTTTTGCTGGCGGCGGAGAGGCAGCCTCCATAGCTGCTGAAGTCGGGACAGCTCCGGAAGGAAAGTGATTGAAGTGAAGTGTGTCGGCTGGGTGAGAAAAACTTTTTTGTGCTGTAAATTCGCTAAGGTTGGAAAGTTCATTCGATATAAAGAAGAAAGCTGTGAGTTTTTTTTTTGACTGAAATTGTTTTGAGCGGCGTTTTTTAAAGTGATGTCAAATTGAGGCTTGGGTTTTTTTTTCTTTTCTTTATACTTTTTGGGAAAGATTTTACTGTGACTTTGTAGATAACCGGATTGAATTTTCTTTTATATATATTTTTATGCTCCCTTTGATTTTTTAACTTTCTTTAGGATAGAGGCTCCCTTTGGCTATTTTTTCCTTTTTTTTCTGTATATATTATTCCTTTTCTCTGGCGGGGGGGGGGAGAAAGAGCATTAAGAAACTTTGTAACACTGCCAACTAGAGGCTTGAAAGTATCTTTATTTGAATTGGAGAGAATTGCAAAAAGACCTCATCTCAAGGACTTTTTAACCTGATAAGATAGAGGGAGAGCACAGTAAAATATTATTGCAGGTGCTTTCCTGGACTGTTATCAACACTTGAGGTTTGGCTTTGAAGCTGCTGGAGAAGAGAGTCATAACAAGAGCCTTGGATAAATAACAAAGTGCAGTGTGTCTTCTTATATATACCCCATTCGCTAGCCTTTTTCTAAATCTTAATTTTAGTAATATTTTTATTTTTGCCTTTTACTTTAAAGGGAAAGCCTCAGAGTTTTTTCTTTTTTCTTCTTTATTTTTCTTTTCTTTTCTATTGGGACTTTTTTGCTTTTCATATTTATCTTTTTGGATTATTTTGTTGTGGTTGATATTTTTTTTTTTTTTGGATTATTGAGATTTTTTAATTGGATTGAGGTGTGAAGAATCTGAAGGAACTTCTTGTTTTTTGTTTTTCTTTTTTCTCTTTTTGCTTTTTCCTTTTTCTTTGCTTTTAATCAATATTATTATTTTTGGATTTGTTTGTTTTTTCCTTTCTATTTTTTCCTTTTTTATGGTGGACTATCTCGTAATTGGATTAGGGTCTAGAAGAACCTGAAGATCTTTCTTCTTCCTTTTTTTTTTTTTGTTTCTTCTTTGGTTTCGTGTTTTTTACTATTGGAGTTCTCCATTTTGGATTATAATTGGCTGCTCTACCAGTTGGATTAAAAGTTAAGAAGAATTTGAAGTCTTGGAAATATTGAAATGAGCAAGAAACCAATACCATCTGGCATTTCTGCTTCTACCTCTGCTTCCCCACCAGCTGGAGGACAACGTTTAATTCAGACAATGTTGAAGCAAGATAAGGAACAAGAAAAAATAACTTTACAGTTACAGATGATTATGCAAGGAATCCAAGAACTCAAGACAAAATCAGATATCATTGAACAAATAACAGGAAATATTGAACAAAGAACAGAAAATATTGAACAAAGAACAGAAAATATTGAACAAAGAATAGAGAAGACTGATGAAAAAGTGGAAAATATTAAACAAATGATGGTTAAGTATGAGGAGAGATTCCAAAAAATTGAGGAAGAAGGAAAACAAAGAGAGAAGAAGATTGGAAATATTGACAGCAGATTAACAGCGGTTGAACAAGAAAAAGGTGGGATGTTGAGGTGGGAGATGGAAAGGTCAGAATTTTACCTCAGATTTCAAAATATAGAGGAGGAAAAAGGAGAAAATTTGGCAGCAGTAATGATAGAAATTTTGGCAGATGTTTTGGAAATTACAGAGGAAAAGATAATGGATGGAATAGATGAGATATACCGAGTCTATACAAGATATGCGATGAGAAATAAATTACCCAGGGAAGTCCATATTAGATTTACCAAAAAATCCATTAAAACGCAAATATTACAAGTAGCAAGAGAGAAAATACTGAAATACAAGGGTAAAGAGGTTGTGGTTTCAAAACAAATACCTAGAAGAGTGAGAGAGATGAGAAGGGAATATCGATTTCTGACCAAAATACTATTGGAAAACGAAGTGAATTATAGATGGCTGATTCCAGAAGGATTAATGTTTACGTGGCAAGAGCAGAGACATAGAATTGACTCAATTGAGAAAGCAGAACTTTTTCATGCAGAATTTTTCGGAGGAAGAAGAGAGGAAGCAGAGAAAGAGGGTTCATTAATTGAGTTTCAAGATGAACAACTGGAGACTGAAAAAGAGAAAGGAGCAATAGGGGGACAGATTGATAACAAAGAACAGCGTGAAGTGAGATCCACGAGAGCTGTTAGACCTAAATATAAAGCATAATCATGGAGGAAAAAAAACTGATTACAATGAATATAAACGGACTTAATTCAGCTGTAAAAAGAAGGAAAACTTTTCATAAATTAGAGAAATTAAAATTTGATATAATTTGTTTACAAGAAGTTCACATTAAAAAACAACATGAACAATTGTTATTACAACCAAAATTAGGGAAAATATTTACCTCTTTGACTCAATGTAAGAAAAGAGGTGTGGTTTTATACATTAAAGAGGCTATTCCAGCAAAATTGATTTACTCGGATGAAGATGGAAGAGTATTAATGGTAGAAATAATGGATAATAATATAAAAATACTCTTGATTGCAATTTATGCTCCGAATGATAAACAAGAAGAATTTTATAAAAAGCTGCACATGAAAATAATTGGACTGGACTATGTTAATATAATTATGATGGGAGATTTTAATGGAATTGTGGACAATAAACTGGACTATATAGCAACAACAACAAAGCAAAATAGAAAGGCTCTCCCAAGGTCCTTTTTTAAAATGACAGATGAATTAACTTTAAAAGATATTTGGAGAGAAAGAAACATTAAAGCTAAACAATATACTTTTTATTCAAATAGACATTTATCATGGTCCAGATTAGATATGATTTGGATCTCAACAGAACTAATATCTAATATTAAAGAAACAAGCATTGAAACAAGTACCTGGGCAGATCATAGCCCAATGACAATTAAATGGAAGGGACAAAAAAAAAGATCGAGATGGACATTAAATAATACTATTTTAAAGGAGAAAGATTTTACACAATGGATGGAGAAGGAATTGGCTTTTTTCTTCAGAGAAAATAAAAAAGAAGATACTTCAATGCAAAATGTGTGGGACACTATGAAGGCATACGCTAGAGGTTTGATAATAGATTATACAAGAAAAAAGAATATTAGGAAAAGGCAAGCTTCTAAGGCCTTGGAAAATGAGTATAAAACTCTTGAAAAAGAATTACAGAAAATGCCACAGAAAAAGGATATTAAATTGAAGCTGGATGTAATCAAACATAAAATGGAATTAATAGAGAAAGAAGAACTGGCACAGAAAATTAGAAACTCTAAACAGAATTATTTTGAAGATGCAAATAAACCAGGTAGATGGCTAGCATATAAATTGAGAAAAGAGAAGGAATCAAGAAAAATATTGAAGTTAATAGATGAACAAGGCCAAGTTTGTTATGGGAATAAGGAGAAAAAAGAAATTATTCGAGATTTTTATGGGCAACTATATAAACAAGAGAATATTGATGAAGAAAAAGTCAAACAGTATTTACAGGAAGCTAATTTACCAAAGATACCTAAAGAGACTGAAGAAATGCTAGAAAGCAATATAACAATGATGGAACTAAATGAAGCATTTAAGAGACAAAATAATGGGAAAGCTCCGGGCCCAGATGGGCTTCCAGTAGAATTTTATAAAACATTTCAAGAATTATTGAGCATCCCATTGTTAGAAGTTATGAATGAAGTTATGTTAAAAAAGATGATACCTAAAACATGGTCAGAGGCTTATATTACACTTATACCAAAGGAAGAGACTGACCCATTGCAAATTAAGAATTATAGACCTATTTCTTTATTGAATGCAGACTATAAAATCTTTGCTTCAATCTTAGCAGAAAGACTTAAAAAATATTTAAATAATTTTATTCACTCAGATCAAAATGGATTTCTGCCAAAGAGACAAATTAGAGACAATATGAGAGTAATTTTGGACACTTTGGAATATTATGAGGCTCATCCTGAAAAGCAAATGGCTTTGATATTCCTAGATGCTCAAAAAGCATTTGACAATGTGAACTGGAGATTTATGTTATTATTATTGGAGCAGATGGGTTTTGCTGAAAAATTTATTCAAGCAATAGAAGCTATATATAATAAACAGACAGCAAAGGTAATGATGGAGGGGGAACTTACATATTTTATTAATATAAGGAAAGGCACAAGACAAGGATGCCCCCTATCTCCTTTGCTATTTGTGTTGACCTTGGAAGTGTTGAATAGAAATATTAGGGATGATAAAAGCATAAAAGGAATGAAAATTAAGAAGGAAGAATTTAAGCTACAAGCTTTTGCTGATGACTTAGCTTTTATTTTGGAAGATCCGATTGAAACAGCTCCAAAGTTACTGGAAAGGATAGAGTCATATGGAGAGGTGGCTGGTTTGAAAATAAATAAAGATAAAACAAAGATTTTGACAAAGAATATGTTATTGAGACAGAGAGAAGAATTGGCAGATCTTTTGAAAATTCAAGTTACAAATAAGGTTAAGTATTTGGGGATATATTTGACAACAAGATGTAGCACATTAAAGGAGAATAATTATATTAAACTTAAACAACAGATAACTATAGATTTGAAGAAATGGGAAAACTTGCAATTGTCATTAATAGGGAGAATTTCAACAATTAAGATGAATATCTTACCTAGAATTTTATTTTTGTTTCAAACAATACCAATTAGGCTTGGAAAAGACTATTTTGAAGATTTAAATAAAATTATGTTGAAGTTTATATGGCAAGGTAAAAAAGTGAGAATAAAGCTAAAGCTTTTGCAAGATGCTAGAATTAGAGGAGGTTTTGGTCTGCCTAATTGGGAATTGTATTATCAAGCTGCAAGTTTGATGTGGGTCAAAGAATGGATAACATTAAGGAAACATAGGTTGTTGACATTAGAAGGACATGACTTGCTGTTGGGTTGGCATGCTTTTTTATGGTATAAGGGAACTAAAACACAGGGTTATTTTAGAAGACATTATGTACGGGAGTCTTTGTGGTTAAATTGGGAGAAGATAAAAAGACAATGTTATTTGAAAATTCCAGTCTGGTTATCGACCATTGAAGCATTTTCCTATCCTATAATTTACAAGAAGGAACAAACAGTTAGATATGGGGAACTTTTGGATGAAAAGGGTGAACTTAAATCGATCCAAAACTTAGAAGAACAAGGTATAAGGATGAATTGGTTTTCATATGCACAAATACACTCAAGGTATGATGAAGATTCTAAAACGGAGGGATTTTATGATAAACAGACTGATTTAGATAAGATCTTGATGGGTACTGATGAGAAGGTGATTAAAAAATTATATGGTTATTTACTGGGAATGAAATTAGAGGAAGAACAAGTCAAAGAAACTATGATTGTTTGGGGGAAGAATTTTGGATATGGGATTGATTTAGAGAAATGGCAGAAATTGTGGTCTCAAAATTATAAAATGACAATGTCAACAGCATATAAAGAAAACTTGTATAAGATGTTTTACAGGTGGCACTTTCCTCCGACAAGAATAGCAAGAATGTTTAAGAACAAATCTGAAAAATGCTGGAAATGTCATCAGATACCCGGCTCGTATTACCATATGTGGTGGACTTGTGAGGATGCTAGAAAATATTGGACTATAATTTGCATGTGGTTGGAAAAAATGACAAAGAAACATATAGATTTGAAACCAGAGATCTTCTTATTGGGAATTTTACCTGATATATATAGTAAAGATTTGAAATACCTGATTGTAAATGTATTAATAGCGGCCAGGATTGTATTTGCTAAAAATTGGAAGAATGAGAAAATACCATTACAGGAAGAAATTATTAAGAAAATATTGGAATGTGCTGAGATGAGCAGATTGACATTTGAAATTAGAGAGCAAGAGGATAAACAATTTTACGAAATTTGGGATCTTTTTTATAAATGGTTAGATGATAAAATACGATAATAGAATATTCAGAATGCTAGATAGTAAGGAATATCTTTATTTTGCTATTATTTTGCTATTTGATATTATATTTATAAAGGATTTCTTAGGATTGATTTGATATGATTAGATGATTTGTTATAGAGTAAACTGGTTTAAAGTATTGTTAGCTCATTAAGCATGAATGATTAAAAATATAGTCAAAATCTTTTTTTAGTGATATTAGGATATATAAGTTTGGACTGACAATATGAGTTGTTATGTAACATAATTGTAATTGAGACTACAGAATGAATGCACAAAAATGATGAACCAACGGACACACTGGATGTACATATAAGAGTTGATGTTTTTATGTTTTGTCTGTCTTGTTTGTTTGTAGAAAATTAATAAAAAACTTTAAAAAAAAAAAAAAACAAATAAACCATCTTATTTAAAAAGAAGATAATTCCAAATTATCACACTTCTATATATATACTTATCTAATCAACTTCATATCTTTTCAAAACTTTTCTTTATTATGCCCTTTTGTTCTATTTAGTCATATTTCTTCTGTCTTAAAAAATATATACTCATTGAATATATTTTCATTAGTATTCTTCCACATCCTGTCAGACTTAAACAAACATTACACAAAACATAAATACATAAAACTTTTTTGGAAGGCGGCTTACCCCGAGTTAACTCTTTTTATCACAGACATCAATCAAAATTTATTATACTCACTTAATATACTATCTCATATCTTATTTAACACTCTCTATTTTCCATATATATTCTCTCTCCTATTCATTCTTTTAATTCTATTTTATTTATTCTATCTCAATTAAATAATTATATTTGCATCTTTGGTCTGTTTTCTTTCAATCACCTACTTATCCTTTCTATCTAATACAATATTTCTCCTGTAAACCCAGATTAAAGTATGACAACTTTTTATCTTCCTCCTAAATAACACTTAAAATAATACATATTTTCCGTGCTGATTCTGCTCCGTACATTCAAAGTATTACATTTCAAAATAATAAAACAAACAAATAATATTGAGTTTAATAAGTAATAATAAAACTAAAAAGAAATAAAAAAGAAATATTAAATTTATAATATAGTAAAAGCAATGTTTCATAAGAAATTAAATTCTATTATTAATTCTTTAACAATAAAAATACTATTTCATACTATTATGAAATTAAGAAATTAAACTCTATAATTAAATCATGACTTCGCTTTAATACATGTTTAAATCATATAATATTCTAATTTTCTAGCTCAACTTCAAATACTAATGTCTACAATACATTTTTATGTACTTTTGCAGAATCATTTTTTAAAAAAGATTATCTCACCCCTTATCTCTGAAAAAAATATTTTTTTTTGCATCTTGTTTAAAGCCTTTATGACTTCTCTTTCCTTTCCCCCTTTCTTTCTTCTCCATTCTAACTTTTTGACCCCCCCATCTCTCCAATTTCACTCTCTTAATCTTCCCTCTCTGTTGTATTTCTCTTTTCTGTTGCTTTCTGACATCATATCACTTTTTCATCTCCTTTTTCTTTTTCTTGGTTGCTTTTTTAAGTTCTAAGTTCATCTTTTCCTTGCCCCCCTTCCGCTTTTCTTCCTCCACTAAGTGTGTCTGTCCACTAAAGATGGCTTCTTCTCCTTCATCCCTGTAGTATTTCTTGGCAAGTAGAAATCGCCATTTCCAAAAAGCGAAAGATAGATCCAAACGAGTCCTTATTTTCGTTTTTCAGTTTTTGAAATTCCATTTGTAGTCCTGCAAAAGACAATGCCATTCTTTCTTCCTTTCTCCTTCAACGCAATCCCAATGTCTTTAGTCCCTTTTTTAAAAGAATAAAATTTCACAAAGATCTCAAAGTCACAAAGCAAACCAAATAAATTTTAAGTTTTTTTTTTTTTTTAAATCCAATGTCCAGAAATCCTTCATCCCTTGGCTTTAAATTTCAAATTGAGTTACCTTCCGTGCCCAAGTGGATTTTCCAGATCTCCGTCTGCTATTTCTATGGGGAGGGAGAATTAATAAAAATTTTTTTTCCCCTTAACAGCTTTAAGCACAGCTTTCCAGTCTTCTTTGGGAAACAATGTATCCTCAGGCAATTCAAACAGTTCAGTTTCCAAGGTAATTAAGAGTTGCTATTGTCAGCCAAATTTTCCTCCTGCAACCTCCAGCACAAATCTTACCTGGCTGCAGGCTTCTTTGTGACGGCCATCACTGACCGCCTCTCCACCACCTTGGGAAAAAGGGGTTTTTCCGGCTGGGGAGGGGGTCTGTGACACCCCCAAACCCCTGTCCAGATCCCCTCTCTCTTTGGCTGCCTCTACAGGGCAGCCATATCCCCCAGACCCATTTGGATCGGGGGTACCTTGGCAGCAAGCACAGCAGGAATTGCAGAGAAGCAAATTCCTGCTGCTGCTGAAGCCACGCAAAACCGGAAGTTCCATATAATGTGACTATTTTTCATATTTGTTCTATTACAGCGAACCTTTAACAGTGAGACATTCACAATCACAACACAATATTTATGGCATAAGCTGCTTGATAAATTCAACCTGTTTTGTGAATTACTCCATAGATATCATGCTATAGTTAATTCAGATTCCACTATTACATTATATTTGACATGGGTGGTCATGTTTAAGATGATAACAGTATTAATATTGTAAACCTGAAAAATAACTGCCTAAAAAGATAAACTAAGGGGATGGAATGATTCTCTCTGAGGAAGACTTACGCTAGTTGGGCCATTTTATTTTGGACAAAGAGTCAGGTGGTAGTATTATATAAATATTCATATTTTACAAAAAATGCATATAATGTTCTAGCAAGATAAAATACTTATGCTTATAGCTATAGAACTAGTCAACAAAAGATAATATTCTCATCTTAAATTACTTCAAAAAGGAATTAGATTAGTTCATTTAAGGATAAAACTGTTAATGGTTAATAGCCACAACCATTTGATCTTTATAGTTTGAGATGAAATATGTTTTTCAGTTATGTTTGGCCACTAAGGGAACAATTTTCCAGGTGTGATTCACGGTATGCTTACTACCAACTGTATAAATGCCTACATGGCATAGAATCTTGTTATTTGAGTGATCTTCTGTGGTCTAAGCCAGGCAATATGAGTTGATAGAGTTGGCATATAATTTTGAATTAAACAGTATCATCCTTTGGAAGGCAGTGTTGTGGTTTGCCAGCAGCCGGTGCAGGCAGCAGAGGTATCGGACAGTGAGGACGAAAGGGAACCAATCAGGGACTCTGGAGAGGACTTGGACCAGGGTCCTGCATCTGATGCAGGGACGGGGCCAGGACCATCTGAGAGTGGGACACTGCCTTCAGAGCCTAGCAGCAGCGAAGCAGAGGGCCCAGGGGAAAATGCACATGTGTTCCCAATGCACATGTGCGCAGAGCTGCTACCATGTTTCTCACATAAGGCCAGGACTTATTTTTTTTTGACCCCTGAAAAAACAGCTAGGACGTCTTTTCGGGGGTGACTTAATTCCTCCCCACTTGCATCCTCGGGTGGGTGGGCGACAGCTTGGATATTCGGGAGACCTTCAGGTTTGGGCCACCGTTGCTTTCCCTTCACCCTTGCTGCCCTTCTCCCTTGCTGCCACGGTGTTTGGCGCAGCCACATGGGCTAGTCAGGGCTCCTCCTTGCAACCGGAGCCCTGAGGAGACACTTGGCTTCAGATGCTGTCATCTTCCCTTTGCTTTCGAAGGTAAAGCGAATTATTTTACAAAGCCTCCCCTGCCCGAGAGGGCAGCCCAACCCCATGTGGGGAGGCTAATTTCCCGGGGCCTCTTCCGTTCCTCCCTGACCTCCCTATGCTGCACGCCTCTGACACGCCGGTCTCTTCAGCCCAGTAAGCCTTTCCACCTCAAAGAAAGGCCAGGCAGGCAGCTGCAAAGCAGCTGCAGCGGGTCCGAGCCGCTCGCAGCAGAAACAGCCACCACCCTTAGTCCAACGTGGGGAGAATGAGCAAGGTTAGCGCCCGCCAGTCCGTCCTTCCCGCCTTTGGAGGCATCTGCACCGAACGCCTCCGTGGCTCGGTTTCCCCTACTGGTGGGTCCTCCTTTCATGCAGAGGGCTGCAGGGGAAGGCACTCGCCCAAGAGGATCTCTCCCTCTCTCTCCCCTCAAGGTCAACGTCTGCACTGCAGAGAGGGCTGCAGCCGGTTCCTCCTGCTTGCCGAGAGGTGAGGAAGCCGCGGCTCGCCCGGTGAGATCTGGGAACGAGGAGCAGGAGGAGGCATGCACACACCCGCGGCTCATTTTCTCAGCTCTGCCCAGCCCTCGCGGCCCTGGTGCGGCCCTGGCAGGATGAGCTGAGGGTCCGGCGGGGTGGTGCGGGTGTGTGCGTGCTGTGCAAGCAGGAAGAACCGGCTGCAGCCCTCTCCACAGCGCAGACGTTGACCTTGAGGGGAGAGAGAGGGAGAGATCCTCTCGGGCGAGCACCTTCCCCCGCAGCCCTCTGCACGAAAGGAGGACCCGTGGTAGGGGAAACCGAGCCGCGGAGGCGCTTGGTGCAGGTGCCTCCAAAGGCGGGAAGGACAGGCTGGCAGGCACTAACCTCACTCGTTCTCCCCGCGTTGGGCTAAGGGTGGTGGCTGTTTCCGCTGCGAGCAGCTCAGACCCACTGCAGCTGCTTTGCAGCCACCCGCCTGGCCTTTCTTTGAGGTGGAAAGGCTCACTGGGCTGAAGGGACCGGCGCGTCAGAGGCACGCAGTGTAGGGAGGTAGGGGAGGAACAGAAGAGGCCCTGGAAAATTAGCCTCCCCACGTGGGATTGGGCTGCCCTCTCGGGCAGGGGAGGCTTTGTAAAATAATTCGCTTTACCTTCGAAAGCAAAGGGAAGACAGCAGCGCCTAAAGCCAAGTGTCTCCTCAGGATTCCAGTTGCAAGGAGCCCTGATTGGTCCCACGTGGCTGCGCCAAACACCACGGCAGCAAGAGAGAAGGGAAAGCAACAGTGGAAGGTCTCCCGATATGAAGTGCCCCACCAACGCAGGCAGCACCATATCCGGACAGGCAACAAAAGTACTTCCTAACGGCACCCCCCCATCCGCTTTCCCATTTCGCATGTTTAATGTGGGGCTTAATTTGAGGGGAGGGGCTTAATTTGATTTTATGCCAATAAAACATGGTGGGGCTTCCTATTGGTGGAGGCCGTATTGTTGGAGAAACACGGTAGAAGGCGAGAGCAGCTGAAGCAGAAGGGGCGACTCAGGAGTAAGGTTGGGAGGTGATTGCCCCTCTCATAAGGGATAAAAGTCAGACCTCAATGACGAAAAGCTTTGCAGAAAGCAAAGCAGGTCAGTAATTTCCGAGTCCTTCTTGAAGCTCTGTACTCTGGTTGGTTTTTTCTGGGTTTTTGGTTTATATTAGCCTTATTTGGACTTGTTTTTTGGCAGCATTCTACAGCACTGAAAAGTGTGCTCTTATCTAGAGGAACTGTGTATAATTTGGCTGGGAATGCAAGTAATTCCCAGGGCCGCATTAAAATAGGTTTTACTTTTGAAATCAGTTTTTATTAAATTTGACGAAGCATGGGTCAGAACATGCAGGAAGCAGGCCTTTGTCATGATATCTGTCCTTTGGAATGAAATTACTTGTACAGTCATCCTAGTCCCCAAGTTTGGACTAAGATGAATAGAGACCCTTATGAGTTTTGTTGTTAATCAAAGTCACCATCTTGATCATTATCTGCTTTTTATTTGTTTTGTTGGTTTGGTTTTGTTGAATTTTCTTTTGTTACTCTGTGAGCTGCCCAGAATCATTTTGAGTTGGGCAGTGCTTAAATTGAATAAATAAAATTAAATTAGACATTCTCTTTTTATGGTAAGACAGTATCACAGAAAAATATAATTTTAAAACTTGATTTTAATGTCTGTTTTTCAACATAACTTTTAATAATATTTTTGATTTTTGAAGAAGATTTTGATGGAAATAATTTCCAACTTGTACAAAATATATAAATAATGCAATAAGGCCGCATTCCTACACATGTATAATTGCAAATATATCCATTATGTCCAGTTGGACTTACTTCTGCATATCCCACACTTGTGGTAAACATATGAAGAGATACATGTAATACAAGTAAGGTTTATCTTAAATATCACAGTACCAATTAAAAAGTGCCTAAGGTCATCACAGAGATTTCAGGAATGACAATTAAGTCTAATTTAAAATTCTGTAATTAACACTTAGCTAATTTCATTAGCTCCACTTCACAGTAAAACAAATATTACTCAGAATACAGCTAGGAATGTTACACTTATTTATGCATACCTCTTTTCATTTAAAACCTAGTCTATTGTGTATTTCCTTCAAGACCTAATTGATTATTAGGCCTATGCAATGTTGCTAGACTTGCATTGACAAGGGGTTTTTTTCTAAGTAAACTTCCTTGGAACTGGCTAAAATGCTTCAAAGTTGTACAGCATCAATGTATGTGGTGGAACTCAGCATATTCTTCACAGAATATGCCATCCTGGAGGAGCTTTGGTGCACACCAGGAAGGCCGCTGGTAGGTTGCTTTGGTGTATCAACAGTGCTCATAGTATTTAATGAAAGTGTCCAGCATGGAAGACACTACAAGCTCTGCCGGAGAAGCCTAGGAGGAGCTGCAAAGCAAAGTAATGCAAAACATGTCTTAGAAAAGAAGAGGCTATGTTGCTTCATAAAGGATGCTTTATCTGAATACTCACTGAAGCAAAGGCATTCATTCAAATATATAATTTTATGAATATTGTTAAAGGCCTAATTGACATCATAAGTAGAGTTGGTCTGCGTATAATGTTCCCCTTCTTATCAAGTCACATAGAAACAGCTGGGAGTAATATTCAGAGCTGAAAATCGGGCTCGTGCACTGATTCACTGTAGCTTATAGAGGGAAGGCTAATTCATTATACAATAACAACATATACATTTTTACTAGCTGTTATCAGGAAAACATGGTTAAAAGCTTTGAATTATCTACTTAGGCATGTGCATGCAATTATCCAGTTTTTTAGCATAAGAGTTATAACATTATGTCTGTATGCAAGTACATTTGTTTATCTGAACAACAGCAATGATTGACAATATACAAATGTGCAGCAACTTAAACATTTTTAAAAATTAATTAATGAATTAAGTCTTGCAAAATTGAAAAGAATGCTTTAATGCTGAATTTTCCTAAATCACTGCATTGGAAATACTGTATAAATGGACTCAGGTACCACAATAACCTCTGAATAGTTATTTTCAGCCATGCTTTGTATAAAATCCAATTACTTTTAGTTTCATGTGATTAATAGCTATTTTAATTCAATCATACTCATTACATACTATCACTGACTAACCCATTCACACTACCTTGTTAATGAAGAGACCTGAAACAGTAAAAAGTCCTCTGTGATTCAAATAGTATACAGATCAGGATTAAAGTGTTTTCAACCTTAAACCCCAGTGTTCTTGAAATCAGTGTTAAATGACAACGTAAAGTATAAAAACATACATCGCTCTAGTAATCTGTGAACTGCTTTGTATGATATACAGAGACTGATGAGATTTAAGTGTTAAAATGAATTCTCACTCTCATCCATTTACACCACACCCAGAACTGATTACCTAGTTTACAGAAAGTATTTACAGATCCAGGTGTAAAAATGTTTCTCTCTGAAAACTTACAGGAATTACTGAGCTTTTCCTTGTCTTTTTCATTATTTCTTCATTGTTCCAAATATACTACTATTAAGCAGTGTAACTAAGATTGTAGCGATCCAAGTACAAACTTTGTTTTGCAATAGTCTTTCAATACAGCATTATTGATTTTTTTCTAGTTAACAAGTTTGCTATTGTCAGGTGTGAGTGCGCAGAGCTTCAATTCTACTGCAAATGGTGAAATTTTAAACATATAAAATGCAAAAAGAACCTAACAACAAGCACATTCGACTGAATATTGTAGACAAGTTTAATGCTAAAAGATAAAATATGCCTGCTATGTTATAATGCACCCTCTATTTATATATGATCCTACAAGTAAGTTTATTTCAGAGAGCTTGGAAGCAGAATTTATTAGTTCTGTTTTATATTAATTTATTCATACCACCAAAGATTTAAATAATGCCGTTATGTAATGGCTTATCAAGATGGATACAGCTATAGTAATCTCTCTCTGCTTCCAAGACTAATATATTCTGATATTTAGATTTATACCACACCAACTTATTTTATAAGATAATTCATCCAGTAGAATTAGGTTTTGACAATCTCAGCAACAAAAAAGGGGCAATTTATATTTAAAATTTAATCTCCTAAGTATCTAATTGAACACAAATTATGAAATGATATAATGACAGGAAAGAACCAATACAAAGTATTAAAAAGCTAAAACAGAAAGATCTATTAAGTAGCTATTAGAGTAAAACTTAATTGAACTAAGTCAAAATCATTTGAATCTGGTTTTCTTTTATTATGGCCACTATTTAGAAAGCTTTAAAGGAGATAAAACAAATTCATAGAAAATTAAATGATAAGTAATCACTTCATGTGATGCTGTCAAGTTAATTCCAAAGGCAGAAGCAGAATGCATTTAAATAATAGGACTAGAGAGTGCTACGTTCCTCAGGATTTTGTCTGCCTGTTAGGAGAAAAAGAATTAATTTGATAGGCCTTTTTTACATTATTATTGAAAAGCACAACCAATTGATTCCCTGGAATTTCATACCTGACTTTTGCCTAATTCCCTAGTTTACAATATTCATTTTATTATTCAACACAAGTTGAGATATATGCGGAAAATCTGCAAGTGTTTTGTCCAAGATTTACCTCAGTTGGCATGGTCCAATTAGGTTTGGGAACTGCAAAATGGCCTTACACTATAACTTTGGGGAAAGAGAATTTTCTTGCAGATGTACATTTCACAATGAAACATCAGTATAGCTGCAGTGCTGACTGGCATAAGTAATTTTGATCAGTAATGTATTGGTAAAGCAATAAAGATAAACCAGATGCAATGGTTTCAAAGAATGATGGAATACATCTGTGGGATTTGTGCAGTGAAGGTTTTTTCCCCCCAGTATTATTTGTATAACTTCATGGGAAATGTGAAGGCAATCTTAAATCATGAGGGGCAGGAAAATGTTGGACTGAGTCTAGTTCACAAATTTTAAACCATACTTTAAGATCCAATTGCTGAAAAGCTTTTACAAACACAGTTGTTAGTCAAGACGAATATAGCATTGCTTAATACCAAAACTGTCTCTACCAATGTTAAAACAAAATTCAAGACATTCTTTAGTTATATTTCTATTGTGATAAAAGATAGTTTTTTAAATAAAAAACCTTTCTTAGTTTCTTAAGTAGTATTGTACGAATGACACATCCCATGGGAAATCACAACTTCCAGCTGTCTTCTAAAGCATTCTCATTCTTTGACCCCTTCCTTCTGTTGTTCAAGTTCACTCAACAGATTTTTGCCTGGTATTCCTGCTTTTGTGGCAAACAAAATAGCAGCCTGCTTAAACCCTAGAGATTTCAGGCTTCTCGCATAATCAGCAAATATTGCATGGATTAACTTCTGTGAAAGGCAGGTTAAGGAATATAGAAATGAATAATCAGGTATCAGACTTCTGGATGAAATGCTTACCTGGCGCTGTGTTTAATCCTGCTACTAGATCTGAAAATATTTAACACTGAAATATTTCCAGTTTCCAATTTAACTGTCTGTTATCCAATTTAACTGCCTATTATCACTTAGACACTTTAGATATGTAATCCTTTTTATTTTTGCCTTAGACTAAAAAAAAAGATTTACATGCACAGCACCTAATAAAGAATTCCACTATTCCACTATTAGTAAATTTCTATGCTTGAATTTATGCATAATTAAAAAAAGATATTTGCATCTTCGTTAACTTCAATAGTGCCATACTTAAGGCATGCCTCAAGAAACAATGCAGCTCGATCAAAATGTCTCATGCTGTTGAAAACAAGAATAAATGATTGTGTTAGATAATTTTTTTTGTCACTGTGCAGAAATACTTCTTCCTATATATGAAAGACACATAGCTTTGATGCAAAAGTTCAGTCACAAAAATGTAAATAAGAATCAATAAAATATATGTGTTTCTATTCATAAAAGCAAATAAATATATTACTACTCAAATATATTATGGAAAAATGTATGGTGAGAGAGACAAGAGTTGGATCGCTTCTATTCTATGTCATTTGATTTCATTTTCAGTTATTTTTTCAACTATTATTTCTGTAAATTATTTACAAAAAATCACTGACACCTGGAAAATATATTACAAACACCTATAAAAATAGAGTTTTCCTACTAAGGAATTTTTATTTCCATTTCCATTTTTCTTTATATATTTCTGCACTAGACTTTCAGTCAGAATAAAACTAGAAATAGGCAATACTACAAAAACTTCACGGCACATTCCATGTAATGATATCAAAAAGTTGTTGTTGAGCAACATAAGCAAGGTACCATTTATGATATTGTTCCTTAAGCAACTAATCAATACCTAACATCATATTCATACACTGAATTCCCTCAGCTAATTCCCAGATAGTTAGGTATCCTAAATCAGATTCTTTATAGAATATACTTTTTCTCTGGAAACGTATCTATTTGAAAAACAGGTATCTTTATTCAGACAGATATTTAAATGACTTCTGTTTTGACTTTCAAGAGGTTGCATCTAGTTGATATTATATTTTTTTTTTTACTCTTATTATTTTTACAAAGTGCAAAGCATACAGAGAAGTGGTTAATATTTTTAAGTCAACAGAATATATGAACTGACCTGTGTAACATCTCAGCCACTCTCATGAAACAACCCAGGGAAAGCAGAACAAGGATTGCCTTGGATTTTTGATTGATTTGTGGAGAACAAAGGTGATCCACCCAACGCTTCAAAACATCTGCGCATTCTGCTGCATTCAGGCGAATCTAGAAAAGATTCAAAATATTTGAAAACATTCTAGAACATTCAAGTCACATGTGCCTGTAAGGTACCTAAATGTAATAACTCTTAATTTATATCACTTGCTTTAAATTATTTTCTAATTATTTAGAGAATAATGAGAAACAACCTGCAATTTTTAAAAACTGACATTGATAAATATCCACCAGTACCTCTAGTTCACTCATGGTTTAAGGCTATTTGTAAACACTTCCTTTGAGCACATCAGCTACTATCTTTCTCGGCTTTTATTATACATGCCATTATTTCTTAACAAGGAGCAAAGCAAATAGGACAGGAATCAAATTGATAAACATCCTACCTTTGCAAGCCATGCAGCTCGATTCCATTCCCCATAGGTTTGTAGGTAACGACAGGCATCAGCAGCTTTATCTATTAAACAAAGTAACTGGACACCCTCTGGGGGGGATGTAAAGAAGGAATGTACCAAATCTTAATGAATCACAGTTCAAATTAAAAAAGTTATCATATTGTTCTGACCCAGCTCTCAAACACAACAAACCCTCTGTAGTTAAATAAATTTTCCTTTCCTTTATTAGGAGTGCCAGCAGCAAAAAGTCTCTGTTTCACACAGCAGGCTAACAAGTCAGCTGGCAGGGACATGAATAGTTGTCTGGCCACACCTATTCATCTCCGCCTCCTGCCTTTTATCCCCAGAGCTAGGGGGGGCTTCGCTAGCAGCGGCGGTGGCTCTTCCATCCCCAAGGATCAGCCCATAGATTTCCACTGCTTGCCTCTCCTCTGCCTTCTGAGCATCCGTCTGTGTTGTGATTAGCCGGCAGCAGGTGCAGATGGCTGAGGAGAGTGAGGACTCAGATGCCAGGACCATTAGGGAGTGGACTGCTGCCTTCAGAGATTGTTCCGAGGAGCCTGTGCTAAATGCACATGTGCTCAGGATTGCTCAGAGGAAAGAGCAGCTTCAACAGCACGGGCAACTCGGGAGTAAGGCTGCAATGTTAATGGTTCCTTCTTCAAGAAGATAAAAGCCAGCTGTGAAATGAACGTACTTTGCAGAAGGCAAAGACGTTTTGAAACTCCAGCCTCATGGACATTCCAGTATCCTGAGTTTGTATTTGAAGATTCTTATTTTGCAAATTATTTTTTGTCTGTTATCTTTTGGCAAGTCTTACACAGTTTGGCAAGGCTTGTGCTTATCACAGCTAATCATTTTATAAAAGCATTACAAGGTTTCTGTTCCTTTTGGATTGTTTGATTTGTTGGAAAAGGGCATGGGTCAGAACAGCGTGTCAGGCACTGGACCCCAGCTGTTCCTCCTCTTCCTCATCAGCCACCTCCAGATCTGGGGGCTGTTGACATCAGAGGATAACGGACAGCCCACACTCCACCTCAGTCTCTATCTCTGACAGCTCCATTGCCTCTTGCCCCCCAGAGCTCTCAGATTGCATTGATGCTGGCCCTGATTCCCATTCCTCATCTGTGTTGGCTGTTGGAGGGCCGGCAGCTGACAGGCCACAACACACATCTTTTCCAGTTTAAAATTATAGACTAATGCTTTTTGTAGAGGATAAAGTACAAACAGCTTCCTAATTTATAACTTTCTGATTCAATTTTAGGTTATTCACATTTAATACTGTTTTGGTCTTCAACACATGACAACCCTTCCTCCCAAGAGATACAAGTAGTCCTCAACTTACAACCACAATTCAACCCAAAATTTATGTTTCTAAATGAAACATTTGTTAAGTGACTTTTGCCCCACTTTATGATGTTTCCTGCCATAGCTGTTAAATGAATCACTGCAGTTGTGGAGTTATTAACACGGCTGTTAAATGAATCTGGCTTCCCCATTGACTTTGCTTCTCAGAAAGTCACAAAAGGTGATCACATAACTACAGGACACTGCAACTGTCATAAATACATGCCAGTTGCTAAGCATCTGAATTCTGATCACATGATCAGGGGGATGATGCAACGGTTGTTAACGTGAAAAACAGTGATAAGTCACTTTTTTCAGGGCTGTTGTAACTTCGAACGGTGACTGAGTGAACTGTTGTAAGTCGAAGATTACCTGTATATAAACATTTCAAAGCAGAATTCATTTAATCACAGTATTTGACTGTGGACAGAATTTGCCTCTATTTCACTTCCATTCTTTTTAATGCACTAATAAAACAGAGACCTGTAGAAATAAGATGTTTATCAATCTTTATCAGAGGAAGGAGAAAATAGGCCTCCCCTGCACTTTATTAGATGAAATTAAAGTAAATCTAAAGGAGGGATTGATAATGTTGTAAAATTGTTCCTATATACAGAAAACTATATATATACTTTAAAAGCACAACTACAATGATGTGAGAAAATACCTGAACAAATCAATCTATCTATCTATCTATCTATCTATCTATCTATCTATCTATCTATCTATCTATCTATTTATCTTTGGTTATTCGGGTTTTCTCCCGCGTAAGATTGGAAGTATCTAGGCAACGTTTCGATGAAGTCTCATTCATCATCTTCAGGCTTGTGTGATGAATGAGACTTCATTGAAATGTTACCTAGATACTTCCAATCTTACGCGGGAGAAAACCCGAATAACCAAAGATCCACATACAAATACCCGCGAGAACTTCAGAATATATATATATATATATATAGTTATGAAATATAATGTATGTGTCCCTTTTTGTCTCTTGTACTTTGTAAAGACAATGTGATGTCTAGCATTCCCCTCTGAACTAAATAATAACATCTATTTTAATAGCTGCATGCTCAAACTTTTGAAGCATTCTTCTCTGAATTTAATATGGAGAATGGAAATTATACCTGCCAGCTTTCCATTTGCAATCATGTTTGTTGCTACCAATTTAATGGTACTTTGGGAAGGGCCTGAGGAAGTAACTGTGGTGACAAGACATGCCTTGAGTGAATCACAATAATAATAAGGATTCTCGGCACTGGTTTCCAAAAGCAACTGCACAGCTCTGTCAGTCTGGAAAGAGGAAAGCAGATAACTATCAGAGTATAACAATTTACATCACCGATATTGCTTAATCTTCTCCTCTATTTCTAATAAAATACATGTATCAAAGAAGATTAAATCAATACAAAAAGCCAAAATTGGCAGCACAAACCTGGCCCAAAAGCAAGAGTTGATCTGTGCATTTCCTTGTGTGATCATAATTTGACCTTTTAACTTCTTGAATATTGACTCTCTCAAGCTGGAATTTCTGCAGGAAACATAGATACAATTTTTGATAAAAAAAATTTGATAAAAAAAAGATACAATTTTTGATAAAGAATAAAATCAAAAGTAAATTGGCACTGACGCATAGAATAAAATTTGGTTCAATTTCCATTGTTGTTTCAGTTCCATATTCATGTATGTAGGCAAAAATATGGTGATAAAAACATATGAAAAGCTTTTGAAGAAAATGTTAAAATGCAAGGTAAGACTTAAGTTAAAATAAACTGGGAAGCAAATGAAACAAAATTGGTATCAGAATTAAGCAAATAGCTGTAAAGGGAATTAGGAATAAGAACCAATGAAGTATTAAGTTGAGCATTAATAAGGCACTGAGGCTTTGTCCAAGATTATGGCTATGGATTCAAGTAGAATATGCGCATGATAAAAATGCTGCTAAAAATAATAAAATAAAATATAAAATAATATTATTTTATTAATAGTCAATAGTATAATAATCCAATTATGCTGTCTCATTTTGCTTGAAAAAATGAAGAATTCTGCTTGTCACTGAAATGAAACTGTTTACTTCTTACACATTAATAAGCAGAAATCATGATGGAAAACCTCTATAAGCTTCTGAAATTCACCATAGCCAATCTAATTAGGATAATGATTGTGCATAAAAATTGAATGGATTGTACAAATTGCAACAAGCAGTATTAACATATATGCAGATACATGAGTTCTACTCCATTTAAAAATAACAATTGTGTTTGTACCTCTGAAAACTCCAAATGAAATGAGAACAAGCTTTTGAAAATTATTAAAGAATATTTTGTGAATTTGAATGTACTTACTGTTTTAAAAATCAAGCAATACCTGGAAATAGGAATTTTCACAGAGAATATCGTAACATATATCTAGCAGACTGATCCTGTTTTCTTGAGAAACAACTACATCTTCTGCCTTTATGGTTAATGATTTGTTACAGGAATAAGTATGCAAATAATGGGCAGCAACAGTCCAAAAGTGTAGTTCAGATTCATCCCCATACAGCCTGAGAAAAATAAAAACCGCAATTAATGGTTAAGATTTAAAGTCACATCCTATGAAACATGCTGCAATCTCAGATGTATTATTTCTTTAAATTTATTTACAGATTTTCTATTCTTAGGAACCTAACATAATACATTAAAATAAAATATAAAAATCAGGAAAAATACTAAAATTATCACTGATATAATATAAAAAGGCCTGATTGAAGAGAATCCTCTGAACTATTTTCCTGAAAGCAGGAAGATTCAGGACTTTATATAACTCTTAATGGTATAACTTAAGGTGAAATAACTGAAGACTATAACTCCCATCATCTTTGACCATTTAACATGCGGAGAGGGAGTTACGGAAGCTGTAAGAAACAAAAGCTGGAATCTAAGGTCTATGTCTGCTTTCCTCCTTCTAGGATATCAAAGAGAAGAATCAGGAAAGATCTGATTATGACCAAATTTACATTAGATACTAAGGCTGTTCCAAAAACCTGTGCAACTGATCAAGCATTCTTCAGAAATCCAGCCAAGGTACTTCCCAGATAAACCAAAATAGCAATATCCAATAAACATTTGCCTATCCATCTGCAATAGTAAAAAATACTGGATTGTTAACCAATGTTATATTACCTCAAAATTAATAAGGTAAATGGGAACCATTTCTTGCACAATAATTTTACAATGGTTGGGGTAAATAATTATAACAAACCAATATATTACCCTAATGAAGTTTTCCTTTCTTTTTTTCCTTTCTGTACAAAAATTAACAGAGCACTAATTGGATCTAATCCTGGTTGATCTACACTGTTAAACATAAATAGTGTACTAATTTTGAAACAGAAAATATTCAGGCTTAGCACTATGTAAGAACTATTATTAAAATAAACTTTTGGAGGTTATTTAGGAAATGTTATATTACCTTGAAACCAATAAGCAACGCTGCAAAAGAGTGAATTCTGGATCAAGCAAAAGTTTCTTGACATCACTGTCAAAAGAAGTTAAACCATTTCAGGCATTATCAATACCTCCCCTTTTACCAAAAGTAAGTTTTGAAAAGAATAAAAACAAACAACTGTTGACTGAAAAGCAAACTATTCTCGTTCATTTTAACAGAATTAAAACAATAAATAAAAAATACAACCTAACTGTACTTTACTAACTTTACATGCTACTGAAGATTAAAGTATTATACTACTGCACCAAACTAAGAAAGCTACTTTAATAAATATGTCAAGTTATTGAATTAAACTGTTAGAAAATAAAAACCTACTGCAGCTTGGTAGTATAATTATTAATCCATTTTGAAGATATAATATAAGTAACTCAAAATATGCTTACTTGGACAATGAATATAACTGCTCTTGCAACATATTTTTAATATTTTCATTCTCTGGATAATTGCTGTAGAACAAATGAACAAAGATTTAAGAGACAAATATTGTTTATGTGACAGCAACATGTTTCAACTCCTTAACGACTACAGTAGTCAAGTGCTGACAATCTGAAATTAAATTTACATGCTGTTCCTAAGTTCAATTTGGTCAGACTCACAAGGAAAAGCTTTATCTTTACATAAAAACGTTAACGGTTTCCTCTACCAGTTGTGTCCGAATCTCAGCGGAATTGAATTACAGCTGAAGAGCCGTTGACTAAAATAAGCTTCTATGGTTATATGGCTAGCATGACTACACAACGAAGGCACAGAGAATGCTGTAACCTCCCCATAAAAATGGCATTTACATGCTAGGCTGGCAAGAACTGGAGCAAGTAATAGAAACTCACTCCGTCACATAGTACTTAGGTCTTGAACTGCCAACTTTCTGGTTGAAAAGTCCAGTGTCTTTACCGCTCAGCCGCTGAACCCAAACCTTATAAATATGTTGCTATTTTCTAAAATCAAAGGCCTCTATACTAAAAGTAAGTCTTACATGTATGATATATCCAAAGAATACTTATTATCCCAAGGTTGGTGAAGTAAGAAAGCTTTTAAAGCTAAGGATGCTCGCGGAGGAGGAAGATATGGGCACCATACTGGTTCTACAAATAAAAATAGGAAAAAAATAAATAAATCAATAATAATAATAAATCAATATAAAAGTCAACCTGATTATAAAATTAATGTTTATTCAACCCTTAACTAACAACTGTCTTTACTGAACTTTTTTGAAAAATGAAATACAAAACCTATTGCCATAGCAAGACCAAATGATTATAGCAGGGGTGGCTGGAGAATTCTGGGAGTTGAAGTTTACAAGTCTTAAAGTTGTCAAGGTTGGACACACCTGGATTACAGCAAATGTGTAACTTCTTACTAAATTTGTGTGTACTTCTTAGCTATTCAGGATAAGAAAAAAATAGCAACTAAGGCAAGTAATATTCATTGAACATCTTAAAAAGTGAATATACTTTTATTTTTTTGGAGGAAAGAGATTTTGTGTATTAATAGTATTTCTTCAGGATAAGGGATTGGTATTATGTTTACATTTTAGAACAGATTTTCCTTTGTGGACATTCATATAAAAATAGTTTTATAGAAACAATCAGAGCCATAACAACAAAGATATGATACATAACTAATAAATAAGTTTATTTTTAAAATCATTTAAGACATTTAGTTATGTCCGTTTAATGGCCTTTGAAGAAATCTATGTAAAAGCTTTTTTTTGGTGGTTAAGCTCCTAAAATAATTGTTCCCATGAAAGTTTGTATTGGCTGAAGGTAGTATTTGAATTTTGCTAATAGGAAAGAAGACAAGACATGATCACAGACCTTTTATCACACATGGCATCATTTATTTTTGTGTGGTCTGGATCACTTCATTTTTTGGATATCCCCAATGTACTGTAAAAAATTCTAGCCCAACTTCCAAGTCATGAGTGATCCAGGCTTATTGTTATAATTCTGTATTTTGGTCTTTGGTCTCTCAACTATGCATATAACTGGACTAATTATTATTATGAAATATTTGGCTTAAATATATTTATCTGTTCGTATCACAACGTAGGTTCTTATAGTTAGTTATGCAAATACCAGTTTGGGGTTAAAGTGTTTCAAATTTTCCTACTGAGGACTATATAAAATATTTCAATATTCAGAAGACAAATTTAAATGTTAAGTAGGTTTGTAGGCCCTCCTTTTGAGCCCTAGATCTAGACTGTCATGGCTTAATCTATTTCTGTTTGTTTGTTTAAATCAGTATAGCTATTTAATTGCATAGACCTTTTCTGTTCCATTATTAGAGACTGTGATTGGAAGAGATGATGTGGGAAGATGTTGGGGAAAGAAACTGTTACTAAACACATAATTAGGGTTGAAAAGCCAATGCAGGTTATGTTTAGTTGCATTTGCACTGACAGATAAATACTGTTTTTAGCCAGGTATGCAAATTACTGCTTTCAAAAAAGGAACAAAAAAAATAAAGTCTCTATTATTATGAAGAGAGTATTTGAAAACAGCATGAATCTACATTTCACAGCTGTTAAACAAAGATGGGAGTTTGTTATTCATGCAGGAGCAAATTGTTTTCTACATGGGTTTGAACAAATTTGGAAAGATGATTTCATGCCTCAATAAACATGGAATGTCAACTCACTTTACTCTTGTGAACTTAGGGTGAAAATGAAGCAGACTTGTTTGATTTCGGAGATCCTATTGTTTTCTATACTTAAATCTTTCAAATTTTGCCCCATCAAAACACAGGAGACTGGAATCATTTGGTTGGAAGCAAATTATCAGAAATATTCCATTGGAATATTCTCAGTGGGTCTGTTTTCAGAGCTTGAAATAAAATGTTTTCTTTAGTGTATCCTACTATTTTACTAAAGCAGTCAGTGCCATTTACTTAATACAAAATTCTAGACAGATGTATCTACAAGCCACTGGATTCTCTGTTCTGTTTTCTTCAGCAGTAAAAATAAAAGTCAATCATACACTCATATGGTAAATCAGTGCTAGAGATTTTATCACGTGGAAAGGGAAAATCCTCCCTACATAGATAATATAATGTTTCACAAAATTATCTGGCAATAAATTAAAAATTTAATATTAGAAGGTCTGGATATGAGTAATCCTATGAACAATAGGAGTAATTTATAGATTCACTCTGGTAATCAAATGGCATAATAAAAAGCAGAAAGCAGTATTTTAGATTTATAGACTGCAAGTAGAAATTTTGCAGAAATTATATATTATCTTTCTGTACCAAATAGAAAACTAGAGTTTATTTTAAAGTTGGACATTATGTACACTTTTGTAATATGCATATAGTATGAGAATTAAAAAATGATAAAAGGTCATTGATTTTTTGATAATTAAAAGTGGAAATACAAACTTCATTGATAAAAATATTAGAGGTAGAATTATTGTTGCTCAACTGAAGCACACTGGGATTGCCTTGAATTACAGAAGATTTTCTAGCCTTCTTTTCCTACTGCAAAGCTAATGGATTTTCCAGAATAACATTGCAAGGTATTGCAAAGAATGCAACCAGTGTAGAGAATTGTGACTCAGAAAGGGATGAACTACCACCTGCAGCATCCATTATCACAATCAGTCATGCTGCTGGGGTTGCTGAGAATAGGAATATAGCAATAGCAGGCAGACTGTGAGTTCCCCATGAGTTTAGGAAAAGAAAGAAGATCAAGAGCAATGAATTTCTGTTTGCAAATTGGGATCTTTATATCCAATTCAACATACGAATATATGATTTTTTTGCAGTCAATATTTTGTGAGCAGGAACCGGAAAATTAATCCTTTGAAATTATGACTTATTTAACTTGTGAGCCTGGGGACTGGCAAAAAGACAGTCTTTTTATTATATTCTACACTAAAAGTAGACTTTAAAAAACAGGCTTTACTTCTTTGCTTTTTGGCAATTCAAGTACTCTATGTCTAAAATTCTGAGTTTTCTCTACAATTCCACACTGTTCTTATGGTGTAAGTTAAAATCACCCCAGTTCTTACACCTACAATTTGAAATTCATGCCGTATCTATAAATAAAATAACTCTGCCCCACTCCAATGCTGACTGAAACATTCTCATTTTATTCCAGCAATACTGTACAACGCAATTCCATACACACACACAAAAAAAAAGGAGGGGGGGAATGTATGGGGATAGATTGGACCTTTACCTTACCTGATAATTCTTGTTCATCCATTCTAAAGCACGCAGGCTTCATGGTCATTTCTAGCACTCTGATACAACCATCATCTGAAGCTAAGATCACTTTGTCTGATGTGCACCAGTCAACATCAAGTACACGGAAACTGACATTTCTGCCACTTCTTAAACTGCTGACCATCTGGACCTAAAGGATACAGCAAATCTTAGCTTTAAAATGTTTATTTGATACTTCATGTAAACATAAGCTAAAAAGAATTTTGTGGATTGCTATTCTGTATACAAATTAATTACTAGTATTAATTTCTGCTTTATAATTTATGAACAAATATCCTCTATTTCTTGTGATGGAATTATTTTATTGGTTTATTCTGCAGGAGTTCAAACTTACATTGATTCATGTTACTTTTCTCGACAACAACCCTTTAATTGCGGACTGAATTTGGGTCTCCAGCACTTTATCCATTGGAAATAATGCTATGATAACTTGAAAATGAATATACTATCCTTAATTTGATTTCTAAATGCAGTCAAAAGATTTACTGAATCTAAGAAGGCCTTAACAGTCTAAGTGACACCTATGTCTTCTAGTTAATTAAAAAAAAATACTATATAGAACAAATTCAGAGGGGAAAAAAAATCAACTGAATTGATACCTTACCTCCTTTGTATCCCAAACCTCAGCCCCATCATTGTATATTGCTATCAGCTTTTGGTTTCCTTTGCCAGGAGCAAAGCGAATCTTTCTCACCCAGCCTCGGTGGGTGGGGATGCCCCTGGGAGACGATGAACAAGGAACAGATGGGGAAAACTGCTTAAATCAGGGGTGGACAATTCATTTTGCCAAGGGGCTACATAAGAAACAGGGGCTGCTATTGATTCCCACCACCCGCCACCACTGTTACAGGCCAGACAGGGATAGCCAAAGGATGGATATAGCCCACAGGCTGTAAAATGCCCAGGTTTTGACTTATAACCGTCACCATCTATATGGGTATCATTGACCTGTCACTTCTTTGCTTGTCAGAAGCTGGCTGGGAAGGTGGCTAATGGTGATTACGTGATCCTAGAATGCTGCAACAGTCATAAATATACCAGTTGTCAAGGACCCAGATTTTGATCACATGAATGTGGGGATGCCTTGATGGTTATAAGTGGGAAGACCGGTCATTTAGTTTTTTGTTTTTGTTTTTGGTATCATTGTAACTTTTGAACAATAAACTAATAGTTGTAGTTCAACAAAATCTGTACTATGTCGATCACTATGAAGAAGTCAGTCACAAGATACAAATTATTTATGGTTTTGGTTTTATGGAATTTTAAGCAAATTACCTGGATACCCTAGCTTTTAAATCCCAGAAGTTCAAATTGCCATCAACATCTCCCAGAACTAAGGTATCACCTTTCCAGGCAATGCATGTAATACTCCCCATACTTCCCTACAAAAAATTAAAAAGGAAAGATTAAAAATCAGTTAAATTGTAATTTGAAATATACATAAACTCAGAGGAGGTGACTTGCCTCTTACACACCCATCATTATTTAAACATATAAGTCAACTGGATAATCATTTAATAACATTAATTTATGGAAGGCTGAATTATTTTTATTTGTATGTCAAAAATGAGATATTGCAGAACTTTCCTTCTTTTTCTCTTTCATCAGCAGATAGACAGAAGGTAAAGAAAGTAGGAACTTTCATTACATCTACTGCAAACTTTTTAGAACTATAACTATTGAAAGCAGACATTCAGTGATGAACTTACATCAGGAGGAATCTTCGCACTGTCTTTGACAGAATTCCCTTCCACTGTCAAGTGATAAACTTG
Source organism: Hydrophis major (assembly GCA_033807585.1). Classification (NCBI taxonomy): domain Eukaryota; kingdom Metazoa; phylum Chordata; class Lepidosauria; order Squamata; family Elapidae; genus Hydrophis; species Hydrophis major. Next base: position 69,778,334 of record CM066331.1, on the reverse strand, counting down.
TCCATCAGTATCTGTAAAAACAAAGTGCTCCCGAGCAGAAATGTTCTGACTTAATTCAGATTTACTCTCTGCTTCCTGCAACAAGCTTTAAAAGAGAAAGCAGCAAGTGTTTCATTCAGTCTATATCTGTAATATAGGTGCATGTGCACAAATGCTTAAAATATATATCGCAGGAAAGTAATCCTGTATTAAGCAATTTAACATAAAGAAATATTATGATATATTGCTGTAAGCCACCTAGGACTATCATGTGTAAGCTAGACAGCCATATTTATTTGAAAGAAATAAGTACAAATATATCAAATAAAATCTGTAATGTTTTTTTTTAAAAAGTGGTTTGATAAAATTATATTTCAGTATTAAATTGTACCCTTATATGGAATAGACAAAATATGTATTTTACTACAGCACTGAACAAGACATTTTTGCATTTTATTCTTTCTGTTGCTGTCCCAATGCTGCAACATTATCAAGTTGATAGCTGATTTAAATTACAGTCCAGCTAAACTTTTTATTTTCATAGTCCAGAATTAGTGACATAAATTCTAATGGGGAATAATCTTGAGTGGATGACATCTCTGAGAAATACTTAATATAAATTTTCGTTTAGACTGGTATTGATACCTGATCATTGAAGACTCCAGACTGCTCTGCTCTGTATCTGATACCACTGTTTGCCTCGCCATCGCCTCACGGGCTGCAAGCTGCTTCTTTCTTAAACTCTTCAGATTATGAGAAGGGGACCATTCCTAACAGAAGAAAATCCAGAACTTTCCACATATAAAGATTTATTAATAAAAAATTCACTCAAATGTATTTGGAGAAAAAAATGAATAATGGACAAGTCACTACTATAGTTTTTCTAATAATCTGAATTTAAAAAGGTAAATAATATGTGTATTTATCCAAATGGATTGTAAGAATTTTTTAAACAAACTTCAACTCATGCAAGAATAGCTAACATTTATATACATATATATATATACATACGAGAGAAGTTAGATAAAAGTTATATCTCACCAAAGCAGTAATTGTAGGGAAGTTTTTAGACATTTCTCTGAGAAGAGTACATGTCCTGATATCCCATAATTCCAAAGGTTTATCTTTGAATACAACTGCCAAATATTGCCTAAAAAGAAATACGTAAGAAAATTTCATCACAAGTATGACTATACTTCATCTTGTTTTAGGTACTGTCCTAGAATATGTACTTAATGGCTTTGTAAAAGTCCTTATATAATTTTAATAATTTTTGATTTGGAGCTGCCCAGAATTGGTTTTAAGTGGGTTGTAAGATAAGTAACCTAAATAATTTACCAATACAACACTGGTGTTAATAACTAAATCCTATGACACTGCTGGTAAAAGCCCAAAGAAGCTTAAATTTACTTCTTTAAAGAGATGAAATTAACAATAGCATTTATGAAAAACTTTTTATGAAATCCTTACATCTAATATTAATATGGGATATGAAGAAAACAAGGCATAGATTTCTGAATAAATTCTAGTATTACTTTGAAACAGAATATTTTCAGTGTCATATTATTGAAGAAAGCAATAGGAAATAGTTCTAAAGAAAGGGGAATAGAAGAATAAGAATGATCCTATATGCTCTACACTAACAAACCACTCAATATTTGAATGATAGACAGCACTGTTATATGCATTAGTTTTTCACTTGAATATTCAAATTTATTTGCTTGAAATAAATCCATTCAAAGAGGGTAAACAACAGATTCTATATAAACATGTAAATAATTAGAGTAACTTTCTACAGGAATCTTAACATAACCCACTACAGTGACTTACTTCAAATGGGACACCTTTATCATTTCAATTGCTGGTTCATCGTTGCCTCGCTCCCCACGAAAGGCAATGCTCCTACCTAAGAAGATGATGCATAATGTATGTAAACTATCCAATACAAGCAAACCTGTCATGGCTGATCTTGCTAATTCTTACTTTAATTCCATTACATATTCTCTACTTTACATTAGTTTCCAAGTTCCGTACATGACGTTTTCTGTATTATAAATAAATGCCACACTGAGATAATGAACATGAGATACTGTTAAACTTTTGGTTCCAAGCCATCCCATTTTTCACATGTATTTTTTTTCCTAATTTTAAAAGCTCAGAGTAAATTATAGTAAATGCAAACAATTTCTCTGTGAACTTGGACTAATCCTCTGTTCAATTCAGCCACTTGTCTGAAATGGTATAGGGTCTCCTGCTTGAGCAGTGGATTGGATTAGAAGACCTCCAAGTTCTATTCTGATTGTATTGATTCCATCAAGTTTCCAATTCTGAAAGTCTCTTATATGTCTTATTCATACAAACTACATTTGTTCATGACATAACTACTTCCGCAAAAAGTTACATATTATCTAAAAATGATCCAGACAGCTAACAGAGGTTCTCTTCATGTAAATGTTGCTGCATTCGTTACATTCATTATACTGAACAGCAACCACTTTCTCTCATTGATATTTATGTATCCCAGTTTACAATGAGTTTCAATCACTTCTTTCAGAATGTTCTGCAAAGAATTTGAAATTAATAGCCACTAAGTCATACACCAAAAACTGTATAATGATCCTCCCATGCTTATTTAGGAGAAAATGGATACACTAAACTAGAATTATTATCTTTTGTGATCCATCTTTCTTTCCCACCAATACTGTATAATATAAAACTGTGTTTAAAATATTGTGGGCCAGATATAACAGAAACTCTATCAGTATTTTCTTTTGGTAGCAATTTTCGTTAATTAGTGAGATCATCAGACAATGCAGCAGTTACTATGGAGGAATATTAAATTCCAGCCGAATACATTTTAAACTCATCTAAATTTATTTAAAACTTTATCCATCTGAAAACTTTGCTGACTAAAATGTGGCATTATAGTCACATTCTTAGTATTTGCTTCTTGCTTCTTTAAAAAAAAGAGAGAGAAAGGCACTATATAAGCCTAACCTAATAGTATATGGAAACCATTATGGCATAGTGTAAAAGTCACATCATTTAAGCATAAGATCAAGGTCTGAATCCTAATTCAGACACAAAGACCAGTGGTGAGCACTGAGCAAACCAAATATTTCAAAGTTAAGTCACTGATCTTTCTACTGTTGAGGTCCAAGCAATTACGCATTTCCACATGTGCATCCACATAAGGAAACATCTTTATCTCTCACTGATAATATCTGTAATCAGTGGGAGATATAAAGCTTAGCAGTACCTACAGCATCATTACTAATATGTACAAAGAAGAATTGGGTATTTAAAATGTAATATTGTTGTAAAAATACATTTATTAAGTCTAAGAAGCACTGAACTAGCAAGCTTTTAAAATTAGTTTTGAATGTGTATTCTCAGAGGAAGCCAAAGTGCTTTTCATGTAACAAGTGTTCAACAGTTTTGCAGATACTGGCAAAATCTGTCAATTTATGCTTTGAACAAAAAATATGAATGTCAAATATATTGAACTTTTTGAGCTATAGTTATCTTTAGCTATAGTTATTTTAAAATGTTTTTTTTAATGAATTAACCATTCATCTCATATATTTCATAGCCCCATTGTAATAGCTTTAAATCCATCAGACAGAATTTAGTACAAATGCATTCTGCACAGCTAGTACATTTCTCTATCTTATCAAATATTATACTTTGCAAAGCGTTTACCTGTGGGAAGATCAACCACTTGCAATTCGTTTCTCACTAATCCCAAATTATTAGGCGTAGATGTAGCAAATGAAAGGAAACCATTCAAGCCTGTCCATTCAATACCCCTATCAAGAAATAATACTGAAGTATATTATACAGGCATTTTGAAGTATAGGAAATGGTATAATTTTATGGGACAAGGAACAAAAATACTCAACATGCATTGGAAGGGGAATAAATACACTTTACAACTGTCAATATTTCTCTTGAAATGAAAAAATAATAATCTTACCATACCATGGACCACAGTAGATTCACCATACAAAAATATTAACATATACAAAAGTTGTGAAAATCAGTAACACAGAATATTTTCAACAGCTTAAATTCCAAGAAGACATTAAAAATTAGCCCAAAATTCCAAGTTTAAAAAAAGGAACTCCCATTACTTTAAAGTTGTTCTGTATAAATTGACAATGGAGAATGATATTAAAAAATGTCTCAATACCAAGAGATTGATAATGAATAATCCTTTAAATAAGCTGCATTATTACTAGCAGTAACACAGCAGTTAACCTAGCAATAATTTAAAGTATTATAAGAAGATATAAGGCAAGGATTATTTATGTTACTTTACATTCAGCACTGTTGTATATATTTTCCATTAAAAATATGAAGTCTCAACAATATAAATCTACAGATAAATACATGGAATACATGGATGGAAGCAAACTAACATTTGCATATGTATAATTTTCTTGCAAAAATAAATGCTGTAGTTCATGTACAGCTTTGAAAAAATGACTATTTCTGGTATTATTTCTAGTAAATTAAAAAACCGTATCTGCAAAGTTATTCAAGATCTCCTGCAGGCTACAATAAAAAGCAAGCTCTATTTCTCTGTGAAATATTTTTTCACAGGCCTATAGATCTAATTTGATTAAAAGCTAAACATGCAGCATGTACCACTGAACACAAATCTGTATTTTCATGTAAATGGAGAATGCAAAAACTTCACTCAAGTGTGTGTGTGTATAATTTTCTTGCAAAAATAAATGCTGTAGTTCATGTACAGCTTTGAAAAAATGACTATTTCTGGTATTATTTCTAGTAAATTAAAAAACCGTATCTGCAGCATGTACCACTGAACACAAATCTGTATTTTCATGTAAATGGAGAATGCAAAAACTTCACTCAAGTGTGTGTGTGTATAATTTTCTTGCAAAAATAAATGCTGTAGTTCATGTACAGCTTTCTCTGTGAAATATTTTTTCACAGGCCTATAGATCTAATTTGATTAAAAGCTAAACATGCAGCATGTACCACTGAACACAAATCTGTATTTTCATGTAAATGGAGAATGCAAAAACTAAATTTGAAGCTTTGTATCATGATAAGTATTCCAATTATATTGGAAGTGTTTGGAAGCAGTCAATTTTCAACCTCCAAATTTCAAGTATGCTGGCATATAAACTGACATTTAATACAATTAAGGGTCACACGACACTTGTTTTATAGATTACAACTCTCTGCTTAAAATGTAACACTCATGAACTTTATTAATAACCTTTGAAGTGGATTTATAGAACAAAAATAAGGAGTCTCAGAGCTTTAAAATCTCTGAATAATTCAAGGCAATCTATTTCATGAGTTCCTTTCTAGCTGCAGTAAAGAAACAGTGAAGAAATCAAATTCTTTTGTAATATTCACCCAGTAGCCCAAAACTGCTAAGTCATTTTAGTATAGTTAATCCTCAAACTAGGACAATAACCGATCCTGAAATCACAATTGTAAGTCATTGCATGTGTTAAGTGGGTCACCACATGATAATTCCTGATTTTACTATTTTTTAGCTGCAATCACTAAGCAAATACAATGGTTGTTAAACAAACATGGTCTTCATTCAGCAAATCCATTTTATCAAATGGGTGTTTTTTGCCAGAAACCAGAAGCAAATACCAGAAATGGACAAAAACATTAACAATCAAAGTCATGTGACTGTGGGATGCTGGCAACAGAACCTGAACATACCCAACATACAATGCCAGTAACAATTAGAAGATTGCAGAGTACAGAAATTATATAAAACTTAAAAGTAACACAGAATGCCTACTTTCCCCAGTGATATTTATGGGCAACGCAAATCCTCTATAAAAGTTTATTTCTGAGCTTGGTTGTTTCATTATCCAGCTAGGTAATATCATCGGTCAGAGTAAGTGTGGGATTTGTTCCCTGTTTAGACAGCTTGCTCTGTCAGTTTTGGTGAGGGTGTGGTTTTCACTTTGGCACTTTCTTAATTAGGGAATTGTTTTCAGCCTGATTGTTTTGTCTGGTTTATCCTTGCTTATCTGTATATGGGATGCTGCAGAAGTTGTGTTCTAGTCCTTTCTTTCCCCCCTTGTTAGCTCTAAGATCACAAAGGATTCAACAGTTAAAATGTGATGTACATACATAGGAATCTTCTATACGTTCTTGGCACAAAGTACATATTAATTTTTCATCTACTTCTTGCATTTTTGTCATCCTTAGTACTTAAATACAACCTCTAATTTGGTTTGGCACGTGCTACAGATAAGTGTCATGTATTATATGAAATGCTTTCAAACATACTTAAAATATTGGAGCAAACTGTAATATCTCTGCACAGGCAACAGATGTTTGAAGTAATATTTATCACTGTCATATTTAGAAAAAACATAAAGCTGTAATATTATGGTGATTCCCAAATCAGATAAGCAATTCACTGGGGAAAAAGGTGATTCAAATAGTTTTGCTTGGTTTATCAGACATTGGCCTTCAGCCAGAAAAACCTCTTGGAGTAGAAACATACAGTAAGATTTTGCACAGTACAATTAATGCATAAATCAAGAAAGGATTAGGAAAGATGGAAAGCAGGAAGGAAAAATTCAAATCTTATTCAAGTTGTAATGTTTATTATTATGGTTACATAATTTGCAAGGAACCAATGGAAAAAGAGGAAAAATGCCTGATTTCTTTATAAAGTTAGTAACTTGGGTTTTCCTTCTCTTTTTCCTTTCACTGACCCAATTCTGAAGATGGCAGAGATGCATTATTACATTCAAGATCATATTGCTGCTTATGAATGTAAACTGTTTCTTAGTTCAGGTATTTTTGAAGATTTATAATCTGACAGATGATGAGACGGCATTTTCCTAATTAAAACTAACTACCATCTAAGGCACTGAGTGCCAAAATGGGACAACGCACACATACGTGCCAAAACCTGGAAGAACAGGTCCCCAGCGTGTGCTCACAGGAGGACCGGAAACCGGAACACACATGCACGCTGGCCCCTTGGTCTTCTAGTTTCTGGTGCTCCTGTGTGCGCAAAGACCAACTGGCTGCTGCGCGCATGTAGGCCAGGGTACTGTTCTTTTGGTTTCCCACGTGCACGAAGACTAACTGGCTGGTGCACATGCACGTGCTGAAACTCAGAAGAGCAACGGGCAACGGATGGGCATGCCAGAGAGATGGCTCTGCGTGCTACTTCCAGCACACGTGCGACACATTCACCATCATGAATCTAGGATATAATAGCAGAAATGTCTGAAAAAGAAATCTAATGGAGAAAATAATTTTGAATGAAACAGGCTTTTTGGAACACAGTCAAGTTTGTGTCATTTAATTATTCTATCTGATGCTTTTAAAAACTTTCATAAATAAAGAATATCAGAAACCCCAAACAGAATTAGAAAGTTATCATCTCAGTTTGATGTATACTCCTGATCTAATTAAAAAAAAAATAGGCAAAATATTTTCTCCTACAGGAAAGACAGAATGATTTTAAGCAAACAAACACAGGGAAATGTTAAGCAATCTTTTTTCTCCTAACTCCTGAATGATGCTCTATTCATGATCCCAAGTTCGGCTAGGTATTGGGAATGAGATTTTTTTTAATGAGGTACAACTTAAAAAAAACTCCCTCTCATAAATGGTTTGAATCTTATTTGAACCAGGCAGGTCTGTCTATATGTACTAAAAAAAGGCAAATTTTATGTTCAGGTTCAATCAATATGCATAGTAGTTACCAATTCAAATGTTTATTATACAAAACCATATTTACAATGAATCAATCATGATTCTATTTAAGGAAGTGACATTATTTTACCAACGGACTATCATCTCAGAAAATGTCAAATGTTTGTATTAAATATTTTATTTTATTTCCCAACCCCTTCCAGGATCAAAAACAATTAAAAGTAACTCACTTGACTTCACAGGAATGAATGCTTAATTCTTTATATAGGTATCCACTAGTAAGATTATACACCAAGACCGACCCATTGCTTGTTCCTGCAAAGAATCATTTTTATTATGGATAAAAATAACAATTTATATTAGTGTTTTACAACCAACTTTGCGAATAAAAATGAGTCTTTCAATTAATTTTCCTGATTCTTCTACACAACAGCAACAACGAACATGTAAGCTATTATCCATAGCAAATTAGCAATGTCAGTTTACAAAGTTGATGCAAATCCTCTATATAGAAACCCAGATGGCTGCTGAGGAAAGAGATATCCTGAACGCTCCTAATTTCTATTTAATCAAGGATCAGGAAAGTATTCAAAGATAAAGACTGTCTCTAACTTTCCAGGGACCTGGGCCAGGCAGATATTGTTTGAATTATTATGGTTCTTCACGCAGTAAGCCAGATTTTAGATTTAGCATTTTTATCTACCTATCAAATCCTTTCATGCAGCTAGTCAGTTGTTTAGACTGGATTTGGCATTTTTATCCCTCTATTGAGTCCTTTCCAAGGTCCTGGGATAGGCAGATGTTGTTCTTTGATGGTATTAGGGATGTCATCTCAGGATGTAAGCTGTTCCAAGTAAAGTTGCCTTTTGCAATTGACTGATAGTGATTTTGTCAATGTTACAGAATTCAAGAGGTGTTCAATATGATTTGGAATTGCACTCAAGGTGCCTATTTCTATTGGTATTATCTTTTCTTTTTTGTGTGAAAGTAATTACATTTCTATTTTGGTGCATTTATATTTTGTAATTTTCTCCAGTTCTATTCTGGTGTGTTCAGTTACTACAATGTCCACTATCCAGACTTCTCTTCTTTCTTATTATCCAATATTCTTGGTTCCTATTTTCCCTACATTCTCCTGTCAGATGTTCACAGTTCTCTTAAATTATGTTACTTTATAAACTGTTATACTGTATTTTAATGTCTATAGAATTCTTCTTAGGCATTTGAATATTAATAGGCTATTTCAGTATTTGTTCAATTATATAAAAAATTATCTATGGAACAATTCTATAGTATTTAAGCATTTTTATATGTGACCTAGAAAATTCTTATTAGGCAATGAATAATATTTTTTTTAGGAAAATATATCCAAACATAAGCACATTTTTTTTGAGGCAGTGTTTTATAGCAAAAATTAAAGAGATAATTGGTCATATTTATTTCAGTCTGAAAAATATGTTAGCAGTTGCAATTTCTAAAATATGAGGCAGAAAAACCTAAAATCAAAAGGAAGTAATATTACATTTTCATGAAATTTTGAAAGTGGGTTTACAGCAGTTTAGTGACATGCTATTTTCTTTAGAAATAGTTTCTGAAACTGCACCGAGTTTATTACACAAAGCTATTATTTCATAGTCAAACTGAACAATATATTGAACTTTACTGCTTAGACAATACTTACCCACAGCAAGCAGGGGCTGATATTGCTTAATATTTTTGGTGGTAAGCGGTGGACACATGCGAATAGCAAATGGAGGCAAAGGAAGTCCCGAAAGGAGTCCTGTTAAAATGAACTTCAAATGCACTTCTTGCAAACAATAACTTTTTGCTTGATCTTCGGTAGACAGTGCACCTTTATCATGGAACAGAAAACAAAGTTGTTGTTTCTGGCATTGTGTGTGTGTGTGGGGGGGTGCGCACGTGCACGTGTGCACACATGCAATTAATGTGTGGGGGTGTGCATGTGTATACGTGTGTGTGGGTGTATGTATACATATATACATACATACATACTGTGTTTCCCTGAAAATAAAATCCAAACTGAAATAAGCCATGGCATGATTTTTTTGAATGCTCGTAATATAAGCCTTATCCCAACAATAAGCACAGTTAAGATCTTCAGCCAGGATGCATTTATATCATATTTGGTAAATAAGCTATAATACGTCTTTTGGAGCAAAAATTAAGTCTTATCTTCAGGAAAATATGGTGTGTGTGTGTGTGTGTGTGTGTGTGTGTGTACATACACATGTGCAGAAAAAATATTTCTATGGTTTTAATGGTTTTAATAGGTAATTGCTTCTGCATTCAACAACCAGGAATCCACTTGAACTGAAAGGTTACTTTTATATATTAGCATTATCTAAGAACAACCTGAATTAATTTCTGTGAGAATTATGCATTCGTCTATTTAACAATGCACATGTTTAATCAAAATCACCCACACAGGATAATTCATGTTTCATTTCCTGACAATTTAACCTTGAATATATCCAACTATTAATTCTCTCACATCTTTTTATTTTATTGCTGTGATCCAACATTTGGTTATTAAAGGATGAGAGAGAGAGAGACCTGAATATAATTGAGAGAAAAAAATACAGAAAAATTCTTAGAAATTGCAAGAGAAGCAATACCTTTCAACAGTCTTGACTCTGTAAATATAAGAAAATATTTAGTGTGAGCAAGTTTTTGTAGATTTATCATTATGAATATTTATATATGGGTGTCATCCTGTATTTCTATCATCCGGATCCAAGACTTCTTGTATTTGCCCTTGTGGGCTTTATCCATAAAGGATTTTGCAATGAAAGGTGCCACAAAAGTTTTTGTAATTATGATTGCTTAATAATAATTTAAAATATTCCATCTGGGAAGCACAAGGTATCAAGTTTTTAAAGTACATAGTATATAGAAATAAACGTTTCTTTATACTGTATATTTTAAAAACTTGATACCTTGTGCTTCCCAGGTTTTTATTTCTTTTTATAGAAGAGGTAATGACTAAAATAAATCAACTTATTTAAATGAGCTAATAGTAATTAAAAATAATAATTTGGCTATTAGTTCATGCATTACATAGTAAATTATTCAATTATACTTCACAATCACATCTTTTAAGGAAAAAAGTTGTGCATTTTTAAAAAATAGTTTCAATATTTTTATTTGTGAGAAAAGTTAAATGTATTCACACATATGCATGTGTATCAGTTATTTATTCATAGTTCCATATTTGTTTTTCTCCAGAAGATGATAAACACTTAAATACTTACTTATCATATTATCCAGAGACAGATCTGGAAGCTTATTCTGCAAGGTCCCAACAGGAATTCCACAGAATGAAATAGGTGAATACAAGGGTGATATGTTGGAATGGCTAAAAATAGCAATAAGAAAATTTCAGCATGCATTGAATTATCTTCTAGGACAACTAACAAATACAACCCAAATGAAATTGTATATAAGGACTGGTAAACGGGATGAAGTAGCCTTGATTTTCACTGGTTACAATGAAAGTTTTAAATAATATATTTAATCTTTTCTCTAATAGTTCCCTGCATGTATTTTTTTTAAAATCCAATAAAAATATCTCTTTTACTATTATTCATGGCTGGGATAAAGTAATTACTTTTTAAGAACTGTTAAAGAATAATACTTTCCTAATCCATTGACCAAAATTCATGCATAATATTTCAGGTATTATCTACTCCAACATGTGCTAGGAATAAGTGTGAGTCTTTTAGCAACTGTTAACAGTGTCAACAGTGAAATATATTGAGGAGATAAACAAAAACTAGTGAAATTTGATAAAATTTGCCATTTAATATATTTACTCCATAAATTTGCAGATACATAAAACACATTAATTCCTTTCTAATGCATTATATTTAATATATGCTGGCTAAAACAATATATTGCAAGGATATGGCAGAAGCTACCAGCTTATTAATGCTAAACCAATTCACTTTCTTTTGATTACTAGTTATCTAAAATAAGCTTATAACATTACTTCAGCATGCATTGAATTATCTTCTAGCACAACTAACAAATACAACCCAAATGAAATTGTATATGAGGACTGGTAAACAGGATAAAGTAGCCTTGATTTTCTGCCAACAATAATAGAAATTACAGAATCTTTGGCAAAATGTACATGTTGCTTTATTAATATCTTATTAGATTTGGATGGTATTCAAACTACTTTGGGGATTACAAGCTTTACACTGATTGACTTGATTACATGCTATCAAGTTGCTGTCAACTCATTAGATCATGTATATTCTCAGCATGAAGCAAACCAAGTCCAAAACGCTGCCAATGGTTTTATTTATATAATTTTCTTTATGCTTCTTATATTACTTTGGCTCCAAATGTTTGTCATCTGACACAACCTAAAACCTAATACAGCAAAAAATTCTGCTTCAAGTATTAAGAATTTTCTTGAAGTTGAAGTACAAACAGGTTTGAGAAGCTCTGATCTGGGTAAGTGGGAGGGGAAACATTTAAAACGGTGACCATTGAATAAAGTATTTAAGCATAAAGGGATTCAAGTAACATCAAGTAGCAATGGAACTATAACCTTGGTATAGCTAGAGTTCATATAAATCATGTGCAAGTTTTATTATACATTATCTTCATGAGGTTGTTAGCTGCAGTTCATATTACTTTTTGAAGATTGCATTTGTATTAATTTCATACTTTCTGTCTCTATGAAGGTGTATCACAAATGGGCTATGATTTTGAATATTTATGCCAGAAAACATCATGATCATGATCATTTTAGCCATTGTCCATCCACTGCAATATAAAGGCCTCTTCCGCATGTTTCTAACCCAAATGGTTTCTTTTGCCAATTGGGCTGCAATACTTGCTGATGTCATAGATCCATCTTGTTTTAGGTCTCTTTCGTGGGCACTTTTTATCAAGTAGGATCCATTTTATGACTGCCTTGGTCCACATACACATACAGAGTGATAAAAATGACACTAAGTTACCTGCTACGTATACTTTGACTTGAAATAGTGGACTTCAGCTCCCATATCATAACTCTTCCATCACTGACTATAAGAGCTACAGAATTTTCATTTACTGGACAGCTCACCATACTAAATGGGCGAACAGTCTTGGTAACCCTAATGGCATCACACTGACTTCGTAAGTCATAGATGAGTTCCTGAATGAGGTTAGGATCTGTAAATGTTAAAATGTAAGATACCAGACATTTGTGGTTATCAGTTTTTAGAATTAAATGCATTCATGTTATAGTCTTTTGTTTTTCACAATAACATTAATGTAACATGAACTCAAACTATTTTGTAATATTGATATCAGAGGTTGGATACTTTCTAGCAGAGGAAGTTAATTTACCATACACTACATTATGGAGAATAACTGAACATAAAAGAAGACTCAGTAAATGGTTGCTAGAGACTTAAGTATAGGAACATACAATGTACATTATTATAGAATATATAGGCTGTGCTCTTTGATCACTGTCCAAATCCATCTGTTTCTATATCTGTATTCACACAAAGCTTTATGATATTGGATTATCAGCTGTATTAAATAATGAAATATCATCACACTACAATTGCACTAATTGTTTAATTTTTAATTTCAGCTGCAATCTAAACAATCATGTAATCTGAACAACAGTGAAAACAACTTTCAGTTAAAATGTAAATTTCTAGTTTCTGATGCAAGCATATGAATGGGACTTACCTGCTGACTCTTCATTTGGTACAGCACTTAAATTAGTGGTAGATCTGCGAACTCTCAGAGTTATACAGCCATTTTCATGTAGGCAGAACAATCCATCACGCTGGCAACAAGGAATTACCTAGACAAAGATATAAAAAGTAACTGAAAGTAACACTCTTAATATAAATTTATGAGAAGGAATTGTCATAGTTGTATGAAATGTTTCCACATTGCATCTTGAAACTGAATGGTCCAGGCTACCCTAAAGCTTCCCTTTAGTTCACCATTTTCACTTTAAAATCTTTTTAACTTAACTTTACAGTTTAATGAATGCCCAGCCTACTTTTCCAATAGTTTCAAGTATTATATATATATATAGGTATAGGTATATACGTACACACACACACACACACACACACACATACACGTTTCTGAGGTTCTCGTGGGTATTTGTATGTGGATCTTTGGTTATTCGGGTTTTCTCCCACGTAAGATTGGAAGTATCTAGGCAACGTTTCGATGAAGTCTCATTCATCATCTTCAGGCTTGTGTCTTCGGTTCTGTGCTTCTCAGAGTAAATAGAGTACTCTGAGAAGCACAGAGCCGAAGACACAAGCCTGAAAATGATGAATGAGACTTCATCAAAATGTTGCCTAGATACTTCCAATCTTACGTGGGAGAAAACCCGAATAACCAAAGATCGATCGATCGATCTATCTATCTATCTATCTATCTATCTATCTATCTATCTATCTATACACATACATACATATACATATACATATATTGCTTAAGTTTTCACGGGTATCTATATGTATGGTATTCAGCTTTGTTCAGGTATTTTCCCATGTCATTATAGTTGTGCTTTTAAAGTTGTAGCAACGTTTCAGTAGAATCTCATCTGCCATCATCAGGCTTCTGTATTGTGTTCGTCTGTGAGTCAGGCTTTGAGTCAACTTACACAAAGAAGAACTAAAAGCCCTGCAAGCCCTAAGGAACAGTAGCAGCATAAGCATACTTCCAGAAGACAAAGGTAATGCCACAGTAGTAATGGATAGAAAAGACTACAAAACAAAATTGAAAGACCTATTCCAAGACTCCACATACAAACCCATAAACACAGACCCAACCACATATCTGGAAAAAATAACCAGGAAGAAAATCATAACCAGCAACATGAGCAACAGAAGACCATCCCAAGAGAAAAATCTTCCAGATGCTCCAAACTATACGATTTCCCAAAAATACACAAAGAAGGCATGCCTCTCAGACCCATCATCAGCAGAGGAGCACCACTACAAAACCTAGCCAAATACCTAGCAAAGCAGCTACAGTCACATGTTGAAGCAACAGCTTCATATGTACAAAACTCAGACCACCTCTTGGAAATGATCAAAGATCTACACGTGGAACAAAAAGATCTGCTTGTAAGTTTCGACACTATTCATTCAAGTCCCAATAAAAGAAACTCTCGAAATCATCAAAAATAAATACCAACCACCCAAACACCTCATGGAACTAGCAGAACACTGCTTAATCAACACATATTTCATATACACAGGACAAAGATACAAGCAAATTGAAGGAGCCCCTATGGGATCACCACTGTCACCTGTCATTGCAAATCTGTTCATGGAAGAATTCAAATCCAGAGCCCTAGCCAATGACACCCACAAACCCAAACTATGGCTAAGATACATCGATGACACATTCGTGATTTGGCCCCATGGACAAGAAAACCTAAACAATTTCCTAACACACCTAAACAGCGCACACCCCAAAATCAAGTTCACCATGGAAATGGAAACAAACAAACAACTACCATTCCTAGATGTACTCATCTACAAAAAAACAGATGGCACACTAGGACACACCATATACCAGAAGAAAACACACACCAACCGCTACCTCAATGCCCAATCCCACCACCACCCAGCACAGATAAACTAAGTCAAAACACTAATTGCCAGAACCAAGCGCCTGGCAGACAAGACACACATAAAGATTGAACTATGCACCCTTGACTAAAGTACTGACAGCCAATGTCTTCCACAAAAGCAAAATCACAGGCCTGATCCACAAAAACAGACTGAGACATAATGGAGACCTAGAAGATGAACAGACTTATGGAACAGCTGTCCTGCCCTACATAAGTGGTACTACAGACAAAATAAGTAAGGTACTACACAGACATCACATCAAGACTGCCTTCGAAACAGACAGAAAAATAGCAGCCATCCTAAGAAACCCCAAAGATAAAATTGACCTGGAAAACCAAGGCATATATAAAGTCCCCTGTGCATCATGCCCGGCCACATACATTGGACAGACCAATAGAAGAATAAGTACCCGCCTGGATGAACACAAAAATGCAGCAAAAAAAGGGTTGCAGAAAGGAGGCTCACATTCCAGATTACAAAAGGCTGCCTGTAGTGGTAGGGCAACCTCAACTCTACATGAAGCTGAAATTCCCATCAAGCTGCAATTCCTTCCTGGCAGGCAACCCTTTCATACTCAAAGAGCTGCAGATGATAAGCAGCTTGCAACACTGACTTTCTGACCAAGCCAGAAGGGAAGGCTGCAAATGGCAATGAAATCATTGCAGACAGCTTTGCAACTGATTGTAAGTGCACACTGATCACTAAGCATCCAAAAGTGCAATCTTGTGACCACAGAGAGGGTGGGGGATTTTATGAAGGCCGTAAGTGCTTTTCAAGTCGCAAGCCTCTTTTCAAGGCAGCCTCTTTCTAAGGCTGTCATAACTTTGAACAGTTGTTAAACTATCAGTTACAATTTAAAATGCTAACAATAACACACTGTAAAATTATACATTCAATTAAACAATAACAATATTTAGTGTGAGAAAATTCTATATTATACAGTACTGGTAGATTTACTCAGTTCACCTCTGTGAAAATATATCCAATTTTTTTTCTCACTATAGGAAACACAGCACAATCAAAGCAGAAAACATAATTAAAATTGCTTTGGGATTTTAAAACCAAACTGGGTTTCTATATACATAGAAAGAGAATGTGAGTTATAGTCATGCCTTAGGCACAAAGCCAGCAGTGTGACTTAAGTGGTTTGCCGTTGTCTCTCAGTCCTAAGAAGGTGGCAATGACAAACCACTTTTGCCAGAAAAACTGCAGGGAGGCTCATCCAATCTCATTGTACACTTGTTGTGCATTGTCAATAAAGGTTTGAATTTCAATTTGCAGGCAAATTGATTCCAGGCAGTTGCCTGATTTAAAGGCATGTGCTTTCCACAGAAAATGCAAAGCAAGCAACTTATGTTTTTGGAAGAAGCTTTCTGAAAAGAAGTTAGGTTGCACTTAATATATCAAACCAACACCAGGTTTGATAAAACTAGATTTCTTTTTAATTAGAATTCTTACGTTAAAGAAAGAAGAATTCTTACGTTAAAGAAAGAAGAAAATGAAATTTAAAACTTTTTTCTAAGGTAT
This sequence comes from Hydrophis major, assembly GCA_033807585.1. Lineage (NCBI taxonomy): Eukaryota > Metazoa > Chordata > Lepidosauria > Squamata > Elapidae > Hydrophis > Hydrophis major. The sequence continues at coordinate 69,761,505 of CM066331.1, read as the reverse complement.
GCTTTACAGTAAGTGATATTTTTACCTGTAGAAAAGGCACTCCTGTTCTTTCAATTGCAATTACACCTACTGTCTGATTGACTTCAAGATCCAGAACCAAGATTTCTCTTGGGTACAGTAATAACATGTAATTTCGCTTGGAAGGTAGGTAGGATAGCTGAAGGCAGTCATTCAATGTTACTGATTCAGCACTAAACAGACCACAAATACACTTATTAAATGCTTTTAATTGAGAGTGGGCTATGTTTTATCAAGCAATTATTAATCAAATAATTAAAATTAAATCCATAACTTAACCAAATTACATATGCATTTTGGCTATCTGACGAGCCGCCTCTCCCCCATAGGACAAGCCTACCCCACTTGTGCCAGCAGAAGAGGCCTGCTGTGGATCTTGTCTGCTAAGGTTTTGAAGCAGGCGGGATCAAGGAAAAAAGCCTTTTCTGTTGTGGCCCCATCCCGATGGAATGTAGTTTCCTCTACCAGAGGTGAGAACTGTCTCCTCCCTTTTGGCCTTCTGGAAAAGTATCAAAACCTGGCTTTGGCAGTTAGCCTGGAGTTCTAAAGATATTGCTCACTGGTAGAGGTAGCTGATGGGGTAGAAGATCTCATCCCCATCTTCTTGAGTCTTTTGGCTCTTTTGGCATTGTTTTAGCAGTTTTTAGTAATATTTCAATATTGGTTTGTTTTAATCTTTTAATTATTTTTCACCTGTTTTGATAATTTGTAAGCCGCCCAGGAATCACTTTGTAGGGGTCATGAGTGGCATAACAATTTAATAAATAAAACCATAAAAATAAATATTTAATTGTACATGTATATAAAATTGCATTGCAGACAGCTACCATGATTGTTTTTTATTCTTGCCTTTTGTGTGCGTGTGTATATGTGTGTGTGTGTATAGATTGATTAGTCTTTGGGCTATATCAAAGTGCACAGTTCCATTTTGCTAATTGATAAAGCAAGTAATGAACATATACTGCAGCATTGTAACTTTCATTTCTGAATTGATGAAAGGAAATTTATATTCCACTTTGTTCATGAGTTCTGACTAGGCCAAAATGAATCCATTGTTTGATGTTTTGACTGCTGGCTAGTGATATTCATTTTATATAAGTCCAGGTAAAATACACATATAAATTAATATGATAGTAAATATGGACTAATATAGGGTTGCAGATTTTATCGAAATAATCCCTATTTTGATTGATCGCCTTGCATTAGTGAATTAGAAGTTGGAAAGGTACAACTCCCTCATTTCCCAATGCTTTCCAGCAGTACCTAATTTTTCTCCACCTTGACCAATCTAAAATTGATTTGGTAAATCAACTGGAAGACACAGACTAAGAGAACTACTAAAAGCTTAAGAGTTTAAATTTTAAAATAGCACAAAAAAATGTCTGTACCATTTATTAAGCTACAAAGAATGCACTGATAATCCTAGTTTCATTTTTGACAATTCTGTACATCATAATCCCTAGAATTTAAATAAACATAAGAAAGTACCGTATATACTCGAGTATAAGTCGAGCTTTTCAGCCCATTTTTTGTGCTGAAAAAACCGCCCTCGACTTATACTCGAGTCAGATTCCCCTCTGAAAAAAAAAATGGTGTGGAGCTCCGAAGCTGGGCAGCCGCTTCCCTGCTTCCGTGTTTCCTTTGCAACTTTTAAGCATGGGAGGGGGAGGCTTTTCTGAGCTCTAGGCTGAAAAAGCAACGCGAGCCGAGGTCGCTCCACTCAGTTTCATTTCCTCAGCTCCAGCTACTTTCAGTCCACTCAGGAGGAGGGGGAGGAGGAGGGGGAGGCTTTTCTGAGCTTTAGGCTGAAAAAGCAACGCGAGCTGAGGTCGCTCCACTCAGTTTCATTTCCTCAGCTCCAGCTGCTTTCCGTCCACTCGGGAGGAGGGGGAGGGGGAGGAGGAGGGGGAGGCTTTTCTGAGCTTTAGGTTGAAAAAGCAACGCGAGCGGAGGTCGCTCCACTCAGTTTCATTTCCTCAGCTCCAGCTGCTTTCAGTCCACTCGGGAGGAGGGGGAGGAGGGGGGGGAGAGAGAGAGAGAGAATAAGAACGGCTCTTGGTTTTTTCTTGCAAGGGAGAGAGTGACTCCTGCCTACCACTGTCATCATCATCATCTTTTGCGTTAGTGAATCAATCAAACCTTTCATGATAGTGAGATCGTTTCCCAAATTTCCCTTAAATCAGGGAAGAAATCAGAAACAAACCTTTGGGCTGAGAATAAGCTTGTTCCTATGATGCCATTTTTGTTCACTTCAGTGTGAAAAGTGTGAAAAAACACACTTCTTTTTCTTCATCTTCTTGTTCCCTATTTACTGGTCTCTTTCAAAGAGGAAATTGTGAACATCAAACTTATTCTCAACTGTCCTAGTGAAAGTTTTTATTGGCATCTATTTCTATTTTTGAAATTTACCAGTAGCTGCTGCATTTCCCACCCTCGACTTATACTCGAGTCAATAAGTTTTCCCAGTTTTTTGTGGTAAAATTGGGTGCGACTTATATTCGGGTCGACTTATACTCGAGTATATACGGTAAGTTGAAGTTTCCATAAAAGCTATTGAAAAGTGAAGGAACATTATAAGTATTTATTCTACTTCAGCATTAATGTTTGCTTGTTAAGAACATATTACAATAGAAACTAATACATTTGTTTAAGTATTTGAAGAAAACTATTTGGAATGAGAAAGAAATTGTTAGGGATAACATTGTTTTACCCTAACTGGTTTAGGTAAATAATAATATGTAATCATAGTTTGTAAGTTAAAGTGTCTGCAACTTTAACTGTGGGATAGTAATTAAGGGAGTGGTTGTGAAAGCACTTTAAAAGAAGCAAGGCTGCAGCTTGCTCTCTCTCTGGCTTTGATGATCCCTGATTACTGCAAGGAAACAAGTCTGCATTGCTCGAACGGGAGAGAAAACAAAGGACAGACTTGTAAGTGAATTGACATAGGATATTCTAACACGGACTTTGCTAACTGAATATCCTTGAATGGACTGACTAAATGATACATGACTATTGGACTGTTATTTTGACTATGCTATGAACTTATAATGGAATAAACTATATATTTGATAGCACAAGCGTATCTGTTATTTTTACTGTATGTTAATAAACATACAAGCTTTGCTCACTCATTTATCTGTGTGCCTATCTGACTAAGCTGCACATTCTGTTTAGCTTGTCTCCCTAACCCTGGTTGGGGAAACCAGGTTTAACACTGGTTATGGGCCCAGAGGCTGCAAAGTCAGTTTAACTAGGATAAAACAGATTTATGTAAAAGTGAGAGTTTGTGTTGTTATACATTACAGTTAACAGACAGCTGTGTTTTATTAATTATAGTTTTATATCCATATAAGAAAACATGGCACAAGTCAATCTACAAAGTTTGCCCCTTATATCCAAGCTGGATGGAACAAACTATGTATCATGGTCTATGAAATGTAGTCTGCTTCTACGAAGAGAAGGTTTGTGGAACATAATTGAAAATCCACCAAACGTAGAAGAATGGGATCCAGAGGATGAGGAAGATAAATTAAAGATAGAAGAATTTATGCATAAAAATCAACAAGCTATTTGCATTATTGCTTTAACCTTAACTGATATGCAACTTGTTTATATCCACGGAGAGAATACGGCTGTTGGGTGTTGGCAGAAGCTGAAGAGGATTTATGTTCGAGATAATGTTGGTGCTCACATAAATCTAACACGGAAACTTTTCAGTACACATCTCCATAAGAATGGTGATATGCTGAGTCATTTAAAAACTATGCAAAGCATTTTTCAAGAACTGCACGAGAAAGAGCTTATTTTCTCTGAACTACACCAAGTCTACATAATTCTATCTTCCCTTGATGAAAGCTATGATAACTACGTAACTTCACTTGAAATATTGCCAAAGGAAAGCCTAACTTTAACTGATATAACTGGCAGATTGATTGAAGAGGCCAGAAGAAGGCTTGAAAGAGATGAATTAAGGAGGCAGCAACCTCAAAAAGAAGAAAATGAAACTCCTACTGCATACGCAATTAAAAAGTGCTTTAATTATGGAGGAAGAGGACATTTGGCAAGATTTTGTAAAAAAGCAAAGTACCAGAACACTGGCCAGAATACAAAAAGTCATCAAAAGATAAATAAAAATTTAGAGTTAGCCATGTATACTAACGGAGCTGTAAAAAATAATTTATGGGTGGTTGATAGTGGAGCATCACATTGTATAACAAATGATAACAAACATTTTATTAAAATGTCCAAGAGTACACAGCAGATATCGTTAGCCAATGGCTGGAAACTGAAAGCTAAAGGTCAAGGTATAGCATATTGTTCTTTTATAAAAGAGAATGTAAAAATGTTATATGTACCACAACTTAAGTTTAATTTAATTTCAGTTAGAATTTTGGTTAAACTAGGATATGTAGTTACATTTAAAGGAGATAACTGCATAATTGAGAAAGAAGATAAGAAAATTACTGCATCTTTAAGAGGTGAATTATATGTGTTAAATGATGATGGTTTAAAGGTGGCTAACACAGTTTATGAAAATAAGAAACCTCATGATGAATGAATTCACTTGTTACATCGAAGGCTAGGGCATTTAAATTTTAAAATACTTAAGAAAACTGTTGAATTATCTAAGGGAATAAGTTTGAAACCTTGTAATAAGTATTTGCAATGTAATGCCTGTAATCAAAGCAAAGCAAGGGTCACACCGGCTAATAGAGTTGATGGATTTACTACCAAAGAGCCTTTAGAGGTAGTATTTGCTGATTTAATAGGTCCTAAAAAACCAAGTGTAGGAGGAGCTCGTTACATACTAAGTATAATGGACCACTATTCTAGATATGGGTTTTGCTATTTAATGAAGAGCAAAACTGAAACGTATCAAAATCTCTTTAATTGGATTAAATTTGCAGAAAGGAAAACTAAAAAGAAATTAGTAACTCTTATAACAGATAATGGTACAGAATTTACAAATAATAAATTCCAGAACAGACTAAGAATGTTAGGTATTCAACATAAAATGTCTGCACCATATAGGCCACAACATAATGCCTTTATAGAGAGAAGAGGCCAAACATTACAATCAATGACACGATCTATGATGTCTGATTCAGGATTACCTGACAATTTGTGGGGAGAAGCAATAATGTGTGGTAATCATATATTAAATAATGTTGTTAATTCAACAACAGGTGAATTACCATTCACACTGTGGCATGGTACAAAACCTGATTTAAGTTACATGCACACATTTGGAGCACCAGCATGGGTGCATATCCCTTCACAACTTAGACACAAAGGACAACATAGATCTAAAAGATTATATTTTGTAGGATATACATCTAATCATAGATCTTATAGATTCTGGGAACCAGGTACATCTAGAGTTTACACCAGTGCTAGTGCTAAATTCCTAGAACATGTAGGATGGAATAGATTAGAGCAAGATTTAAATAATGAAGTAATTGTTGAACCCTACAAAAGGCAGAAAGATCAGATTAGTTATAAGAAGAGTCCAATTAAAGAAGAAGTCCAAGAAGAGCAAATAGGACTAGAACAAGAGGAAACAGTTGATCAGGAAGAGTTAGTTAATCAAGAAGAGTTAATAAATGAAAGTCCACCTGTAAGTCCTGTAATACCTAGACGTACTACACATGTAACTAGACCACCTGATAGGTATCAAGCAAGTATAGTTTGCCAAGTAACTAAAGTTCCAACTAGTGTAGATGAACTTAGGATGTATCCTGCTAAGGATCAGGAGAATTGGCAAAAGGCAATGGAAAAAGAACTAAATTCATTAAAGGTAATGAAAGTTTATGAAGATGCTAAATTACCTCCAGGAGAAAAATCCATTGGGTGCAAATGGATATTTAAAGTAAAAACTGGAAATGATGGGACTGTTACCCATAAAGCCAGGTTAGTAGCTCAAGGATTTTATCAAACTGCATCTGATTATGATGAAGTTTTTGCACCAAGTCTTAAAGCAACATCTTTAAGAGCAGCATTAGTGTGGGCAGCTAAGAAAAACTATGTCATTAACCATTTAGATGTAGAAACTGCTTATCTACATGCACCATTGCAGCACACTATATATTTAAGAAAACCAGTAGGTATAAAAGACAATAAAGTAAATAGTAATGATTGTTGGAAACTCAAAAAGAGTCTTTACGGGTTGAAACAATCTGGGTTTGAGTGGAACCAATATATTGTGAAAGAGTTAAACAATATAGGTTTTAAATCTGGTTTAGCAGATCCATGTGTGTTTAAAAGAGAAAATAATGGAACGGTGTCATTATTGTTATTATTTACAGATGATATTGCTTTGATAACTAAGACTAATAATGAAGCTAATGAGATTATATCATTATTAGCCAAAAAGATAAAATTAAAGCATTTAGGTGAAATTAAAAAGTATCTAGGATTGACAATTAACAAAACAAAAAATGGTTTTAAGATATCTCAAGAAGATAAAATTTGCCAATTAATTAAAACGTTTAAAATGGAACTTTGTAAACCGGCAAAGACTCCAATGAGTCAGGAAGTTTGCCAAACTGATGATCAAAGTCCCAAATTTGATAAGTCAATATATCAATCTTTGATTGGAAGCTTATCATATATAAGCAATTGGTCTAGGCCTGATATAGCTTATAGTGTAAATCAGCTGGCACGTTTTAATTCAGATCCACATCAATGTCATTGGCAATCATTAAAGAGAATTTTAAGATATCTTAAAGGAACAATGAACCATGCATTGTATATAGAACCAAAGGGTGATTTGAGTCTTAGTGCCTATGCAGATGCAAGTTTTGCAACTGATATAAACACAAGAAAATCAACATCTGGGATGGCTATATTATTTGGTAAAACATTAATAGGGTGGAGGTCAATCAGACAACAGCATATCAGCTTGTCCACAATGGAAACGAATTTTTCATGTCTGTCATTACTATGCACTGACTTGATTTTGTACAAACAGTTATTATTAGACATGGGTATAACTGTTAAAGATTCTATTATTGTGTACGAGGATAATCAAGCAGCTATAAAGTTAGCTACTAGTATTGCTGTAAAAACTAGATCAAAACATACTGATTTAAGATACTTAAATGTTAGAGAATCTGTAAAGAATGGGCTAATTAAATTGGAATACTGCATGACGGAAGAAAACATTGCAGACCAATTTACAAAAGCTCAAGGAGTAATTAAGTTTAAAGAGAGTTGTAACAAATATGATTTAAAGATGTAAATAGTTATATTTATTATTATTTCCTAAAAGGGGAGAATGTTAGGGATAACATTGTTTTACCCTAACTGGTTTAGGTAAATAATAATATGTAATCATAGTTTGAAAGTTAAAGTGTCTGCAACTTTAACTGTGGGATAGTAATTAAGGGAGTGGTTGTGAAAGCACTTTAAAAGAAGCAAGGCTGCAGCTTGCTCTCTCTCTGGCTTTGATGATCCCTGATTACTGCAAGGAAACAAGTCTGCATTGCTCGAACGGGAGAGAAAACAAAGGACAGACTTGTAAGTGAATTGACATAGGATATTCTAACACGGACTTTGCTAACTGAATATCCTTGAATGGACTGACTAAATGATACATGACTATTGGACTGTTATTTTGACTATGCTGTGAACTTATAATGGAATAAACTATATATTTGATAGCACAAGCGTATCTGTTATTTTTACTGTATGTTAATAAACATACAAGCTTTGCTCACTCATTTATCTGTGTGCCTATCTGACTAAGCTGCACATTCTGTTTAGCTTGTCTCCCTAACCCTGATTGGGGAAACCAGGCTTAACAGAAATAAACTATATACAGTATTCACTGTTTGCCAGGGGAAAATGCAATGATCAAGTTTATAACTGTTAAGGGATGATTATCATGTAACACAGATTTAACAGAATAATTCTTGAGAACTTTAGGATAAATCATAGTTAATACATACCTTGGTTTTTCATTAGTGATGAGAATTTTTACTTTGTCTAGAGCTTTTTTAGCTCCTGTGGCAGATACCAACTTATTATAAACAGGACTAGAATGAGGGCTAGAAATGTACACTTTTTTTCCTGAACTGATAGGAGCTTTAGAAGGAGAGAAGTCTGAAACAAACACTATTCCCTCACTTGTAAGCACTGTGTGAAGAGAAGATAATAGTAGTAAATATACAAAGTAGTTAAATCATATAATTTCATGGTTACTATACTATTAGAGATCAAATTAAAATGATTTCATGCAATGCTGACATAGATGGCAGACAGCTAAAAGGAGCATTCTTGGAAGAAAAAAAAAAACACCACCACCCAGAAGACTGTTTTGTTTTCATTGATTAAGGGCCAAACAGCCTCAATTGTTAAATTTATCTGGTTTTTATTTAGTGTATGAGTACCAAGAAATTTTCTTTCCAGTACATTGTATTTGTTATAAAGTTAGCAGTGTAAACAAACCATTATCTTCTTAAAACCTTCAGGTATTCCTAACTGCATAACTTGCAATATACTTATTATAAGTACACTACATACTTGGAACCATACTTGGTTCATGTGGAGGTACTGAGTAAACTTACTAAATAGAGATTCTTCTGTATTTATTTTGTCATTTATATTTTTATATTCTATTTTTTTTAAATAGCAACTTTGAGTACTTTCCAAAGCAGAAAGGTATAAATCAAATAAATAATACTTTGCATTATAAGATAACACAACTGTACAAAACACCCAACCACAGGTGTAAATGTGTACTATCTGAGCAGTTTGGAAACTTCTTTACACTGGTCATGTTCTGATGTCAAGTTACAAACCAGCATAGCATTATATGCATTTGTATTGATAGAGCATTGCAAATTCAAATTGCTCTTGTTCTTATAATTTATTTGTGTGCTTTAGAATCTGAAAAACATATTCTTTTGTTTAACAACATTTTATCAAACAAATTGAAATAATTAGAATGCTAGCATTTACTTAACATGTTTTAAACTAGCAACCCTCAAATCACAATTAGTTTCCAAGCTATTTCTAAAAATGCCGTATCAGATTCATTAAATCATTTTATTATTGCTTTCGGCCTAATTATTTTAAATTCTATGCAACTGACAATTATTTTCAGGGGCAAATCTGTTTAGTAGCAATAGTCATACTTATGGATTAGAAGACCACTATTTTTCTGATATCATACTTACATGTTAAATTTGAAGGATCAAAAGGATCAAATGAAAAAGAAAGAATGTTTTCTGCGTAACTTTTCTTCCATAATTTGGTGCCAGTATCAGCATTCCATAACACAATATAATTGGGAGGATGAACAGCAAGGAGCAAATCTCGAGATGCATCCTGATTCCATAACCATTGCATGTCTGCCAAAAAGGAAGACAGACTTATCAGTCATTAACTAAATAATATCAATGAATTTTATTTATTTTATCTCCAACCAAGAAAAAGCCCACATAGTACATTGGCAAAATACATTCATAGAAGACTTAAAGACTCTAAACATCACATGGGAAGATACTGAAGTATTTGGCCAAGATGCCGAAAATGCTGGAGATCCTTGCTGGCGATATGTTATCTAGCATGGGAGGATCTAATGCTAATCACAACTTTAATATTTTTATAAATACTTCAAGGCAGCCAAAATACCTATTCTTTCTCCTGGCTTCCCCACAGCAACAACCCTGTGAGGTGAATAAGGCTGAGAGAAAATGACTGGCCCAAAAACACCAATCCAGCTTTCATGCCTAAGGCAGGACTAGAATTCAGGGATTTGATTTCTAGTCTGATGCTTTAACCACTAGATCAATCTGATTCTAGACCATATCTATTAATAAAGCAAGGTTTCACTTAAATAAAAAATAGTGAATTATTTAACATCATTGTTTATAATATATGGTAAACAAAGATTGTATGTTATTATTATTTGAATAAGCCTTGCAATGACAAGCTGACTGTTGTGGTTCGCCAGTAGCAGGTGCGGACGGCAGAGGTCTCTGATAGCAAGGACTCAGACAAGGGTGCTGCGTGTGTTACAGGGGTGGGGCCAGGACTATCAGAGTGCTGCCTTCGGAGTTTGTGGAGTCTGGCAGCAGTGTTGCACAGCACACTGAGGAGCCTGTGCCCAGTGCGCATGCACGCAGAGCTCTTCAAAGGAAAGAGCAGCTGAAGCAGCAAGGGCGACTTGGGAGTAAGGCTGGAAGGTGATGGCCCCTTCCATAAGAGATAAAACCAGCCCTCGGGGAGGTGTTCTTTGCAGAAAGAAAAGAAGTTCTTTAGACTCAGAGTCCTCGTTGAAGCCCTGCTTATTCCGGTTTGTTTTTGAAACTTCTGTCGGTGGATATTTAATCAGTAATTAGTCTTCTGTTCTTGGCAGCCTTTTACAACCTTGGTTTAAATGTCTCTTGGATGGGAATGCACTGAATTCCCAGCGCCGCATTAAAAAAGGTTTGCTTTTATACAGTTTTTGTTTAATTTGAACAAGGCTTGGGTCGGAACACCGACCAAACAATTTTTGCAATATTGCCAGCATTATTTATATACAAACTCCAAAATTTGCAGAGGTCTACAACATTTTGTCCATACACCTTGATAATACATATTGCACAAAGATATTGCCAAATATTCCAAAAAACAATATAAAAATGTTCTGTATCAAGTGAGATCCCTTGGAAGTTCTGTCTTTGGGTAACTATTATCCAATATGTTTATTAATGACAAAGGGAATGGAGTAGAAGGAACACATATCAATTTTGCAGATGATAGCAAAGTAGGGAGTTTGGCTAATATTTTAGAAGACAAAATTACATTATGAACTGAATCGGAACGTTGGACCAAACTGAATAAATTGAGCAATAAATTGGATTCCATTTCCTATGTACCAGATACTTCCATTTTGCTTCTCTGTGTGTCGGTGAGTTCACAACTCACAACTCTTTAAAGGTTTTTGCATTCTTCATTTTCATTAGGATAGTTTTTCCCATGGTTTCAGTAATTCAGTTTTCATTCTCTGTCAGATGTAGTTTTCAACATTTGCCTGAATTTTTTAAAATCTGTCATCAAACTGTAGATAATTGGAAGAATCACTTTTATATGTCATTAAATGCAGTGTGTGTGTGTGTGTGTGTGTGTGTGTGTGTGTGTGTGAGAGAGAGAGAGAGAGAGAGAGAGAGAGAGAGAGAGAGAGAGAGAGAGAGAGAGAGACTATAATGAACCCAAGTTTAAAACCTGTCACCCAATTTCTGAGTATTTTATATTTAAGTTATGAATTGTAACTTATGAATTCATAACTTAAATATAATGAATTATTTCATCTCATTTCCATTTTATCACAGGGAGAAATCAAGATCAATTTCAAAATGCAATTACAGCATCTTATGTAACGTCATTAAAGGAAAAAATAGTTAGGTCATTTTAGGCCATTAAAAGTTTCTTAGCAAACAAATGATCCATTATTCATGAAGCTCATCTTGAAAATTTCATTTCAACCAGAAGTGAATTTTACTTCAGGAATAAAACACTTTTATAAATCTGTGAAGCTAATGAAGAATGGGGATAGCACTGAAAACAGCAGGAGATGCACAGTTTGCAATAAGAAAAAACTGTTACAAGAGAGCTGACAAATATTAGAGGGCATTAACATTGAAAATGTACAGCATTGTTTAAAGAAAATAATGTACAATCCAATTATTTTTTATTCAGGTTGCTCTCAATCTCTGCTTTAAAAGAGAATTTGAATATATCATATTTTATCTAAAGACATATAAACTTAGTAGTTGTTAATCAGTGGATAAAAACATCAAAAGTTATGATTATTAGTACTGTAGTAATTCAGTTCAAAAGATCTGGCTGAAAATAAATATCTTTATTCTATTCCTGAGTGAGAAGGAAGAATTAGCCCAGAACTCATTCCATAATTTTACTTGGATGCTAGACAATGATGCTTTGGCATCTTTATGAGAAGTGTTAGATACAAAAATATAGGTATTTTCCATACGTTCTGTTGCTAGACTAGAGTTCCATCTAATCATTGTTTTCAATAATTAATCTTACTAATTCAATAATGAAATGGCAGAATCTGCATCTGGGAATAACAAATGTAATTTTAAAATGAAGTAATGTTTTAAAAATACCGATAATCTTACCGATATCCAAAATACTCCATAATCTCTAAGTGAATCTGTGATGTTGTGGGCAACTCAATCTGCCTGCCTGCTTTGCCTGATTTTGGGTAAAAGTTGCTCTTTTTTAAATAAAACAATTCAATATTTACATAAATATTTATATTTACATACAAGCCATGCCCAGCCAGTCACATGACCACTGAGCCACACCCACAAATTAGGTCACGCCCAAGAACCAGTTGTTAAGAAATTTAAATCCCACCCCTGCCTCTGTGTTTGTGTGTGTGTGTATGAGACAGAGGGAGAGGGAGAGCTTAGATCAGATGTCTCTCTCTCTCTCTTCCTCTCTCTCCCACCAATGTCAGCAAGCCACTGTCAGTCAAAATTCATATTAGTGATCCCCGGGATTAAAATTATGAGTTTGGTGATACCTGCGATCCAAAAGGTTGGCAACCCCTGGTCTAAGCAATGCTATAAGGTATGCTAATCCAATAAATGAATCTCAGAATGTACGGAACACGTGTGGGTTATTGATGTCAGTGTCCACCCACTATTACTGATTTATAGCATAAAATAATCACCTTAGTACTCAGGTAATTCACTGTTATCTAAACATTAAGCAGCCTTATGGAAACAGTAACATGTTTAGTTTGCCCAAACAATGTGACATTACTTACCATATACCATATTTTTTTGTCTATAAGACGCACCCCCCAAAAAGGGATGGAAATGGCTGTGTGTATTTTAGAGCAAATGTTGTCGAAGCCCCAGTTTAAGGTACATTCATAACCTTGATCATAACTAGTTATAATGCAAGCATAATATTTTCTTCTTAAAAAATAGCATTTATGTCTACATACATTTTCAGTAGGCTTAATAATTTGAAAGTTATAAATTATACAAGTATAATTTCAGAAGTTTATTTTAGCAGGTATTACTTCCAGATAAGAGTGTTCAAGATTACAACTTGAATAACATACTACTCACTGTGAAGATAATTATTTTCCAAGTATATTTTACATAAAGTTTTAAAAATCTTTTACAATATGAAATAAAACCACAAAAAGTGTGATATGTGAGTTGTTTTAATGTTTTTTTTAAGTTTCTAGAACAAAAAAACCAGGGGCCTTAGACCAAGTATATCTCCTACACTAGAAAGAATTTGCATAAGTAACATTTTTGATGAAAGGGGCATTGCTGGACTTACCAGTAAACGCCCTTTCTAGACACGCTATAAGAGAGTCCAGCATTGGGATATGACTCCACCATCTGATGTCATAGAGCTGAGTCTGCCACTATAAAAAGCAAGCCTCTGCTGACAGCCCCAGCTTTTCTAGTGAAGAATCTTGACAGATTTAGATTGTCTCTGGAATAAAACACAAACACAATGAGAAAAACCCACCCCCACCGAAGGGCGACCAGACGGTCACAGGAAGGGGCTTGAAGCGTGTCTAGAAAGGGTGTTCACTGGTAAGTCTACCAACACTCCTTCTCTACCACATTGCTTCAAGAGTCCAGCATTGGGACATACCAAAGCCTGTATGTCCCAGGGAGAGCCTCCGCCTGGTCCAATCAATCTGACACTGGAAGCACCCTCTGTGGTACCCTTCGTCCAAATGCTGCTTTTGCAGATGCAAAGGAATCCAGTTGATAGCGCTGGATAAATGGACAAGACGAAGTCCAGGTAGCCCCTTACAAATCTCGATAGGTGCCTGGGTCGCCCAAGCCGCCAAAATCACCGCACCCCAAGTAGAGTGTGCTATCAGTTTCTTGGGAGCTGGCAGGCCCAAGATCTCATAGGAGGTCGAAATGACCGCCCTAATCCACCTGCTTATCATGAGGGAAGAGGCCTTAGACCCCAAAGAGACAGGTTGAAAAGACACAAACATTGACTCAGTTTTGTGAAAAGGTGTTGTGCGTTTTAAACAAATCTGGAGCACCCTTTTCACATCCAATGTGTGCTACTTATGTTCCAAGACATGTTGGGGCTTGGGACAAAAGTCAGGTAGTACAATTTCTTGAGCCCTATGAAGCCAAGAATTAATTTTTGGCACAAAGGAAGGGTCCAAATGCAACACTACCCTGTTGTCTTGGAAAACACAAAGATCGGTCCTCACAGACCTCACAGTTGCAGTTAATTGGTTCTCATGATTTATGAAGTGTAGAAGTGGAAGGAGAGAAGGCGGATTCTGTGTAACGTGCAAAAAAATTTAACTTTGGCAAATTGCTTTAGACATACCATGTCTGTTTCTAAATAAATCAATTAGAGAGAAAATGTCTCAGAGTGATTGATATCTTGGATACTTTCTGGATGCCTTACACAGGTATTGAAAGTGCTTACTGCCATAACAGAAGCGGAGGAACTGGTGATGAGGGAGCCAGATTGGAATATGGAGGTAAGTCTCCGTGAGATCTATGGAAGAGAGGAGATTGCCCTCTCGGACAGTCTGAAGACTAGAGTGTAGCATCTCCATCTTCAAGTGCCTGTAGGGAATGAATCTGTGATCGAAGATTGCTTTCCACTCTCCCGAGGCCTTTAAGATAACAAAGAGGCAGGAGTAGAAACCCAACCTTTGCTCATCCTTAGGGATCATCTCTATGGCTCTGATGTCCACCAGGTGTTGGATGGCCGATTCCATGAGGGCCCATTTGGATCAGTCCTGAGAGATGGGACAGCAAACACAAAACGTCGGAGGAGGGGAGAGAAACTCGAGGTGAAGGCCAGATGACACCATCCTGACCATCCAGGCATCCATTGTTGATTCCTCCCATCTGGATGCAAAAAAGATCAGGCAACCTCCGGAGTGGATGCAGTTACTTAAGAGCATCTGAATGAAAGACCTCCTGCCCCTCAAAACGGCTGCTTACCAGAGAACTGTTGTCTGGCAGCACAGTCCGGGTGTTGTTCCTAGAGAGGCGGGAATGTTTTCTGGGTAAAACGGAAATGTGGGTTGGCATCCTGATGAAAGACAGGGGGCCTAGAGTGTGGCGTCTGCCAGAATTCTGACCTTTTGCTGGTTGACAACAGCACCTTTCTTTTGTCCACCAGGTATGATTCCAAGGCAGTTCCAAAAAAGTTCTCCCGGATCATGAGGCAGCAGCCAACTTCCACTTGCACTGGAAGTCGGTCTGTGAGTTGCACATCCAGAGGAGGCGCCTTGCAGACACAGAGGAAGCCATCGCCTTTGACGTGAATCTAGCAGAGCTTAGCATAGTGTCGACTGTGAATTCAGCAGCAGCAATTATTTTGTTGAGGTCTTGGTGGGCCCTGACGTCAGTGCTGGATAGCTGGTCTTGAAGCTGATATAACCAACGTATGGCTGACCTCCTAAAGAATGAGGCCTTGGTGGAGGCTTTCACGGCCCAAGTTGCAAACTGGTACGTGCATTTCAGAGTTTGCTCTGATTTTTTGTCCTCAGGCCTCAAGACAACTTCCAGTTCCAAGGGGGTTCCAGAGGAAACAAAGGTGGCTACCACTGGGGGATCAACAGTTGGCACTGCTAGGGCATTGGCCAGAGTGGGTCCCACATTGAAGAATCTTTTGTCTTGTGATGAGGAGCAGGACCCCGACAAGGGAGAAGTGCATTGATCCCTCACCAAATCAAAAAATAAGAGTGGCGAGGGGAACACCTCATTTGCACTATGGGCTTGGAGAATAAAGAATCCCCTTGGGCAATGAGGTCCACTGGGGTTCAGATGCCACCTCCTCCAGGCTTAGTTGCGCAATAACTAAAGCCTTTTGAAGAAGGGGCCTAAATAAAGAAGGTCTGAAGACAGCCTCTGTTGTGGGCTGCTCCAGTCTACTTTCCTCTTCGAAAGATAGGGGTCCTTGAATTCTCCTTCCTTCTCCTCTGACCCAGAACATCTGCTGTGCTCTGAGGGGTATGAGGAGCCTCTCTCTTCCTGTCCTCCGAGTTAGGGAGATAAATGAAATCCAGGGGTTTGGAAGTTACCCTCTGAAGAAGGTAGAAGGTAGGAAGGATACTGGGGGGAGGGCTTGCTGATCGGAGATGCTGGAACCCCTCAATGATGCCCTGTCTGACTGCCACAGAGACCATAGATTGTATATCTTGGAACCTATTGTCTTGAGGGGAAATCATAGGTCAAAGCCCTGCCACAGTAAAGGAAGCTTCCACCCTGGGCTTGGGGCAAAAAACCCTGAGGGTTGTAAATTCCAGTATCCCAATTTGCAGTCCTGAAGCTAGACCCAGTCCTGCTAAAGACTTGGGGAATGGAGGCCTCATCACGCCTCTCAGGGGACCATGCCTGAAAGTGGTTTGCTAAACTACCTTCTGACCCTACAGTTCCTGAGGCTTGATCAGTATAGGTCTGAGAGTCTTCTGACTGTGAAAGGCCCTATTCCTTTAACTGGTGGAAATTTTTGGCAAAGTGTTTTTCCAGTGCGTGCCTCTGCTTTTCAACTCTGAGTTCTGACTTTAAAGTTTTCTTGGCCCTGATCTTCGCTGCTGCTTTCCTATTGGCTGAAAGGACTCTTGAATGCTTTCTCTTAAGAGGCCTCCTTGACACTTCTGGGCCTTGGATAACCTGCTAGCCTGATGGTTCTGGCTGGGCCCAATCATTCTCCATTTCTCAATTAACAATACCAGAGTTGCTGTCAGTTTCTCCACCGGGAGTCTTCTGAGATGGAGGCCAGACAGAAGGGATCACTGCTTTGAGGCCCAATCAAAATGGCTCCCGAAAGAACTCGAACCTAAAATTGGCTGCCAGCCACAAGGTAGGAGGCTTTTGAGGAACGACAGTTGCAGGCCTGGATCTTGAGTTGCAGGTCTTAGACTGCCTTCCTGTTGGGAATTGGCCCGTCTCTGCTTCCAGAATGTCAGCTGGGAGGCATGACAGGGATTGGGCCTAGCATGCTGAGGGACTGTGTGGGAGGCCCATTGATTCCTCCTCCTACCTGAGGCCCAAATTGTGTTCTGGGAGATGCACGCCGCAGAATACCCACAATGTTAATCTCCAGGCTTGGAGGCTTATATGTGAGCCGCGTGTCAAAGAATAGCAAGCGGCAAGCCTTGTAGTATCCTGTAAATGGTATCAGCTATGCTGGGACAGATAACTGGTGCAGGAGACCGAGTCCTTACTCTCTCTGCGAGCGCAGCTCTACCGGGTCCCCGGGAGCTGCACTGATGTTATCTTGTTTGCTTTTTCCTTTTTTTTTTTGTAGCTAAGAAGAAGATCGCTATCTTTTACCTCCAGAGACAATAGCTCTTAATGTCAAAAGAGTTGAGTCAAAAAGCTGGTGCTCTCAGCAGAGGCTGGCTTTTTATAGTGGCAGACTCAGCTCTATGACATCAGAGAGTGGAGTCATATCCCAATGCTGGACTCTCGAAGCAGTGTGGTGGAAAAATGACAATTTAAACATCAACTATTTAACATTATATTTTTCTAACTAGTATAATTATTCATTATTGGAACATGATGCAATATGGAAATTTTCTTACCTTGAATTGGTTTTGTATGCTCTTGGATCTCACAGCGAGCAGTTCCTGTAGCTACATCCCAAACAATTATCTTTCCACTGGCATCAGCAGTAGCCAAACGCAAAGCATAAGGTGATCCAATATTGTGATGGTAATTTTCTTTAGCCCATTTAACCTTAAGACAGGTAAGTATAGTTAGTTGTCATTTAAAACACTTAAAAGCATTTGTTATTGGATCTCAGATAGTGAAGTTCATTTCCAATTGAAACAGACTGATTTATGACATTTATAATTTTTAATGCAGAAAATATAATAAATTGAAAAATAAAATATCAGTCTAAATATCTATATTAGTCCTCAACTCAAAAAACCTATGCCTGCTAAAATTGAATATAAATTTTTGTATAACTTTCTCTCTTTGCCAAATAATCCACAGAAATTTAGGTATATTGTAGAACTACATAATGTTTATATATTGGAAAAGAGAAATCTGAACAGTGGAAATAAGTTTCAAGTTACAATACAATGGCTGACTAGAATCAAGAATATTCCTCTAAAGAAATCAGATTGCAAAATACAATTTATGAAATGACACTTGTTAAATAATTGTAAAAGGCAAATGGGGTTAAAATATCATAAATCATTTTTATGAAAAATCTTAGCTAATTTTGCTGGTATAAGAACCTTTTTTCCAGCATTCTAATGATACTTTTCAATGTACCTTGACCACAGCAGCCTTGTGCTTTTCCAAAACCTGTAAGGTCTGAGCTGTTTTGGAGTCTATCACCAGAATGAGAGAATGGCATCCATATGCAATCAATCCTTGCCAGCCCCTACATAAATAGTAATTGTAATATTAAATACACAAAAAAAAATCATTTTGCTGAATCTTCATAGAAATAATCTATGTTGCTGAAATGGCAGAGAAGACAAATAAAAAAATCTACTTGTTATTAAAATGTTGAATCATCAATCATTTGCATTTACACTGACAGTGTATGCACCGGAGATAAATTGCTTGTGTATCCAATCATACTTGGCCAATAAAGAATATTGTATTGTATTGAGTTCTTGCATAACTCTTAATGTGATTCAAATACATCTTTTCCAGACTCAGAAAACATCCTGGTAAAATAACTGGAAAAGTATATTAGCTATAGTTCTTATTCATCAACATTCTTCCAATTCTTGTGCCATTTGCTTCATAGTAATTGAACAAAATCTTTTATTTCTCCATCATCTTACTATGTATGTTTCACTATACTGTACTTTAACCAATGGTTACCATTTTTGCAAAGTTTCATAATTGGTGTCATCAAAAATAATCCCAACTATTTTAGAGTCCCCAAACCAGTTCTTGCAATATCCTATCCAAAGTCTCCTTCCCTCTTTCACTTTTAATTGCAGGACTTACAAACTTAAGGATATTGTTTTTCTTATAAAGGCATTTTTAAGGTATCTTACATTCTGGAGCAGAATTTAACCAGGCTTAGATGTGAAGCAAACTAAAGAAAATTACTATAAATATATATGTGTGTACATATAAATAAAGCAGTTTATTTGTTCAACAATATTAGGAATGAACCTATATAATAACAATGCAGTTGTTTTGAATTGAGATAGTTTTTAATTCTTCTTTTGTTTTAATCTCTTGTTGATTTGCAGTACCCAACGTCTGGGTTTGGGATAATATATAATATTGGAAATAAGTAATAAATCAGAAATAAATAAGTAATTACCATGAATTATCATTATCAAATACATTTACACACTAGTTTTTAACCAAGAATTTTAAGTCCACCTCATGTTAATAGACTGCAATATAAATATTCCAAATTAAAATGAAATCTTCACAATGTCTCCCCCTTCCCCACCAGAAAGAAACTATATAACACTGCAAATAGCAAAACTTTTGGTGAAGGCCAATATTCTCCTCCTCTAGATTTTGATCTAGCTCTCAGCTGCCATTGCACATTTCTCTGGTTTCACTCCAACTTAAGGCATAGGATGCTTTTTCTTTTTCTTTTGCTACACATGGAAAGCTTCTAACAGCACTAATGTCCATGTCTGTCCACTGTCTCCACTGTCTCTTCATATCATGGCACAGACATTTGTGCTGTGCAGTTTAAGCATGTCTCACTTCAAAATAGGCTTATGAAATCATTCAGGTGGCTTCTTCTTGCGTGGCCTTCAATAACCATAATACTCAACCCAAGGCTGCGTTTTCAAGAGGCAACTGGACGTTCTGGTTTTCCTTTGAAGACGTTTTACTTCTTATCCAAGAAGCTTCTTCAGCTCTGAATGGATGGTGGGGAAGGGAAGGATGTGCACTCCGTGCAGACAACCAGAACGTTTAGTTGCCTCTTGAAAAAGCATCTTTGCAACAACCATGACCTCGATAACCGAGAATCTCCATAGACATAATACTCAATATTTTGGTCACGTTTCCAACAGGTCACGTCTCCCCTATATTACAGGTGCAATAATTCCTAAATGCAGGGAGATAGATCTTTGGAAGTGCATCCCACTAAGCTTTATGGAACTTCTTTGATGATGATGATAATGATAAGAATTCATAATCTGCTTCTTAACTCTTCAAAAATTAATCTTCTACCCAGTTCATCAGCATGCATACCCTAAAATTACCGTCCATTTTCCCGACGTGCACTATTTTTTTTCTACTTACCAGTCTGCCGCTCCTCTATTCTGAGGGTTAAGGGCCCCAGTGAGGGTCCGAGATGAAAGTTTGATGTTTACCATGTAAGGCTGCATGACCGAGGAAAAAAACAAAAGGACGAGTGAGCTAAAACGGCCGACGGCTGAAATCCAGGAAATACACTCTTCTCGGTTGGGACGCACTAATCCTCGTCCCTAACTGGTCCGACTTGCCCCACTCACTCAAGAAGTTTGGTTCCACCGGCGCTCACAAAAACGAAACCAAGCAAAACGAAACCAGTAAGAGGCAGGCCGGGCGCCTGAATCGATTCTTTTGCGCATGCTCAGTGAAAGAGCTCTTCCCAAGCCTTTAGTTTGTGTTTCTGTTGATGGATTATGCTTGCGCAGTAATAGGATAAACCTTGCGTTCCGTTATTCAAGGGAGGAAAAAAAGGAATACATGATTTGCAATAGCTGTACAATTAATATTATTATTGCCTCTATATTGGGAGAATCCAGTGAGGCAAACTCAGGTTAAAATTCATATCATCACAAATTAGAATAAATCCCAGTGAACATATTTTGAAATTAATTACATAGAACTGTCTTGTTAATTCTTTACTGAGAGAAAAGCAGTAGATTTGTTAACTATTTTATTAATCCAAACTAATAAACACAAACTCTTCAACAAGTATATATAAAAGATGTGTTCATTGGCTTTCATCTTTTTTTCTCCCAAAAGAGAAATACTACTTTTATCTGAAAATCATTTATTTTCCAAAAAAGAGTTTACTAATCACCAATTGAAAGTTCTGTGTCTGGTGGAATGGAATGCTACTTAATACAAGTGCTTATTTTTATGCTATTCAATGTGTTTTATTTTCTGTGGTTTCATATGTATGTATACATATTACAAGTAAACAGCCATAAATTATACATAATTTGCATCTTCATAGTGAGATAAAATAGATGATGGTGATGGGGAGGCAATATATATTAAGAAGGATCATATTTATTATTTGGATTCCTTGAATCACAATTCCATTCAATATTCTGTTGCTATAAATATTTAAGATTCTTTACGGTTTAATATATACATATTTTACAAAAGAAACTATGAAATAAGTATAAAATAAGTAAAATATTGCACACGAGGAAAAAGGAACAGACTCCAGGAATTTCCACCTGGCAGTGAAAAGTCTTCACATTAAGACTATTATGCAAATACTGAAAATTTAAGCCCCTGAAATGATTGCTTGCTGAAGCAAATATTGACAAAAAAAGCTTGTAAACTTCCACTGGCTTCTAATGCAGCTTGACATACTGCAGATTCTCAGTTTGCCAAAGCAAAGACAGATTTTGCAAAGCATGAAAACAAATGTTTGCTGGTGAGGGCTAAACCTATATTTGTGTTTTTAAACAGAAAATATGTGTTAAAATCTGTTCTTCCATAAGAAGGGTACGCAACTTGTAGCTTCAAGACACACAATTCATTTTCACAATCCTTACAATATCCTTGATTATGCCACCCAAACATTTGAAGGTGTCATAACTCTCTGTAAAGCCACACTATTCAAGGTTACCATAGTATCACTGCAGAGCCTACAAAATGTCTATGTTCACTTCTTATTCTTAGCTTAAATTCAGAAAAGTTGCATATATATATACATATATATATACATATACAAACATACATACATACATATATACATACATATATACGTATGTTTTCTTAAGTTTTCGCGGGTACTTACATGTATGGCATTCAGTTTTGTTCGGGTATTTTCTTTAAAAGTACAACTACAATGACGTAGGAAAATACTCGAACAAAGCTGAATGCCAGATATATATATATGGCATTCAGTTTTGTTCGGGTATTTTTCCACGTCATAGTAGTGGTGCTTTTAAAGTTGTAGTAACGTTTCAGCAGAATCTCATCTGCCATCATCAGGCTTCTGTATAGTGTTCGTCTGTGACGACAAACTATAGACGAGCACCATACAGAAGCCTGATGATGGCAGATGAGATTCTGCTGAAACGTTGCTACAACTTTAAAAGCACCACGTGGGAAAATACCCGAACAAAGCCTCATGCCCAGCCACATACATTGGACAGACCAATAGAAGAATAAGCACCCGCCTGGATGAACACAAAAATGCAGTCAAAAAGCTGGAACACACTTCCTCACTCGTCCAACACATGGAAGCCACAGGTCATAACATCAACTTCAATGGCACCAAAACCCTAGCCACCATAGAAAATCCCAGCCACAGAATCATTAGAGAAGCCATAGAGATTGAAAAAAGACCAGAAAGCATGAACAGAAGAGATGATTCCACCAGACTGTCAATCATTTGGAAGCCTGCACTCACAAACAAAAAAATTTCCACACCACAAGCCAGGCAAACACCTGGGCACAAACAGATCCCCCCTGATACCTCCAGCTCAAACACACCCCAACCAGGCACCCAGATGAAACCCAGCTTCCTAACGAATGATAGCCGTCCATTTACCCGAAGCCAAGCTGCACTAAAGGCCTCCAATAAAGTAACACAATGTTGCCAGCCAATCAAGATACAAAAAGAGCCCCCCCCCCAAAAAAAAACAGACAGAAGATACTAGTAGCAGAACACAGCAAACTCCAAGACCAATAAACACAGACCAAGACTCTCAACCAATCAGGAGGAAGAAAAAAACCATTCTGACACAGCAATAGGCTGCCCCAAATTTAAATCTGAAACCACTGTAAAAGTCTGACTCACAGAGAAACACCATACAGAAGCCTGATGATGGCAGATGAGATTCTGCTGAAACGTTGCTACAACTTTAAAAGCACCACGTGGGAAAATACCCGAACAAAGCTGAATGCCAGACATGTAAGTACCCGCGAAAACTTAAGAAAACATATATATGTTTTCTGAGGTTCTCGCGGGTACTTGTATGTGGATCTTTGGTTATTCGGGTTTTCTCCCGCGTAAGATTGGAAGTATCTAGGCAACGTTTCGATGAAGTCTCATTCATCATCTTCAGGCTTGGTCTTCAGCTCTGTGCTTATCAGAGTGATGTGAAGCTCACATCATTCTGAGAAGCACAGAGCTGAAGACCAAGCCTGAAGATGATGAATGAGACTTCATCGAAACGTTGCCTAGATACTTCCAATCTTACGCGGGAGAAAACCCGAATAACCAAAGATCCATATATATATATATATATATATATATATATATATATATATATATATATATATATAATATTATATATATATATATATATATATATATATATATATATATATATATATATATATATATATATATATATATATACATACACACACACACACACACACACACACCATGGGTGTCAAACTCAATTTCATTGAGGGCTACATCAGAGCTCTGCTTGACCTTGGGGGTGGGCGGCCATGGCCAACTGGGTAGGTATGACTGGCATGTTTTCTTTTTGCATTGGGTAAAAGCCAGGCTGGTCTGATGTTTTCCCTTCACATTGGGTAGACTGGGCCAAAGCTATGCAGGTAGACTGGGATGAAGTGACGACCCCATGGGTCGAATCTGGCCACATTACAGGCCGGATCCAGCCCTCAGGTCTTGAGTTTGAGACCCCTGACATATACTATCAATATTCAAAACCTTGAAAAAATGGACTATGTTTGTTTTAAACGAAAAGAAGTGGAATAGAATAAAAGTGCTAAAATTTCCTGCTAAAAACTCCTGAAAATAAGGAGATTACAAATTAACAAATTAATAAATGGCACATATTCATTTCTGGTAATTTCTAACAATAATTATATATTCACTAAAATTCTTGTTAAGATGAATTATGTGCAAAGAAATTAGTTGGTAATTTTTTCTTTCTTTGCAAGAATTTAAAACCTTATGGTGTAATTTCTAATTTGTCTATTTTCTTTTTTTTAAAAAAAAGATTTTATTAATTTTCTACAAACAAACAAGACAAACAAAACATTAAAACATTCAACTCTCGTATGTACATCCAGTGTGTCAGTTGGTTCATCATTTTTGTGCATTCATTCTGTAGTCCCAGTTACAGTTATGTTACATAACAAATCATATTATCAATCCAAACTTATATATCCTAATATCACTAAAAAAAAAAAAAGAAATTTTTGACTATACTTTGAATCATTCATGCTTTATCAGCTAACAATACTTTAACCAGATTATTCAACAAATCATATAATCATACCAAATCGATCCTAAAAAACCCTTTATAAATATAATATCAAATAACAAAATAATAGCAAAATAGCAAAATAAAGATATTTCTTACTATCTAGCATTCCAAATATTCTATTATCATATTTTATCATCTAGCCATTGATAAAAAAGATCCCAAATTTCATAAAATTGTTTATCCTCTTGCTCTCTAATTTCAAATGTCAATCTGCACATCTCAGCACATTCCAATATTTTCTTAATAATTTCTTCCTGTAATGGTATTTTCTCATTCTTCCAATTTTTAGCAAATACAATCCTGGCCGTTGTTAATACATTTACAATCAGGTATTTCAAATCTTTACTATATATATCAGGTAAAATTCCCAATAAGAAGATCTCTGGTTTCAAGTCTATATGTTTCTTTGTCATTTTTTTCCAACCACATGCGAATTTTAGTCCAATATTTTCTAGCATCCTCACAAGTCCACCACATATGGTAATACGAGCCGGGTATCTGATGACATTTCCAGCATTTTTCAGATTTGTTCTTAAACATTCTTGCTATTCTTGTCGGAGGAAAGTGCCACCTGTAAAACATCTTATACAAGTTTTCTTTATATGCTGTTGACATTGTCATTTTATAATTTTGAGACCACAATTTCTGCCATTTCTCTAGATCAATCCCATATCCAAAATTCTTCCCCCAAACAATCATAGTTTCTTTGACTTGTTCTTCCTCTAACTTCATTCCCAGTAAATAACCATATAATTTTTTAATCACCTTCTCATCAGTACCCATCAAGATCTTATCTAAATCAGTCTGCTTATCATAGAATCCCTCCATTTTAAAATCTTCATCATGCCTTGAATGTATTTGTGCATATGAAAACCAATTCATCCTTATACCTTGTTCCTCTAAGTTTTGGATCGATTTAAGTTCACCCTTTTCATCCAAAAGTTCCCCATATCTAACTGTTTGTTCCTTCTTGTAAATTATAGGATAGGAAAATGCTTCAATAGTCGATAACCAAACTGGAATTTTCAAATAACATTGTCTTTTTATCTTCTCCCAATTTAACCACAAAGACTCCGGTACATAATGTCTTCTAAAATAACCCTGTGTTTTAGTTCCCTTATACCATAAAAAAGCATGCCAGCCCAACAGCAAATCATGCCCTTCTAATGTCAACAACCTATGTTTTCTTAATGTTATCCATTCTTTGACCCACATCAAACTTGCAGCTTGATAATACAATTCCCAATTAGGCAGGCCAAAACCTCCTCTAATTCTAGCATCTTGCAAAAGCTTTAGCTTTATTCTCGTTTTTTTCCCTTGCCATATAAACTTCAACATAATTTTATTTAAATCTTCAAAATAGTCTTTTCCAAGCCTAATTGGTATTGTTTGAAACAAAAATAAAATTCTAAGTAAAATATTCATCTTAATTGTTGAAATTCTCCCTATTAATGACAATTGCAAGTTTTCCCACTTCTTCAAATCTGTAGTTATCTGTTGTTTAAGTTTAATATAATTATTCTCCTTTAATGTGCTACATCTTGTTGTCAAATATATCCCCAGATACTTAATCTTATTTGTAACTTGAATTTTCAAAAGATCTGCCAGTTCTTCTCTCTGTCTCAATAGCATGTTCTTTGTCAAAATCTTTGTTTTATCTTTATTTATTTTCAAACCAGCCACCTCTCCATATGTCTCTATCTTTTCCAATAACTTTGGAGCTGTTTCTAGTGGGTCTTCCAGAATAAAAGCTAAATCATCAGCAAAAGCTTGTAGCTTAAATTCTTCCTTCTTAATTTTCATTCCTTTTATGCTTTTATCATCCCTAATATTTCTATTCAACACTTCCAAGGTCAACACAAATAACAAAGGAGATAGGGGACATCCTTGTCTTGTGCCTTTCCTTATATTAATAAAATCTGTAAGTTCCCCCTCCATCACTACCCTTGCTGTCTGTTTATTATATATGGCTTCTATTGCTTGAATAAATTTTTTAGCAAAACCCATCTGCTCCAATAGTAATAACATAAATCTCCAGTTCACGTTGTCAAATGCCTTTTGAGCATCTAGGAATATCAAAGCCATTTGCTTTTCAGGATGAGCCTCATAGTATTCCAAAGTGTCCAAGATTACTCTCATATTGTCTCTAATTTGTCTCTTTGGCAGAAATCCATTTTGATCTGGGTGAATAAAATTATTTAAATATTTTTTAAGTCTTTCTGGTAAAATTGAAGCAAAGATTTTATAGTCTGCATTCAATAAAGAAATAGATCTATAATTCTTAATTTGCAGTGGGTCAGTCTCTTCTTTCGGTATAAGTGTAATATAAGCCTCTGACCATGTTTTGGGTATCATCTTTTTTAACATAACTTCATTCATAACTTCTAACAATGGGATGCTCAATGATTCTTGAAATCTTTTATAGAATTCTGCTGGAAGCCCATCTGGACCTGGGGCTTTCCCATTATTTTGTCTCTTAAATGCTTCATTTAATTCCATCATTGTTATATTGCTTTCTAGCATTTCTTCAGTCTCTTTAGGTATCTTCAGTAAATTAGCTTCCTGTAAATACTGTTTGACTTTTTCCTCATCAATATTCTCTTGTTTATATAGTTGCCCATAAAAATCTCGTATAATTTCTTTTTTCTCCTTATTCCCATAACAAACTTGGCCTTGTTCATCTATTAACTTCAATATTTTTCTTGATTCCTTCTCTTTTTTCAATTTATATGCTAGCCATCTACCTGGTTTATTTGCATCTTCAAAATAATTCTGTTTGGAGTTTCTAATTTTCTGTGCCAATTCTTCTTTCTCTATTAATTCCATTTTATGTTTGATTACATCCAGCTTCAATTTAATATCCTTTTTCTGTGGCATTTTCTGTAATTCTTTTTCAAGTCTTTTATACTCATCTTCCAAGGCCTTAGAAGCTTGCCTTTTCCTAATATTCTTTTTTGTTATATAATCTATGATCAAACCTCTAGCGTATGCCTTCATTGTATCCCACACATTCTGCGTTGAAGTATCTTCTTTTTTATTTTCTCTGAAGAAAAAAGCCAATTACTTCTCCATCCATTGTATAAAATCTTTCTCCTTTAAAATAGTATTATTTAATGTCCATCTCGATCTTTTTTTTTGTCCCTTCCATTTAATTGTCATTGGCTGTGATCTGCCCAAGTACTTGTTTCAATATTTGTTTCTTGAATATTAGATATTAATTCTGTTGAGATCTAATCTGGACCATGATAAATGTCTATTTGAATAAAAAGTATATTGTTTTGCTTTAACATTTCTTTCTCTCCAAATATCTTTTAAAATTAATTCATCTGTCATTTTAAAAAAAGACTTAGGGAGAGCCTTTCTATTTTGCTTTGTTGTTGTTGCGATATAGTCCAATTTATTGTCCACAATTCCATTAAAATCTCCCATCATAATTATATTAACATAGTCCAGTTCAATTATTTTCATGTGTAGCTTTTTATAAAACTCTTCTTGTTTATCATTCGGAGCATAAATTGCAATCAAGAGTATTTTTATATTATTATCTATTATTTCTACCATTAATACTCCTCCATCTTCATCCGTGTAGATCAATTTTGCTGGGATAGCCTCTTTAATGTATAGAATCACTCCTCTTTTCTTACATTGAGTCAAAGAAGTAAATATTTTCCCCAATTTTGGCTGTACTAACAATTGTTCATGTTGTTTTTTAATGTGAACTTCTTGTAGACAAATTATATCAAATTTTAATTTCTCTAATTGATGAAAAGTTTTCCTTCTTTTAACAGCTGAATTAAGTCCATTTATATTCATTGTAATCAGTTTTTTTTCTTCCATGATTATGCTTTATATTTAGGTCTAACCGCTCTCGTGGATTTCACTTCACGCTGTTCTTTGCTATCCACCTGTCCCCCTACTGCTCCTTTCTCTTTTTCAGTCTCCAGTTGTTCCTCTTGAAACTCAATTAATGAGACCTCTTTCTCTGCCTCCTCTCTTCTTCTTCCAAAAAATTCTGCATGGAAAAGTTCTGCTTTCTCAATTGAATCAATTCTATGTCTCTGCTCTTGACACCTAAACATTAGTCCTTCTGGAATCAGCCATCTATAATTCACTTCGTTTTCGAGTAGCATTTTGGTCAGAAATCAATATTCTCTTCTCATCTCTCTCACTCTTCTGGGTATTTGTTTTAAAACCACAACCTCTTTACCTTTGTATTTCAATGTTTTCTCTCTTACTACTTGTAATATTTGCGTTTTAATGGATTTTTTGGTAAATCTAATATGGACTTCCTTGGGTAATTTATTTCTCATCGCATACCTTGTATAGACTCGATATACCTGATCTATTCCATCCATCATCTTTTCCTCTGTAATTTCCAAAGCATCTGCCAAAATTTCTATCATTATCACTGCCAAATTTTCTCCTTTTTCCTCTTCTATATTTTGAAATCTAAGGTAAAATTCTGACCTTTCCATCTCCCACCTCAACATCCCACTTTTTTCTTGTTCAACCGCTGTTAATCTACTGTCAATATTTCCAATCTTCTCCTCTCTTTGTTTTCCTTCTTCCTCAATTTTTTGGAATCTCTCCTCATACTTGACCATCATCTGTTTAATGTTTTCCACTTTTTCATCAGACTTCTCTATTCTTTGTTCAATATTTTCTGTTCTTTGTTCAATATTTTCTGTTCTTTGTCCAATGATGTCTGATTTTGTCTTGAGATCTTGGATTCCTTGCATAATCATCTGTAAAGTTACTCTTTCTTGTTCCTTATCTTGCTTCAACATTGTCTGAATTAAACGTTGTCCTCCAGCTGGTGGGGAAGCAGAGGTAGAAGTAGAAATGCCAGATGGTATTGGTTTCCTGCTCATTTCAATGCTTCCAAAGCTTCAAGTTCTTTTTGACTTTTAATCCAACTGATAGAGCAGCCAATTTTAATCCAAAATGGAAAACTCCAATAGTAAAAGGCACGAAACCAAAAAAGAAACAGGAAAAAAGGAAGAAGAAGGATCTTCAGGTTCTTCTAGACCCTAATCCAATTACAAAGTAGTCCACCATAAAAAAGAAAAAATAGAAAGGAGAAAAACAAACAAACCCAAAAATAATAATATTAATTAAGAGCAAAAAAAAGCAAAAAGAGAAAAAACAAAAAGTTCCTTCAGGTTCTTCACACCTTAGTCCAGTTGAGAAGTCTCAATAATCAAAAAAGAAAAACAAAGTGGTCCAAAAACATGGATAGAAAAAGCAAAAGAGACCCAATAAAAAGAAAAAGAAAAAGAAGAAAAATAAAGAAAAAACTCTGAGGCTTTCCCTTTAAAGTAAAAGGCAGAAATAAGAATATTACTAGAATTGAAATATATGAAATATATATATGAAATATATGAAAGCACACTGCACTTTATTTATTTATCCAAGGCTCTTGTTATGACTCTCTTCTCCAGCAGCTTCAAAGCCAAACCTCAAGTGTTGAAATATTGATAACAGTCCAGGAAAGCACCTGCAATAATATTTTGCTGTGCTCTCCCTCTATCTTATCATGTTAAAATGTCCTTGAGAAGAGGTCTTTTTGCAATTCTCTCCAATTCAAATAAAATACTTTCAAGCCTCTAGTTGGCAGTGTTGCAAAGTTTCTTAATGCTCTTCCTCCCCCCCAGCCAGAAAAAAGGAGCAATATATACAGAAAAAAAGAAAAAAAAATAGCCAAAGGGAACCTCTATCCTAAAGAAAGTTAAAAAATCAAAGAGAGCATAAAAATATATATAAGAGAAAATTCAATCCGGTTACCTACAAAGTCACACTAAAGTCCCCCCAAAAAAATATCGGAAAAAGAAAAAAAAACCCAAGCCTCAATTTGACATCACTTTAAAAAACACCGCTCAGACAGTTTTGGTCAAAAAAAAAAGTCTCACAGATTTCTTCTTTGTTCAGGATGCCCTTTCCAACCTCATCGAATTTACAACACAAAAGAGTTTTTCTCACCCAACTGTCACACTTCTTTCCAGCCACTTTCTTTCCGGAGCTGTCCTGATTTCAGCAGCTATGGAGGCTGCCTCTCCGCTGCCAGCAAAAGGGCTTCTCCCGGATCAAACCAGAGATTTTGCGGTATCTCTGGGATCCTGGGACAGTACCCTTCTCTATCCCCATCTCTACGGGACGGTTTAGGTCCGTTGGGACCGACCAGGGGTGAAAATATCGGCTGCGATCTCAGAGCCCCGAGATCGCAGCTGTTTCGCCGAAACGAAGCTCCGCCTTCTCCCAATTTGTCTATTTTCTTTATGTTTCAGGAATCAATCACATGTTTGGAATCCCAATTAAACATAATAAAACTGACCTTCAATTGTGGTAGGGTGTTTTTTTAACATAAGAAGTGATTTATAATATTGCTAATAGCATGCCATTTAGTAATAGCAGCCTTTAAGATGAGAATGACTACAAAATTTATCACAGGAATGAAAAAAATGAAGTAATTTTTAGTCGTTTCTGGTAGATGGCTTAAAACCATGTTTATTGCCTAGTAAAAAAAGTATTTCCAGTACAATTTCCAGCACAATACAAGAGCCAGCTTAAAGTAGGTCAGCTTAAAAAAAGTGCTTCTTTACTTCCAATTTTATTCTCCCCTTCCAATAATAATGCAAAATGTGTATTCTATTCCAAAAAGCCAATGTTTTCATATATATAAGCAACCCACATAAGGCCTGAGGATTGTGTCACAAAATGGCCTTCCATTACACAAAAAGATTCCTTCTGAAAAGAACAGGCAGCCCAGAAGGCTTGGATGAATTATCATGAATGGCAGCTATCAGTACTTGTAGAAAAGGAGGTATGCTTGCTACAATGCACAATATCTAATTAGGATGGATAAATTCAGATGTGGTATTCAGCAGATTCTGACCAGTTCTGGAGAACCAGTAGCAGACATTTTGAGTAGTTCAGAGAACTGGCAAATGCCACCTCTGACAGGAGATTTTACAATATCCTTCCCCTGCCATGCCCATCAAGCCATACCCAGAGAACCAGTAGTAAAAAAAAAAATTTGAATACCACCACTGGATGAATTACCTACAACAAACTGAAGCATTGCAAACAGATTGCATACTTGCCAAAATTGGGAAAAAATGTCTTTTCACATGGATGAAATAAAAATGAATAGATTTATTTATTTATTTGTGAAACTTTATATGTCCACCCAATTCATTCATGATGATTTTGGGTGGCTTAATAAAATAAAATAAAAACCTAATACAAAAATTAATAAACCTCCACACTCCTCCCCCAATAGTCAGTTGATGAACTCCATATTATTCTGGGTTTTCCAGGCACACTGGCAAAATCATGTCTTCAAGGCCTTTCAAAACAGTATCAAGGTGGGAACTAGTTTTCACAGGAATGATGTTCCATGGGGGGGGGGGAGTTAATACAATGATAGTCCCTTTTCTTGATCCCATTAGATCAGGGCTGTCAAACTCATGGACTGTAGATCGGATGCATCATGTGCTGGCCATGCTCACACTCATTTTAGCAAAGGGGGAAAAAGTCATGATACATCATGTGACACCATGAGTTTGACACCCCTCCACTACAGTAGATGGACTTCCTTAGAAGAGGAGACTTGTAACATTCCCACAGAAAGGAATATAGATGTAAGTGGGAAGTCATTCCTTCAAATAAAATGGCACACCTCCAGGTGGGTGGGTGGATGGAAAAACAGAAAGATAACATGTGCTCATGTTCTTGCCAAAAGATAAATGAACTGCAAGCAGGTTATGGAAGTGAGCTTAGAAATACTATCAGTTCAGTGTCTTTGTAAATTGCATAATAATTCATGTTTCCTTATGGGTAGAAGTCACAAGTAGGAGCCAAAAGTGATAATTGAACAAAAAAAAAGTTATTGTTATTGTCGCCCTCATTATACTTATCACCACAAGTAAATCATCTCTCTGGAAATTATAACCCTAAATACAATAGGTTTTTATGTATTTCTTGTTGAACCATATGATATTTGGAGATAGCAGCAGGTGCAGCTTTATTTGTAGGAAGAACTAAAGTACAATGGACAAATGTGAGAAATAAGAAGGCACATATAACCCTTAACACCTTTGGAAATTCCTCCCTTGATTGGATTGTATTTTTGATAGCTCCATGATTCTTAAAACAAACTCTGGCCTCGTAATCAATCTGCAAGTAAGGATGGATTTTTAATCTACTAGACTAGAGTAAGACTGGGAATCAGTTGTAAAAGGGCATGTTCCAAAGTCTTGTTCCAAAAGAAACAAAAAGTACCTGCAGTTGATCAGCAGAGGGAGCAGAAACATTGTTTTGTATTGCTGAAAAAGAATTTACAGGGATACAGTAATACAATCACCATGAATGCAGGACAATCTATTATACACATAGACCATTAACCCTTTCCTAATACATTATTTCCCATCCTACACAATGTATATGCAAGACTGAGAAAATACATCAGACAGGAGACCCAGAAATTAAAATAATTGTTTTAAAGAAAGCAGCAAGCCTGCAACTGGATGCTTCAATGTTAAGTTCCTGGAAAAAACTGATATCTTAAATTCAAATGTGGCCACTGCCAGCGTCGAGCCCTGTGTTACAGAATCTAACCAACATGCTTTACAAAGGTGTGTGTATCTGAATATATCTGAATATAGATGTGTGTTATCTGTATATATATATGTGTGTGTGTGAACATATGTGTGTGTATATATGTGTGTGTATATATATGTGTGTGTGTGTATATATATATATATATATATATATATATATATATATATATGCATATGGATCTTTGGTTATTATATACAAACAAATAGAGGAGCACCCATGGGATCACCCCTCTCACCTGTCATCGCTAACCTCTACATGGAACACTTTGAAACACAAGCTCTAGAAAAATATGATCACAAACCCAAACTCTGGCTCAGATACGTAGATGACACCTTCATAATCTGGCCACATGGGAAAGAAAAATTGAACAACTTCCTCACACACCTCAACAGCCAACACCCCAAAATACAATTCACCATGGAAACAGAAGCTCACAACCAACTTCCTCACTAGTCCAACACATGGAAGCCACAGGTCATAGCATCAACTTCAATGGCACCAAAACCCTAGCCACTATAGAAAATCCCAGCCACAGAATCATCAGAGAAGCCATAGAGATTGAAAAAAGACCAGAGAAAGCATGAATAGAAGAGATGATTCCACCAGACTGTCAATCATTTGGAAGCCTGCACTCACAAACAAAAAAATATCCACACCACAAGCCAGGCAAACACCTGGGCACAAACAGATCCCCCCTGATACCTCCAGCTCAAACACACCCCAACCAGGCACCCAGATGAAACCTAGCTTCCAAACTAATGATAGCCATCCATTTACCCAGAGCCAAGCTGCACTAAAGGCCTCCAATAAAGTAACACAATGTTGCCAGCCAATCAAGATACAAAAAGAGCCAAAAAAGAGACAGAAGATATTAGAAACACCAATCAAGTAGAACACAGCAAATTCCAAGACCAATAAACACAGACCAAGACTCCCAACCAATCAGGATGAAGAAAAAACCATTCTGGCACAGCAATAGGCTGCCCCAAATTTAAATCTGAAACCACTGTAAAAGTCTAACTCACAGATGGACACTATACAGAAGCCTGATGATGGCAGATGATATTCTGCTGAAACGTTGCTACAACTTTAAAAGCACAACTACCATGATGTGGGAAAATACCCGAACAAAGCTGAATGCCATACATGTAAGTACCCGCGAAAACTTAAGAAAACATATATATGTGTGTGTGTCTCTCTCTGTGTGTGTGTGTATGTATATGTATATGCGCACATACATATCTATATTCTGTATCAAGAGAAATTGAGTTGTTGCATGCAAGCACGTTTTTAAAAATACATCACAATTGTTTTTTCTGCCTACGACAGAACATAGCAAACATAGCATAGCCCCCTGCTTCTTGGCCTGTGAAATCCTGTTCAAGATATTGCTTTATCCCACATTGTCTGTAAACCTTCATACTTATCTTGACTGCCCTCACCTGTGTTCAGTTCAAAGACTCCACTTTGATCTTTAAAGTCTTTCACAGTATAAAATCAGGGTACCTGAAAGACCAGCTGGCTTCACTCTAGTCAATCAGATGCCTCTGATAGGTCTTGCTGCCCCTACTTGCTGAGGTGAGAAAAGTGGGTGGCAGAGAGGCAGGTTTCTTTGCACTGATAAACAAGTCATGAACAACCTTTCTTTAGGGAAAAAAAAATTGCCTGCTACTGGATAACTGCATGTTTCTGACATTCCTAGCAAATACATTTTCTAACACCAACCTCCAAACCTTCAGTTTTAGATATAATTTTGTCTCATGCTGCTTTTATAATTTTGCTTCATTTTTGTAGATTACCTGACTGAAAGTCAACATATAAAGATAAAATAATAGAAGACATTTCCCCTTTAAGTTCATAAAAAGTTGAAATAATCTGTTTATTAAATTCAGTATATGTCTTTGACTCCATAGAAATATAAACAAGAAAAGCTTATAGAAAATGCTTAGAAAATGGTGGAACTCAATTGACTTAGTGTTTGGGTAAATTTGTAGCTATGCTTTATATTTCTGTACAGAATACACTATTTGCTTCATAATATAATATACGCCTAATATAATATAATCTTTTTGCTTCACCTAAGGAACAACTCAGGGGTGGGCTGCTGCAGGTTCACATGGGTTTGGGTGAACCCATAGCTAATGTTATGGCCACTTTGGTGAACCACCAAATCCCACCCCTGGCTGGCCCCTCCCACCTCATCCCTCCCACCTGGGCTTCCCGGAAGTTCCAGAAATCTAAAAACAGGCCCATTTCTGGCCTCCAGAGGGCCTCCAGAACCCGGGCGAGACCATTTTTGCCCTCCCAGAGGCTCGAAGAAAGCCTCCAGAGCCTGGAGAATGTGAAAACAATCCCCCCTGCCATGGTGCAGGAGGCCAACTAGGCTATGCCCATCATGGCCATGCCCACCCAGCAAACGGGCAGAGAACTGGTTGATAAAATTTTTGAAGCCCACCCCTGGAGCAACTGCCCATTTTGTGTAAACATATTAGTTTTTGAATTATCTTGAAAGTTTCAGTCATCAAATGTACAATATGGAGTCTATACTATATTATGTATAGACTAGCTAGCAACTGGTTATGTCTGACTAGAAATAATTGTGGCTGGTATGGAAAGGAATCTGAGACAACTTTGTTTCCAAGATACTAAGTTGAACTACAGGAATCTCTCTCTCTTATTTTTAGGGACTATGCAACTCTATCTAGAATGCATTGATAACAATATTCCATTAAATCAGGATAAAATTTCAATTTATTGAGATTTATTCTGTCCACCTAAATCCTATAAAAAAGGCATACTTCTGAATTCCATAAGTTCATACCAATTCCCAAACCATAAGTGACCTCAATAAATCAGAAAGTATTGCATAAATATTTAAAAGGAAAAAATAAAGTTATATCTGGAAATATAATACATATTATGTAATAAAATCTGGAATCATTAGGATTATAACAAATATAAAAATGAGAGTTTAACTCTTATAGTATCAAATTAGTAAATTGTATCTATTCCTAAACTGAAAAACATTACCATCTCCTGAATTTAACAGACCTCTGTGGAGACGTTTAGACAGAATTTCAAAAAAGAAAAAAAAGCAGAACAGCAATTATTCCATCAACATATAAAATCATTATGGTAATATAAAATTTCTGCTTGTTACTTAATGCAGCCTTCCTCTCCTAAACATTAAAAAAATAGAAACAATACTTTTCTTTCAAAAACACATGAGGGAAAAATGGGAAATAAACCATAGGTAATTTACAAAAGTACAACTGACTTTTGCTTCTATCATATGTAATAGCCTTAGGGCAGATCAGGCTCATTTGTAGAATGTTATTCAGTTCTTACAAAATAAACATCCTGGTGTTCAGGTTGCATTAAGCTACAATTTTGTCCTGTACTAATCATGTCCCAGTTGGCTGGTCTGTGAATAGTCATGTCTAGCTGTTATCTGTTGTGAAACAGACATAAATTCAAGAACAACAGAGCTTCAGGAACCATATCTGGCAAGATCTAGGGCTGAATCAACCATACTGAAGATATAATAATACAAAAAAATAAAGCAAATAACCTTAGCTATATTATAAAATACAGCTTAAAATACAGTTAAACTTCTGTCCATGTAGTTGTTAAACAATGTGCATACTCACATACAATGTGCATTGGAGTCAGTGGGTTCAGTGAACCATTAATTAAGTCAACTTGTGGTACAATACTCTAAAGCTAATGCATCAGAGACTGGAAGACTATGATTTCCTATGTCATTCATTTTAAATAGACTTAAAAATATGAATAAAGAAATCTATAATAAAAAACTACATCAGGAAACCATATAAACCTTGAAGTGAGCCAGATAGGTTCAGCATTGGTCTTTCTTGCTGGTGAAGTTGAGACCATGAATAAAGGAATGTCCTGAAAGCATCTCAGGTCCTTCTGCTGTGTCTTCACTTTTTCTTTAGGCCTGGATGAGAAATCTGATGTATAAATTGGAAAATTCCCATCCTTATTTTAGCTGTTTTTCACTCTTCCTAGGTACGACAACTCCAGTACATCCATTAATTATATACCATTTCACCCACTTTGGTTTACAGTCTAACTCCAATGGCCAGTAATGAGGACAGAGAGCAGTGCAAGGAACATTACATTTGACAGAAACCTACTGTATGAAGGTAAACGAAGAATTGGAAACAGTGACAAACTTGATTTTCAATGCAGTTATAGAATAGCATTTTATGCTTTGTAGGCCACTAAAGTGGTTCAAAGAGGGACAAAAATAAACATAAGTAAGTAATTTTATACCAAAGGTGTTGTGAATGTATAAAGTTTTAATAAAGCGTGAGCTTGGAGTAAAGTGCAGGGTTCTGGCCCTGCACTTCTGGTTGGCTGTTAAACGGCCGGATCGGACTGGCCCGCTCCGGGGAATCCGATTGGCCCTTAAACAGAGAGTTCCTATTGGTTATGAGAGCTAGCACTCCTCGTTGGTTATTGGTTAATAGTTACGGGGTTTGCCTATATAAGGCGGGTTAAAACTGTTATAGATGTTAGAAGTCACTATGTAAATAAAGAGCTGAAGTTCACCGTTCAGAGGCTTGTCTCCATTCTTTCTTGCCCATGCTCCAAACATAACACTGGCGACGAAGGTGGGATGTGGAGACATCTGAACCAATGAAACTTCGAAGAACAGCGAGCACGTGACAGATGATGCAACACAACGGAACCATGTCCGGTGTCGTCGTACCACCCGCTTCATTTGATCCAGTGCAGGAGGACTGGGAGTCCTACATGGATCTCTTCCAAATGTTCTTAGAAACCAACAACTTAAAGGATGCCACACCAGGAAAGAAACAGGCGGTGTTCTTAACGCATTGCGGTCCAACCGTATTTAAGATGGCGAAAGCACTAGCAAAACCCCGAGAAGTGAAGGTGATGGATTGGGACGACCTCGAACCTCTCCTACAAGATCACTACGCACCGACCGTGCCTACGCTCGTGAGATGGCACAAGTTTTATCAGAGGAGACAGCGAAAGGGAGAAAGCGTGGCCGACTTCATAGCAGACCTCCAAAATTTGGAAGGCCTCTGCAGATTCGCCAATTTAGAAGAAGCACTAAGAGATTGCATAGTTCTGGGACTAGATGCACCAGGCGTTCAAAGCAAGCTGATGGCGAAAGGCGACATCAGCCTTGCCGATGCCATTGCCGATGCTACTGCAGCAGAAGCAACCAGGAAGTCGGCTGCACAACTACGCTGAAACCGCGCTCCGGTACCACCACCGACAAGTGACATCTTACCCAGGTCAGAAGGGCAGCTTGCAACGACGCACCACGAGGACCTCTCTTCGTCATCAGACAGCGACGAAGAAGGGGTCCATCGACTGCGGTCCGACCAGGACCACCACCCGAAGCCTTTATACCCTTGCGCTGGCTGTGGGGCCAACCATGCCAGGTCCGAATGCAAATTCTGCGACGCACTCTGCCATGAGTGCGGGAAGTGAGGCCACATCGGACGGGTCTGCTGAAGCTTACCAGGACCCGGCCAGGCCTCAAAAGGGACTAACTATCGCCAATCGACAGGAAACCGTCCTGTACGGCGAAAGCCAGTAAACCACTCCTACAGAAATCGAGTTTTGCAGAGAGAAGAGGCTCACCATACTATCACTATCGGTCATGCCTCAGCTTTAGACACCAAGAAAATACGAGTCACAGTAGCCATCGAGAACCAGCCTTGCCACATGGAAGTCGACTCGCGATCGTCCCTCTCGATGGTGTCCTGGAAGACCCTTAAAAAACTCATCCCCACAATTCAACGCCAAGATCTCCACTCCCAAAGACTCATCCTCAAGGACTACCAAGGGAATTGAATCCCCGTCGTTGGTTCCTGTTGAGTCTGAGTCTCCTTCAAGAAGCACACAGTGTACTTACCACTAACTGTCATCGATAGAGACAGGCCTAGCCTACTAGGCCTCTAATGGTTTGCGCCACTCGGCATTGAAGTGGCTGGCATAAACCGAGTCAGCGGAAGTGACTGGGAGGGAGACCTCATCCATGAGTTCAGGGACATCTTCACGGACAGCTTAGGCGAGTACAAGGGGACCCTGATTTCGTTCAGTCTAGACCCAAAGATAGCTCCCATCCGACTTAAGCCCCGTTGAGTTCCGTTTGCCTTAAAGTCAAAAATCAATGAACAACTCGACAAGCTGATAGCTCAGGGGGTGTTAGAGCCCATCGATCACTCCCCCTGGGAAACCCCAATCGTAACACCCATTAAGCCAGACGAGTCGATCCGAATTTGTGGGGACTACCGGGCCATTTTGAACCACACCCTACAGCAGAACGCATATTCAGTGCCGGTGGTGCAGCATCTCCTCCACTCCCTGGGGGGTGGGAAAGTCTTCGCTAAATTAGACTTAGCTCAGGCATATCAGCAACTACCTGTTGATGAAAAGACAGCACTGGCACAAACGATTGTGACGCACCGAGGTGCCTTTAAATGTACCCAGCTTCAATTTGGAGTTAGTGTAGCCCCGGGGATTTTTCAGAGCCTTATGGAGAGGTTATTACAAGGGATTAAGAGCGTGGTCACCTATTTTGACGATGTATTAATTGCAGCCCCTACAAAAAAAATCTTACAGGACCAGTTAAAATTAGTCCTACAAAAATTCCAAGAGGCCGGTCTTAAAGTAAAAAAAAACAAATGTAAATTGTGTACTGACAGTGTTGTTTTCAGGGTACCTAATTGATAGCCAGGGTATTCACCCTACTGAAAGTAAACTAAAGGCGATAAAAAATGCTTCCAGGCCACTAAACAAGGCCGATCTCCAGGCGTTCCTAGGCCTCATCAACTTTTATAATGTATTTTTACCGCATAAAGCAACGGTCGCTGAACTGTTACACCAGTTGTTAGATAAGAAAGCAAATTGGTTATGGGGTCACCGAGAAGAACAGGCATTCCGCAATGTGAAAAAACTGCTCACTTCTGACTCTGTACTCTTGCA
This sequence comes from Hydrophis major, assembly GCA_033807585.1. Lineage (NCBI taxonomy): Eukaryota > Metazoa > Chordata > Lepidosauria > Squamata > Elapidae > Hydrophis > Hydrophis major. The sequence goes on along the minus strand of CM066331.1, from coordinate 69,721,460 downwards.
GTATAACGAGACTTTGCCATTAAATATAACATGTGATGCTTCACCTTTCGGAGTGGGTGCCATTTTGAGCCATGTACTGCCTAATGGGAACGAAGCCCCTGTTGCATATTTTTCAAAGACACTTTCAAAAACTGAGCGAAATTATGGACAAATCGATAAAGAAGCCCTCTCAATTGTGTCAGCCGTTAAAAGATTCCACGAGTACGTGTATGGCCGGGCTTTTACTATCGTGACTGACCACAAACCATTATTGGGGATAATAGCTGGAGATAAGCCGACTCCATACATATTATTCCCTAGGATGACTCGATGGTCAGAATTCTTAGCTGCTTATAACTATCGGCTGCAATACCACCCGGGGAAAACCATTCCCCACGACGACGCATTGAGCTGAGCACCGCTTTCAGAGACTCTTGACGATCCTGCACCAACGGTAACCACGTTGCAAATTGAGGCACTCAACTTGCCACCATTAACCACCTGAGATATCGCGAGAGAAACCAAACGTGACTCCACCTTAGCGCGAGTCCTAAGCTAGGTAGAATGCGGATGGCCATTGGACCAATTATCAGATGACTTCACACCATTCAAGGCTCGACAAACCAAGTTGTTCTCCCAAAAAGATTGTGTCATCTGGGGCGATAGAGTCGTTATCCCAGAACAACTCCAGAAAGCATTTCTGAGAACCTTGTACGATGGCCACCCCGGCATCGTGCGAATGAAAGCCCTTGCGCGAAGCTACGCATGGTGGCCGGGCATTGACAAGCAAATCGAACATTGGGTTAAAGCTTGTCCAAAATGCCAGGAAGTGAGCAGCGCCCCACCTAAAGCCATTCCTACTGAATGGGAGACACCACGGGGACCCTGGTCCCAAATTCACATTGGACTTCACGGGGCCGACCAAAGGCCACACCTTTCTACTAACCGTCGACGCCTATTCAAATTGGCTCGAGATTCATTGCATGACGACTACAACCTCCGAGGCGGTTATCAAAACCTTGGAAAGACTATTTGCAACCCACGGACTACCGGACATCCTGGTATCCGATAACGGGCCCCAATTTACAGCACTGTCGTTCGAGCAGTACCTCGCTGACCTCGGCATTTGACATGCACTCACCTCACCTGTGCACCCTGCGACCAATGGCAAAGCAGAATGCATGGTACAATTTGTGAAGAAAACCTTACAGAAGGTAGACTACGACAACATTGACGACAAGATCAATCGAATCCTTTTTTTACAACACATCACACCGCATAGCGTCACCAACAAAACTCCCGCCGAACTGCTAATGGGACGAAAACTCCGCTCCCACCTCGACCGGTTACACCCAGCTTACGAACCGGAAAAACCACTAGGCCGCTGTCGTGCCTTCCAGGTAGGAGATTTGGTATACGCTAAAAACCTATCGGGCGACCCGTTGTGGGTGGAGGCGACAGTAGTTCGTGTAACCAGCCCAAGATCCTACCTTGTACAATGCCTTGACGATAGACTATTGAAACGCCATATCGATCAATTACGATCACGGCTTCCGGTGGGCATTCCTGAACTCCCCTATGACCAGACTGAGGGGGGGGGAGGTACAGAAGAAGATGAATTCCGAGGAGAAGAAAACCCATTCGAAGGGAACGACGGTATAATAGAGACTCAGGAAGTGGAACCAGAGAGGGAAACAGTTGAACCTCAGGGAATTACAGAGAACATGGGCAACGACGGGGAAATGAACTCTGAACCAGAAACAGCCCCACTGCCAAACAACGATCTACCTCAGCGTGATTGCAGCCAAATGACACAGCGAAAATCAAAGAGACTAATAAAACAACCGTCCTACCTAAAGGACTATGTAACTGCATCCTGCAAACAGAAGCCAGGGGGAAGGGGTGTTGTGAATGTATAAAGTTTTAATAAAGCATGAGCTTGGAGTAAAGTGCAGGGTTCTGGCCCTGCACTTCTGATTGGCTGTTAAACGGCTGGATTGGATTGGCCCGCTCCGGGGAATCCGATTGGCTCTTAAACAGAGAGTTCCTATTGGTTATGAGAGCTAGCACTCCTCGTTGGTTATTGGTTAATAGTTACGGGGTTTGCCTATATAAGGCGGGTTAAAACTGTTATAGATGTTAGAAGTCACTATGTAAATAAAGAGCTGAAGTTCACCGTTCAGAGGCTTGTCTCCATTCTTTCTCGCCCATGCTCCAAACATAACAAAAGGCATGTAACAGAACAGCTTTCATCAAAATCAATGTTTAGAAAGACCTCTCATGTAATAATACTGGCAAAATTGTGATGCAATTTGGTATCTTTTTTTCATTAAGCTTTGCAAGGTAGAGAATTGGAAGATAAAAATGAATCCTAGAATATCATCCTTCCTTAACAAGGTGCTTCCAGGTAGGTTGGACTCAGACATAATGTGTGATTAGTACTTGAAAATGTCTGACTACAATATAAGTTTCTTCACTGTTCTTCTAAGGCAGGGATGGACAATTTGGAACCTACATGTTGCAATCAGCTTTCCATCTTTTCTGTGTAGTTCAGAAGATCTTCAGAAAATGAATTGAAAACATTTCACAGTATGCTTTTCTATGGATCTACGAAGGAAAATTGGTATATTATCCTTAATACACCTGTTTAGTTACTAAAATAAAATTTAAAGGTTGTGTACTTTCACTCCAGTGCCTACAATGACATGAATATAATATTAATCATGTTATTAAACATCTCATCAATGCCAAGCTTTCCTCAGAAACTTGGGGAAAGAACATTTTAGTGTCAAATGATTGTTTTTATTTCGGTGCTAGTTGTGGAATGGTATAATGAGAACTCTTTCTCATGATCTTCATTTCATATATCAATTTCTCCAATCCATGCAGGTAGAAAACAAGTTCCCACCACATATTCTTATTATATTGGGAGAAATGAGTCTGTTGCTAAGATGTCATTGACTTTTTTCATATATCTCTATAGCCCTGTAATTTGAGTAGTTGAGCACTTTTCTATATTCTCATGCAATTTCTTATGTTTAGTGGCTGAACTTATTGATTTCTATTTCAGCTCCTGTGTAGCCAAAATAATTTAAAAAGCAATATTTATGTTTGTACAGTGTAGCTTTGTATATTTTTGGGAGATACTTTGTGGGAACTCTTGATTCAACCAGCCTCCCAAATCTCACTTTCACAAATTTTTAAAGGTGAAGGTGTGGCTTGACAGTTTTTCCTCTGTAGCAATCACTCAGATTTATTTATGTATTTATTCCACAAGGCCAGGCAAATATATCTTCACAATACTAATTCCACTTTCAAATGCATCCAGAGTTTATCTCAGCTGTTTTAATTCTTTCTTGATTGGTATAACTGCAGCCAAGGAAAAAAGTTACTGTGCTTAATTTGTCAAGATTTCTGAATACTGGGATTTATGGTTACGTTTCTCTGATATTTAAGCTAGCTGTCAAAATGACAAATAGATTTTAGTCAAATTTAATAAAGAACACTACAATTTTCTTTTCATTTTGTCAAGTAGACTTCTAAATATTTTAAATAACTTAAGGCAAACAGTAAGTGTAGGATCTCTGAATATTTTCAGATGCCATAATGTTACTAAACCAAAGATAAGAATTTGACATATTTGTTACTAACAAAACTGGTGTATAGAGAAGGAAACAAAAGTGTATGGATAGAAAATCAATTTCATATCAACCTTTCAAGTGCCATCATAATTGAAGAACAAAGCATGTCAAGGCATTTTCTATAGGATCTGCCAAATGAAAACGAAATGATGGATAACTTTATCAACAGCAGCAGCTTGATTAGCTATTTGAAATAAATAAGGTCAGTGTCCATGTGTATGAGTTAGATATAAAAAAATCTATACTACTCCCAATTTAACTATTTAGAACTGTGGTGGTCTCCCATGGAAAGAATGAGACACAGACTGGTGGACTAGGGATAGGAGTCCAGAGCAAATTCTAGTGCTCCCTTTTATTGAGAATTTTGTACACAGTAAGCATTCACATTGTGGATTAAAATAATTACATATAGTACACAGAATTGTTTACAGTTGTCTGAGCTGCTTAAATGTTTCTGGTGTTTGCTTTTAATTTCCTTGCTTTATCTCAGTGACCCTTAGGCAGACATGTATGTATAAGGTCTCAGACTCATCATTACCCAATACTGAAGTCAAAGTTTATTCCCACATCTCCCCTGTTTTAGTTTTTTATGATCGCGGATGCCTTGGTAGCTTTTTGCCATCTGCAACAACAGTTCTCCTTCCGTAGGCTTCACCCGACACATTCCTAAAAGTCCAGGGAGACATTGGATACAACAGCATACACAAAGAGAAAGTATAAAAAGCAATATCACTCCAACAATTAGGTGACGAATCCATGAACCATCTGGCATCCAGGACCAAAGTGCAGACCACACGTCCAGTCCCTCGTCCTTCGATTGTAATGGATTCCAATTCAGGGTTTGTTCCATATGCTGTATAGTAGCTGTAATGCTTGGAGAATAATCAGAGATATACATGCAACAATGTGTATGAATCACAGTGCAAACTCTCCCTTGCGCAGCCAAAATAATGTCTACCGCATATCTGGTTTGCAGGACAAAGTCAAGGATTTTTCCTTGCTCTTCTTCAAGCAGCTTTAGAGTTTTAATGGTGTCTTTAAACATAGTAACTGTCCAATTGTTTAAACGATGCAAATCTCTATAGTTCATCATGACTCCTAAAGGAGGAATAACTCCCCTTGATATCTGTGTCCAGTAGTCATGATTCAAAACAGAGTTTACTTCCGTTGCGGAACGCGCATTGCGGATATGAACAGTCCCCAAATATTTTAAAATGACATGAGATGAGATTACTTTCCCAAAGGTGCAGACTCCTTTCCATCATGCTGGCATGCGATCATCCGTCCACACAGCAACCATAGATTTGCTCCCAGGAGATGACCAACCATATTTGGTTCAGCATAGATTAATTGTGCAAAGGATTCCATTAACATAGCCAAATAAGTGGGCGCTGGTGTGTATTTCCCATTTGCACATTTGGGCAGCTGGTTTTCTATCGTGGTGGGACAACATGTCGCAGGGATAAATGGATACCCATTTTCATTGATCAAAGATATGATATCAAATTTAGAAATATTATGTATAAAGTAAGTGAGATTTTTAGTTTTCATGTCATCCGGATAAACCCAACTTTCATTGCCAATAATAATTGTTTTGTTACAAAATGGATATGTTCCTAAGTAAGTCATATTCTCTACTGTCTCATTGTGGGTCCAGCAGATACCCGCCACCTCTTGGATTCGGCTTCCAAGATGCAATGTATTTATGTTACTTGTAGTCCAACTCTTAGACCACATCCCTGAACAACCATAGCATTGTCCCTTATACCAGTCACCTTCGGCCAGAGGTACTGCAACCATTGGAAGCCCTGATGTTTTGTGAGTTGGCATGTGCATACATATCCAACAATCTGTTTTATTATGAAGGTTTGCTAGCTTCCCCATTATGAAGGTTTTATTATGAAGGTTTTATTATGAAGGTTTGCTAGCTTCCTGGATCATCATGTTTCTTTTCCATTCCCCCAAATCTATCCTCTTGCCCCTTTGGCTGATGATAAGGATGCACACAGCGAGTAAGAACCCAAACAACTGTCCCCTCATCTTCAACAGCAGTGTATCCTTGGCCTCAAGTTATCAGCGGGACAGGTCCTTTCCACATTGGATCTGGTAGTCTCTTATACCAAACTTTCGGTCTTGGCGTACCTGCAGAAGGGGAGGAAGCAAAATGCCTACTGGCTGCTGTAGCAGCGGGAGATCCTGTCATGTTTAAAAAATTTAAAGTGTATAAGGTAATATTAAGAATGTTTTGTATGTAAGGCAAGCCATATCCATCCACTTCCCCTGTTTTTGTTTTTGTGTGAAGGAGTGCTTGCTTTAGTGTCTGATGAGCTCGTTCTACAATGGTCTGACAAGTGGAATTGTAGGGAATGCCAAATTTATGTATAATTGACCATCGATGACAAAATTCCGCAAAGGCGGTGCTAATGTAAGCAGGGCCATTATCGGTTTTGATCTCCATTGGTGGCCCCACATGTGTGAAGGTACGGAGGCAATGGTTGACTACATGTTTTGTAGCCTCTCCTCGTTGAGGTGTTGCCATAATAAATCCTAAATAGGTATCAATGGTGACATGCAGATGGTGCCATGGTTTGAAGGGAGGGTGTTGTGTGACATCCATCTGCCATAGTTGACAAGCAGATGTCCCCCAAGGATTTACTCCTTGAGGAAGAGCAGTGGATTGAGCACTGCAACTAGGACATTGTTGAATAATAGCTGCAGCTTCTGCAGCAGTGAGACCAAATTGTTTACAAAGAGCTTTGGCATTTTGATGAAAATAGCTATGTGAGTCCCATGGAGTAACAGGAGAAAGCGAGAGACAGGACATGGCCAAGGCTGCTGCGTCAGCCACGTCATTCCCTTCCTGCAGCTCCCTGGGAATGGCTGGTGGCTGCGAATGTGTGCAATATGGAGAGAATGTGTGCAAGAATGAAGACAGCTTTGCAGAGCTAGAAACAAACTCATAAGATTAGCATCAACAGATGGAGAAAGATAAGCAAATTCAATGTTAAGTATCAATTGATAAACGTAAAGAGAATCCACAATAAAATTTAGTGGTTCTTGTGCAAATTCCTGTAAGGCCAAAATAGCAGCAGCTAATTCAACCCTTTGTGCTGATTGCTGAGGAGGGGTAATTTTTGTTTTCCATACCCCTTCCTGTCTCCATGCACAAGCGCCGTAGGTCTTACCACCATCTGCATAAACGGTCACTCCCCCAACTGGCTGCTTATAGCAATAACTGAATTAAAATTTATAGATACGTTTCGAAGCAACTGGAAACAAGGGTCACTGGAGGTGTGGCAAGAAATCTTCCCTGGCCAATTTTCAAGAGCAATTTGCAATTTAATGGATTGACTATACCAAGTTTCCCACAGAGTGAGGGAGATAGGTAAAAATAACTGAACTAGATCTATGCCATATAAATGCATACTGCAATTTCAGCCTTTGATGATTAACTCACTATAAAGCATAGCCATAGTAGAAACTGTTTTTTGGGGAGTATTTTGCAAATGTAACCATTCAATGATATAAACCTGTGCTTCATGTAATTGAAATAAAGCTGCAGTAGGCAAGGCTGGAGTTTGTAAAATTGCCAAAGCAAACGGAGTATCAGGAATGCATCGATCAACCCAACGCTGCGTTAAAGCTGCATTTACATGTGTCAGTACCTTCCTTTGTTCTGCTGATAAGGTTATGAATCCGGTCTTGCAGAGCCCTTTAGGGCCAAGAACAAGGGCTGGAGTACTGCTGTAGTTAACCCCAGGTAGGGTCTAACCCAGTTAATTGTTCCTAGTATTTGTTGTAATTTTACTAGAGAAATCTTTTCCTCAATTTTGATTTCCAGAATGACCGGATGAGCATAGGTTGCAAGGACCTTATGCCCTAAGTAGGCATATGGCGTTTGACTTTGAATTTTTTCTGGGGCAATATGAAATCCAAATTGTAATAATACCTCTTTAAGGCAAGGTAACACTGCCTTAACTGTTCCCGGTGGGCCGGGAGCTGCAATTAAAATATCATCCATGTAGTGGTAAACCTTCCACCCAGGATGAGAGGTTCTGAATGGAGCCAGAGCCATTCGAACATATGACTGGCACATCGTTGGACTGTTTAGCATTCCCTGTGGCAAAACCTTCCATTGGTAATGAAAGGTAGGTGCATTGTTATTCAATTCAGGTACAGTAAAGGCAAATAATTTCTTGTCATCTGCATGCAAAGGGATAGAAAAGAAGCAATCCCGTAAATCTACTGCAACTAAATCCAAATTACTTGGGATCAGGTTAGGGTTAGGCAAACCACATTGTAACGCTCCCATTGGTTGAAGGATGGAGTTAATGGTTCTCAGATCATGCAAAAATCTTCATTTTCCATTTTTCTTTTTAATAACAAATACCGGAGTGTTATATGGACTAGAAGTTGGCTCAATGTGTCCTAATTGTAGCTGCTCAGCTACCAATTGATGTAAAGCTGTAAGCTTTTCTTTTGGAAGTGACCATTGGTCAATCCAGACTGGCTGAGAGGTTAACAATTGTAATTTTTCCATTATCCAATAACAATTTTTGTGCGAAATTGTGACAGCAAATCTCTACCCCGCAAGTTTATATGCAGGGGCAACACAAGAGGTTGAATCCTTGCAGTCTCACCAGTTTCTCTATGCAATGCCTTCAACCAATGTACACTACTTCTTGCAAACTGCATACCACCCACTCCACGAACAGCCAGAGAGTCCTCAAGCACCCATTCATTTGGCCATTCCTTTTGGCGTATCACAGAGACATCTGCTCCGGAATCTATAAGGCCAGAAAATGATTTTCCCTGAATTTAAATTGTCATTTTTGGTTGGTCTGTAGTCAAATTTTTTGTCAGCATGAGCAATTCTGCAGCAACTGGAGAAGTTGCCATTTCAGTGGACCCAAAACCACCACTTCATGGGATCCCAATTAAAGGATTTATAGGGATGTATGGAAGCAATAATAACTGGGCAATAGAGTCACCGGCCATTAATGATGCAGGAGTATCAGTGTACAATTGTATCTTAATAACCCTTTTATAATCTTGATCAATAACTCCTGGAATAACAAAAAACCATTTTTCTGATGCAGAAGACATGGGAAGTACTAATCCCACTGTTTTTTCTGGCAGTGGCCCATGCAAATGAGTGTCCTCAATATACACTTGATTAGGAAAGGTCACATTAATTGAGTTCAACATTTTTAAACCCAAACCTGCACTCCCAGTAATTGCAGACAATGCTTTTGTGACAGCCTTGGGAGCAGGGCTAGCCACACGCCCCAAATTTAGTTTCCCGGATTTTGGTTCTGATCAGAGCGATATTGATTTGCCCAATGAAACCCTTTTTTGCATTTTGGACAGACCAATTTTGGACGGACGTCCTTAATTTTGTTTTTGTTAAGTGCCACCCCCCCCCAGGGGCACGGCACTGGGCTTTAAAATGGCCAGACTTTCCACAATTAAAACAATTCCCTGTAGGTTTCATTCCTTTTTGCAATGCCATAGCCAAAGTCTCCATGTTGTAAGCCTGAGAACCCACCACTGCATATGCCTTTAACAGATCAGCCAGAGTAACCTCACCTCTAGCCACCAAGGGCTGTAAGATACGCTTGCAGTCAGTGTTTGCATTTTCAACTGCCAATTTCAGCAAAAGTTCTTTTGCAGTTTCCTCATTAGAGATTTGCCTGGTAATAGCCAATTGTAGCCTTTCCACAAAATCATCATAAGACTCAGATGCTGTTTGCTTAATTTGAGAAAAAGACCATGCTGGGGTTCCCATATCCTGGATGCAGGACAACGCCCCAAGGACAGCTGCCATAACCACTAGAAATACATGATCAGACAAATTAGCAGCTTGATCAGCAGTGGATTCAAACAAGCCTGCCCCATAGATTTGGTCTGGCGTATACAGCCCCCCTGAATTCCTTCCCCTAGTGACAGCTTCCCTTTGGTATTCTGAGTCAAAAACCACATACTGAATAGAGCTCAATATCATTCTCATTAAATCTTTCCAGTCACTAGGAATCATGCGTGAGGTAGCCAAACTTGTCAGGAGCCCCTTTGTAAAAGGACTTTGAATACCATAATCTTTAACTGCTTTTTTAATTTCCCTAAGAACTGCTAAAGGAATCGGAACCCATTCAGTCTGCAGATTGCCTTGAGCATCCACTTGCCTATTGACTGGAAACAAATTCATCTGGGGAATCTCATCAGGCTCTAATTTCCCCTCATTGAAAGCCTGATGCATCATTGCTTGAACTTTTCCCATTTTTGGTTGGATTTTATCATCCACAGGCATAGGCGCTGTTGGAAATGATAAAGCACACTCCAGTTTTGGGGTAGGAGGGTGCAATACAATTCCTTTATAAGGAGGAGGTTCTACTAAAGTTTTTAAAAGAGATTGTTGCTGGGTCTCTAAAGCAGTCATAACAACCTTCCAATATATCAAAATTTCAGCTGTTGCCCATGGCTCTTCATGAAGGATAGTTCCAATTCTCCTCCATGTGTCTATCTTTAAAGAGCCTTTCTCTGGATACCAGGGACATTGCCACCAGATCTCTTGCAGCGGCTCTCTCACATTATCTTTTGAAAGAACTATTTGCTCCCCCTCAGAGGGTTTAAAGATAAAGAAGTTTGTCCTGACTAACTTCAGCAACTCACTAACATGCCGTTCCTGTGGCTGAGAGAGTTTTCCCCCCATGTTCCCTGAAAAAATCCTATTGTCCAGCAATAGTTAAGTACGTACTTTACCTATTCCAGGCGAGGAAACACGGAGGTCCGGACACATACCACCTGCAGTGGATCATGTCAGGGTCACCACTTGTGTTGGTCTCCCATGGAATGAATGAGACACAGGCTGGTGTACTCGGGATGGGAGTCCAGAGCAAATTCTAGTGCTCCCTTTTATTGAGAATTTTGTACATAGTAAGCATTCACATTGTGGATTAAAATAATTACATATAGTACACAGAATTGATTACAGTTTTCTGAGCTGCTTAAATGTTTCTGGTGTTTGCTTTTAAATTTCCTTGCTTTATCTCAGTGACCCTTAGGCAGACATGTATGTATAAGGTCTTAGACTAATCATTACCCAATACTGAAGTCAAAGTTTATTCCCACAAGAACCAAGTTCAAAACACTTGTCATGATTTTGGTCTTTAAATTATAATGCATTAAGACAAAATATTCTCTTAGGGCTACTGGTTTTGTGTGTAAAACTCTAAATAATAGCAAATATCAGAATTTATATCAGAATTTGGCACCTAGTTCTAGAAGCACATGGTTGTTAGTTACTGTTCTGTATGGTTAATTTGCATTCTTGTAAATACGCCTTCCGATTGGCTACCCGATTGGCTGAGCAGGCCATGGCTGATTGGCCATGATGAGTCCCCCGTGATTGGAGGGAACCAATCGTGGGGAATTCAAAGCGGTGTCATTGGACGTGGCTTGGCTGGCTAGGTCGATATAAGCCGCGGTCTAGCCTAGCCGCCCCGAGCCAATCTCGGGACTTAATAAAAGAGCTGAACTAAGTCACGGGCTCCCGAGCTTCCTTCCAGTGACGAACTTAACACTGGCGATGAAGGTAGGATCGCGGAATTGAAACCCACCGAGCACGTGGTGCTGCAGACAAAGAAACCGACAAGATGGCCAGCATTGCACCACCCACACCCTTCAACCAAGCTACTGAGGACTGGGAATCCTACATAGATCGGTTCCTGATGTTCCTAGAAAGTAGCAACCTCAAGGAAGCGAACGGACAGAAAAAAAGGCCGTTTTCCTGACACACTGCGGGCCCGCAGTGTTTAAGATGGCGAAAGCTCTCGCAAAGCCTGAAGATGTGAAAGAGATGGACTAGGCTGACTTCGAGCTGTTGTTGCGAAGCCACTACACCCCTGCCGTACCCATCCTCATCCGGCGACACGACTTTTACCACCAGGATCAGAAAAGGGGTGAGAGCATTGGCAACTTCGTAGCCAACCTCCGAAACCTGGGGGGCATGTGCGGCTTCACCGATATGGACGGGGCACTCCAAGACCACGTTGTCCTCAGGCTCAGGGACCCAGTTCTACAGAGCCAACTGATGGCCAAGGGCGACATTTCTCTCGCTGACACCATCGCCGAGGCAACCGTCGCCAAAGCGACCCGAAAATACGCGGCCCGAATGCGGAGACCAGGTACCGGGGACCCAGCCATGACAACTGAGATGACACCAGAAGCAAGCCGCTAACTCACCACCACCCACCATGGCGACCTCGACTCCGCCACCGACACCACGGACGATGAAGACATTCCGGAACCAGCAAACAGAACTGTCATTACAAAAAGGTTGTTTACTATGGGGGGATAGGGTTGTTATTCCGGAAAAATTACAATGGAAGGTATTGGACTTGTTACACGAGGGGCACCCAGGCATTGTTAGAACCAAAGCCCTGGCCAGGAGTTACGCCTGGTGGCCAGGGATGGACAAAGAGATTGAGGGTTGGGTGGCAGCATGAAAACGGTGCCAAGAAACCAAGCCGAGCCCTCCCACCGCACCAATCCTGGAATGGGAAACCCCCAGGGGACCATGGTCCAGGATTCACATAGATTTTGCCGGGCCCACAAAGGGACACACATTCCTCATCACGGTAGATGCTTATTCCAATTGGTTGGAGGTAAGCAACATGAAAACCACCACTACGGAGGTTGTCACCAAGGAACTCAGCAAGTTGTTCACAACCCACGGCCTCCCAGACGTCATCGTATTGGATAATGGGCCCCAATTCACCTCGCTGGAATTCGAAAAATTCCTAGCAGAGTGGGGAATATGGCATGCCCTGACAGCGCCAGCACATCCGGTGGTGAATGGGAGGGCGGAGGGCGAATGGGAGGGTTCAATTTATGAAAAAAACAATTCAAAAAATAGAAAATATAGAGAAATAGAGAAATCCAAGAAAAAATAAATAAAATGCTTTTTATACAACACATCACCCCAAACATGACAACCAACAAAAGCCCGGCAGAGGTATTAATGGGGAGGAAATTAAGGTCCCCACTCGACAGACTACACTCCACGTACAACCCAGAAAACCCCCCAAACTTCTCAAGCAAACACCGAACATTTACACCAGGCAACGAAGTATACGCAAAGAACCTTACCGGGTACCCACTCTGAGTACCAGCAACCATAACCCAAGTGACAGGTCCTCACTTGTACTGGCTACAGACAGCCAATGGACGAGCATGGAAGACACGCATCAATCAATTAAGATCGAGAACCTACATGGGAAATACAACCGACACGCAAACACACACAGAAGAAGAAACCTCAGGGGGAAGGGGAAACTCAGATACCAACCAAGAGGGGAGGGGGAACCCAGAAAACCAAAACAACCACCCCCCACAAAAAGAACCCAACCATACTCACCAGCAGAACCACCGATGGAGGACCAACTCAAAGCCTCGTCTGGTAGGAGCAGCCCAGCAAGCTCAACCAGCCCGGAAAGACCAGGTGGGAACAACAGGACCAGCAGCTCAACCAACCCGGGTAGACCAGGAGGGAGCTGCAGCGAAAGGCTGGGCCCAACCTTCCAGGAGGTTCCATCAGGAAGGCAAGGAGCAACACAGAACCCGTCCGAACCGCTCGCAGATCAGACGCCAACTAACCTGCACAGGTCCAGTAGACAAGTACGGAGCCCCGCCTACTTACGGGACTACGTTACGTAGGACCATACCAAGAGGGGAGGGGTGTTCTGTATGGTTAATTTGCATTCTTGTAAATATGCCTTCCGATTGGCTAAGACGCACAGCAACCCGATTGACGAGCAGGCTGCGGCTGATTGGCCGCGATGAATCCCCCGCAATTGGAGGGAACCGATCGCGGGGAATTCAAAGCGGTGTCATTGGCCACGGCTTGGCCGGCTAGGTCGATATAAGCCGCGGTCTAGCCTAGCCGCCCCAAGCCAATCTCAGGACTTAATAAAAGAGCTGAACTAAGTCACGGGCTCCCGAGCTTCCTTCCAGCGACGAACTTAACAGTTAAATAGTTTTCAATGAGACATTCTACCAGTTATAGTAATTGGTGCTCTGGAGAGAAACAGCAGAGATGACCAACTGATATCTGTTGATCTTTTTTGCTTTTCCTTCCCAGTATTAAGTGCAGCAACAATAGTCACCACTGAATTGATGAAGGGAACAGAGCTCTCTTCTCCTTCCTTAAACCATGGCTTGTTGCAGAATTTTGTATTATCTGAAAAACTAGGCATACATTTAGCAGAAATGTGGACACCAAAGCTGTTTAGAAAAGCAAGAACGTTTCTAGCTTTGCCATATAGAGAAAAGAATTACTACTCACGTTCTGCTGGTTAGAAGCCTCCATGTAATTACAGCATATTCTTAGTCATAGAAGAAACTTTTAACACACAGCTGCTGAATAGGTAGGTATAAGACCAACTCCTTCTCTTGCAGATCTTTCTGCTCACCGTAAGAAACTTGCCTCTTTTTTCTTCACATGATATTTACTCACAAAAGCAAGTGAACACCTGGTTAGGATTTCAGTTTACAGATTGAGATATAGTAATTGCACATGTCACTTCTTGAGATGATGGACAAAATGATATCTCACAATTTCATATGCAAAGGTGTTGGAGGGAAAGCATCTTCCATCAAATCTGAAGGAAGGTGGTTAGCTTAGGATGTTGAGGTTTTCATGGAATTCTGTGATAGCTTGAATTTTTTTTCTGTAGTCTAGGGGAAAAAAACTTTATCTGCAAGAGTCTACCCCCTCCCAACTTCCTCTCCTTTCCCACTTAGTCATTTAGAAATATTGCTGTGGATGTCACCTGAAAGGTGAAACTGGAGCAAATGGCTAAATGTATTCAACATTTTTACCCTTAGTCTCTTGACTTGTTAGGTAACATTCAGAAGCCCCAACTTCTTGATCAGGGGATCTAGGAAGTTGGTGTGGGTTTACAGTTTCTGAGTCTTGAAAAAGCATGAATAGCCCTGCTATCTATCACATAATATATTCCCTAATGCCTTGCTTCTGCCTCCTCCTTCAGCCTATGCCAGGGGTATCAAACTGACGTCATCATGTGAAGTATTGTGACTTTTTTCCTTTGCTAAACTGGGCATGAATGTGGCCATTTTGTGATGCATCTGGTCCATGGACCTCAGGTTTGACAGCCCTGACCTATGCCATTCAAGACAAGTACCATTCAAGTACTTTTCAAAAAAGTACTTATAGTAAAAGTTACTATAAGTAGGGTTATCCCTGATTCTGAAACCATAAGGACAATGGTGAATAGAAATTTGCCATATATAATTAATATTGCTATTGTAGTTGCAAAATTACTATTTTTATAGCCACTTTGAAGAGTAAAAATGCAGTGAGGCAAAATAAATACTATAATGATCCCATTTCTATCCATTTTTAATAAGTTAGATAGTTAACATTATGGTGCCTCTGAGATTAGGGCTGCCCTAGCGAACTTTTTAGCACAAATGTTCCTTTCTTATGTCAGCTCTGTCTAAAATTCATGGACCTTTTCACCCTAAAATAAGACACATCTTTTGATGTAACCAATTCATCAGAGCCATGGTGGTGCAGTAGTTAGAATGCAGTACTCCAAGCTACTGCTGGTTGCTGGCTGCCAGCAATTTGGCAAGTTCAACTCTCTCCGACTCAAGGCTGATTCAATTTTCCATCCTTCTAAGGTCAGTAAAATGAGGACCCAGATTGTTGGGAACAATATGCTGACTCTATAAACTGCTTACACAGGACTGTAAAGCACTGTGAAGCCATATATAAGTCTAAGTGCATATTGCTATTGCTATCAGAACTCGCCAACACCAACAACTTTTAAAAGGATGTTTTTTCAACTTCCAAACTCTGGAGTTTTGATCTGGAACAAATTAAGAAAAGAAACTATTAGATATATCTACTTTGTTTGCCTTCACCAATCCTACTATAGTTAATGGAGAAAGATCCTTCAATCATGATAGCAGCTGTATACTATGTCTGAGTGTATTTCATGGAAATTCTGTGAATTGCACTTTAATAGTTTTTAAAGAGGAGGAGAACTGCTATATATCATATTATGGATCTGTAGCAATTAGATCACATGCACACTTATGTCTCTTTCAGCTGTTCCTAAGGAAGCCATAAGAACTGGAATTCTTTCAGAACTCATGTTTCAGTACTTTTTCTGATAGATTTAAGCTCTTCCATCAGTATTTCAGATATGGAAGCTGACTTCCTGGTTGCAGCTGACCAGGCCTTCTCTGCTTCTGTATTTTTCCACATCTCTCAACAATAGAGGGAAAAGAGCACAGAAGATTTGGGATGCCGCTCTAACCTTCTTTCCTTTTGTTCTCTATTTCTTTTCCCAAATTGTACAATACCTTTACCTGTAAAATCATGGAATTAATTATTAACCAATCCATTATCCTCCAGTTAGAGACAAGCAACCTACTCTCTAATAAACAATTTGGTTTCAGAAAAAACTATCCTGTAATCTTCAACTCTTACACTGCAAAAACATATGGACTATACAATTCGATCAGGGCAAAGCAATAGACGCAATCTACATAGACTTCTGTAAAGCCTTTGATTCAGTGGTACATGACATACTACTCCTAAAACTAAAATTTTACGGTATCTGTGGACAACTGCATAACTGGATAGAAGCATTCCTGTCAAACAGACAACAAATGGTCAAAATTGGGAGCGTCCTATCAAATTCTGTACCTGTCAACAGTGGTGTCCTCCAAGGCAGTGTTTTAGGACCAACTCTCTTCATACTCTACATAAATGACCTCTGTGATCATATTAAGAGCAACTGAGTTCTCTTCACTGATGATGTAAAGCTATTCAATACCACAGACAATACTACTACCCTCCAAAAAGACCTTGACTATGTATCAGAATGGTCAATCAAATGGCAACTTCAAATCTCAACAAATAAATGGTCTGTCTTACATATTGGCAGAAAAAATCAGAAAATAAAATACAAGCTAAATAGTCAAGACCTTGCTGAGAATCCAAACTTTGTCAAGGACCTTGGAGTACTCATCTCAAATTATCTAAGTGCTAGAGCCCACTGCAACTACATAGCCAAAAAGGCATTAAGAGTTATTAATCTAATCCTATGTTGCTTCTTTTCTGGTAATATCACACTACTAACTAGAGCAGGGGTGGGCAAACTTTTTGGCTCGGGGGCCGCATTGACTTTTAAAATTTGATAGATGGGCCGGGTCAGCACAAGATTTTTTGGGAATCGCCCCCCCTTCCCCCCTTCTCCTCCTTTCCCTCCCCTCGGAGGCCCCTTGAGTCAGGAGTTGCTACCGCTGGTGAGGCTCCAGTCCCACGTTGCCTCGGGAAGGGAAAGGCAAAAAGGAAGAGCCGCGGCGGTGCTTTGCAATGGCAACAGTGGCACCGGAGGCTCAGGCTCAGCAGTTTCTGGTTTTGCCTTTTCCTTTCCAAGGCAATGTGGGACTGGAGCCGCGCGGAGCTGCGCCAGCGGTAGCAACTCCTGACAGCCCCAGCCAGACACCTGAGCGGAGCCCGGGCAGAACTGCCTGTTGCTGCTGCTGGAGCACTGCCGGGTCGCCTCCTCCAAGCAGCCCACCCGCCTACCCACCGGGCTTTCCCTCTGCTGCGCAGCTCGGGGCCAGCTGCGAGCGCCTGTGAGTTAAAACGAAGCCAAAAGTTGCTGGGAAGTTGCTCGGTTTTCCAGGGCTTCCAGGGCTTTGCAAAGGGCAAAGTTTGCAGGCGGGAGCGTCTTCCCGCCGAGGAGTTTGAAGGGTTCCGCCCAGCGGGCAGGACAGGCTGCTTGGAGTGGGCTGACGTGCGGCTCGGGGCGAGGCGCGAGTGCCCATGAGTTAAAAGTTTCTGGGAAGTTGCTCTGGTGCTGGGAGCAGGCTTTTAAAGTGCCATCTGAGCAAAGTTTAAGCAGCCCGCCTGCCTGCCGGGCGGAACCCTTCCTGCTTTTCTTTCCTACCCCTAGATCACTCCGCACTGTTTTGCAGCTTTGGGGGCCACGCAGCACAGGGCAAAATGCCACGCCCAGTGATTTTTTTTCAGGGGCGGACTGGATTGGACAGACCAACGGGCCGGATGTGGCCTGCGGGCCGTAGTTTGCCCACTCCTGAACTAGAGCATACAAAACCTTTGCTAGACCCATACTTGAATACAGCTCATCATATCATGTATCTGATATTAACACAATTGAAAAAGTCCAGAAATATTTCACAAGAAGAGTTTTCCGTTCCTTTACTCATTGCAGAATACCTTATGCCATCAGACTTGAAACTCTAGACCTAGAAAACCTAGAACTACACCGCCTCTGGTC
Source organism: Hydrophis major (assembly GCA_033807585.1). Taxonomy (NCBI): domain Eukaryota; kingdom Metazoa; phylum Chordata; class Lepidosauria; order Squamata; family Elapidae; genus Hydrophis; species Hydrophis major. The sequence goes on along the minus strand of CM066331.1, from coordinate 69,703,501 downwards.
CGATCTATATAAAATCATACATTGCAATGTCCTACCTGCAAATGAATACTTCAGCTTTAATCATAACAATATAAGAGCACACAATAGATACAAACTCAAGGTTAATCGCACCAAACATGACTGCAGAAAATATGACTTCAGCAACAGAGTGGTCAATGTTTGGAATGCTCTACCTGACTCTGTAGTTTCTTCCTCAAAACCCAAAAACTTTAACCTTAGACTGTTTACTATTGACCTCAACCCCTTCCTAAGAGGCCTGTAGGGGGCGTGCATAAGTGCACCAATCGTGCCTGTAGTCCCTGTCCTATTTTTTTTTATTTTTCTTATAAGTATCTATCTCATGTATTCAAAACTATATTTATTCTTATATCTGTATCTTGTAAGTGATTGACAAATCATATAAATACTAAATAAAATACCTTGTTGTTCATTCTGATGGCCTTGTATTCTTGATGAATGTGGAGCATGTTTTAACAGTCTCTGAATAGGAAAACTAAACATAACCAAATAAAAAGTTTTTATTTGATTTAATTAGTAAGGAGAAGCTTGGGGTTATGTTTCTCTGCCTCATTTCCCTCCTGCTTATCTTTTTATTTTGTACCTAGAAAACTCTCATCTGACCACAGTGCGTGAAACTGGCTTCTGGTTTCCTCCTTTTTCTCAGGCAGATTTTTCTTCCCTCTTAGCTGAAGTGTTATTATTTCTCAAAGCTTTTAGTAGACTACAAAACTAATGTGGATGTTAATTACATTGTAAGCAACCAGCTGAGATGCATTAGCAAATCGCTCAAGGGAAAAAGGAAAGATTGTGTTTGTGACAGACTATGAATGTGTGAGAGAGAAATCTAAGGCATTTTCACACCATCCCTAGCCAATCTAATTAAGAATTTGCAAATATTAAATAATCCATCTCCCAATGAAGGCAAAAAAAATGCTTTCATTCAGTCCTCATGCAGAATGACTTCATCTAAACTGCTGGGTGACTGGCTGAATATTCCAGAGCCTTTTGATTAGTAAACATAGTCAGTTCTGAGTAGACTCTCTAGAGCAAATTCAAGACCTCAGCCTCTGGCTGTCAATATCCAGCTTGGCCTCTTGCTGCTTTGTTATGGGAGACAGACTAGAGGTTATTTGCTTTATTTAGTAAGGCTCAGCCTGGCTTTTCAATATATATGCATAGCCTCCTCATGCAGCCTAGAACAAACAAGGTCAACTAATTCTGCTCTATACAGATTCTTCAGTCCATATGATCTATTTGGTGGCAAAAAGTGAGAATTTTCTGATTTTTTTTGCTGCCTTGCAGTATCATCCAGACTTTTGCACCCCAAATCTGATAACCATAACCATGACCAAAGAAATAAGCATGTTTAGTTGAGAAGCAGTAAAAGAATGCAGTTTTAATGACTTTTTTAAAACAGCCAAGTCCAAGCCTACTTCACAAGTGTTTCATGCTCTCTCAACCAAATGCCAAAGAAATTATCAGTGCCTGGGTCAGCTGTGTCTCAAAGGGTGAATTTTGGCTTTGCAAAAGGCAGATTTTAAAAGAATTCATGCTTGCTGCTGATCAGTTTTCTGTCAGGCTCCTGGGAGTTTCCAGTAGAGTGGTATTGGCATTCAATAGCCTGAACTCCTGAGTAAAAAAGAAACGGCAGCATCCAAGAGTTCATTGGAAGCAAGGGAGAGGCCTAGTTCACCTAAAGTAATCCATTAGGCTGACAGGACAATCATCAAAGGGTTTCAGATGTTATATATTCTGAAGGGATCAATATTTATAACTTATTCAAGGTAAAAATAACCTTAAAATCAAAATAGCTAAAGGAGATTTAACTCTTTTTACTTATTGTGTGGGGACAAGATGAAGACCATATTGAAAGGATATGGAGCAAAAAGTTATCAAGTATGTTTGTCCTACAGTTATGGATGAGTGGGTAAAGATGCTAAGTAAAATGTACCAAGGCTTCAGTTTAAAAACAAAAACAAGATTGAAGCTAGAAGCCTGAATTTGGTGTATATCATAAACATTCCAAAGCAGAGCATAATACCAATTGCTTCCAGTAGTTACCTAATTGTGCAAATAGAGATCTACCATCAAAGGTAAAACATAAGAAACTTTGGGAGCCCTCTAGGGATCCCATAAGAGTATGTGATTTAATTGAAAAGCAATGAGTTAAATGTTTAAGATATGAATGAATATCAATACTAATGAATAGATTTGAATTATTTTTGATAATATAGTATAATTTTAAAATGTACCAGACGGAATCCCAATGTATGTTATGTGTTTTATATTAAGTATTATAAATATAGGGGAAAGAGATAAAGGCATCATACTCCATGTAGTGTACAGGAGAAATACTTCTTCTTTTTTTTAAAGAAGAAAAATAAATGGTTGGCTGAAATAGAACAGACAATAATAAATATTATGATATGAATTGAGAGGAGATAATTAAAATAAAATAAAATTGAGAAAATTTAAAGGAGAGAAGAAGTTATATAGAAAACTGAAAATGTTAATAAGATATGAAATGGTATGTAAAATGAATATGAAGTTGAATTTTTGTCTGTATCAAGAGTTTTAACCCGGGACTAAGCAACTTTCAGAAAAGAGATTTTTTATGCTTTTATGTTTTGTGTTTATGTCTATTTATGTATTGTTTGTTTTGAAAATAAAACTTGTTAAAAAAAAACATAAGAAACTATGCAATATGATTTAGATTTATGACTTCAATGTAATGTTGATAATACAAATTTTTCGGTTGGGTGCTTTTTTCTGAAAGCATACATTATTATTGCAGGTTGGGAAATTTTGGGAGTTGAAATCTACATGTCTTAAAAGTTCTCCTAGAATGTTTGTGAATCATAACTTTAACCATAAGTACTTCTTGATAGTGAGAAATTCTCAGAATATGCAGCAGTATTCATTATCTAAGATACAATTTATCACTTTATAAAAGGTAACAATCATATTTCCTAAAGATTTCAAGAATTATAAAGTTGAAACCATGATCGTTAAGCATAGCAGGATACTCAATGATGAAAATATCTGATAAATTTATAGCAAAGGGTAAAAAAAGACATTATGAAAGAATCCCAGCAACTGTTTACATCCAAATTTGACTAAAGCTGTACAATGACTTTAAACTTTTGCATTATCATTTTTAAAGGTTCTTTCTAGGAAACTTGGTTTTAAAAGCAGCAAGCAGTTAGGAACAGTAACTTATTACATGGGATAGTGTTGCAATAAATCTATCAACCACATCTTGTAGTTTTATCACCAGTCCAAGTTCAGAACACAGAAGCAAGGTCACTAGAAGCATAGTATCCACAGGAGTAAATAAACTTAAAATACAAGCCAGATTCAACACCAGGTATTTATTTGTAGTAAGGATTCAGTTGAATTTGAATTCTAGGCTAACCTCCATGGAACAACATTGTTCAGTAGCGTTTTGTCCTTCTTACATTACTTGCTAACTATAAGAAGATCTTTTTAACCCACTGCTATGATTCTGGTTAGGCTTGGTTTCCTTCAGCAAATTAGTCTGAACTAGCTCCGCTTGCTTCAGCTGTTTGTTAGCAGAGGCAAGCACTTCTACACGCGTCTTCTAACTTTTGATAAACACATATACTGGAATCCTGAGCATAGGTGGACTTAACTTCCTGTCTGTGCAAAATTTGTTGGGTCAGAGAGGACAGTTTTGCTATTGGCTTAGCATAGTACTCAAATTTGGAAGTGCAAAGAATGGAACTTGGGATGCTTCCTTTATAACACTAGGCTGAAGCTGCCATACCTTACTTGGTCAGTCCACACTATGGCCATTGCAAAGAAGGCCCAACCCCACCTGCACTTTCTGAGGCTGCTGAAAAAAGAGTGGTCTGGGTGAAAAGTTGCTGGTTACTTTTACTGTTCTACCATCGAGAGCATTTTGGCATACTGTGTAACAGTGTTGTTATGGACTAAGCCAACACAGCGATATAACCCTAAACAGCTTTTACTTTACAGCAGGCTTGTAATCCTGCACTTCTCATTGGCCCACAAATAGCGATTCGTAATTGGTTGTTTTGGGCCAGTCTGATTGGCTGTTAATAGTCCCCACTGATTGGATGCTTGCGAAAGTGGTAAACTCAAACCATTGGTTGTTTTGACAGCTGTCAGCTCTATAAAAGAGCTGCTGCTGCTACCCAAGTATTTGCTCTGTTCTTATTTTACAATAAAGAGTTGAAGTCATTGTATGATGTCTCATCTCCGTTCCTTGCGCCCATGCCCAGGACATAACACTGGCGATGAAGGTGGGATGTGGAGACAATAGAGCTGACTAAGTACATATCGAACAAGACAGAGCACGTGGCGAAAGAGCGCACGCAACAAATGGCAAGATGACCAGCGGTGCCATACCACCCGCTCCATTCGACCCAGCAACCGAAGACTGGGACTCGTATATAGATCGCTTCCAGATGTTCCTAGAGACCAACAATTTAAAAGATGCTATGCCTGGCAAGAAACGAGCGGTGTTCCTGACTCATTGTGGCCCCGCTGTTTTCAAAATGGCTAAAGCACTAGCAAAACCGGTGGAAGTGAAGACCATGGATTGGGATACCCTCACCCCAATCCTCTAGGCCCATTACACACCCGCAGTACCTACACTGATATGAAGACACAAATTTTACCAGAGGGACCAACAGAAGGATGAGAGCTTTGGGAATTTCGGAGCTGACCTCTGGAACCTAGGAGGCCTTTGTGGTTTTGCAAACTTAGAGGAAGCCCTAAGAGACCGCATAGTTCTTGGATTAAATGCACCGCACGTGCAGAGTAAACTGATGGCAAAAAGCGACATCAGCCTTACAGATGTCATTGCCGACGCTACTGCCACAGAAGCAACCAGGAAGGCAGCCGCTTGAATGCGCTGAGCGAACGCGCCGCTTCGCCAACTCGCTAACGATAGCCCACTCGCCACTGAGAAGCACGCTACCACCACCCACCATGAAGACCTCGAGTCATCCTCAGACAGTGAGGAAGAGAAGGTCAACCGGCTCCGCTCAGAACGAGAGCAAAGGAACCAGAGACGTCCGCACCAATGTGCTGGTTGCGGGGCAAACCACCCACGATTGGACTGCAAATTCCTTGACGCACTCTGCCGTACTTGAGGAAAAAGAGGCCACATCGCAAAAGTCTGCAGAAGCAAGCGAGAGTCCAGTCCCAGCTGAAGGGAGAACAACCTCCGTCGGGAGACAGGCAAACCTCCTGAGAACCAGGACCGTCTGAACCAACAAGGGAACAACCACTACTACTACAGAAATCAAGCACCTGCCTCTTCAACGAGATGAGAAGAGGCCCACCAAACCATTATTATCGGCCACGCTTCATCGTTCGATGCAAGAAAGATCCGCGTAAGGGTTACTATTGAGAATCGACCGTGCGTGATGGAAGTTGATTCGGGATCATCCCTATCGATGGTATCCTGGAAAACCCTCAAACAGCTGATCCCTGCCATCTGCCGCCAGGACCTCAACACGCAATGAATCATCCTGAAAGACTACCAGGGAAACAGAATTCCAGTTGTCGGTTCCAGCCAAGTATCCTTCAAGGACCACACAGCGACGCTTCCCCTGACTGTCGTCGATCGTGACCAACCCAGCTTGTTAGGGTTACAGTGGTTCGCCCCACTCGGGATTGAACTAGCCGGCATATACCAAACCAGAAGCAACGACTGGGAAGAGGCTCTCATCCAGGAATTCCAGGATGTGTTCACAGGAACATTAGGCAAGTACAAGGGGACCACTATATCATTTAATCTCATCCCCGATGTAGCTCCCATTCGGCTTAAGCCTCGTCGGGTGCCTTTTGCCCTAAAGCCGAAGATCGACGAGCAGCTAGATAAACTGATATCCCAGGGCGTATTGGAACCGATTGACCATGCCCGCTGGAAAACTCCAATAGTAACGCCCATGAAGCCAGATGGTTCGTTAAGAATTTGTGGGGATTACCGGGCCACCCTAAATCATGCTCTTCAACAGAGCACTTACCCAGTATCGGTGGTTCAACACCTTCTTCATTCCCTGGGTGGTGGAAAAATATTTGCGAAATTGGACTTAGCTCAGGCGTACCAGCAACTACCTGTAGATGCGACAACTGCAGAAGCCCAGACAATAGTTACACATAGAGGCGCTTTCAAGTGCAATAGACTCCAATTCGGAGTAAGCGTGGTGCCGGGCATTTTCCAAAGTTTAATGGAGAGACTATTATAAGGCATAAAAGGCGTTGTGCCTTATTTTGACGACATCCTAATATCTGCCCCTACTAAAGAGTTATTAGTACAACGACTCAGAAAAGTTCTTCAGAAATTTAAAGACGCTGGTCTGAGGGAAAAAAGGGACAAGTGCCAACTTTGTACGGAGAGAGTGGAGTTCCTGGGATACCTTCTCGACGGACAGGGAATCCACCCCACCGAAAAAAAACTAACCGCAATCAAAAACACCCCGAGACCTAGGAATAAGACAGACCTCCAAGCCTTCCTGGGACTCATTAACTTTTTTTTTTTTTAAAACAAATTTTATTAATTTTACAGAGAACACAATAAAACATAAACAAAACTAGAAGATCTTTTCTGAAGGTTGTCTGATCCCGGGCTGAAACTCTTCACACAGACACAAGTTCAAACATCATATTCACTTTATCTATCCTTCCATATCTTATTATCATTTTCTTTTTTATATTATATATATAAACCATTTTTATCAATTTTATATAAACAATGCACAAGGCATAACAGCTTATAAGTTCTTTTCTAAGAAAAAATAATAAAAGAAGAAAACCAATAGAACATAACAATCCCAAATTATAGTATCAATACTTTGTCTATTTAACTTCATATCTTATCCCAACTTCTCCTTTTCATCCAAATTATTTCTTATTAATTAAATTTTTTTTTGCCTTTTTTCAATATACAACATCAAAAAAAAAACCCAAAACATAACAAAACCTTTATATATCCTTTCATATCTTATTACCATTTTCAATAATATTCTTTGTCTGTTCTATTTCCAACTATCCATTCATCTTTTTTCTTTTATTATACTTCTCCTATACACCAATTGGAGTAATGTCTATAACTCATTACCCTAACTTAAAAGTACTTCATATAACAATTTTTCTTGGGATTCTGTTTAAAAGATTCTAAAATTACACAATGAATTTTATACTCTAAATACACATATAAAAAACACAATCTTATGTACCCTCCAGAATCCCTCTTTTATCCTAAATTAAATTCACCCATTGTCTTTGAACAAACTTTTTTTCTTTAGATCTTGCTTCCCCACATTGAGGCTTCTCCTCCCCCCCTTTCTCTCTTGCTTATTCTTCTCCTTGCCCTTTTTACCCCTTTGTCTTTCCTCCTCCCTTTTCTTACTCCCTTTCCTTTGCTTTCTAACCTTGCCTCCACCTTTCTACTCATTTTCTCTTCTTTGGTTGTTTTTATAATTCTTAAAATCCCCTTTTTCTTATCCTTTTTCTCCTCCTCCCCGGAAAGAACCCATTGTTCATCAAAGATGGCTTCTTCTTCCTCTTCTTCTTTGTCCCAGTCCTTCTGCTGCGTAGTCAACTTTTCATAAGTACATAACGCCATTTCTAAGAATTGAAACAAAGTGCCCAAAGTATCTTCTTTTTTATATTTTTGATATTCAGTCTTTAGTTCATCCACAAGCAATGCCATTATGAAAAAAGAAACTTTTCCCAAAACAACCACAAATATTTTTAATCAAGAATAATTCAAAATAAAAATTCCAAAAATTAATACTTTTCTTCCTTTTTCTCTTTCTCTTTCTGGGGTTAATGTTTAATCAAAGAGGTCCAATTACCATATACCTTTCTCTTTCTGGGGTTAATGTTTAATCAAAGAGGTCCAATTACCATATACCTTTCTTTGGGATTCTAGGCAATCTCCTCCTTTTTCAGCTTCTGCTCCAATTTTTTTTTCCTCTCCCTTCCCACTTGCATTATCAATTTTAAATAATCAGAAATCCATACCTCCAACAAGGGTTTTCCAATTTCTTAAGTTTTTCAATGTCCAAAAACCCTTTTGTCCCTTAGCTTCAACTCTCAAAACAATTCACTTTCAATGTCCAATATGTCCAAACATATCTGCTGTTTCCATGGGGTGGGAGAGTGAAGAAAAAAAAAAAAGTTTCCTTTAACAGCTTCTCCGCCGCTTTCGATCTTCTTAGGGATACAATGTATCCTCCAGCAATTCAAACAGCTCAGTTCCAACCAATTTGAAAGATGTTACTTGACCCGGCTCAGACAACACTTTCACTCTTCTTACTTCCTCCAGCGCAATCTTACCCGGTTGCTGGCTTCTTCGTGGCGGCCATTGCTGACCGCCGCTCCACCGCCTTGGGAAAAAGGGGTTTTTCTGGAGGAGAAGGGGGTCTGCGACACCCCCAACCCCCTGTCCGACTCCCCTCTCTCTTCAGCTGTCCCTACAGAGCAGCCATATCCCCCTGACCCATCTGGATCGGGGGTACCTCGGCAGCTAGCACAGCAGGAATCGCGAGCTGTCGCGAATTCCTGCTGCCCCGAAGCCACGCGAAACCGGAAAACCGGGACTCATTAACTTTTATAACATCTTCTTGCCCCAGAAGGCGACCATAGCCGAGCTCCTACTTAGACTTCTCAACAAAAAGGCTTCCTGGGTCTGGGGACAGTGTGAAGAGAGGGCATTCCAAGGGGTAAAAGACCTCTTAACCTGCGATGCTGTATTGATGCAATACAACAAGACTCTACCTTTGACGGTTACCTGTGATGCCTTACCATTTGGAGTGGGAGCCATTTTAAGCCATGTCCTACCAAATGGGAATGAGGCACCTATTGCGTTCTTTTTGAGAACTTTGTCTAAGACCGAAAGGAACTATAGTCAACTTGATAAAGAGGCTCTCGCTATTGTATCCACAATTAAACGTTTCCATTAATATGTGTATGGGAGACCCTTTGCCATAATTACAGACCACAAGCCGCTACTTGGTATTTTGGTGGGAAACAAACCAACTCCCCATATCTTATCACCAATAATGACACGTTGGTCAGAATTTTTAGCCACCTGCGATTACGGATTGCAACACTGCCCAGGAAAAACCATTCCCCATGCTGACTCTTTGAGCCGATCCCCACTACCAGACATCATAAAGGACCCAGCTCCAACCTTATCCATATTGCAAATCGAAACCCTCAAATTGCCACCGCTGACCGCTCGAGACATTGCCTTAGAAACAAAAAAGGACCCTGTTTTGGCATGAGTCCTCAGCTGGGTGGAATGGGGTTGGCCGGTCAGAGAAACCAATGATACATTCAAGCCATTTAAGAATCGTCAAACAGAGCTATTCTCCCAAAAAGGCTGCATAGTGTGGGAAGACAGAGTCACAATCCCAGAGAAATTGCAACATAGAGTATTAAAAATGTTGCACGATGGACATCCAGGCATCGTGCGGATGAAGGCATTGGCCAGGAGTTACACATGGTGCCCTGGGTTAGATAAACAAATAGAGACCTGGGTAGCAAAGTGCAGCAAATGCCAGGAGACTCGCTCTACTCCTCCAAAAACTCCCCCAACCCAGTGGGAAATGCCTCAAGGTCCTTGGTCCCGTATCCACATCGATTTTGCAGGACCCACAAGAGGACACACTTTCCTCCTAACAGTGGGTGCCTATTCAAACTGGCTCAAAGTCCACAAGATGAAAAGCACCACCACAGAGGCGGTCACTAAAAAGCTGAATAAGCTATTCGCTACCCATGGATTTCCGGATGTCCTGGTCTCTGATAATGGCCCCCAATTCACTGCCCTGCCATTCGAATAGTACCTGGCAGATCGGGGCATCCGCCATGCCTTAACATCGCCAGCTCACCCTGGGGCCAATGGTCGAGTGAGCGAATGGTTCAATTTGTAAAAAAGACCTTGCACAAAATGGACCACGGCGACATTGACGACAGAATAAACCGGATGCTTCTCCTCCAGCACATAACCCCAAACAATACCACAAATAAAACTCCAGCTGAACTCCTGATGTGCTGCAAACTTCACTCGTATCTCAATCGCCTCCACCCAAACTACATGCCGGAACAACCCCCAGAATCCACCAGCAAGTGTCAGGCATTCGAGGAAGGTGACCTCGTGTTTGCAAAAAACCTCTCGGGCGACCCATTGTGGGTCCCCGCTACCATAATGCAACTTACGGGACCCCGATCCTATCGCCTGCAAACTACAGATGGTAAGAAGTGGAAACGCCACATAGACCAACTCCGTTCCAGATTAGCACCTAGTCCTATCTCAGCCCCATAATCTCTAGCTGGGGGGGGAGGGAACATTGAGGAGGCCGAAGAAGAATTAACAATAGAAACCCAACAGTTTACACAACCAACCAGGGGATACTCACCGTCAGAAGGAGAACCGAGCCAGGGAGTGGCCTCGCCGCGTGACAGCACTGCGATGGAAACGGATCCAGGGAACCCGGAAGACAGCACTGGCGTAAGCAGAGAAAGCAGCCCAGGGCCACAATTTTCACCATCCAACCCAGCTAGCAGCCCACCGGAACCAGAGCCAGGACAGAAACTGGTGGAACAGCGCAGGTCGAGCAGACAGGTGAAGCGACCTGCCTATTTACGAGAATACGTCATCCCACCCTGTTAAGTATTCTGACATGGGTTGAAGTAAATTGGAGACAGTCTTTGTTGGTGAACTTTCAGCTCTTTATTACATAGTGATTTGTGAACATAACAGCAAACTCTGCCTTATAAAGGCAACCCTTGTGAAAATTGGCCAATAGAGAGCAAGGAACGCTAGCTCTTAAACCAATAACAAACTTCCGTTAAGGGCCAATCGGATTCCTTAGAACTGACCAATCCGATCTGGCTGCTTAGCAACCAATCAGAAGTGGAGGGCCAGAACCCTGCACTTTACCCCCAAGCTCACACTTTATTCAACTATATACATACATAACACCCCTTCCCCCTGGCTTCTTAAACTATGGTGTGGTTATATAATCCTTTAAATAGGATGGTTGTCTTTTGAGTCTTTCTGATTTTCGCTGGACTGGTTGAGTGCAGTCCTCTTGAGGTAGAATGTTGTTTGGCAGTGGTTCTACTTCTCGCTCGGGTGCAATTTCTAACGGTGCAAATAATTCTTCTTCCTGTTCCATTTCCTGAGTCTCGCTTGATTCATCGCTTGCTTCTAACAGGTTTCCTGGAACGTCATCTTCTTCTGTTCCTCCCCCCCCCTTCGGTTTGGTCATGGGGGAGTTGTTGACTGGCCGTTGTGAGTCGTGACCGTAATTGGTCGATAAGCTGTTTCCACAGTCTATTGTCACAGCATTTTACTATATAGGATTTGGGCCTGGTTACACGTACTACCGTTGCTTCTATCCATACGGGGTCGCCCGATAAATTCCGTGCATAAACGTTGTCGCCTACCTGGAAAGTGCGATTGCGTCCACTGGATCCTATAGGCTTTTCCGGTTCGTAAGCAGGGTGCAAACGGTCAAGGCGGGAGCGGAGTTTTCGCCCCATTAGTAGTTCTGCGGGAGTTTTGCCAGTGACGCTATGTGGAGTGATGTGTTGCAATAGAAGAATTTGGTTGACTTTATCATCGATATTATCATAGTCCAATTTCTGTAAAGTCATTTTAACAAATTCGACCATGCGTTCTGCTCGGCTATTGGTCGCAGGGTGCGCAGGCGAGGTGAGCGCATGGTGGATGCCTTGGTCAGCGAGGTACTGTTCAAATATTAGCGCTGTAAATTGTGGCCCGTTATCGGACACCAGGACGTCCGGCAAACCATGGGTTGCAAAGAGTCTATTGAGGACTTTAATCACTGCTTCAGAAGTTGTGGCTGTCATTCGATGAATTTCTAACCAATTGGAGTATGCATTGACAGTCAATAAGAAGGTATGTCCTTTGGTCGGCCCTGCAAAGTCCAGGTGGATTCTGGACCAGGGTCCACGTGGCGTCTCCCATTCCGAAGGCATGGCTTTTGGTGGAGCGTTGCTGGTTTGTTGGCACTTGGTACAGGTACCCATTGCTTGATTTGTCGGTCCATGCCTGGCCACCATGCGTAGCTTCGTGCAAGTGCTTTCATCCACAAGATCCCGGGGTGGCCCTCGTGCAGGATTTGTAGTAGCGTCTTTTGGAGTCGCTCTGGGACAACGACTCTATCGCCCCAGATGACACAGCCTTTTTGAGAAAAAAGTTCAGTTTGTCTTCCTTTAAATGGCGCGAAGTCATCTGGGATTCGGTCCAATGACCATCCGCGTTCCACCCAGCCTAGGACTCGAGCTAGCGTGTGGTCTCGTTTGGTTTCTCTCGCGATGTCTCGGGCGGTCATAGGCGGCGAGTTGAGTGTTTCGATCTGCAACATAGTTGTCGTTGGTGCCGGATCGTCGAGAGTCTCTGGAAGCGGCGTTCTACTTAATGCGTCAGCGTGGGGAATGGCTTTCCCCAGGCGATATTGCAGGCGATAATTATAAGCAGCTAGAAATTCTTACCATCGAGTCATCCTCGGGGATAATATGTAGGGGGTTGGCTTGTCCCCGGCTATTATCCCAAGCAACGGTTTGTGGTCAGTCACAATGGTAAATGTCCTTCCATACACATATTCATGAAATTTCTTTACAGCTGAAACGATTGCAAGAGCCTCCTTATCAATTTGTCCATAGTTCCGCTCTGCATGTGAAAGAGTCTTCGAAAAGTATGCAACAGGGGCCTCGTTCCCATTAGGCAGTACATGACTTAAAATGGCACCTACCCCAAAGGGTGAGGCATCGCAGGTTATAACTAATGGTAAAGTCTCGTTATACTGCATAAGCACAGAGTCAGATGTAAGCAATTTTTTTACATTCCGAAACTCTTGTTCTTCCTGGTAACCCCAAACCCACAATGCTTTTTTATCTAATAACCGGTGTAACGGTTCAGCAACAGTCGCCTTGTGCGGTAAAAACACATTATAGAAATTTATGAGGCCTAAGAATGCCTGGAGATCGGTCTTGTTACGGGGCCTGGGAACATTTTTTATCGCCTTTAATTTACTCTCCGTAGAGTGAATGCCCTAGCTATCAATGCGATACCCTAGAAACTCAACACTGTCAGTATATAAGTGACACTTATCCTTTTTTACTTTAAGTCCTGCCTCTTGGAATTTTTTAAGAACACATTTCAAACGATCCTGCAAAATTTTTTTTGTTGGGGCTGCAATTAATACGTCATCAAAATACGGAACCACGCCCTTGATTCCCTGTAACAACCTTTCCATTAGGCTTTGGAATATCCCTGCGGCCACACTCACCCCGAATTGCAATCGAGTACATTTAAAAGCACCCCTGTGTGTTACAATTGTTTGGGCTTGGGCCGTCTTATCGTCCACTGGTAACTGTTGATAAGCTTGAGCTAAATCTAATTTTGTGAAAACCTTTCCGCCCCCCAAGGAATGGAGGAGGTGCTGCACCATCGGAACTGGATACGCGTTCTGCTGCAGGGCGTGGTTTAGAGTGGCTCGGTAGTCCCCACAAATTCGAATTGATCCATCTGGCTTAATGGGGGTTACAATAGGAGTCTCCCATGGAGAATGATCAATGGGCTTCAACACCCCCTGTGCAATTAGTTTGTCGAGTTGTTCATCTATCTTAGCTTTAAGAGCGAAGGGAACTCGGGGCTTCAAACGGATTGGGGCTACTTTTGGATCTAGGCTAAATGAGATTGGGGTCCCTTTATACTCGCCTAAATGATCTGCAAAGACATCTCTGAACTCAGAAATAAGGTCCTCCTCCCACTCACAATCACCGATTCGGTTCACGCCGGCCACTTCGATGCCAAGTGGCGCGAACCATTGGAGGCCCAACAAACTAGGCCTGTCTCTGTCGATGATCGTTAGAGGTAAGTACGCCGTATGCTTTTTAAAAGAGACTCGGACTCGGCAAGACCCGACTACGGGGATTCGGTTCCCTTGGTAGTCCTTGAGGATGAGGCGTTGTACTCGGAGGTCTTGGCGTTGGATTGTAGGGATGAGTTGCTTTAACGTCTTCCATGACACCATCGAGAGGGACGATCCCAAGTCGACCTCCATGTGGCAAGGTTGGTTCTCTATAGCTACTGTGACTCGAATTTTCTTAGCGTCCATGGCTGAGGCGTGACCTATAGTGATAGTATGGTGAGCCTCTTCTTTTTGAATTGCTCGATTTCTGTAGGAGTGGTTTACTGGTTCTCGCCTTACAGGACGGTTTCCTGTCAATTGGCGATAGTTGGTCCCTTTTGAGGCCTGGCTGGGTCCTGGTAAGCTGCGGCAGACCCGGCTGATGTGGCCTCGTTTTCTGCACTCATGGCAGAGTGCGTCGCGGAATTTGCATTCGGCCCTGGCATGGTTCGCTCCACAACCAGCACAAGGGCGTAAGGGCTTAGGGCGAGGGTCCCAGTTGGACCGTAGTCGATGGACTCCTTCTTCGTCGCTGTCTGACGATGAAGAGAGGTCCTCGTGGTGCGTCGTTAGTAGCTGCCCTTCAGACTTGGATAAAATGTCGCTTGTCAGTGGTGGTACCGGAGTGCGGCTTCGCCGTAGTTGTGCAGCTGACTTTTTGGTCGCCTCCACAGCCGTGGCTTCAGCAATGGCATCAGCAAGGCTGATGTCGCCTTTCGCCATCAGCTTGCTTTGCACGCCTTGTGCATCTAATCCCAGAATTAATCGATCTCTCAGTGCTTCCTCTAAATCTGCGAACCCGCAGAGGCCCCCTAAATTTCGGAGATCCACCACAAAATTGGCCACGCTCTCTCCTTTTCGCTGGTTTCTCTGATAGAACTCGTGGCGTCTCATGAGTGTTGGAACGATTGGCGCGTAATGGTCTCTCAGGATGGGTTCGAGGTCGTCCCAGCTCATGGCCTTCACTTCTCGAGGTTTCGCCAGCGCGTTAGCCATTTTAAAGACAGCCGGGCCGCAGTGTGTCAGGAACAGTGCCCGCTTCTTTGCTGGTGTGGCGTCCTTCAAATTATTTGTTTCGAGAAACATTTGGAAGCGATCCATGTAGGATTCCCAATCCTCTTGGTTTGGATCGAACGGAGCGGGTGGTACGATGCCGCCAGACATGGTTCCGTTGATGGCGCCGTCTCAACACGTGCTCAGTATCTCTTCCTGGCTTCTCAGATTCAAATGTCTCCAAATCCCATCCTCGTCACCAGTGTTAAGTATTCTGACATGGGTTGAAGTAAATTGGAGACAGTCTTTGTTGGTGAACTTTCAGCTCTTTATTACATAGTGACTTGTGAACATAACAGCAAACTCTGCCTTATGTAGGCAACCCTTGTGAAAATTGACCAATAGAGAGCTAGAAACGCTAGCTCTTAAACCAATAACAAACCTCCGTTAAGGGCCAATTGGATTCTTTAGAACTGACCAATCCGATCTGGCCGCTTCACAACCAATCAGAAGTGCAGGGCCAGAACCCTGCACTTTACCCCCAAGCTCACACTTTATTCAACTATATACATACATAACACACCCCTCAGACGGAACCTAGGGGGGAGGGGTGTTATGGACTAAGCCAACACAGCGATACAACCCTAAACAGCTTTTACTTTACAGAAGGCTTGTAATCCTGCACTTCTCATTGGCCTGCAAATAGCGAATCGTGATTGGTTGTTTTGGGCCAGTCTGATTGGCTGTTAATGGGTCCCTCTGATTGGACACTTGCAAAAGTGGTAAACTCAAACCATTGGTTGTTTTGACAGCAGTCAGCTCTGTAAAAGAGCTGCTGTTGCTGCCCAAGTATTTGCTCTGTTCTTATTTTACAATAAGGAGTTGAAGTCACCATTTGATGTCTCGTCTCCGTTCCTTGAGCCCATGCCCAGGACATAACAAGTGTGGTATGCTGGATGTTCTGTAGTGGATAAGAAGATGCTCCAGAGAGTTATAAACACAGCACAAAAAATCATTGGTTGCTCTCTTTCTTCTTTGGAAGAGATTGCAAAGACCAGGCTCTTCTCTAGAGCATTAAAAATCTCCACAGACCATTCTCATCCTGGACATTCATATTTCGAACTGTTACCATCAGGGAGGCATTATAGGTGTCTTAAAATGAGGACAAATAGACTAAGAAACAGTTTCTTTTCCAAGGCAATAATTGTCTTGAATCAAACAATGCATATGTGATTTAGCCCTATGTATATAGTGGCATTTTTAAACTATCTAACTTACTATATGTTTTAGATAGGTTTTAGACTAGGTTTTTAATTTTTATTATTTTTATTATTTTAATTTTTAAATACTCTGTAGTGTGATTGTGATGTGATGTTTGGGGCACTTTGCTGGAGTAGCTTTCAAATTTCATTGTATTTATAGAATGCAATGACAATAAAGGTATTCTATTCTATTCTATTCTATTCTATTCTATTCTATTCTATTCTATTCTATTCTATTCTTCTATTGTAGTCTATAAATCGTCATCAGCATGCTGTGTGCAGAGAAGCAGCCTTTGAAAAAGGACTTTTTTCCTGCTTTTTAAACTGCTCTTCAGAGCTACTGGTTCTACAGAGGTGGACAGAACTGGTAGAAACCCACTCCTGGATACGAGCTTTTCCTCAAGTGAAGAAAACTGATCTTGAGGTATGACATGTTTTCAGTTTCTCTCTTAACCAACATGATTAATAGCTAAGAGTGCTCTTCTAAATCTGTGAAATTTTAGTGTACAGTCTCATAAGTACCCACTGAAATTGATTAATGCAATAACTGAGAATGAGGATAATTCAGCTAATAAACAAAAAGAAAGCAAATTTGCTTAGAAAAATAGTCCACAGTCACCAATCATTTATTACATGCATATTGTACATCATATGTAGCAACTCAATCCTGCATACCTGCAGGTTGATCTGAGTTCAGTAGGACTTTACAGTTGCAATCTTAAGATCAGTTTACACATTATAAGGGTTTTTTTAAATAACAGTTCTTGTGCAGTATTTTTAGAATGGAATGCAGCCTTTCCATCTCACACTTCTATTCTCAGCTGGATACCAATTTAACTAATTGATTAATCAATACAGTTTTCCTTAATTGGTTAAACAATGTATGCTCAGTTGTTTTACCATGTCCAAGAAGTTTGGGAAAGTGACCTCTGTTTTATTAGTAACAGAGCAAATGGAGGATTGGAATAGAAACATGATTAGAGCTGGAAATATTAAGCAATTTACTATTTCTTTTACTTATGTTCAGATGCAGTGATTCCAAGCCAAGTTCAACTTCTGGCTACTTCACAGCCATGGCTAGGCAGTTTTCTTGGTGTTGGTATGCAGGTATCATATAATTGTCTTCTTTTTGGACTCTTTTTCAGAGTTCCAGCCCTATTATTCTATGGTGACTTCTCATTCTAATATTTCACCCTTCTTGGAATGTTTAATTTCAAAAGAAAACATTAAGGAAACATTCAAATTTTTGAACTTTAATTAAAGAATTACTTTCCTATATTATTTGATATTGATTTTAAGGATTTTATCATCATAGTTCTGCCTAGTTCAAAAAATTTTCCACTCTGTAAACAATAATGCATTCTCTATTTTGTGTTCTTTTTATATAGTTATCACAAATTGCTATAAAAACAAGACATTTCCATGGAATTGTTAGCAGTGCTAACTAAAAGATACCATTCTTGTCTAATGAAATGGCAATCAAGCATACAACTCACATTCATGGTCAGCCAACTGTATCTGAGTTGAAATTTCAGGGACACCGAGCAGGTTGTTACTGAAGGAATCCATCCTCCAACAGCTCTGACTGAAATTATATCAAGCCTGGGATAGCCTAGAGGTGGATTTCCAGTGACCAAAGCAAAGCAGACATTTCTGAAGAAATAAGGACATCATTGCAGTTAGAGGTGCAGCCAGACTGATTTCTGCTGATCAAGGAGATAAAGGAAAGATCATGGAATTGTGCCACTTGCACTGCAGACATCTGCTTTTAAGCAGAGGTTGGATTCAAAAATCCCAGCAGCCAGTTTGCTGCCCAATTGCTGTGTGGCCGTGGCCATGGTGGGCATGGCCTTCCAGAACTTCTGGCTTCCAGTAAGCCTGGGTGAAGCCATTTTTGTCCTCCCAAGGGTCTGGAGGCTTCCCCAAGTTTCTGAGAGGGTGAAAATAGCCTCTCCTGGGCTCTGGAGGACCATTGGAAGCCAGAAACAGGCCCGTTTGTGACTTCTGATTTTCCAGGAAGACCATTGTTCATCCCTCCCAAGGGTCAAGAGGCCTCCGCTGGGCTTCTGGGAGGGAGAAAATGGCTTCCCCTGGGCTCTGGAGGCCCTCTGGAAGCTGGAAACAGGCCCATTTCTGGACTTCTGTGTCGTGTCCGCAAAAGGAAGCTCAGAGTCGGTGACTTTCATTCAAAGCTCTTTATTAACAATGGGAGAACCGAACCGGCGAAAGGCAAAAAGCCCGCGGCTTTTATACCTTTCGCAGCGGCGGCCGCGGCCAATGGCAGCGATTCAAGTCTCCCGCTCTTGGTTTGCACCAATCGCGGGAGACTTCAATCGGGCCAATCAGCGCGGCTCGCCTGGCCAATCAGAAATCCCCGCGCCTTAGCCAATCAAGGCTCGGGGATTTCGAGTATTCCATTTCAGGACATAACACCCCTCCCCTCTTGGTATGGTCCATCACGTGGTGTAGTCACGCAGGTAGGCGGGGCTCCGTCGAGTCCTAGTTGACCTGCGCAACTCACTTGCATGCTGTAACTCGGCCGGAGCGGACATCTTTTTGGCTGCTCCTGCCTCTGTGCGAACCGGCTGGATGATCGGGCCGGTTCTTTCGCCGTGGCTCCCGCCTGGGCCTACCGGGTCGGTTGAGCTATGGATTTTGCCGCTCCCGCTTGGCTTCTCCGAGTCGGTAGAGCTGGCCAGGTGGTTCTTCTCCGGAGGGGACTCGCGATGGCTGTGTTCCGGTGAGTATTTTTGGTTTATTTTTTCCTGTGATTGTCTCTCCGGGTATTCCCTCCCCCCTTGGTTCGTGTCTTGGGGGTTGAGGTCAGTCGCTGTTCGTGACCTGAGCTGGTCGATATGTCGTTTCCAGGCTCGCCCATCGATGGTTTGGAGCCGGTACGACCGTGGACCAGTGACTTGAGTTATGACGGCTGGGATCCATAGGGGGTCCCCCGTCATGTTCTTTGCATAGACTAAGTCACCTGGGTCAAATGTCCGGTACTTGGAGCTGGAGTCTGGGGGCCGCTCTGGGTTATAGGTCGGGTGCAATCTGTCAAGTGGGGACCTCAGCTTTCTGCCCATCAGAAGCTCTGCAGGGCTCTTGTTAGTTGTGATATTGGGAGTGATGTGCTGTATGAAGAGCAGTCGGTTGATTTTGTCGCTGATCTCCCCGTGGTCCATTTTCCGGAGGGTCTTTTTCGTAAACTGGACCATCCGTTCCGCCCTACCATTCGCCGCCGGATGCGCCGGTGCTGTTAATGCGTGGCGGATACCCCTCTCCGCCAGGAACCGTTCAAAATTGATGGAAGTGAACTGGGGCCCGTTGTCTGAGACGACGACGTCTGAGAGGCCGTGTGTGGAAAACAGTTTACACAGTTCTTTAACGACGGCCTCTGTGGTAGTGGATTTCATGTCGCTTACTTCCAACCAATTGGAGTACGCGTCAACTGTGATTAGAAAAGTATGCCCATTTGTGGGGCCAGCAAAGTCTAGATGGATTCTGGACCAGGGCCCCCGTGGTGTTTCCCAGTCCCGGATAGGTGCTGCGGGTGGGCTGGATCTGGTCTCCTGGCATCGGTGGCATTTGGCGACCCATGCTTCGATTTGCTTGTCCATCCCCGGCCACCAAGCGTAACTCCTGGCCAGGGCTTTAGTCCTGACAATGCCAGGATGACCCTCATGTAGCATCTCTAATACCCTCTCTTGCAATCTGTCCGGAATTACCACCCGGTCACCCCACAGAATACACCCTCTTAGTAGTGAAAGTTCAGTCTGGCGCTGACGGAATGTTTTAAAAGTCTCGTCACTGTCTTTCTCCGGCCAGCCTTTTTCTAACCAGTGTAAGATTCGTGCCAGACGCCTGTCCTTAATGGTTTCTCTGGCAATGTCTGATGCGGTAATAGGTAAACTCTCGATACTTAGGGTGTTAGTTGTTGGTGCTGGGTCAGGTTCAGAGTCAGGTAAAGGCGAGCGGCTTAAAGCGTCCGCGTGCGAAATTTTCTTACCTGGCTTGTGTAGCAGTTCGTAACTGTAGGCTGCCAGGAATTCGGACCATCTTGTCATCCGGGGTGACAAGATGTTTGGCGTGGCTCGGTTTCCAGCGAGGATGCCCAGCAATGGCTTATGATCCGTCACGATGGTGAACGGGCGGCCATACAGGTATTCGTGAAAACGTTTAACGGCGGCAACTATAGCCAAAGCTTCTTTGTCCAGCTGGCTATAGTTCCGTTCCGGTTTAGTCAGAGTCCTGGAGAAAAAAGCAATGGGTGCTTCTCTCTGGTCTGGGAGGGTGTGGCTGAGGACAGCGCCGACGCCGAAGGGCGATGCGTCGCAAGTGACAGCTAAGGGCAAGGTTTCGCTAAATTGCATCAGGACGGTGTCGGAGGTGAGGAGGTCTTTGGTTTTTTGAAAGGCGGCTTGCTCTCATCTCCCCCAAGTCCAGGCTGCCTTCTTGTCTAGGAGTCTATGTAAAGGTTCCGCCGCCGTTGCCTTTTGAGGTAGGAAAACATTATAAAAATTTAGTAAGCCTAGGAACGCTTGTAGTTCCGTTTTGGACTTTGGGGTGGGGGCTTCCTTGATGGCTTTCACTTTTTTAGTCGTAGGGTGAATGCCATGCCGGTCTAGGAGATAGCCCAAAAACTCTGCTTGCTTTGTACATAGTTGGCATTTTTCTCGTTTGACTTTAAGTCCTGTTTCTTTAAATTTTGTTAAGACTTGTCTGAGTCGGTTTTCTAATTCGGCTTCGTTTGGCGCCGCCACTAATACGTCATCGAAATAGGGCACCACGCCCTTGATGCCCTGTAGCAAACGTTCCATCAGGCTCTGAAAGATGCCTGGTGCCACGCTGACTCCAAATTGGAGCCGGTTACACTTGAAAGCCCCCCGATGGGTCACGATTGTTTGGGCTTCCGCCGTTTTCTCGTCCACAGGTAGCTGCTGATATGCCTGGGCGAGGTCGAGCTTGGCAAAGACTTTGCCCCCTCCCAGTGAGTGCAGTAAATGTTGCACTATTGGGACTGGGTAGGCGCTTTGTTGCAACGCGCCATTTAGGGTGGCCTTATAGTCCCCGCAGATTCTCACGGACCCGTCTGGCTTTACTGGGGTCACTATAGGGGTTTCCCATCTGGCATGGTCTATCGGTTGCAATACCCCTTGTTTGACGAGCTTGTCGATCTGCTCGTCAATTTTAGGCTTTAAGGCGAATGGTACCCTTCTAGGTTTAAGCCGCTTTGGGGGAACCCCTGGGTCTAGGTCAAACGAGATAAGGGGCCCCTGGTACTTGCCCAATCCTCCATCGAAGACCTCCTGGAACTCCTGGGTTAGCCGCTGTTCCCAAGCTTCGATGGTGACGTGGTTGACACCTGTCAGCGCGATGTTAAGCGGGGCAAACCATTGTAAACCCAGTAGGCTTGGGCGGTCGCGATCGACGATTGTGAGTGGCAGTTGTTCTGTGTGGCCTTTGTAAGTTATATTGAAGTTCTTGGTGCCCACTACCGGGACGCGATTCCCTTGGTAGTCTTTAATGATGATCTTTTGGGCATGCACGTTTCTCTGTTGTAGTGTAGGTACCAGTCTTTTGATTTCGCGCCATGCAATCATGGAAAGGTAGGACCCGGAGTCCACTTCCATTTTGCATGGCTGGCCTTCGATATGGACTTCTACGTGTACCTTTCTGGCGCCGTCGGAGATGGCGTGGCCGATGGTCACCGTCTGGTGGGTTTCTTCTTTTCGCCGACCGTCGCCGCTTCTTTGAGATCGTTGAGTGCGGTCCCACCGACCGTCTGGCTGGCGCTCTCTGGTTCTGGGCGGGGAGCTTTCTCTCCGTCTGTCGTGCTGTTCCCATTTGGGCGGGCTGCGGGTCTTCTTTTGGCGGCAAACTCGGGCGATGTGACCCCGTCGTTCACAATGCCTACAGATAGAGTCAAAAAATCGGCATTCTGACCTGGGGTGATCGCCGCCGCACCCGGCGCAGTTGGTCCTCGACCTACGACCTTTTCGACTTCGTTGGTCGCCGCGTCCCGTCTGCACGCGATGTATGTCCTCCTCGTCTTCCGACGTGCTGGAGGTTGATTGGTATTCACCGTAGTGTGTGGTTGCTTCGTTTCTTGTGTCGGCCGACCTTGCCGGGTTGTTGTTTCCGCCCTTCGCGTCAGATCTTCGCATGCTGTCTGCCGACGTGCGGGTTGCTTCAGCGGCTGCGGCTGCGGTAAGGGCATCGGCTAGGCTGATGTCGCCCTTGGCCATAAGTCGGCTCTGGAGTGTAGGATCCCATAAGCCAAGTACGAAGCGGTCTCTTATGAGACTGTTCAGACCTTCGAACTCGCAGAGTCCTCCTAGGCGCCGTAGCTCTGCGACGAAGTCGCTCAATTTTTCGTCTGGTTTCTGGTTTCGACGGTAGAACTCGTTTCGCCGTATCAGGATGGGGACTTCGGGGGCGTAATGGCGCCGCAGTATAGGTTCGAGGACGTCCCAGTCCATGGCGGTTGCGTCTGCCGGCTTGGCC
Organism: Hydrophis major; assembly: GCA_033807585.1. Classification (NCBI taxonomy): domain Eukaryota; kingdom Metazoa; phylum Chordata; class Lepidosauria; order Squamata; family Elapidae; genus Hydrophis; species Hydrophis major. The sequence goes on along the minus strand of CM066331.1, from coordinate 69,680,799 downwards.
AATGCTTTGGCCATCTGGAAGACCTCTGGTCCGCAGTGCGTAAGGAAGACGGCGCGTTTTAGCGGGCCCGGGGCGTCCTTCATTCCGGCGCATTCCAGGTACATCCGGAACCGATCCGAGTACGATTCCCAATCCTCGGTGGCGGGGTTGAAGGGGGCGGGCGGTGCTATCTTCGCCATCTCTGCGCTGGAGCTGGTTCTTGGGTGGACACGGGGTTCGGTTCAGGGGCGAGATCCCACCCTCGTCGCCAGTGTCGTGTCCGCAAAAGGAAGCTCAGAGTCGGTGACTTTCATTCAAAGCTCTTTATTAACAATGGGAGAACCGAACCGGCGAAAGGCAAAAAGCCCGCGGCTTTTATACCTTTCGCAGCGGCGGCCGCGGCCAATGGCAGCGATTCAAGTCTCCCGCTCTTGGTTTGCACCAATCGCGGGAGACTTCAATCGGGCCAATCAGCGCGGCTCGCCTGGCCAATCAGAAATCCCCGCGCCTTAGCCAATCAAGGCTCGGGGATTTCGAGTATTCCATTTCAGGACATAACATTCTGGAAGGCCCCTTTCCCCCTCCAAGAGCCTCCGCATAGACCCTGCACTTACCTCCATCAAAAATGGGCCATTTGGAGGCTCCTGGGAGGGGTGGGGTGAGGTGGGTGGGGCCAGCCAGTCAGTTGAAATACTGGTTCGGTGACTCAGATGTAACTTTAACATCCAATTCACCTGAATGGGTCCAAACCGATAGAATCCTATCCTTGCTTTTAAGTAAACTACAGAAATTGAGGTTTCTACAATCAGCTTGTAGGTTGAGTGTGCCAAGGGATTTACAACAAGCGCACAGTTAAAGTTTAAGAACATTTTTTAAAAAAACATTATTGGTTTAAACAGCAAGAGGATGCTTACAACATTGATTTTGAAAATTTATAAATACACTAAAAGTCGAGATGGATTTCCATGGGAAAATGCTGTTTGAATTCTAAGAAGAGAACATGATGGGATGGGAATTTGAATGTTTGATTACTAGAGGGAACGAGAATAAATAAAATTTACAATTAAAGGAGAACACACTTAAATTTGACTTACTAGCATAAAATGAAGCAAATGAAACTGGTTCATATCTTAATAATTAAAAGGAAAATACAAGTAGCAAAATAAAAGAGTTGGATAATTTCCTTATATTTGATTTAAAAAAGATCTGTTAAAGTACTGAACAATTTTATAAGAATGATGAAGAAAAATGAAAATAAAACAAGCTCTAGGATGGTATTTTAAGGGATTAAACATTAAGATTGTTAAAAGAATATAAAGTAGATTTACTTAATCAAGTAAATTATATTGCTCTTTCTGGTAATCTTAATAGATTTTTGATGACCAGGACTGAATGAGGAATTTTAAGGATCTGTGTATAGAAAAGAGATGAGATATGGTATGAGAATATTTTTTTTGTATTTAAGAGGTGATAAGTTGTTAAATTGCTTATACTGGTTTCCATGTATTTATTACAGGTCAAATTCATACTCTTGCCCATCTCAGAAACAAGGGACTTTTGTTATGCAATGCATAGCAAGACTAAAAACTATTAATATATAAAACGAATTATTATTAAAAATCTTAAAAGTAAACATAAATTTTAGAGAACAAATATGAAGCTAAGAAGCTATGAATTAATAACAATGCAACTACTTCAGTATCTCACTTTTCTTCTGCACTTTCCATTTTTTCTTTTTCTTTCAATAAATTGTATTAGTTTTATATGTCAACTGTAATTTTAAAAAAATTATATAATACATAGGATGTAAAGATATCTGGTTTTAGATCAGGGATATCAAATTTGCAGTTCATGGCCGAGATGTGTCATGCACTGGCCATGCCCATTCCCAGTTTAGCGAAGGGGGAAAAATTGCAATACTTCATGTGATGATGCTGTGTCATCGTGACTTTGACATCCCTGTTCTAGATTAATTTGTATAGGATTATAATTTTAAGATTTTGCTTTTTAAAAAAGGTACGGTATTTATTATTGAATTGGCCCCTGCATAATTAATACTACCTCTTCACCTAATTACTTTTTTTCTGCTTTTTGTAGTTTTTTTTAAATCATTTTAAAGTTTTAAATACTAACATTAATATTAATTTATACATGTTGTATGCTGTTTAGAGTCACTTGACTGTGACATGACCAGTTACATAATTATGAATAAATAAATAAAACTGTGCTTCTGAGATCTTTTTATGGAAGATATGTCAAATTTGAAGAAACCTTCAATATGAGTTCTGGTTACTATTTCATGATTTCTCTTTGTGCAATGTTACTCTTTTGAACTTTTCAAATCAGAAGCTATTTCATTTTGTCCATACTTTGAGCAATTATGAACAAAACTCCACACAAAATACCAACCCTACTTGACTTTTTTTTTGCACTACCAACTTCTTTGACTAGAGTACACATATATGCAGCTTCAGATACTGAAAAATTCTTTTTGCTTTGAGAAAATGTTATTTGAAGGAAAAATAAATAATTTTCTTCAGCTATCAAACAGAGAGATAAGCATATTTAACTAAGAAGAAAATTCAAATCAATATTTCATATCCCATAAAATTTTATGCCAATTTGCAACATGATTTTTCTCCAAGAATGAGGGTTGAATGCTTTAAATGTCCTGTGAAGGGCATTCATACGCACACAATGCCAATGGGACCTTTGTTAAACATTAAGCTCTGATAAGAAGTTGAAGATCTGAATGTGCTTTTAAGCGTCATAATGATCATTCCCCTATAACTTCTCTGAACCTTCTTTTCGCCACCCCCTCCTCTGGCTTCCCTGGATTTTCTTCTTCTCCCACCAGTTCTCGTCTTATTTCAATCTCCACCTTTCAGCTTCTTAGAACTATTCACTTCCAACTTATACCCCCTCTCCTCAGTCTCTTTCTGTTTGTAAAAAGTGCTGAATCACAGCTCTTTCTTACTGTCTTGCCGCCTGTACTATGGGGTTACCCCCTCTCACTGGAGCTTTTTTTTCCTCGGAAACAAGTTCAAACTTACTTTTGGCAAATCATCACAGTTGCAACTTTGGGATTTTAACTTCAGTGACACTTTCTGTTGATAATTTTCTCATTTCCTCCTCATTCGTGGTTCAGCCATGGCCCCAGGTCTGCCATAATACAATGACGCAGACACTTTCACTTTGGGTTTACAGGGGTTTCCCTTCTTGCCAGCTGGCAATCGCGTTTTGCCTCGCTGTCTTCCTGGCTTCTCCGCTTGGCTCTCCAGGCTCCTCATGCCCCGAAAGGCCCCAAAAGTGAAAAAATGGGATCCAGAGATGGAGACCATTCTTCCTTCACCTTTTCACCAAGGCATCACCGCCGGAAGCCATAAAAATGCAAACTACTCATATTGGTTATGCACCTGGCAGACAATAATTAGGATTTACTTTATTATCTTTTTGAAAACATAAATTCAATAAAGGCTAATCACTAATCTCCCTGGTTGTTTACTTAATTCAGGTAAGGAAAAAAAAGCCAGAATTGATAACTACTATTCTCAGTTTGATTTAAGGAATTCTGGAGAATAAAATCAGAGCCTTGCCCATTCTTATTAGATATCACAACTTCAATTTTCACTGGGGTAATGGTGAGTAGGAGTAAAGTAAAGTAAAGACACAATTAACCTTTGTATAATAAAATCTATTGTATCAATTACAGTAAGTCCAACTATTTTTCACAAGTTCCTTAGTAAGTCTATGATATTTTTCAGTATACTAATAAATATATTATTTCAGAAATGTCACATTGACTTTCTCCCCATATCCTCCTGATAGATATTTGTAAGTATAGAACATTTTTGTTCATGGCAGTTGTGATGGTTCTTGAGAGATTCTTTATTTCTACATTAATTTTTAGCAGTAAACATAAAACTTGCTTTTTCGGCACAGTTTCAATGTTGAATCAAACCATGAGTGTACTAGAGGGAAACATTTACATAAATTCTTTCAGACTTAACATTCAAACAGGGAACAGATATATGTTTATGAACAGATATGTTTCATACATGACAAGCATCACTGAAACAAATAAAATGTGAACAAAATTGGCTTCATGTACACTGATAAACCAGCAAATTGAATCTTACTTCAAAACTGACAGGAAAACATTTTTCACTCACCTGATGGAGGTGGGTTGGGCACAAAGGATGCCCTGTGGCAAAGAAAGCTCTGACTTCTGAAACCTTGACATCACTCTAACTACACATCTCAAAATATCACATCTAACACAATGCAAGGGATATCCAGCTCAAAATGTGAACACTTTTTCTATCTGTCATGGTACATAACAAGTCAAGTTCCATTCCTGATAACTTTATGGGAGAGTACACATAAGGTTTTCTTGAAAATAATATTTTCAATAATATCATTGCTTTCCTCTGGGATATTGTATGTTTAGTTTAGGCTACAGTTCTGAGATTTCCCATCTGGATTCAGCGATGTGCTACCATATAATTGGGACCCTGCAAATAGCCAGATGATAAATTAATATTAATCAAGTACACTACAACAGAATAAACATATTTCCCCTTTAGGTGTCTATTGGTTAGAAAAGTTCAGTTAAAGTAGTTTTTAAAGACAGATTTATCTAGTAATTTCAATATCAGATTTCCTTTAATAATATCATAATGTCTTTCATATAGAAATTCAATATCTCTCTAAACAGTGCTTACTTATAACATATGTTCAAGGGTTAGAATTTATAACTATAATTATGACTGAGGTTAATAAACAGTTGGCAGATTACAACATTAAAAATTTTCCTGGACTCTTAACATTGGATGAATATAATAATATTGCAAATGTGGATATTCCTACACATAGAAATTAAATCTCAGGCAAAAGAACTTAAAACAATCTGCATTTTCCATTAATATCTGCATATCTTTTTAAAAATATCCTTCTGCATATAAAAGTTATAAGACATGTTTATTAATAATACATTCCTAGCTTGGACCTCAGTTACAGCCACTTCTCATTTAGCAACTACCATGATTAATGAACACTCATATATATATGACTGTCATAAATAGCCTTTTTAGTTCTGCCACCCACCATAGCTATGAAAGTGTTTCTAGGTCATGTTTTCTGGAAGTTCCCAGCACCTACAAAGATCTTTTGACATCTATTGAAATGCTGGTATTCTAGTCTATATGATGTTTCTAAATTTATGAATATTTCATTATGTATCATATATCACAGTATAGTATTCTCTAGTCAATTATGTTGGTCTATAAATTGAATCAGGCAAGCTATTATTCAGTAAAAATTAATGTGCACACAATAGTTTGAGCCCCAGGCTATGTCAATTTATAATTCATTCTGGCATATGGTTACCTAGCTAAATATTTACTAGGACTTATTTTCATGGAAGTAGCATAGAAAGGCAACATAAAATAAGTAAAAGAAAGCATATTAACCCAATTTCTTCCTCTTTCCAGTACCTATCTTCCCTGAAGGAACCTTGAAAAAGTGCTATGAATTTTGATCAAGTTTTCCCCAATGATTTACCTTCTCCGTGCTTTATTGGTATGATTTCTTCCACACTGGTGGGTTTGTTTTTTTTTTGAACAAATTTTATTAAAAATTTTTAAAAACATACACAAATAAACAAAACATAGGATGTAGTAACATAAAATACCTTTTTCTAAAGAACACATAGAATATCTTATTTAAAAACAAGATAATTCCAAATTATCACATTTCTATACAAACACAATTTAATATATATATTTATCTTATCTGTTCAACTTCATATCCTTTTCCAACTTCTCTTTACTACTCCCTTTCCTTCTGTTTAATTGTATTTCTTTTGCCTTAAATTATATATATTCATTATACATAGTTTCATTAATTCTCTTCCAACATCCTTTCAAACATAAACAAACATTACACAAAACATAAATATATAAAACTTCTTTTTGGAAAGCGGCTTACCCCGGGTTAAATCTTTTTGTACAGACATAAATCAAATTCACATAATATACTATTTCATATCTTATTTAACATTCTATATTTTCTATATATTTTCTCTCTCCTATTCATTCTTTTAATTCTATTTTGTTTATTTCATCTCAATTTAAATAATTATACTTGCATCTTTTATCCGTTCTCTTTCAATCATCTATTTTTCCTTTCTTTCTAATACCATATTTCTCCTGTAACCACTGGTTGAAGTATGACAACTTTTTATCTTTCCCCTAAATTTTACACTTAAAATAATACATACTTTCCATACTGATTCTGCTTCGTTCATTCTAAGTACTACATTTCAAAATAAAAAAACAAGCAAATAATATTAAATTTAATAAGTAATAATAAAACCAAGAAAAAAGGGATATTGAGTTTATAATATAATAAGGGCAATATTTCAAAGTAAATTAAACTCTATTATCAAATCTTAAACATTTTCATAGCTTCCCTTTAATGCATTATTAATTCATATAATATTTTAATTTTCTAATTCAATTTCAAATAGCAATGTCTACCATACAATCTTATGTACTTTTGCAGAATCATTTTTATAAAATTATATCTTACCCCTTATCTCTGAAAAAACCCTGGTTTTTTAATAGCTTGTTTAAAGCTTTTATGACTTCTCTTTCCTTTTTCCCTTCCTTTCTTATCAATTCTAGCTTTTTGACTCCCCCATCTCTCAAGTTTTACTCTCTTTATCTTCCCTCTCTGTTGTATTTCTCTTTTCTGTTGCTTTCTGACATCATATCGATTTTTCATCTTATTTTTCTTTTTCTTGGTTGCTTTTTTAAGTCCTGAATTCACCATTTCTTTGCCCCCCCTTACGCTTTTCTTCCTCCACTAAGAGTATTTGTCCATTAAAGATGGCTTCTTCTTCTTGATCCCAGCCTTCCTGTCGCTGTTGTATTTCTTGATAGGTAGAAATTGCCATTTCTAAAAAGTGGAAAATAGATCCAGAAGAGCCCATGCCTTCCTGTTCCTCTTCTTTCAATTTTTGAAATTCCATTTGTAATTCTTCAAAAGATAATGCCATTTTTCCCTTTTTTAAAAACAACCCAAATATATTTAATCTTTCAAGAAATAGTTCACAAAGATCCCAAGTCACAAAGTAAACCAAATCAAAGCAAACAGTTTCATTTAGCACTTTCTTCTTTCTATATTTTCTCTTCCTAGGGTAGAATTCAAACACACAGTTCCAAAGTAATCTTCTAGAAGTCGTAATACCTTTTATTTCTGATCTTATACACTCAAAGCAGTCTCCTTCAGCACAATCTTAAAATAAATCTTTACCTCTTCCCTTCCACTTATAGCAAATAAAAAGAATTTTAAGTTTTTAATTCCAATGTCCAAAAATCCTTTATCCCCTTGGCTTTAAATTTCAAGTTTACCTTCTATGCCCAAGCAGATTTTCCAGATTTCCAACTGCTGTTTCTGTGGGAAGGAAGAGTGAAAGAAAGTAACTTTCCCTTTCAGCTTTTTTCTGCCGCTTTTACGATCTTCCTTGGGAGACAATGTATCCTTCAAACGATTTAGTTTCCAGGATATTTGAAGATTTCTTGTAGTCCCAGTTCAGCCAAAACTATTGCCTTCATCTACTTCCTCCTGCACAAGTCTTACCCGGCTGCAGGCTTCTTTGTGGCGGCCATTGCTGACCGCCGCTCCACCACCTTGGGAAAAAGGGGTTTTGCTGGCTGAGGAGGGGGTTTGCGATACCCCCAAACCCAAATCCGGATCCCCTCTCTCTTCAGTTGCCTCTACGGGGCAGCCCTATCCTCCGGATCCATCTCGATTGGAGGAACCTTGCAGTGAGCACAGCAGGAATCGCGGAGGATCGCGAATTCCTACTGCCGCCGAAGCCTTACCAAACCGGAAGCCCACACTGGTGTTTTGATGGACACAAAGGGTGGAGAAGGAAGATAGCAACTCTTTCTTTTTGTAACTGTCTTAGTTTAGGATCCATGTTTTGAGTGGAACAATAAACTTTTATTACAGAATTTTTTAAAAAGTCAATTTTTCTTCCTTTTCAGACTTTGCTAAATATACTACATCAAAAACAACCTACAAAGAAAGTATGGTACCAAGCATTTCATTCATGGAGTCTTAAAGACAGTACTTATAGAAACAAAGTTTATTCTCACATAAAGGCTTTTCAGTATCCAATTTACTTTGTATCTGTGTATCTCTATTAATTAAAGGAAGAAAAGATGGAAGAGTGGAGGTTCATTCAGTATTTCAAATAAGACATTTTTCATAAAGATGACTAAAAGAAACTAGTTTGTTACTGCAGTTATACATATTTCTTTTTCAGTATCACAATCCCAAATCTTAATATTTTTTTCTCAGTTGGGTTAGCATTTCTCTTTTTTAGATTGGATCTCTAATACTACCATAGCCCTCAGGGCTTAACAAACTGGCTATGCTTCAATGTCTTAAATTGTTTGTCAGTTGCAGCCTTTTTAACATATGGATTAACTTAATTCCCAGATTAATTCCATTTTCATTGCTAATGCTGGGATATAACCTGCCTTATTCTAATATATAGAACTACTGAGATAGGCTTTGGCTACGCTATGATTTCCATAATTCCTATGCTAAAAGATGCTGTTACACGGCTTAAAAATTCAAACAGGTACAACATGACAGAGTCCTGAGCTAACTTGCATTTTAAGCATTTTCCTTGCATTTTGAGCATAATTTGAATTGGAAGCAGCAGAGTAATCCTATTAAAGGTAGTGTTCAACTTACCTGTTTGTTTAGTAACTGTTTATGGCAGTGAAAAAAAGGACTTATTAACATTTTTCACACTTACAACCATTGCAGCATCCATGGTCATATGATCAAAATTTGGATGCTCAGCAACTGATTCAGACCTGAGGGTCAGAGTGATCCCCTTTTGTGACCTTGTGACAAGCAGAGTCAGTGGAGAAGCCAGATTCACTTAACAACTGTGTTACTAATTTGACAACCACAGCGGCTCACTTAATAAGCAGTTCACTTATCACAGTGTTCACTGTGTTAAGAAAGGTCATAAAATGAATCAAAGCTCACTTAATAACTGCCTCATTTAGCAATAGAAACATTGGGCTCAATTGTGGTCATAAGTCAAGGACTATTTATATTGTATTACTCCCAAGTTCTCTTTTGTTTGCACTAGAGAGATCAATGTCAGTTCCAGTATCCAGCAAGAGAACACCATGCGTGTACACACACACACACACACACACACACAAGTTTTTCAATGTTACTGAAACTCGTGGGGGGAGGGCTTCTAGGTTGGTGTCTTTTCAAAGAAGGGATCATTAGTTCATAGACTAGACTGAGAAACCAACTTAGAAGTAAGGAGAAATTTTCTAATTGAGGACAAATAATCATTGGATTAGCTTGGTTCCTGGAGTTGTGGATCCCCCATTGTTGGAGATTTTCAAAAATAGATTGGGCAACTATTAAGACAGGTACAATGCCTTAAAGAGGGAACTGGACTAGAAGCCTTCAAGGTCTCTTTCAGCTGTATGATTTGGTATTCTGTGTTCTTCCAGAGTATAAATGTGTAAGTATGCACCCTGAATTTTATAAAGCATTTGTAATTTATGAAACCAATGAATAATTAAATTATAAAATCAATTTAAAAATGATTCTACAGGCATTTTTTCCCCTTTCAAAATGAAGCCTAATGACAATTTCTTCATGCAGTACAATATTTACAAAAAGAACAGAAGAAAGGCTGCTTCCTTTTGGTGCTTGAACTTGACAGCAAAATCATTGGTAGAGTTGTGCAGAGCTCTGAAGAGGCATGTTATTTTGATGAAGTGTCAGCTGATGCACCCTTCACCCCAAACTGCCTCATCAAAGTGAATCTTTGTACCCCAAGTTGCTGGTATATTACAGATTTATTATTGGAAGAGATGCTTCAACTGATTTAAAAGAAAGGCTACAAAACTTGTAGAAGAATTGTGCAGAATAAGAACAGGTTGGTAGTAATGATTTTTAAATGGACATATAGCAGAAATGGGCACTTATTTAATGTTTTTTATTTTTAATTTTGATGGCCTCCACAGGTCACAGAGGTGTGGCAGTAAAGTGATTAACATCAAGCATTGGGCTTACTTTAGATTTATCACTTTAGATGCAATGTTTAACACCCCATTTTAGGGCTTAACATTTCCATTTTAGATCTTAAAACACTTATTTTAACTCTTGCAACTTTGAGACAATTGCATGACTGATGGATGTTGAATGTGAATGGGCAATTCTGTGGATGAAGAGGATTTGGCAGCCATAATATATGCAGGAACAATCTAAAGAAGACAGGTATTCCAGCAACTTAAAATAACATTGTGCCATTTATTTAAATGTAATGGGGGGCTTCTGATTTGCACATAGCATATGTTTGTCATTCTGGTCAGATGTCATGATATCAAATAGGAAAAAATATAAAAATATACTGGATAGTAGAAATTTACTTCTAAAAACTAAGAATATAACCTAATTACATAAAGCAAAACTAACATATAACTTAGTTTCACTTTGACCTTTTGAGTCCTGTTTTAGGTTTTGATACAATTAAAAACTTCTTGCATTTCATCAGTATCAAGAGGACTGATTTCTTAATTCTGGATCTGCTGATTTGGAGATTTATCAAGATTTTCTGGCTGAGAGGCTACAGCTCCTCACAATGGGATACAGTCCATCACATTCCTGCTGCCTTCCAATTTTTATAAATCCATTATATTTCCTGATATTTTTTGTTAATTTAACATCACAAGGAAATTCTTCCCACAAGGCCTTTCAAATCGGGAAATATGGAGAGTTGAGGAAAGGTCAGAGAAGTAGAGAGATGTGCAAAATAAATAAAAATATAAATAACATAACGGCAAACTCCAAATCATAAAAATACTATGATAACTCAAAAATATTTGTCTTGCTAATAATACTTATGAAAAACCATTTGGAATGCTAGTTGATTGCAAATAAGCATGAATCAGCACTGCAATAGGGCTGTAAAATTATAATTACAATTTCAGTCTAAGTAAAATAGTTTTTAAATCAGAGGGTGGTACTCTTTCCATGTAACTGCACTGGAGAGGCTCAACCTTCTTGAGTACTATTTTCAATATCAGATGTCAAATTTTAAGAAAATTAGAGAGAAATTGAACAAAATGTAGAGAAAGCTAATAGAGAAGATTGTGGTGCTGGAAACTAAGTTCTAGGAAAGAGCTGTGCAGGTAAGAAAAGACCAAGGGTGGAATAAAATAGCACTGCTCAATTACCTCAAAGACAAACAAAAATGAAGGCAAATTCTTCATTTTTCCAGGTCATGGAATAAACAAAGGAGGTTACCAGAAGACAGTTTCTGATTGAACCATAGAAAAAAAATCCTAATGGTAAGGACAGGTAAACCGTGCAACAAATTACAAAGAGTCCTGGTGGGCTTTTTTTTTTTTTTTTTTGATAAAAGTTTTATTGATTTTAACAACAAACAAAAAACAAATAAGACATAAAACATAACATTGAAAAAATATCATTCTTCATAAATTTACAGTGTATCAGTTGGTTTACCACTCCCTTTTGTGCATCCATTTCATAGTCATCAAAATAATTATATTACATAATAACTCACATTATCAATCATCAGTAAAATATCCCAATATCATTATTGAACAATCATTTGACTATAATTTTACTAATTCATATTTAAGCGAGATAACTACAATTAAGTTAAATTATTTTATAACAAATCATAGAATCATACCAAATCTATCTTAATAAAATATTCTACAAAATTATCAAAACCAAGAAAAATTATGTATTCATTATTTCCTAAATTTCTAAATATTCTACTATTATATTGTATAATCTAACCATTGATAAAAAAGATCCCAAACTTCATAAAATTGTTTATCTTCTTGTTCTCTAATTTCAAATGTCAATCTACTCATTTCAGCACATTCCAATATTTTCTTAATAATTTCTTCCTCTAATGGTATTTTCTCACTTTTCCAATGTTTAGCAAATACAATCCTAGCTGCTGTTAATACATTTACAATCAAATACTTTAATTTTTATTATATATATCAGGTACGATTCCCAATAAAAAAATCTCTGGTTTCAAATCTATGTGTTTCTTTGTCATTTTTTCCAGCCATATGTGAATTCTAGTCCAGTATTTCCTGGCCTCCTCACAAGTCCACCACATATGGTAATATGAGCCAGGTATCTGATGACATTTCCAACACTTTTCAGATTTATTCTTGAACATTCTTGCTATTCTTGTCAGGGGAAAGTGCTGGTGGGCTTTGTTTTTTACATGCATCCAAGTGGGGTAATAGACATTCATTTATCATGGATGATTTAATTTAGATTTATGAATTGATCAGGGAGTTGGACTGAATGGCCCCTTCCAGCTCCATGATAGCAATAGCACTTAGACCAGCCAGCATAGCATACTAGCTGGAGAATTCTGGGAGTTGAAGTCCACAAGTCTTAAAGTTGCCAAGTTTGGAGACCTCTGTCTTAGACTTATATACCAACTTTATCATGCTCTACAGCAGTGGTTCCCAAACTTTTTCAGTCCACCGCCCCTTTGGTGCTACAAACTCATCCTCAATGCCCCCCACCCAGGGGTGGGATTCAAATTTCTGTGGGCGTGGGGAGGACTTCCAGTTTTGCATGGCTTCAGCAGCAGCAGGAATTTGCTTCTCTGCAATTCCTGCTGTGCTTGCTGCCCCCGATCCAAATGGGTCTGGGGGATATGGCTGCCCTGTAGAGGCAGCCGAAGAGAGAGGGGATCTGGACAGGGTTTTGGGGGTTTCACAGACCCCCTCCCCAGCCAGAAAAACCCCTTTTTCCCAAGGTGGTGGAGCAGCGGTCAGTGATGGCCGTCACAAAGAAGCCTGCAGCCAGGTAAGATTTGTGCTGGAGGTTGCAGGAGGAAGTGAAAAATTTGGCTGAGCCGAGACAATAACAATTCTTAATTACCCTGGAAACTGAACTGTTTGAATTGCCTGAGGATACATTGTTTCCCAAAGAAGACTGGAAAGCTGCGGTTAAAGCTGTTAAGGGGAAAAAATTTTTTTTCTTAACTCTCCCTCCCCATAGAAATAGCAGATGGAGATCTGGAAAATCTACTTGGGCATGGAAGGTAACTCAATTTGAAATTTAAAGCCAAGGGATAAAGGATTTCTGGACATTGGATTTAAAAAAAAACAACAACTTAAAATTGATTTGGTTTGCTTTGTGACTTTGAGATCTTTGTGAAATTTTGTTTTTTTAAAAAAGGGACTAAAGACATTAGGGTTGCATTAAAAAAGAAAGAAAGAAAAAAATGGCATTATCTTTTGAAGGACTACAAATGGAATTTCAAAAACTGAAAAATGAAGATAAGGGCTCGTTTGGATCTATCTTTCACTTTTTGGAAATGGCAATTTCTACCTACCAAGAAATACTACAGAAAGGCTGGGATGAAGGAGAAGAAGCCATCTTTAATGGACAAATACACTTAGTGGAGGAAGAAAAGCAGAAGGGGGGCAAGGAAAAGATGAACTTAGAACTTTAAAAAGGAACCAAGAAATAGAAAAAGGAGATGAAAAAGCGATATGATGTTAGAAAGCAACAGAAAAGAGAAAGACAACAGAGAGGGAAGATTAAGAGAGTGAAATTGGAGAGATGGGGGGGTCAAAAAGTTAGAATGGAGAAGAAAGAAAGGGGGAAAGGAAAGAGAAGTCATAAAGGCTTTAAACAAGATGCAAAAAAATGTGTTTTTTTTCAGAGATAAGGGGTGAGATAATCTTTTTTAAAAAATGATTCTGCAAAAGTACATAAAAATGCATTGTAGACATTAGTATTTGAAGTTGAGCTAGAAAATTAGAATATTATATGATTTAAAAATGTATTAAAGCGGTCATGATTTAATTATAGAGTTTAATTTCTTAATTTCATAATAGTATGAAATAGTATCTTTTTGTTTAAGAATTAATAATAGAATTTAATTTCTTATGAAACATTGCTTTTACTATATTATAAATTTAATATTTCTTTTTTACTTGTTTTTAGTTTTATTATTACTTATTAAACTCAATATTATTTGTTTGTTTTACTATTTTGAAATGTAATACTTTGAATGTACGGAGCAGAATCAGCATGGAAAATATATATTATTTTAAGTGTTATTTAGAGGGAAGATAAAAAGTTGTCATACTTTAATCTGGGTTTACAGGAGAAATTTTGTATTAGATAGAAAGGATAAGTAGGTGATTGAAAGAAAACAGACCAAAGATGCAAATATAATGATTTAATTGAGATGGAATAAATAAAATAGAATTAAAAGAATGAGTAGGAGAGAGAAAATATATGGAAAATAGAGAGTGTTAAATAACATATGAGATAGTATACTAAGTGAGTAAAAAAAAATTAATAAAGTTTGTTATAAAAAAAAAGTTTCTGTAGGCATGGCCTAATTTGAGGGTGTGGTTTGTTCATCACATGACTGGGTGGGTGTGGCTTGCTGATCATGTGACTGGTGGTATTGCTTGCTGGTCACGTAACTGGATGAGCGTGGTTAGTTGACTGGCAAATTAAATACAAGTGGCCCTCACTTAATGGTTGTTTGCTTAGCAAGTGTTCTAATTTATGACTGGCCTCTCCAGAACTACTTGACCTGTTTTTGAAGTTTTGACAGCCATTCACACATACATACACATACTCCTTCCAACCCTGCTGGAGCAAGTCATTGGACTAGAATCGGCAAAGCATCTCTGATAAGATTAGTAGTGAATAAAATCTAATCAGAGATGCTTTGCTGATTCTTGTTGATTTGTTTTATTTGTATTTCTTTATTTTATGTTGCTGAATTGCATTGACATGTGTGTCCCTTCTTGTGCACAACCCAAAAGCTTTTGTGATTCTTTGCAGCAAAAATTACTAATCTTTGGCTTTGCTCTACTTTTCAAATGTGCCGGCACTGCCATGATCCAGGTGCCGGTTCTGCAGGTCTACCCCATTGAGCCTGCTGCACTAGAGGGACATGCCCAAGCAAGTCCAAGTGGAGCAGTGCACCAAATCAATGGGGTAAGCCTAGGAGAGGGAAAGAGAGAGAGAGAGAAGAGAGAAAGAGAGAAGGAAGAAAAGAAAGAGAAAAGGGAAAGTAAGAAAAAGGGACAAAGAAAGGGAGGGCATGGAGAGGGGTGGGGGGGGGGGGAGAGAGAGAGAGAGAGAGAGAGAGAGAGACCTGATGCATCAGATTGAAATGAGGCCTAGTTTAGAAGCCCTTTTCCACATTGAAACATCTTTGTCAGAATCTTTGCCAGCACATTGAAACATCTTTGGCTTCTATTAATTAAAAGTTTGTGGATGAAACATGGCCAAGATTATCAGGAAACTCTCACATTTTGTTGAGGCTTTAAACAGGATCCATTGGACCAGATCTCCACCCTAAAAAATTACTTTTCCCCAATGTATTACTACAATTCTGAAGAAGGCAAAACCAAAATGTATTTGTAAATTACAAGGAGAACACACACACACACACACACTCCCTTCTAACCCTGCTAGAGCAGGTGATTGGACTAGAATAGATATCTCATTATCTTTCTTCTTCCTCCCTCCCTCTTTCCCTCTTTATTTCTTTTTCTTTCTGTCCCTTCCTTCCATTCCCCTTCTTTCTTTGTCCCTTTTTTCTTTCTTTCCCTTTTCTCTTTCTCTTCTTCCTTCTCTCTTTCTCTCTCTCTCTCTCTCTCTTTCCTCTCTCTTTCCCCCCTCTCAGGCTTACCCCATTCACTTTGTGCACCAGTCCATTCGGACTTGCTTGGGCAGGTGCCTCTGGTGCAAGGGGCTTAATGGGTTGGAATGCTGCAGCGGCGGGATGTTTGAAAAGGAGAGCAAAGCCACTCTGGCTTTGCTCTCCTCTTCCCAATGCTGCATTTGGGGCGACACTCCGCCTCTCGAACACGGTGGTGGGATGTTTGAAAAGGAGTGCAAAGCCACGCTGGCTTTCCTCTCCTTTCCCAATGCTGTGTTTGGGGTGGAGCTCCTTGCACCAGAGCGTGCAAGTCAATGGGATGATCCTGCGGGGCCTTGCCTTGAATGTGGTGGCAGCGGGATTTTTTTCTCACCCCTGAATTGTGCCCTGCCGCTCACCTCCAGTGTCCCCCTGCCACTTCTTAGCACCCCCTGCCAGCCCCCTTGCCCCTCAATGCCCCCCTAAGGTATCCCTTCCCCAGAGGGCAGTACCGCCCACTTTGGGAACCACTGCTTTACAGCCTGCTCTAAGGGGTTTACAAAGTCAGCATATTGCTCCCAACAATTTGGGTCCTCATTTTACCCACCTCAGAAGGATGGAAAGCTGAGTCAACCTTGAACCTGATGAGATTTGAACTGCCAAGCTACAGGCAGCCAGCAGTTAATAGAGGTAACCTGCAGTACTGCACTCTAATCACAGCGCCATCACGGCTCATACTATAACAAAGTTCAAAAGTATTACCTGAAGAAATTATAAAAGAACCTGAGACTAAAGAAGAAAACAGAAGACTCTTTCACAAGGGAAAATAACCTTTAGGAAATTGAAAGGCATGTTTCTCTGCCCTGCTACTAATGAAATGCATTTTATGCACTTTTTTGATTTGGTGGAGTTAAGATGAGAAAAATATTGGTCAGATAATTCTGTAACTTTTTTCTTCAGAGAAGATTTCTTTCTCTATTCGTTGATCACTGCCCTGTACATCTGTCTTCCAGCTCTTTGTTAATTCATGTAGTATTGCTCAGTTCTTTTTCATTGTTCACTACCACTTTGAACTAAGAATTCTGCCTGTTAACTTCTAAAAAAGTTTGCATGCTACATTTTTAGAGAATTAAGGCTAGAACTGTGAAGGACTGTTGGATTAATACTGTAAAATATTAGCTGAGGCCACATTGTCAAATGAAAGAAAACAGCTAAATAATCTCTGATTGTTATACTGTGGTGCAGTGGTTAGAGTGCAGTACTGCAGGCTACTTCTGCTGCCTATTGCCTGCCTGCAATTTGGTAATTCAAATCTCACCAGGCTCAAGGTTGACTCAGTTTTCCATACTTCCAAGGTGGGTAAAATGAGGACCAAATTGTTGGGGGCAATATACTGACTCTATAAACTGCTTAGAGAGACCTGTGGAGCACTGTGAAGCAGTATAAAAAATCTAAGTGCTATTGCTATAGTCCAATCACACTTGGCCAATAAAGAATTCTATTCTATCTATTCTATTGCTAATATGGCTATGTTATGCTAACATAACAAGGCAAAAACTGCCGAAGCTATACCTAGAACACTTTTCCTTCTTAAAGAACATATTACAGGTAGTCTCCAGCATACAGTTTATTTAATGACCATTCAAAGTTACCACGGCACTGAAAAAAGTGACTTATGACCATTTTTTCACATAGCCCTTGCAGCATCTCCATGGCAACGTGATCAAAAGTCAGACATTTGGCAACTGATTCATATTTATGACAGTTGTAGTTGTTAAGCCTGGGTTCCCCAACCAGGGTTAAGGAGACAAGCTAAACAGAATGTGCAGCATTAGTCAGATAGGCATACAGATAAATGTGTGAGATAAGTTTGTATATTAATTAACATACAGTAAAAATAACAGATATGCTTGTGTTATCAAAAATATAGTTTATTCCGGAGAGAAGGCGGAGCTTCATCACCACGATACAGCTGCGATCTCGGGGCTCCGAGATCACAGCTGATATCTTCGCCCCTGGTCGGTCCCAACGGACCTAAACCGTCTCGTAGTGACGGTGACAGCAAAGGGCGCGTTCTGTAGATTCTGGGGACATCGCAAGTCCCTGGTCGATCCAGAAGAAGCCCTTTTGCCAATGGCGGAGAGGCAGCCATTAGGCTGCTGAAGCTGGGACAGCTCCGGAAGAACGGGATAGAAAGAAGTGTATCGGCTGGTGACGATTCTTTTTTTTAGCTTGGGACTTAAGAACACTCTAATATGAGAAGAAATCTGTAAACTTATTGACAGAATTTGATTTAGCAGCGTTTTTTTCTTAGTAATGTCAAAGTGAGGCTTGGCTTTTTATCTTTATTTTATTTTTATTTTTTTTACTGAATTTCTATTGCGATTTAGCTAATCAGACTGGTTTTTTTTTTATTTTATATTTTTATATTTACTTGCTTTCTCTTTGCCTTTCTGACTGTTTATATTTTTTAAAATAGAGGCCCCCTTTAATATTTTTTTTTAATATACATAAATATACATACATACTTTTTTTTTTCTCTTTTTAGGCTTTTTTCAGGGGGTAAGAAGGGGGAGTGGATTGAAGAAATTTTGTAACACTGCCAACTAGAGGCTTGAAAATATTCTGTTTGAAGTTGAAAAACTTTTGTTTGAAAAACTTTTCTCAAGGCTACTGGAAATGATAACATAGAGGGAAGAGTACTGGAGGATGTTTATACAGGTGCTCTTTGGAACTTCTATTATCAAATGAATATTTGAAGCTTGGCTTTGAAATTTGTGGAGAAGTCAAATAAGAGCCTTGGATAAATAAAAGGCAGTGTGTGTCCTTTTTTTTTTTTTTATAACTCCTTATTAATTGTTTCATCCCTCCCCTCTAACCCCACACTATTTTGTAATATTGATTTTTTTATTTTTTTATTTTTTATTATATCTCATTTTTATTTTTTATTTTTAAAGGGGAAAGCCTCAGAATATTCTTTTTTTTTTTTGCCTTTTTTCTTTTTTTCATGGGGATGTTTGCCTTTTGATTTCTATTTTTGACTTATTTTATGGTTTTTTTTCATTTTCTGTGGTTTTTCAATTGGATTAATGTGGGAAGAATTTGAAGAACTCTCTTTTTCTTTTTTTTTCTTTTTCTTTTTCTTTTTCTTTGCTTATTATTTTTTGATATTATTGGGATTTATTTTGCTTCTTTTTTTCTCTTCATTTTTTAATTTTTACTTTTGAATTATTTTTGCGTATTTTACAATTGGATTAAGGTCTTGAAGAACCTGAAGAATTTTTTTTCTTTCCTTCTAATTTTGGGCTTTTTACTTATTACTGGTTTTGTTTTTCGTTTTTTGTGGTGTTTTCCTTTTTTTAAATTGGATTATAATTGGCTACCTCACTAATTGGATTAAAAGACCCGGAAGACCCTGAGTTATCGAAATGAGTAAGAAAATTTTACCTTCGGGCATCTCAACTTCTGCTCCTGTCTCCCCATCATCTGGAGGACGACTCTCAACAATGTTGAAGCAAGACAAAGTGCAAGTGGATATAACGATGGTTATTCAAGGAATACAAGATCTTAAAATGAGTATGGAACAAAGAATGGAGAGTATTGATCAAAGAATTGGAAAGATCGATGAGAAACTTGAAAATTTTCAACAAATGATAGTGAAACATGATGAGAGAATCGAAAAAATAGAAGAGAAAGACAAGCAAAGAGATGATACAATTGGGAATATCAATAACAGATTAACAATGGTCGAACAAGAAAAAAGTGGGATGTTGAAGTGGGAGATGGACAGGTCAGAATTTTATCTTAGATTCCAAAATATCGAGGAAGAAAAAGGACAAAACTTGGCAGCAGTAATGATTGAAATTCTGGCTGGAGTCTTGGAAATAACAGAGGAAAAGATGATGGATGGAGTAGATGAGATATATCGAGTCTTCACAAGATATGCGACAAGGAACCAATTACCAAGAGAGGTCCATGTTAGATTCACTAAAAAAACTATTAAATACCAAATATTACAAGTGGTAAGAGAGAAGGGGTTGAAATATAAAGGCAAAGAGATTCTGGTCTTAAAACAAGTACCTAGAAAAGTGAGAGAGATTAGAAGAGAGTATCGATTTTTGACTAAAATGTTATTGAAAAAAGAAGTGAACTATAGATGGCTGATTCCAGAAGGATTAATGTTTACATGGCAAGAACAGAGACACAGAATTGATTCAATTGTGAAAGCAGAAATGTTTTATAAGGAATTTTTCGAAAGAAGAGAAATGGAGACAGAAAAAGAAAAGATTTTAACTGAATTTGAAGAGGACCAAATGGAGATGGAAAAAGAAGAAAGCACAATAGGTGGACAAATGGAGATCAAAGAACAATGAGAGCTATTAGACCTAAATAGAAAGCATAATTATGGGGGGGGGGGGGACTGATTTCCCTGAATATAAATGGACTGAATTCAGCTATCAAAAGAAGGAAAACTTTTTATAAATTAGAGAAGCTGAAATTTGATATAATTTGCTTACAAGAAGTACACATTAAAAAACAACATGAACAATTATTGATACGATCAAAGTTAGGGAAAATATTTACTTCTCTGACTCATTGTAAGAAAAGAGGAGTGGTTTTGTATGTTAAAGAAACCACTCCAGCCAAATTGATTTATACAGATGAAGACGGAAGAGTATTAATAGTTGAAATAGTGGATAATAATATAAAAACATCTTGGTTGCAATTTATGCCCCAAATGATAAACAAGAAGAATTTTATAAAAAATTACAAATGAAAATAATTGAACTGAACTATGTTAACATACTTATGATGGGGGACTTTAATGGAATTGTAGACAATAAACTGGACTATACAGTAAAAACAACATGACAAAATAGGAAAACTCTCCCTAAATCCTTTTTTAAAATGACAGATGAACTAAATTTAAAAGATATATGGAGAGAAAGAAATGCTAAAACTCAACAATATACTTTTTATTCAAACAGGCATTTATCGTGGTCCAGAATAGATATGATTTGGACATCAACAGAATTATTATCTAATATTCAAGAAATAAATATTGAAACAAGTACATGGGCAGACCATAATCCAATGACAATTAAATGGAAAGGACAAAAAAGAAGATCTAGATGGACATTAAACAAGACTATTCCAAAAGAAAAAGATTTTACACAATGGATGGAAGAAGAATTGGCCTTCTTCTTCAATGAAAACAAAAAAGAAGATACTTCAATACAGAATGTTTGGGATACAATGAAGGCATATGCAAGAGGATTAATAATTGACTATATAAAGAAAAAGAACATTAGGAAGAGGCAAATGATTAAAGCTCTAGAAGATGACCATAAAAAACTGGAAAAAGAATTACAGAAGATGCCACAGAAAAAAGATATCAAACTTAAAATGGACATAATTAAACATAAAATGGATCAAGCAGAGAAAGAAGAACTGGCACAAAAAATTAGAAGTGCTAAACAGAACTATTTCGAAGATGCAAATAGGCCAGATAGATAGTTAGCATATAAGTTGAGAAAAGAGAGAGTCAAGGAAAATATCACAGTTAATAGATGATCATGGTCAAATTTGTTATGGTAATAAGGAGAAAAAGGCAATCATTCGAGATTTTTATGGACAATTATATAAACAGGAGGATCTTGATGAGGGAAAAATTAAACAGTATTTACAAAACGCTAACCTACCTAAGATACCTGATGAAACTCGGAAAATGTTAGAAAGTGCTATAACAATGATGGAATTAATTGAAGCACTTAACAGACAGAACAATGGAAAAGCACCAGGACCAGAATTTCCCATCAGAATTTTATAAAACATTACAAGAATCGTTGAGCATTCCACTGTTAGAAGTCATGAATGAAGTTATGATAAATAAGAAAATAATTGAAACATGGTCAGGAGCCTATATTACACTTATTCCAAAAGAAGGGGTTGACCCATTACAAATTAAGAACTATAGACCTATTTCTTTATTGAATGCAGACTATAAAATCTTTGCTTCAATCTTGGCAGAAAGGCTTAAAAAATACCTAAATAACTTTATTCACTCTGATCAAAATGGATTTTTACCAAAGAGACAGATTAAAGACAATATGAGGGTAATCCTGGACACATTGGAATATTATGAGGCGCACCCAGAAAAACAAATGGCTTTGATATTCTTAGATGCCCAAAAGGCATTTGATAATGTGAACTGGATATTTATGTTATTACTATTGGAACAGATGGGCTTTGCTAGAAAATTTATCCAAGCAATAGAAGCCGTATATTATAAGCAAACGGCAAAAGTAATGATAGATGGAGAATTCACAGACTCTATTAATATTTAAAAAGGTACAAGACAGGGATGCCCATTATCTCCTTAGTTATTTGTATTGAGCTTGGAAGTTTTAAATAGAAATATTAGAGATGATATAAACATAAAAGGAATGAAAGTCAAAAAGGAGGAATTCAAATTGCAAGCCTTTGCGGATGATTTGGTCTTTATTTTGGAAGACCCTTTAGAGACAGCTCTAAAACTCTTGGAAAAGATAGAGACGTATGGTGAGATGGCTGGTTTAAAAATAAATAAAGACAAAACAAAGATTCTGACAAAGAACATGTTATTAAGACAAAGAGAAGAGCTGGCAGATTTATTGAAAATTCAAGTTACGAACAAAGTTAAATATTTGGGGATATATTTGATGTCAAGATGTACTACATTGAAAAAGAATAATTATATTAAGCTTAAACAGCAAATAGCATCCGACCTGAAAAAATGGGAAAACCTACAATTGTCATTGATAGGTAGAATTTCAACAATCAAGATGAATATTTTACCCAGAATTTTATATTTGTTTCAAACAATACCAATTAGGTTAAGCAAGGATTTCTTCGAAGAACTAAATAAAATTGTGTTGAAGTATATATGGCAAGGCAAGAAAGCGAGAATAAAATAAAAACTTTTACGGGATGCTAGAATTAGAGGAGGATTTGGCCTTCCTAATTGGGAGTTGTATTATTAAGCTGCAAACTTAATGTGGGTTAAAGAATGGATAACGTTAAGAAAGACTAGATTGTTGACATTAGAAGGTCATGATTTATTATTGGGTTGGCATGCTTTTTGATGGTATAAGGGAACTAAATCACAGGGTTATTTTAGAAGGCATTATATACGGGAATCATTATGGTTGAATTGGGAGAAAACTAAGAAACAATGTTATTTGAAAATTCCAGTGTGGTTATCAACTATTGAAGCTTTTTCGTATCCTATAACTTATAAGAAGGAACAAACAGTTAGATATGGGGAAATATTGGATGAAAAGGGTGAAAATATAGAAGAACAAGGTACAAAGGTGAATTGGTTTTCATATGCGCAAATACATGCAAGGTATCTTAAAGATTCTAAAACAGAAGGATTTTATGATAAATTGACTGACTTAGATAGGATTTTGACAGGTACTGATGAAAAAGTGATTAAAAAACTATATAGTTATTTGTTGGAAATTAAATTAGAGGAAGAACAAGTTAAAGAAACAATGATTGCTTGGGAGAAGAATTTTGGATATGGGATTGATTTAGAGAAATGGCAAAAATTGTGGTCACAAAATTATAAAATGACAATGTCAACAGCATATAAAGAAAATTTGTATAAGATGTTTTACAGGTGGCATTTCCCCCCGATAAGAATAGCAAGAATGTTCAAGAATAAATCTGAAAAGTGCTGGAAATGTCATCAGATACCTGGCTCATATTACCATATGTGGTGGACTTGTGAGGAGGCCAGGAAATATTGGACTAGAATTCGCATATGGCTGGAAAAAATGATAAAGAAACACATAGATTTGAAACCAGAGATTTTTTTTATTGGGAATCGTACCTGATATATATAATAAAAATTTAAAGTATCTGATTGTAAATGTATTAACAGCAGCTAGGATTGTATTTGCTAAACATTGGAAAAGTGAGAAAATACCATTACAGGAAGAAATTATTAAGAAAATATTGGAATGTGCTGAAATGAGTAGATTGACATTTGAAATTAGAGAACAAGAAGATAAACAATTTTATGAAGTTTGGGATCTTTTTTATCAAAGGTTAGATAATACAATATAATAATAGAATATTTAGAAACTTAGGAAATAATGAATATATAATTTTTCCTGGTTTTGATAATTTTTAAGAATATTTTATTAAGAGATTTGGTATGATTCTATGATTTGTTATAAAATAATTGAACTTAATTATAGTTATCTCGCTTAAGCGTGAATTAGTAAAATTATAGTCAAATGATTGTTTAATAATGATATTGGGATATTTTATTGATGATTGATAATTTGAGTTATTATGTAATATAATTATTTTGATGACTATGAAATGGATGCACAAAAGGGAGTGGTAAACCAACCAATACACTGTAAATTTATGAAGAATGTTATAATTTTTTATTTTTATTTTTTATTTTTTTTATGTCATGTTTTATGTCTTATATGCTTTTTGTCTGTTGTTATAATCAATAAAACTTTTACCAAATATATATATATATATATATATATATATATATATATATATATATATATATATATATATAGTTTATTCCATTTAGAGTTATAGCATAGTCAAAATAAAAGTCCATTAGTCATGTATCGTTTTAGTCAGTCCATTCAAGATTATTCAATTAGCAAAGTCCGTGTAGAATATCCAATGTCAGTTCACTTACAATAAATCAGTCCTCTCACCATTGATAAATCAACAGTCCTTTCTCTCTCCCGTTCCAGTAGGGGAAAAACACAGTCTTCAGTCTATCCAGGAATTAGGGATCATCAAGCCAGAGAGAGGAAGCTGCCGTGCTTTGCTTCTTTTATGGTGCTTTTACAACCACTCCCTTAATTACATTCTTACAGTTAAAGTTACAGACACTTTAACTAACAAACTATGATAACATATTTATTATTTTACCTAAACCAGTTAGGGTAAACAATGTTATCCCTAACATTCTCCCCTTTTAGGTAATAATAATACTATAACTATTTACATCTTTAAATCATATTTTTTACAACTCTCTTTAAACTTAATTACTCCTTGAACTTTTGTAAATTGGTCTGCAATGTTTTCTTCTGTCATGCAGTATTCCAATTTAATTAGCCCATTTTTTACAGATTCTCTAACATTTAAGGATCTTAAATCAGTATGCTTTGATCTAGTTTTTACAGCAATATTAGTAGCTAACTTTATGGCTGCTTGGTTGTCCTCGTACACAATAATGGAATCTTTAACAGTTATACCCATGTCCAATAATAACTGTTTGTACAAAATTAAGTCAGTGCATAGTAATGACAGACATGAAAATTCCGCTTTCATCATGGACAAGCTGATATGCTGTTGTCTGATTGACCTCCACCCTATTAGTGTCTTACCAAATAATATAGCCATCCCAGATGTTGATTTTCTAGTGTTTATGTCAGTTGCAAAACTTGCATCTGCATAGGCACTAAGACTCAAATCACCCTTTGGTTTTATATACAATGCATGGTTCATTGTTCCTTTAAGATATCTTAAAATTCTTTTTAATGATTGCCAATGACATTGATGTGGATCTGAATTAAAACATGCCAGCTGATTTACACTATAAGCTACATCTGGCCTTGACCAATTGCTTATATATGATAAGCTACCAATCAAAGATTGATATATAGACTTATCAAATTTGGGACTTTGATCATCAGTTTGGCAAACTTCCTGACTCATTGGAGTCTTTGCGGTTTACAAAGTTCCATTTTATACATTTTAATTAATTGGCAAATTTTATCCTCTTGAGATATCTTAAATCCATTTTTTGTTTTGTTAATTGTCAATCTTAGATACTTTTTAATTTCACCTAAATGATTTAATTTTATCTTTTTAGTTAATAATGATATAATCTCATTAGCTTCATTATTAGTCTTAGTTATCAAAGCAACATCATCTGTAAATAATAACAATAATGACACCGTTCCATTATTTTCTCTTTTAAACACACATGGATCTGCTAAACCAGATTTAAAACCTATATTGTTTAATTCTTTCACAATATATTGGTTCCACTCAAAGCCAGATTGTTCAACCCGTAAAGACTCTTTTTGACTTTCCAACAATCATTACTATTTACTTTATTATCTTTTATAATAACTGGCTTTTTCAAATATATAGTGTACTGCAATGGTGCATGCAGCTAAGCAGTTTCTACATCTAAATGGTTAATGATATAGTTTTTCTTAGCTGCCCACACTAATGCTGCTCTCAAAGATGTTGCTTTAAGACTTGGTGCAAAAACTTCATCGTAATCAGATGCAGTTTGATTAAATCCTTGAGCTACTAACCTAGCTTTATGGGTAACAGTCCCATCATTTCCAGTTTTTACTTTAAATATCCATTTGCACCCAATGGATTTTTCTCCTGGAGGTAATTTAGCATCTTCATATACTTTCATTACCTTAAATGAATTTAGTTCTTTTTCCATTGCCTTTTGCCAATTCTCCTGATCCTTAGCAGGATACATCCTAAGTTCATCTACACTTCTTGGAACTTTAGTTACTTGGCAAACTATACTTGCTTGATATCTATCAGGTGGTCTAGTTACACGTGTAGTACTTCTAGGTATTACTGGACTTACAGGTGTGCGGTATCTGCTATCCCGCATCAGATGGGCGGCTCATGATAGGGAGCGAAGGAGAGAGAAACGACAGGAGGCGAAGTTTCCTCGGGATGAGCACGCCCCAAATGTCTTGGCACACGCTCTTTTATTGTGCTTTTTTACAAGAAAATGATTTAATCAAAGCTCAAGTCAAACATGATAATCCCATCAGGATGTGCATGTTTACAAAGCTGCATACCAGAAAGATCATTTACAATGTGGATAAGCTTATTAACAACCGTCTAGCTCCTTGTCCCTTGTACGTGCCTTGCAAAGGTCAAGTTAATAATTACACACGAATGATACATAGTTGCAATGATACATAGTTACAACATCTCCTCTGTTTTTATTATTTATGACGAGTCTTCTTCCTCGTTCGAGAAGACAGGAACTATTTTTATGGAATGTTCGCCGTCCCCGTCATCTGGGCAAGAGTGCGACCCGTCAGCGTCAGGGTTGTCCAAGGAGCGGTAACTCAGCAATGACATTTTTTCGTCTGGTGTTGAGGATATAACATGAGCTTGCAATAGCACATTAACATCAGCAGTTATGGAGTACAATTGATTTTTCAAAAATTGCAATATTCTATAAAAACAACAAGGTCCTATAATGCATATCAATATAATGATTATTTATGATCCTGCCAATGCAGTTAAAAAGGTTGTAAACCATGGCGAAATAGAAAACAAGCCCCCCTGCTATCGGCATAAAAACAACATTCTTCTTTAAGCGTAGCACACAATCCCCCTTGTTTTAAAAAATAACAGATCTAAATCTTTACGATTTTGCAAAAGGGGGTATTCCATGGGTACCTGTAGGGATATAAAATCATCAGAGTTATACACACAAGCCATACTTGAATGCAAAATGATTTGGATTTAACAATTTCATCCCCGTGGACACATGCCATGAGACCGGTGGAACAAGTCCAAACAAAATTATTGCCAGGGATAAAATACATTCCTTTCAGGCATGATGTTAAAGTTCCTCCTGAAGTGGTGTAGATTGCAGAATATCCCCTGGTTGTGTGGGTGCGTCTGCCAAATCGAATTAAAGTGGTGGGTAGAAGTCTTCTATGCGAGAAAAATTGGTTGTAGAACTTAAACGAACTCCTTGAAAGTCCGTTATAGTCCAAGCAATATTATATCTTCTATGAGGCTTCTACGGATCGTCATGGACAGTTCTTTTGAAGCGTCGTTTGTTGACAGGATCAGAGTTCGGGTATATAAAAACATCACAAGCAGGAGAGAGGGCTATGGACAAGTTAGTTGTAGAACATTTACGAGATGAGGAGGGAATGCAATTAGTAGAAAAAGGATAATAATTACAATAATGACAATAAAGATTAATTTGGTAATTCATCAAGGATGTTAGTTGGGGTGGGGGAACCCATAATACAATAGAAGGACATCTAGGTCCCCCTATGTTTAGATTGAATAGAGGAAAAGATTTTAAGGTTCCTTTCCATAGGAAGAGTAAAGAAGGAACAAAAGAGCGAATGGTAGAGTGTTCTTTAAACAAAACAGAAGTGACAGAGTGAAAACTACGGGTAGCATTTTCATGACGTACCCACATGGAACAAGTATAATAGCCTTCTGTTAATGAAATGGTTTTAACACTAATAGTCTTTTGACAGGAAGCATAGGTTTTGTTGAAGTAAGGTAGAAATTGCAAAGAAGATATAGGCAAGAATATCAGGAAGAGTTTTAAGATACAGATGTAGCGGAGGAATTCCCATGATAGGGTCTAACCGCCCTACCAGGGATCCAGCAAGTGGTTTTGTCTGGTAGTAAAATCGCAGCGTAGCCTCGTCCCCAAGTGAGAAGCTCAGCAGGACCCTGCCAGGCGGGATCTGGCAATCTGCGATAATATACCAGAGGTCTGTTAGGCGGGGGTGAGGGGGAGGAAAAATGACATGAAGCAGCAGAAGTGGGAGGAATGCCAGTCAGATTAAGAAAGTTTAAAGTGTAAAGACAAATGTTAAGAGAATTTTGCAATGCTGGGAGGTTCGGGGGTTTTTCCTGCAACGAATATCGATCAAGAGCACGTTTCAGAGATAAGTTCGCTCGTTCCACAATAGCCTGCCCCTGGCTGTTGTAAGGAATCCCAAACTTGTGGGTTACATCCCATCTGTTACAGAAGTCCTGGAACGCAGAACTTGTATCGGCAGGTCCATTGTGAGTTTTGATTTCTTTTGGACGTCCCAGCAAGGCAAAGGTACGAATTGAATGATTGATGACATGTTTTACAGTTTCTCCCCTTTGAGGAGTAGCCAGAATAAACCCTGAATATGTATCGATGGAAACGTGCAAATATTTCCAAGGGGCAAAAGGTGGATACTGAGTTACATCCATTTGCCAAATTTCACAAGCTTTTAATCCTCTAGGATTTACTCCTATGGGAATGGAATGTCCTTGCTTACTACATGTGGGGCATTGTTGAATAATGGCAGCAGCTTCTGCCTGAGTTAGAGCAAATTGAAAAGTTATCATAACTTGGCGGGGGAGATTCAAACACACTCCCTGCTTCTATTTTATAATGGACCATTAAAGCCTCCATAATTTTCCTCCAAGTGACCAAAATGCCAATAGGTGCACGAGGAGGACTATGGAGATGTTCACCAATTTTTTGCCTAGTGGAAATTTTTAAGGACCCTTCCTCTGAATAATTGGGACAATGTTGCCACACATAAGCCAATAATGTAGCAATAGGTTTCATTTTTACAGGCGAGGCCTTTAAATTAGCAGAGTATTTAGAAGAAGAAGCGACTAACTTCTTCAATTCCTTCAGATGCTGCGTCTGTTGTTGAGAAAAGTTTCCACCCATACTTACGAAAGTCGAGACCGTATTTCAGATCCGATGATGTGCAATTCGCTTCAGGCCTGGCGATGCACAGCTCCCATCGAGCTGATAAGATATGGGCGCATCGCAACGTATCCCCCTTAGGGAATCACGTCGGGGTCACCAGAATGCGGTATCTGCTATCCCGCATCAGATGGGCGGCTCATGATAGGGAGCGAAGGAGAGAGAAACGACAGGAGGTGAAGTTTCCTCGGGATGAGCGCACCCCAAATGTCTTGGCACACGCTCTTTTATTGTGCTTTTTTTACAAGAAAATGATTTAATCAAAGCTCAAGTCAAACATGATAATCCCATCAGGATGTGCATGTTTACAAAGCTGCATACCAGACAGATCATTTACAATGTGGATAAGCTTATTAACAACCGTCTAGCTCCTTGTCCCTTGTACGTGCCTTGCAAAGGTCACTGAAGACACAGAAGTTAATGATTACACATGAATGATACATAGTTGCAATGATACATAGTTACAACACAGGTGGACTTTCATTTATTAACTGTTCTTGATTATCTAACTCTTCCTGATCAATTGTTTCCTCTTGTTCTGGTCCTATTTGCTCTTCATGGACTTCTTCTTTTATTGGACTCTTCTTATAACTAGTCTGATCTTTTTGCCTTTTGTAGGGTTCAATAATTACTTCGTTATTTAAATCTTGCTCTAATCTATTCCATCCTACATGTTCTAGGAATTTAGCACTAGCACTGGTGTAAACTCTAGATGTACCTGGTTCCCAGAATCTATAAGATCTGTGATTTGATTCATATCCTACAAAAAATAATATTTTAGCTCTATGCTGTGCTTTGTGTCTGAGTTGTGTAGGGATATGCACCCATGCTGGTGCTCCAAATGTGTGCATGTAACTTAAATCAGGTTTTGTACCATGCCACAGTGTGAATGGTAATTCACCTGCTGTTGAATTAACAACATTATTTAATATATGATTACCACACATTATTGCTTCTCCCCATAAATTGTCAGGTAATTCTGAATCAGACAACATAGTACGTGCCATTGATTGTTGTGTTTGGCCTCGTCTCTCTATAAAGGCATTATGTTGTGGCCTATATGGTGCAGACTTTTTATGTTGAATACCTAACATTCTAAGTCTATTCTGGAATTTATTATTTGTAAATTCCACACCATTATCTGTTATAAGAGTTACTAATTTCTTTTTAGTTTTTTTTTCTGCAATTAAATAGATTTAGATACGTTTCAGTTTTGCTCTTCATTAAATAGCAAAACCCATACCTAGAATAGTGGTCCATTATACTTAATATGTATCGAGCTCCTCCTACACTTGGTTTTTTTGGATCTATTAAATCGGCAAATACTACCTCTAAAGGCTCTTTGGTAGTAAATCTATCAATTCTAGTTGCCGGTATGACCTTGCTTTTGCTTTGATTACAGGCAAAGCATTGCAAATACTTATTACAAGGTTTCAAACTTATTCCTTTAGATAGTTGCACAGTTTTCTTCAGCATTTTAAAATTTAAATGCCCTAGCCGTCGGTGTAACAAGTGAATACATTCATCATGAGGTTTCTTATTATCATAAACTGTGTTAGCCACCTCTAAACCATTATCATTTAAAACATATAATTCACCTCTTAAAGATGCAATAATTTTCTTATCTTCTTTTTCAATTATGCAGTTATCTCCCCTAAAGGTAACTACATATCCTAGTTTAACCAAAATTCTAACTGAAATTAAATTAAACTTAAGTTGTGGTACATATAACATTTTTACATTCTCTTTTATGAAAGAACAATATGCTATACCTTGACCTTTAGCTTTCAGTTTCCAGCCATTGGCTAACGATATCTGCTGTGTACTCTGGGACATTTTAATAAAATTTTTTGTTATCATTTGTTATACAGTGGGATGCTCCACTGTCAACCACCCATAAATTATTTTTTACAGCTCCGTTAATATACATGGCTAACTCTAAATTTTTATTTTTATTTTGGTTACTTTTAGTATTCTGGCCAGCGTTCTGGCACTTTGCTTTTTTACAAAATCTTGCCAAATGTCCTCTTCCTCCACAATTAAAACACTTTTTAATTGCGTATGCAGTAGGAGATTCAATATCTTCTTTTTGAGGTTGCTCCCTCCTTAACTGATTTCTTTCAAGTCTTCTTCTGGCCTCTTCAATCAATCTGCCAGTTATATCAGTTAAAGTTAAACTTTCCTTAGGCAAAATTTCAAGGGAAGTGACGTAGTTATCATAACTTTCATTTAGTGAAGATAGAATTATGTAGACTTGGTGTAGTTCAGAAAAAATAAGTTCTTTCTCATGCAGTTCTTGAAAAATGCTTTTTATAGTATTTAAATGACTCATCATATCACCATTCGTTTGGAGATGCGTCATGAAAAGCTTCCATGTTAGATTTATGTGAGCACCAATGTTATCTCGGACATAAATCCTCTTCAGCTTCTGCCAGCACCCAACAGCCATTTGTTCTCCGTGGATATGAACAAGTTGCTGGTCAGATAGTGTTAGTCCTATTATGCAAAGAGCTTGTTCATTCTTCTGTTTAAAGTCTTCTATCTTTTGTCTATCTTCCTGAATCTCTGGATCCCATTCCTCTACGTTTGGTGGATTTTCAATTATGTTCCACAGATCTTCTCTTCGTAGAAGTAGACTACATTTCATAGACCATGAAACATAGTTCGTTCCATCCAGCTTGGATATAAGGGACAAACTTTGTAGATTGACTTGTGCCATGTTTTCTTGTATGGATATAAAACTATAATTAATAAAACACAGCTGTCTGTTTACTGTAATGTGTAACAACACAAACTCTCACTTTTTACATAAATCTGTTTTATCCTAAACTGACTTTGCAGCTTCTGGGCCCATAACCAGTGTTAAGCCTGGGTTCCCCAACCAGGGTTAAGGAGACAAGCTAAACAGAATGTGCAGCATTAGTCAGATAGGCATACAGATAAATGTGTGAGATAAGTTTGTATATTAATTAACATACAGTAAAAATAACAGATACGCTTGTGTTATCAAAAATATAGTTTATTCCATTTAGAGTTTATAGCATAGTCAAAATAACAGTCCATTAGTCATGTATCATTTTAGTCAGTCCATTCAAGGATATTCAATTAGCAAAGTCTGTGTAGAATATCCAATGTCAGTTCACTTACAATAAATCAGTCCTCTCACAGTTGATAAATCAACAGTCCTTTCTCTCTCCCGTTCCAGTAGGGGAAAAAACACAGTCTTCAGTCTATCCAGTAATTAGGGATCATAAAGCCAGAGAGAGCAAGCTGCCGTGCCTTGCTTCTTTTATGGTGCTTTTACAACCACTCCCTTAATTACATTCTTATAGTTAAAGTCACAGACACTTTAACGAACAAACCATGATAACATATTTATTATTTTACCTAAACCAGTTAGGGTAAACAATGTTATCCCTAACAGTAGTGTTTTGGGGTCATGTTCAAACGTCTGACAAGCAAAGTCAGTGGGGAAGCCAGATTTACTTAGCAACTATGTTAGTAACTTAATGACTTCATTGATTCACTTAACAAGTGGAGGCAAGAAAAGTCATAAAATGGCCCAAAATTCACTACCCCATTGATTTTGCTTGCCAGAAGGTCACAAAAGTTGATCATATGACCTCAGAACCTTGAAACTGTCATAAATATGTACCAGTTGGTAAGCATGTGTATTATGATATGTGACCATGGGGATGCTGCAATGGGCAGAAGTCTAAGTCACTTTTTTTCAATGCCATTGTAACTTCAAATGGTCACTAAATGAACTGTCATAAGTCGAGTACTGCCTGTATCTAATTCATAAGAGTTAAATTATGTATGAACCAAGATATCTGAAAACTAACCTTCTCTCTCCCCCTCTTTCTCCCCCCTCCCTCTCCTCCCCACTCTGGAATGGGACAACTTGCCAGAGCCAACTTGCTGTGGCCAACTCACCATGATCAACTCACCATGGTCAACTCTTCACGGGCCAACTTGCCAAGGGATAATGTAACAATTTAATTTTATTATTTAACATAAATTTTAAAAAAATTGACTTTTGTCATTCACATTTCATTCTGTCCTCCTTTTGCATCCTTTCTTTAATTATTATATTTCACAATTTCTTTGAAATTAGTGTAACTCTTGTACCATAGCAAGTTGTTCCATGGGCAAGTAGGTTCTGGTGAGTTGTCCCACAGCAAATTGGCCATGGCAAGTTGGCCATGGTGAGCTGGCTTCTGCAAATTGTCATAGACCCATCTCTCTCTCTTCCTTTCTGTCTCCCTCCCTCCTCCCTGCCACCCTCCCCCCATTTTTTTCTCTCTCAGACACACACCCATACACCCATACAAAACAATACTGGGAGATAGGAAATGTGATTTCAATCAGGATTCAGATGTATTGTTATTATTGTCAAATGCTGCTATTAGAGATGGAGAAAACCTAGAACCTGTATCATGCTGGGATTAAGAATTAGTCTGCAATATGAGAATCAAGGTTATCTTCCCAATCCCACAGCTAATTCAAATGCAGTGAATTGGGCAAGGCAAGTTTATTCAAAACTAGTTTGCAGGAACTATTTCATGCTTTCATTGGAATATGAAGGCTGCTGGTTTCTACCTTTTCTATCTCTAAATATATGCACAATCAGTTTCTACAACCTCTACCAAGAGGAAATACTTAATCTGATTGTTTTAGCAATTCTGGAAAGGGTAAATATATCTGTAGGATGTCACTCCTGCTCTTACCAAGGAATGTTTTGTTCATTCCACAAAAGATTGATAATTGCTTTTTTTTAAATGGAAGACAAAGTACTTGACAAATTGTTATTTGCCTTCATGAAAATATGTTGCACTTTGGGCCCAGAGGGTCCTTTATTTTATTTCTCTTGGTAGAAGAGAAAAAAAAGTGAGGTTTTCTGCCAAAAACTATGAAGGAACAGAACGTGATTGAATGTATAATGATCTTGATCTGATTTTTGTTTCTTGTATTCTATAGCATTTTGGTAGGTAAGGGGAATGTTTCTTCTTAAATTAGTTTAATGGGGAAATGATATGTTTAGAATTGCATAGAAACAGTTATGGTCCTCTGAGATTCTTGAATAAATTGTTTTGTTCATGTCTTGTTTTAAAAAAAATCCATATTTTAATAAAATTCATACAGCAGCATGACTGTGTATTTTTATTTCTGTATTTTGTTGACTGACTAATTTAAATATTTATTGACTGAAATAATTGTTTCATGTGAAGCAGAAAAACTAAGTTAATATTAACATAAATAAAATAAAATCCGAGTGAAGTTCTTTTTTAATAAATGTTGATAAATATTACTTATATATTACAAATATAACCAAAGATTTGTTTAATGTACAAGTAGTCCTTGTTTAGTAACTGCTTAGTTTAGCAACATTTAGCAATTATGACAGTGATAAAAAAGTAACTTTATAACCAATCTTCACATTTATGACTTTTACAGGTCTGTAAGCAAAGGAAAGCTGAAATAGGATTATAAGCACAGCCCTGGTTTCCCTTAATGACTGAATTCCTTATCCCAGTTGTGATTGCTAAATGTCAATGTTTTAGAAGTATCCCTTCAGGTGTCTGAAACTTACTTCTCAATGCTGACAGACACCTATGTGACTTTTATAACCTTTCCTCCATCCCTGGCTTCCTAAACTCTTCCAATTGTCCTACAAATAGACTGATAGTAACTTTATCCTCTAGAATATCGGAGACAAGGGATGGGATTGTGATAGGAATGATAAGTAGGGATGAATTCATTGGCTTCCGCTTCCTCTACACCAGGATTGACCAACTATAAGACTTGTGGATGTCATTTCCCAGAATTCCCCAGCCATCCATTCTTCAACAAATTGCAGTGCATCCTCTGAAATTCAGGTATTGCAAGTGAGTGAAGTTTTGTTTCTCAGTTCTTATTTTTCACACTGAACTTCAATACCATGTGGAGTATGCTTCACATTTTTAATCCTTGTTTAGGAAAGCTATGAAACAACTATCCAGTATAGGTTTTCTCTTGATGTAAACAGCTAAATATACCAAACTTTAGAATTAGAGACCTGCTGGCTTCATTCAAAAGTATAACAGAGAGTTTGGCCTCCATCAATGCTGTTATCCAACTTTGATTAACTGGGAAAAAATAGAATTTTCCCCTAAGTGTACTAGCTTATTAGAAATCTGAAATGTTACCATGCTGTGGCCTAAATGCTTGAGGTTTTGTTTTCCTGAAAGGGCAATCTAAAAGGGCAGCTAGCTTATTTATTCAGGTTATATGCCATGCCCCCTTTCCACCAAAGATAAGCATCATAAATGATGGAGTGAGTTTGCAGTTTTTAAGCAGCCCTTGTTCTCTAACAGGATAGCCTTTAGTCTCTTATGCAGACTGAAAAGAAAACCATTTTTTTTTTTAAAAAAAAAAAGGACACCCTCCATGCCTGTGGAGAGCGAAGTGGTATATTCCTCATTGCCTCAATTTAAGATCTCAGTATGGTAATTGTTAGAAAGTGCCATCTCATTTTACTCATGCAGTACAAGAAATCTGTATAATCTTTAGACAGCATGATGTCCAGCCTAAGTAAATGAGCACAAAGTTGATGCCATTTTATTCTCTACATAACTGGAATTAGGCTGCAGTTCCCTAGAGGCAGTTCCTGTTGGGCTTCAACAATGTTGCTGCCAAAATGAAGCCTGACACATAATCACGTCCTCATCTTTCCTGATGATCCCGGGTTGATGACAGCTGACAACGCCAAGCACAACCTCTTTTCCCCATGTTGGGTTTCACCAACACTGCCAATGAAACGATGCCCGATACGTCATCATGGTTGAAGCTACTGGCTGGGAGACTGATTGGTCATCTATTTGGCGCGATCGGCTGAGAGATTACCCTGTCAGCTGTTTGGTGTTTTGCAACTCTCCCAGCAAAACGCCTCTACCTTTTCTCAGTGTGACCAGCTGGAAAATATTTTGGAATATAGTATTGGCTGGTCGGCATGTAATATGGGGGATCAGGGGGAAGGGACACCAGGGGCAAAGGGGAGGTGTTGTCTGGGGGTTTGCACCATAGTTAGAATCCAGATAGGTGGTGGATGTTGGGTAGTTGTTAGGGGCAGGTGTTAGCTAATGACCAGGGATGAAAGGGATTATAAACAGCACTGAGAGGCAGACACTCTCAGCACTGGCTTTGCTCGGAGTTACCATTTGTTGCCGCTGTTGGAGGAAGCAAGCTATAATAAACACGCATTGCCACACCAGGACTGTGAGTAAAGTGTTTTATTGAACCAGTTTCAGCAAACTCCCACAGGAACTGACAGATCCCTGCTTAAGACTTTGCCAGCTTAGATTTTGGCTGAAGCAAGTCTAATGTGGAATTTCCTTACTCTCTCTCACCTTGCTGGATAGGTTTCCTTTCACCCCAAGAAGACAAATTAATGATGATTTGGCATACCTTGATCTCACCTTGTCAGCACTACCTACTTTGGGAGGGACTTGATAAAATATTGGTCGAACTGAAGGAGAGAATTTCAGATTTAGATATCCAAAATGACAAAACCAAATTCTCCTATCCCTTTCATACCACAGGGGCTTCTCTTGCCTGGACTGTCCTTAGATATTTCTTTAACACCTTTTATGCTCTTCATAGGAAATGATTTAATCTGTCTTCAAATAAGGCGTTACATATTAGACAGTGGTGGGATTCAATTTTTTTTACTACTGGTTCTGTGGGCGTGGCTTGGTGGGCATGGCAGGGAAAGGATACCGTAAAATATCCTGTCAGAGGTGACATTTGCTGGCTCTCCAAACTACTAAATATTTCCATTACCAGTTCTCCAGAACTGGTTAGAACCTGCTCAATACCACCTCTGATATTATCGGGCAACAAATGGTAAAATATATGTCTTCCCTATGAAAGCTAAACCTGCTCTTGTTTAGATTTGAAGGTAGAATCTGTCTCACATGTGCTATTAAAATGTCGGTTCTGCATAGAATAGCAATCAAATCTAATAATTCCAATTCTTAACAACTCTAATTGCCATTATGACACAAACTTGTCACCTTTCTCCTTGGTGACTACTCTTCAGAAGCCTTTAAGAAGATTTTTATCAATAGCTGTAACTGGTACAAGTTTTTTCCTTGTGTTCTTAATGACAGCTGTTAATTATTTTAGGATTTTCTTGCAACTTTAAAAAATTACTTTTCATAATTATTGTATTGTTGGCTCTTTTCTTGTTCTGAACTCATTCAGTTCTTGACCATTTTTTTCTTCATTATTTTTTAAATCTTATTGTCTGCCCTTTTCCTGAGAGCTGAAGAGAGTCTATGTAGATAACTCCCTTCATTTAATCCTCACAATATCAACTCTGTAATGTATATAACTTGTATTACTTGCCAAAATTACTCACTGAGTTTCATTGGCCAGGGTGCTCTCACTCATAGATTACAGTTGGAAACCAAGACTTCAAAAATATTACAAGATGTTTACATTGTACAAACCTGTAAAGCATTTCTAGTGAATCAAACTTTCTATTAAATAACTGAGGCCAGCCAATCAGTGCTTACTTCACAATTATTGGAGTGCTTCACCCGGCTTCTTCAAGTCTGTGCTTTAATCATTTCATCTTCATCACACAAATAATTGTTTCCCATAATTTTGTGCTCACCAACCAAATTATCTTACTTTCAAAATTCTTGAGAGCAGCAGGTTG
Organism: Hydrophis major; assembly: GCA_033807585.1. Classification (NCBI taxonomy): domain Eukaryota; kingdom Metazoa; phylum Chordata; class Lepidosauria; order Squamata; family Elapidae; genus Hydrophis; species Hydrophis major. The sequence goes on along the minus strand of CM066331.1, from coordinate 69,642,843 downwards.
ATAGTTATGCAATTGGGAATCTATAGCTAAAGAAGCTTTAATTCTTTACGTAATCATGCCAGCAAAGAATTATGACAGCATGCAGGAAGCAGCTGTCAAGGCAAGCCAAGAATTGAGTGCTGAATGAGTGCTCAGACTTCTCCTTCAAGCACAAGAAGGTGATTTGCCATTGTTACTAAAACAGCATGGATGATTTGAAGCAGAACATTTCACCGATAGGTACTATAGCACTAGTCCCGAGATATAGGTAGCCCTTCACTTACGACCACAATTGAACCCAAAATTTGTGTTCCTAAGTGAGAAATTTGTTAAGTGAGCTTTGCCCCATTTTATGACTTTTCTCATCACAGTTGTTAAACAACTGCAGTTGTTAAATTAGTAACATGGTTGTTAAGTGAATCTGGTTTCCTCATTGACTTTGCTTTTCGCAAAAAGGGTTTACTGTGGGATACTGTGACTGTCATAAATGTGAGTCAGTTGCCAAGCGTCCGAATATAAATCACATGGCCCTTGTTAAGTACTGAACATGGGTAGGAGTAAATGGAGACAGCCTCTGAATAGTGAACTTTCAGCTCTTTATTTGCATAGTGACTTCTCGAAACAACAACAGTGAACTCTGCCTTATATAGGCAACCCTTGTGAGAATTGTCCAATAACGAGCTATGAACGTTAGCTCTTTTAACCAATAAGAATTCTCTGTTAAGGGCCAATCGGATTCCTCAGAACTAACCAATCCGATCTGGCTGCCTAACAGCCAATCAGAAGTGCAGGGCCAGAACCTTGCACTTTACCTCAAGCTCATACTTTATTAACTATGGTACATACACAACAGCCCTGGGGTTGCTGCAATAGTCATAACTGTGAAAAACAGTCCTAAGTCCCTTTTTTCAGTGCCATTGTAACTTTGAATAGTCACTAAACAAACTGTTGAAAGTCAAGGGCTGCCTGTACTGTGTATTGAAATTGCTTGCAATGGTAGGTTACTAACTATAAAGTTGTGTGATCAATACTCATTTTGCTGATGTTTCAGGGCAGTGCCTTCATATGGAAGATCTAGGGTATTTCCTCCCTCTTTCTGTCATTGAGAAGGTTGTAACTATAATAGTTGTATATGCAAGTCTATGTTTGTGCTTTTAAGTCAGTCCAGACATCTGGTGATTGTATGGAAAATTCCCTGTGGTTTTCTTGAGAAGATTTTGCCAGAATTGATGTGCCATTGTTTTCTTCCTGAGAGAGTGACTGGTCTAAGATCACCCAGTTGTGTCTTAACCATTACACCAGATGCAAGGACACAAGACAAATTATGAAATCGGAATACTTTAAAAAATTCCATTCCCAGGATGGTTTTACGGCTGGGGTACAGATATTGTATCATTATAGAACCCCTCACCCAAAGAAAAAAAATTAAGGGGGAAAGTTAACAGAGAGCTAGAGACTGCCATCACCAAGAACATTTGGAAGGAAAGAATGGAAGAAATCTGATGATGGCTTAAAATTTGTATGGTTAGGGGAATTACAGTGAAAAGATTGAGGGTTTGAAGATCAGTTAATCGGTTAATTTATAAGTTTTACAGTCCATTTTGTTCACTCAAAAACATATAAGGGAAACAGCCACAACATTAATTTGTATGTAAATAACACTTGTAGCACCAAATTGTAATCAAGATGTATTAGATTACAATGCCCACAATCTTAAAGAATAGTAGTGTAATGTCATGCCTTACTCCAGAACTCTGTAATATGTAGTCAATCAGCACCACTATATTATGTTGGGATATATAGTTGTGTCTTTTCTAACCAACTGACCATGGAAACAGAAGTATCTTAGTCCAAATGAGCATTTTAATGTGACATTATTATTTTTATAGAGATCAATTAATAAATTAAAATACTTCTGCCTGGAATGTTTCCATATATTAATCACCTGTGGCAGGGGGAGTAATAGTAAAAGAAGTTAGTGGTAAATGAAATATAGAATGAGGATGGCAATTTTCCACAAGTAGCAATGATTAAGAAAGCAAAAACCTCCACCATTTATTTATTGCTTTTTAAGAAGCCATGAAACTTGCCGCTTTGGGTTACAAAATACTTCTCTAAGAGTGGCTTACATGTAGGCAGAAAAGGCCTTTCTTAGTGATCTGTAGAGCTTTTGATTAAATTCTGAAAAGGTACTTTAGACCTTGTGAGTATACAAACATAGCACCTCTCTGCAACTCCTTAAATTTTTGAATGCCTTTTCCTGGGAACATACGGTTATCTTGTTGAATCAGCTTGGAAAATGACTAGCTTGATCTGAAGAATTTTCAACAGGTATTGCATTCCATATGCTCCAAAGAACTTTTCTGGAATCAGATGTAAACGGATGCATACACACAGACCTGGTTTTACATGGGGGGAAAAAGAAGGAAAGCAGGAGTGTTTTTTCAGCAGCTTTCTACTTACATTCACAAATATTTTTGGTTTATATATAAGCAAAGGGTGTTTAATGTTCTCATAACCTGAAAATAATTTAAACTGGTTAAAAGATTTGTCACTCATTTTCCTTTGTCAGAAATATTTATTTGTGCTCTTTAGAAAGCTTTATTTGTGCTCTTTAGAAAGCTTAGCATAATTGATAAATTAATTCTATTCTCAACCCCTGGAGCTTTTTTGATGTATTTTTAATGTTTTAATTTATTCTCCGCAGTTATATATTATTTTTTAAGCTACAGTAAACTTCCCAGAGAATCTTGTTTTTGAGTAATAATTATAGCCAGTAAACACATACATATATAATCCCTTCTATTAATGAATCCAAAGTTACATCCTATACTTTGAGGGTAAATAACGATTCAAAAAAGTTTCCATTAAATTATGGAATGCATTCTCATGAGGAGCAGAAACGGTTTCTCTTCTTCATTAATGAGACCCAATAATAAGATCAACATATTTTTTTAAAAATAAATTGATTAATTAATTGATTCAATGAATATAGCCGCATATCTCACACTTGCAACTCCGACTGGCGAACAGAGTTTCTTCTTCTGATGATTCACAGTAATGATGTTACCTAGTTTGGGTAATAGAAAAAAAAAAACCAATCAAGCTCAGAGAGCACCAAGGAACTCTCTTAGTTTTTTCTGCTGCTTCATTTCTTAGAATTCCTCTGTGATCCACGCACAGAGTCTGCACAGGCATAATCAGTCTAAGGCCGCTGTCCTTTCTTGTTTCAAGTAGAGATGAAAGCCTCAGATAAACTGTGCATCAGAGTTTAAAGTAGTGTAAGAGGCTTTCCCAATCAAATATGTCCTCCCTCTTGCAGTGAGGAATGTCTATAGAGGTCTCCAAAGCTAACAGAGCATCATATGATGATAACAGAGTAATGGAATTAATCCTCCAACTCATAGAAAGATAGGAACTTGGGAGACATCAACTCTTCAAGGCGAGATCAAGAAGTGGATACCACATGTATTCTAGAAATGCTACTTTATTGCTTTGGGTATTGTTCCGAACTAAGCAAACTCGTCAGCTTGAGATTCTAATAGTTTTACTTTCACAGCAGGCTCGTAAACCTGCATTTCTGATTGGCCCGCTAATAGCGGATCATGATTGGTCGTTGTTGGCTGATCTGATTGGCTGTTAGTGGGTCACCGCTGATTGGATGCTTTCCAGCGCTGCAAACTCAAATCATTGGATGTTGTGACAGCAGCCAGCTCTATAAAAAGAGCTGCTGCTGCCCTAGTTTTTCCGCTCTGTTCTGAAGTCACGAATAAAGAGTTGGAGTCACTATTCGATGCCTCGTCTCCGTTCTTGCGCCTACTCTCCCAGATCTAACACTGGCGATGAAGGTGGGATGCGGAAATGATAGAGCTGACTGATCACTCATTGAACGCTAACAGAGCACATGGCTGAGAGCGCACCAATCATGGCAACATGACCAGTGGCGCCATACCACCCGCTCCATTTGACCTGGCTAACGAAGACTGGGACTCGTGTATGGACAGGTTTCAGATGTTCCTGGAAACCAACAACTTGAAGGATGCTACACCTGGCAAGAAATGAGCTGTATTCCTGACCATTGTGGGCCCGCCGTATTTAAGATGGCAAAGGCACTTGCAAAACCAGCAGAAGTCAAGACGATGGACTGGGACACTCTCACCCCAATCCTCCAGGCCCATTATGCCCCAGAGGTGCCAACACTCATCAGAAGACATGAGTTTTACCAGAGGGACCAGCAGGAGAGTGAGAGTGTTGGAGCCTGCATCACGGACCTCAGAAACCTGGGGGGACTCTGTGGCTTCGCCAATCTCGAAGAAGCCATGAGAGATCGAATTGTTCTGGGTCTAAGAGACCCCACAACCCAGAGCAAGATTATGGTGAAGGGAGACATTGGCCTCGCAAATGTCATCGCCGATGCTACTGCAGCAGAAGCAACCAGGAAGTCGGCTGCTCGAATGCACCGAGCAAATGGACTGCACCGCCAACTCAACAGTAATACTACGCCTTGTCCCGAGAGGCACGCAATGACCACCCACTATGAAGACCTTGAATCCTCATCAGAAAGTGAGGGAGAGGAGGTCAACAGACTCCGGTCAGAATGTGATCAGCGAGATCAACGGAGTCGTAAGCCCTGATTCCAGTGTGCTGGTTGCGGGGGAACCACCCACGACCAGACTGCACATTCCTAGATTCACTCTGCCGTTCCTGTGAAAAGAGGGGCCACATTGCAAAGGTTTGTAGAAGCAAGCGAGGGTCCAGCCCAAACCGAAGAGAAAATAATTTCCGGCAGACAACAGGCACCCCACCAGGAAATCGAGACCGCCCAAGCAACCAATGGAACTACTACTACAGAAATCGAGCACCAGCCACTTCTACCAGATCAGAAGAGGCACACCAAACCATCACCATCAGCCATGCTTCATCCCTTGATGCAAGGAAAATCTGAGTAAAGGTCATCATTGAGAAGCGACCATGCATTATGGAAGTCGACTCCGGGTCATCCCTATTGATGGTTTCCTGGAAAACCCTCAAACAGCTGATCCCTGACATCCGCCGCCAGGACTTCAGCACTCAGAGAATTATATTGAAGGACTACCAGGGGAATAGAATCCCATTCACCAGTTCCAGTCATGTCCAAGTCAAGGACCACACCGCAACCCTCTTACCGTCGTCGATAGAGATCGACCCAGCTTGCTAGGCTTACAGTGGTTCACACCTCTAGGAATCGAACTGGCAGGCATCAACCAGACCAAAGGCCACTGGGAAGCGGCCCTTGTCCAGGAATTCCAGGAAGTTTTCACCAAGAAGCTAGGCAAGTACAAGGGATCCCCCATATCATTTAATCTCTGCCCTGATATTGCGCCCATTCACCTTAAGCCTCGTTGAGTGCCCTTTGCAGTCAAACCAGAGATTGATGAACAATTGGACAAATTAATAGCCCAGGGCATGTTGGAACCGATTGACCACGCCCAATGGGAGACCCCAATTGTAACCCCCATAAAACCTGATGGATCTTTGAGAGTTTGTGGGGATTACAAAGCCACCCTAAACCACGCACTTCAGCAGAGTGTGTGGTCCAACACCTCCTTCATTCCCTTGGGGGCGGAAAAATATTCGCAAAATTGGACTTAGCCCAGGCGTACCAGCAGCTGCCCTTAGATGCAGAGACCGCAGAAGGCCAAACTATAGTTACACACAGAGGTGCATTCAAGTGTAATAGACTCCAGTTCAGAGTGAGCATAGCACCTGGTATCTTCCAAAGTCTGATGGAGAGATTCCTACAAGGCATAAAAGGGGTTGTGCCATATTCGATGATGTCCTGATAGCTGCTCCCACTAGAAGTATACTAGAAAAATGACTAAGAATGGTCCTCCAAAAATTTAAAGACACTGGCCTGAAGGTCAAGAAGGACAAGTGCCAACTATGCACGGAGAGGGTTGAATTCCTTGGTTACCTTCTTGACAAACAGGGAATTCAACCTACTGAGAAAAAATTGGCTGCAATAAGACTTAGAAGACCTAGAAACAAAACAGATCTTCAAGCCTTCCTGGGACTCATCAACTTTTATAACATCTTCCTACCCCAGAAGGCGACTGTTGCTGAACCCCTGCATAGGCTCCTCGACAAGAAGGCTTCCTGGGTCTGGAGACATCGAGAAGAGTGAGTTTTCAGCAAGTAAAAGACCTTTTAACATCAGATGCTGTATTGATACAATATAACAAGACTTTACCATTAACTGTTACCTGTGACGCTTCGCCGTTTGGAGTAGGAGCCATCCTGAGCCACATCCTGCCAAACGGTACTGAGGTGCCCATTGCATTCTTTTCTAGAACTTTATCTAAAACTGAGAAAAACTATAGCCAACTAGATAAAGAGGCTCTTGCTATTGTGTCTGCAATCAAATGATTCCATGAGTATGTATATGGAAGATCCTTTTCTATAATCACCAATCATAAACCACTACTTGGCATCTGGGTGGGAGATAAACCAATTCCCCACATCTTATCACCAAGAATGACACGCTGGTCAGAGTTTTTAGCCGCATATGATTACCAACTGCAACACTGACCGGGGAAAGCCATTCCCCAAGCTGACGCCCTGAGCCGCTCTCTTCTACCAGAAGTCCTGGACAACCCAGCTCCAACCCTAGCTACACTACAAATTGAGACACTTCCATCACCACCACTGACTGCACAAGACATCGCGTCAGAATCAAGGAAGGACCCTTGTTTAGCACGGGTTCTCAGCTGGGTGGAAAGAGGTTGGCCTGACAACGAACTCAACGACACCTTCAAGCCTTTCAAACACAGGCAGACAGAACTTTTCTCCCAAAAAGGATGTGTTTTATGGGGAGACAGAGTCGTCATCCCAGAAAGACTGCAACATAAGGTCCTAAAACTATTGCATGATGGACACCTGGGCATCGTGCGAATGAAGGCACTATCAAGGAGCTACGCTTGGTGGCCAGGCATCGATAAGCAAATAGAAACCTGGGTCGCTACCTGCAACAAATGCCAGGAAACACGTTCAGTTCCACCAAAAGCACCACCAACGGAATGGGAAGCACCCTGAGATCTCTGGTCCCATATCCACATTGATTTTGCGGGACCCACCAAGGGGCATACATTTCTCATAACGGTGGATGCCTATTCCAACTGGCTTGAGGTCCACAAAACGAAAAGCACCACAACAGAGACAGTCGTTAAAAAACTAAACAGACTATTTGCTACACACGGCTTGCCAGATGTCTTGGTTTCAGACAATGGCCCACAATTAACCGCCTTGGCATTTGAACAGTACCTAGCAGACCGGGAGATACGCCACGCCTTAACATCACCGGCTCACCCTGCAGCCAACGGTAGGGTTGAACAAATGGTCCAGTTTATAAAGAAAACCTTGCACAAGATGGAACAAGGGAACATCCATGACAAAGTGACCAGGATGCTCCTCCTCCAACATATTACTCCAAACAGCAGCACAAACAAAACCCCAGCCGAACTCCTGATGGGCAGGAAACTTCAATCACATCTTGACCGACTACACCCTGCCTACACACCAGAAAAGCCCCTGGGGTCCAGCAGCAAGTATCGCACATTCAAGGTAGGTGACCCGGTGTTTGCAAAAAACCTTACCGGTGACCCATTGTGGGTCCTCGCTACCATAACTCAACTTACGGATCTCCATTCCTACCATTTACAAACTGCTGATGGGAGACTGTGGAAGCGCCACATCGACCAGCTACGCTCCAGGCTGGCACCTACCCCCTTCACAAGCCCTGAACTCCAACCTGGGGGGGAAGGGAAATTGAGGGGGCCGAAAATGAACTAGTACCCAACCCAATGCTCGAAAACCAGCAATCAGCGCAACCAAACCTGGATTATTCATATTCCGAAGAAGAGCCAGGGCAGATGGCCATCTCTCCATGAAGCAGCACGGCGCCATCAGCAACCCCAGAGAATCCAGATGACAGCCTTGACGGGAGTAGAGATGACAACACCGAGTCACCCATCGGAGAAGCCAGATCACCAGTACCGCTGAGTTCAACCAGCAGCCCACCGGAACCAGAGTCCGGGCAAAGACTGGTGGAGCAACGAAGATCAGGTAGACAGGTGAGATGACCTGCCTACCTGCAAGAATACATCACCCCACCCTTGAGATGGAACCTAGGGGGGAGGGGTGTTCCGAACTAAGCAAACTCATTAGCTTGCAATTCTAATAGTTTTACTTTCACAGCAGGCTCGTAAACCTGCATTTCTGATTGGCCCGCTAATAGCGGATCGTGATTGGTTGTTGTTGGCTGATCTGATTGGCTGTTAGTGGGTCGCCGCTGATTGGACGCTTTCCAGCACTGCAAACTCAAATCATTGGATGTTGTGACAGCAGCCAGCTCTATAAAAAGAGCTGCTGCTGCCCTAGTTTTTCCGCTCTGTTCTGAAGTCACTAATAAAGAGTTGGACTCACTATTTGATGCCTCGTCTCCGTTCTTGCGCCTACTCTTCCAGATCTAACAGGTATAGTAATTGAATCCTGAAAGCCTGTCAGAGTTTCTCTCTGTCTCATCTCATACTAAAGAAAATCAAACATTAGTTTCTCTAATAACTTTGGTCTATCCAAATGGATGCCCAGAAGACTCATCTGTGAAATTAGTTGTTGCATCAAAGCCTAAAACAGCAGAGACCTGCGTTTCCATGCCTGAGGGTTTTATATGTGCATGAGAAGATTGACAGGGATGAAATGAACATGTCTATTGTGGGCTGTCTGAACTCTTCTTAATTGTGTGAAGGCAGCCTGCTGAGTTCTTGGGAGGGAAGCCTGGGAAGGCAAAGCTCTGGAGTAATTCAGGCACCTGCTTACAAAATGACCTGAAGTTCCACAGCATTTTGAAATCCTGTTCAACTTTCTCCTTTCACTAAACTGAATCAAGGCAGGCCTATTTTGAATTTCTTTTCCAAACTCATTTCAGCCTCTGAACTGAAAAATCTCTTTTCCAACTCCCTTGTTAATGGCTAATTCCATCTTCCCTCCCTTAATGGCTTTTTCATATCTTCCACATCAGCTCTAAATTCTTTTTTAGAGGAGGAGGAAGGCAAGATGAGGTCTTTCTGTTATTTGATAAATGCCCTTAAGCTGGCAAACATTGTACAACTGCAGGCATCAGAGAAAAGAGTGAACAAATAATACAGGGACAGTGAGTGCCTTTCCAAAACTATCTCTTTAGGTTACAGGTAAAAGAAGACAAAATTGAAGATGGGGTTTCCTGTGAAGCTCTGATGGTTGCCAAGGAAGAATTGTAGAGGTTCATTTCACACTGTGGTAGGCCTGAATGTAAAGGTTGGTCAGCAGCCCCAAGTGTAACAGGTGGTTAGACAAGTAGAGTAGGGAGAACATTATTTGCATACGATGAATTATTCAATTAAGTTTCCAGTTGGTCATGAATTTATCAAGACTGGTAGGCATATCCTGTGCCAACCCAAATTTTCAAGGTGACAGAAATGACTAAATGTCAGTGCTCTTAGATAATCAGCAAAGCCCTGCTGGCTCCCAATTGCATAAATTCAGCTTCTGAAGTCTTTGATGTGAGGAGGGAAAGGGAGGGAAGAAGAGAATATATGGAAGTGACAAGTGACAAGTTCCTTTGCTCCCTGTACTGTCCCACAATTCTTCAAGTTTTCCATCAATGTTCAAGCACTCCTGGATTAATGTAGGTCATTGTGCTAGGTGCTTTGATGAATTAGATAAATTTGTACTTCATCTGATAGTGAATCATTGAGGTGGTTGATTAGGACTTTCTCATTCCAATCCACATTCTAATCCAAGAGCTGCAATTCTATATATATATATTCACATGCTTAGCTTGTAGATTGCAGTAGATTTCACAACTGACTATTGCTTAGAACAGGGGTTCCCAAACTTTTCAACTTTAAGAGTTGTGGACTTCAACTCCAAGAATTCTCCAGCCAGCATAGCTGCCAAGTTTGGAGACCTCTTGCTTAGAAGATCCTGAGAATTAGCCCTCAGACATGGCACGAAGTAAGATAAGTGTTCAAAATATGGCTGGCTTAAATCAGAAGAGGTCTTAGTCATAGTTCTCAGGCTTATCACATGGCCTTCATTTGTGCTGAGGGAATTTCATCTGGTTCAAGGAAATGCATAGTTCACAGAATGAGGCAGGCAGTAAATTTGTTTGGAATTCAACCAAATATATCTGGCACCTAAATAGGAGCTATTGGCACCAGCTGTAGGTTTGAACTACTGAGAAAGGATTTATTTGTAGTAGTGTTGATTCTGATTCGTCCTACCTATTGGGTTAGCTTGTTTATGATCTGGGCTGGTCATTTGGTTCGCTTACAAGAGCAAGACATTGACTATCTGATTGTTGGTTGGCAGCCATTACACTAATCTTTAATCTGTGGGCAACATCATTCCTTCCATTAAGGTGGGATACTGAGAAGACAAATTATTTGGCTCCCCTCAGCGGAACTCTACAGTAATTTTGCATATGAATTAATCTAGATGCATTAAATGAACTTGGCTGAAGTGTTGTAAATATAGAACACAGTGTAGATAAGTAAGAGTCCTTACTGCATCTAAAATGAGCAGCTGAGTTTTCTCTTTCAGCATGAATGGCCAGTTCCTCTCTTGGACCCATGACTATTAAAACCCATTGCCAATGCTTAGTTTTTGCATATTTAAATAGATTACTTTCTCTACATTGTAATAAAACATAAAACTTACACATGGTTGATTATTGATACAACTATAATCTCTGCCTGAGAATAGCGAGCTTGGAAAATAACCAGCATATAGAGTTCATATCAGTACAGGATGGTTGAATAAAGAAAGAGATGGTGGCTGATTTGGTGTCATTAGTGAATACATGCCAGCAGAGAGAACAAATGTGTTGTGAAGCAAATTATGGAATTTGTATTCTGAACCGTCTGATTCAAAATTTCCCAAACACTTTTCAGTACCTATGCCTAAATTTGCAGAATTCTTATCTGAAGCCTAAAGTGATAATGTATCATTTACTTTCCATGCTCAGGAAATTGCTACCTCTGCAGAAAGGATATAATACTTTGTTGAAGTCTATTGATTACTGAGATGTTGACACAAAGTATAGCAAGAGAAAAATCCCAAATAATAGAAAAAGCAAGAAGGTTAAATCCCATTTTATTTTTTCCCTACTTCCTGTTCTTTGAATTAAGTTTTTTTAAATGGCTTTTTGGCAAATAATAAAAGCAATTAGTTGATGCACAAATTGCTTTGACAATCTTAGGTATTTCACATAAGTGAGAAATATTCCAAGTGACAAATATTGAGAAATAGCCTAACAGATGCTACTGTAAAATAGATTGTTTGAAAGCTCAACATTATTTCCCTCAAAATACATTTCAGTTAATTTAGTAGCTGCCAAAAATCATTTTAAACTGATATTCTTAAATTGTAATAAAACATAAAACTTACACATATTTTCTGTGAGAAGAATGAATAATATTTATAAACAGCATGCACACATTCAAATGTAATAATAAATCCTAAGTTGTTACGTCAACTTAAGAGTAGCCTAAGAATATTTAAAGCTCTGGGCTTTGGAGTAGGGCCAGTTTATGATATCTTGTGTGTGACACAAGATATCACAACTTCCTTTAGGGCTCCTTCCATTTACAGAAAATGATAAGCCAATCCTCATCTTGTAAATGCCTGTTCATCAGTAACACTTGGCTCCAAGCTGTCTGTATTTATTTATTCAATCTGTCTCAAATATGATACAACTGAGTACATCTGTACCTCTTTTAGAGGCCATTTCATTCTGACAATGCTGATATATAACTATTTATTTACATAGAAAATTAAATTTATTTTATTTCAGATTTACATTACAATCATTGAAACTGTGGTTCGTTAAATTTGTCCTCCAACTTTCCACCACTTCAGCCATTTATCAGTATGGCTTAATAAAACTGCTGTATTTCTTGAAGAAACCTAGATTCTTGTACATTTCCAAATGGAGGAAATCCCATAACTATAAAATAGATACTGGGCATATCACTCTGCTTCAAAATGGAACTAGTAAGATATTGTTAGAGATCATTTTGACTTTATGTTTGCAGCCATAATGAGAAATAATGGATAAATGGACACAAGCAGCTGAGCTAAAGCCATTTAAGAAATTAAAGGTCAAAAACAGAAACATTGTCCTTGAAGAAAATAGGACATCTATTAGATCCAGGGCAATGGCGCATTCTATTTCAGTTGTAAAAGAAATATAGAAGATAATACACATATTGGGGCATGATGGCTCAGTTGTTAAATACACTGAGCTTGTGAGCTAGAAAGCTGACAGGCCAGGTTCAAGACCTGAGGGCTGTGCAACAGGGTGAACTCCCATTATTTACCTTAGCTTCTGCCCACCTAGCAGTTCAAAAGTATGCAAATAGTAGATCAATAGGTACCACTTAGGTGGGAAACTAACAGCATTCCGTGTATCTCCATGTATAATCATGCTGGCCATATCCCCATTGACCATGGAAATGTCAGTGTTGGCTTTCTCGGCTAAGAAAGAAGAAATAGCATACAGTGAATCCTCAACTTATGACTAGTCACTTAGATACTTGGTTGGTGCATAAGCGCACCAACGTGCCTACCGTCCCTGTCCTATTGTTTCTTTTATTTTTCTTATATGTACCCATTTCATGTATTCATAACTATGTATATACTTATACCTGTTATCTTGTAAGCGATTGACAAATAAATAAATAAATAAATAAATAAATAAATAAATAAATAAATAAAATAGAATACTATTTGAAGTTACGAAAGGTTTCTCAAAAGTCACATGATGATAGTCTATGTGCTTGGCAACACGCTCACCTTTTAAATGCAATTTGCATTATCCCACTGTCATGATCATGTGATCATGTGATCATGTGATCATGTGATCATGATTTATGATTTATAATCCTTTTTTCCAGAAACCAGCAATTACTTCTGGTTACTGGCAAAAAAAAAAAAAACCTCCATGGCAGACAATGAATTCACTTAACTGTGGCATTTATTTAATGAACATTGCAGAAAATAACATACAATCAGGTTGATTACATAGATGCTTCAACCTACAACCATCATGATTTATCATGACACACAATGGAAATTCCAAGCTCCGTTATGGTCATAGGTCAAGAACTATCTGCATTTACTTTAGACAACAAAATATGAATAATAACATTCCATTTTCTTGCTTATTTTCCTAAGCATCCCCTTGTTAAGGAATTCTAGATGAATTTTATTTTCACATCGATGTATAGTCACATTATCCATTCAGATTTTCAGTGACATATCCAACAAAATCAAGTTATATACACAGCTGATCTTCATATCAACTGCAAATTGACTGTTAACTAAAAAAAAAAAAAATTAGCAGATTTTCAACTGAAATTAATTGCTGATTTCCTTTGCAAGAAACTAAGCTAAGTTAGCCCTAAGCTAACTGTATCATTGATCATTTGTCTAAGATGCTGGCTCAGGAATTCTGGGATTTTAAGTCCAAAGTCAGAAAACAGTCATAGTTCCCCACCTCTGGTCTAAGATAACGTTTTCTATTTTGTGTGTTTGAAGTCCCATAAAATCCTTATTCCATTAAGATTAAAAGCTAAACTTCATGCCATATTTAATTGGAGGGGGAAGAGAGAGAAAGAAAAATGCCATATTTATGTAGTCAGAGTACATGTATAGCAAATTGTAATCCAAAAATTACCTCAAATAAGCATGCATACACTTCCTCAAAGGAAAACCTACAGATATCATTCTGGTATGGGTTATATTATAAAAATATTGGCCTCAGTATAGCCCATTCAATAAAGCATTAGCATTGTTTGCCCATCTATTCTTTCCTTTTTGATGCTTTGTTAAAATATGCGGCATTCTGTAAACTTCAGCTGTATCATTACTGAAGTATCACAATTCAGTTGACGTTTGGGTGATGAGTCAAATCCATTGTTTGAGGAACTATGTATAAGACACTCAGTGATGGAGGAAAATCGGAGGAACTATATCAGTTGTGACACTAGCAGAAAGATTCCCCAGGTGGGAGAGAAACAGCTCAGGTTGAAGTAAAACATTTTGACCAAAAGATGGCCTGTGGAAAATTGATCTTGAATAAATATTGCAGCAGAAAAGGACCTGCCACGTTGTAAGAAAGAAATTTGTGGACAATATTTTTTCATTACCGCTACAACAGTGACAAGTCTCCTTTTGTCTCCAGTCTGTGCTTGCCCTCACTTTTGTAATGAACTACAATCAGTGTTGCTAAACCAATGCTTTAATGTCAAAGTTGGTTTCTGTTGAAGCTCTGAAGCAGATTAAAGACTAATGGGGGTATTTTGTGCCCCTGGATAAATGCCTAAATCCAATACACAGTGGGGATATATATGAATCTCAGTTTCAATCAAAGTGCAACTCACTGGACTATACTAGCATACAGCCTAACTATATAACAAATTACTAGTACAAGTATATAAACAGATGAATCAATAACTCCCCCAAATTGTCTTTCAGGTTGAAAATAAGTGTTCTAATATACTTTTTTTCCCAGTCCAAAAATGAGTAGAAACCAATTTTTAGGTCTTTAAAGGATAATTTAATGCTTTGGGGAGTTTTAGGGGGCAAAACAAATATCTTAAGGAAGCATTTCTTTTCTTCAAACAGAAATTGACCACCTGGAGAGCAAAAATTAATTTTAAAAAAAGCAGTTATGATAGGAAACAGGCTTTATGGGATTGGAAGCTATAGTACGGGGGTGGGCATATTCAATTATTAGCTCAAACTATCTCTTCTCTTTCCTTTGCCCCACTAACTATGAGCAATGACTCTCAGGCTGCATAAAAATAGATGGTAGCAACTGAAATTTCATCCTTGGGGTTTTCTTCAAGTCTTGTACTCAGCATGGGGTATGATTAGGCTAAAGTACTTTATAAACACAAAACGCGAAATTGGACCTAGCCAGGATCCAAATATTTAATGCCAATAAGTCCAACAGGTATTCTGCTTCTGCCAATGGTATACCTTAACCAAACAGAGAAAGGCTTTTACTCAGGCATGATGACATGCCCTCACCATAACTGTTCTTGAAGTCCATACTAGGCGTTACAATAGTTTGGGATTCTGGACACACACAAACAAAAGAGCATGTGATTCTTCAGTGCCTATATTTAAACAAACATTTGCACTACCATCTTCAATCAATTAATACATAAATGTCCAGGGTACAGGACAATATTAGAATATACTGTAGCTTTCAAGAACCAACCCTGATACAAGAAATTATGTTGCCAGTTTCTGGCATCAAATTCATCAGATGATGACATGCTTGAGGCTCAACATTATGAACTAGATTTAATTAGCATTTTGTTGGCCACATTAGAATGAAACTTAATAGAATGTTCCACATACTGTATAGGTATTCCTCATTTGATCCTCATTTAGTAACCATTTGCAGTTATTATGATGATTAACAAGTAAATTTACAACCAATCTTCATATTTACAACCTTCACAAGTCTGTCTTTAAAGCAAAGAAAAGCTGAAGTAAGATAATTAGCACAGTCATGGTTTTACTTAATGACTGCTTTGCTTAAGTTGCTGGTTCTAAATGTGGTTACTAAAGAAGGCTAATCTGCACTAATTTGTTTACGATGCTAATGGTCCTACCTCTTCCTTATATGTACAAATAATGTATGTTTACGTTTAAGTTTTAACTTATATTTTCTAACTTTTTCTAATCTAAATTTCTGTTTTCATTTTCATTCTCTTCCTTTTTCTCTCTCTTTGTATTTATATGTGTGCATGTATGTATATAATATACTGTATGTGTATTAGATCAGAATCTATATCTATTTCTTCCCCATTTCTCTCTCTCTCCCCACTCTGTCTGTCTGTCTATCTATCTATCTATCTATCTATCTATCTATCTATCTATCTATCTATCTATCTATCATTTATACTTCTTTGTAATGACTGTACCCACTTTATTTTTTTGTCTGTGGCCACAATATTTGATATGGAAAAGTAGTAAAGAATAATAATTAAAAGTGTTTCATTTCTTTTCTGTTTTTTAACTAAGTAACTAAGATCTTAAGGGATGCATTATATAGAAATGTCAGAACACTATCCCTGAATTCACCATTAAACTTTGCATATTAATGGTGTAATATTATAGGACATTCTAGACAAATATGAAATCCTGTATTTTTAGAAGGCTGGCAACATAGCTAAAGATGTGAAAAATTTGTCTAAACATCTATATCCAGTGTAAAAGAACATCAGAACAAGAAAGTGACTATTTAGTGAAACAACAAATCAATTGGAAGACAGTGGAAAATGAAAAAAATATGTATTAGAATATTTCACCACAAACTTGACCTTGTCTCACTGGGCCTCAGGGAGAGAATATTCTCTGACTATGGGAATCATAACCTCATTCATTGCTGCCAAACACCACCTGCTACTTAAATGTTGTAGGGAGAATGGCTTCCAGGAGAGAAAAATTATATTTGTGGTTTCTTAGCAACACAGCAGACTATTTAAGATCTGGATGGTACTATGCAAGTATGAACTAGGTGAAACACAGGACACATGGAGATCAAAAAGGAGTTTTTCAGTACATTAGCCAAGATACTGCTTGCTTTCTTCCCCCCCAATTTCATTTACTTACAACATCTGTCTAACTAGGCAGATCATACACCCTTTATTAATTAGACCAAGCAGTAACAAAGTTGGTTATGACTACAAAACACACAGCCCATCAACTCATCCAGAATCATGCAGTACAAACTATTCTTTATATATCAATTCCTGCCCCTGAAAACAAACACATACACATAAACACATGAAAGGATTGGGGGATAGCTTGATCTGATCTGGATCCAATCCATTATTTCTAAAGCATATTCAGAATAAAATTAATAAATAGATAAATAGCAATAACATTTAGATTTATACACCGTTTCACAGTGCTCTAATGTTGTGGACCACTGGCAGCCTGGCAGCAGAGTTGGCCAGTGGGGAGGAACATGGACCAGTCCTGGAGTCTGGGGAGGACTCAGACAAGGGATCTGCATCCAATACAGAGATGGGGCCAGGGCCATCTGAGAGTTATGTGTTGACTCCAAAGCCTCCAGAATCTGACATCAGTGAGGCAGAGGAACAGGGGGACCAGGTTCCCAGTGCACACTTGTGCAGAGCTGCCAGAAGGCAAAAACAGTTAAAACAAAAGGGGTGACTCAAGAGTAAGCCTTGGAGATGGTTGGCTCCCATAAGACATACCTCCCATAAGATATAAAGGAGGAGCAAAGGTGTAGCAGCAAATCGTGCTTCCGAATCAGGACACAAGAATACGAAAGGTGGAAGAATACAGGTTTATTTGCGCAAAGCGTTCAGAGCATTTGCATGACAAATTCTGAACCCCCAGCTCTTCCTGGGACAGTTCCTTTATACCTATTATGACCTCAGCATAGGCCTGGGCATTCATTTTCAGCATGTTTACCAAATATGGATAACTGATCATACATGAAAAACATCTTTTTCCAAGAAGGAAAGAGGATATGATAAACATATTTTGCTTACTCTGTTATCTTACACCACCAGTTATTTTCCATGCCCACCCTTGTTTACAGTAAGGTAAACAAGGTATAAAGTATCCAAGTATAGATCAATAATGTCTTGAATGGCTTGCATGATATGGCGGGGTTATGCCCTCTGTCGAATCTTCACAGGCGCCTTCATCGGCACCTGTTTGACTAAGATAGGCGGATGGTGAGCTGCAAAGCCAGGGGGGTTATCCTCCACCCACAAATGAGGAACTTCAAACTGCTTCCATTTCCCCTCATCATCATGGCCGAGATCTCAGGCTACCATAAGTCACCATGATACCTCTAGGGGTACGGACAGGCTTATTTTCCCATACCCCAAATTCATGGAGCCATCCTCATTAAAAGATATTTGTGCTCACAGCTAAGTCCCTTCCCAATAATGGGACTGGGCAGTCAGGCATGTATACAAACTGGTGCGTTATGGCCTGTCCCTTTAAGGTGCACTCAAGGGGTTCCAAAAAGGGGTGTTGCAATGTATTTCCAGTTGCCCCCTGGATATTAATAGTCTGGCGGGATGCCTGGGCCAAAGGTTGGGTTAGGACAGACCTGGTGGCTCCAGTATCTACTAAGAAAGTGACTGGCTTGCCTCCAACATTTAGGCTGACCATAGGTTCCGGGAGGTTTTCTGAACCCGGTCAGCCTCAGTCCCCTCCACCTGTGCCAAACCCATAAAGGGGGGTCTTCCTAGACCTCTTCCACCATCTTGTTGACCCTGGCCCCTCTGCACGGGTCTCCTGTGACCGTCTTCCACTACAAAACTGAGATTCTGTGCGGGCCCTCCTCTATCTCTGGGCCTCTCCCTGTTGTTTCTTTCAGGACACTCCCCTTTCCGGTATCCTTGTTTCTTACAAAAGGCACACTGATTAGGACCGAGCTCTTGCCTGCCCCCCCTCAGCAGACTATTGCCCCTGCCCCTCTGCTGGCCCAACCCTCCAACTCGCGGCGGGTTGGGCCTTCCTCCTGGAGCCCACATCATGGCCACTGCCATTAATTCAGCTTTCCGCTGCATTTTTCTGCTCCTTTTTCCTATCCTCCTATTTATCCATGTTTGTGAAAACCTTTCGGGCTATCTCCATTAGTTCACTCATGGGTTTCCCTAGGGCACCCTCAAGTCACTGCAATTTATGCCTTATGTCCAGGGCACTTTGGGAAATGAATGCCATAGTTAGCATTCAAGTGTTCTCTGGGGTTGAGGGGTTTATGGGGATATACATGCGATAAGCATCAAGGAGGCGGGTGAAAAATGCCTCCGGGCTCTCAGTAGGTTCCTGCAATACTAGGGAGGGCTTTGACATATTGATCACAGGTTTCCCTGTGAGACGGATGGCCTGCACCACAAGAGACTGATAATCTCTCAATTGTGCCTTCCCTTCGTCCCTGTACAGATCGCAGTCTGGATTATTAGATGGGTATTTTTCTCGCAAAAGATCTTGCATGGACTGATACAGGCTAACATCAGGCTTCAGTATTTCAGTGACTGCATTCCTAATTTTCTCTCTTTCCTCAGGACTAAACAATGTCCCCATGAGCTGTTAGATATCTAGCCAGTTGGGATTGTGTGCATCCATTATGGTTTTCACCAGATCAGACACTTCTGTAGGTTTTTCACTAAATGGGCCATAATGTAATTTCCAATTCAGCAAATTGGAAGAGGTAAAGGGCACATGTGGGAACAATGAAAGTGTGACCGATTCGAATGGGTCCTTGGGGTTAATTGCCAATTGGTCCACCTGCCTCAAGGGGGCTACCAGGGAAAGCTGTTCTGTTTTTGCCCTAGTCCTAGCCACGACTGGTTCGGTCATAGATGAAGTTCCTGGACTCGCCTGTGCCTGGTCCAGGGAGATCAGGCCTGGGTCTGGCCCTTCCTCTACTGGAGTCGAGGTGGCTTGTTGGGATAGGTCAGCTTGCACCAACCGGTCTGTCCTCAAAGGTTTAGAAAGGCTTTTCACATAGGGTGATAACTGGTTCAACTGGGCCATGAAGCCAGATATCCCCGATGATTCCTCACCCTCTGACCCACTATCAAACCCACATACAGTGGAGGATGAGGCGCTTCCTCCGGACAACTAGGCAAAACCTGTGTGGTCTTTTGCAACTTTTTCAGAGTAACATTTTGCAACAACAGAGCCTTGCACCATCGCATTTTGAGTTTCCTTAGCCAAGGGGGGGTGGTGATTCAATAGATCAAGCCAAATGTCTATATACGGGGCCTGATCTGGATGTCCTAAGGTAGGGTGGAAAACTAGGCAGTGTACCTGTACTGCAGTGGGGATGTCAAGTGTGCCTATTGGGGGCCACCCAAACCCAAAAGTGGGCCAATCTGTCTCGCAAAACTTCCGCAGTTTCAGCATACTCCACCTCTACCCATAATCTTGCAACTGGTATGCTTCTTTGAAATGCTTTAGCATAACCTCCAATGGGGTCACAGGTTTGCTCTCCCCACCACCCATGAACCAACCAAGTAACCAGACAAGACAGATGAGGAAAAGGATTGGAGAGGAGGGTATGGGGTCCCTCCTTTTCCAGACATATGAAGGAGTTGCGTAAACACACGCCCGACCTAGGGAGCCGGATGCACGTGGTCTCCAATGGGAACTGCAGACGCCACTCACTTTCTACTGATCCATGGTGCTGGACACTCACAATCACCAATGGGAACTGCAGTAGTCTTTCATTCCAAGCATACTAGACAATTCCTCCCACCTTACCTTTCAAGAGAGGGTGATCAGTCCTGTCCTCCGTCCCTGCTTACAGGGAGGGATTATTTCCCAGGTTTTATACTTGCCTGCAGGCGTTTTCCTTCTCCGCAAGTGGCCAGTCCCTGTCCTGTTTTCCACACCTCTCACCAGTGGTTCTTGGAAGTGTCGATCGCCGACGCCAGGGAACAGCAGTCTGAGGAAGTCCCTCAGATTCAATGGATCGATGGCGCTTGGGATGTTCCCTTCAACTCACCGAGACACTGGCCATCGGGATGGACCCTCCAGAGGGCCTCAGGGCCCCTTGAGTCCTGTGGCGGTCGCCATTAAATGTAGCAGCAAATTGTGCTTCCGAATCAGGACACAAGACCATGAAAGGTGGAAGAATATAGGTTTATTTGCGCAAAGCGTTCAGAGCATTCGCATGACAAATTCTGAACCCCCAGCTCTTCCCTGGACAGTTCCTTTATACCCATTATGACCTCAGCATAGGCCTGGGCATTCGTTCATCTTCAGCATGTTTACCAAATATAGATAACTGATCATACATGGAAAACATCTTTTTCCAAGAAGGAACAGGAAAGAGGATATGATAAACATATTTTGCTTACTCTGTTATCTTACACCACCAGTTATTTTCCATGCCCACCCTTGTTTACAGTAACAGCTTAGTTTCAGTTCCCTAACATCACAGATTTCCTAATACTACAGCAAGCAAGAGCAAAGGCAACTATGACCTTTAGCTGGTTATGATTTATGACCTATATAGGCTGATAATATGGTTAACATCATTATTATTTTATATCTCTTTTTGGGTCCTGCTTCAAATTGACATGAGCCTTTGCAGGAAGCAACTTTATTTGTTCTGGTTGATTTAAAATCTGAAGCTCCGTATGGACCTTGTTTTCCATTTGGCCTTGTACAGCTAATTGGCAATTTAGTCATTGGCAGCATTTCAAGGGAAAAGGTAGGTACTTATCAGCCTTATCCTGAAAGATTGTGGCAAACTTCTGCTGAACTATTCATAAACTGTTTGGGATTCATAATGGGCTGTGCATATAATTCACAACTGTTGAAATAAAACAAAATGTTTTTGGAAACAGTGTGTGATTGTTACTGTGCCAGGAAGCATTGGTCAGAACATCTAAGCTGTTTTATTGTCAGCCTATTGCCCCCAAAAATCTGGGTCTCATTTTACCCAACTTGGAAGGATGGAGGACTGAGTCAACCTTGAGCCTGGTGAAATTCAAACTGCCAAATTGCAGGCAGGCAGCAGGCAGCAGAAGTAGCCTGCAGTACTGCATTCTAACCACTACACCAATGCAGCTTATAAAGCTAATAAAAGGGAAGGAAGCACAGGAAACAAAATAGAGATTAAGTAATGAATAAAAGGTAAGGTGAAAAATGCGTCTGTAATTGTTATTTAAAACATGCAAGGCTGTTTGATTATTTAATTTAATATGAAATCTATCATGCAGGAATGTCTACATAATGTTAAATCAGAAATCAACCTTAATTTCTCATTACAAGTTTTAATGTTGGGAAGTTATTATTAACCAACTAGTTGAAGACTATCCAAGTGTTCTGGCACTATAATCTCAGATTCCCAACTTGGATAGCTATGTTTGTTTAAGAATTAGTAATACTTCTGGAGGAATCAGGTGGGAGGCTGTCATAGACTTTTTCATTTAATGCATTGATGCCCAATTGCAGATACAAGATTATTTAAAACAATTACATCCCACCCTTGTGGAGAATATACAGAAAATAAATCTTTTAAATACATCCATGCAAACATAATTGTAGTTCACTGGATTAGTGGACTGTGTGGAGGAAATATTGACATGCAATAACTTTTCTTTCAATAATTTCTATCTTTCTGTCTTATCTTTGCCTTTCTCTCTTTCCCTCTTTGTGAGGGAACCAAAGTAAATTGTGGTTTTCCATATAAACGTGATGTTGGAGTCGGACTCAAAGCACCTATTTTAAGAGATCAGAAACAAAGTAAGTTCCTTCTAATAATCTTATGATATTAAACATTAACAAAGGTTGTTTAAATATTAGCAGAGGCAAATACTAGTTTTTGCTCCAGTGAGCTCCCAAATTAAAAAATTCAGTCTGAGAGTTATAAATGCCAGGCTATTGAACCCTATTTTTATTGAAGCATTGCTACTTTTGACTATTTATTCCTGGTTCAAATTTCATGCACCGAATTATTTTAGCTGGAATTTTTGTCAGGCTGTCACTTTAAAAAAATTGCTGATTTATTGAAGATGATGCACTTGTTGTATGGAAGAAAGTAGAAACAACCAACTGATGATGATCAGCAATAATCAACAGCAACAAGCCGCTCGTTACAGTTTGCATCTTCTGCTCTATGGTGTAAAAAAGACAAAAAGTGTTTCCTGAGAGGAATAAATGACAATGTGCATTGTTATATTAACAATTTCAAATCATCGTTGGCATAGATAAGTACAGTTCAACATCTCCATTTCATGTCTTGAAACAAAAGCAAGCAAGATCAATTGAATATAAAACAGCACAAGCATGAAGCCGAAAGCACCAGCCTGAAGATGGCGAGTGGGACCTCATCAAAACATTGCCAAGATGCTATCAATCTTACACGGGAAAAGACCCGAACACGCCAACCCGTACCTGCATACCTGTACCCGTGAAAATCTACGAAAACATGTATATATATGAGTATATATGTATACGTATGTATATGTATGTATATGTATGTATATATGTATGTGTCTGTGTGTGTTGTGTGTGTGTGTCTATGTATGTATGTATGTATGTATGTTTGTATGTATGTATGTATGTACAAAATAAATTAAACTTGCAGCATCATGTGATGTATTGTGACTTTTTCACCCTTCACTAAACTGGGTGTGGGTGTGGCAGTGCATGGCAGCGCATGACACATCAGGCCCATGGGCTGCCAGCTTGACAGCCCTGATATATATAAACAAAATAAATCTTTCCAGACACTCTTGCATTTCATAATATCTTTAAAAAATGAATGGGTATTTTCTTTTAATGCAATGACCTTCCATCTCAGGTGTGTCAAACTGGCAGTCCAGGGGCTGGATGGTCACACGCAAACCCACCCCAGCTCTGCAAAGGGAAAAAAATTCACATGACAGTAATGTGACACAGAGAGTTTGACACCTGTGCTCTATCTGTTTATAAAATTACTTCCATCAGTGTGAATCACAATTGAGTCATATCATGCATTTCATAATGTCTTTGCCAACAGTTTGATCTTTTTGTAAGGCACTGGGCCATTCTTGCAATAACTTTGCAGTCAGTACACAAGCTAGGAGTACATTGTTCATTTAGGTCCACAGTTAATTGTGTAATGTTTATGTGCCTGACCTCAGAATACTCTTAATGCCTCTTAAAATCAGCTTTTGACAGGATACTATTGGAACATTCAGGCATTTATATGTCCTCCTCAAATCTACATTCCATTAATCTTATTGATAAATAAGAAAGCGGAGAGTACAATATATGGTACAAAGACTGAACAATTATTTCTAAGGGCTTTTTTGCATACAATGTTTCCCAAGAGGAAATAGGGCCATTTAACATTTGTGATTAATATGTACTTCACTATTACACAAAGTCAGAGAATTATTTCATTTTTTAAAACAATATATGTTCTTATATGTTCTTAAATCAGTTGAACTGTTATGCCAAATGCATCAATAATCATCTTTTAAACCTTTAAGTATAATTCAAAGACCAAATACTTTCTACATTCAGTTTTCACTACCAGATTATTTGAAAAACTTTTTAAAAAAATCAACTTTGGATATTTTTCCATGAATGGCTCAAACTATAGAGTAGGATTGTAATTAATCCATCTATTATTTCAAATCACATACTAAATTCTGAAACAGGTATATTAAATCAAATGTCTATTCTTTATAAGCAAAGAAATAGAAGTGGTAAATTTTTTGTAATGTTTATATACCATTGCCTGGAAACCTAAAAACTAAATGAATGAAATAAAAACCTAAAGCAGAATGAATGTATATACACACATACACTCACACGGACTCACATGTATGAACCTTCTTGTAATATACTTGTATGTTTCTATGTATAGGTAGATACACATACATATATACAGTTAGAGTACCTCATTACCCTGGTATAAAACATAAGGTTTGTAAGAAAGTGAGATAACAAAATAATTGTTAATGCACATGCACAACAAAAAAATAGATCCACTGGCTTTATAATGTCAAAAAGTCTAAAAGACTGATTAGCTGAAAAATGGCTCGTATACATTACTACTGTATACCAAAACAGATAAAATATTACAGACAGAATCTGCTAATATCACAGACAAATGTAAGCATCAATTAATTTTATTTGGATACCAAAGGATGATTTCATAAAGAGATCTAGAAAAGAATGCCTATTTTTCTGATTAGGCTAAATGAGTCTACATACAAAAAATCTAGTTAAGTTGTATATTGTAGTTTTCACATGATGTTTTGTGATTTAATATGTCATACAGGCCAAGTCAATTTTGACGTGACAGAGATATGGAGAATTTGAAGGAATTCAAGCCAAGTTCAAAGAACAAATTTCATTTCATAGCAGAGATTTTTATATCCCTAGTCATCTAGATAAATAGATTATTTCTCAATAAGTTTAAAGCATAAACCTATTAATATGTGATGACCCAGGACATGGCACAAAGGCAACACAGTCAAATAAGCAAGAAGAGTCCCTTTTTTATCTCCAACTTTTCCAGGAACAGCCTTTTACTGTAGAAAATTCAGTCCAAAATAAGGTACATAAAGACTGTAACTAAAATTCCAAACAAACAAAGCTGCAGTAATTAATTTGACAAGGCAGGAGAAAGGCTTTCAGACTTGAAAGCACAGCAATACTCACACAGTTGGAAAGACGCCAGGAACACAGATAAGCACAATTGTTAAGCCTGGTTTCCCCAACCAGGGTTAGGGAGACAAGCTAAACAGAATGTGCAGCGTTAGTCAGATAGGCACACAGTTAAATGAGTGAGCTAAGCTTGTATGTTTATTAACATACAGTAAAAATAACAGATACGCTTGTGCTATCAAAAATATAGTTTATTCCATTATGAGTTCATAGCATAGTCAAAATAACAGTCCAATAGTCATGTATCATTTAGTCAGTCCATTCAGGGATATTCAGTTAGCAAAGTCCGTGTAGAATATCCTATGTCAGTTCACTTACAAGTCAGTCCTTTGTTTCCTCTCCCGTTCAAGCAATGCAGTCTTGAGTCCTTGCAGTAATCAGGGATCATCAAAGCCAGAGAGAGAGCAAGCTGCAGCCTTGCTTCTTTTAAAGTGCTTTCACAACCACTCCCTTAATTACTTTCCCATAGTTAAAGTTGCAGACACTTTAACATATAAACCATGATTACATATTATTATTTACCTAAACCAGTTAGGGTAAAACAATGTTATCCCTAACATTCTCCCCTTTTAGGAAATAATAATAAATATAACTATTTACATCTTTAAATCATATTTGTTACAACTTTCTTTAAACTTAGTTACTCCTTGAGCTTTTGTAAATTGGTCTGCAATGTTTTCTTCCGTCATGCAGTATTCCAATTTAATTAGCCCATTCTTTACAGATTCTCTAACATTTAAGTATCTTAAGTCAGTATGCTTTGATCTAGTTTGATCTAGTAGCTAACTTTATAGCTGCTTGATTGTCCTCGTACACAATAATAGAATCTTTAACAGTTATACCCATGTCTAATAATAACTGTTTGTACAGAATTAAGTCAGTGCATAGTAATGACAGACATGAAAATTCCACTTCCATCGTGGACAAGCTGATATGCTGTTGTCTGATTGACCTCCACCCTATTAGTGTCTTACCAAATAATATAGCCATCCCAGATGTTGATTTTCTTGTGTTTATATCAGTTGCAAAACTTGCATCTGCATAGGCACTAAGACTCAAATCACCCTTTGGCTCTATATACAATGCATGGTTCATTGTTCCTTTAAGATATCTTAAAATTCTCTTTAATGATTGCCAATGACATTGATGTGGATCTGAATTAAAACGTGCCAGCTGATTTACATTATAAGCTATATCTGGCCTAGACCAATTGCTTATATATGATAAGCTACCAATCAAAGATTGATATATAGACTTATCAAATTTGGGACTTTGATCATTAGTTTGGCAAACTTCTTGACTCATTGGAGTCTTTGCCGGTTTACAAAGTTCCATTTTAAACGTTTTAATTAATTGGCAAATTTTATCTTCTTGAGATATCTTAAATCCATTTTCTGTTTTGTTAATTGTCAATCCTAGATACTTTTTAATTTCACCTAAATGCTTTAATTTTATCTTTTTGGCTAATAATGATATAATCTCATTAGCTTCATTATTAGTCTTAGTTATCAAAGCAATATCATCTGTAAATAATAACAATAATGACACCGTTCCATTATTTTCTCTTTTAAACACACATGGATCTGCTAAACCAGATTTAAAACCTATATTGTTTAACTCTTTCACAATATATTGGTTCCACTCAAACCCAGATTGTTTCAACCCGTAAAGACTCTTTTTGAGTTTCCAACAATCATTACTATTTACTTTATTGTCTTTTATAATAACTGTCTTTTTCAAATATATATGGTTTACTTAAATATATAGTGTGCTGCAATGGTGCATGCAGATAAGCAGTTTCTACATCTAAATGGTTAATGACATAGTTTTTCTTAGCTGCCCACACTAATGCTGCTCTTAAAGATGTTGCTTTAAGACTTGGTGCAAAAACTTCATCATAATCAGATGCAGTTTGATTAAATCCTTGAGCTACTAACCTAGCCTTATGGGTAACAGTCCCATCATTTCCAGTTTTTACTTTAAATATCCATTTGCACCCAATGGATTTTTCTCCTGGAGGTAATTTAGCATCTTCATAAACTTTCATTACCTTTAATGAATTTAGTTCTTTTTCCATTGCCTTTTGCCAATTCTCCTGATCCTTAGCAGGATACATCCTAAGTTCATCTACACTAGTTGGAACTTTAGTTACTTGGCAAACTATACTTGCTTGATACCTATCAGGTGGTCTAGTTACACGTGTAGTACATCTAGGTATTACAGGACTTACAGGTGGACTTTCATTTATTAACTCTTCTTGATTATCTAACTCTTCCTGATCAACTGTTTCCTCTTGTTCTGGTCCTATTTGCTCTTCCTGGACTTCTTCTTTAATTGGAATCTTCTTATAACTAATCTGATCTTTCTGCCTTTTGTAGGGTTCAATAATTACTTCATTATTTAAATCTTGCTCTAATCTATTCCATCCTACATGTTCTAGGAATTTAGCACTAGCACTGGTGTAAACTCTAGATGTACCTGGTTCCCAGAATCTATAAGATCTATGATTAGATGTATATCCTACAAAATATAATCTTTTAGCTCTATGCTGTCCTTTGTGTCTAAGTTGTAAAGGGATATGCACCCATGCTGGTGCTCCAAATGTGTGCATGTAACTTAAATCAGGTTTTGTACCATGCCACAGTGTGAATGGTAATTCACCTGTTTTTGAATTAACAACATTATTTAATATATGATTACCACACATTATTGCTTCTCCCCATAAATTGTCAGGTAATCCTGAATCAGACATCATAGTTCGTGTCATTGATTGTAATGTTTGGCCTCTTCTCTCTATAAAGGCATTATGTTGTGGCCTATATGGTGCAGACATTTTATGTTGAATACCTAACATTCTTAGTCTGTTCTGGAATTTATTATTTGTAAATTCAGTACCATTATCTGTTATAAGAGTTACTAATTTCTTTTTAGCTTTTCTTTCAGCAAATTTTATCCAATTAAAGAGATTTTGATATGTTTCAGTTTTGCTCTTCATTAAATAGCAAAACCCATATCTAGAATAGTGATCCATTATACTTAGTATGTAACGAGCTCCTCCTACACTTGGTTTTTTCGGACCTATTAAATCTGCAAATACTACCTCTAAAGACTCTTTGGTAGTAAATCCATCAACTCTATTAGCCGGTGTGACCCTGCTCTTACTTTGATTACAGGCATTACATTGCAAATACTTATTACAAGGTTTCAAACTTATTCCCTTAGATAATTCAACAGTTTTCTTAAGCATTTTAAAATTTAAATGCGCTAGCCTTCGATGTAACAAGTGAATACATTCATCATGAGGTTTCTTATTTTCATAAACTGTGTTAGCCACCTTTAAACCATTATCATTTAAAACATATAATTCACCTCTTAAAGATGCAGTAATTTTCTTATCTTCTTTTTCAATTATGCAGTTATCTCCCCTAAATGTAATTACATATCCTAGTTTAACCAAAATTCTAACTGAAATTAAATTAAACTTAAGTTGTGGTACATATAACATTTTTACATTCTCTTTTATAAAAGAACAATATGCTATACCTTGACCTTTAGCTTTCAGTTTCCAGCCATTGGCTAACGATATCTGCTGTGTACTCTGGGACATTTTAAAAAAATTTTTTGTTATCATTTGTTATACAGTGGGATGCTCCACTGTCAACCACCCATAAATTAGTTTTTACAGCTCCGTTAGTATACATGGCTAACTCTAAATTTTTATTTATCTTTTGATGACTTTTTGTATTCTGGCCAGCGTTCTGGTGCTTTGCCTTTTTACAAAATCTTGCCAAATGTCCTCTTCCTCCACAATTAAAGCACTTTTTAATTGCGTATGCAGTAGGAGATTCATTATCTTCTTTTTGAGGTTGCTGCCTCCTTAACTCATCTCTTTCAAGCCTTCTTCTGGCCTCTTCAATCAATCTGCCAGTTATATCAGTTAAAGTTAAGCTTTCCTTTGGCAAAATTTCAAGGGAAGTTACGTAATTGTCATAACTTTCATCAAGAGAAGATAGAATTATGTAGACTTGGTGTAGTTCAGAGAAAATAAGCTCTTTCTCGTGCAGTTCTTGAAAAATGCTTTGCATAGTTTTCAAATGACTCAGCATATCACCATTTGTTTGGAGATGCATCCTGAAAAGCTTCCGTGTTAGATTTATGTGAGCACCAACATTATCTCAAACATAAATCCTCTTCAGCTTCTGCCAACACCCAACAGCCGTTTTCTCTCTGTGGATATAAACAAGCTGTTGATCAGTTAAGGTTAACCCAATTATGCAAATAGCTTGTTGATTTTTATGCATAAATTCTTCTATCTTTAGTTTATCTTCCTCATCCTCTTGATCCCATTCTTCTACGTTTGGTGGATTTTCAATTATGTTCCACAAACCTTCTCTTCGTAGAAGCAGACTACATTTCATAGACCATGATACATAGTTTGTTCCATCCAGCTTGGATATAAGGGACAAACTTTGTAGATTGACTTGTGCCATGTTTTCTTATATGGATATAAAACTATAATTAATAAAACACAGCTGTCTGTTTACTGTAATGTATAACAACACAAACTCTCACTTTTACATAAATCTGTTTTATCCTAGTTAAACTGACTTTGCAGCCTCTGGGCCCATAACCAGTGTTAAGCCTGGTTTCTCCAACCAGGGTTAGGGAGACAAGCTAAACAGAATGTGCAGCGTTAGTCAGATAGGCACACAGATAAATGAGTGAGCTAAGCTTGTATGTTTATTAACATACAGTAAAAATAACAGATACGCTTGTGCTATCAAAAATATAGTTTATTCCATTATGAGTTCATAGCATAGTCAAAATAACAGTCCAATAGTCATGTATCATTTAGTCAGTCCATTCAGGGATATTCAGTTAGCAAAGTCCGTGTTGGAATATCCTATGTCAGTTCACTTACAAGTCAGTCCTTTGTTTTCTCTCCCGTTCGAGCAATGCAGTCTTGAGTCCTTGCAGTAATCAGGGATCATCAAAGCCAGAGAGAGAGCAAGCTGCAGCCTTGCTTCTTTTAAAGTGCTTTCACAACCACTCCCTTAATTACTTTCCCATAGTTAAAGTTGCAGACACTTTAACATATAAACCATGATTACATATTATTATTTACCTAAACCAGTTAGGGTAAAACAATGTTATCCCTAACAACAATGATACCAGATAAATTCACCATTTGCTCCCAACAACTTACTGTGTGCAGCTTCCCTTTTTAAACACTGTTCCCAGCTGCAGCTAATGAAAGGAATCAGGGCCCTTTCCTCCCCCATAAGCCACGCAACTCATGTTGCTCCCTTCTCCATTTCTCCCTGAGTGCACTAGGATGAAGAGCGGGTGGACCTGGGTCTTCCTCTGAGTGCCCTCTCCCTTGCTCTACCTCTCTCCGGCTCTGCCCAGCTGGACTGTGCCTTTCCCCAGTTTCTTCCACAGCCAATGGAGCCACACTCCTATTCCCTGTCAGCTATTTGGCCTCCCCCTACAAATCAGATTCCTACAGGGGCATGACATAATAGTTTGCTGCTAACTTATATATAGGAGAAAGGGTACTGGAACCCCAAAGCTTCACATGAAGGGGATTAATTTCAAATCTGCAAACAGGATATCTTCATCACATACATTAATAGTTTATATATATCTAATAATAGCTAGCAACGTAATTTATTTATTTATAATATCTTCAGTCTAGTGAATCTATTCCCTTGTACTTACATAGTTTCATCTTGTCTTGCTATTGTTGTGAGATAAATAGTATATGGTACAGGTTCTCTTTATTAAAAATGTTGTATTATACTCTAGATAGCCATTTTTAAGTGCATTCCATCACCAGTCATGGAGCAGCAAAAATTTATGCCAGAACAAATTTGCTGTCCTGATGGTCAAGCCCTTTTTTCCTTCAGAACTCTACCTTTATTGTAAATTTTAAAGTTGATTAAATTAACAAAAACACTTGGTAGATTCCTCTGATTTGGTGTAGTCTTATCACTTGCCCTTGGGAACATAGCCATCAATCTTTTTTTTTTTTAACATATAGTATGTCGAGGTAAGCACATACTTTGCAAAGTCAGTTGCAAAGTGTTCTGTACCTTCATTTGCATTCTTGAAACCCCGCGTTTTGATTGGTCAAAGTGCGGGGTGATCTGATTGGTTTAGCGAGCCGCGCTGATTGGCCCACTGAGAATCTCCCGCGATTGGTGGATACGAATCGCGGGAGATTCAAAGCGGTGCCATTGCCCGTGGCCGCCGTGGCTTGAGAATAAAAAGCCACAAGCTTTCCCTTGGAGCCAGATCGGTTCCAGGGACCAATAAAGAGCTGAAACCTCGTCACCACCTCCTGGTCTCCTTACCGACGGACACAACACTGGCGATGAGGGTGGGATCCTGATTCTGAACCCCAGCAAGCACATGTCCAACAGAAGGAAGACCGATTAGATGGCAAGCATTGCTCTGCCCGCGCCCTTCAACCCCGCTAGCGAGGACTGGGAATCCTACATGGACAGATTCCACATGTTCCTCGAATGCAGCGACATGAAGGACGCCACTGGGCTGAAGAAACGAGCCGTCTTCCTGACACACTGCGCGCTCGCAGTGTTCAAGATGGTGAAAGCCCGGGGTTTCCGGTTTCGCGTGGCTTCGGGGCAGCAGGAATTTGCGACAGCTCGCGATTCCTGCTGTGCTAGCCGCCGAGGTACCCCCGATCCAGATGGGTCAGGGGTATATGGCTGCCCTGTAGGGACAGCTGAAGAGAGAGGGGAGTCGGACAGGGGGTTGGGGGTGTCGCAGACCCCCTCCCCCTCCGGAAAAACTCCTTTTTCCCAAAGCGGTGGAGCGGCGGTCAGCAATGGCCGCCACAAAGAAGCCAGCAACCGGGTAAGATTGCGCTGGAGGAAGTAAGAAGAGTGAAAGTGCTGTCTGAGCCGGGTCAAGTAACATCTTGCAAATTGGCTGGAACTGAGCTGTCTGAATTGCTGGAGGATACATTGTATCCCTAAGAAGATCGAAAGCGGCGGAGAAGCTGTTAAAGGGAACTTTTTTTTTGTTTTCTTCACTCTCCCACCCCATGGAAACAGCAGATATGTTTGGATATACTGGACATTGAAAGTGAATTGTTTTGAGAGTTGAAGCTAAGGGACAAAAGGGTTTTTGGACATTGAAAAACTTAAGAAATTGGAAAACCCTTGTTGGAGGTATGGATTTCTGATTATTTAAAATTGATATTGCAAGTGGGAAGGGAGAGGAAAAAAAAATTGGAGCAGAAGCTGAAAAAGGAGGAGATTGCCTAGAATCCCAAAGAAAGGTATATGGTAATTGGACCTCTTTGATAAAACATTAACCCCAGAAAGAGAAAGAGAAGAAGGAAGAAAAGTATTAATTTTTGGAATTTTTATTTTTTTTTGAATTATTCTTGATTAAAAATATTTGTGGTTGTTTTGGGAAAAGTTTCTTTTTTCATGATGGCATCGCTTGTGGATGAACTAAAGACTGAATATCAAAAATATAAAAAAGAAGATACTTTGGGCAGTTTGTTTCAATTCTTAGAAATGGCGTTATGTACTTATGAAAAGTTGACTATGCAGCAGAAGGACTGGGACAAAGAAGAAGAAGAAGCCATCTTTGATGAACAATGGGTTCTTTCCGGGGAGGAGGAGAAAAAGGATAAGAAAAAGGGGATTTTAAGAATTATAAAAACAACCAAAGAAGAGAAAAATGAGCGGAAAGGTGGAGGCAAGGTTAGAAAGCAAAGGAAAGGGAGTAAGAAAAGGGAGGAGGAAAGACAAAGGGGTAAAAAGGGCAAGGAGAAGAATAAGCAAGAGAGAAAGGGGGGGAGGAGAAGCCTCAATGAGGGGAAGCAAGATCTAAAGAAAAAAAGTTTATTCAGAGACAATGGGTGAATTTAATTTAGGATAAAAGAGGGATTCTGGAGGGTACATAAGATTGTGTTTTTTATATGTGTATTTAGAGTATAAAATTTATTGTGTAATTTTAGAATCTTTTAAACAGAATCCCAAGAAAAATTGTTATATGAAGTACTTTTAAGTTAGGGTAATGAGTTAAAGGTGCCACTCCAGTTAGTGTATCGGAGAAGTACAGTAAAAGAAAAAAGATGAATGGATAGTTGGAAATAGAACAGACAAAGAATGTTATTGAAAATGGAAATAAGATATGGAAGGATATAGAAAGGTTTTGTTAATTTTTTTTTTTTATATTGATAAAAGGCAATAACATTTTAATCAATAAGAAATAATTTGGATGAAAAGGAGAAGCTGGAATAAGATATGAAGTTAAATAGATAAAGTATTGGTTTGTTCTTTATTATTATTTTTTTAGGAAAGAATTTATAAGCTGTTATGCCTTGATTGTTTATGCACTGTTTTTGTAAAATTGATAAAATTGGTTTATATATATAAAAAAGAAAATGATAATAAGATATGGAAGGATATATAAAGTGAATATGATGTTTGAATTTGTGTCTGTGTGAAGAGTTTCAACCCGGGATCAGGCAGCCTTCAGAAAAGATGTTTTAGTTTTGTTTATGTTTTGTGTTTTGTATGTTTATGAAAGGCAATAAAATTTTAATAAGCAAGAAATATAATTTGGATAAAAGGAGAAGTTTGGATAAGATATGAAGTTAAATAGATAATGTAAATATTGATATTACAATTTGGAGTTATGTTCTATTGGCTTTCTTCTTTAATTATTATTATTATTTTTTTTAGAAAAGATTCTTCAAGTTGTTATGCCTGGATTGTGTATTGTTTTTTTTTTTTGTAAAATTAATAAAATTTGTTTAAAAAAAAAAAAAGACGGTGAAAGCCCTAGTGAAACCCATTGATGTCACCGGGATGGACTGGGCCGACCTCGAACCCCTACTCCGAAAACACTATGCTCCCGCTGTACCCACCCTCATCAGATGGCACGAGTTTTATCGGCGGGACAAGAGGTCGGACGAAAGCCTCAGTGACTTTGTTGCGGAGCTGCAGAACCTAGGTGGACTATGCGGGTTCTTCGACATTGACGAGGCCCTACGGGACCGAGTCATGCTCAGGCTTCAGGACCCAGTCCTACAGAGTCGGCTGATGGCCAAAGGCGACATCGCCCTCACCGATGCCATCGCTGAAGCCACCGCAGCCGAGGCCACCAGGCAGTCAGCAAACCGCATGCGGAAACCAGACACCGGGGACCACACCGCGAACAACAACCCTGGACGGGCAACCGAGGCCCAACCGGAAGCAAGTCACTGTGAAACTACCACCCCCCATGGCGAATTCCACTCTGCCTCCGACACTTCGGACGAGGAGGAGGAAATCCACCGGCTCCAGGCAGGACGCGGGGTCATAAGTTGGGGACCGTGTGTGCCGGTTGCAGAGGCGACCACCCTAGATCCGAGTGCCGGTTCTTCGGTGCTGTCTGCTGGCACTGTGACAAAAAGGGCCACATCGCCCACGTCTGCCGACTAAAGAAAGCCTACAGCCCCAGACGGCGGGACCACAGCGAGCGGAGACGGGACAGCACACCCCCCAGAACCAGAGATCGCCCAGCCGACAGCCGATGGGACCGGAGCGGGTGAACCCGATGAGGTAGAGAGACCCGGCGGAAGGAGGAAACCCACCAGACGGTCATCATTGGCCACGCATCAACCACCGACGCCCGAAAAGTCTATGTGGAGGTAGGCATCGAAGGCAAGCCATGCAGGATGGAGGTGGATTCTGGGTCCTACCTCTCCATTGTCGCCTGGCAAGAAATCAAATGCTTGGTGCCTACCATCCACAAGAAGGGACTGGAGAACCAGAGACTAATCATCAAAGACTACCAGGGAACCCGCATCCCAGTAGTCGGAACCGGACAATTCGAAATAACATTTAAGGGCCGCACGGCAAAGCTTCCCCTAACAATCGTGGACCGAGACCAGACCAGCCTTTTGGGACTGCAATGGTTCGTGCCGCTTGGCATCGAAGTCACGGGCATCAACCACGTCGCCGAGACCAATTGGGAGCAGCAACTGGCACGGGACTTCCAGGAAGTGTTTGACAGCACCCTAGGCAAGTACTGAGGGCCCCCCATCTCCTTCAGCCTAGACCCTAACATTCCCCCGAGACGCCTAAAACCACGGCGGGTACCTTTTGCACTCCAGCCAAAAATTGACGAGCAAATTGACAAGCTCGTCAAGCAAGGGGTCCTACAACCAATTGATCATGCCCGGTGGGAGACCCCAATAGTCACCCCAGTCAAGCCCGATGGGTCAGTGAGAATCTGCAGGGACAAAAGGACACCCTAAATTGCGCTTTGCAACAAAGCGCCTACCCCGTCCCAGTAGTGCAGCACCTTCTACACTCACTGGGGGAGGCAAGGTTTTTGTGAAGCTCGACCTGGCCCAAGCATACCAACAGCTGCCAGTCGACGCAGAAACCATGGAGGCGCAAACCATAGTCACCCACCGGGGAGCTTTCCGATATAACCGACTCCAGTTTGGAGTCAGCGTGGCGCCTGGAATTTTCCAGAGCCTCATGGAAAGACTCTTGCAGGGCATCAAGGGAGTGGTGCCCTACTTTGACGATGTGCTGGTATCGGCAACCAACCAGCGAGAACTAGAGGGTCGGCTAAGGGAGGTGTTAACCAAATTCAAGGAAACCGGGCTAAAAGTGAAGAGGGAAAAGTGCCAACTTTACATAGAGCGGGTCGAGTTCCTGGGATACCTCCTAGACCGGCATGGCATCCACCCCACCGAAACTAAAATCAGAGCCATTAAGGAGGCTCCCACACCCAGGACTAAAACAGAACTGCAGGCGTTTCTGGGACTGCTTAATTTTTACAATGTTTTCCTGCCCCAGAAGGCGACCGCAGCGGAGCCTTTGCACAGGTTCTTGGACAAGGCAGCTACCTGGACTTGGGAAAAACGCGAGGAAGCCGCCTTCAGGAGAACCAAGGACCTGCTCACCTCGGATGCCGTCCTCATCCAATACAATGAGACCCTACCACTCGCCATCACATGCGACGCCTCACCCTTTGGCGTCGGCGCCATCCTCAGCCACACAATCCCGGATGAAAGAGAAGCGTCCATCGCCTTCTTCTCCAGGACACTCACCAAACTGGAGCGGAACTATAGCCAGCTGGACAAGGAGGCCCTAGCCATTGTCGCAGCAGTGAAGAGGTTCCACGAGTACCTCTACGGCCGCACCTTCACAATCATCACGGACCACAAGCCGTTGCTGGGCATCCTGGCCACAAATGGGGCAAAAATCACCTGGAAGGTGTGCGCATGTGCAGTGCAGGTAAGTTTGGCTGGGGCTTATTTGCCCGCACAAATGGCTCTGCATGGCAAGTTCGCCATCACGAGCCTATGGTCTAGCCCATTTTAAGCTGCTGTGAACATGTGCCTTTTCCTTCGATGTTTGGCTTTGCCCTCTACGTGTCAAGCACCTGGGAAATCAGGACATTCAGACAGCTCAAATGAATATAAAGATTTATTGCAAGCTTAAATTCCCTACAAGAATCTAGCCAAGTGATGGTTATGGGCAATGCACCAGGAGTTAAGAATAGGAAGGCATTCAAGGTAGGCTTGACTTAGAACTCTTGCAGGTATGAAGGGTCCTGTGACTTGTTTGACTCCACTCTTAGGCTAAGCCTGGTCATCTCCTACACCAGAACAGTGGTAGGATTCAAAAAATTTTTACCACTAGTTCTATGGGAGTGGCTTGGTGGGAGTGGCAAGGGAAGGATACTGTAAAATCTCCAGTCAGAGGTGGTATTTGCCAGTTTTCCGAACTACTCAAAATTTCTACTACCGGTTCTCCAGAACTGGTCAGAACCTGCTGGATACCACCTCTGCACCAGAGGTCTCCAA
Organism: Hydrophis major; assembly: GCA_033807585.1. Lineage (NCBI taxonomy): Eukaryota > Metazoa > Chordata > Lepidosauria > Squamata > Elapidae > Hydrophis > Hydrophis major. The sequence continues at coordinate 69,605,750 of CM066331.1, read as the reverse complement.
AGTTGGCAATTTTAAGACTTCCTGGGACTCATTAACTTTTATAACATCTTCTTGCCCCAGAAGGCGACTGTAGCCGAGCCCCAACATAGACTTCTCGACAAAAAGGCTTCCTGGGTCTGCAGACGGCGTGAAGAAAGGGCATTCCAACAAGTAAAAGACCTCTTAACCTCCGATGCTGTATTGATGCAATACAACGAGACTCTACCCTTGACGGTTACCTGTGACGCCTGACCATTTGGAGTGGGAGCCATTTTAAGCCATGTCCTACCAAATGGGAATGAGGCACCTATTGCGTTCTTTTCGAGAACTTTGTCTAAGACCGAAAGGAACTATAGTCAACTTGATAAAGAGTCTCTCGCTATTGTATCCACAATTAAACATTTCCATGAATATGTGTATGGGGGACCCTTTGCCATAATTACAGACCACAAGCTGCTACTTGGTATTTTGGCGGGAAATAAACCAACTCCCCATATCTTATCACCAAGAATGACACGTTGGTCAGAATTTTTAGCTGCTGCCTACGATTACCGATTGCAACATCGCCCAGGGAAAACCATTCCCCACGCTGACGCTTTGAGCCACTCTCCACTACCAGACGTCATAGAAGACCCAGCTCCCACCTTAGCCGTATTGCAAATTGAAACCCTCAAATTGCCGCCGCTGACCGCTCGGAGACATCGCCTTAGAAACAAAAAAGGACCCTGTTTTGGCACGAGTCCTCAGCTGGGTGGAATGAGATTGGCTGGTCTGTGCACCCAATGACACATTCAAGCCATTCAGGAATCGACAAACAGAGCTATTCTCCCGAAAAGGCTGCATCGTGTGGGGAGACAGAGTTGTAATCCCAGAGAAATTGCAACATAAGGTATTAAAAATGTTGCACGATGGACATCCAGGCATCATGCAGATGAAGGCATTGGCCAGGAGTTACGCATGGTGGCCTGGGTTAGACAAACAGATAGAGACCTGGGTAGCAATGTGGTGGTCTCCCATGGAAAGAATGAGACACAGAGGCTGGTGTACTCGGGATGGGAGTCTAGAGCAAATTCTAGTGCTCCCTTTTATTGAGAATTTCATACATAGTAAGCATTCACATTGTGGATTACAATAATTAGATTTTGTGCACAGAATTGTTTACAATTTTCTGAGCTGCTTAATTGTTTCTGGTGTTTGTTTTTAATTTCCTTGCTTATCTCAGTGACCCTTAGGAAGACATGTATGTATAAGGTCTTAGACTAATCATTACCCAATATTGAAGTCAAAGTTTATTCCCACATAGCAAAGTTCAGCAAATGCCAGGAGACTTGTTCTACTCCTCCAAAAACGTCCCCAACTCAGTGGGAAACGCCTCGAGCCCCTTGGTCCCGTATCCACATCGATTTTGCGGGACCCACAAGAGGACACACTTTCCTCCTAACAGTGGATGCCTGTTCAAACTGGCTCGAAGTCCACAAGATGAAAAGCACCACCACAGAGGCGGTCACTAAAAAGCTGAATAAGCTATTCGCTACCCATGGATTGCCGGATGTCCTGGTCTCCAATAATGGCCCTCAATTCACTGCCCTGCCATTCGAACAGTACCTGGCAGATCAGGGCATCCGCCATGCCTTAACATCGCCAGCTCACCCTGCAGCCAATGGTAGGGCTGAGCGAATGGTTCAATTTGTAAAAAAGACTTTGCACAAAATGGACCATGGCGACATTGATGACAAAATAAACCAGATGCTTCTCCTCCAGCACATAACCACAAACAATACCACAAACAAAACCCCAGCTGAACTCCTGATGGGCTGGAAACTTCACTCGTATTTCGATCACCTCCATCCAAACTACATGCCTGAACAACCCCCAGGATCCAGCAGCAAGTGTCGGGCATCCCAGGAAGGTGACCTCGTGTTTGTAAAAAACTTCTCGGACAACCCATTGTGGGTCCCCGCTACCATAACGCAACTTACGGGACCCCGATCCTATCGCCTACAAACTGCAGATGGTAAGATGTGGAAGCGCCACATAGACCAACTCCATTCCAGATTAGCACCTAGTCCTATCTCAGCCCCGGAATCTCTAGCTGGGGGGGGGGAAAGGAACATTGAGGAGGCCGAAGAAGAAATAACAATCAAAACCCAACAGTCTACACAACCAACCAGGGGATACTCACCGTCAGAAGGAGAACCAAGCCAGGGAGTGGCTTCACCTCGTGACAGCACTGCGATGGAAACAGATCCAGGGAACCCGGAAGACAGCAGTGGTGTAAGCAGGGAAAGCAGCCCAGGACTATTTGAAGGAACAGTGGGACCGTTTTCACCATCCAACCCAGCTAGCAGCCCACCGGAACCAGAGCCAAGACAGAAACCGGTGGAACAGCGCAGGTCAAGCAGACATGAATCAACCTGCCTATTTATGAGAATACATCACCCCACCCCTCAGACGGAAACTAGGGGGGAGGGGTGTTATGAACTAAGCCAACGCAGTGGTACAACCCTAAATAGCTTTACTTTACAGCAGGCTTGTAATCCTGCACTTCTCATTGGTCCGCAAATAGCGAGTTGTGATTGGTCATTTCTGGCAAGTCTGATTGGCTGTTAACGGGCCCCTCTGATTGGACGCTTGTGAAAGTGGTAAACTCAAATCATTGGTTGTTTTGAAAGCAGCCAGTTCTATAAAAGAGCTGCTGCTGCCCAAGTATTTGCTCTGTTCTTATTTTACAATAAAGAGTTGAAGTCACCGTTCGATGTCTCATCTCCATTCCTTGCACCCATGCTCAGGACTTAATACTGTGGTTGTTGTTTTTTTTTCTTAAAAAAAACCCAGCATTCTTCTTGCTATCCAGTAATACTACAAACCTACCTTTTCTGCTTGAAACACTAGGTTTCCTGCATTGCTGGGAAGTTTGTCATAGTTGGTTGGCAAGCTTGGTGACCATTTCTTGGAGGGAACCAGTGGTGGGATTCAAAAATTTTTACTAGTGGATTCTGTGGGTATGGCTTGGTGAGCATGGTGTGGCTTGGTGGGCATGGCAAGGGAAGGATACTGCAAAATCTCCATTCCCTCCCCAATCCTGGGGGAAAGATACTGTAAAATCTCAATTCCCTCCCCACCCCACTAACCTGCTTTCCAGCTCCATTCTCCTGTGCAGGGCAACAAAAGAAGATCCAACCAATCAGCTGGGACTCAGGAGGCAGAGAATAGATGGGGGTGGAGCCAGTCAGAGGTGGTATTTGCCGGTTCTCCAAACTATTCCAAATTTCTGCTACCAGTTCTCCAGAATTGGTCAGAAGCTGCTGAAAACCACCTCTGGAGGGAACCTTCCTATCACTGGTCTCTGTGCGATGCCAGACTGAGACATTGACAAGCTTGAATTCTTCTGAGCAGTGACCCCGAACTTGCTTTGTGGGATAGTATAGCTTTGCAACAGTGGCAAATATCTGTAGCTTGGGTATAGGATGAGGGCGAAGGTTAATTCTTTAAGCTTGTGGTTTGGTTTCCAAACATTTCATTACCGGACTAGCTAACATCTTCAACAGAGTTTAGGGAATGTCAATGTTCTTCTGTTGAGGTATTCCCCATTAGGAGAATGAGTGCACTCAGGGAAACGTAGTGAGAGTGGTGTTGAATAACACACAACCAGCATACAGATACACTGAATAGTGAAATGTAGGTTTTACTTCCAGTAAACAGGTAAACAAAGTCCAACAAACAGTCCAAATCATACATGGTTAAAGCAGGTATAACTCAATACAACCAGTTCAGGGATAATCCAAAAACGAAGTCCAGTATCATAAACAAAGTTCAGTCAACAGAATTTGCTAACAGTAAGCAAGACTCACAGCAGTTCCAGCAGAACAACGATCAGGCAGAAGGCAATAGGGAAAATGCAAGAAGAGAACAAACCAGGTTTCTGGCTCTATCTCAGCCAATCACAATTACAGCACTCTCTTAAAGATACAACAGTATTAAATAACTATCCTGGTTTATATATTACCAACCCAACTGTTAGGTAACTATCATTTCTAACATCTTCTTTTTATAAGGACTTCAGGTGTAGGTGATCAAATGAAGGTTTTGTGGGTCAGCTGTGTGTCATCAGGGAGTCTTGTGATAGGTCTTGAAATGGGTCTTGTGATAAGAAGGTTACATTAGGTCAGGGTCACTGGGAAATGAGCTGCTGGTAGGGAAGGGGATTTGCGTGACTTGATTGAGGGTCAAATCTGTGTCTGATTGGCTTTGCAGATGATTTGGATTCTGAAGGATATTACGTATGTCAGAATCCTAGCATAGCTTTGTTTCTACATTTTCTGGGAAAATGTGTTGGTTTAGTTGAGTAGAAAACTTGGGCCCTCCTTGAAAGTGGCAAGGGTTTACTAGTTTTGTAACATAATACTGGCAATATTGTGGGTTACTTAGCCAGGCAAGGCAGAAAAGCAGAAAGCCAATGAGATAACAATAGCACAGAGATGGCCAACACACACACACAAATAGAGAAGGGGGAATATTCTGGCACAGAAAAAGTAACAGCTGCAATCTTTTCACTTTCTTGGGACCTTTATTTTTATAGTGCCTCTAAGTCTTAGCTGGTAATCCATCCATTCAATGTCAAAAGATGTAAACTTGCCCCCTTAGTGCAGATTCTAAAGTAAAAGTCAGCCATGAACTCATATTTGGCATGCTGAATTCCCAATTGTGTTGGCAGGATTGAAAGACAAATTTAAATGTATATTAGTACAAGACAGTATAAAGTTTCTTGTATGGATGGCCACTTTAAAAAAATTGAGAGCCAAGAAATTGATATGCCGGTCTTCCAGTTTGAGTTCCTTCGGCAACAGACAGAAATCCGTGATCGTGCGTGGTTTCAGTCCAGGCTCGCCGCTGAAGCGTCCCGAGGCGGCTGGTTTCAGGGCTAAGCCACCCCGTAGAGGTGGTGAAGAGGTGGGAGACAGCCAGCAGGGTTGAGGAGAGCTTCATCTCTCCTCCTCAGCTGGCCATTACTCCCTTTTCCGAAGGCGGTTGCAGTGGTGGTCAGAAATGGCCACCTCAAAGAACTCGACCGGAAAAGAAAGTGCAGGAGGAAGATAAGAAGAGAAAGTCTTGGTTGACTGGGTTAAATTGCAAAAGCAACAACTAAGGTACCCTGGAATTTAAACTTACAAAAAAATAACCGTTCCAAAAGAAGAGTCAGAAGCAGCGAAGGAAAGTGAAAGGTTTTGGGTTTTTTTTTCTTCTCTCCCTTTCCCTACACTGAGAACTAAGGAGCATGACAAGTGTCAAGGAAGCTGCCTGAAGATACATTACATTCTCTAGGTTCTGCATTCGTAATGCCTACTTAGAACCTCATTATCTGAGAATCCATTTCTGAAGGCTTGACAAACTATTTAAGAAGCAGCTTCATGTTCATTACCAGATTATTGCAACAAAATCCCTAGGGAATTATTTGGCCTCACTTTAAAAATGAGTGTTAAGATATAATTGCATATAAAGATATTTGCTGGAAAAAAGCAGGATGTAAGTAAATATTTCATTAGATCTGAAATGGACAATAAAAATCTGAAGTGATTGTTAGTTGTAAGGAATTGGATGGAAAACAAAACAAAAATTTATTCTAGATAACAAACATTTTGGATGACTGCAATAACAGAAATCTACTCTGGATTACAAACATCTAAACCACCTCTGGAAAGCAGCAAAAGCTAGAGTTTCCAGTAATTCTTGACACTCTGTACTGCCATCTGGATTTTTGTAGCCCAGGTCTCGTAACACTAGCAGAAGTGTTAAACTGTAATGATACTGTATAGGCCTATGAGAACTTTTCTCAGCTGTTGCCCTCCAGATGTGTGATAAAATAATTTTAGTTATCTAACAAAAATGACATGGCCAACAACTTTTAGATTAATAGCATTACAGTGTATGTTCAACCCCTCTGAAGGGCAACAGTTTAAGAAATCTATCTTAACGCATTGGTGGGGAAAGAATGAAGTTACTATATAACTGTGAGGCCTAAAACCAAGAGTGACACATGGTGATTTTTCCTAATTAGATTGTTTATTGTTATCCCCCTATAGACAAAATCTTGCCAGGATGAGGACTCTACTATCTGAATCTGAATACACTATCTGAATATACTCTATGAACTATTAAGGAGCAGCTGTTTTCATCTTCTTTCTTTCACATGTAACATCTGGACTGGATTGCCTCTTACTCCTCTGGAATGCATCTCATATTTCCTGGGAATTCATTTCCTTAGTACTTTCTATCACAACAGTTTAGCACACAGCCAGCAATTGTGATATTAATGACAAATCTTGACATTATGAAAACACCGAATATATGGCACGCTCTTCCATACTGCCAAATGATTGTTTGGCAGCATGCTGTATCTCCAATCTTTGATAGACATTGGTGTTTTATATGTCATACTTTTTTTCTGTGAAAAAACGTTGCTTTTTTGGCAAGAAGCTACCATACACTTCTGTGTTAGATTATATTACAACATTAGAAGCAGAGATTGCCAGAGAGGCAGTAGAATGATAGCTGCTGCTATTATCTAAAGTGGACTGCTTTGTCAGTAAACCCATGCAGCTTGAGAAAAAGGAAGATTTTGCCATTGCCACAAGCCTCATGTCATATACTCTTGCTGATAATATATATATTTCATCTCACTGGCTCATAACTTCATTTGGAATAAGAAAACTTTCTTTATGGAACAGGATTTATTCATTTTTATTGTTTATAAAACTTAGATATTGTTTACTGTGGGATTTTATCAGGAACTTATAATAAAAAGAGAACAATAAAATCAGCCAAAAATAAAAAAAAATATTAAAAATACATTATAATGTTCAATAATTAGAGGCTTTCCAAATAGATTCGTTGTAGGTCTTTTAAAAATAGAACAAATGGCTTAGGTCCCTTAAACTTAACCTGAAGGTGTTCCAGGGACCTAAGAATGGGCTTGTCAGGCTAGAAAGACCAGGTCCATATTTGAGGCTTCAATTAAACTGAATTACTACCATAGCTTATGCAGAAGAAACTTCTCAACTAATGGTCAGCACCTGCTTCGAGTTACATATAAGTTTCAATGGCATTCAAGTGGGATTGGACATAGTTTGCTTGTGGCTACATAGAGATTCTAGGCTAATCCCTCTTTTCACCCTGCCTCCAGATTTGCCACTCTCCCGCCCCCATCAGCAAGCCTGAAATCCTTCTCAAATAGCCTCAATTGGACAAATGGATGCCAGAAGAATGCATTTTTTTGGGACCCAAGCTATATAGAGCTTTAAAAGTAACAAACAGGTCTTTATATATCAACCTCAAAACTTCATATTTATGTACTTTGATATCTTTAGCAAACATGTCATGTAATTTATTTGAATTCCTCCAGATTTGGTTTACAGTGACCTACTTATTTCGAAGTATGTATGCCTGAGATTTCAGCTCTAACATTATTTTATACATTTCTATTGGTTCCATTGAGGTTTACTCTAAGTGAGCATATGATTAAATGTAATAATAAAATTATATAGATAGCTAATCAAAAAGAAACCACACTGAGTTCAATGTGCTTATTCAAGGCAAAGTATATAATGCAACACAGGTGTATTAAAAATAAGCTGCTTAAGTGTTTCCCTGCCCTGCTTGATTTATTTCCACCATTGCATTCCTTATTTATCTGACAAACTAATATTAGCAAACCAGCCTATAATTTCCTACATCCTGTCAGGAGCTGTGCTGCAGCCATAGCAGAATGTTAATACTCTTTAAAACTGTGTAATAATTACAATAATTATCACTCAAGGAACCATTTGCAGAATGAGGCAAAACCAGGGATTGCTTTCCTTTAAATGAATGGAAAATGTCTGTCAATAAAGCACACAAAGGAGTCAAATGATCTTTATTTATGAGCATATGGCATATTGCTTCTCCTCTTTCATTTCAGCTAGTCCGTTGTAATGTAAACCACGTTTGTTGTAGGTACCAAATGGAACAAAGAGGAAAATTTTGGAATGGCAGCCTGACATTTTTCTTGCTTGGGTGTAGCAGTTAATGAGGTCTTAACTTCAAACCACAGTCTTAAGAGCTATGATGGCACAGTGGTTAGAATGTAGTACTGCAGGCTACTTCTGTGCCTGCTGGCTGCCTGCAATTTGGCAGTTCAAATCTCACCAGACTCAAGGTTGACTCAACCTTCCATCCTTCCAAGGTCGGTAAAATGAAGACCCAGATTCTTGGGGGCAATATGCTGATTCTGCAAACTTAGGGCTGTAAAGCACTGTGAAGTAGTACACAAGTCTAAATGCTATTGTTATTGCTTACCTAAATTGAGATAGAAATAAGTAAATGTGGGGAAAGACATCTGTTGCTGCTAACATCCAAGTGTCAGCTCTTATTATATAATAGTTGTATCAGCAACATTTTTTTCCTATTATTTCCCTATACTCCCTATGAAATGTTCAAAATATTTTTTCGGGTACCAAACTTTGTGCATCAGTTTAGAGGGATATTACATCAAGAATATGACTTTTAAAATAAGGGATGGATTCTGATGACCCCGTGCATCATGTTTTCTACATTCATTCTCTTATCTTATTCAGACTTATCAAGGAATAAGATGCACTGGGATCTGTATCATATGAAGTTTATCATTTCCAACTCATAGCAAACAAATTAAACTGTTATTATTTTGACGGATTTGTCTGTATCATGAATCCAGTGTAAGAAAATGAAGAGACTTAAAAGCTCTTAACTTAAAAGACACTTAACTTAAAATCCCTTTTAGAATGGGGAATGAATTTGGGTGGGGAGAAGGAGGAGGAAGAGGAGAAAGAAGAATTTCACAAGGTGCCAAACATGAAACTGATCAATGTCCAAAAAAGACCAGACAAGAAGTTAAGCAGAAACCTGGTTCTTTGTTCAACAATGCCTGGAAATTGAAAAACATTGTTTTTAGATATATTACTGGAAATAGAAGCCAGATTCCATTCAGGTGAAAGTTCTTCAAATGCATCAGATATTAATAGATCTGGAAGCAGTCATCTATGAAGGTATTAAATCTAAACTGTAATATAGTTTAGGAATATCACTTGCTTACTTATGATTAGTTTATCATGAGCATATGAAGAATAAAAAAACCTGTAGAGATTCCATAGTGATATATTAAAGTTTGGATAGCTATCACCTGTCTTTTTACTTCTGGAAACACATGTCTTTTAAAGCTATCATGCTAGAAGTAAAGGAGATGTGTATGAATTGCTAGCAAAAGTAGAAATATCTTGAGGGATTTCCTTTATTTTCCACTGCACATAAAATGTTTACCAAGTGTTAAGGCATATCATCTAGTCTGAATCTGAAATGTTGCATGATTGAGTTTCCAGAAACCAGGCTTGTAAATCAGGATTTTTCATATATTATATGTCCCAATTCCTGCAAATCCAAAAGGGTGCCTCTTTGAAATTTCAAGAACATGCTGAGTTGCAGGCGAAGGATAGGGTAACATTAAATAAAAGTACATATCAGTCAAGAGTTTTGCAAGGAATTGAGGTCATATTTTTTTTACACTGTTGCATGAAAGTTCCAAGTTTGCTTTATCTCCAGGCTGTCTGCTGTAGGAGTACCAAACATCCAGCAAGGGAAATGTCCTCCTTTTTTGTCATAATGTTGTCTCCTCAGATATAGAGTTAAAATCAAATATTGTCCAGGTTTTTTAGTACTTTTGTTACTGTTTTAGTTTGGACTGTTTTCAAAACAGTAATAATTCAAACTTTCATATTGTAACCTTGTAAATTCTCTGCTTCCTTCTTTCCTTTTTTGATAGACTGAGCAAACTACATTTACAATATTTCCTGAGTCTAAACATTGGCTTCAATTCAGGCCTCTAGAACTATGATCACACATTTTTTGTAGTATATATATAACATGATTCATCATGTTTATATGATAAAATTTGAAAACCATTTTATCTATTCTAGATTACTGCCAGCATGTGTTCTTGAAAATAAAGATTTGTTGGAAAAATATTGTGATTAAAAAAAACAGTTTTTTGAAGCTGGAAAAAGTAATTTCATGTTCTGTACCCTTAGGCCTAAATACATTTTTTGCTATTTTTACTGTAAGTTTTGCTGTAGATGCCAAGAAAACCCAAACATTTTGTGTGTCTTCCTTCACTGCCATCTCTTACCCATCTGTCTTGGCTGTGCAGATATCTGGTAACCCTAGCTTGTTGTGAAGCAAGAAAAGTGAGAAATCTTGGTTCCCCAGAGGACTTAAAAAGAAGATTTTGCTCCATTACTTCTGCAGTTGGAAAGCAGCTTGTAAAAATTTTGAAGCATAGATATGAATTGAATATGCTTCATGGTGCTTGCGGGTAATGTTTTGATTAATTTTTGTGTTTCTTTAAAGAAATTAATCAACAGAATGGGAGATATTAGAGAGGTGAGATAAACTAATAATTCATTTTAGGCAAAATCTACTTGAGTTTTCTAAAGCAGAGAGTCAAATGAACACTTCTTTCTTACTCTCCAAATAGGCAGACAGATACATTTACCCATAACATAATCAAGAACAATCAAGAACACTTTTTTCAAAATGGAAGTGAGGTCTGTCTCAAGCTGGTGCCTCCTGGCACGTAAGGGAGGGAGCTTCCTTTCTCATTAACTATAGTGCAATAAGCCAAGTAGAAGATAGGGGTATTCCAAATATTGAATTACCACTTCAATATTTCTTATGACTGGCCATCTGTACTAGCATCTGCAGAGTTTGAAATTCTCCATTCTTTCAATTACTCATTGTTATTATTTGAATAATTAATTGATTATAAGTTATCAACATTGTGTTCTCTCTTAGTGCGCACATGGACAGATTTTTTTTCTCCAGGAGGATCTGTCCTCCACCTGCTTCTTCCAGTCTTCCAACTTTGCATTCATTGCTGCTGTAATTCATCTACCTCATTTCTCTTATTCTGTTTGCTTGCACCTTTCCAGACATTATAAGTTTTTCCAGAGAGCTGGATCCTTAACTAAGCTGTCCAAAGTGTGATAATTTCAGCCTGATCATTTGTGTCTCAAGATCATTTGTTTGATTATCTTTTTTGTTTTGTTTTGGTATTTATCAGGAGTCTTCTTTAACACCAAAATTCAAAGCATATGTTTTCTATCCTGCTTCTTCAGAGTCCATATTCATCATCATCTTCATTTTAGCCATTGTCTACCCACTGCAGGATGAAGACCTTTTCGTATGGTTCCAACCAATATGGTCCTGAGCTTTCCTTTGCCAATTGAGCCCTTCAATACTTGTTCCATCTCATTTTAGGTCTCTTTTTATCCAGTGGGATTGATTCTATGACTGCTTGGTCCACCTACCATTGGTTCTTCTTGCTGTGTGACCAACCCATTTCCATTTCAATTCTTTTACTCCCTTGATGATATAATATACTTTTACTTGTTCTCTAATCCATGTTCAGGTCTTTCTATCTTGCCTTTGTCATGGCTTTTTTCAGTTGTAGCTTTTGTATCGATTGTGAGGTTAGTGTCCATGTTTCACCAGCATATGGTAGAACAGGCAGCACACACTGATCAAAAACTTTTTTCTTCAGGCATAGAAGGACGTTGTTCTTGAAAATTATGCTTAGCTTGCTGAATGCCTGCCAATCACATTTAACACAACATTCAATTTCCTTTATTATGCTACCTTCCACTGAGTAGGTGTGATCTACTACATCTGGTTCATCTCCAGATATAATTTTTTTCTTTTTTTTGATGAATTTATTAAACATAACCTGGTTCTTTTTCAGATTATTATACAGTATATTTATATCCTGCCTACTAAACAGCTTAAGCGGCCACCACAAAAGTATTTGTCTATTAATTGCATGATGAATTTAAACATTAGCAAACATTTCATTCACTCAGCTATTTACACTGGAAGAACAGATTCTGCAAATTGGAGATTTCCCCCCCCAAGTACAAAGTATCTTTCAACCCTAAACAATGTATGGGGAAAAGTATTAACCTGTTATGCATTGGCTAGCTGTACTTACCTCTTCAGCTCATACAAACTAGTTTCATTTCTCAATAAAGCAAAGTGAGAAATCTGTGATCTGTCAATCACTAGCTATAAAAACCTGTAGGTTTAACTAACACTGAGAGTGGTAAGAGATGTTGAGAAGTAGATGCTTTTATTTATTTATTTATTTAGTAAACTTCCTTGACACCTAGGCAACTCAAGGCAGCTTACAGTCATTTAGTAAAATAATTTATAAAGCATTAAAACAATAACTAATGACCGTGAATTTAAAATTCAAGTAAAATTCATTTAACCAAGATGAGGAACAAAATGTGTATAAGTAGCAGGTGCCTAATCAGCTTAAACCATTTAAACTTTGTTCTGAACTAATTAGAATTGTTGCTAGAGTAAATTATTTTGAGATCTCATTAGAAAGTTCCAAATACAGAGATATGAGACGATGACACTACATGCCTACAGAAGTAATACATAGGAGTAGGAGGTTGTTGTTACCCTTTTTCAGTGAAAGAAATTAATTTGGGAGTTGATATAAAGAGAAGCCAGTTCCTTTTTTCCCCTTATTGAAGAAGACAACTGATTTATATCAAGCTGTTATTAAAGTTATTTTTGTAAGAAAAATATGCATGTTGCCCTTTTAGTTTGCAACTATTTAACATAGCATCCTCCCAGTTGTAGGGGAGGATAAATAACACGAACTGTTAATTAATTTCAACATCTTTTTTTCATGGATACCAAGCAAACTTATTCTGCTGGGTAGCCATGCACCATTTAAATGTGCCTGGTGCCTTTCTTTCCTGAGCAAGTTCTTCTAATGTGAGGGTGCAGCAGAAAAGGGTTCAAGCATTTATCCTACTGTATTTCACAAATAGGAGCCCTTTACACATGCATATTTTGGAAGAATTGAGAATGGCATATTTAAGGCATATATATTCGGATTAGAAGGTACAATTGTAATATTTAGTATTTTTATTTTGCATGCACTTATATATAAGGGTATACAAAACCTATTTGTTTCCCAACAACTCTGTGAAATATGATGGGTTGAAACTGACTGATCTAAAGTCATTCTGTCATGTCCTTTGTTTCAGGGTAGATAAATTATATGGTGTCCAGCCATTTATTTTATTTGAATGCTTAGAAAAAAATGTCATTTTTTGCAAGTAGTAGTGTCCCCAAAGCCACAACACAGAGATACAAGAAAAAAGGGTGTTTTTTTTTTTTTACAATATTCATTCTTAAATGGTAACATCTCCAGGAATGGGAAGCTTTACAAAACAAATGCTGCAATGGAGCAAGCCATTTATAAAGCCTAGGGCCTACTTTCTATTAAAAGGTAAAAATTCATAGGAAGAAAAACTCTAGGCTATAGTGAAATGTGATGACTAAAAATTCTAATTAAGGACAAACAAGGCAACCTCAAGAAAACTTTGATAGTTCATGTGAATTTTACTGTACACAAAGTATATACTATAGAGTATATGCAACCATAAAACAGTTTCTCAGCCCATTAGGAATGAAATATCACTTTAATCCTGCTTTCTTGGAGTCTTCTTTGCCAAGAGGTCTAAAACTGTTAGGTTGAGTGTAGCTCTTCTAATTAAAATGTTATGAAAGTTTATGTCCAATAAATGTCTGAAGAATAAGCCAGAAAGAGTCAGACAGAGTCAAGTAACTACAGGAAATTTAGAAAACTTCAGAGCTCATCAGATCATCTGTTCTTACTCATGAAGGTTTCTTATTAATAATGGGTGAGGAATCCTTCAAGCTAGTCCAAAACAAAATGTTGTTTATAAAATTGTTGATGCAATGGCTTCAAGGGGGGAGGGATATTTAATTTTGCTAACATTTGGAAAAATAAACGTGGGGAAGACAAGAAGTTATTATCTTTTAGAATAACTGACACACTAAAAAAAAACAAAAGTTCAAGAATCCAGCAAATGTTTTGAAATGTCAATACAACCATATCAGATATCAAGGGAAAGGAAGCATATTGTATGTTAATTCTCTTAACATAGTACAGAGATAGAATTTTTGGGTTACAGTGAGAAACTTACAGGTAATTAAACATGTATACTTTTAACACATTCTTATGACTTCTGGAAGCTTCAGCACAGTAATACTGACCAATCTCCAGGCCTAAAAAGACTGGTCACCTCTATCCATGGAGAGTAATATTTACAACTTCTTCTTCAGTCTGATCTGTCATGGTATCAGAAGCATTCTATACCAAGTTCTAAAATACTCTATTCAACATTTCCTCATTTTCATTTCATGAAAATAATTTTATTGCTATTATTTTTAATTCTACTCACTCTCCTAAAACCTCTTCTTTTTTTCACCAACTTGCAAAATATTTTTATTTTGATCTGAATCATTCTGGATTTTCTCTACCTTTATTCTGCAAAAAATGTGTAATTAACTGAACTAAACTATTCTAAACTATCCTTTAATCTAAACATAATATTAGCCTCATTTTGGCACATAATTAATAAGATACTGTAACTAGACATAAATGAGAATTATTCTTTCCTAATAACAAACACAGAATGAAGATAATACTCAGATCTGTAAAACGGTAGGGAAAACTAAACATGTCTCTGTGTAACTTTAGTCCCCAAAAATAAAAGGAACGAATTTTATTTGATATAGAACACATATTTTGTCGGTTCATTTTTCCAATTCCCTTACAAGTTCACTGTATTTGTGTTTTTCTTAAAACTGCTGAACTTGTACACTCTTGAACAGCTATTTTACAGAGAGGCATTTCCTACCAGACAGATTGGAGATGTTTGAAATGCTTCAGAAATTTCCTGACAATTAGAACAATTAATCAGTAGAACAACTGCCTCCAGAAGTTGTGGGTGTTACAACACTGGAAGTTTTTAAGGTAACTGGGTAGCTTTTATCTGAAATGGTATAGGGTTTCTTCCTTGAACAGTGGTTGACTAGAAGATTTCTAAGACGCTTTTCAACTCTATTTCTGTTATACCCTGAACTGTATTACATCGGAGAAAAAAGCTCAAATTCTTCTTCCCTATTAGAAGTAATTTCCTTTTATTAAGTTGGATTTGAATGCTGCTTGTTACTTATTAACTGATAGATGGAAATCTAAATACAACCAAAATTAAATGGTGGCTGCAACCACATGACTGCAGTCATTTTATGTGAATAGACATTCAGTACCGGTAAGAAATAGATGGAATTGTTGTTACAGCTGCCATCTTGATTATTTTTTTATCCCGCAAAGAAAAAGTGTCCCAAATTAACATTAGTCTACATTATAGCATATTAACATATTATATTACATTTACTCCAATAAACAATAATATTTCACTAATTTTGCTCACTACTAGATTTCATCAATGAAATTTAGTATTGAAAACTTCTGATTATCTCTAAAATATAATAACTCTTCAGCATATAATAAAAATTTGTATTTTTATTCTTACAACTTGAAAACATATTTGATAAAATAGGCCAAAAGCTTCAGAATCAAACTATACATAGAGGAAACAAAGAATAATATGAATGAGTTCATATTATATGAACTATAACTATACATAGAGGAAACAAAGGATAATATGAATGAGTTCAACAAGACCTCTTCATAGATGAAGAAATCATTCAATCTGTAAATAATCAGATTGGCAGAAGTTATAAAATATTACATTTAAATTCAGTCAATTTTAAAAAAGGAAATCAATATTGGGCGAAAATGTGCACCAAAAATTTCCATTTCATCCAGCATTTTAAAATGTCTTTATACATCCAATAGGACCACCACTGCCAATTGCAGTCTTTCTGAATATAAATCTAAAATATTATCCTTGGCTTGTCAGCCTGTAAACAAGACTCTACAGGATAGACAGATGGTTGCTTGAATCATTCACAGAATTTTTATCATGTTTCAAAACCATAGTTATATAAGGCTGATGGTGGAAATTGGAAAGTTTAGAAAAGCTACCTTGGTTTTTTTTTAAGTGCGTAAGTTTGTTCCTCAGTAAACCTTTGACTGCATACTATAAAAGGTGTAATAAAAGGTCTAATACATTTTGAATAATGCTGATTCATTATGTTAAAGTCATTATATACCTTGCCTGAAGTGTAATAGCAGAAATAATATTATTTTATTGTTGCTGTTTCAATCTAGAGGTCAACAATTTATTAAATGCTTCAACCTGCACCCATTACCTTTGCTTTATGAAATTTGGTGAAATTACCATTTATAGCATGAATTTCTTAGAAATAATTTAAAAGTATTTTTATAATGTCAGCAAGATCAGTCCACAGCAGTCTGTATTAAAAAAAATGTAAGTTAACAATGTTTTGTTTTACTGCAGTTGAAACTTAAACTTGAACTTAAAACTGTTCACCTTCAACATCTTAATTTATTGGCAAAATTGCTCCAATATCCGTAAGGAATTGTTTATTACAATTTTCAAGTACTAGTTTCTTTTACTTCCTTTTTTTTCCTATGACCGTTTTTTCCTAATCCTTCTTAATTCTACCAGACAATGGTCTGCCTCATATTCAGTAACCCCATTATTAAAAACAACAACAACACTTGAGCATATGATCTGGAGATCAAACATCTGGAGAGAAGCAATACATATCAATACATATTGCTAAAGTTGGTTGGTTGGTTTATTACCTTCAATAATTTGCCTAGACAAGTCAGTTGTGGTATTTGCCTAGACAAGTCAGTTGTGGCATTTGCCTAGACAAGTCAGTTGTCCAGGTAAAGATTTCAGAAGTGGCTTGTGTCTGCTTACTTCCTCGGGGTAGAGAACGTGATCGGCCCAAGATTACCCAGCTGGCTTTGTGATATCATTTATATCACACCTACATGAATAATATCACTATCTCTATTCTCATTTTGGAATGTCAGGCAAATGTTGATCACAAGGGTCTTATCTGTTTAAGGAGCTGAATCAAGGATATTTCTATGACATAAATAATGCTAAAAGATTATTTTTGAATACAAGGAATAAATAACTATAACAAATTAAGCTGAAATTCACATACATACACACACACAAGATTTTTAAATAATATGAAGTCTTACTGAAAGCCTATCTTTGGGGCAATTCTACAGAAAAGTATACCACTACTCCTAATTTCAATTTACCCAAATCTATAATAGTATACACCATTTTAATTGACATTTTTACATATGTTTTTCCTAGTATACTGTGGGTTTTTCTTATTGGTTTTGTTATTTTCACTAACATAAATATTTTTATTCCTAATATTCTTCATTCTTGTAGCTATTTTTTCCAGACATCAGCATCAGAACATTAGTTGCATTTAGTCCACATTTCAGTTCTGAAATAAATTTTAGATAAGCTTTTATTAAAATATTAACTACATTATTCTCTCAGCAATTCCCCATCATAACACTTTATAGCAAAGAATTACATATTGATAGACAAATGAAAAAGTGTTTTCTTTAGTTTGTTTTAACCTCCTGCTATTCACAAATGGGAAAATGATGTTGCATGATTATTTAAAAATCTCTAACATAGCAATTTTAATCAACATCTTTCCTTATGCTGAAACTTTTAATTAGCTTTTCTACACAAGACTGATAGTCTAATAGCACACTCATTTTAGTTAATAGACATTTTAAAATGATATATTTCATCATGTTCCAAGTATGGTTGCATATAATTTCAATACTGCCAATCAAGACTAACAAAGTAAATGTCTTTCTTCTTGCTTTCTTTTTATAAAACTAAAGAAATATATAAATGTCCTAGTTTCTCATTAGAGACATAAGTATCAGTGTGGTTAACAGCCTATTATGAGGGGACAGCTAGATAGGACTCACCCACCCATCATGCAAATCCATAGTACAGAGTTCCTTGTTTTTAGCTTTGAATAGTAATTAGCCCAATCTCTGGTTTGTTTGTTTATTTATTCATACCCTGCCTTTATTTATTTTTTTACAAATAAGTCAAGGCAGCAAATATATTCAATACATCTTCCTCCTCCTATTTTCTCCACAACAACAATCCTGTGAGTTGTTTTTGGGCTGAGAAAGAATAACTGGCCAAATTAACCCAGCTGGCTTTCATGGTCAAGACATGCCTTGAACTCACAGTTTCCTACTTTTTAACCTATTAACAATTAATAATAGATGAATCAACTCCATAGCTTCTTCAGCAAGCTAGAGTTAATGCAAACCATAACTTAACATGAGTAAATCAATTCAATGCTTCCTTAAGTTTATTTGATAGAGATGCTATTTAGTCCTTCTAGATTTAACTTTGACCCAAAAGCTAATATACTACCAGAAGAAAGGTTTGAGAAGAATAGTACAATGAAATACATCCAAATATTTTGAAGGAAGGCCATTTTCTCATACAAAAGCCTATAAAAATTGAGAGCGCATTATTGATTCTTTAAGCTTTGCTAGCTTTGAATCTTTGCACATTGCTGACAGCCACAAGAGTTGGCAGCCTTGCTGTTGCACTTAATTAACTTTGCAAGACAAGTGCTTGCTTTGTGTTGGAAACAAAACACTAAAAGAGCCATATACGTAGTGGCCATATATAAAGAACCATCTAATGTGTCAAGACAGGCAGATTAAAAAATAGAAAAATAAATATGGATTGAAAGCAAATAATTATTTGTAACATGTTTAATGATAAGGAAAGAACAAGGGGAAACATTGCCAACTGCAATATATAGTTAATATATTATAGTTAGAAAATGAGGTGGTCTTTAGCTGCCCGGACTAGACCACGTGTATGCAAAATGCATGAGCTGATATTAATAGAGTATTGCGCTTGAGACAGCAGTAAGCAACATATCTTCTAATTTTTTGATGAACTGTTTGATGAAAAGTTGCGCAAAAATATTTTGTGCAACGTTTTGAACCAGAGTTCATATATAATAAATAAATATAATAAATAATAACTCTTAATATACTTCAGATCTCCACATGATCTAGTTGTAAACATTGGAAAGTATTTATCAACCTTTAGTCAAGGTTGAAGGCTCAAATATAAAATATGTAGTGTGGTCTGATATTTCAATGTGTCTGCTATTGCCTCTGATTTCTATATCAGTGCTGTTTTCTTTAGTGCTAACTTCATCTTGTCAATTTTGTACCATTTTAAGCTATTTGGCCTCAGGTTTCTTCTACCTGGGTTTATGTCTTCACAGTAGTCTATGGGATACTCATTGTGATGTCAATGCTAAAAGCTTTATTTCACCCATTTTAATGTTTGGTGCATTTGACCACCAAAAGTTAACATAAATTACGGAATTCTTTTCATTAATTTAATAAACTAATGTTCACGTCATAAGCTTGATGTTTTTGTTTTAATCTCTTGAGAAGAGCAATAAGGTTATCATAACTATAAGCAAAGGAAATGATGCAATATAATTAATTTTTCTTGCCCATTTTTGCTTTTATCATAATTATTTATTTTTATTAATCAAGGAATAACACAGTTTTATATGAGGTGAGATATTTTTTCATATTTTTTTCAGCTTTGTTTTATCTAAGATATTAATGAGCGCTGTCACTGAAATGGTAAAAAGCATTGGAGACATTGTATTGACAAAATTCTCTCATGATACTTACTTTACAGTTCTTCACCATTTACTATCAAAGTTTTTTGTGACAATTGTTTTGCACAATTTTGGATATCCACCCCAATATCAAAAAGTTCTGTAACCAACAATACAGAAAAAGAATCAATCTCCTTTTTACAATAAATTCAAGCCAATTATAATTTGTTTTTTCTTCGCATTTATTCTAATGAATTTTGGCAGCTACCTTTGTGTTTTTCTGTTAAGGTAGATACAATGCATTTTGGAATATCTAACTTGAAATCACGTTTGCTAACAATACAGTTAGCAGCTTAAACATTGCTGAACTAGCAAGAATTTCCCTGTAAGTGCTTGCAATTATACCTTTGCTCTGTCTTCTATCATTAAAAATATTCTACCACTTGTCTTCTGTTCTTCAGATTTTTCCAATTTATACTATTTCATTAGACTAAGTAGTCAATCTTTCAGGGCCAACTATATGTTTAAGTCAAAATCTATGTACTTAAATCTTTTTCAAGTGCACTTAAATTGGTTGTTAATTTTATATATTCAATACCTTTTTTTTTAGTTGCCCCTGATCTACATTAATTTACTATGTGCAAAATGAAAGATTTTGAAAGGTATCAGGCACAATTCTGAAACAGTATTAATAGCGTAGCCTACTCTGAAAAAAATTCATTGAAAATTTGGAATGTTATTCAATATATCTTTTGTGGAAGGATTTAGACATTAGAATATTACTTTATTTTATTGGGTTATTTTAAATGAGGATGTCATTGCACATAACAAAGTGACTAGACAAACCAGGGCATTTCAATGAGAAGTCTGAAAGTCACTGATGCACTTTTCTTGATTTTTTTTTTGAAGAAGTCATCACTTTATAGAAGTTCTCATCAAAGGTTCAGTATCTCCTACCAGTTTTACTACTTTTCATTCATCAGAAATATCTAAGACTTCGTGGATTATAATGAAATGTTGCAAGAGCAAGAAAGAAATATCAGATTTCCCCTGTACTTCTATAGAACATGATGATTTTTGTTATGTCATGTTTGTATGCTTCAAAAATAGAAGTATGTAGAGATTGACAGCAGCTTCAGAATTGTAATGAATTATATATTTTATGACTTTTGGAATGCATGAGTCTAGGTTTATAGTGTAATAAATAACAAAGTATTTTAATGTCTATGTCTATTATTTCATTCAAAAGCTAGGAATAAAAGGTTAATGCTATTTTATCAATTATATTGTACATTGCTTGTTTTAATTTTTAGAAATTAAAAAGTACAATTATTTTTGTAGACAATAATCCACAGCCATAATTCCAGAAAAAAAGAATAACATGATAGATAAAAATAATTTGACTATTTTATATGCTATGAGGTTTGTTTGTTTAATTTATATGCCAAGTATCTCACAACTCTGGTCGCCTTACAGAATGATAAAAAAAAATGGTTAAAAGGATGGTGTAGATGGTGTAGAATGCAGCAGGGTCTGCAGGTGGAGATGTTATTCTATTATTGGCCATCACATTTTGTCAAGGTCTGTGTTTGGATCCATCAGTTTTGTTAAGTTCTGCGATGGATGCAAGGAACGGAGACGAGGCAGTGAACAGTGAACTTCAACTCTTTATTAATCATTGTGAACAGAGCAAAAACCTGGGGCAGCAGTAACGCTTTTATAGGGCAGGCTGCTGACCTATTAACCAATGAGAACATGGAAGTATTAAACCCTTGAACCAATGAGAGTGGCTTGTTAACAGCCAATCAGATTCTCCAGAACGGACCAATCCAATATCACTATTATTGGCCAATCAGAAGAGCAGGATTAGAACTCTGCTTATTCTTTAAGCTTTATTTAAGCGCTTTTATTAGTTCATAACAAGTTTCATTGCTGATACAGTCCTCCTTTACCAGCTGATTTCCTTGGTATTTCCTTTTATCAGTTTCTTGCAAAGTTGTGGACACCATTCAGAGTTTCATTGCTTCTAGAGATGAACAGATCTACAAGCAATCTTACAGGTACTTATGGCAGCTCTACATGCAAATAACCAAGTGGAAAAAAATCTTGCTTGGGCCTGAAGGACCTATTGGCTCATGGCCTATTGGCATTTGAACTATAAACATTCAGATAGCAGTTGTGACACAAAAATAATTCTTAATCTTTGCTGCCATTCAGTAAATATTTGGATATTTTAAAGTCAGATGTGATAGCGCTTCCCAGACTGCCTTCTTATGAAATCCAGAGCAAGCATAATTGTTTGGTTTTTATTTTTATTTATTTTATTTATTTTTATTAATTTGATTTGTCAATCGCTTACAAGATAATTGGTATAAGTATAAACATGAGTAAGAATACAATAAATAGATACGAATAAAAGGGGACAATAGGACAGGGACAGTAGGCACAATTATGAACTTATGCACACCCCTTAGACCTCTTAGGAATGGAGTGAGATCAATAGTGGATAGTTTGAGGTTAAAAGAGTGGGGGCTACAGGATGTAACAACAGAGTCAGGTCGTGCATTCCAGGCATTGACAATTCTGTTGTTGAAGTCGTACTTTCTGCAATCAAATTTGGAGCAGTTAACATTGAGTTTGTATCTGTTGTGTTGTCTTGTATTGTTGCAGTTGAAGCTGAAGTAGTCATTGACTGGTAGGACATTGTAGCAGATAATTTTGTGTACTACGCTTAAATCCAACCATAGGCAGCATAGTTCAAGATTGTCCAAGCCCAAAATTTCAAGCCTGGTGATATAGGGTATTCTGTTGCCAGCAGAGGAGCGTAGTACTCTTCTCATGAAATACTTCTGGACTCGCTCAATTGTATTAATTTCACCTTAGCTTTAAAACTATTTCCCATTTATTTACTTATTTAGCCTGGGTTGTATGCCAGCAATACAGTAACCTTTGAATGTGTTTAAAATCTATTACAGTACAATTAAAATAATAAAACAAAATAAAACACACACAATAGTAACAAAAGCAAACTGCTAATACAAAGAATTGGTATCAGTAGCAATAAGCCTCCAAACATAACTGAGGATGTGGACTCCCAAGTTAGATCAGATTCCTCAAAACTTTTTCAAAACAAGATGTTACAGGATTCCTAAAGTTCAACACAGTAAGGGCTAGTCTGATGTCAGAAGGTATTTTATACACAATAAGAATACAAAAAAAAAAAAAAAAGTAAAAACTAAAAAAGTAGGAAGGAGTTAGTATATGATTGTAACAAAGTATGATTCTCAGGAAAACACTTGACCAGGGATTAGTTGAGGCCAATGGATATCTATCATTCATGCAGACACCATTTTCCTTGTTATAGGTATGAATTATTTTTGTAAGTCTGTCCAATCAGTCAATGATTTTATTTCTGTCACTGCTAGAATCAAGAGTATTCCCAGTAACCTATTACTTGTAATCTTCAAATTAGAACAAGAGTCAGAGCACTCTTCCAATCGGAATTTATAGTCATGAAATTTGTGAAATTTAACTACCCCATTTATATTAGTGCAGCAGTCAAATGTGCTGAAACATGATGGCCTAGACGTTATCATCTCATGGATCATCATTGGCAAAGCCATTTTCGAAACAGAAGTTATAAACTTGATCTCACACCATAGTTTATTTTAAGCTACAGGTGTCCCTCATGGATTCATCAAGACTGCTGAATCTAAAAACATTAAAACTGCAAATCTAATCTTTAAATGAAAATCCAACCCCATTCAGAATAGTATGAAACCTGTTTCCATGATCTGACTATCCATTAGTGAATATCTTGTCTAAATTGAGCCTCAATTTATTACCCTTACTTGACATATTCACAACTGCAACTGAACTAGATAAAAGACAGAGCTAGGTTTTTTTAACTGAATGATATAATCGCAGATGAGCCTTCTAATTATTTTATAGAAATATAGATATTTGAGATATAGATACTATATAGATTTGATATAGATGTGGTTAATGAATATTATAAAAGATGAAACAAAACTTGTTTTTTGTGCTTAAACTTAATCAATTTAAACTGAAAGAGACTTATCAAACATATTGTCCATTTAAGTCTTTTATTAAAACAAGAATATTATGACTTGGTAGATTTCTCTTCTATATTCTTTAATAAGTACAACTATATTTAAGCTTTTTCCCATGAGCTTGTTTTCACTATCATATCTACAAAATACCATGAAGCAAAGTTAAGAAGGTATTGTTTTCTACTTCTGAAAATACATTTTGTTTGGAGTCATCTGATTTTTGAATTTGTATGGAATCAGTAATAGAGACTATATATTATAGGGTCAGCTATATGTTTTAAAAATATTTTGGTTTTGTCACCTGTATACTTCCACTTTTTTAAATACTTTTCTTTCTCTGAATTTCTCATTGTGAAGATTCTGATTGTAATGCAATACAATCATGGATTCTGCTTAAACTGTACTACTTTTTAGGCATGTTGAAATAAACCTATATGCAACTCCTTTAAGATTTACTGCTTACCTCTGACAATTTATTTCTACATTCATTTTTAATAAAATGTACAAGGTACCCAACCATAGTAATTATAGGTGACATCTAAGATAAAAGCAATCCAAAACTGTGCCAGCAAAAGAAAGTAATAACCCATAGATTAGCATGTCAAGCACAATAAAATTTCCATAGTGACACATATTTTCTAACTTAGAACTGAGTCAGGAGGTCACTTTTAAAGCCAATTTAAAATATGTTTAGATTGTGGTAACTCAAACTCAAAAAAACAAGCAGTAAAACAGAGAGGGTATACTACTTAGGTCCATCAGTTGATAATGCTTGAAAGTTTATTGGATTTGGGGGCAGAAATCATTGAAGTTCTTACTGAAGTTCCATTGTTGAAAATATAGCCACTTGGAAGAAAAATAATATTTAGTCAACTATATCATAACTGTATCTCATTTAAATGACCAATATATTTAGATTATTATAAAAAGTTGTTCGCATCTTGATTATATATTTAACTGAAGTAAAACATGAGGACATATTCAGTTTATTTCTAACAAGAAAGACCACTGGAACTAAGTAAATTTATTTACAATTTAAAACTTGTTTCACTAGTACATTAAGGCTATTTTATTATCTTTTTTTGTTTTCTGCAAGCTTACTAGAAATCAAGTCACCAGCATAGAAGTTCAAATAAAATTCCTACACTGTGAAACGATGAAAGAATAGCAACAGTGGGACTCCTCAGAAATGCATATTGCTCCCTTTTTAATTTCCACAATTTGTTAGGCAACTGGTTATTCTCCTAAACTTTAGGTTAGGTGGTGGTTGATCCTCATTATGTTTTTTGTTTTTGTTTTGGTCTGTCCTCTAGTCTTTTTCCTCTAACATTAGTTGTTTGGCAGGGTTGTGCTATATTTCTTTTAACTCTTTTTCACTGTAAGCCACCCAGAGTTTCTGTGTATTAGGATAGTCTTGAAATTGAAATAACAACAAGCTGTGTAACCAGAAAAAAAACAGTATAAAAAAAAGGCAGGAGGTGTATACTTTTTTCAGAGGTTGAGAAATTATTTTGTCAATGTCTTATGTCATCTCACAGGCATTTGGCCACATTTTTATTGATATGTAATGAAAATCTGGAATCTTCATTTCAAGGGGATAGATAATACTTGGTTCATCAGTAAAATTCATTTTAAAGTGAATCTTATTCTTTTATCAGCCTTTATATCTAGCTTAAATATTTTAACATAATGAATCTTCAGAATCAACATAATGTTTACATAGGAAGTGAACAACTATCATCCGGATACAAATAAATTATAATTCCTAACATCACATTAATCAAGCTGGCTGCATTTAGAGTCAAAGGCTTTTATATATACCTGTTCTACCTTGTATCCGAAATGTGTGGCTTGTCCATTTTGTTGCTATCAATTCTGTCTATGTTTTCTGAATTCCCACTAGTGTTCTTCAATGTAACACCTGAAGAATTCAATGGTTCCATATGCTTACTACCACAAACATAGCCTGACTTAGCTAGATACGTAATTGCAGTGCTCTTATATTTCTAATTCTACTTTTAGTGAATTTTGTCTAGTAAGGTTGTCCCATAATGTACCATAATAGTGGCTGCATTTCTGAATTTGTCACATCTTCTTTGGATTTGTTGTGAATTAATAAAAGTACTTGAATAAAGATTATTAAGAGCTTGAAGTAAAGTGCAGGGCTCTGGCCCTGCACTTCTGATTGGCTGATAATAGCGACATCGGATTGGTCTGTTCAGGAGAATCCGATTGCCTATTAACGAGTCTCTCCCATTGGTTAACGGAGCTAGCGCTCTCTGTGTTTTCATTGGTTAAATACTCAAAAGCTTGCCTATATAAAGGGGGCCGTTGCGGCCATAGAGCGGAGCTGTTACACATGTAAATAAAGAGTTTGAAGTTCACTGTTCACCGGCTCGTCTCCATTCTTAGCGCCCATGCACAGAACATAACACTGGCGACGAGGGTGGGATGTGGAGACGTCAGAGCTGAGTGAACGACGAAGAACTATAACAGATCACGTGGCTGAAACACACCAACGGCGGAACCATGTCCGGCGGCGTCATACCACCCGCTCCATTCGACCCCGCACAAGAAGACTGGGACTCATATATGGATCGTTTCCAGATGTTTCTGGAGACCAACAATTTGAAGGATGCTACTACCGGAAAGAAACGGGCGGTATTCCTAACTCATTATGGGCCGACTGTATTCAAGATGGCCAAGGCACTAGCGAAACCGGCAGAAGTAAAGTCTATGGACTGGGACATCCTCAAACCCCTGCTGAGGGCCCACTATGCACCGACTGTGCCAACGCTCGTAAGAAGGCATGAATTTTACCAGAGAAGTCAGCGGAAGGGCGAAAGTGTTGCTGATTTCATAGCGGATCTCCGGAATCTGGGAGGCCTATGCGAGTTTGCCGACTTAGAAGAAGCCTTGAGAGACAGAATAGTTCTGGGATTAGATGCTCCAGGCACACAGAGTAAGCTGATGGTGAAAGGCGACATTAGCCTTAAAGATGCTATCGCTGAAGCTACTGCAGCAGAAGCAACCAGGAAGTCAGCTGCCCAAATGCGCCGCACCCACGCCCTGCATCGCCAACTCACCTGCGAAATTTCACCTCAGTCAGAAGGACAGCTTAAAACAGCCCACCACGAGGACCTCAAATCGTCATCAGAAAGCAATGAAGAAGAGGTCCACAGACTTTGGTCCGAACGAGACCAATGCCAGAGATCGCAGTACCAATGTGCTGGTTGTGGAGCAAGCCACCCCTGGTCAGAATGCAAATTCCTCGACGTGCTCTGCCATGTGTGCGGGAAAAGAGGCCATATCGGATGGGTCTGTAGAAGCAAGCTAGGACCCAGCCAGCCCTCAAGGGGGGCTAACTATCGCCAACTGACAAAGCAAGAACCCGTGAACCACCAATGGAACAACCACTCCTACAGAAACAAAACCCTAAAATACTCAACGAAGCGAGAAGAGGCTCACCAAACTATCACGATCAGTCACGCCTCATCTCTTGATACCAAGAAGATCCGAGTGAAAGTGGCCATCGAAAACCAGCCCTGCCTGATGGAAGTCGATTCAGGATCGTCCCTCTCGATGGTTTCCTGGAAGACCCTCAAGCAGCTCATCCCTACTGTCCAGTGGCAAAACCTCAGATTCCAAAGACTCATACTCAAAGACTATCAAGGAAATCGAATTCCGGTTGTTGGCTCCAGCTGAGTACGGGTATTGTTTAAGAACCATACAGCATTCCTACCCCTAACTGTAATCAACAAGGATCGGCCTAGTTTGTTAGGCCTCCAATGGTTCGCTCCACTCGGAATTGAAGTAGCCGGCATTCATCGAACCTGCAGCAGCGACTGGGAAGAGGACCTCATCCAAGAATTCCAGGATGTCTTTGCAGAAAAATTAGGCGAGTACAAGGGGACCACGATATCGTTTAACCTCAATCCCGAAATAGCTCCCATCCACCTTAAGCCTCGTCGAGTTCCATTTGCCCTTAAACCAAAGATTGATGAGCAGCTTGATAAATTAATAGCCCAGGGTGTGCTAGAACCAACCGATCACTCGCCCTGGGAAACGCCAATCGTGACACCCATCAAGCCGGATGGATCAATAAGAATTTGTGGGGACTACCGAGCCACCCTGAACCACGCCCTTCAACAAAACGCTTACCCGGTACCAGTAGTGCAACACCTCCTCCATTCCCTGGGGGGCGGAAAAGTCTTCGCTAAACTAGACTTAGCCCAGGCATACCAGCAACTACCTGTAGACAAAAAAACGGCAGAGGCCCAAACGATCGTTACGCACCAAGGTGCGTTTAAATGTAACCGACTCCAGTTCGGAGTAAGCGTAACCCCGGGAATCTTTCAAAGTTTGATGGAAAGACTATTACAAGGGATAAAAGGCATTGTCCCATATTTTGATGATGTGTTAATCGCTGCCCCGACTCGGAAAATACTAAAGGATCGCCTGAGGTTGGTTCTCCAGAGATTTAAAGACTCAGGTCTCAAAGTTAAAAAAAACAAGTGTCAATTATGTACGGATCGTGTAGAATTTTTAGGATATTTAATTGATAGTCAAGGCATTCACCCCACCGATAGCAAACTTAGGGCAATCAAAAACACCCCAAAACCTCGAAATAAGGCTGACCTCCAGGCTTTTCTAGGCCTTATCAATTTTTATAACATTTTCCTGCTTCACAAAGCAACCGTAGCCGAACCCCTACATCGTTTATTGGACAAAAAAGCAACCTGGGTATGGGGACACAGAGAGAAGCAGGCATTCCGACATGTGAAAAATTTATTGACTTATGATGCTGTTTTGATGCAGTATAACAAGACTTTGCCTTTAATGATCACGTGTGATACATCACCATTCGGAGTGGGTGCCATTTTGAGCCACGTTTTGCCAAATGGTAGTGAAGCCCCTGTTGCCTATTTCTCAAAGACGTTATCAAAAGCAGAATACAATTACAGTCAAATTGATAAAGAGGCCCTTGCTATTGTGTCTGCTGTTAAGAGATTTCATGAATACATGTATGGCCGAGCCTTTTCTGTGGTAACTGACCACAAACCTTTGCTGGGAATAATAGCGGGAGATAGGCCAACACCTTATATATTATCTCCCAGAATGACTCACTGGTCAGAATTCTTGGCAGCATATAATTACAAGTTGCAACACCACCCGGGGAAGGCCATTCCCCACGCTGACGCATTGAGCCGCGCACCACTTCCAGAGACCATTGATGACCCCGCTCCGACAGTCACAACACTGCAGATTGAGACACTTTGAGCACCGCCATTAACAGCCCGAGATATCGCGATGGAAACGAAACGCGACCCCATTTTAGCACGAGTCCTCAGTTGGGTCGAGCGCGGATGGCCATTGGACCAGTTACCTGATGACTATGTCCCATTCAAGAATCGACAAACGGAACTATTTTCAAAGAAGGGCTGCATTATCTGGGGTGATAGAGTTGTTGTCCCAGAGCAGTTACGATGAGCAATACTAAGAACCTTGCATGATGGCCACCCCGGTATCGTGCGCATGAAAGCCCTCACACGAAGCTACGCGTGGTGGCTGGGTATCGACAAGCAGATCGAGACATGGGTAAAAGCTTGTCACAAATGCCAGGAAGTAAGCAACGCCCCTCTGAAAGCAACCCCGACTGAATGGGAAACACCGAGGGGACCATGGTCCCCTATTCATCTGGACTTTGCAGGACCCACCAAAGGACACACATTTTTGTTAACGGTGGATGCCTACTCGAACTGGCTTGAAATCCATGAGATGAGGAATACAACAACCGAATCAGTCATCAGGAAACTAGACAGACTATTTACAACACACGGATTACCAGACATTCTAGTATCCGACAATGGGCCCCAATTTACCGCGCTGTCCTTTGAACAGTACCTGGCGGACCGCGGTATTCTCCATGCGCTGACTTCGCCAGTGCATCCTGCGGCCAACGGAAGGGCCGAGTGCATGGTACAAGAAAACCTTGCATAAAATGGACTATGGCGATATAGAAGACAAGATTAACCGGATACTCCTTTTGCAGCATATCACTCCACACAGCATCACCAATAAAATTCCCGCCGAGTTATTAATGGGGCAGAAGCTCTGCTCCCATCTTGACTGTCTGCATCCATCATATGAACCTGAAAACCACATGGTTCCAGTGGGAAATGCTGTAACTTCCAGGTAGGCGACTTGGTTTTCGCTAGGAACTTTTCGGGTGATCCATTGTGGGTCGAGGCAACTGTAGTCCAAATAACTGGCCCTATATCGTACTGCGTGAGATGTCACGACAATAGAATATGGAAGCGCCATATTGATCAGCTGTGTTCAAGGCTACAGTCGGGGATCTCCGAGTTCCCTGACTTCCAAACTGAGGAGGGAGGAGATACCTAGAAAGCTGAATTTGAAACGGCAGAAAGTTTAAGCGGAAGTAATGACCGCTCAGAGGCAACACGTGAAGAAGGATTGGGAATGGGAGTGAGCTCGCCTCGAGGAGATGCCGAGAACATTAGCGGCAATGAAAATTTGAATACAGAACGGGAGGCACCCTCTTCACCAGATAACGTCCTACTCCAACAAGACTGTAGCCAAATACCAGGAGAACATTGTAAATCAAATGGACAATCAAAACAACCTGCCTACCTCAAAGACTACATGACCACACCCCTTAAACGAAACCCGGGGGGAAGGGGTGTTGTGAATTAATAAAAGTACTTGAATAAAGATTATTAAGAGCTTGAAGTAAAGTGCAGGGCTCTGGCCCTGCACTTCTGATTGGCTGATAATAGCGACATCATATTGGTCTGTTCAGGAGAATCTGATTGACTATTAACGAGCCTCTCCCATTGGTTAATGGAGCTAGCGCTTCCTGTGTTTTCATTGGTTAAATACTCAAAAGCTTGCCTATATAAAGGGGGCCATTGCGGCCATAGAGCAGAGCTGTTACACATGTAAATAAAGAGTTTGAAGTTCACTGTTCACCGGCTCGTCTCCATTCTTAGCGCCCATGCACAGAACCTAACAGGATTTATTTTATAATTAAATGTTCCATTACACTATATCATTTGGATAGAGAAAAAGAAGGAATAAAGAGCCATTTAGTTTAGCAGTTAAACATACCAGGCTAGAAACCAGGAGACTGTGGGTTCTAGTTCTACCTTAGGCACAAAGGTGACTAATCTTCCTCTCTAGAAACATTTAGGAAGCAGGCAATGGCAAACTACTTCTGAAAATTTTGCCAAAAAAAATTCAGGGGTAGTTGTTAGAAGTCAATTGTGATCCCCAGGCAGATAGATAAAAAATGTTCAGTATCTACAACAAAGATGTTCAGGAGCAACAGAATGCAAATGAAATATTTCCCATTGTCTCAAGTTCTATCACATTAGGTTTAATTAGTTATGCAGGGATGTTTTACTTAAGTCAACCTCTGGTTATGTTTTATTTATTTATTTACTACATATGATTTTATGCTGCTTGATTTGCAGAACTGTTAATTCAGTGTCTTTTGATACCTGGTTATTTTGCCAGACTGAATGCAGTTTTGCCAGACTGAATGCAGCCCTTTTCACTGGCAGAACAAAAATAAGGTTGCAGTGGCTAATAGTTTCCCTAATACAGTTGAGATAAACCCTTCTTCTCCTTAACAGTAATTTGTGTTCTGGAAGCTTTTATTCTCTGCACGTGGCAAAACAATTTGCAGATGGGTACAGCTATGGTATGTTGGGCAAGCACTGTAGCAAAGGCACAGATGATCAAACAAAATCTACACGTTTAGAAATGAAAGAAAAAAAATAATCAAACACATAATAAAGATTACCTATGCATAACTGTGTATGTGTTAAAATGAATATGCAGAAATGTTTTTTTAAAAATACCTCTCTCTGAAGATGCAGCTATAGGTTTTGGGGAAACATTATTTAATGCATTTAAAACCTTTATATTGAGTTTTCCTACCCAAAATATTCAGTACGATGGTGGGGGTGTAAAGTGAGGTGAGGAGAATGCTGTAGGATTTTAGCTTGAAAAAACAGATCCCTTTGAAAGACCTCACTGTTCAACAGTCCTTTGTCTCCAGTCTTTAATTTAAGTGGCTGCATTTCATAATCCCCCTATTTCAAAATTTCTGCTTTCAGCCTTAATGCTATTTTAACCTTTTCTGCAAATCATTATAGATACTGTGAGATTAAAACTCCTGTCTGCTTCGCTCTCTTGTGGCACTCCTATTCTCTACAGATTATATTAATCTGCATATATTGCCAGAACGACAGCTCCTGATCTAAATGAACAGTTTAACCCAAATCTCCTCCCAATACTTCTGAGTTGCTATATCAATGACCTGATTTCTGTTGTCATGAGTCTTACTGCAGTCTTGCTGCAGTGACAATACGACAAACAGCTGCCATTTGCTAATAGAGTTGGCAGAGTTGTTACATACTAATCAGCTTTGTACAGTCAGATTCTTGATGAAGAATGCTTGCATTGTTTTATAAAAATGGAATCTAGGTGTGTAGTTAGGGAACTAAACCCTATATGCTCCTACAGAAGGATAGCCTATCTAATCCAATAGTAGCATAAATAACTCTGATATGTTTTCCCATCATAAAAAACTTCAATTAATTTAGCACTTATACTTTTAGTCATAAATACCATGCAAACATTTCTCAGAATCAGGCTTATCCAGACAGAATATATTCATTAATTAGCCTTTTTGTGTTTGTTCTCATTTCTTCCTTCCAAGCCTATTAAATATTTTCATTGCTGTTCTTGTGGAGAAACACTTATCTTCAGTCTTCTTGGCATTCACTAAGATAACCAATTCTCTCCCTCTTTTTATCTTTTCCCCCTATTTCCATTCTTCTGCATTTGTCATTGTTTCTCAAATTACCTACAATCATGGATGTCTAGAGATCTGTTCAGCAGTTCATCCCAGATGTTCTGACACTTCATGGCTGGGTGTTGGTTCCCTAACTTCACCCCTTGGAGCTATCACTAACTAAATATTCAGAAAATCTAGGGATCAATTTAAAAAATATTTGCTACCTGTATTTCCACATTCTTGTTATTGCTAAGGGATTACTTTTTCCACAGTGGAGAGATAAATTTATGATTCAGTAACTTGTTATTACCTGAGACTTACAAAGTTGATTATAAACAGGTAGTCCTTGATTAATTACTGTAATTGGGAATGACAACTCTGTAGCAAAACATCACATGACTACATCAACTTATGATGGAAACCCAGGCTGTGATTGCTAAAAAAAATTACTGGTAGATGTTGAGTGAGACGTTATGTAATCATCCCTTCTGACCTCCTGTCAGCTTTTCCATTGATTTTGCTTGTTGTAAGCAGAATAGAACAGAACAGAACAGAATAGAATAGAACACAACACAACACAGCACAATGCAACACAATACAATACAATACAATCAATATAATACAATAGATGGAAGGGGCCTTGGAGGCCTTCTAGTCCAACCCCCTGCTTAGGCAGGAAACCCTATATCATTTCAGAAAAATGTTTAACCAATCTCTTCTTAAAAACATCCATTGTTACAGCATTCACAACCTCTGGAGGCAAGTTGTCCCACTGATTAACTGTTCTAACTGTCAGGAAATTTTTTCTTAGTTCTAAGTTGTTTCTCTCCTTGATTAGTTTCCATCCATTGCTTTTTGTCCTGCCCTCAGGTGCTTTGGAAAATAGGTTGACTCCCTCTTCTTTGTGGCTGTGAATATCACAGACGACAACTGTTAGGAATATAAGTCATCTAACAGCTATTTGGGTTGGAAATATATAAAACAGGATGGACATTTTAATACTGTCTCTTTAAGAGAATCCTAAAACTGTAATTGGGTGTGGTTTCTCATACAGCCATAAGATGGAGCCAGAAACCTGGGTTGTTTAGTCTTAGTCTTAGTCTTAGTCTCAGAAGAGAGTGTGTCTCAGTGAGTCTCTTTTTCTTTCTGTTGGAGAGTTTTGCTGTTCTTTCTAATTGACTAATATTCTTAGATTTGATGTAAGTCTGATGCTGAACTGTTTTTGATACTGGACTTTGTTACTGGATTATCCCTGGACTAAAAACTGACTGATTTAACCTGTGAATGACTTTGGACTGTGTTTGAACTTTGCTTAAATGTTTCTGGAAGTAAAAACCTACATTTACTGTACAGTGTATCTGTGTGCTGTGTATGTATTATTCAAACACTTCTCTCACTACATCTCCCTGTATGCGCTCATTCTCCTAACGGGGAATTACCTCAACAACAACCACGCAACTGTAGATGCTATGACTGTCATAAATGTATGCCTGTTGCCAAACACCCAAATCATGATCGTGTTACTGCCAGAATGCTGTAACAGTCACAACTTTGATAACCAATTCTAAATATCCTTGTTCAGTACCATCATAATTTTGAATAAGTGGTCATTAAATGAGGACTATCTGTAATGACAATAATTACAGTAAAATATGCTTATCTTTTATTGAAACTGTGTTGTCAAACTATGCAGCTGTTGTAGATATAATTTTGTTGTTGCTTTGCTTTCTTTATTTTTTCAATGTTTTGTATTTTTCCTTCTGTTTAATTAAAAGGAATTTTAAAAAGTAAATACTTCATTTTTTTCATTGAATAAGATAATGGCTATTCTTGCCTCATATATTTATTCTCCATTTCTTTCATTTAAAAAAACCTTAGTAGACAATTTCAAAATTACATTTTACTTAAAAATGTTATCTGAAACTAAGCATTTATTTACAGCTTGAATTATATCACATACTCCATGCAATATAATAGGAATTCTTAGCAAAATCTTGCTGGTCAGTTATCTTCTTTGAAAATAATCGCGTCATGCTATTTCATTTCAGTTGGGAAGGTTGCTTCTTCTTGATGATATCAGTAGATTCAGATGCAGATGAGTGGCAGACAATTGAAATGGGAGGTTAGGTTCCATATCCAATTGCTTCTTCTTTATTCTTTTTACTAACTTTGACCCCCACACTCACTATAATAGGTAATTTGGAATGGCAGCAGATGTATGGCGGGAGTATCAGATAATTTTGGATATCCTCACTCAGAAATTCTGACACAATTTTTTCAACAAAGACCAGTATCAATGCTCCATCTAAGATTAAATACACAAACATTTTGCACTCACAAATTGGAAGGTTGAATGATTCAGCTTGCAGGACAGTCACAAATTAAGTTCTTACACATTCTTTGATTGCCACTGGTTCTAAAGAGTGTTTTGAAATGTTCTGTTACACATATTTAGACTATTGATATTAATCTGATTTCCAGGGAAGAAAAGCCAATGGCATAGCAGGATGAAGAACCAGCAAGTAGACTGGCTCTATGTAATTTCTCTCCAAACAAGGAAAAGACTTGATATTGCCCAAGTTCTCAATACAATTAATTACTCTTCACAAGGAGAACACAAGACAGAAATCTCTAATGCAGGGCTGTCAAACTCATGACAGGTGCATCACACATACCTGGCCAGGTGCATCACGCATACCTGGTTTAGCGAATTGGATATTAGACATGATGCCACTGTGACAAGAGTTTGACACCCCACTCTAATGGATTTAAAGCTCTGGCTTAAGAGGGAATAGTTATGTTGCTCAACCCATGATTGGCACCTTTAAGGACCCTGGATTCACATATTTCCTTTTCTAACTACTTTCAGAAATTACTTATTATCAATTAATAATTAATTGCTATTAATTATTTTAGCCATTAGAAATATTTGGATCAATAAGTCTGAAAACAACAAATGAGTTTCCTTCAATCCTGAGTGAAATACTTTTTAAAAATACAAGTTTAAGGGCTTAATTATCTTTCTGGAATAAAGAGCAAAAGAGTGATTAAAACTTTAATTTTATAAAGTTACAAACAGACTAAAAGCTCCAGGTAGATTTAAAATAATATTTTGGAACTGATTATAAGAATTAATCCTGTGGAAAAATACTTTTGTTTTGAATTCTTTTTTAAAAAATGATAGGATGGTCCTATAAGGTTGGATGCTAGAAGAAAATAGAAGGAACTAAAGATTACAATTAAAGGAGTAAAACACTTAAAATTGACTTAGTTAATACAGAATGGAGCACAAAATTTTAACAATCAAAATATTGAACAATTTTTGAACATTGGAAACAGATTAATTAATTTTAAGACTGTTTGCACTTGTGGCTAGGCTATTTAAAAGATGTTATGGAAGAGGAACAAATTTTACCAGAAAACTAAAACTGATCTAAAAGTTTAAATTGATAAACTACAATGATGATATGGGAAAAGATTACACACACACACACACACAAATTAGTTGATGCCTCAATAATTAAAAGGGTATATAAGGAACAAACCAAGAAACCGCCAAGATAATTTTCCAATATTAAATTTACAAAAGGGATTTGTTAAAGCTTTGAAGAATTGTTAAAGCTCTGAGGAAGGGACAAGGGGAAAAAATGAAAAGAAATCAAGTTCTGGAATATTATTTGTAGAGACTAAAGATCAAGATCATTACAAGTAAAAGTTAGTTCATTTGATGAAGATATGTTGCATATTCTTAGCAAAAATCTATTACTTTTACTTTTTCTTTTGCTGACAGGACTGAAATGGTGGGATTTTTAAGGATTTGTTTGTAGATAAGAAGTGGATCATTTGATAAGAAGAAGAGATCATTTGTTGTATTTTAAGAGAATGTGATAATTTAGTAATATTGTACTGTATATACGTGATGAAGGGGGAAAGTCATTTATATATTTTATTTCATTTTTTATGCTATTCATATTTTTGTTTCTTTTTTCTGTATTCTTGTTGGTTTTGCACATTCTGTTTTTTATTTTTTAGCTTGTAATATTTGTTTGTCACTGAAGTTATAATTTTTAATAATATTTCTATTTTAAAAAAAGAATGTTCACATGAATCCAATATAACTTACTTCTACCAAGAAAGATAAAATCATTAGAAGCAATAAAAGACTCAAATTCTTGCTGCATTTTGTATCACAATTCAGTCTTCAAATGAAACGCTGGAATCTTGTCATTAAGAATTGTGATATTTTGGCTCAGAAATGAAGTGCCATATATCAAGCGAACAGCTTTTATTGGAATTATGGAAAATTAAGTACCTTTGTTTACTTAATCATTGTCATCAATCAATTAATCAATATTATCAAACAACCTTTCCCTTTGATAGTCATTGTATTTCATTTGGAAAAGTAGTTTTGAATTTATTGCCTCTTCTTTCACATAGTGCATAGAAAATATAGTTCCCAGATTTCACAATTTGCTCCAGGGCTGAACTGAGAGCAGGAAGAATTAAAATACAACTGCCAGCTGTTTTAATAAATAGAACATTATATGAACTTGCATTAAGTTCAACTTTTTTTCTTGTGTCTAGAAAAACCCTTCTTTTATCTGTACATAACAGATAATAATCCTTATCCCCAACTAATCCACATCATAGGTCATTAAATTGTTCTTAACCAAGCCAATATACTCTCTGTACTTTGCATACACTTCACAGCGATTGTTTCTCTATATTGTTTTCCAGGGATTTTGTATGACGTTGCACAGTACCATTCAACAAGATAATGTTATCTGGAGTTTGTGCTGATTTTTCTTGGAATACAATATTTTTCAACAACCTGGCAGCTGGGTTGACAAGTTTTTCACCTATGCCTTGACTTTTACCCACTTTTGCTAAGAGGAGTGCAGTTCTGATTGATGCTTTGTTTCATCCCCCTTCTTAGCAACAAATGTAATTCTTTCTGATTGGAAAGGATTGATTTGCAATCTTTATGGGGGGAAAAATTCTGATGGTTTACTGGAGAAATCATTATATAGGTCTGCAATGTTGTAAAAGGTTTGAAGACTTCATGGCATCCTTTCACAAAATTTCATAACATAAAAGAAAAATTCATCCCGAGTGCAATGAAAGTCTATTTTTAGAACCTCACTGTCATTTTTCTCTTTCCTTTTGGTTTACCCATTGCAAAATTATAGTTTTACACAGCAAGCACCACATGGATTCTCAGTCAGAACCAAAGCTAGCACTGTTTACTATGGTACTTTGCAACATTTTAATATTCACTTTGTTTCTTCTTCTACAGGTAGCACTTGACCTACAACATTTCATTTAGTGACTGTTCGAAGTTACAAT
The DNA here is from genome assembly GCA_033807585.1 of Hydrophis major. Taxonomy (NCBI): domain Eukaryota; kingdom Metazoa; phylum Chordata; class Lepidosauria; order Squamata; family Elapidae; genus Hydrophis; species Hydrophis major. The sequence goes on along the minus strand of CM066331.1, from coordinate 69,567,968 downwards.
GGCACTAAAAAGTGACTTATGAGTGTTTTTCACATTTACAATCATTGCAACATCCCCAGGGTCACGCGATCAAAATTCAGATGCTTGGCAACTAACTCATTATTTATGACAGTGGCAGTGTCCTGGGGTCATGTGATCAGCAAAGCAAAGTCAATGTGGAAGTCAGATTCATTTAACAATTAGCCTACTAATTTAACACTGAGTGATTTACTTAATAACTCTGGCAAGAAAGGTCATAAAATAGGTCTAAACTCACCCAACAACAGCCTCACTAAGAAATAGAAATTTTAGGCTCAATTGTGTTCATAAGTCAAGGACTACCTGCATAATTCAGTGAATCAGTTTTCACCCACTGAGCTATTTTTACAAGCCAGTATGAAGAACACCCAATTTTTACCTGGCCGTCTGATCATTAGTGCATATAGGGAAATGGGGCTACAGTGGTAAGCAAACTGTGATGGATTGGTTGGTAAACTTCCATAGGCCACTATTTGGTCTCTGTCTTATTTTTTGCAATTTAGGCTCCTTGATTTGTAGTCTCCTGCCATTTTGTCAAAACTGTCATTTTCTTCAAATAATGTAATAATAATAATATTTATCTGCCATCTCTCTTAGCAACATAATTTTTTTGTGGAAAAAAATTCTGGAAGGCCAAGGGCAAATTTATGTAACTAAGAAGAACTAATGCTTTAATTGTGTAGGTTGTTCAATGTTTGTGCCAGACTTACATATCATCCTGTCATACTCACAATGGGTGCCTACCTTTCTTACTCTCAATCATTTTGAAGAATGGGATATTTCATATGCTGTTTCATTTCAGCTATTGAAGTTGCTTTCATGTGTCTGCAGTCCAGAGGGAATCCTTATGTCTAATAATGGGAGAGGTGTCTTTCACATCCACCATCATCTTCCTGCTGCATCCGTGTTATTTTTCACAGTTTCCTGAATGTTCTAGCAACCTTTCACACAAGCATGTGTGAAAACCACTTTCTTTTCTTTTCACTAACAGCTGGATGAGAATTATGACAAGGTGTGCAAAGGTACATATATGTATTAAGTATATCCTAAATACAGGGGTGGGATTCAATCGGTGTAACAACTGGTTTGGTGAGTGCACGCTTTGCTAGCATTCCACCCCTCCCTACTCAGAATGTTCAACCAAAATATTTGAGAGAAAATATTTGTCACTTAATAGCAAAACGTAAGCTTTGCATGCCAGAATGGTTTTGGTTTGAAACCTTGAATTGCTGGTGTAGAGTTTATACAAAACATCAACCATTTCAGGCAAAAGATGCACTTGTTCTTTGAGTGATATGTTTCAATAGTTAAATGGATGAGTTCTTGTATACCTGATAAATTTCTAAAAATGTCTATATAGAAGTCATATTAATCATGTTTCAACTATATATCACAGACCTTGTTCTTCTCCTCTCCAACCCAACATAAAAAAGTTTTAAATTGATCCTATAAAAAGCTGACCAAATCCCAACACCCTTTGCAAGGAAATAAACATTAAGGAAACTCAATATGCTTGTCTCTCTTGTCTGTCCTAACTCCAGTGTTCATTTAAAAATATTTATTTTTAAAAAGGACTTTCAAAAGCATTTATTAGGCAGAAGATAAGACAGAAGATGATTCTGTAGGTAGAAGTACTGTAGTTATATTTTTGTTCACTTTTGTTTTCCTTTGTCCCTAAATGCACTAGAAATGTTTTAGTTTAGAAAATGAATGGCACTGCAGTTACCCAGATGTTAATGATTTTCCTATGATGCCAAGTCATGTTAAACACATACCCCTTTCTCCTTCCCAGTTTTGCTTGAACCCTAGGGATGACTCTTAAAAATTAATTGAACAAGAAAAGGAAGTTGAAAAATTTTATTCCCATCTTAAACAACAGGCTTGCTACTAGCATGCAGTGAGTGCTATGCTCAGTCTGCCTGTATGCCTAGAGGGGTTTGGATTTTGTTTTTCAATTAAGTGAGAAAAGAAAGAAGCTGAAATGTTGAATCTTAAAATGTATTTCTTCCACAGTGTCATATCAGGCAGGGAAGTTACAAGGAGGTACAGTAAGGGCTGGAACTCAACTTTTGCAATTCTATTTTCCTCTAATGTTGTTGCTTAACTTGCTGGCCATCAGTCATTAAATATAACTCAAAACATTAGCAATCCATTTGGTTCAGGCCAAGAATCTTTACATATTTACAATATGTAAATATTTACAAATATTTACAAGGTCACTGATAAGTTTGTGAACATTCAAGCAGAGGTTAGTCTGACTACAATTAAAAGGTATCATTAAGTGGTGTACACCAGGGTGCAATTGCTGATAAAAAGCTGAAGGGAGCATGAATATTGAGTGTGCATATTTGTATCTATCATGAAACTCCCTCTACCGCTGTCTTCACAATATTATTAAAAGTATATATCACAATATAGTTTTTAAAGTACCTAGGTGTATGGCCTATATTCAGAAGTTATTTTACACTTAATAGCAGTTACAAACTTTATTTCTGTAAGTTACAGAATCTTTTTTTAATAGAATAACTAAAGAAGCAGTGATACGACCTGGAAGGTTCCACAAGACAATTAATATAGTTACTTGTAGAGAAGAGATCCAATTGTTAAGTCTGGAGCATGGGTGCGAATGATGGAGATGAGCCGGTAGAACAGTGAACTTCAAACTCTTTATTTACATATTGTGACAACTCAAACTGGAGGGCTGCTATAGCCTTCCTTATATAGGCAACTTATTAACTACTCAACCAACAGCAAGCCTGGAGCACTAGCTCCGTTAACCAATGGGAATGGCCTGCTAATGGCCAATCAGATGCTCCTGAACGGACCAATCCGATCCTGCCATTAACAGCCAATCAGAAGTGCAGGGCCAGAACCCTGCACTTACTTCAAGCTCAAGATAACTTTATTTGTATTATTCATTCACAACACCCCTTTCCCCCGGCTTCTGCCCACAGGGCACGGTTACATAGTCCTGAAGGTAGGACGGCTGTTTTACTAGTCTTTTCGATTTTCACAAAGTGCCTGGCGGTTGGCTGCACTTCTGCTGAGGTAGATCATTGTTTAACGGTAGGGGTGCCTCTGGTTCCGAGTTCGCGTTCCTGTCATCACCAATATCACTGGCCACTCCCTGAGGTGAACTCACTCCGGTCTCTGGTTCCTGTTCCTGCGTTTCAGTTCCATTATCAGTCTCTTCAAAAAGGTTTCCCTCTAATTGTAATTTGGTTTCCTCTGTATCTTCCCCCCCCCCCAGTTTGGTTATAAGGGAGTTCAGAAGTGCGAGATGGTAGCCACGATCGTAGTTGATCTATATGGCGCTTCCAAAGTTTGTCGTCAGGGCACTGAGCGAGGTATGATCTTGGGCCGGTTACGCGGATTACGGTCACCTCTACCCACAGCGGATCCCCCGATAAGTTTTTAGCTAATACTAAATCGCCTACCTGGAAGGTACGGCATCAGCTGCTGGATCCGAGTGGCTTTTCTGGTTCGTAGGCTGGGTGTAACCGATCAAGGTGGGAGCGGAGCTTTCGTCCCATTAGCAGATCGGCAGGAGTTTTGTTGGTGACGCTGTGAGGTGTGATGTGCTGCAGGAAAAGGATCTCGTTGATTTTCTCTTCGATGTTGTCATAGTCTATCTTTTGGAGGGTCTTTTTGACGAATTGTACCATGCGCTCAGCCCTACCGTTGGCAGCAGGGTGCGCAAGTGAAGTGAGCGCATGTCGAATACCGCGGTCAGCCAGGTACAGCTCAAAAGATAGTGCGGTAAATTGGGGCCCGTTGTCGGATACCAGAATGTCTGGTAATCCGTGGGTTGCAAAAAGTCTTTCCAGTCTTTTGATGACCGCATCAGTGGTCGTGTTGCTCATTCAGTGAATCTCGAGCCAATTCAAGTAGGCGTCAATGGTTAGCAAAAACATGTGGCCTTTGGTTGGCCCAGCAAAGTCCAGATGGATGCGGGACCAGGGTCCCCGCGGCGTCTCCCATTTGGTTGGGGTTGCCTTTGGTGGAGCGTTGCTTACTTCTTGGCATCTCTTGCAAGTTTTAACCCACGATTCGATTTGTCTGTCGATGCCTGGCCACCACGCGTAGCTTCGTGCGAGGCCCTTCATGCACACGATGCCAGGGTGGCCATCGTGCAAGGTTCTTAGCAGTGTCTGTTGGAGTCATTCTGGGATAACGACTCTATTGCCCCAGATGACACAGCCCTTCTGTGAGAACAACTCTGTTTGACGACTTTTGAATGGTGCAAAGTCGTCTGGTACTTGGTCCAATGGACATCTGCATTCCACCCATGTGAGGACTTGCGCCAAGATGGGGTCGCATTTAGTTTCTCTCGCGATTTCATGGGCCGTTAATGGCGGCGTGTGGAGTGTCTCGATCTGCAACGCTGTCATCGTTGGTGCAGGATCGTTGATAGTTTCAGGGAGCGGTGTGCGGCTCAGCGCATCGGCATGGGGAATGGCTTTACTGGGACAATATTGTAGCCGATAATTGTAGGCAGCCAAGAATTCTGACCAGCGGGTCATTCTGGGAGAAAGTATGTATGGAGTTGGCTTGTCCCCAGCGATGATCCCCAGCAATGGTTTGTGGTCAGTTACAATGGTGAAAACCCGGCCGTACATGTACTCATGAAATCTTTTAACAGCTTATACAATCGCCAGGGCTTCTTTATTGATCTGGCTGAAATTTCGCTCAGTTTTTGAGAGCTTCTTTGAGAAGTAAGCAACAGGGGCTTCGTTACCGTTAGGTAACACATGGCTCAAAATGTTGCCCACTCCAAAAGGCAATGCATCACATGTAATGTTTATTGGCAAAGTCTCATTGTACTGCATTAGTACGGCGTCCGAAGTCAGTAGTTTTTTTACATTACGGAACGCCTGCTCTTCTTTGTGAGTCCATACCCAAATTGCTTTTTTATCTAATAGACGATGTAAAGGTTCAGCGACAGTCGCCTTGTGCGGCAAGAATACATTATAGAAATTGATGAGGCCTAAGAATGCCTGGAGGTCGGTCTTGCTCTGCGGTCTGGGAGCGTTTTTTATTGCTCTCAATTTGCTATCGGTAGGGTGAATAGCCTGACTGTCAATTAAGTACTGTAAGTATTAAGTATTGTAGCTTGTTTTGAAACATATCGCCATTCCACTGCTGACTCTTTGCCACTTTCTTAATTCGAACATGTATTTCCCCAAGAGTACAGTGTTCTGTGAACCTAGAGAAAGAACGTAACAATTGCAGAGTCAAGACACCATTTTCCTCTTAGTAAAAGGTATTTTAAATTCTGATATTATATATTTCTATAGCTGTAAGAATATGTTCCCATAAATTGGCCTGTCTTCAAATAATGAGTAAGTATCATATTAGGAATTTGATTGTTTAATTATTTGATATCTTGATTATTGTTAATTATGTGGGTGTTCATGGACATGTGCTCATGTGTTGGTATGTGTTGTGACTGAAAGGATCGATCCTGCTGTGAGTTTTGATTCTGATGACTCTGAGGATGAAAGGTTGGAACCTGCTGAGAATTTGGAGTCTGAATTGTTAGAGGACACAGATGTGAGCCAGGGGGATGAGGGGTTATCACACATACATTCTTCGCCTGAACCCTCGACCTCATTTATGCCTGCAGTTGAGCCACAAGATGAGCCAGAGGAGTCGAGCGAGGAAGCTGACAGATCGTGGCTAGATGCCAGAATAAGGAGGCTGAAACGTCAAGCTGTGTGTAGGCATCAGGCCAAATGAGGATTTAGGGAGATTGACACGCCCATATAGCTGGTTCACGGAGACAAACTGAGTTAGAAGGGAGGGCGAGCCAATTAGCACATTGCTTCAGGGATTATAAAAGGACACCGCTGTGTGGGGGAAGTTTGTCAGAAACAAAGTGTTTGATTACGTGCAGAGGTTTTCGGCAGAGGCTCGGAGCTTTGAGAATTTGTGCCTGAACTGTTGTGATAAACAGGGCGTGTGGAATATAATCTTATAAGACTCCTTTCTGTTGGATTTGAGTTTTGGGGCGGCTGCCTTTGGTTTGGTTTGGTTGGAATTTTGAAGGGGGAGCCATAACAGGTATGTATAGTAAAATAGCGATCCTTGGTGTTTCAAGTGCACCAATGTCATAATGAGCTTTCAGAGACAAAATTAGAAAAGCTTGGAATCCAAAAACATCAAATAATTTTACAACTGTTCAGAATTACGATCTTTCTTCTCCCACACTACTTACAACTCAGATTCAAATTTCCAATGTCCACCCCCTCCACTTAATCACATTTTGGTTGCTTGGCAACCAGCTCACATTTGGCTATCCAGCCATTTGCAACAGCCTGCTAAAGGTTTTTTTTTTTTTTGCTAGAAACTGGCATTTACTTCCTTAAGCTTTACTGCTTAACTATTATAGCTTTTGCTTAATGACCATGGCATTCACATTGCTTGATGATCACTGCAAACAAATTATAAAATTGGGTGCGGTCATGTGATTGCCTGCTTAACAACTGACATGACTTATGAGCATAATTAAGGGCTCAATTAAAGTCATAAGTCAAGGGCCTCCTGTTGGAAGCTTCTTATTACATGGCAGCCTTTTTTCGTAACTGATTATTTTCCGATTTGCAAATCTGTAAACACAAGACATGGGACTTAAACTCAGTATTTAAAATATATTAATCACATCTTTGGATTATTTTCCTTTAAGGCTGTAGTCAAAATGAAGGATATTCCCAGTTGGATTCAGCTGTGGCAAAAATGTTGACTCAAAGACCTTAATATGTTTTATCATTTCTGGGATCCAATGAAATTGTTTTTATCATCTGCTGAGATCTAATTGAATGTGACAGGCATTTTATAGCACATTTATACAGTCTGATCTAGAGCAGAAACTTCGTAAAGGATACATAACTGCAGATGGCAGGTATCACATTCCTGCTGTGCTGATAGCAAGGCAGTGAAATTTCATAAATAAGATAATCACATGCATCATTAAAAAAACCTTCGGGGGAAATGAATACTCCAACTTCTTATAAAATTACAGTATATAGACATCTAGGTATTCAATAAAATGCTAATATTATCCAGTAATATCTTCCTAATTATTAGATTGCTTAAGTTATAAGAAACATATGATACTTTACTGGATTGATTTGTTTTAAGCTTATCAGAGCAAAGCTGTTTCTTAAACACATCTAATAGTCCATAATCCCAAACATCTGATACAAGTAAACACAAATATGTTTTCTGTCAAGTCCTGAGCATGGGCGCAAGGAACAGAGACGAGATATCATACGGTGACTTCAACTCTTTATTGTAAAATAAGAACAGATCAAATACTTGGGCAGCAGCAGCTCTTTTATAGAGCTGGCTGCTGTCAAAACAACCAATGATTTGAGTTTACCATTTTCACAAGCGTCCAATCAGAGGGCCCATTAACAGCAAATCAGACTGGCCAAAAACAATCAATCACAACTCGCTATTTGCGGGCCAATGAGAAGTGCAGGATTACAAGCCTGCTGTAAAGTAAAGCTGTTTAGGGTTGTATCGCTGTGTTGGCTTAGTCCATAACACCCCTCCCCCCTAGGTTCTGTTTGAGGGGTGGGGTGACGTATTCTTGTAAATAGGCAGGTCGCTTCATCTGTCTGCTTGACCTGCGCTGTTCCACCGGTTTCTGTCCTGGCTCTGGTTCCGGTGGGCTGCTAGCTGGGTTGGATGGTGAAAATTGTGGCCCTAGGCTGCTTTCCCTGCTTACGCCAGTGCTGTCTTCTGGGTTCCCTGGATCTGTTTCCATCACAGTGCTGTCACACGGCGAGGCCACTCCCTGGCTTGGTTCTCATTCTGACGGTGAGTATCCTCTGGTTGGTTGTGTAGACTGTTGGGTTTCTATTGTTATTTCTTCTTTGGCCTCCTCAATGTTCCTTCCCCCCCCCCAGCTAGAGATTCCGGGGCTGAGATAGGACTAGGTGCTAATCTGGAATGGAGTTGGTCTATGTGGAGTTTCCACATCTTACCATCTGCAGTTTGCAGGCAATAGGATCAAGGTCCCGTAAGTTGCGTTATGGTAGCGGGAACCCACAATGGGTCGCCTGAGAAGTTTTTCACAAACACAAGGTCACCTTCCTGGAATGCCCGACACTTGCTGCTGGATCCTGGGGGTTGTTCCAGCATGTAGTTTGGGTGGAAGCGATCGAGATGCGAGCGAAGTTTCCGGCCCCTCAGGAGTTCAGCTGGAGTTTTGTTCGTGGTACTGTTTGGGGTTATGTGCTGAAGGAGAAGCATCCGGTTTATTTTGTCATGAATGTCGCCATGGTCCATTTTGTATAAGGTCTTTTTTACAAATTGAACCATTCATTCAGCCCTACCATTGGGCACAGGGTGAGCTGGCGATGTTAAGGCATGATGCCCCAATCTGCCAGGTACTATTCGAATGGCAGGGCAGTGAATTGGGAGCCATTATCAGAGACCAGGACATCTGGAAATCCGTGGGTAGCAAATAGTTTATTCAGCTTTTTAGTGACTGCCTTTGTGGTGGTGCTTTTCATCTTGTGGACTTCGAGCCAGTTTGAATAGGCATCCACTGTTAGGAGGAAAGTGTGCCCTCTTGTGGGTCCCACAAAATTGATGTGGATATGGGACCAAGGACCTCGAGGCGTTTCCCACTGAGTTGGGGGAGTTTTTGGAGGAGTGGAGTGAGTCTCCTGGCATTTGCTGCACTTTGCTACCCAGGTCTCTATCGGTTTGTCTAACCCAGGGCACCATGCGTAACTCCTGGCCAATGCCTTCATCTACACGATGCCTGGATGTCCATCGTGCAACATTTTTAATACCCTATGTTGCAATTTCTCCCAGATTATGACTCTGTCTCCCCACACTATGCAGCCTTTTTGGGAGAATAGCTTTGTTTGACGATTCCTAAATGGCTTGAACGTGTCATTGGTTGTACTGACTGGCCAACCCCGTTCCACCCAGCTGAGGACTCGTGCCAAAACAGGATCCTTTTTTGTTTCTAAGGTGATGTCTCGAGTGGTCAGTGGCAGCGATTTGAGGGTTTCGATTTGCAATACGGCTAAGGTTGGAGCTGGGTCCTCTATGATGTCTGGTAGTGGAGAGTAGCTCAAAGCGTCAGCATGGGGAATGGTTTTCCCCGGGCGGTGTTACAATCGGTAATCTTAGGCGGCTAAAAATTCTGACCAACGTGTCATTCTTAGTGATATGATATGGGGAGTTGGTTTGTTTCCTGCTAAAATACCAAGTAGCGGCTTGTGGTCTTTAATTATGGTAAAGGGTCTCCCATACACATATTCATGGAAACGTTTAATTGCGGATACAATAGCGAGAGCCTCTTTATCAAGTTGACTATAGTTCCTTTCGGTCTTAGACAAAGTTCTCAAAAAGAACGCAATAGGTGCCTCATTCCCATTTGGTAGGACATGGCTTAAAATGGCTCCCACTCCAAATGGTGAGGCATCACAGGTGACTGTCAAAGGTAGAGTCTCATTGTATTGCAATAATACAGCATCGGAGGTTAAGAGGTCTTTTACTTGTTGGAATGCCCTTTCTTCACGCCATCCCAAGACCCAGGAAGCCTTTTTATCGAGAAGTCTATGTAGGGGCTTGTCTACGGTCGCCTTCAGGGGCAAGAAGATGTTATAAAAGTTAATGAGTCCCAGGAAAGCTTGGAGGTCTGTCTTATTCCTAGGTCTCGGGGCATTTTTTATTGTGGTTAGTTTTTTTCGGTGGGGTGGATTCCCTGTCTGTCGAGAAGGTATCCCAGGAACTCCACTCTCTCCATACAAAGTTGACACTTGTCCCTTTTTACCTTCAGACCAGCATCTTTAAATTTCTGAATAACTTTTCTGAGTTGTTGTACTAATAACTCTTTAGTGGGGGCAGCTATTAGGATGTTGTCAAAATAAGGCACGACGCCTTTTATGCCTTGTAATAGTTTCTCCATTAAACTTTGGAAAATGCCAGGTGCCACGCTTACTCCGAATTGGAGTCTATTGCACTTGAAGGCGCCTCTATGTGTAACTATTGTCTGGGCTTCTGCAGTTGTAGCGTCTGCAGGTAGTTGCTGGTACGCCTGAGCTAAGTCCAATTTCGCAAATATTTTTCCGCCACCCAGGGAATGAAGAAGGTGTTGAACCACCAGTACTGGGTAAGCGCTCTGTTGAAGAGCATGATTTAGGGTGGCCCGGTAATCCTCACAAATTCTTAACGAACCATCTGGCTTCATGGGCGTTACTATTGGAGTTTCCCAGCGGGCATGGTCAATCGGTTCCAATACGCCCTGGGCTATCAGTTTATTTAGCTGCTCATCGATCTTTGGCTTTAGGGCAAAAGGCACCCGACAAGGCTTAAGCCGAATGGGAGCTACATCGGGGCTGAGATTAAATGATATAGGGGTCCCCTTGTACTTGCCTAATGTTCCTATGAACACATCCTGGAATTCCTGGATGAGAGCCTCTTCCCAGTCATCGCTTCTGGTTTGGTGTATGCCGGCTAGTTCAATCCCGAGTGGGGCGAACCACTGTAACCCTAACAACTGGGTCGGTCACGATTGACGACAGTCAGGGGAAGCGTCGCTGTGCGGTCCTTGAAGGATACTTGGATGTGGTTGGAACCAACAACTGTAATTCTGTTTCCCTGGTAGTCTTTTAGGATGACTCGTTGAGTGCTGAGGTCCTGGCGGCAGATGGCAGGGATCAGCTGTTTGAGGGTTTTCCAGGATACCATCGATAGGGATGATCCCAAATCAACTTCCATCACGCACGGTCTATTCTCAATAGTAACCCTTACACGGATCTTTCTTGCATCGAATGATGAAGCATGGCTGATGATAATGGTTTGGTGGGCCTCTTCTTGTCTCATTGAAGAGGCAGGTGCTCGATTTCTGTAGTAGTACTGGTTGTTCCATTGGTGGTTCAGACGGTCCTGGTTCTCAGGAGGTTTGCTTGTTTCCCAACGGAGATTGTTCTCCCTTTGGCTGGGACTGGACTCTCGCTTGCTTCTGCAGACTTTTGTGATGTGGCCTCTTTTTCCGCAAGTACGGCAGAGTGCGTCGAGGAATTTGCAATCCGATTGCAGGTGGTTTGCCCCGCAACTAGCACATTGGCGCTGACATCTCTGGTTCCTTTGCTCTCATTCCGAGTGGAGCCGGTTGACCTACTCTTCCTCACTGTCTGAGGATGACTCGAGGTTTTCGTGGTGGGTGGTGGTAGCGTGCTTCTCAGCGGCAAGTGGGCTATCGTTAGCGAGTTGGTGAAGTGGTGCATTCACTCGACGCATTCGAGCGGCTGACTTCCTGGTTGCTTCTGCACCAGTAGCGTCGGCAATGACATCTGCAAGGCTGATATCTCCTTTCGCCATTAGTTTTCTCTGCACGTGTGGTGCATTTAGTTCCAGAACTATGACGTCTCTTAGGGCTTCCTCCAGGTTTGCAAAACCACAAAGGCCTCCTAGGTTCCGGAGGTTGGCTACGAAATTCCCAATGCTCTTGTCCTTCTGTTGGTCCCTCTAGTAAAACTTGTGTCTTCATATCAGTGTAGGTACTGCGGGTGCGTAATGGGCCCGGAGGATTGGGGCGAGGGTATCCCAATCCATGGTCTTCACTTCCGCTGGTTTTGCCAGTGCTTTAGCCATTTTGAAAACGGCGGGGCTGCAATGAGTCAGGAACACCGCTCGTTTCTTGCCAGGCGTAGCATCTTTTAAATTGTTGGTCTCCAGGAATATCTGGAAGCGATCCATATACGAGTCCCAGTCTTCGGTTTCTGGGTCGAATGGAGTGGGTGGTATGGTGCCGCTGGTCATCTTGCCATTTGTTGCATGTGCTCTTCAGCCACGTGCTCTGTCTTGTTCAATGTGTGCATAGTCAGCTCTATCATCTCCGCATCCGATCCTCGTCGCCAGTGTTAAGTCCTGAGCATGGGAACAAGGAATGGAGACGAGACATCATACAGTGACTTCAACTCTTTATTGTAAAATAAGAACAGAGCAAATACTTGGGCAGCAGCAGCTCTTTTATAGAGCTGGCTGCTGTCAAAACAACCAATGATTTGAGTTTACCATTTTCACAAGTGTCCAATCAGAGGGGCCCATTAATAGCCAATCAGACTGGCCAAAAATGACCAATCACGACTCACTATTTGCGGGCCAATGAGAAGTGCAGGATTACAAGCCTGCTGTAAAGTAAAGCTGTTTAGGATTGTATCGCTGCGTTGGCTTAGTCCATAACATTTTCATTTTGCAGTGCAGCAGGGTACCATAGAACAGAATAATTTAGGGCAGAAGATTGGAAAGAATATGTTTAAAAATACTGTTTTATATACTGCATTTTTCTTTGCCTAGGCCAGAGAGATAGATGTCATTCAGCACCACAGCAGTTTGTGTAAGACTCAATTGCACTTCAACTAGGAAAAAATGACATGATACAAGGTTAAAAGATCTTGAGAAGTAAGATGAGGGGGTTGTTTGTTTCTGAAAAACTTTCATGTTGCCTGAGTTTGAAGAGGCTCACTTATAAAATGACAGCAATTTCTAGCTGCATATGACAATGGCAGAAGAGGAACCTGTGCTTTCTTTGGTATCATAATTAAATTATGTAGGAATTAGAGATCCTTTGCCATCTAAATCCAGGCTCCAACTTGGCAATAACATAGCCTGGCATTTTAACTTGTAAATTTAGAGCCATGCTGAACATCTTAATAATAACTACTTGATTTGCACATGTAAGCTTGCCCAGGGAAAAATGAGATTTGAATGGTACAAGACAGATAATCTATCCACATGCCTTAATGCTAATTGCTTTTCTGCGTAGTATGTTTATAATGTCATTGCTGAACAAATATAATCTGAATATCATCTGCTATAATCGTACGTATATAACCAGTACGATCAGGTTGAAGATCACATTACTTCAATTATTAATATGCAATCTTGTAAATACTGCCTCTTATATTTTCCAGTTCCTGCTTGTAATTGCTAAACATTTACCTTGGAGTAAAATTACCTTAGAGCTGGTGCATGGGTCGTGAAAATAATTAGACTCTCCTATATTAAATTTGATTACTTTATTAGATACTCTGTTAAAAAAATATATAGTATATACACCATTTAATAGGCTCTTTTTTTTTACATCATAGATCTGCCTTGTATCCACCATAGAGCCTCATTGATTCTACATATATCCTTGCAGACATCCAGACCAATCAGCTTCTGGTACAGATCTGAGAATAAAGGTTAGGTTCAATTCTTATAGAAAATCTCTCATAAGGGAAGTTACAGGTGCCAGCTGACTCTAAAATGATTCTGAGTGGCTCACAATATAAAACGGATTTTAAAAATACATTTTAAGAACAGAGTTGATTGTGGAGAGAAAAATCAATAATAGAAATTCTGGTTGATAGTGAAAGTATCTCAGTGGCTAAAATGAATTAAACTATGTAATGGCTTTTGAAGGTGGACTGTAGTTTGATGGGAAACCACAAATGACTGATCTGTTTCCACCAATATGGTGAGGAGCAATTGAAAATGATGACAGGAGGAAGAAAGTTATTAGCGCACTGTATGGTGGAGTGTGGACTCCCAATTGACCTGAAGATCATCTTGGATGCTGACCTAAAATGGGCAAAGCCCAGTAGACATTTGCCATGCCAGGTACTGTGTTTAAAGTGGCCAGAGCAATGGTGTACCAATCTGCCATGCCCTTGCCATAGGAGTGACTGGAGGCAGGCAGAAGATGATGGAGTTGGTGGTGCTCTGGGTTTATGTGGCATGTTATAGAACTAATAAGGTCTATGATATAGTTTCAGGCATGGGTGAAATGACTGGAGACAATCTTAGTTGGTGAACTTTCAGCTCTTTATTACATAGTGACTTAAAAGGGTGAACAACAACTCTGCCTTATATAGGTGACCTTAATGTGAAATAACCAAGACGCTAGCTCCAGAACCAATAAGAGTCCTTCGTTAAGGGCCAATCAGATTCTCTGAACCCAACCAATCCGATCGAGCCGCTTAACACCCAATCAGAAGTGCAGGGCCAGAACCCTGCACTTTACCCCAAGCTTGCTTTTATTTAAACTATTTACATACATAACAGTCTACACAATGAGGATTGAGTCCAAGGAGGCAAGCCTACTGCTAGGAAGATTGGTGGCCAAACAAGGCCTCATACTGTAGGGAACTCAACAATACATGGACCTTTGTTGCCTGGACCTTTGGAAAGTTAATCTAATGTCCTCTAGGGTATAGGGGTTCTAGACTGAGGAAATGGGGGTGCAATATAGAGATGGTATTGTTGAGAATGTCTGTCGGTAAATATTTGGTGTAGCTAGAGGCTGTCCTGTCTGCTTTATACCATCTACAGCACTTGTAGAGTTGTAATTGCAGGAATGTTCCAATCTCAGATGGCAAACCTCAGATAAAGAATGTTTCCAATCTTCAGGGATCATTGTATAACCATTTTTTATTCCTTCTACAAGTCCTCTTGTAAAATTACCACTAATCCCATAGTCTGTAACTGCCTTTTTTAACTCTCTTAAGATCTGATAAGACCCTCCCATTGCAGTCCAAGCTGTGGCCCCTGACCAGGACGATATTGTACTGGACAAACAGACAGTAATTCTGCAAGTTCTGTTCCTGAGACAGAGACATCCCTTTTACAAGTCTCTACCATTTTCTGAAAAGAAGACTGAACAATAGAGTCAGGAGGCTTTTGCCCTGTATCTGCAGGAGCTGAAGGAATTGAAGACATATATTCAGGTGAAGAAGGGGAACAAATGACAGCATTAGTATAATGTGAAGGTGGAGGTGTTAAAAGAGAAAGTTCATTGTGACCAAATTTTTCAATTGCCTGCCTACATAAATGCCACACATGCAAAACTTCTATTTTTGCTCGAGGTTCAGTATGCAATGTTTTCCCAATACGTTCCCAATCAGTTAATTTTAAAGACCCCTTTTCTGGGTACCATAGGCACTGAGCTGCAATCTCCTGGACCAGCCTTAAGAGATTTCTCTGTGGTACCTCGGTATTATTTTTCTTCAACAAGTAGCCTAATTCATCTACGTGCTTCCTTTGTTCTTCAGAAAGCAAAGTCCCCATACTTACAGAAACCAAAAGGTTGAAGAAACCACAAACGGTTGAAGGTGCACCAAATCCTTGCCGGACGAAGTAAAAGGGTCCTGTTCATGCACCACTTGTAATGACGAGGCAGTCGAGTTGTTTGATCATGAACAACTGAATCATTATGATCTTTATTGGAGTCTAGTCTTGCATTTATACACATTTTTAGTTATCGTCCATCACTGGTTAACTTTGGTTACTGCTAAACTTTTCTTACTGTTTAGCACAGTAATTAATTATTTCTAGTTAAAGTCTAACATATGTTTACTTTCTCTCTCTAATACTCCTTTGGATTAGTTACTTTGTTTACCTGAGTTGTATTTGCTTGGAAACATTCTTTATCTGAGGTTTGCCATCCGAGATTGGAACATTCCTGCAATTACAACTCTACAAGCACTGACACAGGACGCTAGGTCCAGACAACAAGAATCTAGCCTCCAGCCAGTATGGTGTTTCTCCCTGCCACATGCATACAAGAACAACAAATGTGCTCCAACTTTCCTCAATTAAGTGTCATCTTGTGGAATTGAAAGAAGCTGCGTTCTCTCTGTCACTATTCTTCTCTTTGAAACAGCATCTTCTCAAAAACATTATTCATGGGTTCCAGAAAGTCTTTAAAACCTGGCTGAACTAGGGTTTCTGTACAGCTTGCTTTTTGTTATTGTGGTTAAGATATTTTAACAAGTCTTTTTTTTTAATGTTGGGGAATGTTGTTTTAGTCCATGTTGTCTAAGTTGTGTTTTTTTAATTCAATGTTTTGGATATGATATTAATCTCACAGAGTCTATATTTGAGTCGGGCAGCCTTAACAAATCAATTAAATAAAGTATAAAATCAACCATCTGCAGAAAAGTTTGACAAATCAGTATCATTCCTTAAAGTACTTTATTAAAGAAAATCACTAAAGTAATTTATAAAAAGAGATAGTCAATAAAGATATGTACATGACATTAATAGATTAAATATCTGACCATATGTAACCATATTGTATAATCCTGAGCATTTTTATTCTTATTTTATTAATAAAAATTATGAAAACACTGTCACATCATAAAATTATTGGCATCTATGTATCCTATAACACATTTTATGTGTTTTTTTTCCCATAAGAACATGCCATTTTATTTAACCATATGTCAAATCATGCAAGGACAGGAATAGGGGAGTCTTGATTTCCAATATTGAACTATTTTCAGTCTGTCGGTAATATGAATAGCAATTCCTTATTAGCCAAATGTGATTGGACACAAAGGAATTTGTCTCTGGTGCATACATTCAGTGTACATACAAACAACAAAGTGTTGAGTAATAGATCATAAATCATAGCATACAAACAATAAGTGACAAATTATAAAATATCAATACAATATAGTAGATAAGATAAGAAGATGAGAAGGATAATAGCAGTACAGTCCTACTATATGGTTAGATATCTTTAAGCATAAGAGAGTGCTGTGGGAATTAGGTGTTTAGCAGAGTGATGGCATGAGGCAAAAACTATCTTTGTGTTGTTTTGGCATGCAGTGCCCTGTTGTGGGTTCCTGAGAGGACAGTTTTTTGTTAATAATTAACAATTTTTATATATTGTTGTTAGATCTGGGAGCGGGGCTCAAGGAACAGAGACGAGGCATCGAATAGTGACTCCAACTCTTTATTAGTGACTTCAGAACAGAGCGAAAAGCTAGGGCAGCAGCAGCTCCTTTTATAGAGCTGGCTGCTGTCACAACATCCAATGATTTGAGTTTGCCGCATTGGAAAGCGTCCAATCAGCGGTGACCCTTTAACAGCCAATCAGATCAGCCAACAATGACCAATCACGATCCGCTATTAGCGGGCCAATCAGAAGTGCAGGTTTACGAGCCTGCTGTGAAAGCAAAACCATTAGAATTGCAAGTTAACGAGTTTGCTTAATTCGTAACAATTGTTATACAAACATATTATTGTAATTGTTATATTAAATAGGTTTGGAACAGATTCTCAACAAACATAATTTTACCTCTGTTACAAATGGTTTGGGGAAATAATATTGCTAATAACCTCATTCTTCTTATTCATCCCAGCTCTCTCCCCTGTATGTTTTTTTTTAATTCCTTTCTTTTCATAGTCTTTCCAATAATTAATAATTTGGGAAATATGTTGCTTTGAATTTATTATCGTAAGCTGTATTGGGTACAGTGCTACTTATAATTTACTTACATATAAATTATTCTCATTTTTTTCTTTGGTTTGTAAAGGGATTAACATTTGGAGAAGTGTAGAATGCAAAGAAGAACTCGTTGTGATTTCCACATTAATTCAGGATCAATGCATAGACAAACTGCTTGAAAAAAAAAGATTAAACACAATTGTTCCATACCCTAAAAGACCACTTCTGCAGAAGACTACATTCCCACAACATGGTTAATTGAATATAGTGATTTACAATACAGTGATTCAAAACCTAGCAAAATAGGCTCATTTTGCATACATTTCTAATCACTCAGATCAATTTAAAAAAATAAGAAGAAAAGCAAGGTTAACACAGTTAACATATTGTTGAAAAGTAACTAGTAGTCTTTAGCTGATTTGATTAACCATGTTGTATGAATAAATTTCTCAAAATCTTGAGGCATCCCATTGTTTAAATAGTTCTTACTCTAGTGATGACATGGTGAGCTGATGGAACAACTGTCCCCTTTCAGCAAAATATAGAACTACTTTTCCAACTTATTTAATTTTTTTCACTGAAAATGAATTTTAATGCATACATAACTTGAGCAATATCTGACAAGAAAGTTAAATAATGGCATATAAGTTATAATGGATAAGCCTCTAAGATGAGGCAATAAAATTCTGGTTCATATCTGCAACATACAAAATAGTACTCTAGGCTTTTATGAATACTAATAATTGCAAAGATAACTAATAAAAATCAACAGTGGAGGATGATTTAATTAGTAAAAGATAACCAGCCAAGCATTTTCTAAAGTTGGTTATTCTCTCCACAAAACATTTAGTAATGTTATATATTGCACATCACCAGAATTTAACTATTGTCCTCAGGAGAATGCTAGTCTGGATCATTCATTAATTTGACCTAGCTATATTGCTCTGGTGAGTAACACAGTGCCCATAATCAAAATGATTATATTTATAATTAAACTACAGAAGTGCAGTTAAAATCCCATCTTTAAAAATTTGCCATTAGAATTTTTGAATATTGAGCAGCGAGATATGCAACTTAAAAATAAAAGTTTAAATTAAGTTGCCTAATTTCCAAATATATATTTTCCCTTGAGATATTTGATCTGAACTGATGAAATCAAATGAGCAATTACATTCCTCAATATTTTTCTCTCTGATTAATATTATCCAGCCATATTGCTCACAATCCTTAAATCATTTTTAATTACAGATTACGGGGAAAGCCTAGATGATGCTAAACTTTAAGAGTCTCCAGCTATGTGGTTAAATTAGGTTTTATAAGTGTATTGATTCATATTAGATAGAATTAAAATATCAAAGATTAAATATAACACAGAAAAGAGACATAAATGTATGACTGCAAGTTAACATGTCCCATGAATTATTCTTCCAATACCATTTGGTACATTTTACATAAACTGTACTTATTATTTCTAAATAAACTTCCTATTGTTATGAACTAATAAAAGCGCTTAAATAAAGTTTAACAAAGCTTAAAGAAAAAGCAGGGTTCTAATCCTGCACTTCTGATTGGCCGATAATAGCGATATCGGATTGGTCTGTTCTGGAGAATCTGATTGGCTGTTAACAGGCCACTCTCATTGGTTCCATGGTTTAATATTTTCATATTCTCATTGGCTAATAGGTCAGCAGCCTGCCCTATAAAAGGGCTGCTGTTGCCCTGGGTTTTTGCTCTGTTCAGAATGATTAATAAAGAGATGAAGTTTAATGTTCACTGCCTCATCTCCGTTCCTTGCACTCATGCACAAAACTTAACACTGGCGATGAAGGTGGGATGCGGAGACATTAGAGCTGACTGAACACTACAGAGCATCAAACAGAGCACGTGGCTGAAGGCACATCGACAACGGAAACCATGTCTGGTGGTGCCATATCACACGCTCCATTTGACCCGGCACAAGAAGACTGGGACTCATACATAGACCGGTTCCAGATGTTTCTGGAGACCAACAACTTGAAGGATGCCACTACGGGAAAAAAGCGAGCAGTGTTCCTGACCCATTGTGGGCCTGCCGTTTTTAAGATGGCTAAGGCACTAGCGAAACCGGCTGAGGTGAAGACCATGGACTGGGATGTCCTCGCGCCCCTTCTACAGGCCCACTATGCACCCGCTGTACCAACGCTTGTCCGAAGACATGAATTTTACCAGAGGGACCAGCAGAAAGGAGAGAGCATTGCAGATTTCATCATAGATCTCCAGAACCTGGGAGGTCTCTGTGGGTTTACAGACCTCGAAGAAGCTCTGAGAGACCGAATAATTCTGGGATTAGATGACCCGATGACACAGAGCAAGATCATGGCCAAAGGGGACATCGATATTGCTGATGTCATCAAGGACGCTACTGCAGCAGAAGCAACCAGGAAGTCGCCCGCCCAAATGTGCCGCACTAACGCACCGCTCCGTCAACTCGCCAGCGATACCTCACCTTGCCTAGAGAGGCACACAACAGCGACCCACCACGAGGACCTCGAATCGCCATCAGAAAGTGAGGAGGAGGAGGTCAACCAGCTCTGGTCTGAACGTGACCAACGCCATCAGCGGAATCAAAGACCACCGCACCAATGCGCGGGTTGTGGGGCAAACCACCCGCGATCAGACTGCAAATTCCTCAACGCGCTCTGCCATTTCTGTGGAAAAAGAGGCCACATCGGGAAGGTCTGTAGAAGCAAGCAAGGATCCAGCCCACTTCAGAGGGGAAACAACTACCGCCAGACCACAGAGAATTGCCCTGTGAGTCGGGAACATTTGAACCGCCAATAGAACAACCACTCCTACAGAAATAAAACACTGGCCATTTTATCGAGAAGAGAAGAGGCACACCAAACCATTACAATTGGTCTTGCCTCATCGCTAGATGCAAAGAAGATCCGAGTGAAGGTCGCAATCAAAAACCAGCCTTGTGTGATGGAAGTCGATTCAGGATCATCCCTCTCGATGGTTTCCTGGAAGACTCTTAAACAATTAATCCCTACCATCCGGCGTCAAGACCTCAGAGCCCAAAGAATCATACTCAAAGATTATCAACGGAACCGAATTCTGGTCGTTGGATCCAGCCAAGTCCAAGTATCATTTAAAAATCGTACTGCGTCATTACCACTGACCATCATCGACCGTGACCGGCCTAGCTTGTTGGGCCTTCAATGGTTTGCCCCACTCGGGATCGAGGTAGCCAGCATTCACCAAACTAGAAGCAACGACTGGGAGGAGGCCATCGTTCAGGAATTCCAGGACGTTTTTGCAGACAAACTAGGCGAGTACAAGGGGACCCCAATATCATTTAACCTTAACCCTGAAGTAGCCCCATCCACCTTAAGCCTCGTCGGGTACCTTTTGCCCTTGAACCAAAGATTGATGAGCAGCTCGACAAATTAATAGCCCAGGGTGTTTTAGAACCAACTGACCACGCTCGTTGGGAAACCCCAATTGTAACACCCATCAAACCAGATGGATCGTTAAGGATTTGTGGGGACTACCGGGCTATCCTTAATCACGCCCTTCAACAGAACACTTACCCGGTGCCAGTGGTACAACACCTTCTACATTCCCTGGGGGGTGGAAAAGTCTTCGCTAAACTGGATTTAGCACAGGCGTACCAACAACTGCCTGTAGATAAAAAAACCGCAGAGGCACAGACGATTGTTATGCACCGAGGCGCCTTTAAGTGCGACTGACTCCAATTTGGAATGAGCGTAGCTCCAGGGATTTTTCAAAGTCTGATGGAGAGACTATTGCAAGGGATCAAAGGGGTCGTGCCATACTTTGATGATGTTTTAATTGCTGCCCCGAATAGAGAAATACTAGAAAAGCGTCTTAAAATGGTCCTCCAGAAATTTAAAGACTCCGGTCTCAAAGGTTAAAAAAAATAAATGTCAACTGTGTACTGATAAAGTAAAGTTCTTGAGGTACCTAATCAATAGACAAGGCATTCACCCCACTAATAGCAAACTAAGGGCAATCAAAAATGCCCCAAGACCCAGAAATAGGACTGATCTCCAGCTTTCCTGGGGCTCATTAATTTTTACAACATCTTCTTGCCCCAGAAAGTGACCGTAGCTGAGCCCCTACATAGATTTCTCGACAAAAAAGCAACCTGGGTCTGGGGACACCGCGAAGAGCACACATTCTGACAAGTGAAAAACTTACTAACTTCCAATGCTGTTTTAATGTAGTATAACGAGACTCTGCCTTTAACAATTACATGTGACACGTCACCGTTTGGAGTAGGAGCCATTTTGAGTCATGTGTTACCAAATGGTAGTGAGGCCCCTATTGCCTATTTTTCAAGGACCTTATCAAAGGCTGAACGTAACTAGAGACAAATCAACAAAGAGGCTCTTGCTGTTGTATCTGCTGTGAAACGGTTTCATGAATATGTGTATGGACGAGTTTTTACTATTGTTACCAACCACAAACCTTTGCTAGGGATTATAGCAGGAGACAAGCCAACCCCCTATATATTGTCACCTAGAATGACTCGCTGGTCGGAGTTTTTAGTTGCGTACAACTATAAATTACAACACCGTCCGGGGAAAGCCATTTCCCACGCTGATGCATTGAGCCATGCCCCACTTCCAGAAACCATCAATGACCCAGCTCCAACCCTTACGACACTCCAGATTGAAACGCTACATTCACCACCGCTAACAGCCAGAGACATTGCAATTGAAACAAAACGAGATCCTGTCTTAGCGTGAGTTCTTAGCTGCGTTGAAAGAGGATGGCCAATAGAACAAACCTTTGACGATTTCACCCCTTTCAGAAACCAGCAAACAGAACTTTTTTTGCAAAAAGGCTGCATCCTATGGGGAGATAGAGTCGTCATCCCAGAGCGGTTACAACGAGCAGTATTGAAAACATTGCATGATGGTCACCCCGGCATCGTGCGTATGAAAGCGCTCGCACGAAGCTACGCATAGTTGCCGGGCATCGACAAACAGATTGAAGCCTGGGTAAAGACTTGCTTAAAGTGTCAAGAAGTCAGCAGTGCCCCACCTTGAGCAACTCCAACAGAATGTGAAACCCCCTGGGGGCCGTGGTCCCACATCCACATTGATTTTGCGGGACCTACTAAAGGACATACGTTCCTCCAAACAGTGGATACCTATTCCAACTGGCTTGAGATCCACGAAATGAAGAATACTACAACGGAGTCCATCATCCAAAAATTGAACAGGCTATTCGCAACGCACGGGCTGCCAGACGTTCTGGTCTCCGACAACAGACCCCAGTTCACCGCCCTGGTGTTTGAACAATACTTAGCGGATCAGGGCATCCGCCATGTGCTACCTTCGCAGTGAACCCTGTGGCTAACGGCAGGGCCGAGCGCATGGTACAATTTGTTAAAAAAAACTCTCCACAAAATGGACTATGGGGAGATTGACAAAAAAATAAACAGAATACTCCTACTCCAACACATCACTCCATACAGCGTCACCAACAAGACGCCAGCTGAACTGTTGATGGGACGCAAGCTCCGTTCCCACCTCGACCAGCTTCACCCTTCCTACGAGCCAGAGAAACCCTGTGAATCTAGAGGAAAATGCCGCGAGTTCAAGATAGGAGACTTAGTTTTCACTAAAAACCTCTCCGGCGCACCATTATGGGTCGAAGCAACCGTAATTCAAACCACCTGGCCCAGATCGTACCGTGTGCAAACCTGTGATGGAAAAATATGGAAACGCCATGTAGATCAGCTTCGCTCTAGGCTACAACCCAGTTCCCGTGACTCCTGTGACTCCCAAACTGAGGGGGGAGGGAATGTCGAAGAAACCGAATTTGAGATGGTGGAAAGCAGAAGCAAAGGAAGTCAGCAATCGGGCGCAATAAATGAAGATGAATCAGGGAGGGGAGTGTCCTCGCCACAGAGGAATACCTCAACGGAGGCTAGCCCGCAAAGATTGGAGGACAACAACAATGACAGAATTAGCGGCACTGAGTCGTCCAGTGAGAATGCGGAACCACCTGTACCAGATATGTCTAAAAACGTCCCACTGAAGCCGGACTGCAGACGGGAACCGGTGGGACAGCGCAAATCTAATAGACAGTTAAAACAACCTACATATCTTAGGGATTACGTCACTGCACCCCTCAAACGGAACCCAGGGGGAAGGGGTGTTATGAACTAATAAAAGCGCTTAAATACAGTTTAACAACGCTTAAAGAAAAAGCAGGGTTCTATCGGATTGGTCTGTTCTGGAGAATCTGATTGGCTGTTAACGGGCCACTCTCATTGGTTCCATGGTTTAACACTTCCATGTTCTCATTAGCAAATAGGTCATCAGCCTGCCCTATAAAAGGGCTGCTGCTGCCCTGGGTTTTTGCTCTGTTCAGAATGATTAATAAAGAGTTGAAGTTCACTGTTCACTGCCTCGTCTCCGTTCCTTGCACCCATGCGCAGAACTTAACACCTAACAGACCCATTTGATAAATAAAATGCACACATATATCTTGTTTTACACAGAAATGCTAGTTAAAGCTTTAAGCAGTTCATACACTTTAGATAAATTAGTAAGAAAACCAACTTCTTGCTTATTTTTGTTGTCATTTACACACAAATTGTATTCAAATGTATTAAGGAAAAACTGTCTTGGTTTTTTGTCCCTTTCCAGCAGTTTGTTTCACTTTCCATAAGTGCAGAGTTCACTTTTTTTCCCCAGATCAATCTAGTTGTCAACAGAAATTGACCAAGTTGTTTGTCACTTGATCCTGACATTGGGGCTGAGAGTCACTCAATTTGCTAGGACTAGAGTTCACAGTCTCCTGGTTTTTAGCCTGGTGCTGTAACCACAGGAATAACTTGGTAGACAGCCACAGAAGTCATGTAAGTCATTATCAAAGGTGGTATTCAGCAGTTTCTGACCAGTTTTGGAGAACCAGTAGCAGAAATTTTGAGTAGTTCGGAGAATCGGCAAATACCACTTCTGACTGGAGATTTTACAGTATCCTTCCCCTGCCATGCCCACCAAGCCACACCCACAGAACCAGTAGTAAAAAAATTTGAAACCCACCACTGGTCATTATGATGATACAATTATATAAGAATCAGATGACATAGAACTTATTTAAACATCCAGAAGTTTTCCCAGGAGAGGTGATGTTAATTTTTTTTGAAAGTCCTGGTAGAAATCCTGCAGAAAACATTTGCTCAATACTGCTGAAAGGATCCATGCACAAAGGGCATTTACTTTTGGAACAAAGATATTTTAAGCATAGCTCCATTCTAATACTGCTAAGGGGAGGGTATCAATTATAACTTGCCAGTGGGGATCTGTTCCATCATTTTTTGCATTATTTTTATGTTATTTCTTCATGAAACTTGTGTCTTCCATCTTGTGAAGTTTGAAAATAAGATTATTGTCCCAACTCTTAAGTAGGATGCAATGTGCATAACAAATTATCTTTTGAGGCAATAATAATATGGTTGCAATGATACAGATGGTAATAATGTTTAGAAAAAACAAAGCAGGATTGCAAACCATTCCTGTGCTTCCATTCAAGAAAACTTGCTCCCATCATTAAATGTTTTTTTAAACAAACTTTATTAATTTTTAAAGACATAAAACACACAAACACACAGAAACACAAAACATAAAAACATTTAAAAAAATCTCTTTTCTGAAAGTTGCTTAGTCCCGGGTTAAAACTCTTGGTACAGACACAAATTCAAATTCATATTCATTTTGCATACCATTCCATATCTTATCAACATTTTCAATTTTCTATATAGCTTCTCTTCTCTTTTAAATTTTCTTAATTTTATTTTATTTCTCTCATCTCGATTCGAATCATAATATTTATTATTCTTTGTCTGTTCTATTTCCAGCTATCCATTTATCTTTCTTCTTTTTTAAAAAAACTTCTCCTGTAGACAAATTGGAGTATGATGCCTTTATCTCTTCCCCCTATATTTATAATACTTAATACTTAATATAGAATGCATAACTTACATTGGGATTCTGTCTGGTACATTCTAAAATTATACAATATTATCAATACCAATACAAATCTATTCATTAATATTAATATTCATCTATATTTTAAACATTTAGCACATTACTTTTCAATTAAATCACATACTTTTATGGAAGCACCTATTTTCCATAATTATTTCCCCCCCCCCATCACGTATTGTAAATCATTATTTCATTAAAATGTTCCCACTCTCCTACTTCAAATCTCTCATTTCAGAAAAATTTCACTGATAACATAACCTAATCATTAATATTAACAATCATTTATATCTTAAGCATTTTACCCATTTCAATTAAATATCATGCCTTTATGGGAACACTTATGCTTTCCAAAGTTATTCTCCCCCCCCCCCACATCACATATCTCAAATCATTGTTTCATTGGATTGCTCCCCTTTTCTTAACAAAAATTTCAATAAATTATACTAAATATTTAATCACATTTAAAATTGCATATTATTTCCAATTTTTTAAAGTTATTTCTAAGTACAAATGTAAAAATACAATCTTATGTACCTTTCTAGAATCCCTTTTTCAATAAAATTTACCCATTATCTCTAAAAAGCTTTTGTTTCTTTGCATCTTGCTCCCCACTATTAAGATTTCTCATCCCTTCCTTTCTCCCTTGCTTATTCTTCTCCTTGTCCTCTTTAACCCTTTGTCTCTCCACCTCCCTTTTATTCTGCTTTCCTCCTTTCTGTTGTTTTCTAACATAATATCTCCTTTTCACCTTATTCTTCCCTTTTTTGATTTTCCAAATATTAAAGTCTTCTTTTCCTTTTTCTCTTCCTCCTTTCCTTCCCCGACCAAAGTCACTTGTTCATCAAAAATGGCTTCTTCTTTGTCCCAATCATCCTGCTCTTCATTCAGCTTTACATAAGTGCAAACCGCCATTTCTAAAAATTGAAAAAGAGTACCAAAAACGTCCTTCCCTTCTCACTTTTTTTCATATTTTTGATATACAAGTTTCAATCCATCCACAAGTGATGCCATTGTGTAGAGAAAAAGTTTTTCCAAACAACCACCCAAGTGCTTTTAATCAGAAATAGTTCTCAGAAGTTCCAAAATCACCAAACAATCCAAACAATCATTAAATGTTTTGTTGTACATTGGCTGTCTCTAAAGACAGACATTTAGTAATTCCATTCTGCAAGTAAGGCTTATGAGGAACCATTGAAAGTACTGGGTGTGGCTAATTTGAAGAAGAAAAAGCTAAAGGCTAAAGGAAAAAAGCTATGGAAAGCTATCACATAAAAGATGGAACAAAATGGTTCTCTCCATTTTGGAGGACAAAACAAAAATCAGTGGGTATAAAGTCATAAAGTGTGAATACTGGAAACTAAATTAGACTGAACCATTCAAAACGTTATTATACTTTATTTGGTTAAAACCAGTGTAAAATCAAATCCACCTGGTCTAAATTATCCTAATCAGTTCAAATCAGAACATTTTGTTTTCAGTATTACCATCAAAACTTAGCTATCTGCATTCTGAATATGCTTCAGGATAATATTGTAGAATAATGGCAAGTGATAAATTTCTATTACTTAAAAGTCAGAGTTTGCATTAACAATGCAAATTTTAAAATTGTATTTAATTCTAATTCTTATTTGATATTACAAAGCTTGATTTCCTATTTTATTATCTCATTCAACCAGGGATTTATTTTTTTTTCATTTACCTATAAAAAACAGCCTCCTAGCAGAATTATATAAATATTTACATAAACAAAAGTTTTCTTGTATAGGAGCTCCATAAAGCTAAACTAAATAGCTGACAGTGATTGCAGTTTATAACAAACATATAGCCTTGTTCAGAAGATTGCTTCAGAATCTGGGGGAATTCTATTCCATAACCAACTTGGTGGTACTTCTCTTAGAATGAGATACTTAAGTAGAATTTAGACAAAAATTATGCCAACGATGCTGCACTCGTTCAACAAACAACTAGTAACCAACAATACTGGATTTAAAAACTGCCTCAATCTCATCTTCTTCAGTTTGATTTCAATTTACGGAATACAAATTAAAGAATCCTTTTCCAACAGTGACCACGGCATGATTGACTTTTGTCTCAACATATGTCCACACAAAAATCAACACAACAATGTGATCCCCAATTATAACTTCAAAAAAGGCAACTATGATCTTATAGACAACTGCCTCTCATCCCTTGATTGGCAATTTCTATTCACTGGATGCAATACTGTTGAAGACCATTACAACATATTTTTACTTGAAGTCAAAAGAGTAATCAAACTATATGTACCATTAACAACTCCCAAAACCAGAAAAAACAAATTATCCATAATAATAAGGAAGCTTAAATCCAAAAAGAGATCACTTTGGCGGAAAAACAAATCTGGTCATGTTGCCAACTTCAAAAGCTGGCACAAAAATTTATGCCACCAGATAAAGACTGAATACACCAATTATCACCTTAAACAAGAGGAAAGACTTCTACACACCAATTCTACCCATGCTTTCTACAATTGGTAAAGACTGCAATGACAACACCATTAAAGCCAACATCTTTAACACATTATTTGCCTCAGTATTTGTAAACAGCAATGGATCATGCCCAGTATTTCCTAGCCGAACCACAGAAAACTACAATGATGTAATACATATCAATTTTACAGAAGACAATGTTGCAAAAGCACTACGCAATCTAAAACCATCTCTATGGTCTGGACGGAATATGTGCCTACTTCTTAAAAAAGCTATCCACTGCCATAGCCAAACCTCTAAGCATAATATTTGAAAAATCTTTCAGGACCAGCTCCTTGCCAAAGCTATGGTCACAAGCCACAGTCATCCCCATCTTCAAAAAAGGAGACCTCAGCCTAGTTGAAAATTACAGACCAATCTCTTTATGCTGCATCACCTGTAAAGTCATGGAATCAATTATTAACCAATTCATTATCCTCCACTTTGAGACAAACAACCTACTCTCTAATAAACAATTTGGTTTCAGGAAAAAACTATCCTGTAATCTGCAACTCTTACACTGCAAAAACATATGGACTACACAACTCAATCAGGACAAAGCAATAGACACAATCTACATAGACTTCTGTAAAGTCGTTGATTCAGTGGTACACAACAAACTACTCCTAAAAATAAAATCTTACAGTATCTCTGGACAACTGCATAATTGGATAGAAGGATTTCTGTCAAACAGACAACAAATGGTTAAAATTGGGAGAGTCCTATCAAATTCTGTACCTGTCAACAGTGGTGTCCTCCAAGGCAGTGTTCTAGGACCAAGTCTCTTCATACTCTACATAAATGACCTCTGTGATCATATTAAGAGCAACTGCATTCTCTTCGCTGATGATGTAAAGCTATTCAACACCACAGACAATACTGCTACCCTTCAAAAAGACCTCGATTATGTATCAGAAAGGTCAAACAAATGGCAACTTCAAATCTCAACAAATATATGCTCTGTCTTACATATTGGCAAAAAAAAAATCAGAAAATAAGATACAGGCTGAATAGTCAAGACCTTATTGATGATCCAAACTCTGTCAAGGATCTTGGAGTACTCATCTCTAATGATCTAAGTGCTAGAGCCCACTGTAACTACATAGCCAAAAAGGCATTAAGAGTTGTTAACCTAATATTATGTAGCTTTTTCTCTGGTAATATTACACTACTAACTAGAGCATACAAAACATCTGCATACTCAAATATAGCCCATCAGTCTGGAACCCACATTATGTATCTGATATTAACACAGTTAGAAAGTCCAGAAATATTTCACAAGAAGAGTTCTCCATTCCTCTACTCGTTGCAGAATACTTTATGCCACCAGATTGGAAATTCTAGACCTAGAAAATCTAGAACGCCGCCGCCTTCGATCTGATCTAAGTATAGTATATAAAATCATACATTGCAATGTCCTACCTGTCAATGAATACTTCAGCTTCAACGATAACAATACAAGAGCAAACAATAGATACAAACTCAAGGTTAATTGCACCAAACTTGATTACAGGAAATACGACTTCAGCAACAGAGTGGTCAATATCTGGAATATTCTACCTGACTCTGTGGTTTCTTCTCAAACCCCAAAAACTTTAACCTTAGACTGTCTACTGTTGACCTCACCCCTTTCTTAAGAGGTCTGTAGGGAGCATGCATAAGTGCATCAACGTGCCTACTGTCCCTGTCCTATTGTTTCTTTTATTTTTCTTATATGTATCCATGTATTCATAAGTATGTATATACTTATACCTATTATCTTGTAAGCAATTGACAAACCAAATAAAATAAAATAAAATCTTGCTGACAAAGGTTTTTAAAACAAAGCTATGGTTTTTTCCTGTAGTAATTTATGGCTATGAGAATTGGACCATAACGAAGGGTGAGCACCAAATAATTGTTGCTTTCAATTTGTGATGTTGGAGAAGGCTCTTGAGAGTCCCTTGGATTGCAAAGAGTGCAAACCAGACTTAGTGACTGAACAGCAACAACAACAACAACAAACAAGTTTTCAAATTCATTAAAATCCTTCCTCAATTAGGATGTTACTAAAAATAAGGTTTGTAACAAGGATGTTACAAAAACAAGAACTTCTGAAACCTGGACTTGATCTAACAGCAATAAGGTTTGTTATATCTCACGATGTTTGTTCATCAATGGCAGCATGTCTAATGCATTTGTTAGTGGTAGGTATAAATTGGTAGCGGGTTTGTCTGAGAATTACAAAACAATACTAGGCTTTTCCCTCATTTTTCCTCATTTTTCCCATCCAGCTAATCACAATGATATTATATGTACCCTGACATCACTTATCCACAGCAAAGATTTATGTCTCCAGTGATGAAGGCACATAAGCTGTTAGCCCCACCTCAACTAAGGCAAAGTTCATTAGAGCCAGGTTTAGCTGAGAATTGGGAGCAAAAAAAATCTTCAAGCTCTTTTAGCAATTTTTGTATTTCCGGTTTTCAGTCACCAAAACTGTTGGTATTAACATATGGCAAAATACCCATAGACATAAGCAATCATAAAATTGGATGTTCAAAACTGAACTCCACTGACTTCAGAAGAGTTTTTCTCATTATGTATGCTAGAGTGGATATCAGTGCATAGATTAAAATTGCTGTGGGAAATCAAGTGTGATCTCTCTCTCTCTCTCACCTTGTGCTGATTATGTTAATCCTGGGACCTTTCTTACTCCAATAATCAGGCAGATGGAGTAATATATCAGCAAAAAAAGCACACACAAAAAATCAGCTTAGAAAACTTCTTGAAAAATCATGGGAAGCATTTTATCTACTTACTCACTTTTAGAATATAAGCAAGCCAAGTTCTTTTATTATCGTTGCTGTCTTTTGCAGTGGCATGAGAAGTATTTAGAGAAAGATGCTTCAGATGATGTGCCAAGTTGACTCATTGCAACCATCACAATGATTCCGTCCATCACTGCTTAATGTCGACTGTATCTGACAAATGTACATCATACCTGCCAGCCATTTGGATAACAGGGATAATGCTGACAGGTTGTCTTTTTGTTTTCTATTCAAACTGTATCTCAAGATGAATGTTATAAGTCTCTTTCATTGATAAATGCGGAAGCTGAACATTTAACAATTATTCAGGCCTGTAGATTATAACTTACACTTCAACTATTGTTTATGCAGTTCATCATTTGTACAAGATTTTGAGTGTAAAAAGTCATATTTTTTCATATTCTTTTGATATAATGTCTTTGAAGTGAGGTTTGATTTATTTGGGATTTTAGCCAAGATTTACATTCAGGGTTTATATAAGTACATTCCAAAGATGATCTTGATTTCCTTTTAATATAGCAGTACATCCTTTGGCTTGCATATTTAATAATTCTTTAAACATAAATATATATTACAGTAGGCTGTATAGTATAGGCTATACAATTTTATTAAATAAAGTTGATATTTTCTTTGTACGGTTAAAATGGAAATTTCTTTTCCCAGTCTAATGTCATAAATACCTGAGTATTCTTACTCAGTTTCTTACTCTGAAAAATGATTTGATTTGATGCTACTGGATGAAGGTAATAATGTAGACTATATAAAGTTTTGTAGCTTTGGCTAGTTTTTTAGTTCTTGTAAGATTTCTCAGGGAACTTTCTAGTTTGAAAATTTGAACATGTCTTTTGATACAAATAAAAAATTAAGGAATATCTATAATTTAGAATAAGCACAATCTAAAACAAATGTGATTAATATCCATTTGATTCCAAATCTGAATCACATTTTGAAAGGTCTTCCTACATTTGCTCCATTATATTATTTTAAATGAATGTATAGGACATTGAACAAATTATGCCCATCAATTTAAAAGGGTTTATTATAATCTATTAACAAGATTTAATTATTAGCTGGAATACTGAACTTCAGATTCAGCTTATTTGTGGATTGTACTATTGAAATCCTAGCAAGCATTCTTTTCATAATAGAGTGACACCCATCTGCTCAAGTAAATAAGAATGTTTTACTATACTACCATAGGTATTAGAGTAAATACATACATAGTTAGGGTACAACTCCAATATATCTATACCTTTATGTTAATTAAAGTATACATATGATTTAGATTCATTAGTTATAGTGGTCCTACAAAGCAGCAGGGTATTGATAAATAAAGCCTGACTTCTCAGGAATGGAGGATATTGTTTATGTTTTATTTTTCTCCTGTTAGAATTTTAAAAATATTCTTATGTCTAAATGTTTTTTGTGTTGATCTAACAGTTTTATTTTCCCTAGAAACATCACAGAATTGGCAGGGACCTTGTAAGTCATCTAGTCCAACCCCCTGCCCCAGCAGACTCTACACCATTCTTGAAAACTTCCAGTGATGAAGCCCCCACAATTTCTGAAGGCAAGCAGTTTCATTGGTTGATAGTTCTCACTGTCAAATTTTTTTTCCTTATTTCCAGGTTGAATTTCACCTTTTTTGGTTTGCATCCATTATTCCTTGTCTGACCTTCAAGTCAGAGATGGTATTCAGCAGGTTCTGACCAGTTCTGGAGAACCAGTAGCAGAAATTTTGAATAATTCGTAGAACCGGCAAATACCACCTCTGACTGGCCCCACCCCCATTTATTCTCTGCCTCCTGAGTCCCAGCTGATTGGCTGGGTCTTCTTTTGTTGCCCTACACAGGAGAACAGAGCTGGAAATCAGATTAGTGGGGTAGGGAGGGAATGGATATTTTGAAGTAACCTCCCCATAGGAATGGGGCGGGAATGGCGATGTTAAAGTATCCTTCCCCTGCCATGCCTACCAAGCCATGCCCACAGAACCGGTAGTAAAAAAAATTGAATCCCGCCACTACTTCAAGTGCTTTGGAAAGGGACTTCTGGTTTGAGCTTCTTTGGTGACAGGCCGAAACCTCATCTCTGCAAGGCTTCGATCCATGCTTGCCACTGGAGCGCCCCGAGCAGCTGGTTTCAGGGCTAAGCCAACCCATAGAGGTGGTGAAGAAGGGGGAGACTGTCTGCAGGGTTGAGGAGAGCCGCATCTCTCCTCCCCAGCTGGCCATTAATCCCTTTCCCGAAGGCGGTTGTAGCGGTGGTCAGAAATGGCCACCACAAAGAAGAACTTGACTGGAAAAGAATGTGCAGGAGGAAGATAAGAAGAGAAAGTTTTGGTTGACCAGGTCAAACAGCAAAAGTAACAAATAAGGTATCCTGGAATTGAAACTATTAAAAAAAACAATGACATTGTTCCCTAAGAAGATTTTTAAGCTGTGAAGGAAAGAGAAAAGGGAAAAGATTTGGGTTTTTTTTTTTTTTTTTGTCCTTTTTGAATACTGACAGCTAAGAGACTTAAGCAAGAAATTGGGAAAAAATCCACTTTGACATTAATAGGCATTTAATGCTGAAAATAAAATGTCAAAGGGATAATAAAGATTTCTGGATAATCAAAAGCTTTTGAAAACAGGAAAGGAGAGAAAAAGAATAAAAGGGCAGGATCTGGAAGGGAGGAGACTGCATGGAATTAAAAAGCACTTAGAGCAAAATCTCAACAAGACTTCCAAAAGATACATTTCAACTGAAATATTGCAACAAAAACCCCAGGAAGAGAAAGTGGAAAAAGAAATAAGAAGAAATAACTTGGGACTATTTGGATTACTTGATGATTTCTGGATTTTGGGTTATTGTATTTGAATGACTAAAACCAATTTGATAGTTGTTTAAAACTGTTTAAAATGGCTCCACTTTTAGAAGAACTGAAAATGGAACTTAAAAAGTACAAAGAAGTTCCACAAGAAGGGAGAGGTTCTTTTGGCTTCGTATTTCAGTTTTTAGAAATGGAGATTTGGAATTATGAGAAACAACAAGAAATGCCTCCAGAACAAGAAGATTGTGACAAAGAAGAAGCCATCTTCAAGAAGATTGCTGTTATGTTCTGAGCATGGGTGCAAGGATGGAGACGAGCCAGTGAAACAGTGAACTTCAACTCAATTTACATGTGAAAACAGCTCAGCTCAATGGCCACGATGGGCCCCTTTATATAGGCAACTCTTAACTTATTTAACCAATGAAAACACAGGGAGCTCTAGCTCCATTAACCAATGGGAGAGGCTTGTTAATAGCCAATCAGATTCTCCTGAATGGACCAATCCGATGTCGCTATTATTGGCCAATCAGAAGTGCAGGGCCAAAACCCTGCACTTTACTTCAAGCTCTTAATGATCTTCATTAAGCATTTATTGATTCACAACACCCCTTCCCCCCAGGTTCCGTTTAAGGGGTGCGGTCACGTGGTCTTTGAGGTAGGCAGGTTGTTTTGATTGTCTATTAGATTTTCATTGTCCTCCTGGTATTTGGCTACAGTCTTGTTGGGATAGGACGTTATCTGGTGAAAAGGGTGCCTCCCATTCCGCATTTGAATTTTTGTCGTCGCTACTGCTTTCGGCATCTCTTTGAGGCGAGGCCACCCCCATTCTGGGTCCATCACGTGCTGCCTCTGAGTGGTCATTACTACTGCTTAAACTTTCTGCCGCTTCGAAATCAGCTTCCTCGCTATCTCCTCCCCCCTTGGTTTGGAAATCAGGGGGCTCGTAGATCCCTGACTGTAGCCTTGAATGCAGCTGATCAATATGGCGTTTCCAAATTCTATTGTCACGACATTTTACACGGTACGATCTAGGACCAGTTACTTGTACTATAGTTGCCTCGACCCACAACGGATCGCCCGAAAAGTTCCTAGCAAAAACCAAATCGCCTACCTGGAAATTGCGACATTTCCCACTAGAACCATGTGGCTTTTCAGGTTCATATGCTGGATGTAGGCGATCGAGGTGGGAGCGGAGCTTCCGTCCCATTAATAACTCAGTGGGAGTTTTATTGGTGACGCTGTGCGGAGTGATATTCTGTAAAAGGAGTATCCGGTTAATCTTGTCTTCTATATCGCCATAGTCCATCTTATGCAAGGTTTTCTTGACAAATTGTACCATGCGCTCGGCCCTTCTGTTGGCCGCAGGATGCTCTGGCGAAGTCAGCGCATGTCGGATACCGCGGTCCACCAGGTACTGTTCGAAGGACAGCGCAGTAAATTGAGGCCCGTTGTCGGATACCAGAACATCTGGTAATCTCTGTGTCGCAAAGAATTTGTTCAGTTTCCTGATGACTGCTTCGGTCGTTGTATTCCTCATTTCATGGATTTCAAGCCAGTTCGAGTAGGCATCCACTGTCAGTAATAATGTGTGTCCCTTGGTAGGACCCGCAAAGTCCAGATGAATGCGGGACTATGGTCCCCTCGGTGTTTCCCATTCGGTTGGGATTGCTTTCAGCCAGGCTTTCTTACTTCCTGGCATTTGCGACAGGCTTTTACCCATGTCTTGATCTGCTTGTCAATACCCGGCCACCATGTGTAGCTTCGTGCGAGGGCTTTCATTCGCACGATGCCGGGGTGGCCATCGTGCAATGTCCTTAGTATCGCTGGTCGCAACTGCTCTGGGACGACAACTCTATCACCCCAAATAATGCAGCCCTTTTGAGAAAACAGTCTCTGGAAGAGGTGCATGGCTCAATGCATCAGCGTGGGGAATGGCCTTCCCTGGGTGATGTTGTAACTTGTAATTGTATGCCACCAAGAATTCTGACCAGCGGGTCATTCTGGGAGATAATATATACGGTGTTGGCCTATCTCCCGTGATTATTCCCAGCAAAGGTTTGTGGTCAGTCACTATGGTAAATGCTCGGCCATACACATATTCATGAAATCTCTTAACTGTGGATACTTTTACAAGGGCCTCCTTGTCAATTTGACTGTAGTTGCATTCTGTTTTTGACAACATCTTTGAGAAATAAGCAACAGGGGCTTCATTACCGTTTGGCAAAACGTGGCTTAAAATGGCGCCCACTCCAAATGGGGATGCATCACACGTGATCGTTAAAGACAAAGTCTGGTTATACTGCATCAGGACAGCATCAGAAGTCAACAAATTTTTACATGTCGAAACGCCTGTTCTTCTCTATGTCCCCATACCCAGGCTGCCTTTTTGTCCAATAAACGATGTAGGGGCTTAGCTACGGTTGCTTTGTGAGGCAGGAAAACGTTATAAAAATTGATAAGGCCCAGAAAAGCCTGGAGATCAGCCCTGTTCCAGGGTTTTGGGGCATTCTTGATTGCCCTGAGTTTGTTATTGGTGGGGTGAATGCCTTGACTATCAATTAAATATCCCAAAAATTCTACACGATCCGTACATAAATAACACTTGTTTTTTTTAACTTTGAGACCTGAGTCTTTAAATCTCTGGAGAACCAACCTCAGGCATTCCTTTAGTATTTTCTGGGTTGGGGCTGCGATTAACACATCATCAAAATATGGAACAATACCTTTTATCCCTTGTAATAGCCTCTCCATTAAGCTTTGAAAGATCCCCGGGGCTACGCTCACTCCGAACTGGAGTCGGTTTCTTTTAAATGCACCTCTGTGCGTAACGATTGTTTGGGCCTCTGCCGTTTTTTTGTCAACAGGCAGTTGTTGGTATGCCTGGGCTAAGTCTAGTTTAGCGAAGACTTTTCCGCCCCCCAGGGAATGGAGGAGGTGTTGCACCACCGGTACCGGGTAAGCGTTTTGTTGAAGGACGTGATTCAGGGTGGCTCGGTAGTCCCCACAAATTCTTATTGATCCATCCGGCTTGATGGGTGTTACTATTGGGGTTTCCCAGGGAGAGTGATCGGTTGGTTCTAGCACTCCCTGAGCTATTAATTTATCAAGCTGCTCATCAATCTTTGGTTTAAGGGCAAATGGAACTCGACGAGGCTTAAGGTGGATGGGAGCTATTTCAGGATTGAGGTTAAATGATATCGGGGTCCCCTTGTACTTGCCTAATTTTTCTGTGAAGATGTCCTGGAATTCATGGACGAGGTCTTCTTCCCAATCGCTGCTGTAGGTTCGGTGAATGCCGGCTACTTCAATTCCAAGTGGAGCGAACCATTGGAGGCCTAACAAACTAGGCCGATCCTTGTCGATTACAGTTAGGGGTAGAAATGCTGTACGGTTCTTAAACGATACCCGTACTCGGCTGGAGCCAACAACCGGGATTCGATTTCCTTGATAATCCTTAAGTATGAGCCTTTGGAACCAGAGGTCTTGCCTACAGATAGTGGGGATGAGCTGCTTGAGGGTCTTCCAGAAAACCATCGAGAGGGACTATCCTGAATCGACTTCCATCAGGCAGGGCTGGTTTTCGATGGCCACTTTTACTCGGATCTTTTTGGCATCCAGAGATGAGGCGTGTCCGATTGTGATCGTTTGGTGAGCTTCTTCTCACTTCGTTGGGTGATTTAGGGTTTTGTTTCTGTAGGAGTGGTTGTTCCATTGGTGGTTCTCGGGTTCTCGC
Organism: Hydrophis major; assembly: GCA_033807585.1. NCBI lineage: Eukaryota > Metazoa > Chordata > Lepidosauria > Squamata > Elapidae > Hydrophis > Hydrophis major. The sequence goes on along the minus strand of CM066331.1, from coordinate 69,530,828 downwards.
ATCACAGGACGACTTCCCGTCAGTTGGCGATAGTTAGCCCCCCTTGAGGGCTGGCTGGGTCCTGGCTTGCTTCTGCAGACCCATCCGATATGGCCTCTTTTCCCACACACATGGCAGAGCGCGTCGAGGAATTTGCATTCAGACCGGGGGTGGCGTGCTCCACACCCGGCGCATTGGTACTGTGATTTCTGGCATTGGTCCCATTCGGACCGAAGTCGACGGACCTCTTCCTCGTCGCTTTCTGATGATGAGTTGAGGTCCTCATGGTGGGCCGTCTCGAGCTGTCCCTCTGACTGAGGTGAAATGTCGCAAGCTCATTGGTGAACCGTGGCGTGTGTGCGGCGCATTTGGGCAGCCGACTTCCTGGTTGCTTTTGCTGCAATACCTTCAGCTATGGCATCTTTAAGGTTAATGTCACCCTTGGCTATTAATTTACTCTGAGTGCCTGGTGCATCTAATCCCAGAACGATTCGGTCTCTTAGGTCTTCTTCCAAGTTGGTGAACTTGCATAGGCCTCCCAGATTCCGGAGATCCATGATGAAATCAGCAATGCTTTCATCCTTCTGCTGACTTCTCTGATAGAATTCATGCCTTCTCACAAGCGTTGGCACAGTCGGTGCATAGTGAGCCCTTAGCAGGGGTTCGAGGACATCCCAGTCCATAGACTTTACTTCTGCCGGTTTTGCTAGTGCCTTGGCCATCTTGAATACGGTTGGCCCGCAATGAGTTAGGAATACCGCTCGTTTCTTTCCGGTAGTGGCATCCTTTAAATTGTTGGTTTCCAGAAACATCTGGAAGCGATCCATATATGAGTCCCAGTCTTCTTGTGCCGGGTCGAATGGATCGGGTGGTATGACACTGCTGGACATGGTTCTGCCGTTGGTGCGTTCAGCCACGTGCTTGGTTATGGTTCTTCGTCGTTCAGTAAGCTCTGATGTCTCCACATCCCATCCTTGTCGCCAGTGTTATGTTCTGAGCATGGGTGCAAGGATGGATATGAGCCAGTGAAACAGTGAATTTCAACTCTTTATTTACATGTGAAAACAGCTCAGCTCAATGGCCATGATGGGCCCCTTTATATAGGCAAACTCTTAACTTATTTAACCAATGAAAACACAGGGAGCTCTGGGAGAGGCTCATTAATAGCCAATCAGATTCTCCTGAACGGACCAATCCGATGTCGCTATTATCGGCCAATCAGAAGTGCAGGGCCAGAACCCTGCACTTTACTTCAAGCTCTTAATGATCTTTATTAAGCATTTATTGATTCACAACAATTGCGACAAAGATTAGAAGCCTAATCTTAGGTGGGGGGAAAAAAAGGAAAGGGGGGGAAAGAGAATGGAAAGTTTAAGATTGGGAAAAACAACTCCAAAAAAAAATACAGTGAAAAATAAGTATAAAATTAGAAAGCAACAGAAGAGGGAAATGCAAAAGAGAGAATTAGAAGTAGAGAAGACAAGGGGATAAAAAGGGGAGGGAGAAGATGAGAGGGAAGAAAGAAAGGAAAAGAAGTTATAAAGGACAGAAACAAAATATAGAGAAACAGGGCCTATTTAGAGATAATGAGTGAAAATTTAATGGAAAAAGGGATTCTGCAATGGTACATAAGATAGTATTGTTATATTAGAAACAGAAATAATTTTAGAAAATATGAAACAATCTATGATTAAAATGTTTGATAAAATAGCTATCGTAATTCAGTGGAATGCTTGTCAATAAATAAATGTAACAAAATGAATATTTAATGATTTACAAAACATATGTGAAGAGAAATAAGGAAAAAATTAATAATGGAGATTATATGTGTCTTTAAGGAAGTATGATATTTAATTGAAAAGAAGTGTTAAGGATGTTAAGATTTTAATGATTATTAATGATAGAACTGAATTGGAATGGAATGAGGGTTTATAATTACATATATTTATAATCTTTTTTTGAAAAAGAATATATTATAAGAATGTACCAAGCAGAATTCGATTCGAAGTTTTGGATTATGTGTTATATTGAAGGTCATAACCTTAAGGTATATATTGAAGTTTAAATAAGAGTTGAATGGATGTAATTAAAAGATATAAAGGTGTCATACTCCAATTAGTAATTACAGGAGAAAATTTGTTTAGCGAGAAAAGATAATATGAAATTGAAACAGAGCAGACAAAAGTATAAATATAATTATTTGAATTGAGATGAGATAATCAAAATTGAGAAAATTAAAAGAGGGGAAAAACTATATAGAAAATGTAGACTAGTATAAGATATGGAATAGAACACAAAAGGGAGCATGAAATTGAGTTTTGTGTCTGTTCAAAGAAGTTCAACCTGGGACCATGCTATTTTCAAAAAAGATGTTTTACTTGTATTTTGTATGTGTGAAAACCCAAATAAAACGTTATTTTAAAAAAAGTGCTTTGGAAAATAGCTTGACTCCCTCCTCTCTGTGACAGACTTCAAATATTGGAACACTGCTATCATGTCTCCCACGATCCTTCTCTTCACTAGACTAGCCATGCCCAGTTCGTGCAACTGTTCTCATAAGTTTTAGCCTCCAGTAATCTTATCATCTTGGTTGCTCTTCTGTGCACTTTTTCTAGAGTCTCAACATCTTTTTAACATACAGTTTACAAAACTGGATGCAGTATTCCAAGTGTGGCCTTACCAAGGCATTATAAAATGATATTAACACTTCACATGATCTTGATTCTTTTTTATAGTGTGATTATCAAAACTGGATACAATACTCTAGGTGTGGTCCTACTGAGGCTTTATAGAGTGGTATTAGTAACTCACTTGAGGAAGATAGATTTATAAAATATTATTTATTTATTGCATGTTTCTTTCCCCATGGAATTGGGAGGGAGATATGATTGCTTGGGCCTTAGTGCCAAAGAGCAAGAACCAGCCTCGGAGAAGCTTTTTTGAGGAAGAGTGATTTATTTATCATTACTAATGTCATTTTTCTTCTTCAAAAGAGAAAAACATAAAATATTGGATTGCAGATATAGTAATGCCCTTAAACCTATGCAAAACTTCCACTGGTGAAATAATCCATGTTTTCAGAAAATATCCAGTCCAGATTTGGGGTCAATTGGAACTCATATCTTGCCGAATTAAAGTGTGAGGTTAAGCTACTTAACCTAAGCAATTGTTACTACCTCTGTTTTTGGCAGCCCTTAGAGTTAGTCCAACAAAGAAGCACGAGCCATAAGAAGTAACACTATTTTTATTGTAAAATAACATTCACAGAATCTGGCAAATCTGAAAGTACATCTCTCCCCTGTCCACTTAAGTTCCAAAAAACTAAAGAGCCTCTCTTCTGAAACATTTGCATGTTTCTTCCTTCTCTTCCTCATCCTCTTCTTCTCCCACAAATGCATTCTCAAAGACCATTACAGTTTTCTTTAGAAGTTTCTGAAATTCCACAGAAAATGGAGATTCTGGAGAAACTAATTATTGCTCCTATTGTCAACTCATAAAATATTTCTATGGCCTTTTTAGAATTGCCAACAGAAAGGGAGGGGGGATAGGGACATGAAAGAGCAGTGTGGCAGCTTGGAAAGTGAAAGCGCATTTCATAAATAGCTTTGCAAAGATTAGGTGACTGAAGTTTCTGCCATGCAAAATTCTAACTGGAGAACATGATTGATGACTCTTGGCTATGAATGTGTCTCATTGGAGAATATGAATTATGATACACGCAGGCAGTGCCGGACATATTAACTCCCAATAAATCCTTTTGAAGTTTTGGAAGTTTGGTTCGAGACTCAAGATTTAATTGGGGTAACTGCCAGAATCCTGACACCTATTTTTTAAAAGGGGACAATAATTTTTCTTACTAACAGAATAGTGGAAGGAAGTTATACAAGGAGCTCAGGATTCTATCCCTCTATCAGCAGCATATTAACTTTGTAAAACTGGACAGAATTAGAACAAATTTCGTATAGTGGGAGAAATCAACAAAAGAAAGACAGAGTTCAAAATTAGGCCACATCTGATGTGGAGTGGAGGAAAATAAATCCAGAGGAATAATCCCCAAAATAATTTCTATAAGAGAGGCAGTAAAGCAGTTATTCCTTGTCTTAACTCCCTCCCCACACCATTTTACATGAACAATACAGAGCAATGAGCTGTAATCCACTTTATTTTTTTTTTTTACTGTTATTCTGGACTTGAATAAGATGCTACGTATAGGATTGTAGGCTCTTCTATTTTCAATTTGTTCTAATATCTTCTCATTCAGAATCAGCCGTGCCATGGCATTTTTATTAGCTAGAATATCAGCCTTGGACACAATGACTGCCTTCAAATTAGAGATAATATTTGAAACTTATGAAGCAAGCAAATGGGGCTTTGATTTGCAATTCATTGTGATCTCTATAAGCTATCATCCAAATCTGCACTAGTTATCCATTTTCAGAATCTCCATTATCAGTGGGAGACGAGACAAGAGAAAAGAAGATCAAGCTGGATGAATGCCATTATAAAATAAATATGAAGACAGATTTCCTAGGCTACTGTTTGATAAGTTTGCTTGGTAAGATTGGTTCCCTGCTTGGTAAAATTTGTTGTTCTATCCAATTCAGCAGGAGGAAATGTTGTGAGTGATTGTTAGAATAGGCTTTGTATGCCGAGTTACACTGTTGGGCAGCCATATAAATTCTATAAACAAACAAATTTAACTATATATTTTCTGATATCATCATATGCATAGCTTTATTTATCTTGATTATAAAGATCCAGACCATTTAGGAATGAGTGACATACAAATAACACTTATAAATAACAAAGGCTCCATTTGTGTACACATATTTAAGAAAGCAAAGGAAAGGTATGGAGCCTAGGAAAAGGAGTCCCTGTGAATTTTAGTCCACTATCTGCAACCAACCATAGGGGGTGGTGCTCATCTCCATTTCAAGGGCCATTGAGCCAGTGCTGTCCAAATATGTTTCCTCAGTCATATGGCCAGGATGGTGTTATAGAGCACTTTTCTTTCCCATTGAACTAGTACCTATCTACTTGCATTTTCTTCCTTTCAAACTGCTAGATGGGCAAGAGCTGGGGGAAGATGGGAGCTCACACCATCACATGACACTCAGGTCTCGAACCCAGACTGTTGCTTTCCAGGTGAACAGCCCAGCATCTCAATCTCCTAAGGTGAGAGAAAACAATTCTTAAAAGGAAAGGGCTGGCTCTAGTAGACCATCCCATATTGGAACCAGCCAGTGAAGCTTCCCTTTCCTCTGTATCAGGGGTGTCAAACTGGTGGCCCATGGGCCAGATGGGTCACATGCAGGCCATGCCCATTTCAGTTCCACAGATGGGCAAACGTTGTGAAATGTCACAGGATGGCAAGTTTGACACCCATGCTCTACATGGATATGGGGCAAGAAGCAGGAGAAGGACAGGGGATGCAGTCTAATCAAGCACCAGTCTAGTTCAGACTAGGCTACAGTTGGTATTTCTGAATTTGGCTTAAACAACAGTTGAAAACAGCACAACAGCTTCAACTATAGCCTGGGATTGCCTTGTAAACAGACAGAGAGAGACATTCTTTAGCAATACATTGTCAAAGCATCTTAGTTTGAATATGTAGCTATATCTTTCCCAGTTTTCATCCTGTGATGCCTTAGAATGAATAGGAAAATTTACTTTACTCTTCCTTTTATACTTCCATTCAGTTCAATTCTGTTAAAATTCCTAAAGCTGTGACTGATAATTAGAAATGTTTTTCTTCTATGATACTATTATCAAATATACATTTTTTAAAACTCTATAAGAATTGCTTTTCAGGCACAAAAAAGACATCTGAGAATAATAAATAGTTCTTAGAGTGTCTTTGTTTAAAATACTTATTTTAAAATATTTTAAATAAATTAGTTATAAATGAGAATGCAAAGCGATTAATCTTGCTAATGGATTTTGCAATAATTGTGGATATGTAGAAAATAAAAAGTGAAAAAAAATGTGGAGGCAGAAAAGCTGCATCTTATTAAAAACTTAAAACAAAAGTTCATTTGTTCAACATCCAGTCCTATCAAATGAGCATAATCCAACCTTGAAAATAATTCCCATGTACAATATAATTTTTTGGGGGTAGATCTCATTGTGTTATTCTTTTATTCTGCGTATACTTTTGACAAATAATGATGTTTATTTGAACAAATGATTATTTTTTATTTGTCTATACTTACTATGCAGAATAGTGGCTTACATATATCCATTTTTACCTCATTTATCACTTTGGAGCATAGTGGTGGCTACTGCAGATGGTGGGTTTGGCTGAATGGCTCATTATTATTAATTACTATTCACAATAAATAATCATTATTGGCCACCAATTTTTTGAAGCCCAGAGACTCAAAAATTTTGAAGCCCAGAGACTCAAAAATTCATTACTCTCAACCTAAAAGTTTGCTCCAAATCAGATATTCTACCAGGCACAAACCTATCATTTACTTTGCAAACCCTGCCTCCCAAAAACATTGTCACAGTTAAATTTCTTTTTCTGCAGAGCAGTTTCAAAGCAATAGGTTCCTCATTCCTAAACTAAAACTTGAAAATTCCTTATGCTTGTCATTTGTGGGGAAAAATTAATGAAACAAAAGTAAGCAGTTACAACCTTACAAATTTTACTACAGCATTTACAATATTTAAAATTCTAAATAGCATCTTTTGTTAGCATTCCAGATATCCAATGGATAGTTCATTATAGTTTATATTATGCAATATATAGTATAAAGTAGTTAACTGTTATTTCTAATAAAACCCTTGTTATTATTTAGAAGTTAAATTTGTAGTTTCCAAACAAACCCTATTGTTGACAAACAATTGTTATGCAACTCATCACATATATTTATTCTATGATGAAAAACATGTTTGAAGTTTGTTTTCTGTTTTATTATTTCATCCCAATCTTTTTTTTAACTTAAACATTAAATAACCAAAGACAGAGTTGCTCATTGAATTGCATCTAATAGCACAGCTCAGTGTTTTCTGCTTGCTTTCTTGTTTTATATATATTTGCCTTAGCATACCAGTAGAGATAACAAAGCTTTAATTAAATGATGTGATCCAAGCAGCTATCCCTGATATGCATTACTGGAAATAATTTCTTTTGCCATTGTTTCATATAATTAACTTTTTGAGGGGAAATTTAGAATCCAATAAATGATCCATCTAGTTTAAGATTGTCAGAACAGATTCATACTTTTCCAGAACTATGAGCCATATTTGATCATGGAATAGCCTGGTTTTTCCATATACCAAGTTTGTGCTTTGTTTCTAAGCCACAATGATTAAAATTGGATCATGTAAAATATAAATCATAGGAATTAGATTTTGGTATTTTAATAATTTCATTTAATTTCAAATATTCAGATCTGAAATATGGAAACTGATAATTTTCTGCAGTGAACCCATGTTAATCTGATGCAGTATAAACATGGAAGCTTATATTATGAAAACTGCAGGTAAATTTTAGGAAACTGTATGGTAAAATAAACACATCTCATAGAACAAAAGCAACAAGTTTTTATGAAAAAGAATTTCTGTTTGATGAGGTAGATTGTGGTTTACATTAGATTGTTTCTTTATAAATGTATTACTTTTTAATAGGTCACATTAGTGACCTATTAGTCACTAATTGTCTTAGTAGCAGTAGTAGCAGTAGTAGTGATAATGACCGTATGGTACGTAAGGACTCTCCTGGTTGTCTAGATAGAACAATGTAATTTGATCTCTTTGATATTCCATTGTTCTTCTCTTTCCTAATTGAGGTTTATCAAAATATCAAAATTTTAAATGAAAACCCATCTGAAATATTAATGAGCAGGAAAGCAGGAAAGCAAAACCTATTCTCTAATAACAATTGTTGATTTGATTGCATGAATGATTGCACTGGGCATTTGCATTATGAAATAGCAAATAAGTTTGATATTAGCAAGTAACTCAATGGAAACATAATGTCTTGCCCTCCATGTGCTTTTTTTAGGGAAAGATTGGGAACCATTAAGCATATTAGTACATTTTTAGTGAAATAAATCTGCCAGCATGTTACCAATTGACTTTCTCTCTCTCTCTCCCTTTCTCTTTTTTTCTTTCTTTCTCTCCCTCCCTCTCCCCCTCTCTATCCATCCACACACAGAGACACAATACACTGTATATTCACAGACACAATACACTGTATCTTTAGGTGAAACTGGAGCAGAAAAAAAACATACTGGCAAGCTTTTCAAAGTGTCTGCCTCCTTTCTTTTTCTTCCTTCCTGCCCATCCTTGGTATTCCTTGATATTCCAACCACAACTGGCCTTAAATGAAAGCTACTCAAGACAAGAAGCCTTGTAAATAAAATATCTGAATTTTCCTCTTACTAAATAAAGCTAAATTCGACATTATATTTGTCTGTGAAACATGGCTCAACGCATCTCTCCCTGACTCCATTACCAGAGTAAGAGACTATCATGTTTATCGATCAGATCATGAAATCCATAGAGAAAGTAGTGTTGCTATTTTCTGTAAAAAGTCCCTACATCTATAAAACATCCAAGTTACCCAGGAACTTGCTATTCCTGAGGCCATCGTCTGTGAACTGTCCTTACATATCACATTTCGGTTCTTACTCTGTTACAGAGCCCCTGATTATGACATCAAACATGCAAACAAGCTAAATACACTACAAACATGGCAGCATCCTGCCCACCCACTTTTATCTTTCTTGGTGACTTCAATCTACCTCGCATTAACTGGAGCCTTAATGAATGTACAACTGAACCCACACATGCAACCTTCTACAATGCAGTACCAAATCTGGGACTAGAACAACTAGTAACCAACAACACTAGACTTAACAACTGCCTTGATCTCATCTTCTGCAATAGTTTGAATTCAATTTACGGAATAAAAATTAAAGAACCCTTTCCCAACAGTGACCACAACATGATTGATGTTTGTCTCAACATTCATCCACACAAAAATCATCACAATGACAGAATCCCAATTATAACTTCAAAAAAGGCAACTATGATCTTATAAACAATGATCTTTCATCCCTTGATTGGCAATTTCTATTCTCTGGATGCAATACTGTAGAAGACCATTACAACGTATTTTTACTTGAAGTCAAAAGAGTCATCAAACTATATGTATCATTAACAACTCCCAAAACCAGAAAAAACAAATTACCCATAACAATAAGGAAGCTTCAATCCAAAAAGAAATCACTTTGGCGGAAAAACAAATTTCGTCATGTTGCCAACTTCAACAGCCAATACAAAAATTTATACCACCTGATAAAAACTGAATGCACCAATGATCACATTAAACAAGAAGAAAATCTCCCATGCACCAATTCCACCTGCGCTTTCAACAATTTTGTAAACAACAAACTAAAAGAATCAAGGTCCATCCCACCCTGAAAGGACCTAATGGTAAAGACTGCAATGACGACACCATTAAAGTCAACCTCTTTAACACATTCTTTGGCTCAGTATTTGTAAATAGCAATGGATTTTGCCCAGAATTTCCTAGTTGAACCACAGACAACTACAATGATCTAATACATATCGATTTTACAAAAGACAATGTTGAAAAAGCACTATGCTATCTAAAACCACCTCTATCTATTGGTCCGGATGGAATATGTGCCTACTTCTTTAAAAAGCTATCCACTGCTATTGCCGAACCTCTAAACATAATCTTTGAAAAATCCTTCAGGACCAGCTCCTTGCCAACACTATGGTCACAAGCCATGGTCATCCCCATCTTCAAAAAGGGAGACCCCAGCCTAGTTGAAAATTACAGACCAATCTCTTTATGCAGTGTCACCTGTAAAGTCATGGAATCAATTATTAACCCATCCATCATCCATCACTTTGAGACAAACAGCTTACTCTATAATAAACAATTTGGTTTTAGGAAAAAACTATCCTGTAATCTGCAACTCTTACACTGCAAAAACATATGAACTACGCAACTCGATCAGGGCAAAACAATAAAAGCAATCTACATAGACTTCTGTAAAGCCTTTGATTCAGTGGTACACGACAAACTACTAAAACTAAAATCTTAGGGTATCTCTGGACACCTACATAACTGGATAGAAGTGTTCCTGTCAAACAGACAACAAATGGTCAAAATTGGGAGCATCCTATCAAATTCTATACCTGTTAACAGTGGTGTCCCCAAAGGCAGTGTTCTAGGACCAACTCTCTTCATACTCTACATAAATGACCTCTGTGATCATATTAAGAGCAACTGCATTCTCTTCACTGATGATGTAAAGCTATTCAACACCACAAACAATACTGTTAGCCTTCAAAAAGACCTTGACTATGTATCAGAATGGTCAAGCATATGACAACTTCAAATCTCAACAAAAAAATGCTGTTTCCTACATATTGACAAAAAAAGTCAGAAAATAAGATACAGGCTGAATAATCAAGACCTTGTTGATGATCCAAGCTCTGTCAAGGATTTTGGAGTACTCATCTCTAATGATCTAAGTGCAAGAGCCCACTGTAACTACATAGCCAAAAAGGCATTAAGAGTTGTCAATGTTAGGGATAACATTGTTTACCCTAACTGGTTTAGGTAAAATAATAAATATGTTATCATGGTTTGTTAGTTAAAGTGTCTGTAACTTTATCTGTAAGAATGTAATTAAGGGAGTGGTTGTAAAAGCACCATAAAAGAAGCAAGGCACGGCAGCTTGCTCTCTCTGGCTTGATGATCCCTAATTACTGGATAGACTGAAGACTGCATTTTTCCCCTACTGGAACAGGAGAGAGAAAGGACTGTTGATTTATCAACTGTGAGAGGACTGATTTATTGTAAGTGAACTGACATTGGATATTCTACACGGACTTTGCTAATTGAATATCCTTGAATGGACTGACGGACTGTTATTTTGACTATGCTATAAAACTCTAAATGGAATAAACTATATTTTTGATAAACACAAGCGTATCTGTTATTTTTACTGTATGTTAACTAACATACAAACTTATCTCACACATTTATCTGTATGCCTATCTGACTAATGCTGCACATTCTGTTTAGCTTGTCTCCTTAACCCTGGTTGGGGAACCCAGGCTTAACACTGGTTATGGGCCCAGAGGCTGCAAAGTCAGTTTAAGTAGGATAAAACAGATTTATGTAAAAAGTGAAAGTTTGTGTTGTTATACATTACAGTAAACAGACAGCTGTGTTTTATTAATTATAGTTTTTATATCCATATAAGAAAACATGGCACAAGTCAATCTACAAAGTTTGTCCCTTATATCCAAGCTGGATGGAACAAACTATGTATCATGGTCTATGAAATGTAGTCTACTTCTACAAAGAGAAGGTCTGTGGAACATAATTGAAAATCCACCAAACGTAGAGGAATGGGATCCAGAGATTCAGGAAGATAGACAAAAGATAGAAGACTTTAAACAGAAGAATGAACAAGCTCTTTGCATAATAGGACTAACACTATCTGACCAGCAACTTGTTCATATCCACGGAGAGCAAACAGCTGTTGGGTGTTGGCAGAAGCTGAAGAGGATTTATGTTCGAGATAACATTGGTGCTCATATAAATCTTACACAGAAGCTTTTCAGGATGCATCTCCAAATGAATGGTGATATGCTGAGTCATTTGAGTACTATAAAAAGTATTTTTCAAGAACTGCACGAGAAAGAACTTATTTTCTCTGAACTACACCAATTCTACATAATTCTATCTTCACTAGACCAAAATTATGATAACTACATCACTTCCCTTGAAATTTTGCCTAAGGAAAGTTTAACTTCAACTGATATCACTGGCAGATTGATTGAAGAGGCAAGAAGAAGACTTGAAAGGGATCAGTTAAGGAGGGAGCAACCTCAAAAAGAAGATATTGAATCTCCTACTGCATACGCAATTAAAAAGTGTTTTAATTGTGAAGGAAGAGGACATTTGACAAAATTTTGTAAAAAAGCAAAGTGCCAGAATGCTGGCCAGAATACTAAAAGTAACCAAAAGAAAAAGAAAAATTTAGAGTTAGCCATGTATATTAATGGAGCTGTAAAAAATAATTTATGGGTGGTTGGTAGTGGAGCATCCCACTGTATAACAAATGATAAGAAAAATTTTCTTAAAATGTCCCAGAGTACACAGCAGATATCGTTAGCCAATGGCTGGAAACTGAAAGCTAAAGGTCAAGGTATAGCATATTGTTCTTTCATAAAAGAAAATGTAAAAATGTTATATGTACCACAACTTAAGTTTAATTTAATTTCAGTTAGAATTTTGGTTAAACTAGGATATGTAGTTACCTTTAGGGGAGATAACTGCATAATTGAAAAAGAAGATAAGAAAATTACTGCATCTTTAAGAGGTGAATTATATGTTTTAAATGATAATGGTTTAGAGGTGGCTAACACGGTTTATGATAATAAGAAACCTCATGATGAATGTATTCACTTGTTAAACCGACGGCTAGGGCATTTAAATTTTAAAATGCTTAAGAAACTGTTCAACTATCGAAAGGAATAAGTTTGAAACCTTGTAATAAGTATTTGCAATGTTTTGCTTGTAATCAAAGCAAAAGCAAGGTCATACCGGCAAATAGAGTTGATGGATTTACTACCAAAGAGCCTTTAGAAGTAGTATTTGCCGATTTAATAGGTCCAAAAAAACCAAGTGTAGGAGGAGCTCGATACATATTAAGTATAATGGACCACTATTCTAGATATGGGTTTTGCTATTTAATGAAGAGCAAAACTGAAATGTATCTAAATCTATTTAATTGGATTAAATTTGCAGAAAGAAAAACTAAAAAGAAATTAGTAACTTATAACAGATAATGGTGCGGAATTTACAAATAATAAATTCCAGAATAGACTTAGAATGTTAGGTATTCAACATAAAAAGTCTGCACCATATAGGCCACAACATAATGCCTTTATAGAGAGACGAGGCCAAACACTACAATCAATGGCACGTACTATGTTGTCTGATTCAGAATTACTTGACAATTTATGGGGAGAAGCAATAATGTGTGGTAATCATATATTAAATAATGTTGTTAATTCAACATCAGGTGAATTACCATTCACACTGTGGCATGGTACAAAACCTGATTTAAGTTACATGCACACATTTGGAGCACCAGCATGGGTGCATATCCCTACACAACTCAGACACAAAGGACAGTATAGAGCTAAAAGATTATTTTTTGTAGGATATGAATCTAATCACAGATCTTATAGATTCTGGGCACCAGGAACATCTAGAGTTTACTGCAGTGCTTGTGCTAAATTCCTAGAACATGTAGGATGGAATAGATAAGAGCAAGATTTAAATAATGAAGTAATTATTGAACCCTACAAAAGGCAAAAAGATCAGACTAGTTATAAGAAGAGTCCAATAAAAGAAGAAGTCCACGAAGAACAAATAGGACCAGAACAAGAGGAAATAGTTGATCAGGAAGAGTTAGATAATCAAGAACAGTTAATAAATGAAAGTCCACCTGTAAGTCCTGTAATACCTAGACGTACGACACGTGTAACTAGACCACCTGATAGGTATCAAGCAAGTATAGTTTGCCAAGTAACTAAAGTTCCAACTAGTGTAGATGAACTTAAGATGTATCCTGCTAAGGATCAGGAGAATTGGCAAAAGGCAATGGAAAAAGAACTAAATTCATTAAAGGTAATGAAAGTATATGAAGATGCTAAATTACCTCCAGGAGAAAAATCCATTGGGTGCAAATGGATATTTAAAGTAAAAACTGGAAATGATGGGACTGTTTCCCATAAAGCTAAGTTAGTAGCTCAAGGATTTAATCAAACTGCATATGATTATGATGAAGTTTTTGCACCAAGTCTTAAAGCAACATCTTTGAGAGCAGCTTTAGTGTGGGCAGCTAAGAAAAACTATGTCATTAACCATTTAGATGTAGAAACTGCTTATTTGCATGCACCATTGCAGCACACTATATATTTGAAAAAGACAGTTATTATAAAAGACAATAAAGTAAATAGTAATGATTGTTGGAAACTCAAAAAGAGTCTTTACGGTTGAAACAATCTGGCTTTGAGTGGAACCAATATATTGTGAAAGAATTAAACAATATAGGTTTTAAATCTGGTTTAGCAGATCCATGTGTGTTTAAAAGAGAAAATAATGGAACGGTGTCATTATTGTTATTATTTACAGATAATATTGCTTTGATAACTAAGCCTAATAATGAAGCTAATGAAATTATATCATTATTAGCTAAAAAGATAAAATTAAAGCATTTAGGTGAAATTAAAAAGTATCTAGGATTGACAATTAACAAAACAAAAAATGGATTTAAGATATCTCAAGAAGATAAAATTTGCCAATTAATTAAAACGTATAAAATGGAACTTTGTAAACCAGCAAAGACTCCAATGAGTCAGGAAGTTTGCCAAACTGATGATCAAAGTCCCAAATTTGATAAGTCTATATATCAATCTTTGATTGGCAGCTTATCATATATAAGCAATTGGTCTAGGCCAGATATAGCTTATAGTGTTAATCAGCTGGCTCGTTTTAATTCGGATCCACATCAATGTCATTGGCAATCATTAAAAAGAATTTTAAGGTATCTTTAAGGAACAATGAACCATGCATTGTATATAGAACCAAAGGGTGATTTGAGTCTTAGTGCCTATGCAGATGCAAGTTTTGCAATTGACATAAACACTAGAAAATCAACATCAGGGATGGCTATATTATTTGGTAAGACACTAATAAGGTGGAGGTCAATCAGACAACAGCATATCAGCTTGTCCACGATGGAAGCGGAATTTTCATGTCTGTCATTACTATGCACTGACTTAATTCTGTACAAACAGTTGTTATTAGACATGGGTATAACTGTTAAAGATTCCATTATTGTGTATGAGGACAACCAGGCAGCCATAAAGTTAGCTACTAATATAGCTGTAAAAACTAGATCAAAGCATACTGATTTAAGATACTTAAATGTTAGAGAATCTGTAAAGAATGGGCTAATTAAATTGGAATACTGCATGATGGAAGAAAACATTGCAGACCAATTTACAAAAGCTCAAGGAGTAGTTAAGTTTAAAGAGAGTTGTAACAAATATGATTTTAAAGATGTAAATAGTTATAGGATTATTATTATTACCTAAAAGGGGAGAATGTTAGGGATAACATTGTTTACCCTAACTGGTTTAGGTAAAATAATAAATATGTTATCATGGTTTGTTAGTTAAAGTGCCTGTAACTTTAAGTGTAAGAATGTAATTAAGGGAGTGGTTGTAAAAGCACCATAAAAGAAGCAAGGCACAGCAGCTTGCTCTCTCTGGCTTGATGATCCCTAATTACTGGATAGACTGAAGACTGCATTTTTCCCCTACTGGAACGGGAGAGAGAAAGGACTGTTGATTTATTAACGGTGAGAGGACTGATTTATTGTAAGTGAACTGACATTGGATATTCTACACGGACTTTGCTAATTGAATATCCTTGAATGGACTGACTAAAAACGATACATGACTAATGGACTGTTATTTTGACTATGCTATTCCTAAATGGAATAAACTATATTTTTGATAAACACAAGCGTATCTGTTATTTTTACTGTATGTTAACTAACATACAAACTTATCTCACACATTTATCTGTATGCCTATCTGACTAACGCTGCACATTCTGTTTAGCTTGTCTCCTTAACCCTGGTTGGGGAACTCAGGCTTAACAGTTAATATAATCCTACGTAGCTTTTTCTCTGGTAATATCACACTACTAACTAGAGCATACAAAACATTTGCTAGACCAATACTCAATACAGCTTATTAGTCCAGAACCCACATTACGTATCTGATATTAACACAGTTGAGAAAGTCCAGAAATATTTCACAAGAAGAGTTCTCCACTCCTCTACTCATTGCAGAATACCTTATGCCACCAGACTCAAAATTTTAGACCTAGAATACCTAAAACTATGCCGCATTTGGTCCGATCTAAGTATAGTATATGAAACATTTCAATGTCTTTCCTGTCAATGAATACTTCAGCTTCAACCATAACAATACAAGAGCAAACAATAGATACAAACTCAAGGTTAATCGCACAAAACTTGATTGCAGGAAATACGACTTCAGCAACAGAGTGGTCAATGTCTGGAATACTCTACCTGACTCTGTGGTTTCTTCCCAAACCCCAAAAACTTTAACCTTAGACTGTCTACTGTTGACCTCACCCCTTTCTTAAGAGGTCTGTAGGGAGCGTGCATAAGTGCATCAACGTGCCTCCTGTCCCTGTCCTATTGTTTCTTTTATTTTTCTTATATGTATCCATGTATTCATAAGTATGTATATACTTATACCTATTAACTTGTAAACAATTGACAAAAATAAATAAAAAAAATAAAAAAATAAAAGAAATATATTCTGTTCAGTCAGAAGATTAGCCTTCAACTTCTTTTTCTATTATATATATAAAAATGGATGTATGTGTGTATATTCCATCATAACTCTGGAATCAAATACTGTGGCAGTAAGACACTCCTAACACCCCTTGTGGGGGAGGAGGAATGCCTTAAAATGGCTTCTACTGTACAGCACAGTGGACTTGCCCTGGTAACAGCTTCACAGTACTCTGTAAAGGGCCTCATTGTGATGCTGCATGAGAGACAGTTCAACAGCGTGAGTCCTGACTACAGGATTTTCCTGTCTAACAGGATTGGGATAAATAAATACCTGGGCAATGCCAGGTTATTGGCTAGTTCAGTATAAATTATAACAAAGAAGCAAAGGCTTTCTGAACAGTCATTGGGGAGAAAGGCTATTGGAGTAATGTAGAGCTTTATGGGTTTTCAGGGGATTCTTCAGTTCAAGGAACATTTGAGGCAAGTCCTTTGCTGAAGGGTGTCCTTCAAACACAAGTCCATTAAACAGTAGAGGGGAAAACTGGCCCCATCTCTCCAACTATTATCTCCACAAGATGCTTTGCAGTAACAAAGATATGTGGAGGTGGGGTCAAATTATGGACTTTTAACTGTGGATTTTTAATGATGTATGCTACCCAGAATCACTGAGTATGAGTTGGATGGCTATATAAATTTGTTTAATACAAAAGCAAACAAACAATGCCTCTGTAATTACAGAGGTGCCTCTGTAATGTGATTCATCCAATCAAATTGAACCAAGCACAATCTACAAGCCTTCATATATCCTTCAAAACATGAGCATAATGTAGGTCTGTATATGTTAACATGTGTCTGATTCATTTGCAGTAAATCAGTAAAGTATTTTGTTTAACAATAGCAGCAATACAATGTCTGCCTTCTCTAAATAATATTGCTGAAATGTTTAAATTTATGATAGCCAAAACTGAATTCTGTTGAGAGCAACAGTGTGCAAAACAAAGTGTGATTTTTGAGCTCTGATCAATTATCTGTGAATATATCTTGTGAATATATCCTGTGAGTATATTAAAAGCAGCCCACCATTTGGAATTAATTGTTTTCTCAATGTTAGTTCAGTAAATTGGAGTTCAGTTTGCCATTTACCCCTTCATTTAATCTGTTGAATCAATAAACATTTGGAGGATAACTATCTTTAAAGTATATCATTGGATACTTGCTGAATTCTGAATTTTAATTGGCTTGAGTTCTGTGTGGTTTGGATTATTATTGCTGCTTTGCTTTGGATATAATTTTTCTTCTGTCAACCAAAAGTCAAATGATGCTTCATGCAGAACCTTAAGCATTTAGGCACAGATTTTTTATTTCTGCTCACAACCTATACTATAATATTAAGCTCATGGTTGATTTAAAGAGAAGGAAGGGAATGGAGGCGAGGAAATGGTGGGAGGACAAAACAGTTGGGGAAAATAGCTGGGCTGCAGGGACAGGAAGTCGGGAGACAAGTTCCCCTCAAATCAGATCTGTAGCTTGGAAGGAGAAATGAAAGTAATCAGTCATGAGATAATGTTCCAGGCACCATAACACTTTGGCTCTAATTGGAAAGCATATTAGAACAGTATTGCTATAATCACATTAATGTGGATGTGTTTTCTTTTTAAGGATCTGTGTTATGGCTCATTATATACACAGAGATGATGATGATATTGATGATGATGATAAATGAGAAGTCTATCCTTTGTATGACTGAGAACTGCAATTTCTCTTTTGAAGAATCTTTTAACATCACAGTTTTTCAGTCTGGATCAGGATTTGGAAATACACACTTCCTATTACAAATGGCATTCCTCCCCCCCATCCCCCCAATCTCTGACAAACATGTAACATCAATTTCAATCTCTGAAAGAGTGCCTTTTAATTGTATTGTAATGACATGTAGTTTTAATGTACCTGATGCTGTAAAATATCTGAAATCATGATAGTTTTTTAGCTTTATTTATTTAGCTTTTTGTAATCCATATATGTTTCTTTTGAATTTTTTAGAATGCAGGCATGCTCTGGCATTAATGAGATTACTGTCATAATCAAAATTATTTGCGACTTGAAAAAAAGATTTTCAGATGGGCAAGTTTTACAAAAATATCAATATGTTTTATTAGTATTCATATTACTGAAATGGTGGTATATCTAGCTTTTTGTTGGATATTTTAGTCAGAACTATAGATACAAAGATATTTTTAATTAATTAAAACATTTAAATAAATCTTACTCCAGTCCTCCCTTTCTTAAATTATATACAGTTTATATATACAATTGATACATAATTACATTTTATCTGTTTTGTGTTTGTGTGCTTAATGCTAAAGATAAGATTTCTTTAACTGATATGTCATAGGTGCATGGTCATTAAACATATCACAGCAGTGGTATGATAAGTCACACTGACACATAAGTCAGCTGGACATGTAAATAGGCTGGTTCAAAACCAAAAGACATCTTGGACTAAAGAGAGTTGCTTGAAAAAAAGGATAAATGTTGCATTTACAGAAGAAAGACATTCACAATTCAGCCTTTTCTGGATTCAAAACTGTAAACCCTCAAAGAGGAATAATAGGGATAGTAGCAGAGATGACTCATCTTGGATTAAGGGAGTTCATATTGGTTTAGGTAACCTTTTTGATTCCTTTCTGTTTGTTTAACATATGAAACAGCTATAGTGTTAACATCCTTTGTGGTGTTAGTTCCAGCACAATTGCATAGCAGCTTAGTCGCAATGTATATTGTTGTATCATCATTTTTGGTACATGTTGAATTATTGTCAATGGGTTTCAGTAGTTATTGATAGGTATCATTTGAGCTAACTATGTCAACTTAGATGTTCATTCCAAATAGAGTTGTGTTCTAACTTTATTCACAACTTATGAAAATGGAAATTTATAGAGATGATTTTGAAGACCACATGAATTGTTTGTTAAAAATTACAGAACCTGGAAGGTTCACTAATTTAATTATGGCATTTAAATGTTATCTGGAATTTCACTGAGTGAAAGAATATCCTATAATTATAAATACTACATTTACCCACCTGATATTTTTTAGATGAACTGGACTTACTGGTTTCAAGGAAGCAAAGCATCCCAATAAATGATTATATAAAAGGAACAAATGCACAAAATAGATTAACTCAAGCCTAAATCACTTTCTAGAGAGTATACTAGATATTGTTATGGATGCATTAGGAAAAAATGTGAAAGAAGCATTAATTTGAATGTGTGCAGGGTTTCCTTTAATTAAATATATATACTAATGCAGGAATTTTGAAATTATTTACAGACAGAAACTGAATGAAATGGAAATTGGTAGATATCTCCTTGGTAAATATATTTCCATTTTTAGGTGGTGATATATATGGAGATAATTTGGGTTGAATTTAGTCAAAACAGAAACCAATGGACATTAAGCTTGTGATACTTTACTTTTCTGATTGATTTCACCTGGCTAGACCTAAGCATGCTTTAACTGGATCCAATCTACAGACTCTAATCCTATTGTTAACTGTACATTAGACCCATTGAGTTCAGTGGACATTTTGCTGAACATGCAGTATATATTTTAGACTGTTGTGTAAGTAAAATATATAACAAAAATAGACTCATCAAGGACTGATGAGAATATGACTACTTAAACTGTATTAGCGTAAGATGTATGCCTTCTGAAACTCTGTAATGGTTAATATTTCATCTCCATTTTCAGGATGGAGCATTTCCTTTTTAATTTATCTCTAAAAGAGACTGATTTTCTGTCAGCAAGATATTTGTTTAACAATTTGTTAGCCACCAGAATACCAAGGATTCTGGGAGACTAACAAAAATCACCCAGATATGATGTATGAGACCTACATTGATGAGATGTGATTAATTATTTGGCATGTACATGTGTATTTCTATGTGTGTGAGAAAGAAATGAAAGAAACATATATAACAATATACATCAATGTATACATGATGATACAACATACATACAATACAATATACAACAATGTATACAATGTTGATGATCCAAGCTCTGCAAAGGACCTTGGAATATTCATCTCTAATGATCTAGATGCTAGAGCCCATTGTAACTACATAGCCAAAAAGGCATTAAGAGTTGTTAACCTAATCCTATATAGATTTTTCTCTAGTAACATCAGACTACTAACTAGAGCATACAAAACATTTGCTAGACCAATACTCAAATACAGCTCATCAGTCTGGAACCCACATTATGTATCTGATATTAGCACAGTTGAGAAAGTCCAGAAATATTTCATAAGAAGAGTTCTCCACTCCTTTACTCGCTGTAGAGTACCTCATGCCACCAGACTTGAAATTCTAGACCTAGAAAACCTTGAATTATGCCGCCTTTGGTCTGATCTAAGTATAGTATATAAAATCATACATTGCAATGTCCTACCTGTCAATGAATACTTCAGCTTCAACCATAAGAACACGAGAGCACACAATAGATACAAACTCAAGGTTAACCACACCAAACTTTATTGCAGGAAATAAGACTTCAGCAACAGAGTGGTCAATGTCTGGAATACTCTACCTGACTCTGTAGTTTCTTCCCCAAACCCCAAAAACTTTAACCTTAGACTGTCTAATATTGACCTCACCCCTTTTCTAAGAGGTCTGTAGGGGATGTGCCTATCGTCCCTGTCCTATTGTTTTTTTTTTTCTTATATGTACCCATTTCATGTATTCATAACTATGTATATACTTATACCTATTATCTTGTAAGTGATTGACAAATCAAAATAAAAAATAAAATAAATAAATAAATTTTGGATTTGGACTTCCGGTTTGCCAGGCTTCAGTGGCGGCAGGGATTCGCGATTCAGCGCGATCCCTGTTGCACTAGCCATCTTGGTGCCTCCAATCCCGACAGGTCTGGAGGATAAGGCTGCCACGTAGAGGCAGCTGAAGATAGGGGGATCTGGATAGGGGTTTTGGGGTGTCACAGACCCCCCTCCCCACCTGGCAAAACCCCTTTTTCTCAAGGCAGTGGAGCAGTGGTCAGTAATGGCCGCCACAAAGAAGCTGGCAACTAGATAAGAATGTGCAGGAGGAAGAAGGAGAAAGTTTGGAAAGTTTTAAAGTGAAAGTTCTTTGGCTGCCAGGATTTAAGATATATCTAATATCCTGAAAACTATGGGGTTTTTGAATGATACATTGTTTCCAGAAGAGATTCTAAAAGCGGCGAATAGTGCTGAAAGGGAAAGTTTACTCTCCTTCCCTACGGAATTAACAAATGGACATTGAAAAATCTGCTTCTTTAAAGAAGGTAAAATTTAAAGCTCTTTGTTAAAAGTGGGAAGGGAGATGACAAAAAAAAAAAACACCTGTATTAAGATTTTGTTGGAGGAGATGCCTTGAAGATTTTGAGACTAGAAGCTAACTGCAATAAGGCTTTAAAGTACAGACTGGGTTCTTTATTTCTTTCCTAACTGACATTACCCCAGGAAGAGAAAGTGTAAAGGGAAGAACTTTCTGTTTTGTTTGGATGTTTGATGACTTTGGGACTTTGGGGAACTGTTTTTTTAAGTTTTGAAACATCTTGGTTGTTTTAAGAAGAAGAAGAGGGGGAAAAAAAAGAAGAAGAAGAAAGGTTTACAATGGTTCTATCTATTGATGAACTAAGAAAGGAATATGGAAAAACGAAGGAAGAGGACTCTTTGGGAGATATCTTTTACTTTTTAGAAATGGCGCTTGCTACTTATCAGCAAATACAACAACAAATGGAGAAAACAAAAGGAGGAGGAGGAGGAGGGGGAGGAGGAGGAGGAGGAGGAGGAGGAGGAGGAGGAGGAGGAGGAGGAGGAGAAGAAGAAGAAGAAGAAGAAGAAGAAGAAGAAGAAGAAGAAGAAGAAGAAGAAGAAGCCATCTTTAATTAATTAAATAATTTGACTAAGAAAGAAAAGAGAAAGAGAGGAAGGAAAATGAAAGACTTAAGACTTAAAAAAACATCCAAGAAAGAGAAAAATGAGATGCAAAACCAATACAATGCCAGAAAGCAAAAGAAAAGAGGAATACAACAGAGAAGGGAAACTAAAAAGGTGGAGGTTAGGAGGGTGTGTGTGAAAAGACGAGGTGGGATAAGAAAGGAAGGGGAAAGGGGAAAAAAGCCACAAAGGTATAAAACAAGATGGGAAAAAGAAATTTTTCTTTAGGGACAAAGGGTAATGTATAATTTATTTAAAAAAAAAGGATCTGCAAAAGTACATAAGATAGTATTGTAATATTTGTTGTTGTTTTTTAAAGTTAATAAGTAGAATGTACTAAGCAGAATCAGATTGGAAACTAGATATTATCCTAAATGTTAACTTAGGGGATAGAAAGGCATCATACTTCGATCAGTGATCTCAGGAGAAATCTTTCTTTTTTATATTAAAGAGATTGTGATAAATGGATAATTGGAAAAGAATGGACAAAAGATACAAGTATAATGATTTAAAGTAAGATGAAATAAATAAAATAAAATTAAGAAGAGTGAAAAGAGGGGAGAAGTTATATAGAAGATATAGAATGGTTAATAAGATAAGTAATGATATATAAGATGAGCATGAATTTAATTGAAGTCCATACAAAGAGAGGTATTCTGGGGCCAAGCCACTTCCTAAAAAGAAGTTTTATGTTTTTGTGTGTTTATGTTTGATTAAGAATTAATAAAACCTTGGAAGACGAGAATATTTGTAAACAAGTCAGATGAAAATATAAATATGATGGTTCTAAAATAGATGAATATAGAAAAGAAATGTAATTGAATAAAAGTAAAGAGAAATAATGAGAAATTTGCTAAAAGATATTTATCTGTCTATAAGGAAATGGGATAAATTAGAATTATGCTGTATAAAATAATTTACAATGGAAAAAGGTTTTATGTTTGTAATGTTTAATGATGTTTTGTTTGTCTTTAAAACTAATAAAATTTGTTTCAAAAAAAAAAATAAAAAATAAAAAATAAATTGTGTTTTCAACAGCCTTGAGCTCAGACCCATTAACAGACATCTTTTAGTCATGCAAGAAATTTCTAAGAAATAACTGGGTAATTTATTTCTGAACAATTTATTTCTATCTTGACAAACAAGTCCTTTGGGAGTCTATCTCTCATCACTGTTGATGGTCTTGAAGATTTTCTGTTAGTTTAAATTAGGTTTTCTAGTAAGTAGATGATATTAATTACATTTTTTTGAATTCAGATGCTTTAAAGGAGACTTTCTACCCAAACCATTTCAATCCTGCCAATAAAAGGACTAAGTGGAGCAAGACTGAGAATTTCTAAGCATATTTTTTAAAGCAAATTGCTTTTTATCAAAAGCAATGAGGCGCTAAATCCTTCTATATCAAATCCTTATTGCATTGCAGTTTGTGAATATCATTGTTTAATGCTAATTATACACTCAGACAAACTTTTCTCCCCATCTCTTGTTTCCCAGTTCCTGCAATTCTAAACAGGTTCACCAATTTTGCTGTTTGCTACAAAATAAGAAGAGTTGTCCTGCCTTAGGTTGATGGACCATCTAATCCAGCATACTTGGATTACAGCAGGGATGAGATGCATTCAGGAAAATCAGAAGCATGGGTAAGAGGATGATAATACAAATAAATAGGGAATATTTAAGAAATACTGTCTTTGACTCCTGTAAACAGCTGTTGTGATTAGAAACCTTTGACAATATGATTTGCCATGAATTTTGTATTCCCCATTTAAAACTAATCTGGCAGCCATTATGTCATCTGACATCAACAAATTTTATAGTTCACTATATATTATGTAAACAAAAACCTCCTTGTGATTCTCCTTTCATGTAGTTTTGGGGGATGTGCCCAAGTTTTAACATTGTGAGACAAGGAGAAAAATTCTTAGTATATATTTTCTGCAGCATCCATGATTTCACATACCTTTCTCATACCCCTGAAGTTCCTGATGCCTTCTGAGCTTGGTTGTCTTCTTGCAGATGTTTTATTACCAAACTACATAACATCACCAGTGCTAAAAGAGAGTGGAGTTTGCTGAAATTTTATATACTAGGGCTTGCCCTGTCAATCTTGATGGGAGTGGTCTTGGTGTTTCCTTGATTAAGCTGTTAGCTTATTTGTCAAGTTGGTAATTCCTTATTTTTACTTCTTAATCTTGGTGGTTATCTCTTCTAAGTGAGGAAGTGCTTTGGTCTTTTTGCTTTCTTTTTTCCTTTTTGATTGTCTTTTGAATGGTATATAGATGTTGTTTATCACCCTTCCCAACAAGGATGTAAGTGATGCTTGATAAGTGGGGGAGGAAGTGCAGGATTGCGAGAGTGGCTGGAAAACTGTCACAAACTGTTGAAACTAAAGATCATGTTTCTTTCCCTCAGGAGTCATGGGTCCCACATTTTGTACACCCGTAAATTAGCCCTTTGATAAAAAATAGGTTGTCTTATGATGCACTGTTTGTTCGGTTAAAAGTCATGACAACATGTATTTTAGTAGTATGTAGATTGCTAGATTGGCAATTAAACTATCTCTTTCTAATGTCAGGTATTCTTGCAGTACATTTCTGCATAGAAACCATAGAAACCATTGAAGTAATGTGACAAGTTTCAAATACTAAACTTCAAACCATAATTTTTTCCATCATCCACTCTATTAACAAATAAGCTGTTCCACATGCAATAGCTTTAAGGCTGCATTTGGTATACAGAGAGAAATGGAAGACAAAGCCATTCTATCAGCTTTGCAGAAATAAGTAGCTATCTTATGTACCCATTGTCTATAAGTTGATGGCACTTTCCTGATGGCTGTTATTTGGAAGCCATGAAAATAAGTGATTTTAATAATGTTCACTTCCATCCTCCATCTTCCATTACAAATTCAGAAACTGCTTTTCCTCAGTGGCAGCTGGGAGAAAAGGAGCTTCATGTGGAGAGGAGATGGGTTAAAACTTCCTTTCCTTTTGATCAGGAAATGAAATCTTATTGTTCCTTGTAGAATAAAGTACTTCATGATGATAAAAGAGAACAGCTGTAGTGAGGCGCCATGATTATTCAGATCACTGTGTTCTTTTAAGAATTATTTTTATTTTTTTTCTTTTCTGTCTGCTTTACATTTCTGTAGCTATTTAATCAAGTCACTCTGCTATAAAGTAACTTTATCCCCAAGCCTGTACTTTCCTTTTACATAAAACATTTTCCTCTTCTATTTTTTTTCTTTTTTAATAACATGTTTCCAGTTTTACTGACACTCCCTGTCACAGGGAAGAAAAATGTGATTTGAATATTTCATATATACTTTTTTGAGTTTTCCCTCTCTAGTCCCCCATCTCTCTTTTCTTCTTCTGTGCATTTGAATCAGAATATGGAACAACCAGAGGAGCATAGCAATAAAGCTCCTTTTTTTTCTATTTTATGTTCCTAATAGTTTTCCAAGAAGATATGAAGCATGATCTTTACTTTCTCAGTTGTACCCACTGGAACCTAAAGAAGTGTCATGTTGCTATATATTGCAGAACCCTAGAGATATTTTTCTCTGAGCCTGAATTTCCATGAGGGTAATTTATTAGGAAAGGGTCTTAGACAGTAGGCAATAATTTATCACAGGTCAAACGATGGCTGGTGGTTTCTGATTGGGAGAAAATGGGATAAACTGCTTCCTTCTTTGGAATAACTGAATAACAGTCAGCAGGTTGTTTTTGTTGTGTCTGGCTAATGGTCTTTTGTCTATTGTACAACATCCACACAGGGTTGATGTGACACCAATTGTATGGCCATTGTGAAAAACACTTCTTGTACATCTATTTATAGTAAATATGGCAATTTTGAAAAAAAATCTTTCAAATATTGAGGCAGGCAATGCATTAAGCGTACCAAGAAAAACATCCTACAATATTTTGTGCTTGTATTTATTCAAAGGCATTTTGCTCATTTTAAGGTATAAATCTGATTAAACATGAAAAAATAATGTACATAATTCAAATCTATTTCTTGATCCTTTTCACAAACAGACACTTTAATCATTGACCTGGCTTTTGTGTATCTTATTTAAATAAATAAATCTGAAAAGCCCCCATTATAACACTTTTATCTCCTCAGAAAGGATTTTCAATTATATGTAAATTAATCTAATAATACCAGCCATGAGTACTAAGAAGGAAACTTAACCTTATCCATGAGTTGAAATTACTTGTTTGCAACTCTGCTCAGTCCACTCTCATATTCCCTGCTTCCAGCATGACATAGAAAGTCAATCCTCTTAAACAGGGGTTCCCAAACTTGTGGACTATGACCCACTTGTGGTCCATGAGGGGTTTGCAACTGGGCCACAGAAATGGCCGGTGAGTGCATGCACACACATCTTTGCTTGCATGAGTAGTGGACAAATGGGAAATACATTTAGGTGACTAGCAGGCAGGCATACACACCACTCACCCAAATAGAGTGGTGTGCATACGTACACTTGCTAGCCTCTCAAGCAGAACCATCCCTTCTTTCTCCCACTGCCAGTGATCAGAGTCAGAAATATTGAAGAACTCTGCTTTAAAATTGTGATAATGGGAGTTTACATTTTACTGGGTTAATTTATGCATCAATTTATGTTTCATAAAAGAGTAATATTTGGGACTTAGGAAATTTCTAGCCGAAATTTAGTATCTTCAAATCAGATGAAGAATAAGCATAAGATAAATATGCATACTTTTTGATCAATAAAGAATAGGGATGGTATGCATAGAAGGTTTGGTATGCAGATATGCTGATGTAGATGTCCCATGTTACTTGAAATCCTGAAAACTGTATGGTAAAAAGGGCATGGTTAAAACCAAACCAGAAATACTAAGAGAAAAGAAGAACCACGCCTTATCAATTTGTCAACTCCTATTGTGAATACTATCTTTCAGATGAGGAATCTTATATTTAAAAATTAAAAAACAAAATTATACAATCAGAGTTTTTTGAGTGTTTTTGTCTGTATTGTCTAAGGGTAAAGAACATATAAAGGAAAAAAATCCCCATGATGCCACACATTCAAAGATACATGTCATTAGATTATTATTTTATACCCCAGCCCACAGGCTCTCAGAACTTAAATGGACTAAATTTGAGACTCTAGATATACTGTCTTCCACTGCTTTAGGTTCAGCATACCTGAAAACATTCATTAAAATGTTCTATTATAGAATATTCTTATCTATAATTATCCCTGGGAGTGATAGATTTATTGGTTGACTATTTACCAAAATCATTGATTTGTTAGAAGAGGGTAGACAATATTTTTTTCATTTATTCTGATAGCTGTAGAACAAATCTAAGTGCAATATTTGTGTTATCTTGCTAACTATATAATATACCAGGGAATGAGATAACTACATTTCATGCTTCATTTTACTCCTAATATGCCCAGAACCACCAATAAAAGAATACCATAACCACTACAAGGGCTAAATGATGGGATTCTTGGTCTTAAGATGCTTCCTAAGGCTTTTTAGAAAAAAAAATACCATTATATATTGATTTTGTTGTACAAAGGATAGCAATTATTCATTGGTTCTCTTTTTTCTCTCTGCATGTGTTAACCCCAGATTATCTGATCTCTATTGAAAATGGACTCAGGTTAGGCTGAGTATTCTCAAGACTCAGCCCTTTATAAAAATAAGAAAGTCTTGCAGAATAAAATGACTGTTCAGTTTGTATTGGATATATCTCTTGACAGAGATTGGATAGATTCTATCTCAATATCATCCTCAAGTTGTTCAATACTTCATTGTAAAAAGAAATAAGATTCACCTGGCAGTCTCTTGCACCTCCATATTCAAAGATTTCATAAAAACACGCAACCTATGGAATTCCAAATTTAATTATAATGGATACTGTATTTATTAAAGGCAAGTCTTTTAAAAGTTCGCCACTAGCAGAGGCACCACTTTATTCTTAGAGGGCAATAAAATGACTCTTTCCATGACTTAAAACAAGTTCATGTGCTGAAATATGAGGAAGAAATATTGCAGCTCCTAAAAGATTATTAATTTTACAATTATTATGTTTACTCATGGTATAAATTATTTTGCTGCTTTTTATTTCTGTACCTTGACATTAACACACTGTAGGACACAAATGTATTTTGTATCTTAAACATGTTGACAACACTCTTTTTCTTAATTATTTTTATCCAAAATTAAGTACTCATTTTTATCCAAAATTAAATACTATCATCGATGATCAATAGGCATTGCAGGATCAAAGGTACCATAATAAGGTACCCAAAGAAAATAAATCATAAACTTATAAATGTTCCATTAAACCACAGCTTTTTCAAAACTATTTCTGAGAGTTCATTAAGTAAGCAAATAGATTTACCCAGGGCATTATTTGTAAATAGATGTAAATAGCTAAATCATTTCAAGTTTTTTTTACAAATTCACTTTATATTACAAAGAAGGATGCACCAGAAAAGACTTAAATAAAGAATAGCTATCATGTCCACTCCCCGTAGAAATGTGAATATAACCCTGTAATGTACTCACTCCAAAGTTGGAATTTCATATTTCCCAGAACATATAAGGTATAGATTGTCAAGGAGAAAATCCATGTGGTTGCCAGGAGTTAAAAGTGATTTGGAACATAATCACTATCAAAAAAAGAATGATGGAACATATTGTTTACTTGCCAAGGGATTTGGCTAGGCACGTTTGAAAACCCAGTGATGGATGAGATTGCCATAGTCTAAATAAAGCCACATACGGTATTTCTATTATTTAACAAAGGATCTTCTTTCTAATCAGAAAAACATTGCCAATTGATTTAAAACTAACTGGAGGTTTAAAAGAACTAAAAGTAGCATCTGTTTCCACTAGTCTCTTGCATTCTGAAAAGTACTCTAGTCATCCCTTCTGTCAAAATCCTATCACTTCCTCTTATTTTCTATTAGTTCAGGTATTAATAATGTTTCTCTTCCCTCTCTCTTATAATAAATGCAGAAGAAGTTGCTGGTGATACAAACTGAATGAGTTTTAATACCTTCAGCTATTTTTTTTAAAAAAATGATCTGGGAAATAAATAGGCGATGCCTAAGAATCTTCATGCTTCTGATTTAACCCTTATTTCATGCTCCTGAAAATAAGTTATCTTAATCAATAGTTTGAGTAGCTACCATTTTAGAAACGTGATCTTGAGTTTGTGAAAATAAAGCTAAAGGTTCTCATGAGCGGAACCCCTAAGATCTGTTTTGATATTCAGAACATTCCACGAGTCATGCTATTGACCAAATGATGTATTTCTATCGTGTACTTCCTTTTTTTTTTTTTTTTTACTTCTGTTGCTATTGGATAAAGGCAAAGAAAAGGATGAGGTTGGGGTTAGAAGGCTAGCTTTTCAAGATCTCAATTCAATTCATGTTGATCAGCTGGTAGTCCTGCCTCAACTGCCTGCAGATCCTTATGCAGTGATTCATCTGGTAACTCTGGAGCAGGTCATTGTCTACCTCCTTGTTTGAGTGTGACCTCACTGTGACACTACGGAAGCAAAGGACTGCAATCAGTCAACACAACTGCTTTTTAAACAATGCCTGCCCGATCTCTCATGACTCAAAAACTTTCTGTTAATCCTGCAAGATATTTCAGATAAGATAAAACCCAGTAATACTACTTCTATCTTTAGTGTAAGGTTATATTAACAAAACCTTACAAGACTGAAGGTCCCTTCCTTTCCTTTTATTCTGGAAAACTAGGAAACTCCCTCCTGTCTCCCAAGGATATTCCTACATACTGTTATATATTCTTCAAAATAAAGAAATTACTGCTTGGGATTTGCTTAGACACATACCAGCTTTCAATTTCATGTTGACATATACTGTATATATTTAACATCCTTTAAAACAAAATTTATTTTGAGTTCCAAGGAAGTTGTCAGCTGGGACAGAGATACCCTGAGGCACCAGATTGTCCTTCTCTCTTCCAAAGTACTTTAAATGATTATGAGTTGCTATGTATACAGAAAAAAATAAATTAAGCCCAACATGAATAATCCATAATTATTCAAAGATGCAAAACAGTGTACTGTATTAATATCAAGGCATGGAAATACAAAAGCAGCAATATAATCTGTATCATAAGAAAATCACTGTAATCACTGTAAAATTAATAACTTTATAAGGGCTATAATATTCCTTCCTCATTTTTCCATACATGAGCTTGCTTTCAGTAATGGAAAGAATTGTGCCTAGGAATAAAGTTGTGCCTCTAGTAATGGGAAACTTTTAATAGAGCAGAATAGAATTTAGCTATTTAAGACTTCACATTTTTCAAATTTTATGATAAAATATTTGGCTTCTCAAATGTATAAAACTCCAGATACAGTACATATTAAGAAGGGCAAGGTGGGCTAACACATCAATCAGAACTATAGTAAAACAATCTGTTTTAAATATTGGTTCAAATTATACAGATTTTATTAGCTGCCCTCGAATATATTGGTATACTAAATGGTTATATCAATTGAATCACATTTTGTTTGCATACCCCTTACATTCTTATATTTTAAAAGCATAACTATTTTATATGAGCAATAATTATCCACAAATTGGAAAATGAGCTATGTACAGAATCTACTTTAATTCCTATTATGAACTTAGAAGATATTTCTGTGTAAAGATTATTTTTCCATACTACCAATCCTACATGAATATTGTGATGAAACATCACTGTATTCTGAACGTTCTAAATTTTAAATGATTTGACATTAAAATAGTGCATATCTTTTCTCAATCAACCATGGTAGTGTTATAAGTGCTGCTTAATTAAATCTCATAGAATGTCATGTGCCTATGAAATGTTATATGATTATCTCCAGTGATCAGTTGAAGTGCTGATGAATGAAAAGATTAATTTCTCATTGCTATGATTTTTATGGTCATCAAGAAATTTCTTTTTCGCCAGTGCTTCATCCTACACTGAATATGACATCAAAATGAGCAATTTAGTTTCAATGTACGAAAGAGAGTATTTAAGAAATTTAAGTGCCACCTATGCTTCAGTTCACAAATTCAGGCCTGTAGTTGAATTAATTAATGCAGACTGGGAAAGAACACAAGAAAAAGAGGCTATTGATATAAAACTGAAATGGAACAAAAATGTCAGGAAGAAACAGATGTAGTAACATACAAAATATGGTTGATTGCAAAAATATTATTTTAACTACCCTTGAAAGGTATTAAATAATTAAAATTCAAAGTCAAATTAAGTACTGGTTAATAAATGTCATCATAGACCATGTGAAATATCAAGAATATGGATATAATTTTTAAATATTACAGATTTAATTATTGCAAAATAATGCATCTTTTATATGAACTTGTGCTTTGTGGGTAATAAAAACATTTTGCTGTTATATAAATACAATATCTATTATAATATATTGTTGGTGTTTTTCAAGTGAAATGGGATTAAATTTTATTATTGTTCTACTTTGAAGTTAACCTTTCATGGTGTAGTTTATTATTTTATTATTGTACATTAGAATGGTTTTATCATCTTCTTGATAGTATTAAATGGGTTTCATATTTGTTGTATAATGAATTGGAATATTAACAACTAGGTTACAACACTTTTGCTTTTCATACTTGTATAGTTCTCTCATACAATATTTGGGAAGTTTTCCCTCTTTTATGTTCTTGATCCCTTTTCTTGGACTACAATTACTTCAATTCCACACTATATTGCAATTCCTATAAAAGATTTGTAAGGGAGTGTATATTTGTACGTGGTATTTAGCTATGATAGGTTGGCTCCTCTTGTTCTATCAAGTAGTATCCCTAAGCATTTCCCAATTCTTCCATTAGCCAGCAATCAGAAGGGCTAGTCTTTCTGGACAGTGCCATTACCATCCTTTATAGAGAATTCTGATCTCTGCATCTTTCTCCAGAAGGAACCAACTTCATATAGTGGGACAAGGTCATTCATTCATTCATTCATTCAACTTATACTCTGCCCATTTTCCGATTCCAGGTTCTTGTCAGAAGAACTGTCTCATCCAAATGGGGTAGGCCTGCCTCATTCGTTCAGGTAGAAGAAACATGCTAGAGACTCCATTGGTCAAAGATGGGGTCTAGAAGGAGAAATTTTTCTACTGTGTCCCCCACTTTTAGGAACATCTTGCTTGCCTGAGGTATAATCTGCCTGCACCTGTTTGGCCTTCTGGAAGTACACTAAAACCTGGATCTGCTAGTGGGCTTGGGATTGATGGGGACACGCTATGTTGGAGATGGCTGATGGACTAATTGGGAAATGTCATCCTATTTAATTTTGCATCTACAATTTTTAATATTCTGTTTTAAATATTTTAATACTGTTTTAAATATTTATTTTATATTTTTATATTGTAAGCCATCCAGAGTCACTTTGCAGAATGTTATGAGTAGCATATGCATTTAATAAATAAATAATTAAGTTATCCCACTCACAATTATTTGAATATACTTAATGGAAATTCACCAGGTTAAATCTATATTTATAAACCTAACAGATAGATATACCCTATAATATTATAGGCTGTGTCTATTCTGAACCTTTTCTTTCACTCCACCATCCAGTTCAGGATTGTGCAGTCCGTTGTCTTGTACCCCACCCCCTGGAATATGCTGCCTTCTCCCTGGAAAGCAGTGTTATTGCTGACATCCTGCAAAGTTCTTCAGCTTTGCATTTCATCACAGAATATGAATTCTAGTTCCACCTGGGTGACATGGCCTATACACTCTGACTCGGGTCTATGGAAGAGGCAAGCCTCTTTTGAAAACCTTGCTAAGAAAATTGAAGGGACGTCTATGATTTTCCAAGAATTAAAACTGCCTTGAGAGAGGAAGGGAGAGAGGTTAAGGATTTGAAAGTTAAAAACTGAAAGAAAGGAAATAAAAATATTATGAGCCCTGCAGCCTTTAACTTACTCTAAAGCACAAGCACATCCATCTCCACTGTAAAATTAACACAAAATAGGCTTATATATACTAAGAAATAGTATATGAATAGAAATATCCTAATTTATCCATAAAGTCCATAAAGTATACGAACAGAAATATCCTAATTTATTCTAAAGATAAATTAATCTTTAGTTCCACATTTCTATGAAAATCTTCTGATTTTTCCATTTTTCTATTTCAGGTTGAGGTTCATTTGGCAGACAAAAGAAAATAAAGCAAAGTGAAGGTGGTCCTCAGGCACCTTTTTATTCTTGATTGGTTGCCTACAGTCAGAGGTTTCTAAGTTTTACTTGATTCTGTGTATCACCCAGATAAGTTAGTAGAATTGTGATCAGCTCTTTTGAATCTGAACCTCTGATGGTGCGTTCTCCCCTTTAGTGTATGGACAATATAACTCAATTCAAACAACTACAGAATGGGGAGAGGGGGACAGAGAGTAATTCTGAGAATCTATTTTCATTTTGCCAGACCTACTTTATTTGTTATTTACTTTCTTATGTGAATTTCTTCTTACAGAAATATGTTGACTTGATCAATGTGTAAATCAGATCTTGCCTACTTGAGCAATCTCAGAAGTTGCAATAATAGCACCTAAGAAAGAGAAATGTTTTCAACCATTCAAGAAAAAAATAGAGGGCAGGGAATAGGCTATAGCAGTTGCTTTGGCTAAACAACATGTTTACATTTGCATATTATTATATCATCGTTCATTTTCATATTTTAAAATACTAAATTTCCTTGTTCCTGCAAAATGAAGTCTGAAGCAATGATCAAAATTTAGTAAGATCCAGTTTCTTTTTAAACAAAACAAAACAGAAAACAGTAAGCTTACCACCTCTATAATATTCTGTACCCATTTATCATATCATAATTCTCTTCATTTTTAAATTTATTCATTGTACATGGTGAAAAAAGCTTGTCTTCTTTTGTGCTATTTTTGTGTTTATTGGATTATGCTTTGTTTTGAAAGATTTTTAACGTTTGTAAACTGCCCAGAGTTTCTGGAAATTGGATAGCATATAAAAATATCATTATCATCATTGTTGTCATCATCATCATCACCTCAAAGAAAGAAATGAAAAAAATGCATGCAAATTTGAATTCTTTTTAATGATAGTTTAAGCTAAATTAGCAGCTGGTTGTGAATAGCCTGATTTTATAACAAATGGTTTCTATGCAGAAGAGGGAATCCTGACACTAAAAATAAATGTGTTTCTTTCTTAATACCAAGTTGCTGCTTAGTTCAACTATTTTACAGCTTTATAAACACCCTGGGATTTTTTGCAACTATGCAAACAGCAATAAAAAGGCTCATATGCTATTTATACAAGGGTAATTCATAAATATCTGGTTGGAGGTGTAGCCGAATGTTCTATTAACTCTTAGAACGATGGCATTTCCCGTCCTCGCCCCTTTCAGAAAACTTAGTTTCTCTATTATTTCTATAATTTCTACAAACTGTATCAATGTATTTAGGAAGTTCCAAACACTATAAGAATTTTTAAATCTCAAACTATGTCTTAGAACAGGATATAAATATAAATGTTCTTACTTGAAATAATATTGATATAGTTTCAGGCATGGGTGAAATGAATGGAGACAATCTTAGTTGGTGAACTTTCAGCTCTTTATTACATAGTGACTTAAAAACTTTAATAACAACAACTCTGCCTTATATAAGCAACCTTAATGCGAAATAACCAATAGGGAGCTGTAAGATGCTAGCTCCAGAACCAATAAGAGTCCTTCGTTAAGGGCCAATCGGACTCTCTGAGCTCAACCAATCCGATCGAGCCGCTTAACAACCAATCAGAAGTGCAGGGCCAGAACCCTGCACTTTACCCCAAGCTCGCTTTTATTTTAACTATTTACATACATAACACCCCTTCCCCCTGGCTCCTCAATTATGGTGTGACTATATAGTCCTTCAAATAGGACAGTTGTCTTTTGGGTCTATCAGATTTTCTTTGGACTGGCTGCGTGCAGTCCTGTTGAGGTAGGCTGTTGTTTCGCAGTGGCTCAGCTTCTCGTTCTGGTGTGATTTCCCTTGGAGCGTATGATTCTTCCTCCTGCTCCATTTCCTGAGTTTCACTTGTTCCATCGCTCTCTTGGAACAGGTTCCCTGGAATGTCGTCTTCTTCCATTCCTTCCCCTCCCTTAGTTTGGTCATAGGGGAGTTGTTGGCTGGCCAATATGAGTCGTGACCTGTTGTAACTATGTATCATTCATGTGTTTGCAACATTGTATCATTCACGTGTAATCATTAACGTCTGTCTCTTCAGTGACCTTTGCAAGGCACATACAAGGGACAAGGAGCTAGACGGTTGTTAATAAGCTTATCCACATTGTTAGGGATAACATTGTTTTACCCTAACTGGTTTAGGTAAATAATAATATGTAATCATAGTTTGTATGTTAAAGTGTCTGCAACTTCAACTGTGGGATAGTAATTAAGGGAGTGGTTGTGAAAGCACTTTAAAAGAAGCAAGACGACAGCTTGCTCTCTCTCTGGCTTTTGATGATCCCTGATTACTGCAAGGACTCAAGACTGCATTGCTCGAACGGGAGAGAAAACAAAGGACTGACTTGTAAGTGAACTGACATAGGATATTCTAAACGGACTTTGCTAACTGAATATCCCTGAATGGACTGACTAAATGATACATGACTATTGGACTGTTATTTTGACTATGCTATGAACTAATAATGGAATAAACTATATTTTTGATAGCACAAGCGTATCTGTTATTTTTACTGTATGTTAATAAACATACAAGCTTAGCTCACTCATTTATCTGTGTGCCTATCTGACTAACGCTGCACATTCTGTTTAGCTTGTCTCCCTAACCCTGGTTGGGGAAACCAGGCTTAACACTGGTTATAGGCCCAGAGGCTGCAAAGTCAGTTTAACTAGGATAAAACAGATTTATGTAAAAGTGAGAGTTTGTGTTGTTATACATTACAGTAAACAGACAGCTGTGTTTTATTAATTATAGTTTTATATCCATATAAGAAAACATGGCACAAGTCAATTTACAAAGTTTGTCCCTTATATCCAAGTTGGATGGAACAAACTATGTATCATGGTCTATGAAATGTAGTCTGCTTCTACGAAGAGAAGGTTTGTGGAACATAATTGAAAATCCACCAAACGTAGAAGAATGGGATGCAGAGGATGATGAAGATAAACTAAAGATAGAAGAATGTATGCATAAAAATCAACAAGCTATTTGCATAGTTGGGTTAACCTTAACTGATCAACAGCTTGTTTATATCCACGGAGAGAAAACGGCTGTTGGGTGTTGGCAGAAGCTGAAGAGGATTTATGTTCGAGATAATGTTGGTGCTCACATAAATCTAACACGGAAGCTTTTCAATACACATCTCCAAACAAATGGTGATATGCTGAGTCATTTGAAAACTATGCAAAGCATTTTTCAAGAACTGCACGAGAAAGAGCTTATTTTCTCTGAACTACATCAAGTCTACATAATTCTATCTTCCCTTGATGAAAGTTATGACAACTACGTAACTTCCCTTGAAATATTGCCAAAGGAAAGTCTAACTTTAACTGATATAACTGGCAGATTGATTGAAGAGGCCAGAAGAAGGCTTGAAAGAAACGAGTTAAGGAGGCAGCAACCTCAAAAAGAAGATAATGAATCTCCTACTGCATATGCAATTAAAAAGTGCCTTAATTGTGGAGGAAGAGGACATTTGGCAAGATTTTGTAAAAAAGCAAAGCGCCAGAACGCTGGCCAGAATACTAAAAGTCATCAAAAGATAAATAAAAATTTAGAGTTAGCCATGTATACTAACGGAGCTGTAAAAAATAATTTATTTTTTATGGAGCATCCCACTGTATAACAAATGATAACAAAAATTTTATTAAAATGTCCAAGAGTACACAGCAGATATCGTTAGCCAATGGCTGGAAACTGAAAGCTAAAGGTCAAGGTATAGCATATTGTTCTTTTATAAACGAGAATGTAAAAATGTTATATGTACCACAACTTAAGTTTAATTTAATTTCAGTTAGAATTTTGGTTAAACTAGGATATGTAGTTACTTTTAAAGGAGATAACTGCATAATTGAGAAAGAAGATAAGAAAATTACTGCATCTTTAAGAGGTGAATTATATGTGTTAAATGATAATGGTTTAAAGGTGGCTAACACAGTTTATGAAAATAAGAAACCTCATGATGAATGTATTCACTTGTTACATCGAAGGCTAGCGCATTTAAATTTTAAAATGCTTAAGAAAACTGTTGAATTATCTAAGGGAATAAGTTTGAAACCTTGTAATAAGTATTTGCAATGTAATATTTGCAATCAAAGCAAAGCCAGGGTCATACCGGCTAATAGAGTTGATGGATTTACTACTAAAGAGCCTTTAGAAGTAGTATTTGCTGATTTAATAGGTCCGAAAAAACCAAGTGTAGGAGGAGCTCGTTACATATTAAGTATAATGGACCACTATTCTAGATATAGGTTTTGCTATTTAATGAAAAGCAAAACTGAAACATATCAAAATCTATTCAATTGGATTAAATTTGCTGAAAGGAAAACTAAAAAGAAATTAGTAACTCTTATAACAGATAATGGTACGGAATTTACAAATAATAAATTCCAGAACAGACTAAGAATGTTAGGTATTCAACATAAAATGTCTGCACCATATAAGCCACAACATAATGCCTTTATAGAGAGAAGAGGCCAAACATTACAATCAATGGCACAAACTATGATGTCTGATTCAGGATTACCTGACAATTTGTGGGGAGAAGCAATAATGTGTGGTAATCATACATTAAATAATGTTGTTAATTCAACAACAGGTGAATTACCATTCACACTGTGGCATGGTACAAAACCTGATTTAAGTTACATGCACACATTTGGAGCACCAGCATGGGTGCATATCCCTACACAACTTAGACACAAAGGACAGCATAGAGCTAAAAGATTATATTTTGTAGGATATACATCTAATCATAGATCTTATAGATTCTGGGAACCAGGTACATCTAGAGTTTACACCAGTGCTAGTGCTAAATTCCTAGAACATGTAGGATGGAATAGATTAGAGCAAGATTTAAATAATGAAGTAATTATTGAACCCTACAAAAGGCAGAAAGATCAGACTAGTTATAAGAAGATTCCAATTAAAGAAGAAGTCCATGAAGAGCAAATAGGACCAGAACAAGAGGAAACAGTTGATCAGGAAGAGTTAGATAATCAAGAAGAGTTAATAAATGAAAATCCACCTGTAAGTCCTGTAATACCTAGACGTACTACACGTGTAACTAGACCACCTGATAGGTATCAAGCAAGTATAGTTTGCCAAGTAACTAAAGTTCCAACTAGTGTAGATGAACTTAGGATGTATCCTGCTAAGGATCAGGAAAATTGGCAAAAGGCAATGGAAAAGGAATTAAATTCATTAAAGGTAATGAAAGTTTATGAAGATGCTAAATTACCTCCAGGAGAAAAATCCATTGGGTGCAAATGGATATTTAAAGTAAAAACTGGAAATGATGGGACTGTTACCCATAAGGCTAGGTTAGTAGCTCAAGGATTTAATCAAACTGCATCTGATTATGATGAAGTTTTTGCACCAAGTTTTAAAGCAACATCTTTAAGAGCAGCATTAGTGTGGGCAGCTAAGAAAAACTATGTCATTAACCATTTAGATGTAGAAACTGCCTATCTGTATGCACCATTGCAGCATACTATATATTTGAAAAAGCCAGTTATTATAAAAGACAATAAAGTAAATAGTAATGATTGTTGGAAACTCAAAAAGAGTCTTTACGGGTTGAAACAATCTGGGTTTGAGTGGAACCAATATATTGTGAAAGAGTTAAAAAATATAGGTTTTAAATCTGGTTTAGCAGATCCATGTGTGTTTAAAAGAGAAAATAATGGAACGGTGTCATTATTGTTATTATTTACAGATGATATTGCTTTGATAACTAAGACTAATAATGAAGCTAATGAGATTATATCATTATTAGCCAAAAAGATAAAATTAAAGCATTTAGGTGAAATTAAAAAGTATCTAGGATTGACAATTAACAAAACAGAAAATGGATTTAAGATATCTCAAGAAGATAAAATTCGCCAATTAATTAAAACGTTTAAAATGGAACTTTGTAAACCGGCAAAGACTCCAATGAGTCAGGAAGTTTGCCAAACTGATGATCAAAGTCCCAAATTTGATAAGTCCATATATCAATCTTTGATTGGTAGCTTATCATATATCAGCAATTGGTCAAGGCCTGATATAGCTTATAGTGTAAATCAGCTGGCACGTTTTAATTCAGATCCACATCAATGTCATTGGCAATCATTAAAGAGAATTTTAAGATATCTTAAAGGAACAATGAACCATGCATTGCATATTGAACCAAAGGGTGATTTGAGTCTTAGTGCCTATGCAGATGCAAGTTTTGCAACTGATATAAACACTAGAAAATCAACATCTGGGATGGCTATATTATTTGGTAAGACACTAATAGGGTGGAGGTCAATCAGACAACAGCATATTAGCTTGTCCATGATGGAAGCGGAATTTTCATGTCTGTCATTATTATGCACTGACTTGATTTTGTACAAACAGTTATTATTAGACATGGGTATAACTGTTAAAGATTCCATTATTGTGTACGAGGATAACCAAGCAGCTATAAAGTTAGCTACTAATATAGCTGTAAAAACTAGATCAAAGCATACTGATTTAAGATACTTAAATGTTAGAGAATCTGTAAAGAATGGGCTAATTAAATTGGAATACTGCATGACAGAAGAAAACATTGCAGACCAATTTACAAAAGCTCAAGGAGTAATTAAGTTTAAAGAGAGTTGTAACAAATATGATTTAAAGATGTAAATAGTTATATTTATTATTATTTCTAAAAGGGGAGAATGTTAGGGATAACATTGTTTTACCCTAACTGGTTTAGGTAAATAATAATATGTAATCATAGTTTGTATGTTAAAGTGTTTGCAACTTTAACTGTGGGATAGTAATTAAGAGAGTGGTTGTGAAAGCACTTTAAAAGAAGCAAGACGACAGCTTGCTCTCTCTCTGGCTTTTGATGATCCCTGATTACTGCAAGGACTCAAGACTGCATTGCTCGAACGGGAGAGAAAACAAAGGACTGACTTGTAAGTGAACTGACATAGGATATTCTAAACGGACTTTGCTAACTGAATATCCCTGAATGGACTGACTAAATGATACATGACTATTGGACTGTTATTTTGACTATGCTATGAACTAATAATGGAATAAACTATATTTTTGATAACACAAGCGTATCTGTTATTTTTACTGTATGTTAATAAACATACAAGCTTAGCTCACTCATTTATCTGTGTGCCTATCTGACTAACGCTGCACATTCTGTTTAGCTTGTCTCCCTAACCCTGGTTGGGGAAACCAGGCTTAACACACATTGTAAATGATCTGTCTGGTATGCAGCTTTGTAAACATGCACATCCTGATGAGATTACCAGGTTTGACTTGAGCTTTGATTAAATCATTTTCTTGTAAAAAAGCACAATAAAAGAGCGTGTGCCAAGACATTCGGGGCGCGCTCATCCAGAGGAAACCTCGCTTCCTGTCGTTTCTCTCCCCTTCGTTCCCTATCATGAGCCGCCCATCAAATGCGGGATAGCAGATACTGCATTCTGGTGACCCCGACGTGATTCCCTAAGGGGGATACGTTGCGACGCGCCCATATCTTATCAGCTTGATGGGAGCTGTGCATCGCCAGGCCTGAAGCGAATTGCACATCATCGGATCTGAAACACGGTCTCGACTTTCGTAAGTATGGGTGGAAACTTTTCTCAACAACAGACGCAGCATCTGAAGGAATTGAGGGAGTTAGTCGCTTCTTCTTCTAAATACTCTGCTAATTTAAAGGGCTTGCCTGTAAAAATGAAACCTATTGCTACATTATTGGCTTATGTGTGGCAACATTGTCCCAATTATTCAGAGGAAGGGTCCTTAAAAATTTCCACTTGGCAAAAAATTGGTGAACATCTCCATAGTCCTCCTCGTGCACCTATTGGCATTTTGATCACTTGGAGGAAAATTATGGAGGCTTTAATGGTCCATTATAAAATAGAAGCAGGGAGTGTGTTTGAATCTCCCCCGCCAAGTTATGATAACTTTTCAATTTTCTCTAACTCAGGCAGAAGCTGCTGCCATTATTCAACAATGCCCCACATGTAGTAAGCAAGGACATTCCATTCCCATAGGAGTAAATCCTAGAGTATTAAAAGCTTGTGAAATTTGGCAAATGGATGTAACTCAATATCCACCTTTTGCCCCTTGGAAATATTTGCACGTTTCCATCGATACATATTCAGGGTTTATTCTGGCTACTCCTCAAAAGGGAGAAACTGTAAAACATGTCATCAATCATTCAATTCGTACCTTTGCCTCGCTGGGACATCCAAAAGAAATCAAAACTGACAATGGACCTGCCTATACAAGTTCTGCTTTCCAGGACTTCTGTAACAGATGGGATGTAACCCACAAGTTTGGGATTTCCCTACAACAGCCAGGGGCAGGCTATTGTGGAACGAGCGAACTTATCTCTGAAACGTGCTCTTGATCGATATTTGTTGCGGGAAAAACCCCCGAACCTCCCAGCATTGCAAAATTCTCTTAATATTTGTCTTTACACTTTAAACTTTCTTAATCTGACTGGCATTCCTCCCACTTCTGCTGCTTCGCATCATTTTTCCTCCCCCTTCCCCCTGCCTAACAGACCTCTGGTATATTATCGCAGATTGCCAGATCCCGCCTGGCAGGGTCCCGCTGAGCTTCTCACTTGGGGACGAGGCTACGCTGCGATCTTACTGCCAGACAAAACCACTTGCTGGATCCCTGGTAGGGCGGTTAGACCCTATCATGGGAATTCCTCTGCTACATCTGTATCTTAAAACTCTTCCTGATATTCTTGCCTATATCTTCTTTGCAATTTCTACCTTACTTCAACAAAACCTATGCTTCCTGTCAAAAGACTATTCCTGTTAAAACCATTTCATTAACAGAAGGCTATTATACTTGTTCCATGTGGGTACGTCATGAAAATGCTACCCGTAGTTTTCACTCTGTCACTTCTGTTTTATTTAAAGAACACTCTACCACTCGCTCTTTTGTTCTTTCTTTACTCTTCCTATGGAAAGGAACCTTAAAATCTTTTCCTCTATTCAATCTAAAACATAGGGAGACCTAAATGTCCTTCTATTGTATTATGGGTTCCCCCACCCCAACTAACATCCTTGATGAATTACCAAATTAATCTTTATTGTCATTATTGTAATTATTATCCTTTTTCTACTAATTGCATTCCCTCCTCATTTTGCAAATGTTCTACAACTAACTTGTCCATAAGCCTCTCTCCTGCTTGTGATGTTTTTATATACCCGAACTCTGATCCTGTCAACAAACAACGCTTCAAAAGAACTGTCCATGATGATCCGCAAAAGCCTCACAGAAGATACAATATTACTTGGACTATAACTGACTTTCAAGGCGTTCATTTAAATTCTACAATCAATTTTTCTCGCATAGAAGACTTCTACCCACCACTTCAATTCGATTTGGCAGACGCACCCACACAACCAGGGGATATCCTGCAATCTACACCACTTCAGGAGGAACTTTAACATCACGCCTGAAAGGAATGTATTTTATCCCTGGCAATAATTTTGTTTGGACTTGTTCCACCGGTCTCATGGCATGTGTCCACGGGGATGAAATTGTTAAATCTAAATCATTTTGCATTCAAGTATGGCTTGTGTGTATAACTCTGATGATTTTATATCCCTACAGGTACCCATGGAATACCCCCTTCTGCAAAAAAGATTTAGATCTGTTATTTTTTAAAACAAGGGGGATTGTGTGCTACGCTTAAAGAAGAATGTTGTTTTTATGCCAATGGCAGGGGGGCTTGTTTTCTATTTCGTCATGGTTTACAACCTTTTTAACTGCATTGGCAGGATCATTAATAATCACTATATTGATATGTATTATAGGACCTTGTTGTTTTTATAGAATATTGCAATTTTTAAAAATCAATTATCCTCCATAACTGCTGATGTTAATGTGCTATTGCAAGCTCATGTTATATCCTCAACACCGGACGAAAAAATGTCATTGCTGAGTTACCGCTCCTTGGACAACCCTGACGCTGACGGGTCGCACTCTTGCCAAGATGAGGGGGACGGCGAACATTTCATAAAAATGGTTCCTGTCTTCTCGGACGAGGAAGAAGACTCATCATAAATAATAAAAACAGAGGAGATGTTGTAACTATGTATCATTCATGTGTTTGCAACTATGTATCATTGCAACTATGTATCATTCATGTGTTTGCAACATTGTATCATTCACGTGTAATCATTAACTTCTGTCTCTTCAGTGACCTTTGCAAGGCACGTACAAGGGACAAGGAGCTAGACGGTTGTTAATAAGCTTATCCACATTGTAAATGATCTGTCTGGTATGCAGCTTTATAAACATGCATATCCTGATGAGATTACCATGTTTGACTTGAGCTTTGATTAAATCATTTTCTTGTAAAAAAGCACAATAAAAGAGCGTGTGCCAAGACATTCGGGGTGTGCTCATCCAGAGGAAACCTCGCTTCCTGTCATTTCTCTCCCCTTCGCTCCCTATCATGAGCCGCCCATCAGATGCGGGATAGCAGATACCGCAGTGACCGTAATTGGTCAATATGTCGTTTCCACAGTCTTTCATCAACACATCTTACAATATAGGATTTGGGCCCAGTCTCGCATATTATCGATGCTTCAATGCAAACCGGGTCGCCCAATAAATTTCTTGCATAAACGGGGTCGCCTACCTTGAAGGTACGGTAGCGTCCGCTGGATCCTGCAGGCTTTTCTGGCTCATAAGCAGGGTGCAGTCGGTCGAGGCGGGAACGGAGTTTTCGCCCCATGAGAAGTTCTGCGGGAGTTCTGCCGGTTACGCTGTGTGGAGTGATGTGTTGTAGAAGTAGAATGC
This sequence comes from Hydrophis major, assembly GCA_033807585.1. Taxonomy (NCBI): domain Eukaryota; kingdom Metazoa; phylum Chordata; class Lepidosauria; order Squamata; family Elapidae; genus Hydrophis; species Hydrophis major. Next base: position 69,486,410 of record CM066331.1, on the reverse strand, counting down.
GGTTTATTTTTTCATCAATATTATCATAGTCCACTTTTTGCAAAGTCTTTTTTACAAATTGGACCATGCGTTCCGTGCGGCCGTTGGTAGCAGGATGCGCATGCGAGGTGAGCGCGTGGCGGATGCCATTATCAGCAAGGTACTGTTCAAACATTAGCGCTGCAAACTGTGGTCCGTTATCGGACACCAGGACGTCCGGCAATCCATGAGTTGCAAAGAGTCTATTAAGGACTTTAATGACTGCTTTGGAGGTTGTATTGGTCATTCGATGAATTTCTAACCGATTAGAGTATGCATCGACAGTCAACAGCAATGTATGTCCTTTAATCGGCCCTGCAAAATCCAGGTGGATTCTGGACCAGGGGCCGCGTGGCGTCTCCCATTCGGTTGGTGCAGCTTTTGGCGGTGCGTTGCTGGTTTGTTGGCCTTGACCCATTGCTCGATGTGTCGGTCCATGCTGGCCACCAAGCGTAGCTACGTGCGAGTGCTTTCATTCGCACAATTCCGGGATGTCCTTCGTGCAGAATTTGTAACAGCATCTTTTGGAGTCGTTCTGGAACGACGACTCTATCGCCCCAGATGACACAGCCTTTTTGCGAAAAAAGTTCAGTCTGTCTTGTTTTAAATGGCGCGAAGTCATCTGGGACCTGGTCCAATGGCCATCCACATTCTACCCAGCCTAGGACTCGAGCTAAGGTGTGGTCTCGTCTGATCTCTCTCGCGATATCTCAAGCGGTCATAGGGGTGAGTTGAGCGTCTCGATTTGTAATGCTGATACTGTTGGTGCCGGATCGTCGAGAGTCTCTGGTAGCGGTGCTCTGCTGAGTGCGTCGGCATGGGGAATGGCTTTTCCCGGGCGATATAACAATTGATAATTATAAGCAGCTAGGAACTCTGACCATCGAATCATTCTTGGGGACAATATATAGGGGATTGGTTTGTCCCCAGTGATTATCCCCAGTAAAGGTTTGTGGTCAGTTACAATGGTAAATGTCCTTCCATATACATACTCATGGAATTTTTTTTACGGCTGACACAATTGCAAGAGCTTCCTTATCTATTTGTCCATAGTTACATTCTGCATGGGAAAGAGTCTTCAAAAAGTATGCAACGGGGGCTTCCTTTCCATTAGGCAGCACATGGCTCAGAATGGCGCCCACCCCAAACGGTGAGGCATCACAAGTTATAATCAATGGTAATGTTTCATTATATTGCATAAGTACAGAATCAGATGTAAGTAAATCTTTTACATTTTGAAACGCTTTTTCCTCTCGGTAACCCCAAACCCACAATGCTTTCTTATCTAATAACCGGTGTAACGGTTCAGCCACAGTCGCCTTATGCGGTAAAAACACATTATAGAAATTGATAAGGCCTAAAAATGCCTGGAGATCTGTTTTGTTACGGGGTCTGGGAGCATTTTTTATCGCCCTTAATTTACTCTCGTGGGGTGAATACCCTGGCTATCAATGCGATAACCTAGAAATTCAACACTGTCGGTATACAGATGACATTTATCCCTTTTTACTTTCAGTCCCACTTCTTGGAATTTTTTAAGAACACATTTTAAACGATTCTGCAGAATTTTTTTACTAGGAGCTGCAATTAACACATCATCAAAATATGGAACCATGCCCTTGATTCCCTGCAATAATCGTTCCATTAAACTTTGGAATATTCCCGGAGCTACACTTACCCCGAATTGCAATCGGGTACATTTAAAAGCACCTCTGTGCATTACTATCGTTTGAGCTTGGGCTCTTTTATCGTCCACGGGCAATTGTTGATAGGCTTGAGCTAAATCTAACTTAGCAAAAACCTTTCCGCCTCCCAGGGAATGAAGGAGGTGCTGCACCACCGGCACTGGATACGCGTTCTGCTGGAGGGCGTGGTTTAGAGTGGCCCGGTAGTCCCCACAGATTCGGATTGACCCATCTGGCTTAATGGGGGTTACAATAGGAGTTTCCCATGGAGAATGATCAATAGGTTGCAGTATCCCTTGTTTAATTAGTTTGTCAAGTTGTTCATCTATCTTGGCCTTAAGGGCGAACAGAACTTGACAGGGCTTTAAACGGATCGGGGTGACCTTAGCGTCGAGGCTAAACGAAATTGGGGTCCCCTTATACTCGCCCAGACAATCTGCAAAGACATCGCTGAATTCAGTAATAAGGTCCTCCTCCCACTCGCAATCACCGACTCGGTTCACGCCAGCTACTTCGATGCTGAGTGGCGCAAACCATTGGAGGCCCAACAAACTTGGCCTGTCCCTATCGATGATCGTTAGAGGTAAGTATGCCGTATGCTTTTTAAACGAGACGCGGACTCGACAAGACCCAACCACAGGGATCCGATTCCCTTGGTAGTCTTTAAGGATGAGACATTGCATTCGAAGGTCTTGGCGTTGGATGGTAGGAATGAGTTGCTTTAATGTCTTCCACGACACCATCGAGAGGGACGATCCGGAATCGACCTCCATGTGGCAAGGTTGGTTCTCTATGGCTACTGTAACTCAAATCTTCTTAGCGTCCATGGCTGAGGCGTGACCTATTGTGATAGTATGGTGAACCTCTTCTTTCTGTAATGCTCGATATCTGTAGGAGTGGTTTGCTGGATCTCGCCTTACAGGACGGTTTCCTGCCGATTGGCGAAAGTTGGTTCCCCTTGAGGCCTGACTTGGTCCCAGTAAACTGCGACAGACTCGACTGATGTGGCCTCGTTTTCCGCACTCATGGCAGATCGCATCACGGAATTTGCAGTTTGCCCTGGGGTGGTTTGCCCCGCAACCAGTGCAAGGGCGTGAGGGTTTAGAGCGAGGGTCCCGGTCGGAACACAGTCGATGGACCCCTTCTTCGTCGCTGTCTGACGATGAAGAGAGGTCCTCGTGGTGCGTCGTAATAAGCCGCTCTTCTGACTTGGATAAAATGTCGCCTGTCGGTGGGGTCGTTGGGTTTCGGCTTCGCCGTAGTTGTGCCATGGACTTTTTGGTTGCCTCAGCAGCAGTGGCTTCGGCGATGGCGTCAGCAAGGTCGATGTCGCCTTTCGCCATCAGCTTGCTTTGCACGCCTAGCGCATCTAATCCCAGAATTAAGCGGTCTCTCAGTGCTTCATCTAAGTCTGCGAACCCGCAGAGGCCTCCCAAGTGTCAGAGGTCTGCCACGAAGTCAGCCACACTCTCTCCTTTTCGCTGGCTTCTTTGATAGAACTCGTGGCGTCTCACGAGTGTAGGTACGGTTGGCGCGTAATGGTCTCTCAGGAGAGGTTCGAGGTCGTCCCAGCTCATTGCTTTCACTTCTCGAGGTTTCGTGAGTGCTTTCGCCATTTTAAAGACAGCCGGGCCGCAGTATGTCAGGAACAGCGCCCGCTTCTTGGCTGGTGTGGCGTCCTTCAGGTTGTTTGTTTCGAGGAACATTTGGAAGCAATCCATGTAGGATTCCCAATCCTCTTGGTTCAGATCGAATGGAGCAGGTGGTACGATGCCGCTGGACTTGGTTTCCGTTGGTGGCGTCGTCTTAACACATGCTCTGTTTTTCTTCCAAGTTCCTTAAGATCAGATGTCTCCAAATCCCATCCTTGTCACCAGTGATATAGTTTCAGGCATGGGTGAAATGAATGGAGACAATCTTAGTTGGTGAACTTTCAGCTCTTTATTACATAGTGACTTAAAAACTTTAATAACAACAACTCTGCCTTATATAAGCAACCTTAATGCGAAATAACCAATAGGGAGCTGTAAGACGCTAGCTCCAGAACCAATAAGAGTCCTTCGTTAAGGGCCAATCGGATTCTCTGAGCTCAACCAATCTGATCGAGCCGCTTAACAACCAATCAGAAGTGCAGGGCCAGAACCCTGCACTTTACCCCAAGCTCGCTTTTATTTTAACTATTTACATACATAACAAATACAGATATCTCAATAACCCATTTTGCTTTCCACTAGAGCACTGAGAAGTTACCTATATAAAAATAGCCTTGTCAACATTTATCATAATCAGAATGAGTTTAGTCTTGAGGCAAGTAACCCAGAAAGCCTCATTAGTATCTAGCTATAAAATCTGCCCTGAATACTCTTATTGTTGTCACACGGATAAGATGAATGGGATGTGTAGGGATATAACACTGCTGTGAGGAGCATCTCCTAATAGCAATTACTGGGTAATGTAAAGATAAAACGAAGTATAGTTAAGACCCAACTACAATATTATACACTACCAAACAATGGAAATGTAAGACTAGAAGAAGGCAAATAGAATTATGCAGAATGGAATTCTAGGGCACAATTATGTTAATTATAAATTGGACATTAAAAAGATGACTTTTTATCATTTCTTGATAATTTTAAAAAATTGAATATTTTTTAATTCTTGAGAATTCACAAAAAGTATACTTTCATAAGTTGACATAGTATATATTTTTTTCAGACAGTTATAATTTTAAAGATTTTTAAAATAGTAATTTTATTAAAACTATTATTTAAAATAAAACAATCATTCACAACAGAGGTAATTAGTGTTAACACTATTTTTCTGGACTAACTGTATTAGTTAATACACAAAGTAGATAAGGAAACCATTCTGTTATTTATACTCACATAGATGGAATCAAAGTTCCTACTCAATTCTAATAAATGTACTGTTTTTAAAAGAATGTGTTTGTCCTAGAATGTAAACTATTGTACAATAAAACACACTGTATACAGCTCCATTCCCTAACTTGAGACCTTCAGTTATGTCAGATAACAGCACAATTTTGACTGAATAATGGACTACTGATGTCTACAGAATTGATGGCCATTGATAACCACTAGGCTAACTTTATTACCATATTACTTTGTCAAAGTAATAGCTATAAATAGTAGCTATAAAAAAGGGAAACCTTTTATTTGTTTCTAGAAGTGATTGGATGGGATTTTAGCTTTTCAATTTGTACATCTAATTCTACCCCCCAAAAGTATCAATGTTAACCATGTTCTGTATCCATGAAACTTATTTCAAAGTATGGTCAAAGCCTGTAGCTAGCTAAATATATCACAAAATATTAATATATTGCTAATATTATTTCTCTTAATTCACTAAACCACATCAAATAAAAATTTAATTCCCATCTTCTTCTTAAAAAGAATGGCATTTATAGTATTGCCATTAAGCTTACATATGAAAGTTGTCTTATTAACAGAGTCTGATTCATAATTCAGTATTAATCTGACCATCAACAGTTTTCTAAGGACTTGACAGAACAACCTCAAATCTTACCTTGAAGATTGAACCTTTAATTCTCTGAAGGTAAAATATTTCCTTTCAATGAGATATGGCTGAGCTTCATGCTTCATCAAAAACAGTGAACAAAAACACAGTGAACAAAAGACAAAAGTAGATACACCAATTTAATTTAGTGCAGGCTGTTTGGTGTGCTAAGTGCCAATTATATTGATGCCAAAATGGCTCTCCTAAATGCATTTTGCCAAGGAATTTTTCATTGCAATTCAGTTCAAATAAAAATCTGTAAATGTATTTTATTTCAGACCAACACCTACTTCAATTGGGTTGACTTTATTTTAACTTCAAATTCATGATACAAGTGTTAAATTTAAGTTCAGTTAAAAAAATACAAATATTGAAATACAGTGTCTTTAAACAGAATGCCTTTCAGTGTTTGGAAGAAAACAGATTAGAAACAATGAACTGGTTTAATACCAAAATAACTATTCTAGAGTCCTAAATATCTTCCAGGGCTTAGAGTCACCCTGGTTCAAAAACTGTTAGAGGTCAATGGAATTAAAAACATTCAGGGTCAAATGTCTGGTTTGAATAGCTTCTTTTGAAAGCTGTCTAGTTGTTACACTATTTAAATAAGTAGTCAAAGAAATGGGCTGGAGCTCATAAATTGGCCCATCAGCAATTAGCATCTGAAAAATAAAATGAACAAGCATATGGCAATCAAGTCACAATTTTCTCTACTTAGAGAAATAAATAGTATTTTTATTTAAGTTATGATTTGGGGCAGGATGTTTCTTTTAGCATTTTAGATATATGCTTAAAGACAAGCTGTACATGAATGTCAATGAAAATTTGTGTACTTTTAGTTTTTTTAATGAGTTTTTAACAGCAACACTAGAAGCCACTCTAACCGATCTGTACTGGGAAATGTGCTAGCATGGCAACAGACCCATCAGGTCCAATTAACCTGATGGAAACCAATTTTCATATTCAACTCATTTATGGATCAGGAAGCATTGTCTAATTTGTACTAATATGGAATTCTGATGAGATAAAAGAAAGAGCAATGTATTGTTAATATCTATCTTGACAGATCCCTAAAGAAAGAAAGCTTGGTTTCTTTTGTTAAATTTATTACACTAGCCAACAATAAAAGGAACATAAATTATTAACAATGTTTACATCTGAAAGAAATACTACTAAAGAGATATTAATTGACATCAAAGGCACACGACACCAGTTTGCCAAAAATGTTGCAGAAACAACAAAAATTTTCTTTTTAAATTTATGCTTTCCAAAGAAAAGGAAATAAAGGATAAAGTATCTTGAAAATTTAAATAAAACAAATATTTAAGAAAAGTTTTATTGTCACTTTTTAAATAAGCTAATATTTAATATTTAGCAATATTTTTATTTATATCGATGACAAAATAACAGAATTGAATAATCAACAAATGTATGAGGTAACTGTATTAAGTCATACTTTATTTCCTTCTTTCCTTCCTTCCTTCCTTCCTTCCTTCCTTCCTTCCTTCCCCAAAAGGGGACATTTAATAGATCCTATCTAGATCATCAGACCTGAGCAGATTTAGTCCTATCAAAGCATATGTTTTCTGTTTTTGTCATGTTGAGTTGTAAAAACAACAACTAGAACTTCAAGCAGGGGTCAGCATACTGATGACCAGTGCAGCAACTAATATGTATGCTATTCTACATTTAAAAAACTGTTCTTAGCACCATATTTTGTTCCTTTTTCCAGTTTCTGTAGATCCTTAAAACTAGCCTCACATAGATCATAGGGCAGCAAATCAAATGAGTTATGAATGGAGTGTTACTGACACCCAAACAGACTCACAACTGATGCACCAACTGAAGCTGTTGAATACACAAATGGCTGCAACCTCAAGCTGTTGCTTAAGCAATGAGCCCAGGGAATCCCTAAATCACAAACCAATGCTTACATAGGGAGCAATAGAAACCACTGAACTGTTGTTTAGATGCCCATGTATTTATTGACAATTAGCATTTAATCTGATCTCATTTCATCTTGTCAGATTCTCACAGTTTGCAGATACCAGTTAAAGATGTCCATGGGATCTCTTGCACAGTCTGAATGGAGATATATCATGAAATCTCATCACCAGCATTCTGGAGGAAGCCATTCCTTTGCCATTTTCTTCACTTTCAGATTGCATCAAGCCCAGTTTTCCTTTGCATGGATTCATTGATATGATTCAGCTGTGCTGTGGAAGCCAGGATAACCCAATATTCTAGATCAGGGCTGTCAAACTCCTGGCCCATGGTCCAGATGCTTCATGTGCTGGCAGAGGTGGTATTCACCAGGTTCTGACCAGTTCTGGATAACCGGTAGCAGAATTTTTGAGTAGTTCGGAGAACTGGCAAATACCACCTCTGACTGGCTCCTCCCCCATCTATTCGCTGCCTCCCGAGTCCCAGCTGATCAGCTGGGTCTTCTTTTGTTGCCCTGCACAGGAGAACGGAGCTGGAAAGCAGGTTAGTTGGATAGGATGGGAATGGGGATTTTGCAGTAAACTTCCCACAGGAGTGGGGAAGAAATGGGGATTTTACAGTACCCTTCCCCTGGAGTGGGGAAGGAATGGAGATTTTACAGTATCCTTCCCCTGCCACGCCCACCAAGCCATGCCCGCAGAACTGGTAGTAAATGTTTTGAATCCCACCACTGCATGCTGGCCATGCCCACGCCCAGTTTAGTGAAGGGAAAAATGTTACAATACATCATGTGACAACGACACCCCTGTTCTAGATAGAAAAACACCATTGCAAGTAGTTGTGTGGAATGCATCCAATCTCCTTGCTTTCTGCTGCAACTTCATTTTGCTTTATCTGGATCTGTTCCAGCACCTGTTAATTCATGAACATTTCAATAGTCCACAGTCTGATTGAGTGTAAAATCTTATTCAGGTAGAATTCTAAGCAACATAAATGAAGATGTAATAGGGTGGTTTTTTTAAGTTCCTTTGATTTTAGCACATCAAGAGGTATAGCAACCTCTTCAAGAAACTTTGTTTTAATGTCAACATTTTGTAACAACCTTAGTCATAAAAGTGCCACTTTGGATGAGAAAGATATAATGTGCTTTTAAATTGCTAAGTGAAAGTACTTGTCTAGATAGTAAAACATCAAATTGTCTGAACAAATCTGGATTTTTATGGGCGAAAATGTCTCTGTATGTGTATGTGTGTGCGCGTATTTCTCTTTTCACTTCATAATTTTCTCTGGTCAGTGAAGCATTTTATGTTACTCTCCTTTACCAACTTTCTTCTAGCAAAATTTGGAAGGGTAAACTGCAGATGCCATCCTCTTCAGAAGCAAAGCTGTTACACCATCTAATGGGAAAAATGATGGAAGAAAAAGTTCAAGACAAATCCAACACAAAATAAGAACATATTTTCTGCATTGTTACAAAGATTGTTTCTTTCATACAACAGAAAGTGGATATTGGATGAAAACCCTATACGGTTTTTTTTTATAAACAAACTATAAAGCAATTCTGTGGAAAAAGCATACTCTTTATTGAACTTCGTAATTAATTACCTTAGTGTTACTTTTTTTAAATTAAAAAGCTAAAATAGTTTTTTAAAAGCTGTTTCTGCATCCATGTGTGTATATGTCTATTTGTTTTCGTAGATTTTCACAGGTACAGGTATGCAGGTCTTGATGTGTTCAGGTCTTTTTCCATGTAAGATTGAGGGTATCTTGGTGATGTTTCGACGAGGTCCCACTGGCCATCTTCAGACTGGTGCTTTCGGCTTCATGCTTGTGCAAGCAAAGCATAATAGAGCCGCCATCTCTCTATAAATAATGTTGGGGAGGTTGGCTGTGTTGTTATTTCTTGATTGGTTGATGGAGTTGATGTTTGCAGATTGGTTGGCTTTTTCATAAGAACATGTAGCTGAGGTATTGGCTGTGTGTCTATCAGCCTCCTGTGTTGTAATGACCTGGGTAATGGGTTGTGTGATGACCTTCTGAGTTCTATTGTGACATCCTGGGTCTTGTGCTGTAATCTCCTGGGTCATTGGCTGTGTTGTAATATACTGAGGTTTTTTGGTGTAACCTCCTAAGTTTTGTGATGTGATAACCAAAACCCGGAACGTCACATCACAGCAACCCGCTCAGGATATCACATCACAAAACTCAGGAGGTTACACCACAAAACCTCAGAATGTTACAACACAGCCAATGACCCAGGAGATTACAGCACAAGACGCAGGATGTCACAACAATACAACTGAGAAGGTCATCACACAGCCCATTACCCAGGTCATTACAACACAGGAGGCTGATAGACACACAGTCAATACCTCAGCTACACATGTTCTTACGAAAAAGCCTGAGACATAATGGAGACCTAGAAGATGAACAGACCTATGGAACAGTTGTCCTGCCCTACATAAGAGGTACTACAGACAAAATCAGTAAGATACTACACAGGCATCACATCAAGACTGCCTTCAAAACAGACAGAAAAATAGCAGCCATCCTAAGAAACCCCAAAGATAAAATTGTCCTGGAAAACCAAGGCATATATGATGCCCATGCCCTGCCACATACATTGGACAGACCAATAGAAGAATAAGTACCCGCCTGGATAAACACAAAAATGCAGTAAAAAAGCTGGAACACACTTCCTCACTAGTCCAATACATGAAAGCCACAGGTCATAGCATCGACTTCAATGGCACCAAAACCATAGCCACTATAAAAAACCCCAGCTACAGAATTATCAGAGAAGCCATAGAGATTGAAAAAAGACCTGAAAGCATGAATAAAAGAGATGATTCCACCAGACTGTCAATTATTTGGAAGCCTGCACTCACAAACAAAGAAGTCTCCACACCACAAGCCAAGCAAACACCTGGGCACAAACAGATCCCCCCTGATACCTCCAGCTCAAACACACCCCAACCAGGCACCCAGATGAAACCTAGCTTCCTAATAAATGATCGCCGTCCATTTACTCGGAGCCAAACTGCACTACAATACAGGAAACACAATGTTGCCAGCCAATCAAGACAAAAAAAGCTACAAAACAGACAGAAGATATTAGAAACACCAATCAAGCAGAGCACAGCAAACTCCAGGAACAATAAACCCAGACCAAGACTCCCAACCAATCAGGATGAAGAAAAAAACATTCTGCACAGTATAGGCTAGCACCAAATTTAAAACAGAAACAGCTGTGAAAGTCTGACTCACAGACAAACACAATACACAAGCCTGATGATGGCAGATGAGATTCTGCCGAAACGTTGCTACAACTTTAAAAGCACAACTATAATGATGTGGGAAAATACCCAAACAAAGCTGAATACCATACATGTAAGTACCCACAAAAACTTAAGAATATATATATACACATACATACATACACACACACACACACATATACACATACACACACACACACACATATGTTGTGTTACCGATTTTTTCAAACCACCTACTGACAATGGCTTATTGATGTTACTTAGACAGGTAACAAGATTTCTGAAAGCATACAATTACGTTCAAAGAACACCAAGGACTCCACAGTTCAACCTTGAGCTATATTTGTATATACACTCTTATCCTGAAACGATCCATTATCCAGGACAGCATTTCATTACCAAATCAAAAATTCTATTGCACAATATTGCTCTCAAAGAAGACAACCTGAATTTTTGATAATTCCTTCAAAAAGGGAGAGGGAGGAGAGAAGAAAACACAACAATTGAAAAAATACTTGTTGGATGTGCTGTTCCTATATTCACACACACACAAAAATTGTTATTAAATTTATCACATACATAAACAGAGAGAGTCAGTTAGTGTAGTAATTAAGATCCTGATCTAGAAACCAAGAGACCATAACTCCTAGTGCTGCTTATAGCATGAAAGCTGACTGGGTGACTTTGGGCCAGTCACTCTCTCTCAGCTCAAGTCACTTCACTGAGTTATTGTTGTGGGGAAAATAGGAAGAGGAGAAAAGTGTGTTAGGTATGTTTGCTATCTTATTAAAAAACTAAGGTGGAATAAAAATCTAATAAATCAACAGGTTGCTGGAGTAAAATAAATTAATTGTTGATATAATAAATAAACAACTAAAAAATAAGTTGTTACTAGTTTCAGCTTATTTCAAAGCATCCTATTTATTAATTAAAGTAATGTATTTATTGGTATAGCCTGGTATTCCATCATGTCAGGTATAAATCCATTCAAAGAACCCTAATTGAATTGAATTTTCTATTCAGCCTTTACATTAAGATTCTAGATGCTACAAAGTCATCAAGTACCCTCTGGAAAAGCAGATTGGCAAATGGCACAAATATTATGATTCTTGGAATACTAGGATGCTTAAATACAGCTTTAAATTTAACAATTATAGTTCTTTCTGTTTTATCATAAAGATACAAGATATCAGTGGATTTGGAAAAAATACTCAGTTGCAAAATGAAAATAAGGCAAAGGACTTTCAAAAAAAGAAAATCTAAGCTAAATATTTCCTATGGGAATGCTGGCAGATCTTATGATTTAATAGGGTTTTTGTTATTTCTAGAGGTATTCTGATCACATATAAAACAATTACCAACCATCTTTTCTGTTCCAGCAGACTTGCCAGGCCAATGCATTATACTTTTTTGCCCTAGCTAAAATCCTATGAATATCTTAATGAAGCTCATGAAGCTGAGAAAGAAATAACTACTTTATCCTCTGGAAAGGGAGTATATCCTGACAATGTAACAAATCTTTTACAGAACAAAGAGAGTTTACGACAAAAGAAATATCTGTAGCCATTCATTTTTTACAAGTGCCATTAACAACTAGGAGTCCTTCTCCAAACTGTATGTATGGTAGCTTTTTCACTTGGATTTGTAAATAATATGCTAAATATGCTAAATATGCATATACAGGAGGAATCCCCAACCCCGGTCCATGAACCAGCACTGAGTTGTGGCATGCTAGAAACCGGCACAAGTAAGTGAAGCTCCATTCAAGGGATGAAACCACACCCCCTCCAGTCCATGGAAAAACCTCTCTCTATGGAGCCAGCCCCTGGTGCCGAAAAGGTTGGAGGCCACTGCATATACAGGTAGGCTTTGACTTACAACCACAATTGACCTCAGATTTTCTGTTGCTCAGCAAGGCAGTTGTTAAGTGAGTTTTGGCCCATTTCATAACCTTTCTTGCCAAGTGAATCACTGCAGTTGTTAAGTTAGTAATACAGTGAAATAAATTTGGCTTCCCCATTGACTTTGCTTGTCAAAAGTTCCCAAAAGGGAATCACCTGATCCTGAACATTACAACCATCATAAATCTGCAATTTTTCAGTGCTGTTGTAGCTTCAAACAGCCACTAAACCAACTTTGTAAGTTGAGCACTATCTGTCCTTCACACGTATCATCATGGAGGAGGATCTAAATGTTGTACCATCAAAATATTGCAATTTATCTAGAATATACATTGCAATAAGTTGGTAACTGAGTTGGGCACAAATAGATTTACTATATTTAAAAATTGCTTCCAAGAGCTCACGATCAATTTCAACTAAAACAACTTGGCCAAATACATCATCACGGAATATCCTCAAATGTTGTCTCTTTCATTTTCAAAATGTGTTCATGCTGTTTAGGATATCTGCATTTAACATATCATCTAATATAAAACCTTTTATACATCCAAAAGTTTTTTTTTCTTTTTTGTAGGCACATCTTCATTGGAAGATAAAGTTGAAACAGTAAATGATTGAATCAAGATCACTCTGCAATGCATTAAATGTATACAAGCATGGTGAAATTATTACATGAAAGTTTCAGCTCTATTTCCTGTACCAACTGATGAATCAAAGCTTCTTCACTCATACTGTTTCACCTAATATTGAAATATAAGAAATTCCTGCTACATAAAACAATAATTTGATTGAAATGATGAAGAAATTTTCATTCCCCTGAAGTACAATTTGATTTAAAAAAAAAACAATTTTGTACATATCTTAAAGCTCATAGAAACAGACTAGATAGGGATAATCCTAGAATTACAACCATTTAGTAACCATTCAAAGTTAAAACAGCACTGAGAAAGGTGACTTATGACTATCATTCCTCACACTATGATGCAACAGATGCAGTGTCCTCATGGTCCTGTCATTGTGATTTGGGCCCTTGGCAACTATCACACATTTATGATGGTTGCAGTCACTTGATCTCCATTTGTGAGCTTTCCAGCCAGCTTTTGACAAGCAAAACCAATGTGGAAGCCAGCAAGAAAGTTACAAAATTATGCTTAGCAAATGCATAGTTTTGACAAAGAATGTTCCAGTCTCAATTGTGGTCAAAAGTCAAGGACTACTTGTATATAGAAAGAGGGGGAAAAAATGAAAAATTGCACTTCCTCTTCATATTTCTCTTCAGTGACTTCCTTACTTCCTAGTTCTGCTAATCATATAGCAATAGCAATAGCACTTTGACTTATATACTGCTTCATAGTACTTTACAGATCTCTCTCTAAATGGTTTACAGAGTCAGCATATAGTCCCCAACAACCTGGCAATCTGGCTCCTCATTTTAGTGACCTTGGAAGGATAGAAGGCTAAGTCAATCTTAAGTAGTCAAGACTGAACACCTGGCTGTGGGCAGAGGTAGCCTGTAATACTGCATTCTAACTATTGTGTCACCATGGCCATATGGGCTGAGTGTAAAAACAACATGTTTCTGGCAGGTTGCATTACATATTAGGGATCACCTCTAAATATGTTTAAATGCACACACTATGATTATTCATCAAGCTTAACTATGTCCTTTCTACATAGTGTAACATAGGACAAAGGGACACTGCAGCATTTAACAAGGGTTAGCTTATAGGTACTTGCATGTGTGCTAATGTGTAACACTGACATTTCCAGGACAGAGTTCATTTTACAAATATTTTCTGTGCCTGTAATCTGTATGATGCTCTGTATTTCAGCTGAAAAGTATTGTTTACTCTTGAAGTAAAGGTTTTGTTTTCCCCCAAACACCCACTTATTCTAGATGCTTGCCAATGGCAATGATATTATTTGTTCTTTCCTATATCTTCTTATATATCCTGTTTATCTTCAATATTGGGGGAACATCATTTAAGGTTCAAAGCTCAGAGTGTCAATCTATTCACGTATGTGTGTCTGTGTGCAGGCTGTGTGAGGCTATTTTGTGTATGTAATGAAAAAGAGGGTGTTTTGAACTGCCTTAATTAACCGAGCAGCTTATATTTTAAGAAAATAAAAACATTGCCATTGTCAGGTGTTATGAAATTCTTAGTGATCTCTCAAAGTCTCCCCAAATTTCTTTTCTCTTTGCATTCGGTCATCCCCACAACTGCCCAAAGGGAAAGGGGAAAAGAAAATGCAGTTAGACAGAATTGGCTTGCAGTATAGCAGCTTGGAGGCACTTACCCTCTGCACCAATCAAAGGGGATGAACATAGCAATAATACAATGGCATATTAAAGAACAGCAGAGCTTGTGATTCCTGATAGGTACCAATAGGCTCTTTTCTGAAGAATCGGGCTTCCCAAACACTGCAAAGATGGCAACCACAATGCTGGTCCTGCCACACAGTTAATTCTGTTAACTACTATGGTCTATCACAGTTCCAAGCTACAAATCAAGAATGAATGCCTAAATAAGAACACCTATACATCCAATCAACCACATCTGCCTAGACATTAAAATGACAGGTTGGTTTCCATTATAAAAATAGCAATAGCACTTAGACTTATATACTACTTTACAGTGAGTTACAGCCCTCTCTAAGTGATTTACAGAGTCAGTATATTGCCCCCAACAATCTGAGCCCTCATTTTACTGACCTTGGAAAGATGGAAGGCTGAGTCAACCTTGAGTGGTCAGGATTGAACTCCTAGCAGTGAGGAATGAGTTAGCCTGCAGTACTGCCTTCTAACCACTGTGCCAAATGTCCAGAATTCCAAAATAAAATCAAAGTGGGAGGAAAGAAAAAGATTGATATGAGAAGTACAAAGCTGATTTATAGTATTATGCAGAGAACAGAGAAAATAAATTGTCTTCAATTAAACATTTAACTGAGCAAGATCAATGAAATATATTTCAATTTAATTATTGCAATCATTTATTGATTTGCATATCCATGTAAAAAGACACCATATATTAATTTATTTGAAGACACCATATATTAATTTTATTTGAAATAGTATAGTACTTCTTTTTCTCCAATGCATGTGACCCTCCAAATAAAGTGCCAAAATCCCCAAATTAAGAAAAGCTGCAGCTCCACTAATGTTGCCCAAAATCTACATGTCATATCATAGACAAGACTGTAATGATAGGCTGAATCTATAAGCTGCTTTTTTGGGCGAGGGGGTCATGAATTTATGTAACAGAAGCATGTTCAGAAACCTAAAAGAGCCTAGTGTACTGCCTATTTGCAACTGAGCACTATCTTTCTGAAATATTTAAACTATTATCCTAATATGAAAAGTATGCAAGCCAAGTCTTGTTTCCTCAGAAGATGACTATAGCCCTGAGCCATATTACTGTCTCAGCAGTTTATTGTCCCATAAGGAAGAAACGGTAATAGGAATTACGATATAATTCCTAGTTGTCTTTTTTTATTATTATCTTTACTGGGTAATTTTTTTTTCAGATCGAAACAGAGCACCATCTATAAAATGGCTTCTATCTAAATCTTGCTGATGGGTTCTAGATTGTTTACTTTTTCCACTGATCCTCCAAAGTTTTCACTGTTTGTCAACATTAAAGGGATTCTTTGCAGAGTAACAGCCAGTGCAGTGCAAAAATGGGCCATTTCCATTGAGGCCAATAACTGGCAAGATTTTAAAATCTTTTACTTGGCACTGCCTTGGAAAAAAAAAAGCTAGGCATAATATTGTTATCTGCAGTTATATTGGAGCCTAATACACCAAAATACTTTGGAAACTGAAAGGATTTTTGATAACTGTTTGTAACATAAAGATTAGAAAATGCACAGGGCACACAAAAATACCTTTTCAAAGCTCAGCTACTCCTTAACACATGTGCTTTAAAACAAGGGTCACAAACCTCTGTGCCACGGCCCATTGCTGGGCTGTGGCCTATTGAAAGCAGGCTATGTATGTAGCTTGACTTGCTCAAGCGATGATCTGGTACATGCACTGCTGGAGTTGCATAAGCAGTTTGTGCATGCAGCTGAAGTCATGAGACGAGTGGCTCAACACACATGCACTGACCCACCGCTTACATGGGCCAGTTCCCTCTTCCACCCTTCCAGGCCACAAAGTAATAGAAGTTGGGGGTCACTGCTTTAAAAACCATCTGCTCTGTAATTAGTCCATCATATGAATCTTGCTACAGAAACTACATGCACATATACAAGACCGTACATTAAAGAAGCTGCCAGAAAATCCTTACTGAATTCTTTAAAAATCAACTGGGTTTTACAACATAATAAATGGGAGAATACAATTTCTGTCATTCTTCTCCAACTCTTAAATGTCTTGGCAATACTAACCAATACATCTAAAATTACCATGCTGGAGAAAAATACTTTTGGCAATTTCTCTCTTAAAGATTAAAAAAATATCTTATATAACTGAAGTAAATAAATAAATAAATGAAATAAATCTGAATGCCTTAGTGTGATACAGCCCTCTCAATCCTGAGAGACAAGAGCCAAACCAATTAAAATGGGAAAGCACTTTTTACTGCTATATAGTGGTTATCCAGTTTTTTGCAGTCCATATCTGATAGCCCCAAACATGCCCTACATATTTTAAAAAACTGATATAAAGATTTTATTAAAGATGGGTATTATATTACATTATTATATCATGCCATTGACAGTTATGACCACAAAAATAATGGAGTTGTGGAGCAGAAGAGCTTACCCCATCTATTTTACACTTTAAATGCAATTAAATTACAATCTGTGATTATATTAAATTGACAATGAAAGCATTGTGGTTGTTACTAATTCTTCTTTATGCATATTATGTAGCTTGGGAGACAGTTATAAACAGCTCTCGAAAGTGCAAGATATCAAATACAAAACACTGAAACTCTTGCTCATAATGAATATTGTAGCATAAGTATGCAAATTGAAAGAGAGAGAGGTGTATGCACGCATGTGCTCACTGCTTTCAAATACATCTATGGAATAATTGGAACCCCCAATTATAACTTCAAAAAAGGCAACTATGATCTTATGAACAATGATCTCTCATCCCTTAATTGGCAATTTCTTTTCACTGGATGTAATACTGTAGAAGACATTAAAACATATTTTTACTTGAATTCAAAAGAGTCATCAAACTATATGTACCATTAACAACTCCCTAAACCAGAAAAAACAAATTACCCATAACAATAAGGAAGCTTCAATCCCAAAAGAAATCACTTCGGCAGAAAAACAAATCTGGTCACATTGCCAACTTCAAAAGCTGATACAAAATGTATGCCACCAGATAAAAACTGGATGCATCAATTATGACATTAAACAAGAGGAAAACCTTCTACGCAACAATTCCACCCATGCTTTCTACAATTTTGTGAACAACAAACTAAAAGACTCAAGATCCATCTCATCCCTGAAAGGACCTAATGGTAAAGACTGCAACGACGACAGTATTAAAGTCAACCTCTTTAACACATTCTTTGGCTCAATATTTGTAAACAGCAATGGATCATGCCCAGTATTTCCTAGTCGAACTACAGACAACTACAATGATCTAATACATATTGATTTTACAGAAGACAATATTGAAAAGCAGCGTGCAATCTAAAACCATCTCTATCTGTTGGACCAGAGGGAATATATGCCTGCTTCTTAAAAACGCTATCCACTGCCATAGCAGAACCTCTAAGCATAATCTTTGAAAAATCTTTCAGGACCAGTTCCTTGCCAAAACTATGGTCACAATCCACAGTCATCCCCATCTTCAAAAAGGGAGACCTCAGCCTAGTTGAAAATTACAGACCAATCTCTTTATGCTGCATCACCTTTAACGTCATGGAATCAATTATTAACCAATCCATCATGCTCCACTTAGAAACAAACAACCCAATCTCTAATAAACAATTTGGTTTCAGGAAAAAACTATCATGTAATCTGCAACTCTTACACTGCAAAAACATATGGACTACACAACTCGATCAGGGCAAAATAATAGATGCAATCTACATAGACTTCTGTAAAGCCTTTGATTCAGTGGTACAATACAAACTAATACTAAAACTAAAATCTTACGGTATCTCTGGACACCTGCATAACTGGATAGAAGTATTCCTGTCAAACAGACAACAAATGGTCAAAATTGGGAGCGTCCTATCAAATTCTATACCTGTCAACAGTGGTGTCCCCCAAGGCAGTGTTCTAGGACCAACTCTCTTCATACTCTACATAAATGACCTCTCTGATCATATCAAGAGCAACTGCATTCTCTTCGCTGACTATGTAAAGCTATTCAACACCACAGACAATACTGCTACCCTTCAAAAAGACCTTGACTATGTATCAGAATGGTCAAGCAAATGACAACTTCAAATCTCAACAAATAAATGCTCTGTCCTACATAATGGCAAAAAAAATCAGAAAATAAAGTACAGGCTGAATAGTCAAGGCCTTGTTGATGATCCAAACTCTGTCAAGGATCTTTGAGAAGTCATCTCTAATGACCTAAGTGCTAGAGCCCACTGTAACTACATAGCCAAAAAGGCGTTAAGAGTTGTTAACCTAATCTTACGTAGCTTTTTCTCTGATAATATTACACTACTAACTAGAGCATATAAAACATTTGCTAGACCAATACTCGAATACACCTCATCAATCTGGAGCCCACATTATGTATCTGATATTAACACAGTGAGAAAGTCCAGAAATATTTCACAAGAAGAGTTCTCCACTCCTCTATTCGTTGCCACCAGACTCAAAATTTTAGACCTAGAAAACAACAATTATGCTGCCTTCGGTCCGATTTAAGTATAGTATATAAAATCATACATTGCAATGTCCTACCTGCTACAATGTCCTACTAGTCAATGACTACTTCAGCTTCAACCATAACAGCACAAGAGCAAACAATAGACACAAACTCAAGGTTAATCGCACCAAACTTGATTGTAGGAAATACAACTTCAGCAACTGAGTGGTCAATGTCTGGAATACTCTACCTGACTCTATGGTTTCTTCCTCAAACCCCAAACACTTTAACCTTAGACTGTCTAATATTGACCTCACCCCTTTCCTAAGAGGTCTGTCTGTAGGGGGCATGCATAAGCGCACCAACGTGCCTCCTGTCCCTGTCCTATTGTTTCTTTTTTTTTTCTTATTTGTATCCTTGTATTCATAAGTATGTTTTTACTTATACCTATTATCTTGTAAGCAATTGACAAAAATAAATAAATAAATATAAATAAATAAATAAAAATTGATCGCTAATCTATTCCCAGGAGGAAATCTATAGAATAATGAATTGTGCTAAAAATCATTCTTTTTGTTCTCCGATGAGTTACAGTATGTAATGGATGTTCATAGAGGTGGTGACACATAGCATGTGGTGCTGACTAAAATGAGAAATAGGATTGGGGTGAATTGAAATCAGTCCAAAGATTAAGATAAAATATCACATACTTTCAAATAGCCTAACTGAAGTTCAGGGATCACCATATGGAATAGGAGTTGTTCAATTATAAATAATATATTTGGACTTCCGGTGATGTCGCGGCATGGCGAGGTAGGAGAACCTTGATCCGCTCTCCTACATTGGGTTATTTGCTCGTGGGCAGCCATTCGAGGCAAAGTTAGATCCTGGTGGGATCACTCAAGTAAGAAAGAACTGTTGGAGCCAAAGCGGGAATTGCAATCCCGAAGGTAAAGAAGGGAGCCTGAAGCACAGGGCAAAAGAAGTCAGCCAGTTAGGCTGGCCTGAAGACATGACAGAACAACTTTGAGAAGGAAGTGGAGAGACAAGATCGAATTTGGACTCCAGGAAAGAGGCCAAAAGGAAATCGATCTTGAATTATAACTAATGGATAAATTTGAAAGATAATTGGTACGTGTGTGAAATGCTGGAGCAGAAGGGGGATAGTGGAAAGTGGCAGAAAGACTGAGTTGTTTACTCATAGCTCCAGATAAAGTGGAAAATTGCTTTTAAAAAGGAAAGTGGAAAGGAAAGAAGAGTGACTATTGATGAAGAAAGTTTTGTATTTCCAGCCACATGAACGTACCGCAGAGAGTATTTTATAGCGGAGAAGAACTGTGAAACTTTGAAAGTGATTACAGGAGTGACAGTGCAATTCATGGAGGCAGACATTGTGACAGGGAGAGCGGAGTAAAGTGGCAGAGGTACCAAATTGAACTGAGAACTGAGAACTGAGAATTGAGACTTGAAGATATTACTGGATATAACTGGGTTACTATGGAAACACTAGGAAAAAAGAAGATTATAAATCCTCTCCTCATTTAGTGTTCGTATTGTTCTCTTTTCCTCCCTTAAAATTGATCAGAACGGTATAATTTCATTTTCTATTTACTTAGGGTATATATTTAATAAGAAAACAAGATTGATTGGTTCCTTTGAAATAGATTTTAATTTAAGTAAGTGATATTTAACCCCTTTGGAGTATATTTTATATCTTTCTTTTCTTTCATTCTTTACATATATCTGATTGACTATAGATTAACGATCTTAATATATTGATTAATATAAAGATGAGATAATTAATTGTTCTTTCCCTTTCTTTCTCCTACCCTCCTTATATTAAATACTGTGAACTATTGATATATATATATAATATAATATTAATTAGAAATTAAAATTCTTATTATATATTCAAGGCAATATTAAGTGAAATATAGCAATTAATTTAAAGAAATAATTGGGTTATAACATTGTTATATACCGTATATATTCAAGTATAAGCCGAGTTTTTCAGCACATTTTTTGTGCTGAAAAAAAACCCCTCGGCTTATACTCGAGTCAGATTCCCCTCTGAAAAAAAATCGTGTGGAGCTCCGAAGCTGGGCAGCCGCTTCCCTGCTTCCATGTTTCCTTTGCAACTTTTAAGCATGGGGGTAATCGGAAGCAGAAAAGTTCTTGCTTGAGGATATATTGTCTTTTCTTTTTTTAACTGTTTTTTTTTGGGGGGAAAGACCCACCGCCATGTGAGAATGCTCAGACACGAAATCTATCCGACCGAAAATAAGTGTGTGTGTGTGGGGGGGGGATTTTAACAGTGGGAAGATGTAGAGAGAAGGCAAAAGCGACAGAAGATCCTTCAGGGGAAACTGAGGGGGAGATTCACCCTTGGTCCAGATGAGCCCCCTTCCCCTTTCTCTAGGCTGAGAAAACAACGCGAGCCGAGGTTGCTTTGGCTCCACTCAGCTTCATTTCCTCAGCTCCAGCTGCTTTCAGTCCACTCGGGAGGAGGGGGAGGAGTGGGAGGAGGAGGGGGAGGCAGCTCGCGTTGTTTTCTGAGCTCTAGGCTCCACTTAGCTTCATTTCCTCAGCTCCAGCTGCTTTCTGTCCACTCGGGAGGAGGGGGAGGAGGAGGGGGAGGCAGCTCGCGTTGTTTTCTGAGCTCTAGGCTGAGAAAGCAACGCGAGCAGAGGTCGCTCCACTCAGCTTCATTTCCTCAGCTCCAGCTGCTTTCAGTCCACTCGGGAGGAGGGGGAGGAGGAGGTGGTGGTGGCAGCTCGCGTTGTTTTCTGATAGTGAGATCATTTCCCAAATTTCCCCGTAATACAGTAAAGCCCTTTCCAGCACGCGCACGCGATCCGCCCCCACCGCTTTGCACCTTGCAAATGCAAAAACCCTGGGGTTTTACATTTGTAAGGTGCAAAGGGGCGGGGGCGGATCGCGCGCGCGTGCTGGAAAGGGCTTGACTTTATTGGGGGGGGGAGAGAGAGAGAGAGATCATAAGAACGGCTCTTGGTTTTTTCTTGCAAGGGAGAGAGTGACTCCTGCCTACCACTGTCATCATCATCATCTTTTGGGTTAGTGAATCAATCAAACCTTTCATGATAGTGAGATCGTTTCCTAAATTTCCCTTAAATCAGGGAAGAAATCAGAAACAAACCTTTGGGCTGAGAATAAGCCTGTTCCTATGATGTCATTTTTGTTCACTGCAGTGTGAAAAGTGTGAAAAAACACACTTCTTTTTCTTCATCTTCTTGTTCCCTATTTACTGGTCTCTTTCAAAGAGGAAATTGTGAACATCAAATTTATTCTCAACTGTCCTAGTGAAAGTTTTTATTGGTATCTATTTTTATTTTTGAAATTTACCAGTAGCTGCTGCATTTCCCACCCTTGACTTATACTCGAGTCAATAAGTTTTCCCAGTTTTTTGTGGTTAAATTAGGTGCCTCGGCTTATATTCGGGTTGACTTATACTCGAGTATATACGGTACTTAAACATAGTTGAATGATTTTTTGACCTGTTAGATGATTTAAGAATTGATGATCTATTGACTTCATTAAGACTAGATACAATACTAATGGAACATGAGGTGAACAATTAGAGTAATAACAAGTAAAGTGGGCTGGAAAGTTTGAAAATATAGTTAAGTAATTGATAAGAATCTCCTCGCCTAGCGGTGCTTAGAAATTAGACTAAGCAGATAAACAATAATAAAAAAGCTTAGAGAATTGAGAAAATTGAATTGTAAAACACAGATAAAGTTGATGGTAGTAGGGAATATGATTTGGGAGAATATAGCAAGGATAGTGGAGAAACAACAAAGAATTATTAAAGATATGACCAGCACATCTACCACCATTACCAAAGTAGGAAGAAAACCGACACCAGCAGTAACACCATCCACCCCCACAGCCAGATCGACCCAAAAAACAATTGAAGGGATGTTGGTGCCAGAAAAATCCACAGCCCAAACCAGCACCCAATTGGTTCGAACCACATTATTAACTATCCAAAGCATAATGTTGACATTGCAGGAATTGATGTCCAAAAACCATACAGAAAGCAAAGTAGAAAGAGAAATAATGAAAGAAGAATTAAAAAATAAGTTAGAGGAAATGAGAAGTTGATGGATGAAAAGATAGGCCAGATCCAAGAATTGATTAAAATAAATGAAGAGAAGATTAAAGCAATTGAAAAACAAGCTAATCAAACAGAAAAGAAGTTGGAAAGCATGGAACAAATAATAAGGAGCAGAATAAAGAGACCAATGAGACCCTGACTCAGCTTGAGATGGACCTCCTATTATCTTAGATTCCAGAACGTGGAGGAAGACAGGGGAGAGAACTTACCATTGGTGATAGCGGAGATGTTGGTGGAGCTTCTGAACAGATATAGGGATGAGATGGTGAATGAGCTGGATTATGCATACAGAGTTTACACGAGCTACACAAGACAGCATAGACTCCCCAGAGAAGTGCATATTAGATTTGCAAGAAGGTGAGTGAAAGATATAATTTATAGAGTTACGAGAGATGAAGGAATAAAATACAAAGATAGAGAAGTGATTGTTCTAAAACAGGTGCTGAGGAGAATTCGTGAACAAAGGAAAGACTATCGATTTCTCACGAATTACTTCAACAACAAAAAAATAGATCTTTTAGATGGATTACCCCAGAGGGTATTCTAGCAATACGGAAGGAAAAAAGGGTGAGAATAGATAACCTAACCAAAGCTCAAGAATTCTTTGACTAAATAGGGGGAATAGAGAAAGAACTGAGCAGCAGATACGATCATGAAATTCCAAGCCAAGAAGAGCTACAATCTAGAAGCGGGGGGGGGGGGAGAGAGAAGGAGAAGGAGAGGGAAGGAGATGAGAAGACGTTGGGAAGAGAAGAAATAGGAGTGAGGATGAGAAGTGAAACAATGGGTAAAAATATTGAAGGATAGAAATAAGAAAGGAATGGACAAAGGAGTGAACTTGATATCAATAAATATCAATGTGTTAAATGACCCAGCTAAGAGAAAAAGAATATTTTTTAAGTTAGAAAAACAAAAAGCAGATATAATATGTATTCAAGAAGTTCATATAAAGAAGATAAAGGGTACTTATTAAATAAAAAGTTGGGGAAAATGTATGCAATATTGGTGGAAGAGAAAAAAAGAGGGGTAGTATTATATATAAAAAAGAAGATATAGCTTCAGAATTGATTTATAAATTGAGAAGAATAGTAATGGTAGAGGTGGTGATGCAAAATAAAAATACATTAGTGGGGATATATGCCCCTAACAAAAACCAGAGTGAATTTTACAAAAGCTTATATGAAAAACTAATAGAATTTGGAAACCCAAGAATTTGTATTATAGGAGACTACAATGCAATAACAGATAATAGACAAGATTATGCTTGTGGACAAAGACAATATAAGAAATGGAATGCATTGCCTAAGAAATTTATAGAGATGGTCGAAGAATTAGAATTAGTGGATGCGTGGAGAAAAAGGAATCCAGGAATATCACAGTTCACTTTCTACTCCAGCCCACACACATCATGGTCCAGGATAGATATGGCCTGGGTAAATAGCGAGCTATACAGAGAGATTCAGGACATAAAAATTTTAGCTAACACATGGGCAGATCATAACCTGATACAGATAGTTTGGAAAAATAGTCATTATAAAAAAGTAGATGGACACTTAATTCCCCAGTACCGAAAGAGGAAGAATATATTCAAAAAGTTAGGGAAGATTGATTAGTTTTTTTAAATTTAATAAAAAATCAGGATACCTCATTGCAGAACCTATGGGATACCATGAAGGCATACTTAAGGGGAATATTGATAGCTTATATAGCAAATAGAAACAAAGAAAGAGAGAGGAAGTGGAAAGCCCTAACAAAAAGAATAGAAAAAATGGAAAATAAGCAAATGGAACCCCCGGGAGATGAGCATATTAGAAATGAACTAGCATTAGTTAAACATGAGATGAATATTTTAGATCAAGAGGAACTAATTAAAAATTATTATATATAAAACAAAATTATTTTGAACATGCAAATAAACTCGGAAGTGACTGGCATATAAATTAAGAAAAGAAAATCAGAAAAGAATGATATATCAATTACAGGATAGAGACAGATCAGGAGGAAAAAAAAGGAAATTGTAAGAGAGTACTTCGAAGATCTTTACAAACAAGAAGTAGTTGATTTAAATAAAATAGAAGAATATTTGAAAGAAGAAACTCTCTATCCAATATCAGAGGATAAAAAAGAGATGCTGAATAAAGAAATAACTTTAAAAGAGCTAAAGGCAGCAATTCGAAAACAAAAATGAAACAAAATGCCAGGCCCGCCAGATGGGCTACTAAATGAGCTATATAAAGAGATAGGTGATATACTAGAGATAATGCTATTAGAGGTTTGCAATGGGGTATTACTGGAAGCCAAAATACCAGAATCTTGGAAGGAAGCATACATAACATTGATTCCGAAACAGGGTGCAGATGCCAATCAAACAAAGGATTACAGACCAATATCCCTTTTAAATTCAGATTACAAAATTTTTATGGCAGTAATGGCAGAAAGATTAAAGAAAATCCTCAGTAAGAACATTCACCTGAATCAAAATGGATTTCTTCCCACGAGGCAGATCAGATATAACACAAGAACAATAATAGACATATTGGAATATTATGAAAATCATCCAGGAAGCCAAGTGGCCTTCGTCTTCCTGGATGCACAAAAGGTCGCTGATAACTTAAACTGGGACTTCATGAAAAAGCATATTAATCTGATGGATTTTGGAGATAATTTTATAAAAATGTTGAATGCAATCTATGACATACAAAAAGCCAATGTATTATTAAATGGAGAAATTGCCAAATCATTGAAGATAAGGAAGGGGGTCAAACAGGGATGTCCGTTTTCACCTCTGTTTTTTATAACAATTTTGGAAACTTTGCTGGACAGAATTAGATTAAATAAAGAAATTAATGGAATTAAAATAAAAAATCAAGAATATAAATGACAAGCGACCCATTGCAAATTAAGAATTATAGACCTATTTTTTTATTGAATGCAGACTATAAAATCTTTGCTTCAATCTTAGCAGAAAGACTTAAAAAATATTTAAATAATTTTATTCACCCAGATCAAAATGGATTTCTGCCAAAGAGAAAAATTAGAGACAATATGAGAGTAATCTTGGACACTTTGGAATACTATGAGGCTCATCCTGAAAAGCAAATGGCTTTGATATTCCTAGATGCTCAAAAAGCATTTGACAACGTGAACTGGAGATTTATGTTATTATTATTGGAGCAGATGGGTTTTGCTAAAAAATTTATTCAAGCAATAGAAGCATATAAAATTTATTCAAGCATATATAATAAACAGACAGCAAGGGTAATGATGGAGGGGGAACTTACAGATTTTATTAATATAAGGAAAGGCACAAGACAAGGATGCCCTCTATCTCTTTTGCTATTTGTGTTGACCTTGGAAGTGTTGAATAGAAATATTAGGGATGATAAAAGCATAAAAGGAATGAAAATTAAGAAGGAAGAATTTAAGCTACAAGTTTTTGCTGATGATTTAGCTTTTATTTTGGAAGACCCGCTAGAAACAGCTCCAAAGTTATTGGAAAGGATAGAGGCATATGGAGAGGTGGCTGGTTTGAAAATAAATAAAGATAAAACAAAGATTTTGACAAAGAATATGCTATTGAGACAGAGAGAAGAACTGGCAGACCTTTTGAAAATTCAAGTTACAAATAAGATTAAGTATCTGGGGATATATTTGACAACAAGATGTAGCACATTAAAGGAGAATAATTATATTAAACTTAAACAACAGATAATTACAAATTTGAAGAAGTGGGAAAACTTGCAATTGTCATTAATAGGGAGAATTTCAACAATTAAGATGAATATTTTACCTAGAATTTTATTTTTGTTTCAAACAATACCAATTAGGCTTGGAAAAGACTATTTTGAAGATTTAAATAAAATTATGTTGAAGTTTATATGGCAAGGTAAAAAAGCGAGAATAAAGCTAAAGCTTTTGCAAGATGCTAGAATTAGAGGAGGTTTTGGCCTGCCTAATTGGGAATTGTATTATCAAGCTGCAAGTTTGATGTGGGTCAAAGAATGGATAACATTAAGGAAACATAGGTTGTTGACATTAGAAGGGCATGACTTGCTGTTGGGCTGGCATGCTTTTTTATGGTATAAGGGAACTAAAACACAGGGTTATTTTAGAAGACATTATGTACGGGAGTCTTTGTGGTTAAATTGGGAGAAGATAGAAAGACAATGTTATTTGAAAATTCCAGTTTGGTTATCGACCATTGAAGCATTTTCCTATCCTATAATCTACAAGAAGGAACAAACAGTTAGATATGGGGAACTTTTGGATGAAAAGGGTGAACTTAAATCGATCCAAAACTTAGAGGAACAAGGTATAAGGATGAATTGGTTTTCATATGCACAAATACATTCAAGGTATGATGAAGATTCCAAAACGGAGGGATTTTATGATAAGCAGACTGATTTAGATAAGATCTTGATGGGTACTGATGAGAAGGTGATTAAAAAATTATATGGTTATTTATTGGGAATGAAATTAGAGGAAGAACAAGTCAAAGAAACTATGATTGTTTGGGGGAAGAATTTTGGATATGGGATTGATTTAGAGAAATGGCAGAAATTGTGGTCTCAAAATTATAAAATGACAATGTCAACAGCATATAAAGAAAACTTGTATAAGATGTTTTACAGGTGGCACTTTCCTCCGACAAGAATAGCAAGAATGTTCAAGAACAAATCTGAAAAATGCTGGAAATGTCATCAGATACCCGGCTCATATTACCATATGTGGTGGACTTGTGAGGATGCTAGAAAATATTGGACTATAATTCGCATGTGGTTGGAAAAAATGACAAAGAAACATATAGACTTGAAACCAGAGATCTTATTGGGAATTTTACCTGATATATATAGTAAAGATTTGAAATATCTGATTGTAAATGTATTAACAGCAGCCAGGATTGTATTTGCTAAAAATTGGAAGAATGAGAAAATACCATTACAGGAAGAAATTATTAAGAAAATATTGGAATGTGCTGAGATGAGCAGATTGACATTTGAAATTAGAGAGCAAGAGGATAAACAATTTTATGAAATTTGGGATCTTTTTTATAAATGGCTAGATGATAAAATACGACAATAGAATATTTAGAATGTTAGATAGTTAGGAATATCTTGATTTTGCTATTATTTTGTTATTTGACATTATATTTATAAAGGGTTTTATAGGATTGATTTGATATGATTATATGATTTGTTATAGAGTAAACTGGTTTAAAGTATTGTTAGCTCATAAAGCATGAATGATTAAAAATATAGTCAAAAACTTCTTTTTTTAGTGATATTAGGATATATAAGTTTGGATTGACAATATGAGTTGTTATGTAACATAATTGTAATTGAGACTACAGAATGAATGCACAAAAATGATGAACCAACTGACACACTGGATGTACATATGAGAGTTGATGTTTTTATGTTTTGTTTGTCTTGTTTGTCTGTAGAAAATTAATAAAATCTTTTTCAAAAAAAAAAGAATATAAACGACAAGCCTTCACAGATGATATGGTTTTTGTTACAGAAGATCCAATAGACTCAGGGTCAGCTTTACTAAATGAAATAGATAAATTAGGTAAATTAGCATGATTAAAAATCAATAAGGAAAAAAACAAAATGCTAGTTAAAAACATAACCAATAGTAAACAAAAAAAATTGGAAGAAAAGATGAGATTACACATTGTAAATAAAATTATATATTTAGGAATTTGGTTAAGAGCTAGAACGTTAAATATGCGAGAAGATAATTATACTAAATTACTGAAACAGATTGAAAAGAACTTGGAAAATTGGAATAAGATGCAAATTTCATTATTAGATAGAATAGCAAATATCAAAATGAATGTTCTACCTAAAATACTATATTTGTTTCAATCAATTCCGATATTACTGGACAAATTTTTTTTTAAAGATTTAGATAAAATTGTGATGAAATTTATGTGGGCAAAGAAAAAAGAACAAGGATTACAAAAAGCTTATTTACAAGATAATAAAAGCAAGAGTGGATTTGAACTACCTGTCTGGGAGACATATGATAGAGCAGTGGCAATAGTGTGGATAAAAGATTGGATTGATTTAAGGAATAATAAGATTTTACAGTTGGAGGGACATGATTTACAGCTAGGTTGGCATGCATTTTTATGGAACCCAGATAGTAAAAATAATCTATAATTTTACTATTCATGTATTCCAAAAGTCTTTAATTAAAATTTGGACTGATATAAGAAAGAATCATACTAAAATCCTGAGGTGGTTTTCAACTATGGAGGTGATGTTTCACTTAAATACGATGGACATCAGTAAAAAACTTAAATATTACAAAATATTAGATAATGAGGGAAGAATTAAAACAAAACAGGAACTAGAATTACAAGAGATAGTTATTGATAATTGGCCATATTTTCAAATAAAATTGAGATATAACAAAGACATAATATGGAATTGAGGTAAAAGACACATATTTAGATAAAATACTTTTAAACCCTGAGACAAGTTTGATTTCCAAATTATATAATTGTTTATTAGAATATGAAATGGCGGAGAAAATTGTGAAAGGTCCTATGTTAGCTTGGGGAAAAAACTTTGGTTACAGTATCAATCTGGATGCCTGGGAAGAAATCTGGCAGAAAAACCTGACACTAACCAAATCAGTAACACACAAGAAGAATCTATACAAAATGATGTACAATGGCATCTGGTACCCTCTAAATTGGCCAAAATATTTCCAACAGCCAATCCTTGCTGTTGGAAATGTAAAGGGAAATTTGGTACATATTTTCACTCATGGTGGACTTGTCCTGAGATAAAGAAATATTGGTTAAAAATAAAAACGTGGATAGAAGAAATTATAGAGTGTGGGCTGGAGTGGAAACCGGAATTATTTTTGTTGGGAATGATCAAAGGGGACTATCCCACTAAACTAAAATATCTATCCATCCATTTATTAACTGCGGCATGTATTTCACTAGCACAATATTGGAAAAACCCAAATGTACCATCAATACAGGTTGTGATTCAGAAAACATATGAATGTGCCCAACTGGAGAGTCTTATGCTTAAAATTAATGGGAAGGAGGATACAGATTACTACCGGATATGGGATAAATGGTATAAGTGGGTAGACAATAAAAGGGGAAACATGTAAATGAACCTAAGATACAAAATATATTCGGCGGTTTATATTAAATATATTAAAACAATTAAAGGTTTTAAACCTTTTCTCTGTTACTGCTACTATTATTATTAGCCATTTAAATATGAATGTATTCATAATAGAAAAGTAGTTATAAACCAACGTGAAAATAGAGTATATTGTGAATTATTTAGCACTGATAATGAGTGAAGATGTGACTAGTACTAGCCAATAATGATTTTTAGGACTTACCAAATTCGATAACAAATGTAAAGAATTATGTGTTATTCACATATTATTGTTTCTGTATTTTTGAAATTGTACATTTTTAAATTTGTAAATAAAATTGTTTTTAATTTTTTTTAAAAAATATAAATAATATATTCAACCATAAACAGAGAGAATTGTGATTAAGTAGGTAAGCAATGAAAGAAAAAGAGTAAGGCTGGATGCTATCCTTTTTTTTAAAAAAAAAACTTGCTATGCTGTTTTCATGGTCTCAGTTAAGAAACAGAAAAATAATTTCCCAGGAGCCATTCATGGAGAATCAGAAACAGAAGAGAGCTGGAAGAGACCTTGGAGGTCTTCTAATCCAATGCCCTGCTCAAGCAGGAGACCCTATACTATGGTATGCCCAGTAGCTCCTGTGCCAAAAATTGTGTGCGCTTGCACACTTGCACTCACATGCCAGCATCCAGAAGGTAATGCATGCCCCCATGGCCCTATGCATGCATGCACAATACACACACACACACTGCCGCCCCCTTACCTGCACTGTGCCTTACACTGATTTTCAGCCAGTTTAAGGCCTTTTTCAGCCTCCCAGAGGCTTCAGGAAGGCTTCAGCAGGCATCTCAGCCCGAAAATTAGGCCCGTTTCATCACTTCTGGTATTTCTGGAAAAACAGGAAGCAATGAAATGGGCCTAGTTTTCGTCCTGAAAAGCCTGCAGAAGCCTTTCTGAAGCCTCCGGCAGGCCAAAAAAAGGCCTCAAACTGGCTGAAAATCAGCTGTAAGGTACGCACATGCGCAGTGAGGTAAGTTTGCCTGCAGCTCGTGTTCTGCCACAATTGGCTCTGCATGCCATCTGTGGCACATGTGCCAGGAGTTTGCCATCATAGCCCAGCTTGCTTGAAGGCAAGCTGTTTCTTTGGTTAACTGTCCTCACTGTTATAAAATTTCTCTTTAATTCCAGGTTGGTTCTCTCCTTGATTAGTTTACATCCATTATTTCTTGTACTTTCTTCTGGTGCTTTGGAAAATAAATTGCCTAATACTCTACAGCAGGACTGTCAAACTCGAAGTGCGCGGGTTGGATGCATCATGTGCTGGCCATGCCCATATCTGGTTTAGCAAAGGGAGGGGGAAAGTCCCAATGCATCACGTGACACTAAGATGGCAATGTGAGTTTGATACCCCTGCTCTACAGCAAAGGATAGCTGTAGATATAATTCTGTAACCTAATTGGTTACTTGTAATATCAAGCACCTCTCTGACTTCTGAATATCAGCCAAAACATGAAGTTGCTAAATTGAAGGATTTGATGAGAGGGGAGGAGAATAATTTTTGATTAACAACTTGAGACTGAAAAGGAACATCTTAAAAGGATAAAAAAAACCAGTGGCAAGGTCTCCAAGGTCACTTGAAATAGAGAGAAATGATTCAAAACTGCTTCAGTAACAAGACATCAAGACCCAAAACACTTAACAGGATGCAGAGCAGTTTTGTGAAAGAAAATGGCCGGACTGTTGAAAAGTAACGTAATAAGCCTACAGAGTACAGACCAGAACTGCAGATTTGTGCCAATGAAACAAAAGTAATTTTTCATTAAAATTGTATTTGCCACCTATGGGAAGTAACAGAAGCAAAAAGGTTTCATTTCCTAATTATAAAAATGCTATGCTGGTGGTAATTTTGAGCAGGTGGTACCCAATAAAACTGGTAACTAATTACTGAACTTGAGCCACTGCATTTCATGCACTCAAAGTGAAGAAGTAATTTCATTACTGCCCTCCAGAAGCATTAAAAAAAAAACAGTGCCTTTTCAATCCTCATCTTCCCTTTGAAATGTCACATTTCATGGTACCTTTAGCAGATGAGAATCAAACAGCTGTGGAAACTTAAGAGGAGTTTATGAGATAGCTGCTTGATCAACCATTCCTAAAAGAGACAATACTGAAATGTTTCAAAGCCTACAAAGTTGAGGTTGGCCTCTGCAGTAAAGGATGTTTTAATGTATATTGATGGGAATGTATAACAGCTTTCCCCAACCCAGTGCTTTTCACAGAATAATACAAGGTAGTGATCTTGAAGTACCATACAAGTTGGACTATAGTCCCATTCTATTATTGCCAACATAGCCTTTGAAATAGTATTTAACTGGGGACTGAGGAAACGGTTAGAAATATGGAATAAATACCAAGCTTATACCAGTATAGTCACATTTGAGACTATATAAATGGTAAGTATTCTGCAGAAATACAGGTGGTTCTTGAATTACAATAATTTGCATTGTAACCGAAGTAACAACAGCACTGAAAAAATTAAAAGAAGAAAAATCTATCACCATTTTTCACACTTGCAGCATTCCCATAGTCACATGATCAAAATTCAGCTGTTTGGCAACTGGCTCATATTTATGACAGTTGCAGTGTCCCCATCATAAATATGAGCCTCACATTCACCTTTTGCAATCTTCTGACAAGCAAGGGTATCTGTGTTACTAACTTAACAACTGTAGTGATTCGCTTAATAACTATGGCAAGAGAGATCATAAACCTCCCTTGAGGTTGACAAAACTCAAACTGTCTTGCTTAACAACAGAATCTTTGGGTCTTAAGGGCTGCCTGTGGTTTTCTCATTCCTTAAGTGAGTATAGTATATGTTCCATATTAGCAGGCTCGAAACCCTGCATTCCTATTGGTCCAGACAAGCCGGATCATGATTGGATGGCTTGAACATTCCTGATTGGCTCATACAGGGTTTGCCACAATTGGCTGAAACCAAGCGCGGCAAACTCGGTGAGACCGGCACTAGCAAAACCTGCAGACATCAAACAATGGATTGGGACAACCTAGCTCCCATCCTCCAAAACAACTATGCTCCAGCCGTACCAACCCTTATCCGAAGGCATGATTTTTATCAAAGAGACCAGTGCGAGGGCGAAAGCATCGGTGAATTCGTGGCTGATCTGAGGGAGCTTGGAGATTTGTATGGATTCGCCAACCTAGATGAGGCCATGCGAGACCGGGTCGTTCTCAGCCTGAAGGACCCAGCACTCCAAAGCAGACTAATGGCCAAGGGTGAAATCTCCCTCACTGACGCCATAGCCGAAGCAACCACAGCCGAAGCTACCCGCAAATCAGCGGCCCGAATGCGACGTTCAAATGGAACCGATCGTCAATTGACCAGCGAGGCAACTACCACACCAGAAAAACTTGCAACCACCGCCCACCATAGCGATGTCGAATCCCCTTCTGACAGCAAAGAAGAAGAAATTCACCGACTTCAATCAGAACGCTATTGGCGAGACCAGCAGGGTCATAAGTCGGGGTACCAATGTGCCGGCTGCAGAGGAAATCACCCGCGTTCCGAATGCAATTTCCTGGAGGCTGTTTGCCGACATTGTGAGAAGCAGGGGCATATTGTTAAAGTATGCCACAATAAAAGAAACTTCAGCCCCCGATGTCAAGGCAACAGCCCGAGAAGACAAGATGGCACCCCCACCAAAAACCAGGATCACCAGACTGACAGCCGGTGGAGCCGGGACGGCCGAAACAAAAGATTCAATGAGGCACCGCATAGAGAAGAAACACACCAAATAGTTATCATCGCCCATTCTTCACCAATAGATGCTTCATTAAGTGGCCTAAGACTTAGTTTATCCAGTTGTTTTTAGCTGTTTTGTTTAGTATGTGTGTAAATTAAACTACTTGCTTTTTTCTGGATCAAAGGAATCATTCTCAGCTCCGGTGTCTGCACTGTGAACATGAAAATACAAATAAATTACTCTTCATTCATTAATCCATTCATTCACTCACTTATTCACTCAGTTCTATAACTGCCTTTGAAGGTGGTTCTTGTGGTGGTCTCCCATGGAAAGAATGAGACACAAGCGTGTGTACTCGGGATGGGAGCCCAGAATAAATTCCAGTGCTTCCTTTTATTGAGATTTTAGTACATAGTAAGCAAAATTACATTGTGGATTACAAGTTACATTGTGGATTACAATAATTAGAAATAGTACAGACTTGTTTGCAGTTGTTTGAGCTGCTTAATTGTTTCTGGTGTTTGCTTTTAATTTCCTTGCATTATCACAGTGACCTTTAGGCAGACATGTATGTATAAAGCATTAGATTAATCATTACTTGAACCCAATGCCAAAGTTTATTATTCCCACAGTTCTAATTGATGGACAATCATAAAGTTAAACCAAGCAAAGTATTATGCAATCAACTAACCAGCTTGAGTTCAATAGATTGAATTGTTCAGGTCCCAGTCCTTCCAAGTTATGTGTCTCTGACACAATCTATCTCTACAGCAGTGGAAACCTACCAGATCATAGTAAGATCAGTGTTTCTTAAACCCTGTTGATTCCCTGCAATGCAAATAGCTAAAACAACTGTTTAGATTTTTCACAAAATATTTCTTCTTACAGAGAACCTAGGCCGATTGCAATGCCTCACTGAACTGTCTTAAACAAACTAATGGGGAGCTATTTCTTTCAACAATAGGGAGTGCCCTAACCTGCCATGTATCAAAATTGTAGGCTTCTAGACAGAAGAAGCTGTTGTCAGGGAAAGATAGGCTTTTATTTATCTACTCCCCAGAAAGGTGTGTGGTCTGGCTAGTAACACAAATAATTCTCTGCATTAAAAATTACCAAAACCAGAAAGACAGACTTCATAAAGACCTATAATAAGATAACTATTATATTGTTAACTGTTTCAAGCTGATCTAGATATAGAAAAATAGCTTCCAAAGAATGAGGCACGATGAAAAGTATTGTAAAAATTTGTACAGTGCAAACTTTCATCAGTGGTGTTTTTTTTTTAATCATGAGAACATTTGGCATCCCTTCAAAAAGCCACTTGTTTATGACATGGGCATTAGCTCACTGATAACTGATTTGAAGTATAGATTCATACAGTTGCTCCTGATGAGCTAAGTGAGTTAAAATTAGTATTGTTTATCCAAACCAATACAGTGGTGCTTCAAAATAAAATGTGCATATTTTGTTCATTAAAACTCACAAACAATCTGCTTCATGTTTCTTGTAAAAAATATGCAGTCTCTCCTTGATCAATTGGTCAAGTTTCCAATTGTGTATGCGATTCTCTCCTAAAAAGTAAGGATGATACCAATGTCACTATGAGGTAAATTCCTAAATGAACGATAGATGCAGATTTAATTCTACCTTTGAATCTATTGCATCTGATACTTCTTGTTTCTCTATAAACCTGAAGAGTTGAAATTTTGGTGGTTTTGCTGTAGCCACAACACAAACATCCAAACTTAAGCAAAACCATCAACCTCTTTCTTAATTTACCGATTTATCACATTTCTGTGCTGGTCATCTCACTGAAAGATGGCTCCAATAACAGTAAACAAAAAACCTCATCTGGTGTTTTGAACCATAGGTTGACCACAATTTGGATAAGATGACTATCCATCATAGAGAGCAATAAACCAACTGTAGATCACTATCTTGCAGTTTCCTCATGACAAGCAGCTGTTTGGAACACTCGTGGATGATCACAACTCCTTGCCTGGAAAAGAATCTAAGGGGGAAGACAAACTTGAACAGAATTTGTGGAATTAATTTAAAGAATCTTTATTCTCATGAGAAAATGCTTTGTTTTTTTTAAAAAGAAGACGTTAAAAATTGGACAGTAGAGGAAACTGGAGGGAACTAAAGATTACAATTATATAAACTTGACTTACAATCACAGAATTAAGCAAAATGTTCTAAGGTTGGACAAACTGAAGAATAATTTTGAACCATGGCTTCAGAATCCAATTTTAATACTGATAACAGAAACATCTGAGTCTATGAGGAGAATGTGTCTAAAGTATTATAGAAGATAACAAGTTATAGCTGACAAGATTCAGATTGGATTGAATTGAAAGTGGATTTAGAAATGATATCTACAAATGATATAGAAAGAATGCTATAATAAACACACACACACATATATCAGCTGATGCGTTAATAATTAAAGGAGATACACAAACAATAAACAGAGAGTGATCTGAATAATTTTCCTATATTTGATTTACAAAAGAGACTTGTTAAAGCTTTAAATCATTTCATGAGAAGGGACAAAGAAAATAAAATGAAGTTCTGCAATATTATTTGAAGGAATTAAAGATTTATATTGTTAGCATTTGAATAATATATCTTTAAAATAGAATACAAAGTTGTTTCATTTGAATATTAAAATAGATATTATGCCTATAAAACTTAGACTTTAAGTTTTAGACTTAGACTCTAAGCCTTTGTTCAAGTATGAGTACCTATAACTAGAAAATAATAATAATAAAAAGTTACAGGATGTAAAAAGCCACTAGGTCTAATAGCTCTCAAGGCATTGCACTTAAGGAGCAGAAAAATCAGAAGTCTGGGCTCAAAAATAGAAAAAAAGATAAACTCGAAAAAGAAAACTGGAAAATAATAAAATATTTCTGTGTTCTATTCAGTATTAACTTTAATTGTATGTCAGCATCACACCTTACCCTGAAGGCTTAATTAGTTGGGCCCTGTGCCTCTTTTTCTGGGAACAGTAAATTTATTTCACAGATAAAAAAAAGATACCAGCAATTGGAACTGGTTTAATTTCATTAGATTTACTCAGGCCAATATTGACTAATGAATTCTAGTACTGGCTAAAAATTATTTACATACTGATGGTTTCCTTCAATATCAGTAGACTGGTTTAAATTTATTACCACCCATATTCAAAAACCAAAAATAGTGCATCAAAAAAATCAATTGGCCTTTTGAGAGTTGTAAACTATATGTTAGTAGTCTGAATGTTGCAATATAATATATTTCTGGAGGAACCAGCTTATTTTAGAGAAGACAGATCAATTCCAGATTGTTACTTATATTTCAGCTGAGAAAAGTAATACATGTCCTTGGAGAAAACCATATGTTGCCTTCAAAGATATGAAAACATCTTTGATTCAATACTTACAGACAAGTTATGGATGAAAATATTCATCTTTTCTATAAACTAGTATCTCCTCACATTAATCTTGAAATTTCATGATAAAACCAAAATGATTTTAGTGTGTAGAAACTGGATCATGTTCAATCCTTAGAAATGCCTTCAGTATCAATCAGACTAAATCCTATTTAAATACCTGAAATTTATTTCTGGATTTCAATATCTTGGGGGGGGGGGGGAGAAGAGATAACACTGTGTCTACAAAGCCTCAACATTTCAATATGAATACTTTATATTTCGTGATGGCAGTACTCACAAGTATGTCTTGCCAACTATTAAGCCAAAGGAAGCAAAGGTCAAAGTATCTGTCTTCATGGCTGCCAACTCTCACGCAATCAGCGTGAGACTCACGCAATTCAACCAATTTTGACTGTCTCACTCTGATAAACGAAATCTCATGCTAAACCCCCAAAATGGAATGTACAAAAATAAATATATCTCTACATTCTCTGATATTCCGAAGTGAGGAGAGAATTCCACGCTGCAGGAAGCGGTTGCTCCTTTCCGCTCTAGGATGTCACAACTCTCTGGGCTTAACCCTTGCGCTGCACTCTGCTCTGGCAGGCGGAGATGAGAGAGACGAACTCTCTATCCCCCATGAAGTACGACTACAGGGCATCCCTGGGCCTTTCGCTGAGCTCCCATCATCCCCTCCCCACACCCGTCTGGTCTCAAGGCCACTGGGATTGGGGCGCAAAGGCGCGTCCCTCTCCGGCCTCCCTCTCGCAAGGGGAGCTGCCGTGGCTGGCCTCTTGCGCGCCTCGGCTTCTCTCGCTCCCCAGCCTGATGGGAAGTCCCTGGAGAGGGAGGGGGAAGAGGGGGGAGGGCTCCTTCCCGGGTACATTGTGTCCCTCCCCCCGCCCTTTGCACCTAGATATGCGCCCCCCCAGCCTCCCCTGGGTCCAAGAGGCTGCAAGAGGGTCTGGCAGGGAGGAGCCTCTCCAGGAAGGGGGTCCCGCCAGAGGGCAGGCTGGAGTGGGGCGGGGGGGCTCGCAAGGAGGGGGGGTTCCTGTCCCCTCCGAGCCCCAATCGCAGCCGGTGCAGGAGTTTCTCTCTTTTTAGGCTTCTTTCCCCACTTGATGCCAGGAATGTTTGGATGCTCTTTGGGAGCCCCTGGGAAGGAATC
Organism: Hydrophis major; assembly: GCA_033807585.1. Classification (NCBI taxonomy): domain Eukaryota; kingdom Metazoa; phylum Chordata; class Lepidosauria; order Squamata; family Elapidae; genus Hydrophis; species Hydrophis major. Next base: position 69,447,632 of record CM066331.1, on the reverse strand, counting down.
TCACCTTGAGGGGTCTCCCCACAAATGCCAAGCAAAGGGGGGGAGTGGCCACTGTCCTCTCCTCTCCTCCCCCAGACAATCCAGGACTTCCCTGCAGGGGAGCAGCTGATGGCAGTGTTGCTGGGGGTCCCATGCACAGACTGGGAGGGGGGCGTTTGGGGAGTGAAGGACACCAGCCTCCCCCCCCATTCTGTGTGTGTGTGTGTGTGTGTGTGTCCATCTGCCTGCCTGGCCCTTTCCGACCCTTCAGCTGGACTGTGAGGCTGGTGGGTCCAAGACTCAGCCTGGATCCCCGTCCCCTCCGCAGGTGGGAGGCCCAGAGGGTGGGAGAGGGCTGGGAAGGGCCGTTTCTGCCCAGCTCCAAGGCCGGGAACCCTGGCAAGGCCCCCTCCACCCCCGGGGCCATATGAGGGAGGCTTCTGTGGCCCTGAAGAGGCAGCCTGGAGGGGCCGGATCCCAGGCACTTGGGACGCCCCTCTCAGCCAGGGACCCTGGAGGAGGAGGAGAGCCGGAGCAGCCCAAAGGGACGGAGCAGATGGGCAGAGGCCCAAGAATGTGGACCCTTTCCGGCCAAGATGGTCAGTGAACTGCATTATTAATATCTTACAAATCCGGTTCAAGTACATTGGTGCTGCTTGCATGTATGTATGTATGTATATGTCCAAATCATGACTAAAGTATGCATCAGATTGCACCATTTAAAATGTAAAATTGTCAATGCTCCCTACCGTGGAAGGGGGGACACCCCCCTTCCACACCATCCCCCCCTCGGTCGCTCCGCTCCCTCGCAGTGTCTCACTCCGAACTATCACTCAAGGTTGGCAGCCCTGTGTCTTACTATGTGCAGGTCTAATACTCACTGCCAAGAGGTCTCTTTTGAAATTGTTTAATCAAAGTTCTTAAGCTCTTGCTAAATGTCTTGCTATGTATCGAATGCTTTTATCTCAGTTGTGGCTTAAACTCTTTGCCACTTAAAAAACTTTGCTTAAGCTAATCTACGTAGAAGTTCTTCTGGCTTCCTTGACTTTTGTAGATTCTTTAGGTTAGCTACTGTATAGCCCCAGATAATAGGTAAATCAATTTTAGGATTGCTTTTATTACTTAAGGCTATTTACAAAATAAATGTTATTGCTTAAGTTATTCGTTGTTGTGAATTATTCTTTATAATGAAGCAATCTTTTATTTTATAAGTGGTTTCAGGAGGTTTTAAAACGATTTCTGTGCACAGTATCAGGTTTCAACTGCCTTCAGCCATCTTATTTTTTTCTTTTTTCTAATTTTCCAGTTAGTTTCTAACTGAGATTTATTCACTTTTCCATTACTATCCTTCTGCATAGGAGAGATACAGATTGATAACCAAATAGGTGAGGAGTAGTTTGCAAGTAGTTGCTTATCTTGCTCACCTCATTTGATTTCAGGGAGAATGGAAGGAAAAGAGACTCAGGAGAATTCATTAACTTGTTGCTTTTCTGAACATGACATCTCTCCTTCTTTCTTCTTCTTAGACATTCACTCTGGTTTAAGGTATTATTTCTCCAATTCACCACTTCCCTTCTTCCAGATTCTTTACTCTGATGGATACCTCTTCTTCTCTTGTTCCTGCTCTAACCCATTAAAAAAAAACACTTTCAACAATTGCAGTCAGAACAATAGTAGTCACAGAATATCAACTGTAGCTCTGAAAAGGCTCAACTCCTGCTTTTAAAAGCTCCCCCTTGTACATTTGAAATGGGTAAATGTGTATACCAATCACTAAATGAGACATTTGTGTGAAAAGAATCAAAGGAGTTCTCTATTATTCAGTTATCCTATAACGTACATAGAATTGTAGAAGACTTTGGGGGCAATGTCATAGTAGCGCCTCTGTTAGGGATAACATTGTTTACCCTAACTGGTTTAGGTAAAATAATAAATAAGTTATCATGGTTTGTTGGTTAAAATGTGTGTAACTTTAACTGCAAGAATGTAATTAAGGGTGTGGTTGTAAAAGCACCATAAAAAGGAGCAAGACAACGGCAGCTCGCTCTCTGGCTTAATGATCCCTAATTACTGGATGGATTGATGACTGTGTTTTTTTCTACTGGAACAGGAGAGAGAAAGGAGTGTTGATTTCTCAATGGTGAGAAGAGATAATATGGACTGATTTATTGTAAGTGAACTGACATTGAATATTCAACACAGACTTTGCGAATTGAGTATCCCTGAATGCACTGACTGAAATGATACATGACTAATGGACTGTTTTTGACTATGCTATAACTCTTAAATGGAATAAACTATATTTTGGTAGCACAAGCGTATCTGCTTTTTACTGAGGGTTAACTAACATACAAACTTATCTCACACATTTATCTGTCTGCCTAACTGACTAACGCTGCACATTCTGTTTAGAGTGCTTCCTTAACATTAGTTGGGGGACCAGGCTTAACAAAGGTTATGGGCCCAGAATCTGCAAAGTCAGTTTAACTAGGATAAAACAGATTTATGTAAAAAGTGAGAGTTTGTGTTGTTACACGTAACAGTAAACAGACAGCTGTGTTTTATTAATTATAGTTTTATATCCATACATAGAAAACATGGCACAAGTCAATCTACAAAGTTTGTCCCTTATATCCAAGTTGGATGGAACAAACTATGTTTCATGGTCTATGAAATGTAGTCTACTTCTATGAAGAGAAGGTCTGTGGAACATAATTGAAAACTCACCAAACGTAGAGGAATGGGATCTGGAGGTTGAGGAAGATAGTCAAAAGATAGAAGACTTTAAGCAGAAGAATGAACAAGCTCTTTGCATAATAGGACTAACACTATCTGACCAGCAACTTGTTCATATCCGTGGAGAACAAACGGCTGTTGGGTGTTGGCAGAAGCTGAAGAGGATTTATGTCCAAGATAATGTTGGTGCTCACATAAATCTAACACGGAAGCTTTTCAGGATGTATCTCCAAATGAATGGTCATATGCTGAGTCATTTGAATACTATGAAAAGCATTTTTCAAGAACTGCACGAGAAAGAGCTTATTTTCTCTGAACTGCACCAAGTCTACATAATTCTGTCTTCATTAGACGAAAATTTTGATAACTACATCACTTCCCTTGAAATTTTGCCTAAGGAAAGCCTAACTTTAACTGATATCACTGGCAGATTGATTGAAGAGGCCAGAAGAAGGCTTGAAAGAGATCAGTTAAGGAGGGAGCAACCTCAAAAAGAAGATATTGAATCTCCTACTGCATACACAATTAAAAAGTGTTTTAATTGTGCAGGAAGAGGACATTTGGCAAGGTTTTGTAAAAAAGCAAAGCGCCAGAATGCTGGCCAGAATACTAAAAGTCATCAAAAGAAAAAGAAAAATTTTGAGTTAGCCATGTATAGTAACGGAGCTGTAAAAAATAATTTATGGGTAGTTGACAGTGGAGCATCCCACTGTATCACAAATGATAACAAAAATTTTGTTAAAATGTCCATGAGTTCACAGCAGATATCGTTAGCCAATGGCTGGAAACTGAAAACTAAAGGTCAAGGTATAGCATATTGTTCTTGCATAAAAGAGAATGTAAATATGTTATATGTACCACAACTTAAGTTTAATTTACTTTCAGTTAGAATTTTGGTTAAACTAGGATATGTAGTTACCTTTAGGGGAGATAACTGCATAATTGAAAAAGAAGATAAGAAAATTACTGCATCTTTAAGAGGTGAATTGTATGTGTTAAATGATAATGGTTTAGAGGTGGCTAACATGGTTTATGATAATAAGAAACCTCATGATGAATGTATTCACTTGTTACACCGACGGCTAGGGCATTTAAATTTTAAAATGCTTAAGAGAACTGTTCAACTATCTAAAGGAATAAGTTTGAAACCTTGTAAAAAGTATTTGCAATGCTCTGCTTGCAATCAAAGCAAAAGCAAGGTCATACCGGCTAATAGAGTTGATGGATTTACTACCAAAGAGCCTTTAGAGGTAGTATTTGCCGATTTAATAGGTCCGAAAAAACCAAGTGTAGGAGGTGCTCGATACATACTAAGTATAATGGATCACTATTCTAGATATGGGTTCTGCTATTTGATGAAGAGCAAAACTGAAACGTATCTAAATTTCTTTAATTGGTTAAAATTTGTAGAAAGGAAAACTAAAAAGAAATTAGTAATTCTTATAACAGATAATGGTACGGAATTTACAAAAAATAAATTGCAGAGTAGACTTAGGATGGCAGGTATTCAACATAAAAAGTCTGCACCATATAGGCAACAACATAATGCCTTTATAGAGAGACGAGGCCAAACACTGCAGTCAATGGCACGTACTATGTTGTCTGATTCAGGATAACCTGACAATTTGTGGGGAGAAGCAATAATGTGAGGTAATCATATATTAAATAATGTTGTTAATTCAACAACAGGTGAATTACCATTCACACAGCATAGAGCTAAAAGATTATTTTTTGTAGGATATGAATCAAATCACAGATCTTATAGATTCTGGGAACTAGGTACATCTAGAGTTTACACCAGTGCTAGTGCAAAATTCCTAGAACATGTAGGGTGGAATAGATTAGAGCAAGATTTAGATAATGATGTAATTATTGAACCCTACAAAAGGCAGAAAGAAAAGACTAGTTATAAGAAGAGTCCAATTAAAGAAGAAGTCCACGAAGAACAAATAGGACCAGAACAAGAAGAAACAGTTGATCAGGAAGAGTTAGATAATCAAGAACAGGTAGTAAAGGAAAGTCCACCTGTAAGTCCTGTAATACCTAGACATTCTACATGTGTAACTAGACCACCTGATAGGTATCAAGCAAGTATAGTTTGCCAAATAACTAAAGTTCCAACTAGTGTAGATGAACTTAGGATGTATCCTGCTAAGGATCAGGAGAATTGGCAAAAGGCAATGGAAAAGGAACTAAATTCATTAAAGGTAATGAAAGTATATGAAGATGCCAAATTACCTCCAGGAGAAAAGTCCACTGGGTGCAAATGGATATTCAAAGTAAAAACAGGAAATAATGGGACTGTTACCCATAAGGCTAGGTTGGTAGCTCAAGGATTTAATTAAACTGCATTTGATTATGATGAAGTTTTTGCACCAAGTCTTAAAGCAACATCCTTGAGAGCAGCTTTGGTGTGGGCAGCTAAGAAAAATAGAAAAACTATATCATTAACCATTTAGATGTAGAAACTGCTTATCTGCATGCACCATTGCAGCACACTATATATTTGAAAAAGCCAGCTATTATAAAAGATAATAAATTAAATAGTAATGATTGTTGGAAACTCAAAAGGAGTCTTTATGGATTGAAACAATCTGGCTATGAATGGAACCAATATATTGTGAAGGAGTTAAACAATATAGGATTTAAATCTGGTTTAGCAGATCCATGTGTGTTTAAAAGAGAAAATAATGGAACGGTGTCATTATTGTTATTATTTACAGATGATATTGCTTTGATAACTAAGACTAATAATGAAGCTAATGAGATTATATCATTATTAGCCAAAAAGATAAAATTAAAGCATTTAGGTGAAATTAAAAGGTATCTAGGATTGACAATTAACAAAACAAAAAATGGATTTAAGATATCTCAAGAAGATAAAATTTGCCAATTAATTAAAACGTATAAAATGGAACTTTATAAGCCGGCAAAAAATCCAATGAGTCAGGAAGTTTGCCAAACTGATGATCAAAGTCCCAAATTTGATAAGTCCATATATCAATCTTTGATTGGTAGCTTATCATATATCAGCAATTAGTCAAGGCCAGATATTGCTTGTAGAGTTAATCGCGCCATTGCTTATGGCGCGATTTAATGCAGATCCTCATCAATGTCATTGGCAATCATTAAAGAGAATTTTAAGATATCTTAAAGGAACAATGCACCATGCATTGTATATAGAGCCAAAGGGTGATTTGAGTCTTAGTGCCTATGCAGATGCAAGTTTTGCAACTGACATAAACACTAGAAAATCAACCTCTGGAATGGCTATATTATTTGGTAAGACACTAATAGAGTGGAGGTCAATCAGACAACAGCATATCAGCTTGTCCACGATGGAAGCGGAATTTTCATGTCTGTCATTACTATGCACTGACTTAATTCTGTACAAACAGTTATTATTAGACATGGGTGTAACTGTTAAAGATTCCATTATTGTGTACGAGGACAACCAGGCAGCCATACAGTTAGCTACTAATATTGCTGTAAAAACTAGTTCAAAGCATACTGATTTAAGATACTTAAATGTTAGAGAATCAGTGAAGAATGGTCTAATTAAACTGGAGTACTGCAGGACGGAAGAAAACATTGCAGATGTTTACAAAAGCTCAAGGTGTAGTCAAATTTAAAGAGAGTTGTAACAACTGTGATTTAAAGGTATAAATGGTTATATTATTATTATTACCCAAAAGGGGAAAATGTTAGGGATAACATTGTTTACCCTAACTGGTTTAGGTAAAATAATAAATAAGTTATCATGGTTTGTTGGTTAAAGTGTGTGTAACTTTAACTGCAAGAATGTAATTAAGGGTGTGGTTGTTAAAGCACCATTTAAAGGAGCAAGACAACAGCAGCTCGCTCTCTAGCTTAATGATCCCTAATTACTGGATGGATTGATGACTGTGTTTTTTTCTACTGGAACAGGAGAAAAAAGGAGTGTTGATTTCTCAATGGTGAGAAGAGATAATACGGACTGATTTATTGTAAGTAACTGACATTGAATATTCAACACGGACTTTGCGAATTGAGTATCCCCGAATGGACTGACTGAAATGATACATGACTAATGGACTGTTTTTGACTATGCTATAACTCTTAAATGGAATAAACTATATTTTGATAGCACAAACGTATCTGCTTTTTACTGAGTGTTAACTAACATACAAACTTATCTCACACATTTATCTGTCTGCCGAACTGACTAACACTGCACATTCTGTTTAGAGTGTTTCCTTAACATTGGTTGGGGGACCAGGCTTAACAACCTCAGACAAATGGCTGTCTAAAACTTTCTTTGAAAATCTCCAGTGATAGAATACAAGAAGCAGATTGCTTTCATTGCTTGTTTCTGTCTGAAAATTCCTCCTTATTTTCAATTTGGGTATAACTTTAGATTCTTGGATATGTGCAGAGTAGCTCCATACCGATTTCTTTTGTGATAATGTTCTAACCCAGCCTTCACAAACCCCACTCAACAGCCTACTTGTGAGATGAAACCCCTTATTATTTAGAAAGGCAGGAATACATGGTATTCACTGACAAAGTTCCAGGTCACACATCCTTGGGTGATTCACAAGCCACAGCTGTTGTGTCTCAGGAAAGAGACTCGGGACCCAGTTGACTTTTTCTACTCTTTATTTTCTTCTAGGATCTGGTTGTGGAGAAACTGCGCTAGCCTTTTGTAAAGCCAGCTGCTCACGGCTTGTGGCCAATGATGGCTCTTCAAATCTCCCGCTGCCACAGACCAACTCTTCATAAGTAAGTATGCAAATATATAACACCCCTCCCCATGTGGTCCAGTCTAACCAATCTGTGCCCCGCCTATATTACTTAGTCACATAGGTAGGTGGGGATCTTATAGTTCCTACTGGACCTACGCAACTCAGTCTTGAGCTCGCCTCTGGCCTGTTTGGACGGGGTTGCTGTTTCTCCTGTCCTTTCCTGTGGAACCTCCTGGAAGATAGAATCAGCCATGCCGCTCCTGCCAGACCTTTCCTGGCTGGTTGAGTCAGCTCAGCCGTTCCCGCCAGGAGTGGCTTCCCGATGGTTCTTTGAAGCCTGCTCCAGTCTCCCCAAGTTGTTTTCTTCTACAGTCTCAAGTATGTGTTTGCGAATTCCAATCGGGGCTAATGTTAGTATTGGTTGTTGTGTAGTTGTTAGGGTTTGTTTTGTCAATTATTTTATTTGCAGAGGGTCTCCCCATCCCCTTCTGTTTGTGTTTGAGGGATCACCCCCTCTCTGGATTGTTTTTGCTTGAGATTTGCAGAGGGTCTCCCCCTCCCATTCTACTTATGTTTGAGGGGTCTCCCCATTCTTCTTCATAATTGTTTGTGTTTCTCAGTGTAGTTCTCAATCTGATTTGGTCTATGTGTCTCCTCCAGTTCTTCCCGGCCTCAGTGTCTACCCTGTATGACTGGGGCCCAGTTATTTTGGTTATTTTTGCTGGTATCTGCAATGGTTCCCCGTGAGGTTCTTTGCATAAACTAGGTGCCCTGTTTTGAATGTGTGGCACTTACTGGAGGAGTCTGCTGGTTTTTCTGGGCTATATGTGGGATGTAGTCTGTCTAAGTTTGATCTTAGTTTCCTTCCCATTAATAATTCTGCTGGGCTTTTATTTGTTGTAGTGTTAGGTGTCATGTGTTGTATACTGAGTAGTTTGTTTATTTTTTCTTGTATATCTCCAGGTCCTAATTTGTGTAGTGTTTCCTTTGTGTAACGGACCATGTGTTCCGTCCATCCGTTTGTGGCCAGATGTCCTGGTGCTGTTAGTGCATGCCTTATCCCTTGTTCTACCAGGACCCCCTTGAATGTTATTGCCGTGAATTGTGGTCCATTGTCAGATACAACTAAATCCGGCAATCGATGTGTTGCAAAAAGTTTCCTTAGTTGTCTAATAACAGCTTCTGTTGTGATTGAGTGCATGATGCTTACCTCTAGCCAATTTGAGTAAGCATCTACGACTATTAAGAATGTGTGTCTTTTAGTTGGTCCTGCAAAATCAATGTGTATTCTAGGTCATGGTCCCCTAGGTGTTTCCCATTTGTGTATAGGTGCAGAGGGCAGTGTAGGTCTAAATTTCTGGCAACATTTGCATGTTGCTACCTAGTCTCTTTTCTCTCTATCCATCCCTAGCCAGCATAAATAACTCCTAGCCAGGGATTTCATTCTGACAATACCCGTGTGACCATCATGTAACAATTCAAGTATTCGTTTCCTTAATATGTTCGGTATGACCACCCTATCCCCCCATAGTATACATCCCTTTAAGATTGATAGTTCTTTTTGCCTATTTCAAAATGGCTTGACAGTCTCCTCGGTTGCAGTCTCTGGCCACCCTTTACCACCCCAATTTAAAATCCACACCAGGTTTTTGTCTCTTGCAGTTTCCATAGCAATGCCTGTTGCTGTTATGGGTAGGTTTGCCAATGTCTTGATTTGAAGGGTTGATGTGGTTGGTGCAGGATCGTCATCTAAATCAGGTAGGGGGCAACTGCTCAGAGCGTCAGCATTTATTCTTTTCTGGTCAGTAAATTAAGTTGTAGTTATAGACAGCTGGAATTCGGACCACCTCATCATTCACGGTGACGGTATGTTAGGTGTAGTTTTGTTTCCTACAAGGATTCCTAGGAGAGGTTTATGGTCTATGACAAGTGAGAAAGTTCTGCCATAGATATACTCGTGGAAGCATTTTATTCTTGTTATTGCGGCCAATGCTTCTTAGTCTAGTTGGCTGTAATTCCGCTCCAGTTTAGATAGAGCTTTTGAGTAGAATGCGATAGGTGCTTCTCTTCCATCGGGTAATACGTGGCTGAGTATGACACCAATGCCAAATGGTGATGCATCGCATGTTAGTGTTATTGGAAGGGTCTCGATGTATTGTATTAGCACACAGTCAGATGTAAGTAAGTTTTTTATTTCCTGGAATGCTATTTCTTCTCACAGCCCCCAAGTCCAGGTAGCTTTCTTGTCAAGCAACCTGTGTAGTGGTTCTGCTATCGTTGCTTTCTGTTGCAAAAATACATTGTAAAAGTTAATAAGTCCCCCAAAGGCTTGCAAGTCTGCTTTATTATTGGGTCTGGGAGCTTCCTTCATTGCTCTGATTTTGTTTTCAGTGGGGTGGATCCCTTCTTTGTCTATAAGGTATCCCAGGATTTCGACTTTGTTGGTGGCTAATTGGCACTTCTCTTTTTTCACTTTAAGTCCTGCCTCTTTAAACTTTTGTAAGACCTCCCTTAGGTAGTCTTTCAGTTGTCCTTTATCCTTGGCTGTTACTAATACATTGTCAAAGTATGATACTACTCCCTTTACTCCTTGAAATAGGCATTCCATTAAACTCTGGAATACCCCTGGGGCCATGCTAACTCCAAATTGTAGTCTGTTGCATTTGAATGCCTCCCTGTGTGTCACAATTGTTTGTGCTTCCGCTGTTTCTGGGTCAACTGGTAACTGTTGGTGGGCTTGAGCAAGGTCCAGTTTCATGAAGATTTTAGCTCCCCCTATAGAATGTAATAGGTGCTGTACCATTGGACTGGATATGTGCTTTGCTGTAGTGCGTGGTTAAGGGTTGCTTTGTAGTCCCCGCAGGTACATACTGACTGATCTGGTTTAATAGGGGGTTTCCCACCTTGTGTGGTCTGTTGGTTCTAAAAACCCCTGTGCAATAAGTTTATCTAATTGTTCATCAATTTTTGGTTTTAACATGAAAGGAACTCGCCTCGCCTTTAGTCTTATAGGGGCTATATTTGGATTTAACTTAAATTAGATAGGGGACCCCTGGTACTTGCCCAGTTGTCCGTTGAAGATGTCCTGGAATTCTTTCATCAGGTCCTCTTCCCAGTCTGTCTCAGTAATGTTGTTTATTCCGGTTACTTCGATTCCTAATGGTGCAAACCATTTGAGACTCAATAGGCTGGATTAATCCTGGTCGACTATTGTTAGTGGGAGGATTTTAGTGTGTTTTTTGAATTTAACTTTGAAATGTCCAGTACCTACTACAGGAATTCTGTTTCCCTGGTAGTCCTTTAGTGTTAGCTTTTGTATTTTGAGTTCTCTCTTGTTTATATCAGGTATTAGTCCTTTTAGGGTATTCCACAATACCATTGATAAATATGAGCCTGAGTCCACTTCTATCTTACATGGCTGGCCTTTTATGGTGACTTGCACATGTACCTTTTTTGCATTGGTTTTATTTGACTGCCCAATGGTCACTGTTTAGTATGTTTCCTCTTTTCTGTTTATTTCTTTTCCTCACTTGTTTCTGTTCTCTTGACTCCAACAGGCTTCCTGTTTGACTTTTCCTCTCTCTGGGGGTGGGGTGGGGTGTGTGTGTTCCATCTTTGTCTAGGGCCATAGTTATTTCTTGTTCATCATGCACTAGCTATATGTCCCCACCATATTTGCAAATAGCATTGAAGAAACAGCATTCGGAACATGGATGGTTTCCTCCACACCTGGCACAACGAAATTCTGATCTTTTTTCATTCTGCTCCCGTCTATCCTTTTCCGACCGGAGTTGATTTATCTCTTCTTCTTCCTCTTCGTCTTCTGATGGGGATTCAATGTCCTTGTTGTGTGTTGTGGTGGTGGTTTTTTGAGCTTCCTCTGATGTCTTATTGGTGGCTTTTTGGTTTTACGTAGGTATTTTATTCATTTGTCACATGGTGGCCGCCGATTTCTGTGTAGCTTCAGCTGCAGTGGCTTCTTCTATTGCCTCCTTTAATGTTATCTTGGTCTTGTTAGTAATCGGCCCTGTAGTGTAAGGTCCTTCAATCCCAGGAACACTCGGTCCCTCATGGCTTCATCCATGTTTAGAAATTTGCATGCTCCGCCAATGTCTCTTAATGCTGCAACATATTCTCCAATACTCTCATCTTCTTTTTGATCACACCTATAAAATTTGTGTCTTTTGATGAGGCAAGAAATGGTTGGTGTGTAGTAAGCTTGTAGTAATTTGTCTAGGTCCATCCACACCATCGTCTTGACATTGGTGGGTGCCACCAATGCCTTTGCCATTTTGAATACTGCACAATGGGTGAGGAAAACGGCCCTCTATTTTGGGATATTCCGTGGAGGTCGCTTCCTTCTAGGAACATGAGGAATCGGTCGACGTACGATTCCCAGTCTTCGGTTGTTGGGTTGAATGGTGCGAGTGGCGAGTTGTTCCTGGCCATTTCATCTCGTTCGGTCTTCATTGCCACATGCTCAACTGGGCTCCTTTGTCTCAGTATCCCATCCTCGTCGCCAGTGTTGCATCGCGGGAAAGAGACTCGGGACCCGGTTGACTTTTTCTACTCTTTATTTTCTTCTAGGATCTGGTTGCGGAGAAACTGCAGCAGCCTTTTTCATAGCTGGCTGCTCGTGGTCAATGACAGTTCTTCAAATCTCCTGCTGCCATGGACCAACCCATCATAAGTAAGTATGCAAGTATATAACAATAGCAGTCCCTGAGTTCCCTGCAGGGAGCCTCAACTAATACTTCAATCCCAACACAAGGAGTCCTGTCCAACCTGAGTTGTGGCAAGCAAATCCTGGCATGGAATTCTTCTGGTGCATGAACAGTTGTCTCCAAAAACCATGCCTCCCTCTTCCTTATATCCTAAACAGGGAGGGACTTGTTAATGTCTCCTTCTTTTCCTGGATAGCTGACACTCAATCCTGTATTGCTCTCCTCTCTGCACTTCTCTGCATATATGCACATCTGGGATAGGCACCAGCTGTTCCTCCCTCTCGCTCAGCTCAGGCTCTGAAAACAGCTGTCTTTCCACCTGACTGTGAGTAGATGGGCCCTGCTCTGCATCTGGCTCTGAAAACTGCTTCTCAGAGCCTTCCACAAGCCCCAATAGTAACCCAGCATTCCCTCCATCTCCTCTGACTCATTTGACTTGACTGCCAGATCTACTGGCAGTCAACGAACCACAACAGATAGTCCATCAAGTATTTGAAGATTACTACCGTGTTTTCCTTAGCCTTTTCTTCATTAGTCTGAACACAATTTCTTTAACCATTCTTCATAGCATTTGGCCTCCAAGTCCATCATTTTCACCATTCTTCTGTACAATCTTTCCTCTTTTTGTTTTTATGACCAAAAGTGGATACAGTAGTTTAACTATGATCTGAATAAAGCAGAACAGGCACCTCCCATGACCTCAACATTATACTTTTGTGAATACTGTCAAAAATTGCTTCTCTTTCAGAAGATGCTCTCCACTGCTGGTTCGTGCTTAGTCTGTGATTATTCCTACAGTTGTACTGGCAACTCAATATATAATATCCAGAAACTGAGTTTGTTAGGATTCAAAAAAACCTGATTGGAGGTGCAAAAGTTATGCAGAAAGATCTAAGTTCCCACCTAACATTGTAGTTCTCTAGTTCTCTCACATTTAAAGTTAGTATGGGATTCAACAGACATTGCATTGAGTACTATGATTTTCATTCAGCCAAAAGTAGATTGGCATTTCTGTAAGTATCATGGAAATGCCACTGCATGGGTCAAAATTAGTCAAGCTCAACTAATGGCAGTATTGTATCTGTCACAACATGTCCTATGTAGCAGTAAATAATCTGAGAAGCAATTCATTAAAGAACACTATGAAAAACAAATGCAACAGTCATCTGTACACTGAATTGAGAATTCTATAATGTATTGGGCATTTACAGACAGAAGACTATTATGGTTAGCATGCACTGTGCATATAATGTGGCCTAGAGAAACCTAAAATGATCTCTGCTTTAATATTTCACTGGCTGTGAGATGAGGTCATCTGCATGTCACTTCTGTTCCCAACCATCTTCTCTGACTCAAAATATAGCAAAACGTGTGCCACAGCAGCTGCTCATGTCAAATAACTCCCAAAGAAAATGCTGCCTTAATTTGTTTTCTGCAAACTTTTCACCTGCCCTGTTGATGCGTACCATAGCTTTTGCTTTATAAAACTCTTCTGCATACTGTACAAAATATGCAACAAACAGCAAATACAGCTATATCAAGTAGTTTGGAAAAAAGATAATTTAAATCCTATTGGGACAAATTTTAATGAAATGAACTAATGTAAGGTTTAGACTGCTGTTGCAAATGTTCAAATCTCCAGTAACCCACCAGGATGACGATTCATTAAAAATAAAACAAAACGGAAGTGTAAACAAGATAAAGCATCTAGGACATAGTTTATGGGAATTTTTTCTAACCTCTTAATAATAGTTCTGATTTGGGTCATGTAACCAGGAGAGAAGAGATTTAGCATGATTCACTTACTATTGTTATGAGCCATTAGCCAATTGTCTTTCTTATAGGAATGGGGTTTTTTTCAGGATTTCTTTTCTAGGAAACCCCCAGATATATATGATCCATTTTAGAACTTCAAACTTTTATTATACACTACGTAATATATACACTATAAACCATATTGTTGCTCCAGACCACTCAACTGTGGAGCAATTATCTTATGAATGGATAAAGTCCAAAGCCTATTTGCATAATTTCTTTCTAGCATTCCATGCATAGACAGATAAACCAATAATAAAATCAATAATTTATATAGTGCTGGCTAATCCTATGCAAATCAAAGAGGCACTAGATTAGTCTTAGATGGATAATTTGTTGGGACTCAACTCTGAATGTGCTGGCTTTCTACAGATGTAAAACTACTGACAATAAGCGCCAAATATGTGGAGGTAATTAGCAAGAAGAACATTCCTTTCCTGATTTAAAAGACTTATTTTGCAAATCACTTTGCAACATGTCTCCCCTAGGTAGACTGATGCTGTAAGGGCTGTCATCAGTCTTACCTTCTTAAATTAGTTCTTATTTGCCTTTGACCTCCGCAGTTCAATTTCTTACTTGGTTGACTTTGTCTTCATATTGGAGGGAAAGCCACAACAGGTTTCTAACAATAGCTACACTTAAATGACTCAAACTTTCCTATCACTACATCATTTCTTCAATAAAGCTTATCTTAATTTTGTTTATGCAATTACCAGATTCATTTGTTACACTCCAAATTATTTTGTGTCTGTGTGTTTGGGTGTGAATGTTGGCACACATATTTATCTGGGAATATATACACACATATATAAATGCAATCTTTTCACTGAGCAAAGCTATCTACCACCTAGCATAATTTTAACAGATAAATTAACAGGGGACCAGCAATTATTTTCTTGCCTTACTCCAATCTATAATATAGCTAGTCCTTGACTTAGGACCACAACTGAAACTAGAATTTCCATTGCCAAGCAAGGCAGTTGTTAAGTGACTTGTTATGACCTGTTGGACATCGCTCCTCCAGCAGCCAAATCGGATTAGGAGGTAGTGTGGGAATTGGGGCCAGCATCAAGACAATCTGAGAGGTCCGAAGGGGAAGAGGGAATGGAGATATCAGAGATAGAGACAGAGGCAGAGCTTGGGACATCCATTAGCCCTCAGATGGAGAGTCAACAGCTCCCAGGTCTGGAGATGGCTGATGAGGAAGAGGAGAAACAGTTGGGTCCAGTGCCTGACGAATGGATGTGCAGAAGGCAGAAGAGAGGAGAGCAGTGGAAATCTATGGGCTACCTTGGAACAGAAGAGCCACCACTACTAGTGAAGCCACACCCTAGCTTTGGGGATAAAATGCAGGGGGTGGAGATGAATAGGTGTGGCAGACAACTATTTATCTCCCTGCCAGACTTGTTAGCATGTCTTTTTGCTGGCGCTCCTAATAAACTCTGTAGTTTATTTAACTACAGAGGGTTTCTCATGTTTGGGAGCTGGGACAGAAATGTTACAACCTTTTTTTGCAATGACCATTAAGTCACACAGTTGTTAAGCAAATGTGGCTTTCTCCATTGATTTTGCATGTCAGGAGCCTTTTGGGAAGTCTGCAAAAATACAGCACAGATAAGTGAGTACCTATCAGCTCAAAATCAAATCCCACAACAACCACAACCACTACCTCAACTACAATCACAACTACAACCAAAAATAACCACCAAACCACAGCCACAAACA
This sequence comes from Hydrophis major, assembly GCA_033807585.1. Lineage (NCBI taxonomy): Eukaryota > Metazoa > Chordata > Lepidosauria > Squamata > Elapidae > Hydrophis > Hydrophis major. The sequence continues at coordinate 69,431,929 of CM066331.1, read as the reverse complement.
ATTACAATCCCTTCAAATAATTCCACAAATAATATCTCCTTACTCATCAAAGACATCATGGAACATGAACAGAAATATCCAAATGCCATCTTATTTGGTCTCAAAGACACTAATGAATCAGATGACATCACGAAAGTTTGTGATATCATAAGCAACTCTAATACAACAAACATCTCTCCTGAAGATATCATTCAAATAACCAGAGATGGCCAAGGGTACAAATACAATGACGGCTCTGTGGCCCCAAGATTTTGTAGAGTTGTATGCAAAAATGAATCCAGCAAACACATATTCATACATACAATAAATGCCATTGCAAAAACCAATCCCAACCACAAAAAACTTTGCTCACGACCAAACTTATCCATACTGCAAAGAATCCGCTCCCATGAACTCTGTGCAGAACTCAAAAGCTGTCTAGACAATGGAGAAAAGGACTTATATATTGACTACAGAGCTGATTACATCAAAAGAAAGTCACACAACCCACAACTCCGCACCCAACCCCACCCCATCCAATCCAACATTACTCAAAACTAGGCATGCACACCCCTAACTACCTCTATTTCAACCACAACTGGCCTTAAATGAAAGCTACTCAATGCAAGAAGCCTTGTAAATAAAATACCTGAATTTCTCCTCTTACTAAATATGGCTAAATTCGATATTATATTTGTCTGTGAAACATGGCTCAATGCATCTCTCCCTGACTCCATTACCACAGTAAGAGACTATCATGTTTACTGATCAGATCATGAAATCTGTAGAGAAGGTGGTGTTGCTATCTTCTATAAAAAGTCCCTACTTCTGAAAAATATACCCAGGAGCTTGCTATCCTGAGACCATCGTCTGTGAACTGTCCTTAAATATCACATTTTGGTTCTTACTATGTTACAGAGCCCCTGATATGACATCGAACATGCAAACAAGCTAAATACACTATTAACATGGGCAGCATCCTGCCCACACACTTTTATCTTTCTTAGTGACTTTAATCTACCTCATATTAACTGGATCCTTAACAAATGTACAACTGAACCCACACATGCAACCTTCTACAATGCAGTAACAAATCTGGGACTAGAACAACAAGTAACCAGCAACACTAGACTTAACAACTGCCTCGATCTCATCATCTGCAATAGTTTGAATTGAATTTACAGAATACAAATTAAAGAATCCTTTTCCAACAGTGACCACAACATGATTGACTTTTGTCTCAACATAAGTCCATACAAAAATCATCACAATAATGGAATTCCCAATTATAACTTCAAAAAAGGCAACTATGATCTTATAAACAACAATGTCTCATCCCTTGATTTACAATTTCTATTCTCTGGATGCAATACTGTAGAAGACCATGACAACATATTTTTACTTGAAGTCAAAAAAGTCATCAAACTATATGTACCATTAACAACTCCCAAAATCAGAAAAAACAAATTACCCATAACAATAAGGAAGCTTCAATCCAAAAAGAAATCACTTTGGCAGAAAAACAAATCTGGCCACGTTGCCAACTTCAAAAGCCGATACAAAAATTTATGCCACCAGATAAAGACTGGATGCACCAATTATCACATTAAACAAGAAGAAACCCTTCTACGCACCAATTTCACCTGTGCTTTCTACAATTTTTTAAACAACAAATGAAAAGACTCAAGGTCCATCCCACCCTGAAAGGACCTAATGGTAAAGACTGCAATGACGACACTATTAAAGCCAACATCTTTAACACATTCTTTGGCTCAGTAGTTGTAAACAGCAAAGGATCATGCCCAGTATTTCCTAGTCGAACCACAGACAACTACAATGATCTAATACATATCAATCAGAATACATTGTTGAAAAAGCACTGTGCAATCTAAAACCATCTCTATCTATTGGACCAGATGGAATATGTGCCTACTTCTTAAAAAAGCTATCCACTGCCATAGCAGAACTTCTAAGCATAATCTTTGAAAAATCTTTCAGGACCAGTTCCTTGCCAAAACTATAGTCACAAGCCACGGTCATCCCCATCTTCAAAAAGGGAGACCCCAGCCTAGTTGAAAATTACAGACCAATCTCTTTATGATGCGTCACCTGTAAAGTCATGGAATCAATTATTAACCAATTCATTATCCTCCACTTTGAGACAAACAACCCAATCTCTAATAAACAATTTGGTTTAGGAAAAAACTATCATGTAATCTGCAACTCTTACACTGCAAAAACTTATACTACACAACTCGATCAGGGCAAAGCAATAGATGCAATCTATTTGTAAAGACTTTGTAAAGTCTTTGATTCAGTGGTACACGACAAACTACTCCTAAAACTAAAATCTTACAGTATCTCTGGACACCTGCATTTCTGGATGGAAGCATTCCTCTCAAACAAACAACAAATGGTCAAAATTGGGAGCGTCCTATCAAATTCTATACCTGTCAATAATGGTGTTCCCCAAGGCAGTGTTCTAGGATCAACTCTTTTCATACTCTACATAAATGACCTCTGTGATCATATCAAAAGCACTGCATTGTCTTTGCTTATGATGTAAAGCTTTTCAATTCCACAGATAATACTGCTACCCTTCCAAAAGACTTTGACTATGTATCAGAATGGTCAAGCAAATGGCAACTTCAAATCTCAACAAATAAATGCTCTGTCCTACATATTGGCAAAAAAATAATAATCAGAAAATAAGATACAGGCTGAACAGTCAAGACCTTGTTGATGATCCAAACTCTGTCAAGGATTTTGGAGTACTCATCTCTAATGACCTAAGTGCTAGAGCCCACTGTAACTACATAGCCAAAAAGGCATTAAGAGTTGTTAACCTAATGTTACATAGCTTTTTTTCTGGTAATATTACACTACTAACTAGAACATACAAAAAATTTGCATACTCAAATACAGCTCATCAGTCTGGAACCCACATTATGTATCTGATATTAACACAGTTGAGAAAGTCCAGAAATATTTCACAAGAAGAGTTCTCCACTCCTCTACTTGTTGCAGAATACCTTATGCCACCAGACTCAAAATTCTAGACCTAGAAAACCTAGAACTACGCCGCCTTCGGTCCAATCTAAGTATAGTATATAAAATCATACATTACAATGTCCTACCTGTCAATGAATACTTCAGCTTCAACCATAACAACATTAGAGCACACAATAGATACAACTCAAGGTTAAGCACACCAAACTTGATTGCAGGAAATATGAGTTCAGCAACAGAGTGGTCAATGTCTTAAATACTCTACCTGACTCTGGTTTTTTTTCCCAAATCCCAAAAACTTTAACCTTGGACTGTCTAATATTGACCTCACCCCTTTCCTAAGAGGTCTGTAAGGGGGCATGCATAAGTGCATTAACGTGCCTACCATCCCTGTCTTATTGTTTCTTTTATATTTTACATTTTTCTTTTATGTATCCATGTATTCATAACTATGGTTTTTACTTATACCTATTATCTTGTAAGCAATTGACAAATAAAAATAAATAAATAAAATAAATAAATGATGATCACATGATCCCAGGATGCTGAAACCATTGTAAATGCAAGCTGGTTTCCAAGTGCCCAAATTTGATTATATGACCATGAGTATGTTGTAATGGTTGTAAGTGTGATGATCAGTTTTAAGTCACTGTTTTCTGTACTGTTGTAACTTTGAATGGTCACTAAGCTAACAGTTTAAGCCAAGAAACAAACAAAATATGCCAAAAAATAAATAAAGCAACACTGCAAAAGCTTATTGAAAAAGTGTCTTCTAAAAATGTACTTATTGACTTACAGTACCTAAATGGGGAACAACATAAATACATGAGCAATCAAAGGATGATTGGTTGACAATTTGGAATATGTCTTGTCTATTTAAAAAAAAAAACACCTCCAGGCATACCTTAGAAGTTGAGAAAAGATGGACATTATTCAGTTGTAAATCAATTATATATTAAAGGCATTCATGACTCATTAATTCACATCATTCAGTTCCCAGCAGTCTCATTTGAAAGAATACAAACCAAGGAAATTGAATTGTTTCAAAATGTATTAGTTATTAAATTGTTTCCCTAAAGTAGAATGTATTCATCTAATTTGGTCCACTGTATGCCTACATTATGCTCAGATAGTTTTGTCTATTATATCAGAAATTATTCACCAACCTGTATGATAAGCATTTCGCTTATCTGTCTTTATTTTTTCTCCTTATTTCTAGGTTTAATAAACTTGGTGGGTTTTTTTTTTAAATAAAAGAATAATTTCATGACTAGACGGTGTTTATTTTATATATATTTCAAATTTAGAAACTGTCCAGCTCCTTCACAAAGGAACTTGGTGGTTTACAAATTTTTAAAAACATAAAATCTGTATATAAAATTAGGCGGAAAAGAAGAGTTAAAATTCAAAGTTAAAAGGCAAGGAAGGGGATTTCAAAACACTAACCAATCGCATGGTCCTTCGTGGGCCCCAAGCAAGATAGCATTGCAATGACTTTAGATATTTACAAAAAGCCAGACCAGTGGTGGCCCATCTTGCATCTGGAGGGAGAATGTTCCAAGGATGGAAGCAGTGGCAGAAAAGGTTCTCTTTCTTGACCTCACCAGTTGAAATTCTTTAGTCTTCAACATACCCTCCCAGCAGGGGTGAAATTCAAAAATTTTCCCTACCAGCTCTGTGGCTGTGGGCATGGCTTGGTATTCTTCAGAGGTGATATTCAGCATCTGACCAGTTCTGGAGAACTGGTAGGGGAAATTTTGAGTAGTTCTGGAGAACTGGCAGTAAACTTCCCTCAAGAGTGGGGTGGGAATGGAGATTTTACACGCCTACCAAGCCATGCCATGCCCATAGAACCAGTAGTAAAAAAAAAATTGAATCCCATCACTGGTATACTTGGTATAATAGTAATTGCAACCAGGGATGATTTTTTTACCGATTCAAAGCATCCCTACTACCTCTCCCGAGGTGGGCTGAGGTGGTTGAATTTCACCCCTGCCTCCCTGCCTTACTGGGTAGGCTGGGCTTATGTAATGGGGCAAATATGAAATATAAAATATAAAATCATGTCATAAAGGTCATAATCAATATCTTGGATTGAACCAGGAAACAAACCTGCACAGGAAGCTTGTGCAGCAAAAGTGTTGCCATCCTTGGGTGCCCAAGATTGCTCATATGGCCATATGCTATGCTGACCCAAAGTTTCAGATTCTCTTCAAGGATCGCCCCATGTAGAGTGCATTGCAATAGTCCAAACAGGAGACAACCCAGATGTGAGTGATATAGAACTACTTTTACTTAATAATAATAAGCTTACTATGTTAAACTACTATTATGTTTTCTTTTATAAGAATACAAGATAGATAGTTGTAGTGATGTTTTAAGCCATCTTTCTGTATCTTCTAGTTTGGCATTTTCTAGTTTAAAACTCTAGTGCATCCTTTCTGCATTGTGTAAAATACTTCAATAATATACGCTAATCTTTATAGCACAAAGCTGAAATAATATTGGAGAAAGAAAATGGAGATAGAACTGAAACATCTGTGGGAAGAAATATTTTTTGTTTACACAATATATCTGGCAAGGCTCCTGGGAATAAAATAATAAATTATTGGTGCTAAATCCTCCAGTAAGCAAATATTTTCTCAGTGAAAGTGATTTACAAAAGCTGGGACATATGTTCATAGAGATATTTCTTTCCCAAGCTACTTGAGCTTTGTTAACCAAAGGGAACAAGGTGCAGCCACAGTTTTAACTTGATTATTACACATTCTGCTAATGTGTGCATAGAAAAAAAAAATCTTTCTACCAGTAACCTGCTTACATAAGGTCGCTTATTCCATGAAATTATAAAACTCCAGAAAGGAAGTTTTTAATCTAATATGAAATATTTTTCCTATCCTCCCTGGGGAGTGCCATCTTTTATCTTTTGCTTTTCTACAGTTATTTTAGAAACTTCTGAACTAACTAAATTCTGGTTTAACAGTTTTATTATTACCTTTATTGTCAGGGTACAACATGTGTACAATGAGATTGGCTGAGCCTCTCTTCATGCACAACCACACCCAACATATAACTGAGATCTGCCAACAAATGTCACAGTGCATCAAGTTCTTCACTTTCCTGGTTTTAAATAATTCATTTCCATTTTACCTGTTAATTTGGTTTTCCAACCTGCCCTCTTATATCTAGCATTCTCTAGTGTCAATGTAATCATTCTCATTAAAGGTTCTTGGTGATATCCCATTTAGTTTTGCCTGATTTCTAAAATATTAGAACCATCTGCCAAGATGGTCGTAGCCGTTTTATATATGTAGGTAGTACCATTCTGGCTATATATCATAAATAAAAAAAAAAGCACTGTAGTGCTTTCCTTGAAAAAAGAAATGCAAGCCAGCTCTAAGTGAGGACTGCTAGATGTGCAGATCCATATACATCATGCTAATTTTGTCTTATTAATTTGTCAGATAGTCATTCTGGTCTAAGGATAAAAAAGAAAGATGATTTCTTAAGATCCACATCTACTTGTTGTCCATAATTTTCCCCACATTTTTGTACACAATTTGTCCTAAAATACAGTTGACAGTTTCTTTGACAGAAGCCTCAGCCTTGACAGAAGCTGGAAGACCTTGCTAAAGGTAGTGTCAGAATTAATCACCAGAAAGATTTCTTTCAATTGCTTGATATACAAGGTCATTAATAGGAAAAAACATTATTATCCACAGAAAAAAACCCAAGGAATGGAGATTATAATTTATTAGAATTGGATAAGGAGATTGTTGGAGAGGTAGTTTTCTCCATCTTGGTGCCCTTGGTGCTACTGGTGATGGTCAATCCCATGAGTTAGGGTAGACCAGACCAAGAAATGAACTCCACATGAAAGTTATAACTATTATTAAGAATTACTACAATAACAGAATGTTGCAGTCTGATTATGCTGTACCTCTTCTCCCCTTTTATACACCTGTGAATTGTCTGAACCTTTTCTGCATGTGTTTGGTGTTTTATTTGATTTAATATATGTTACTACCCTTGTCAATTTAGTAATGGAGCTTGCATATTACCATCAAGGTCATCTTTCTACAGTCTCTGCAGAACTCTGTTCTGTTTGCAAGACTCTCGAGATAGTTTCAGTATTTCTGGAAAGCAACAGATTATAGGGCAACTTCAAGGTTAGTAAAACTTTATTGAGGTATGCCAATTCTCTTGTGGTAGTTAATGACTGCAATAAAGTTATGTAAGAAAGTATTGAGGTGTGTAACACTAGCCATATATCTTGATAAGATGCCTTAGGGAAACAGAAGTATCCATCAAGAATAAGACTTTTATAATATATATAAAAGCACAAATATATATACATATACATATACATATACATACATACATACATACATACATACATACATATGTGTGTGTGTGTGTGTTATGTCTCACCTATATTCACAAGGGAGAATACAGAGTTCCACAGTTCAAAATATTCAAACAAAACAGAGCCAGACTAAAAAAGGGTTAACAGTATTATATTCCAGTCCTTGGCACACTTCTCGGAATCTGTTTGGTAATTCAGAATGTCCATAAATTGCAAAGACCGCTCCACACATATCCTTTCGACTCATCAAACACTTTGCTTCCAAATAAAGTTTTAGAATCAGCACACCTCCTTAAATCACCTGGATGGCCGTGTCAGTCTCGCTAATCAATGTCTGGCTTGATGCCTCCCTTCAGATTGATGTTTCAGTCTTCTCCTAGTTCTGGAGTCAAGCCATGATCTGTCAGTTTCCCCACTCGAAGCCTCTGACTCAATTTGTGGATCAGTTGCTGGCATGAGCGAAGTCGAAAGTACTGGGGAGGATTGTCTCTCCGACAATCTCTCATCCTCCTGGCTCACATCTGTGTCCTCTAATAATTCAGACTCCACATTTACAGCAGGCTCCAGCCTTCCATCTTCAGAATCATCAGAATCAAAACTCCCAGCAGGATCAATCCTTCCAGTCACAACATATATGTATGTATGTATGGCATTCAGCTTTGTTCGGGTATTTTCCCATGTCATTGTAGTTGTGCTTTTAAAGTTGTAGCAACATTTCGGCAGAATCTCATCTGCCATCATCAGACTTCCGGTTGTGTCCGTCTGTGAGTCAGGCCCCCACAGTTGTTTCAGTTTTAAATTTGGGGCAGCCTATTGCTGTGCTAGAATGGTTTTTTCTTCATCCTGATTGGTTGGGAATCTAGGTCTGTGATTATTGGTCTTGGAGTTTGCTGTGTTCTGCTTGATTGGTGTTTCTAATATCTTCTGTCTGTTTAGTGACTCTTTTTGTGTCTTGATTGGTTGGCAACATTGTGCTCCTTTATTGGAGGCCTTTTGTGTAGCTTGGCTCTTGGTAAATGGACAACTATCATTTGTTAGGAAGCTAGGTTTCATCTGGGTGCCTGGTTGGGGTGTGTTTGAGCTGGAGGTATCGGGGGGATCTGTTTGTGCCCAGGTGTTTGCCTGTCTTGTGGTGTGGAGATTTTTTTGTTTGTGAGTGCAGGCTTCCAAATGATTGACAGTCTGGTGGAATCATCTCTTCTATTCATGCTTTCTGGTCTTTTTTCAATCTCTATGGCTTCTCTGATGATTCTGTGGCTGGGATTTTCTATAGTGGCTAGGGTTTTGGTGCCATTGAAGTTGATGCTATGACCTCTGGCTTCCATGTGTTGGACTAGTGAGGAAGTGTGTTCCAGCTTTTTGACTGCATTTTTGTGTTCATCCAGGCGGGTACTTATTCTTCTATTGGTCTGTCCAATGTATGTGGCAGGGCATGATGCACAGGGGATTTCCTATATGCCTTGGTTTTCCAGGTCAATTTTGTCTTTGGGGTTTCTAAGGATGGCTGCTATTTTTCTGTGTTTTGAAGGCAGTCTTGATATGATGTCTTTGTAGTATCTTACTAATTTTGTCTGTAGTACCTCTTATGTAGGGCAGGACAGCTGTTCCAAAAATAAACAAGGTAGATCCTAGTTCTCAGATGGAATAACATCAGTAATACCTGGTAGCTGAGAAATTTATTTTAAAAAGTCCTAGAAGAAGACAATGGCAAGCCACATTCTTATTGTGAAAAGCAAAGCAAACAAACAAATCCCAGGTAAAAGGTAAGCACTGTATTTATCTGCTTTACTTCTATTCATCAGGGCTGCACAGTGGCTCAGTAGCTAAGACACTGGGCTTATCAGCTGGAAAGCAGTAAGGCCAAGTTTGAAACCCGAGTGCCATACAATGGGGTGAGCTCCTTGCCCTAGCTTCTGCCAGCTTAGCCAAATACAGGTAGATAAATGGGTACCACTTCAGTGGGAAGGTAACAGTGCTTCATGTCATCACACTGGCCACATGACCATGGAAATGTCTTCAGGCGGTGCTGGCTCAATGACCTTAAAAAGAGATGAACACATCCCCCTATAGTTGGCAATGACTAGCACAGTAAAATCTGCTGTGATTCCTTTACCTTTTTTTTACTTCTATTCATCTGCTATTAATTGTATTATCCTAAAACATTACATACTGATTCCTATTCCTATTACATCATTCCATTCCATGCTATTCTACTATACTCTACATTGGTTTCTCCATTTTTAAGCTATCCTTGCTATGAAAGCTTATTCTCCCCTTTGGCAGATACTAGAAATGCTCAGATCATCTGCTGCCAATTCTCCCATGGTCCTTCCAGAGCCTTTGCCTCTTTTAATCTCTCTTTTCTTCTCCATTTTTTGGTCTCTAATGAATTTACTTATTATGGTTTTTACTTTATCACTAAAACAGCTGTTCCAAACAACAGATATATGCTAAGCAAAAATTCACTTGGGTAGCAAATATGACAGAAATTATACAATCAATATTTCATGCCATTTTTTTCTATGGAAGCAATATAAGAAAACTATTCATCTATTGCAGAGTGACCCTAATGAAATGGTAGCCAAACAGCTATCAGGTACAAGTGGTATTGTATCAGTATTAATGTCTTGCCCCTTGGCCTTTAAAATGGCAAATTTTATTTTACAGATGATCTTTGTGGAAAGCCAAATCTTGATAAAATTAGTTCTATTATTCAATGGGAGGTCATGAACCAATATACTTTATCTTGGTGGCACAAATCATAAGTGAATTTCTTATTGAACAGCTGTACTTGAAAGTTTTACATTAATGTGAAGATTACCATGGGAGACTAATTTATTGTTTAAATCTGGTCCTTGTTATTAAACTTCATTAACAATGTAAGAAATGCAGTTCTAGGCTACCTCAACAGTATAGTGACACAATCAAGGCAATGATTGTGTTTTCTATTTGTTCATTCCTTTCTATTCATCATACTTAATCTAGAATAATGTATCCAGCTCTAGGCATCAGATTTCAGAAGGACATTGATAGACTAGAATATGTCCAATAGAAAGCAACAAAGATTTTAAGGGAAAACTTCAATTATACTATTTGCCTGAAATGGTATATGTTAAACCTGGAGAAAAGAATATTATGATTAGATCTGATAGTCATATTCTGAAGAGTTATTATGTAGAAGATGGAGAACTGTTTAGAATGTTCTCAAAAGAAAATTACAAATTTAAATTGCAAGGAAATAGATTTTGGTTACACATTAAGAGTATTTTTAATGTAACACTGTCTCAGGATATGTCAGATAGACAATTGCAGCAGTGGATTCTTATGATAGGCAGAAAGTTGTATTACATAGTCATCAGCTTCCCTTCCAACCTTTTTACTGTATGATTATCTGCATTTTCCATTGCTCTCCCTTTATCTACCAAAGCCTGGGTGGATAAATACTAAGAAAACTGTACCTGATGCTCAAGGATACTCATATTTGTGTATCCATGTGCAGTTCATGGTCCAAGTTCTTATTTCTTCACTTCATTCTTAGTATATTTTTATTTTTAACCTTGGGGGTTTTTTTCTTTAGTTTCTGTCTTGCAGTTTAATTTCCTTAAACTCTGCCCCCTTCAAAGATTAGCTTAGAAATATATCAAAGTCCTGCCTCCTCAGGAAAAAAAAACTGTTGAAAGTGGTTTACTTTATTTGTGATCCAATTTATACGCACAGAGAGCTTAGTTATTTATACTTACCTGGGCTCATAAATCTCCTTCAGATCCACTCACCTCTTTTCCTTATGTGTAATCACTGTAACCAAGTAAGAGATGGAAAGGGTCATCAGCAACTGAAGTGACCCCGAAACTGAACAATAATGTAGATTTCAAGAGAATTGTGCTCTCCACTGATGCTCTGAGATAAGATGATATATGATTCCATCCCTTCTTTCTATTTGCCACCACTTGTCATTGCTATTTGTATGCATCACTATCACACTATGTACAGGACAATGGTACTTCAGGACATTTTTTGTTGAAAGTTATGGCTTGGCAGGAGTAAGGAATGGAGAGAGAGGTTATACCTTCTATATAGGATACTATGACATTTCATCTCCCCCAAATATGAATCTCAGTGATATCAGCAAATAAGATCTCACTAATAATTTGTATCTTGGTGCAAGAGCCATGGTGGCATACGGGTTAGAGTGCAGTACTGCAGGCCACTTCTGCTACTGCCGACTGCCTGCAATTTCACAGTTCAGATCTCACCAGGCTCAAGATTGATTCAGCCTTCCATCCTTCCAAGGTGGGTAAAATGAGGACCCAGATTGTTGGGGACAATATGCTGACTCTGTAAACCGCTTAGAAAGGACTGCAAAGCATTGTAAAGCTATATATATGTCTAAGTGATATTGCTACTAATTAAATACCACAGAGGTTGATTGCTACAAACTGGAAATGACAGAAATTACAATTAAGGTGTTAAAAAATTTCTCCTCAGCCATGCAGTTTATTGGGTGTCTCTCTCAACCCAACCAATTTCAGAGTGTGACTGATAAAAAATCTGGAGAGGCCACTATGCACATTGCCTTGAGACTTCAGAGAAAAGATGGGATAGAAACATAAAAAACACAAAGCAAATCAATAGTGTGAATCCCAAAAGGCTATTCGGCAGCACTGAGTAGCATTTTCTTTTGTTTGCATGAAAGTAAGTAACTCGGTGTATATAGCTGAGTGGTCATAATAAAAATGGAGTGGTTTTCTTCATTTAAGTCCTATAGTGCATTAGGAGCTAAAAAAAAAAAAAAAGAAGGGGATAAATGACTTGAAACTGTACTTATAGTAGGTTGTGGATGAATAGAAGGTGATCTTTGCAGACAAATTTCTATGTCTGGAAACAGACACATCACACCAAAGCACTGCAAATTTAATCTTTAACTTCTTTGTATTCACAAAATTATAGCTGCGTTACAAACAAAAAAACCAAACACCCCACCCCCACTGAGTCTGACATCTTTCTACTCTAACTTATGTTTCACTGCCAGGTAAACAGATTTAAGCTGCTGAGTAAATGTACCTGCTGAGTAAAGAAATTGTGTTTAATATTGGGGTAAAATGTATTGGCTCCCTTGAATTTTAATACTAACATAAAGTCAGATGAGGATGTTTTTCTCCGAAGTGCTCTGACTTAGAAAATTACTAGCTGTTTTGGGCATCCGATATATTATTATACCCTCTCTATTTAACCAGACCTTTTCATTATGCTCAGAATTTCCATATAACACAAGCCAAAAGTCACTAATTGCTTCTGAGATCATATCAATGAATACAAGATCTGATTTGAAGACTGAAGACTAAAAGTAAGATACAATAAATATGATGGAAGAATGTTGCTTTTGTTTGGAGACAGAGAGCATCAGCAGATAATTCTTGATATTAGTAGAAAAGAACTATTGCACTGTCATATTTAAGTCAACAAACTGAGCCTGTCAGAGACAACTAAAGTAAATCACCTTATCTAAACAACAGATAATGGAATGGAATGGAATAGAATGGAATAGAATAGAACAGAACAGAACAGAACAGAACAGAACAGAACAGAACAGAATAGTTGAAAGGGATCTTGGAGGTGTTCTAGTCCAATCCCCACCTGCTCAGGCAGGAAACCCCATACCAGGGGTTGCCAACCTTTTGGACTTCAGGGACCACCACACGCATAATTTTAAATCCCACAGACCAGAGACCCTGGGAAAATCCCATTTTCCTACCGATTGATCATTCTTTATTTGGGATCATAGGATACCATCTCCAGCTCTGTTCTGAGAGGGGGGGAGAGAGACACACACACAGAGAGAGAGAGAGGTGGGGGAAGCAGCAGAAACAGCAGAAGTCTTTCTTTCTTTCCCCCAAACTCTGCCAGAAATGAGTCTTTGTGAGACTTGTCGCACTGGCACAGCCTCTTGGAGCAGGATGCCTTGTAGGGTCCCAAAGACTCATTTCTGGTGGAGTTTGGTGGAAAGAAAGAAAGACTTTTGCTGCTTTCCTTGCATGCAGACAAAAGCAGAAGAAAGAAATGGAAAGAAGCAGCCCAGTAGCCAGGTGAGGTACATGGGGTGAGTAGGGCAAGTTCCTCCCTCCGCCTTTCTCCCCTCCCCTCACTACCTCATGTTGTTCAATGCAAGCGATGCAAGCCTTGTGCTCCCACAGGTCATGTGGGTGGCGCAGCTTTGTGTTCCTATGCATCCTGGATTAATTGCTTTGGGTGATGCTTTGGGACTTTCTCTGCAGACCACCAAAACTTTCTTGGGGACCAACAGTGATCCCCGGCCCACTGGTTGACGACCATTGCCCTGTACCATTTCAGGCAAATGGTTGCAATAGGCAGTTTTCTTCCCATGTTTCAAAGTTGTTTTATGCTCTCCTACTTGCACAGGTAGTCCTTGACTTGCAACAGTTCATTTAGTGATCGCTCAAAGTTACGGCATTTTTCACTCTTAACAACAGTTGTAGAATCGCCATGATCACATGATCAAAATTTAGATGCTTGGCAACTGAATCACATTTACAACAGTTGCAATATCCCAGGATAATGTGATCATCTTTTGCAACCTTCAATGAGGAAACCAGATTCACTTAACCACTTTGTTACTGCAATGGTGGTGATTCACTTAACAACTGAAAAATGGCAAGAAATGTGGTAAAATGGGGCAAAACTCACTTAACAAATGTCTCCTTTAACAGAAATGTGGGGCTCAATTGTGCTCATACATCAAGAACTACCTGTAACACATTGTTAGGGGGAACTTAAAATACATGCTCAGCTAAATTTCCCACATTTTATGCTTATTATTAAAAGTTTGGCTCCTGTTAATTCAGTCTCTCTCCCAATTTGCCTGAAATATGTTTTTTGTAACACTGTGCAACACCATTATTGCTACTGGAGCTCCAGGTTGTGAAATTTGATTGCTATATGTGGTGGCAAGGAGAAGACATTGATATAATCCTGACATGCTGTCCAGCAGGCTGCCACACTGCATGTTAAGACCCAAGTTGTCTCACAAAAAAAGTAAAAATTACAATGCAATGAAGTAAAAGTCCTACATTCATGTTGTTTTTATTGTTGGATTACAGCATTTATATTTCTTTCACATTAAGATCACGAAATTAGACATAGATCTGTACCAATACTTCCTTCCAGTACTAACCTGAGCCAATAATTGCACCTTCCCCAGTCTTCTATCACTTTTACATCATTACATCTGGTGTAAGATTTAATTATATTAGAATCAACACATTTACATGTTATATATATTTTTTACAGTCGGAATAATTACTTCCATTAGAATAAAAGGGCTTTTTATTCTTTTGCTGTAATGTGAAATCCCTTCTACTATTTACCAAACACAGTATATATTTTTATAGCACTGAATAACAGATGCTGAGATTTTATTAGTGAAAATTATTTGTTAATACGTTTTCTAACCACACTCAAAATAAACGTATGGAATCTGCTGAACCTAAAAGAAAGAACTGGCAGCATGCTGTACCAATTCCATTTTGGGGGGGGCAAGATTATAACTATACAGTATTTTGAAGGAAAACCTTGAAGAACTAGGCAGTATGACATGATAACACCAGAAGTGCACATAACCTCAATCATCATATAAAGATAGAAAATTGTGAAGGCAATTTTATTCAGAAAAGAGATCATGACTAGGTGAGAAAAAATAAGCAATAAATAAACAAATAAACAAATTTTCACTTAAAAGCTACTCTACATAACAACATTGCCCTATTTTTGTGTGTGTGTATGTGTGTGCGTGTATGTGTGTGTGTGTGTGTGTGTGATCAGCCAGAGAGGGAGGGAAGAACAAAATTAAATTTGAAAACATAAGAAAAGCTCTAATTTCTATATAGTAGACCAGGGGTGTCAAACTCGTCATGACACATTGTTGTGTCATTGATGTATTGCAACTTCTCCCCCCTTTTGCTAAAGCATGGGTAGGCATGGCCAGAGCGTAATGCACCCACAGACCCACAAGTTTGACATCCCTGTAGTAGATAGAGGGCCACAACTGAACTATTTTTATTTTTCTTACTTTTAAACTGGAACCATGTGTTATACGGCCTTATGTATTAGACCAGCAAGATGGAGGGATTAAGGTTTCTTTGAAATGTTACCTGCTGTATATTGGAATGTTCTTTTTGACAAGTTTTTCTATTCAGTCTGAATAATTACGATTATTCAAAGAAGTGATTTGGTCAGTGAAATAATTAAATCACACAAGAGACTAAAAAGTTGGTTTTATCCGGAGTCCTCCCATTTAAGACGCGTAACTTGTTTTTGTTTGCTTTCAAGTACACTGATATTGAAGAGAGGTGTATATAAGGCTTTAAGAAGAGTGTTTGTGTTAAGGTGCCTATGAGAAAAGGTAACTTTTGAAACTGTGATTATGAGGTATTCATCTGGCTTAAATCATCCATTCATTTTCATCAGGTATGTTTTCTTAATAGTGCCCAAACTCTAACTGTAGATTTGAAAGCATCAAAAAATATCCTTGTTAGAAAGCAAAGTTTCTAGTTTTATTCTAAAAATAGGTGGGCAAAAATAGTAGGAATAGCATCACATTAATATTACAGCCATTCAGGAAGGAAATAAACATAGATAAGGAAAAACATGACCTTGGGATAAAACCTTGCACCTGTTCAACTAATCACATTGAAATACCTGAAAGCACATGAACAGATGAGTCTCCAGGTAAAACTGAAATCCCAGCTACATCCATAGTTATGGTTGCTCACTGCAAAGGCTTTGGGGATTAGCCAAAAATAAGTAAAGCCATAGAGTTATCACAACCCCATTCTGCTACTTCTTTCCATGTATCACACTGAACATTTTTCAGTGTTTCACTGAACTACAGAAGATACCCCAATAAAAAATGTTGAGCACCTTGTGAATAGAACTCCTTATGTACCATTCTGGAAATGCATATAGAATATACAATTGATTACAGAATATGTAGCTATCTGGCCATCAGGGACAACTACTACAAATCTTTTCAAACTACATAGAGGCAAAATGTATGCCTTTGCATATTTATTGAATAAAGGCAAATAATCCTGATATTATGCTGGTGTTATATCTATTCATTTTTCTTCCATTGGTGTATATATTCAGATATGTAGTATCATCCCTTATCCAATATTTATGAGATACACAAATGCCCAAATTTCTTGCCTTTTTACAAACTAATTCTCCAATCGATTTATTTCAAAAGGGCTTATATATTCCAACTTTTATTGAAAAGATCACAGAAAGAAGGGAAGGAGGGAGGGAGGGAGAGAAGGAGGAAGGAAGGAAAATGAAGGGTATATTTTACAGAAATATGCTTGCCACATCCACAGAACTTAGACAATGCATAGCCATGACACACTAAGAGCACTGCTGCAATGACTTGATCAAAACAGCTTCCAATAGTCTAGCTAGATATTAGAGAAGAAAAAAATGTTTAATTCATCACAAGATTTTAACACATAATATTCTCTTCTATAGTACCATATCAACAATTCTTAAAGTTGAAATATATCATTTTTCCTTCTTTGCTTCAAAAGATACATATTTTCAGTGCAGTGCTGAATAAGATGATGATAGCTTCCAAATGTGTAGTCAGAAATTAAGGGTTGCTCACAATTTCTCTGATCTTGGCAAAGATCTCTAGCTGGGCATCCCTAACTCCAATATCTATTTTTCTTTTATGTCCAGTGTTGCAGAGAAGTTCCAAAACCAAGAAGAAAAGTTGTACAAAAACATTCATCAGATTTTTTTTAACTCAATGTATATTAGTGATTTTCTGTGAAATAACAAACCAGTTCATCAAATGGAAGTGTACTTTTTTACCTCCTTACAGAAATAAAGCATATCCAATATCTTTCTTATTATAAAGAAGACAGATTTCCAACTTTTAAGGCAACCTTGCATTTCTGTTTCTGAATCATATGGGACCAGGAACGAAGAAGGATCCATTTGAGAAGTTTCATTTTTGCTACAGAGGTGGGAAGAATGGGGTCTATATATAATTAGCAGCTATGCTATCAAATAATTGCCCTTCATGCATTTACATATTGTCATATAGTAACCTTACAAATATGATGCTTGAGAAAGATACAAAAACTGCAGGTGTAACAGACACATATTGAAACAAATTTACTAAGTGCATATTGTGCAGAAGAAACATTAAGCATTCCCAAACCGACTGTCACACATTCATCAAGGCAACAGAAACTATTAAGCAAGTATGGCTGTAGCTCACTAAGTCACTTTCTCCAAGGATTTGGTAAGGATTGTGTGTCATTTTAAAATAACTCATTGAGCTCCAAACTAAACGACTATATGCTGAAGGGACACACACACAAACACACACACACGCAAACACACACACACACATGATATTGAGTTTTTCCAGAGTGTCCAGATAATTTTTTTTTCAGTACATGTTATTGCCAACTGATGGTTTCAGCACCTTTGCATAATTGTGCTGTCAATTATGTCAGGAAGGATGGATGTCTGAATATTTAGGCTCTCCCATTTCTGAAAGTTGAAGACTTTTATTTCACTGTAGCCAGTCCTAATGGATTTGCAAAACATTATATGCAGCATTGAAACACACTAAAACACACGCATACACGCATGCACACACCATATCCGTACATTTGTTTGCTTAGACCATTAGAAGATATGCAGAGGAAGATAAACATGCATCTGTAACTGCATTTATAACTGATAGATAAACAAAATTGTCTTTTTTATACATTAAATGTCTCTAAGAAAAGTAAATAATGAATCAGTCACAGATGACAATGTCTATTAGTTCTTAGAAGAAGGCTTTGATAACCCCTTAGCAGCCAGTCTGGTCCATTGGAGTAAGACTGGATATGCACTCTCTTTCAGCCTCATGTGGCACTCTCTTTCAGCCCCATTGTGATTTGCAAAGCAAATATATGCACAAAGGCGCTTCATAAATCATGGTTAATAATAGTTAACAATATTTCAAGAGTTTCAGTTCTGCCATAATCCCATTAACTAATAATCACTTCCTTGTAGCAATCTTCTTGAAATACAGGTGAAACTTGAAAAATATCATGCAAAACTTCATTTATTGCAGTAATGCAACTTAAAAGGTGAAACTAATATATGAGATAGACTCATAACATGCAAAGCAAGATAGTTCAAGCCATGATTTGTCATAATTGAGATTATTATGGTTTACAGCTCATGAAAACCCCAAATCCACAATTGCAGAAAATTAGAATATTACATGCAATCAATGAAACAAGGATTGTACATAGAACAATATTGGACTGTAGCACTGCTGAGGTGTTATGGAAGACCAGGATGCTTCAATAGCGGCCTTCAGCTCTTCTGCATTGTTTGGTCTCATGTCTCTCATCTTTCTCTTGGCAATGCCCCATAGATTCTCTATGGGGTTCGGGTCAGGCGAGTTTGCTGGCCAATCAAGCACAGTAATCCCATGGTCATTGAACCAGGTTTTGGTGCTTTTGGCAGTGTAGGCAGGTGCCAAGTCCTGCTGGAAAATGAAGTCAGCATCTCCACAAAGGTCGTCTGTGGAAGGAAGCATGAAGTGCTCCAAAATCTCCTGGTAGACTGCTGCATTGACCCTGGACTTAATGAAGCACAGTGGACCAACACCAGCAGATGACATGGCTCCCCAAATCAATGCAAAATGTGTAAACTTCACACTGGACTTCAAGCATCTTGCAGTGTGTGCCTCTCCATTCTTCCTCCAGACTCTGGGTCCTTGGTTTCCAAATGAGATGCAAAAGTTGCTCTCATCAGAAAAGAGGACTTTGGACCACTGAGCAACAGACCAGGTCTGTTTTTCTTTAGCCCAGGTAAGACGCTTCTGACATTGTTTGTTGTTCAGGGATGGCTTGACAAGAGGAATACGACATTTGAAGCCCATGTCCAGGATCCATCTGTGTGTGGTGGCTCTTGATGCACTGACTCCAGCCTCAGTCCACTCCTTATGAAAGTCCCCAACACTTTTGAATGGCCTTTTCCTGACACTCCTCTCTAGGCTGCAGTCATCCCTGCTGCTTGTGCACCATTTTCTTCCACACTTTTCCCTTCTACAACTTTCTATGTGCTTTGATATAGCACTTTGGGAACATCCAACTTCTTTTGCAATTACCTTTTGAGGCTTTCCCTCCTTATGGAGGGTGTCAATGATGATTTTCTGCACAACTGTCAGGTCAGCAGTCTTTCCCATGATTGTGATTCCTATTGAACCAGACTGAGAGACCATTTAAAGGCTCAGGAACCCTTTGCAGGTGTTATGGCTTAATTAGCTGATTAGAGTAGGACACTTTGAGGCTAGAATATCGAATCTTTTCACAATATTCTAATTTTCTGAGATTATAGATTTGGGGTTTTCATGAGCTGTAAGCCATAATCATCTCAATTATGACACATCACAGCTTGAACTATCTTGCTTTGTATGTAATGAGTCTATCTCATATATTAGGTTTACCTGCTAAGTTTCATTACTGAAATAAATGAACTTTTGCACAATATTCTAATTTTTCAAGTTTCAGCTGTGTTTAAAAAAAACATAGGAAACAGAAAAGGGAAAATAACAACAGAGGATACATATGAGTGCAAAGAAAATAGTAAAAGTAAAAAGGCAAGAAAGGCTGTTGTGGCTGTTAAAAAACATTGATTATGCAAAGATACCATTTGGATTTGGCGGAATGTATGAAAGAGCTAAAAGTTCATCCTGCATATGTATTAGTCATACTGGGCCTTCTGTTATCCCTTCTAGAGGAAGGTTGGTAGCATTATCAGCTGTAGATGTGTCTTCTTTCTTCACTGATGTCTGAATGAGCAGACTGACATATGGTTTGTGACAAGCCATGTTGCCCAAAGGAGGGTAATGTTGTCTGTAGCAAATGTAAGCAAATATAAGGCCAATGACTCCTCCAACGAAAGCATCTAGCCGTGAAGAAAGAAAAAGAAAATAAAGATATATTACTATTGAAAGAGTAATTTAGGAATGTTCTGAAGTTACTTTTGGGTTCCTTCCTACTTGAAGATTATTTTTATGATACCTTCAGAAAAATACCTGACGTATAAGCAGAAAAAAATATTAGCAAATCTCCAACAAGTAGCCGGTTTTCTTAAAATGTGGGGCAAACATTCCCAAAAACGGTTAACAGGATTGGCAAGAATCTCAGACCAAAATAAATACTTTAGGAGAGTTCAAAATGCACTGTTATTCCTGTAGCCAACTTTTTATTCAAATGTGTAAAGTTTGCATCAGTAGACAACTTCCTTAAAGAAGCTACTTCCTCTCCAGCTACATACAATATATATGTCAGCATTCGAGAAAACTGCCACCCCAACAAATAACTCTGAAACAGACATCCTCTCAAAAGTTCTTTTTTATTTGGGTAGTAAACTGGCACATCTGGGAAATTCCAAATCTGAAAGTTCCGGGTTTCCTTGCAATAAGTAACAAATTACAAATCTACCCCCTGCACTCATCATCGCATCACATGCCCCAATCTGTCCCAACTTGAGACATCTGCTCAACCAGGTGCAGAAATAACATGACCTTGACTTGGAAGAAGAACGCGATTATGTCTAACCACATATACTCCAAGAAATTCCCCTCTCCCATTTCCCAGGCTCAAGAATGTGACAATGTGGAAGCATATGGTGCTAATATGTCTTTCAAAGCTGACAATATGTACATTCTGTACTGTTTCCAGAATCACACAGCTGTTTCAAAGAGATACAGTTTGTACTATGTTGAATTCAAAGCATTGCACTGTTGTAATAAATATTCTACCTTGCCTTTCTCTCAGTGCTGCCTAGGCACTATTTAATATACCATTCTGTACTGCAGAAACATGTTGCAGTGTTCCCAAGAAAATGGGAATTAGGATGGCAGCTAACCCAAGATGCCCAATAAGACTGGCATTAATATAGCCTATGAATGACTCAACTGTTATCAAAAGAATCTTTTCCTGATCCCTTAAAATAGTATCTAAATAAGATCAAACAAATTTAACCCAGATAACTATTAAGATCCTCTTATGTTCAAGTAATCTATTTGCATTCCCATATAGGCATGGCAATCATATTTGTGTATGAAGTAGTGAGCTGATTGGAAGGAGATTTAGCACAGAACTATGAAAGCTCTTCTTAACATTAAATATAGCTAACCAGTAAAATTCATTGAGACAGAAGCCACAATCTTGGATGGCTTTAAGAGGGGATAACCTAATTTTATGGATGGCTGGTCCATAAACACTTAATTCTGAAGACTCATTGTTACCTTCAGATTGGGGCAGTGTTCCTCCAAGTCCTGGCTGCTTGGGAACAAGCATATTATAGGAACGTATCTGTAATTTGGGAAAGACCTTAGGAGATGGATGATGTTGCCTAGGAAATAGTCCAATAAGAGACAGCATAACCTGCAGCTGAAAATTGCACTTGCAAGATTCTGTTACGGTTGCTTTACCACAAAGCAATACTGGTTTATCTGCTGGCCATTTCCTGGTAAGACTGATCAATGTCTGGCTGGCTGTTGTGAGAAATGAAATAATGAACTAAGGTGGACTTTGGCTTGACTACAGCCCTGCCGATAAGCTCAGAATGCTTTTCTGAATTATTTCTTGTTTATCGAGGAGTCTAACTTGAAATATATTTCCAGAGCACTTACACAATCAATAACCCACTAAACATTTTGGGTACATGTCTGGAAAGGGGAAATTAGTAACTAATAATAGATCTTGTATAAAAACAACAGATGCAGGAAGGAATACCAATGAGAGTCTTTTCTGTTTTGCTATGTGGTTTTACCCAAGATAGAAACTCCGGCTCTACAAAATTACACTTGTTATATGATATGCTGATAGGATGGAACTACTTAAAGCAAAGCTATTTGGGGGGGGGGGAGCTATTCCAGTACTCCTCCACTCTGCTATCAGCAACAAAGGGCAGTGAGATTTCATTATCATCTATTTCAGGGGTCACCAACCTTTTGGACCTCAGGGATCACCAAACTCATAATTTTAAATCCCACAGACCAGAGAACCTCCGAAAATCCCATTTTCCTATCAAAAATGGGTAGCTGGAATCACAGGATACCATCTCCAGCTCTGCTCTGGAGGGAGGGGGAGAGAGAGAGGGAGAGAAAGGGAGAGAGGGAGGGAGGGAGAGAATCAGCAGAAGTCTTTCTTTCTCTGCTCCAAAGTGTTTGTGAGATTTGTTGCACCGGCTCAGCCTCTTGGAGCAGGAAGCCTTGCATGGTACCAAAGACTCATTTCTGGTAGAATTTGGTGGAGAGAAAGAAAGACTTTTGCTGCTTTCTTTGCATGCCGCCAAAAGCAGAAGAAAGAAGTGGAAAGAAGCATCCCGGTGGCCAGGCAAGGCGTCTGGGGCAAGTTCCCTCCTCTGCCCTTTCCCCCTCCCCTCACTACCTCATGTTGTCTGAAATGCAAGCGACACAAGCCTTGTGTTGCCACAGGTCATGTGGGTGGTACAGTCTTGTGTTCCCATGCAGCCTGGATGAATTGCTTTGGGAGATGCTTTGGGGGGGGGGTGACATTTCTCTGAGAACTACCCAAATTTTCTTGTCCCTGGCCCACTGGTTGACGACCACTGATCTATATAATACAAATCATTTTGTATTCCAACTTTTCCCCCTTTTTTCCAAGAGTAAAATCTTATAAATGGAAAATATTTCAAACCGCCCAGAGTTGCTGGAAGTCAGGCAGCCTATACATGTAATAAACAACAATTGTATAAGCACAGGCTCATGTGAAGCTTTTAGAATGCTGGACTGCTATTAGTAAATTACTCATACTTGACACAAAGAGAAAGCATCATAGGATTTCAAAATTTCATTTCATTGAAAAGTTCACTTCTATCACTTTCCGAATGGCCTGAATCAGTATGAATAGTGTGCAGTAGTTTTTATATAGCACAGTGCCTCCATTAAACCATCTGATATGTTCACTTTATGCTGAGATGCTAGAATATGTAGGCTTCAGATACTGTTTTCCAAAAGAACCTCTGCCATGTAATCCCATCACAAAAGATACAGTAGATAAAAGCCATAATGTATCTTTATAATTCTATCAATTTCATCAATTCGTTATTAAGAAAGAGAATTTAAACCCCTCATGGCATCAGATATTGGGCAAAACAACAATCATCCTAAGAGTCTTCCAATTATCCTCCAATTCTATAAAACAAAAGCATAAATGTTCAAAGGAAGCACCTACCACAGTAGCAACAATGACATGAGTGGGGCTGCTTATAAATATCCAACTGGGAAAGTCAAATCCAACATTGTATAAGCTGATTTATACGCATCAAAATATATATCTTTTAAACCTTTATGGCTAATGCAATTGATTTCATAGAAAATATTATAGTTTTATAAATAGTCAATTGGTAAATTTCAGTTTTAGCTTTTAAAATTATTTTACATAAATGCTAGGTCTAATGAGATCCTTAAAATTTTTCTAGGACTGATGCAAAGGCCAATCAAGGAAAATAATACAGATAGTCTTCAACTTACCACTACAATTTATCCCAAAATTATCTGTTGCTAAGCAAAACAATTGGTAATTAATCTTGTCCCATTTTACAACCTTCTTGCCACAATCGTTAAGTGTAGAGGGTCTTCAAACTTGACAGCTTTAAGACTTGTGGACTTCAACTCCCAGAATTCCTTCTCCAATCATGTTGTCTCTGGAATTCTGGGAGTTGAAGTTCACAAGTCTTAAACTTGCCAAGTTTGAAGACCCTTGGTCAGGGGTGGGATTCAACATTTTTAACAACTGGTTCTGTGGGTGTGGCCTAGGTGGTGGGCATGGCTTGGTGGTCATGTGACTGGGTGGGTGTGGCTTGGTGGTCATGTTATTGGCTGGGCATGACCAACTCAATATCACTCACATCAAAGCACGCATTTCTTCACCTGGCCTTTCATGACTGAGGGGATCCTGCAACAGTCGTAAGAGTGAAAAATGGCCATAAGTCACTTTTTTCAGTGTCATTGTAACTTTGAGTGGTCACTCCACACAAGTAAAGTACCAGCAAAGGAGGGGAAAATAACTCCAGAGAAGTTCCTAAGACAGGAAGTCTAGTCCTGCCAAGAATGTAATAAGGGTTAATGGAGAGACAGTTTCTATAAGCAACACCAGAATGTTTCCTTCCTGTCTTCTTAACAGGATTAAGCCAGTAATTTCTTCTAACAATCAGTTCTCTGAACTGCTTAGAATGTTAACAACCGGTTCCAGTGAATAGTGTGAACTGGTAGAATCCCACCCCTGCCCTTGGTTAAGTGAATCACCACAATTGTTAAGTTAGTACTACAGTTGTTAAGTAAATGTGGCTTTCCTACTGACTTTGTTTGACAGAAGATCATAAAAGATGATCACATGACCCCAGGACACGGCAACACTCATAAATATGACTCATGTGCCAAGCATCTCAATTTTGATCCCATGAGCAAAGGGATGCTGCATTGGTCATAAATGTGAAAAGCAGTCATAAGTTGCTATTTTTATGCAACTTTGAACAGTCACTAAACAAACTTTTAACTCAAGGACTACCTAAAAGTTAAGGAGATGGCTTCTGTTCTAAGGTAAAGTATTTTGGTTCAAAGAAATTTGGTAGCTAAATTCAGCAGCTAAAAAATTCTATTTAGGCAAGACAATTTGAAATGTTCAAACACATGGACATCTTTATGATCTTAAATCCTATATGTACAAGACAATGAATTAAAGAGTTAACAAATGGTGCTGGTAGCTGTACATTAAACCCTGAAACTAATTAAAGTATAATTTTGTACTCAAATTATTTTAAGACAAATACAATCTCATTATCTCAATGAGCTAAGGCATTTGGATTTTTAAGTCTTTTGAAATATCTGAACATAGTTTTAAAACAAACAGCATTATTAATTGCATGGAGTTATTTTATAATTTTTTAAATTAAAAAAATAAATAAAATGAGACCACTGCTACTTTCAAATGAGCACAATGTTGAAAATATTAACATATATTTTACATTTCAGTGGTAGGAAATCAAATAAAAATAATCTAGTGCGATGAATGGCTAAAGCAAAAGAATGATTTTGCCTCTCCATATTAATATTCCTGTTACAAAAATCTGTGGTGTTTCCCACACATCTGTCAAACACATATAATTTTGTGAAGAATGATTTTTCCAACTCTTGTTTGCAACCCTTGCACTTCCAATTTATGTTTGTGAACAGATGATATAAAAAGAAATATGGAAAATATTGAAACAAAACATATCTCAAACAGCCTTGTTCACTAGAAATTATGCCTTGTTGTTGTGATGGAGACATTATGAGAACTCTTGTATTTCAGACAAGGGTCTCCTATAGTTTTGTTTCTGTGTGCAGATTTTGTGTTGTTCTGCTTTGTATTTATTAATACTAAATATAAATTTTATATTGCTTACCATATAGAGGTAAATTTATCAGTGCATTTGTTCCTTGCATATATTCTATATAATCATGTATAGGTTAAGAGAATTGAAAAGTTTACATATCTTACATTTTCAGAGTGTTGAAGGACAAAATAAGTATCTTGTCAAGAGGTATACCATATCCTGGACTTCGCAGTGTGTCCCAAGTACTTGAAAAAAATGTGGTATTTGTGAAAATCTCTTCAGATCCATTTGCATCCCTAATATTTTTATGTATTTTTATGTATCAGACATATTCTTTTTATTCACAATGGTCCTCCAATTGTTGTTAGATTGTCTATGCACACCTGTTCATTAAAAACATTTTTAGATAATTAAAAGAGAGCTCATTTTAAAAAACAGTGAAGTAGAATACCCATAGATATTCTGACATAATTAATTAAATTAACTACTATTATTGTCATGGTGGCGCAGTGGTTAGAATGCAGTATTGCAGACTACTTCTGCTGACTGTTGGCTGCCAGAAGTTTGGCAGTTCAAGTCTCACCAGACTCAAGGTTGACTTGCATCCTTCCACGGTCAGTAAAATGAGGACCCAGATTGTTTTATATATATATATGCTGCCTCTGTAAACCACTTAGAGAGGGTTGTAAAGCACTGTAAAGCAGTGTATAAGTCTATGTGCTATTGCTACTACTGGAACTCTGAGAGGTTTACAACTCATTTAAAACATGAAAAATATAACAATTAAAACAATAAGAACAAAATAAAAGCAGAGAAAACAGGATAATGGGTGGATACATTAAAAGAAAACAATCTTAAGTTGAAAGGAATGTTGAAAGACATTCGGATCTCACAAGGAACCTCATTCCAAAGGGCAAGTGCTGCCATAGAGAAGATGTGTGGCATTGCTTAGGTGAAGGACTCCAGAGTATGCCAGCTCTGGTCAAGCAGATACTATGAGAGACAGGTGGTTCCTTGTGTAACCAAGCATTATGCCATATAGGGCTTTATAGCTATCAATCAGCATCTTGAATCATACCTGGAAGCAAACTGGCAACCATTACATCTCACAAAGCAGAAGTGTCACAGGGACACATTGAGGCCATCTGCTTACACCACTGCATGCTGGATCAGTTGAAGCTTCCATGTGGCCTTCAAGAGCAGCACCATAAGAGATGATATGTCAAATTATATATGACTAATTTTAAACATCCAATGGGAGGAAAGACCTGCCACTTCCTGGTGGTAAACCTAGAGCAGGATGAGAAAATTTCTGTGTCTAGGATCACATGAAAAGCTTTCACCGTAATCTCAGGGAGTTCATGTAATATAAAAACTGGTTTTAGCACAAGGGGTTTGTGTGTGTGTGTTCTTTTTCACTGACCAAACTCAACAATTGTGCTGTTTCTATTTGGCAAATAATTTGAGATGAGACTCTGGAGACTACAAACACTGAATAAAAGGTCTATACATGCCCAAGATCTAAACTGCATCACTTTATCTGCATTTATAATTAATTTAATACTTGTAATAATCTATAGAGTAGTTTCTACAAGAATTTCCTTTCCCTAAAGCTTAAGACATAAGAAAATTATTGGAAAACAACAACAACAAAGTCTTTATTTTCTATGTGATTTTTAAGGTTTGTTCTTTATCTCTAGAGATACTTATTATGGTGAATCAAAGATGAAAATGTATAATTATTCCCATTAGCATATCCAGATCTTATTTCCGGTTGGAAAAGTACAACCAGATCAACATGTTAGATATGCAGGCATCGCCCTGTAAAATTTAGCTCCTAAAATAACCAGTAATTGTTAAAGCAACTACAGGTAAACCTTGACTTACGACTACAATTAAACCCCAAATTTTAGTTGCTAAGCAAGGCAGTTGTGTCCCACTTTACAACTTTTTCCACACACAGTTGGTAAATGAATCACTCCATGTTGTGAATCATGATAGTGAATCTGGATTTTCCCATTGCCTTTGGTTTTTGGAAGTCATCTGGGAAGGTTACAAAAATGATCACCATAAAACTGGCATAAATGCATGCCAGTTGCAAAGCATCTGAATTTTGATCATATGACTATGAGGATGTTGCAAAGGTTGTAAGTAAGAAAACCAGTCATACATCTTTTTTTTCAGTGCCATTGTCTATGTGTTATTATTATTGTTATTGTTGGTTGCATAGTTAGACTAGATTTGGGATTTTTATTGACTTAGCTAGTCATGTCTCTTTTCTGTTTTTCATTTGGTCATTCTTGTAGGCCAGTTTGATCTCTCCAATATTCAATAAACCTTAGTGGTGTACTAACTTTAATGTAACTTTTTCACTGTCCTTCAGATGCTCTTCCAATGCTTTTTTACTTCTTCAAATATCTGGTGTACTTGCTACATTCAATGGCTATTGAATGAGTCTTCTAGTAACAGAATCAATATGCTATTGAAGACCTGGACATGGCTAAGAAAGTTATTCACACATAAACATAAACAAGGACAAGTGTTTTTTATCAGGGCAACCTGGCCTACCCAATATGGGATGAAGCATACTTCTGTTTTCACCTTTCAGCTTCAATCAAGGAGCCTTCACAGGTAGTCACTTTCGCGACAAACTATTTTTGTGTTAAATTTTTATTTATGTATTTATTTATTGGTAAATATAAATTTAACATAAATAAGGACATGTGGAAAACAGGTAGAAAGCAGGAGAATCAACCAATCATGGTAACACTATCCAAAAAGAACACCTGTTTAGCATCACTGCCAAAGTTGGAAATCTAGACAGCAATTTCTTAAGCCAGCTTCATTTCTGGCTGATTTCAGCATGAAGACAAGCAGCTTAAAGATGCTGATTAGAATTGATTTTGTGTACAACCAATAGTTCAGGATGTGACCCCTTTGGATCATCTGCAGAAAAATACGTCATTAATAAATTCTTTGCTTTCTTCTTCCCCCAATACACAGCCAAAAAAATGCAGCTAGTTGAGTTATTCCAGTTCTATCTCTTTCGACTTCAAAGACTAGCATGTGCTGCTGTAATGGACATATAGTAGTCCCCTTGGAATACTATATACACTATTTAGAAATTGTAATTGTACAGTACTTACTTTATCATGTGAATAATTGTGCCTCTTGGTGGAATACATTTCTTAAAACCATACTTCAATATGAATTCATCTAGCAAACCTGAATAGACATATTATTTTTACACTCAATATCTGTGTACATAATAATACCTACATATTTATTTTTCTAAACTTTGCTAAAGCTTCCAATATATAAGTTTTGGACAACTAGCAGTCCACAAGTGTCCTTGAATTGCTTAAGATCAACCTAACAAAAAAAAAAAAAAAAGGTTGGCTAAGCCTTTGGATAGGCTTGCCATACTAGAGGATGAAAATAGAAAAACAAATATAGATATCCTTGATAATTGATCTCCCTGTGAAAAAATGACTCCATTTATATTCTGATGCTATGGCCCCACATATATCTGGGCCATAGCTACCACAATTTATTCAAGAATATATATTTACCAATCTCTGTAATATGCAAGTAAAGCTTGAAACTACTAGACAATGTGTAGTTATCTGCAGTGAAACCTAATAAAAAAGTAGTTAGAAATGCTTAATATTCTTCCTATAACTCACATTAGCTGTTCAATATCTTTTAATAGCTCTTCTTAACTTGATTCTGCAGTTGTGTTAAGACTACAATGCCCATGCTAGCCTGGAATTCAGGGACTTGCAATTTAAATACATCTGAAGGACATGCTATGCAACAATGTTAGGTACTTCTATTCAGTGAATCGAATTTGACTTGATAAACCACCATATGCCCTAACATAAATTAATGGCACACAGCATAATTAAATCTTGATAATTTTGATTTATTTTATAATGATACCTTAACTGGTGATTATTACAATACAAGCTTCTGTATTTAATTCAGAGCTCTCACATGTGGAATTTCATTCAGGTAATACTCCCATTTTTGAAGGGCAAACTAAAATATCACTGATGAGTCCTTCCTTTTAGACTTCTAAAAATCTTTTCAAGAACTGTTCAAAACCGCTTCATTAAGTTTTTCCTTGTTGTTCAATATTTAAAGTCTAGGACTTACAGTACAGTTTAATACATCTCCTACTTGGTGTCATTTATAGATCCAAGAACCTTTTCCCAACATGGTTAAAGAAAGCTCAAAAGATCATTAAAAAGAAAATAAAATGAGAGGTTAAGTTATCTCTTGTAAAAGTTCATTGTCTTTATGGATTAGAAGAAACAACCTGAATCTCTTTGTCTAACAATCCTGTTATCTGGCATAAGCCCCATTGCACAGAGTGAAAACCTACTTTCACAAAAAGTTATGCTGTGTTGAATGCTACCTATCTATAGAAAAGAACAAAAGTAGTTCCACACCAGCATTTCATTTTATTTTTATCTTATCTTATCTCAAAGTCTTTCAGTTATTTAATTAGCAATTTTCGGGACACATAAAGCAGTTCTCCCATGCTAAACCAAGTCACGTTTGATCTTGTTCCTCACCACCTGATTAAATCATATTCCAGAAAGAGCAAGGACAATTAAGAGAAGGCAGGGATTACCAGGACTCACCTTGCCAGTGATGCTTGTAATCGCACATGCGTGATAGAGCAATCATCATGGCACAATACAGAGGTAGAATTGCTGCACAGAGCCGCCAGCTTTTCCCACGACCATTTTCAGTGAAGCAGTGCAGCTTGCCAGCCAAGTAGAAAGTGGTAAAGCCAAGGCCTGAAAATGCAACTGCCAAAGAAAGAAGAGAACAGGGAACCAGGAGGTAAAGCAGCATAGCAGAATGCCACAATGCCAGAAAACATAGCTCATTGTTGTAGAAAACAAGCTTTACAAATGACATGAGCAATTATTCTATGCCATTAACTAGATATACTATCTAGGCATTTCTCTATAACTTTGACCTGAAATGAAAATACATGAGCTCTATTTTGCTCTCCTGTAATTTAATTTTTTTAAAAAAAAATCACATTCAGTTCAAGTTTAGCTCCTAATGCTGGCCTACTTCATTTCTTTAACACATTGCAAATAAAACCATTTCAGATTATACTGTCATTTTGCAACCCAAAGCCTGCAAGCTATTGTGTGCAATTATCAAAGAACTGCTTTTGATTTTTAATAATGAAAAAAAAATAGATTATCTGTTTGCAAGGAAAGCAAGGAAGTGAGATGAATTTAATATATGCTATATTAAATTATAATTGGACCCTCTTGTGACCAATATTGGATTTAACCATGATGCAGCTGTGATTTAATTATGTTCCAAAATATTCTACTCATAACTGTGTTGGGGAGGCAGTTAGAAACAGCAACAATCATGTTAAGTTCTGCACATGGGCGCAAGGAACGGAGACGAGACAGTGAACAGTGAACTTCAACTCTTTATTATACATTCTGAACAGAGCAAAACCCTAGAGCAAAAACAGCCCTTTTATAGGCAAGCTGCTGCTCTAGTAACCAATAGGAAACGTGGAGTGTTAACCCCCTTAACCAATGAGAGTGGCTCATTAACAGCCAATCAGATTCTCCTGAACGGACCAATCCGATATCGCTATTATTGGCCAATCAGAAGTGCAGGGCTAGAACCCTGCTATTTTCTAAAGCTTTTGATAAACTTTATTTGAGTATTTTATTAGTTCACAACACCCCTTCCCCCCAGGTTCCGTTTGGGGGGGGTGCAGTGACGTAATCTCTGAGGTAGGAAGGTTGCCTCGACTGTCTATTGGATTTACGCTGTCCCACCGGTTCTTGTCTGTAAGCCTGTTTTGACGGGGTGTTTTCAGGCAGGTTGGGTGCTGGTGGTTCTTCGTTGGACAATTCAGTGCCGCTAGTGTTCTCGTCATTGTCCTCTGGCCCTTGCAGGTTTGCCTCTGTTGGGTTGTTCCTCTGTGGCGAGGCCACCACCATCCTTGATCCTTCTTCACTTGTCACGCCCAATGGTTGACTTCTTTCATTCCTGCTTTCCGCCATTTCGAATTTGGTTTCTTTGACATACCCTCCCCCCTCAGTTTGGGAGTTACCGGAGTCGTGGAAACTAGGTTGTAGCTTCGAGCGAAGCTGATCAATATGGCGTTTCCATATTTTTCCATCGCAGGTTTTCACCCAGTACGACCTGGGTCCAGTGGCTTGAATAACAGTGGCCTTGATCCACAACGGTTCACCAGAAATGTTTCTGGCGAAAACTAAGTCGCCTATCTGGAACTCACGGCATTTTCTCTGGCTCATAGGTTTTCTCTGGCTCATAAGATGGGTGAAGCCGGTCGAGGTGGGAGCGGAGTTTGCGTCCCATCAATAGTTTCGCTGGAGTCTTGTTGGTGACGCTGTGCGGAGTGATGTGTTGGAGAAGGAGTATTCTATTTATCTTATCTTCAATGTCCCCATAGTCCATCTTGTAGAGGTTTTTTTTAACAAACTGTACCATGCACTCGGCTCTTCCGTTAGCCGCAGGGTGCGCTGGCGAAGTTAGCGCATGGCAAATACCGTGGTCCGCTAAGCATTGTTCAAAAGGAAGCGCAGTAAACTGGGGTCTGTTGTTGGATACCAGAACGTCTGGCAGTCCATGCATTGCGAATAATCTGTTCAACTTCTGGATGACAGACTAGGTTGTAGTACTTTTCATTTTGTGGATCTCGAGCCAGTTTGAGTAGGCATCCACTGTTAATAGGAACGTATGTCCCTTAGTAGGTTCCGCAAAGTCAATATGAATGTGGGACCACGGTCCCCGAGGTGTTTCCCATTCTGTTGGAGTTGCTTTAGGTGGGGCATTGCTAACTTCCTGGAACTTTAAATAAGTCTTTACCCAGGCTTCAATTTGTTTGTCGATGCCTGGCCACCACGCGTAGCTTCGTGCGAGCGCTTTCATGCGCACGAGGCCGGGGTGGCCAGGGTGGCCCTCATGCAGTGTTTTAAGTACCGCTTGTTGTAACCGCTCTGGGACAACCACTCTATCCCCCAACAGGATACAGCCCTTTTGCGAAAAAAGTTCCATTTGTTGATTCTTGAAGAGAATGAAGTCATCAGGGGTTTGATCTAATGGCCATCCTCATTCGACCCAGCTAAGAACCCATTTTAAGATAGGATCGCATTTTGTTTTGATCACGATATCTCTAGCGGTCAGCCATGGAGAATGCAGCATTTCAATCTGGAGCGTTGTAAGGGTTGGAGCTGGGTCATCGACGGTTTCCGGAAGTGGCTCAATGCGTCAGTATGGGGAATGGCTTTCCCCAGGCGGTGCTGCAGCTTATAATTGTACGCAGCCAAAAACTCCGACCAGAGAGTCGTTCTAGATGATAATATATAGGGGGTTGGCTTGTCTCCCGCTATAATCCCCAGCAACGGTTTG
Organism: Hydrophis major; assembly: GCA_033807585.1. NCBI lineage: Eukaryota > Metazoa > Chordata > Lepidosauria > Squamata > Elapidae > Hydrophis > Hydrophis major. Next base: position 69,398,706 of record CM066331.1, on the reverse strand, counting down.
TGGTCAGTAACAATAGTAAAAACTCGTCCATAGACATATTCATGAAACCGTTTAACAGCAGATACAACAGCAAGAGCCTCTTTATCGATTTGACTATAGTTACGTTCAGCCTTTGATAGAGTTCTTGAAAAATAGGCAATAGGGGCTTCACTACCGTTTGGCAACACATGGCTCAAAATGGCTCCTACTCCAAAGGGTGATGCGTCACATGTGATTGTTAAAGGCAAAGTCTCATTATACTGCATTAAAACAGCATCTGAAGTTAACAGGTTTTTCACTTGTCGGAATGCACTTGTTCCTCTCGGTGCCCCCAAACCCAGGTTGCTTTTTTATCGAGAAGCCGATGTAGAGGCTCGGCTATGGTTGCTTTGTGGGGCAAGAAGATGTTGTAAAAATTAATAAGCCCCAGGAAAGCTTGGAGATCAGTCTTGTTTCTGGGTCTTGGAGCATTCTTGATTGCCCTTAACTTGCTACTGGTGGGGTGAATGCCTTGTTTATCGATTAGGTACCCCAGGAACTCTACTTTATCTGTACACAGTTGACATTTATTTTTTTTAACTTTAAGGCAAGAGTTTTTAAATTTCTGCAGAACAAGTCTAAGATGCTCCTTTAGTATTTCTCTATTAGGGGCAGCAATTAAAACGTCATCAAAGTATGGTACGACCCCTTTTATTCCCTGTAACAGTCTCTCCATCAAGCTCTGAAAGATCCCTGGGGCCACACTAACTCCGAATTGGAGTCGGCTGCACTTAAAAGTGCCTCGGTGCGTAACGATCATTTGTGCCTCTGCTGTTTTTTTATCTACGGGCTGTTGTTGGTACGCCTGTGCTAAATCCAATTTAGCGAAGACCTTTCTGCCCCCCAGGGAATGGAGGAGGTGTTGTACCACTGGTACCGGGTAAGTGCTCTGTTGAAGGGCGTGATTCAGGGTGGCACGGTAGTCCCCACAATCCTTCACGATCCATCCAGTTTGGTGGGTGTTACGATTGGGGTTTCCCAAGGAGCATGGTCGGTTGGTTCTAAAACACCCTGGGCTATTAATTTATCAAGCTGCTGGTCAATCTTTGGTTTAAGGGCAAAAGGGACTCAACGAGGCTTAAGGTGGATAGGGACCACTTCAGGGTTAAGGTTAAATGATATCGGGGTCCCCTTGTACTCGCCTAGTTTGTCTGCAAAAACGTCCTGGAATTCCTGGACGAGGGCCTCCTCCCAGTCATCGCTGCTGGTCTGGTGAATGCCGGCTACCTCAATCCCAAGTGGAGCGAACCATTGAAGGCCTAACAAACTAGGCTGATCACGGTTGACGACGGTCAATGGTAATGATGCAGTACGATTTTTGAATGAGACCCGGCCTAGGCTTGATCCAACAACCGGAATTCGGTTTCCTTGATAGTCCTTGAGAATGATTCTTTGGGTTCTGAGGTCTTGCCGCCGGACAGCAGGGATCAACTGTTGCAGGGTCTTCCAGGAAACCATCGAAAGGGACGATCCTGAATCGACTTCCATCTTGCAGGGCTGGTTTTCGATGGCGATCTTCACTCGGATTTTCTTTGCATCTAATGATGAGGTGTGACCAATCGTGATGGTTTGGTGTGCCTCTTCTCATTTCGTTGAATGGGCTAGTGGTTTATTTCTGTAGGAGTGGTTGTTCTATTGGTGGTTTGAATGTTCCCGATTCGCAGGATGACTTCCTGTGGGTTGGCAATAGTTAGTCCCCCTCTATCTTGCTTCGACAGACCTTTCCGATGTGGCCTCTCTTCCCACAAATATGGCAGAGTGCATCGAGGAATTTGCAGTCTGATTGTGGGTGGTTTGCCCCACAACCTGCGCATTGATACTGCAGTCTCTGGTTACGCTAGTGGTGTTGGTCTCGTTCAGATCAGAGCCCCTTGACTTCTTCCTCATCACTTTCTGATGACGATTCGATGTCCTCGTGGTGGGTTGCCATTGCATGTCCCTCAAGGAGAGGTGAGGTTTCGCCGGCGAGTTGGCGGAGCGGGGCGTTGGTGCGGCGCATTCAGACAGCCAACTTCCTGGTTGCTTCTGCTGCAGTAGTGTCAGCGATGGTATCTGCAAGGCTGATGTCGCCTTTCGCCATCAGCTTGCTTTGCACGTGCGGTGCATCTAATCCCAGAACTATTTGGTCTCTGAGAGCTTCTTCGAGGTTGGCAAACCCACAGAGGCCTCCCAGGTTCCGGAGATCCACGATGAAATCTGCAATGCTTTCTCCTTTCCGCTGGTCTCTCTGGTAAAATTCATGTTTTCGTACAAGCGTCGGTACGGTAGGTGCATAGTGGGCCCATAGGAGGGGCTCGAGGACGTCCCAGTGCATGGATTTCACCTCAGCCGGTTTCACCAGTGCCTTGGCCATTTTGAAAACGGCAGGTCCGCAGTGAGTCAGGAATACCGCTCTCTTTTTCCCAGTAGTGGCATCCTTCAAGTTGTTGGTCTCCAGAAACATCTGGAACCGGTCTATGTATGAGTCCCAGTCTTCTTATGCTGGGTCGAATGGAGCGGGTGGTATGGTGCCGCCAGTCATGGTTTCCGCCATTGGTGCGCCTTCAGCCACGTGCTCTGTTTAGTGCTCTGTAGTGTTCAATCAGCTCTGACGTCTCCGTATCCCACCCTCATTGCCAGTGTTAAGTTCTGTGCATCGGCGCAAGGAACGGAGACGAGACGGTGAACAGTGAACTTCAACTCTTTATTATACATTCTGAACAGAGCAAAACCCTAGAGCAAAAACAGCCCTTTTATAGGCAAGCTGCTGCTCTAGTAACCAATAGGAAACGTGGAGTGTTAACTCCCTTACCAATGAGAGTGGCTCATTAACAGCCAATCAGATTCTCCTGAACGGACCAATCCGAGATCACTATTATCAGCTAATCAGAAGTGCAGGGCTAGAACCCTGCTATTTTCTAAAGCTTTTGATAAACTTTATTTGAGTATTTTATTTGTTCACAACAAATCACAAATACCATTTCTGAAAGGGAGATGACAGGAATCTTTTTTTTTTTAATGGTCTACAACTAATCAGTGATAAATCAACAGGGATGTTTGTCCTGCTATATGTGCAAAAGATGCTAGCTTCTGATCTCCTATTAGAACACAGAATAAGTACATGTTGCAATATCTATAATTTCAAACTTATGCTGCAGAGAGTTAATTGATCTGGAACTAAGATTGTCCAGTCATATTTTCTCAAACATTAATTTGCTTGATAATTTAGTATAGTACCCATATATACATATACGCATATATGCTATGTTTTTTGGAGAACAAGGCAGAGAATACATATTGAGGAATACATATGGAGATTAATAACTAGCATAGGAAATGCATTTGTTAACCAACTCTGATTTAGAAATCTATTGATATTTAACCCCAATACTATTTCTTCTGATTGTAATTTACAGTTTGCTGAATTCACTAAAACATTACTGAAATAAGATTGAGAATTCCCAAAGACATTTAAAATATTAGCCTTAAAACAGCCAACAATTTTCATTTTCCATGAGATATGCCAGATATTATCCATTAAAAAAATCACATCAATGCAGAATTACAGCTGGTAAATTATTGGTAATGACCTCCACAGAGAAGGGTGTCAAACTGGATTTCTTCAAGGCCGGATCAGCATTGTAGTTTTCCTCTGTGGGCCGGCGGCAGATGTGCAGGAGAACAAATGTCCCCTGCAGCACCCTGCTGGTCAAAATAGGGCATGGATTTCCTGCGCACAGACCCCCTGTGCCTCATTTTTGCCCTCCATGGCCTCCTGCAGCACTCTACTGGCCGAAAATGGGCCATGTGACCTGATTTTCTGGATATTTAGGGCTCATTTTTCAGTCTGTTTTGGACCCGTTTGCCTGCCCGTTTTCGGCCTGTTTGGGCCCATTTTTTAGCTCATTTTTGGCCAGTTTTTGGCTGGCAGAGTGCTGCAGGAGGTCATGGAGGGTGAAAACAAGTTGCAGGGGATATGCCCTTGGCCTGTTTTAGCTGCCAGAGACACCATGGGCCAATCCTTTGATATTTTCAGGTGGGCCCTACAGGCCGGATTTATGCACACCTTAAGTTTGAGTCTGACACCCCTGCTGCAGAACATATGTTACATTACTTTCATTAGGTACCTTGTCAGATATTCTGTCATAAATGAATTCCAAATAACTGTGTAGAAGTAAGGTTTTCACCAGGGGTTGGTGAGCAAATGTCAGACAAAAGAACTTTCTTGAAGGAAAATAATGTTTAGTGAATTACTGCCACCGCAGTTATGTTGTGTCACAGCAGCCATCTATCCAAATGCAGACTGAGGTGAATATTTTCCTCCAGATGTGCCCTGCCCCTGCAGATTATTTCAGTTATTATTAAGGGTTAATGATTGCTTCCAAACATGCTATAGGCTGAAGTATCTATTTGATTTTCTAGGCATGCCCATAAAACACAGGTGGACACTCATAGGCATGCGCTCCAGTGCATCCAAACTTTAAAATAATATTTAGCTTATCTATCTATCTATCTATCTATCTATCTATCTATCTATCTATCTATCTATCTATCTATCGCTAGCTCTGTCTGTCTCAAATCATTTTAGAAATATATAAGGCTGCCCAACTCTATAATAACTCTACCATTCAGTAGAAAAATAAAATAACTATCACTCACACTAAGTAGCATTATACTCCAAATGATACCCACATCATGAAAGAGGGAAACCTTTCTCCTGGTTCCCGAAAGTCTTCTATAAATAATAAGATCTTGACAGTTTTTATTAACACCCTCAGAGTTGGTGCTGATCTAATATTAGATAGAACACTATTTCAAAGGAATAGAAGAAATATAAAGATCCCAAATGAAAGAGAGAATAGACAGTTAATATGGTATGTGTGTTTGTGTATTTGTGCGCGCACACACACCATTACATTTACATTTACACATTACATTTAGAGGTCACTAAAAACCAAATGACTCTAGCATGCTTACATTTTAAAATTATAAACAATAAAATAAAAAGGTAATGAATATCTAGAATAACACAACACAGCACCCCCAAAACTGATAGTTCAGCAACCATTATAACCCCAGGTCTGGAAAGCACAGCCAAGTTTTTACAGAATACATAGAGTACAAATGAGGGGAAGACATATAGATCCTTTGGGGAATGTGACTTCAGAGGGGAGGCAAAGGTGAAATAATACCTTTACTTTCATTTAAAAGTTGTATTTGAAGGGCATCAAAGACCATGCCTACTGACATGTTGATGATTTATGAGTACCATGTTGCTTAAGCCTTCTCTGATAATACCAAAAGAGTCCTGAAACAGGAGCCATCCATGAGACTTGCCTTCAGATTCCAATCTCAAAATCTTGGCTCACTTTAGAGCATTTATATAGATACCTAATTTAAAAATATATTTCATAAAGGATGCTCTGAATGGATTTCCCTGTGTGAAGTCGTTATAAGTAACAATGAAGCATATTATTCAGCCAAAGAAAATGTGTACCATAATAACAAACTGTTTAGTGAATGGGTTTACTCAAAGTCTTTGCTTCTGACTCAGTTTATTTCAGGAAGTTCTTTAAAACAACAACAATGTTTATACTGTACTTTTTAACCAAGTCAGAAGCATAAACCTCAATAGATAAGTCTATTCTCCAGAGAGTGACTCATAAGTATGTCCAAAGTACATAAATCTTGCAGTTAACCATCCAGTACTTCTGATGTACTGATCCCTTTTCCCACATAAATAAAACTGCAAAGCATTTATAGCTTTATGTTTCCTTTTGTAAAGCATCAACAGGTGTCCATTTGACACAGAGAAAGAATTGGCAGATCCAATTTGGGTCTTTTTACAACCTGGTGTCCTTCTATACGAGACGGCTAAAATAATCATGGCTAGTCATCATTTTTCTGCTCAGTTCTACCAAACAAAATGGTTGTTGGAGAAAGGCTAGAACCTGGGAATGTAAAAATAAATGCATTAGGGTTTTTTCCCCTGACATAAAATGCCTTAATAGATTCTTCCAGACTACAAATGGCCATAACAATTAGAGAACCACTGGCATTCTTAATTTTTGCAGGAATTATTAAACAACATTAGTGTAACCAGTTCAGGACTAGTTACACTAAAAATAAAGTTATGTCAGAGGTAAAAAATATATAACTGTAATGTAAACATAAGCTATACATTGTAAGTATAGTACCTATGCAAGTTAACTGCCCATGCTGATTCAAAAAAGCTTAAGAAAGACTGCATCCATTTATTAAGTTGCAGGGCTGCAGACTAGAATGAAAAGCTAGGCAGGAAGAAAACAGTGGCAAGTTATTTCTGGTGTAATTACTTGCTGATTTCTGCCAAGAAATCAACAAGGGAGATGCACTCCTGTTGTTATCAAAAGTTGAACTCAATTCGAGGGAGATTTTATCTTGTGTTTAAAATTGTTAATATTAGGAAGCAGACATCCAAATCTATAGATCCTACTGATCTGGAGACATTTTTAAAACACACAGAAAATAATATTGGAAAGAACAAAATAAAAGAAGAATCCAGGCATATTTTCATTAATCACACATCCTGAACCTGTTATGGCAGACTTATAAGAAGATCTCTTCTAATGTGCAAAAGTGTTCATGAGCTTGTTTATTTATTTTTTTTCTCTTATAGCAGAGGTCATAACCATTTCCCATTAACTTATTCATGTATTCATAAAAAGCCATGAAAGTTTTTCTTTCCAGCTTCAGAATTTGTCTGGCCTTTTTAGAAACAATGCAGAGTATTGTTGCTTCAGCAATAGTCCAGCACCAATGATAATAGAATAAAAATAAATTCTTCATTTTTCTTAGAAGAAGAAATAGGAATGTTTTGTTGTGTGCAAGAGTGTATGTGTGATCACCATGTCAAGAGCATATGCCAAAAGGGCAAATTGTGATATGAGAAAAGTGATTTAAAGTCATTGTAATAAACAAAATTGGCTTTTGGAAGGAAATAAAATGAATAAAACATTTTATTTTTTAAAAAGTTAATTATGAATGTCCCCATGCTGCACTTCAAGGAAGTCAATTATAAGTACAGAACTTCTTTGAGCTTTAACTTTTCCGAAAAATGTCCTCTCTGGAGGTTTTATAAAGTACAAGATGTGCTTCTTTTTTCCCTTTCAACAAACACAAAAGATAATATGAATGGGACACAAATTAGCTAATCCACAGAACATATAAAACCCTTTTGTGCTAGACTTCAATGTTTAATGGGAACTCTCTTGTGGAAAGGAATTTGAAACAAAATAGGATGAATTTTATTAATATTAAGTTAAAACTATCAAGGTGGTCTTGGCTCAGGAATCTTAGGACCATACTTGGATAGCTTTTTTTTTCTCACCGTGGAATAAATTTTAAGAAAACCTGTGAAGATAGTATCTGCAGTGGGGAGTCCAAAGGATACAGTTCCTTTCCACAACATGTGTTGAGTGGACCAAGAACTAATTTCTTAAAATATTTATTGGGAAGGATTAAGGCTTAATCTTTCCAGTCTTAGTCCAAAAATATTGCCTGAGTTGCAGTTGTTTTTGGCGTAGCATGTTTGGAGCATAGCCAATTTAATTTTAAGTCAGCATTATATCTGGTACAACTTACAAATAACAAACTTCTGAAGGTTGTTTCAGTATTGGGGTTAAATATCAGTGGTATTGGGGTGTAAATCCCCCTATGCTGCAAGGCTTGTCCTGCAAAGCTGGGAATACTGAATCACTAAAGTTATGATTTAGTAACATTATCCAATAAAGAAGATCTCTTCTTTAGGCCAATTCCAGGTCAGAAAGAAGAATTCTATGTGAGGTTTTTTTTGGAAAATAACAATTCCAAGATAACGCTAGTTATTGCAAAGTTTATATTTGTAGCCTGCAGAATGCTTCTCCTGTTGACAGGAAAGTAGGCTATGCATGGCCTCAAGTCTTTTTCTTATGCATGTTACACTGTAATTTATATTACAAGCTGTACTCTTTTCTTCTTTAATTAGGCTTGGGTCTATGACCTGCAAAGAAGTTTGATTGACTGGTCTTAGCCTGTTGTGTAAAACCAGCTGCTGTAATTTGCAAACCATGATGTCTACCTTGGTGTTATGACAAAGGCCACTGTAGATTATTCCACAGATCAGTGATTAAAATAACTCATTATGTAGCACAGCAAATTAACTCACAGTTTTGAATTTTATTTGTTAAGTTGTTTGAAGCTACAAGTTATGTCAAAGATTAATAATGTCTAGATATGAGGCTAGATGATCCACATTTAGAAGGATAAGACAAATACAGTTGATGCCAGGAAGCAGAACTTTTTTTCTGCAGGCCTGGAATAACCCATTGTGCCTTATAGAGAGTACAGCATTTATAGAAACAATTTAGTGAAAGAAATGCATGTACACACATGCATGTTGCCAGAAGTCCTAATCTGAATCTGTCCATCTGAATCTTCCTGGATTCCTTAACATGTAAAATTCAGAATTAAGTGGGTTGTATTTAGGAAGACATAAATGAAATGAAATAATTTCACCAGAAATTGGTGCATGCTTTTAATTCAGATTTAACAAAATGTAAATAAAATCCTAGTATAAATTTCAATATGATCATTTAATGTGTTCAGTTCTAAGTGGGAAAGCCCTGTGCAAAGTAAGATTGTGAAAGCCCTATGCAAACCAGATTCTGGCTCCTAGAGAAATTTCTCCTTATCTAAATGGCATGTGCAAAAATGTTCTTCTTGTGGCTCTTTGCAGAGGTTGGTGAGTCCACCTAGATCAGGGACAGGAAACTTTTTGATGGCCAAGTAATCCTTTTTAAATTTTTTATTAGTACCCGCAGATGGGGTGATTCACAGAACAAGGATTTTCTTGAATGGAGGTGATAAATTTTGCCAGCAGTGGTTACAGCAAAATGGTCAAGTATAGCAATAGCAATAGTAATAGCATTTAGACTTACAGATTGATTCACAGTCCTCTCTAATCAGTTTAGAGTCAGCATACTGCCCCCAACAATCTGAGTCTTCATTTTAGTGATCTCAGAAGGATGTAAGGCTGAGTCAACCTTTGAGCCGTTCAGGATTGAACTCCTGATAAACAGCAGCGTTAGTTTGCAATATTACATTCTAACCACTGTGCCACCACGGCTATGTGATAATGGTGATATCATAACATAAATGACATATTTATGTATTTACATCCTGCCCTCTGATACTATTCTGTAACTCATCATATTTGGTCATGGCATGTTGATACCATTTATCTACTCTTCTTCTCACTTTGGGAATTTCTTGATTTTTTAAAAGAAGTGCCAACTTTAGGGCATATATTACAATTAGGGCATATATGTACAATTCAGGGAATTGTACAATTATTTCCCTCAAAATAATATTCAGAATCCCTGATCAAAGTACCTCTAGAAGACACAAAACAAGGTTTTTGGAATGCAAGCTCTCTATCTGTGAGATACACAATAGGTGTTATTTCCTCAGAACACAGCTACTTGTGTTTCATAAATTATTCAGAAAGAGTTATTGTGATTTGCTTAATTGTAACAGGCAAGGCACTTTAGTTCATGAAGACTAGAAGTGAAGCATATGTTAACTTCTAATTGTGCATTCCTCTCATGAAAGTTAAGTCCAAGTCCAGCAATCAATATAATATATCCATCTTCTTCGTATTAACAGTTGCTACCAGAGTTTGTAGAAATTGATAAATTTATAAAGAAAACATATGATCAGACTGGAGCAACAAAAAATCTTTGACACATTAAAAGCAAACCAACAGATAATCATATAATTATTAATGGATAATATTTGCAATATAACAGAAGGGTGTTTCTTTCTGTAAGAAGTTATAGTACATGGAACTTTTACTCTGCACAAAATACCTACTGAGAGAACACTACTGTGACTTGTAGCTATGAAACTAATATATTTTCCCCCCAAGCAAATTCTTTCTTATAAAAAATTTATTATAATATTGATTTTCCCAGTCATGCAGCTATCCAGAATAGGGTTCTTTATTACTACAGTGATTGCATGAAGTATTAGCCAAAGATTTTTTTTTGAAGCCAGAACATGAATGTTCCCCATTGTCTAAATCTATATTGTGAAAATACCCCGTTAATACTGCATTATTTATTAAATCCACTTGGTTTAATTGCTATTCACTAGAAGTGTTTATCGGTATGTATTTAATATACTCTTTAAATGTAGCACAATGCAATAAAGATTGGGAAATACAGTCTTTCTCCACAAAATAAGACTTGGTTCTACACTACTTTTTCCACTTTCAACACACTGGAACATCTGATCAGGAAAAGGATACCTTGTGAGATTAATAATGCTATTCTGAAGCCTGTTATTTCATATCTTCTCACCTTCAAAGTGTTCCCTGGCTTATTAGACTGGAGCTACTCCTAGAATAAAAATTAAACTTTGTATACTAAATTTATATTTACATAGTACAACTGTGCCTAATGTTTGAACAATACTAAATATTGTATAGGTATAGACAAACAGTACTTTATTTTACTTTGTTTTAGCTTACCCTTTTAGTTTTATGGTAAAAATGTTATTAGGAGATAAATAACATTTTTTTTTAATAAAAGTTTTATTGATTTTAACGACAAACAAAAACATATAAAACGTAAAACATAACATAAAAAAACATCATTCTTCATAAATTTACAGTGTATTGATTGGTTTACCACTCCCTTTTGTGCATCCATTTCATAGTCATCGAAATAATTATATTACATAATAACTCACATTATCAATCATCAGTTAAGTATCCTAATATCATTATAGAACAATCATTTGTCTATAATTTTACTAATTCATACTTAAGCGAGATAACTATAATTGAGTTAAATTATTTTATAACAGATCATAGAATCATACCAAATCTATCTTAATAAAATATTCTAAAAAATTATCAAAACCAAGAAAAATTATATATTCGTTATTTCCTAAATTTCTAAATATTCTATTATTATATTGTATAATCTAACCATTGATAAAAGAGATCCCAAACTTCATAAAATTGTTTATTTTCTTGTTCTCTAATTTCAAATGTCAATCTACTCATTTCAGCACATTCCAATATTTTCTTAATAATTTCTTCCTCTAATGGTATTTTCTCACTCTTCCAATGTTTAGCAAATACAATCCTAGCCGCTGTTAATACATTTACAATCAAATACTTTAAGTTTTTATTATATATATCAGGTACGATTCCCAATAAAAAAAATCTCTGGTTTCAAATCTATGTGTTTCTTTGTCATTTTTTTCCAGCCATATGCAAATTCTAGTCCAGTATTTCCTGGCCTCCTTACAAGTCCACCACATATGGTAATATGAGCCAGGTATCTGATTACATTTCCAGCACTTTTCAGATTTATCCTTGAACATTCTTGCTATTCTTGTTGGGGGAAAGTGGCACCTGTAAAACATCTTATACAAATTTTCTTTATATGCTGTTGACATTGTCATTTTATAATTTTGTGACCACAATTTTTGCCATTTCTCTAAATCAATCCCATATCCAAAATTCTTCCCCCAAGCAATCATTGTTTCTTTAACTTGTTCTTCCTCTAATTTAATTTCCAACAAATAACTATATAGTTTTTTAATCACTTTTTCATCAGTACTTGTCAAAATCCTATCTAAATCAGTCAATATATCATAAAATCCTTCTATTTTAGAATCTTTAAGATACCTTGCATGTATTTGCGCATATGAAAACCAATTCATCTTTATACCTTGTTCTTCTAAATTTTGCATCGTTTTAAGTTCACCCTTTTCATCCAATATTTCCCCATATCTAACTGTTTGTTCCTTCTTATAGATTATAAGATACGAAAAAGCTTCAATAGTTGATAACCAAACTGGGATTTTCAAATAACATTGTTTCTTAATTTTCTCCCAATTCAACCATAACGATTCCCGTATATAATGCCTTCTAAAATAACCCTGTGATTTAGTTCCCTTATACCATAAATAAGCATGCCAACCCAATAATAAATCATGACCTTCTAATGCCAACAATCTAGTCTTTTATAACGTTATCCATTCTTTAACCCACATTAAGTTTGCAGCTTGATAATACAATTCCCAATTAGGAAGGCCAAATCCTCCTCAAATTCTAGCATCCTGTAAAAGTTTAAATTTTATTCTCGCTTTCTTGCCTTGCCATAAATACTTCAACACAATTTTATTTAATTCTTCAAAGTAATCCTTACTTAACCTAATTGGTATTGTTTGGAACAAATATAAAATTCTGGGTAAAATATTCATCTTAATTGTTGAAATTCTACCTATCAATGACAATTGTAGGTTTCCCAATTTTTTAAGGTCGGATGCTATCTGCTGTTTAAGTTTAATATAGTTATTCTCTTTCAGTATAGTACATCTTGACGTCAGATATATCCCCAAATATTTAACTTTGTTCGTAACTTGAATTTTCAATAAATCTGCCAGCTCTTCTCTTTGTCTTAATAACATGTTCTTTGTCAGAATTTTTGTTTTGTCTTTATTTATTTTCAAACCAGCTATCTCACCATACATCTCTATCTTTTCCAATAGTTTTAAAGCTGTCTCTAAAGGGTCTTCCAAAATAAAGACCAAGTCATCCGCAAAGGCTTGCAATTTAAATTCCTCCTTTTTGACTTTCATTCCTTTTATGTTTATATCCTCTCTAATATTTCTATTTAAGACTTCCAGGGTCAATACAAATAACAAAGGAGATAATGGGCATCCTTGTCTTGTACTTTTTTAATATTGATAGAGTCTGTGAATTCTCCATCTATAATTACTTTTGCCGTTTGCTTATAATATACGGCTTCTATTGCTTGGATAAATTTTCTAGCAAAGCCCATCTGTTCCAGTAGGAAGAACATAAATCTCCAATTCACATTATCAAATGCCTTTTGGGTATCTAAGAATATCAAAGCCATTTGTTTTTCAGGGTGCGCCTCATAATATTCCAATGTGTCCAGGATTACCCTCATATTGCCTTTAATCTGTCTCTTTGGTAAAAATCCATTCTGATCAGAGTGAATAAAGTTATTTAGATATTTTTTAAGCCTTTCTGCCTAGATTGAAGCAAAGATTTTATAGTCTGCATTCAATCAGGAAATAGGTCTATAGTTCTTAATTTGTAATGGGTCAACCCCTTCTTTTGGAATAAGTGTAATATAAGCTTCTTGTTGTGTATGCAATATAATTAATAAAGTGTGAGCTTGGAGTAAGTGCAGGGTTCTGGCCCTGCACTTCTGATTGGCTGTTAAGTGGCTGGACCGGATTGGCCCGTTCCGGGGAATCCGATTGGCCCTTAACAGAGAGTTCTTATTGGTTATAAAAGCTAGCATTCCTAGCTTGTTATTGGTTAAACATTACAAAGTTTGCCTATATAAGGCGGGTTTTACTGATATTAAATGAGCAAGTCATGATGTAAATAAAGAGCTGAACTTTACCGTTCAGAAACTTGTCTCCATTCTTTCTCGCCCATGCTCAAACTTAACACTTCTGACCATGTTTTAGGTATTTTCTTATTTATCATAACTTCATTCATGACTTCTAACAGTGGAATGCTCAACGATTCTTGTAATGTTTATAAAATTCTGCTGGGAAACCATCTGGTCCTGGTGCTTTTCCATTATTCTGTCTGTTGAGTGCTTCAGTTAATTCCATCATTGTTATAGCACTTTCTAACATTTTCCGAGTTTCATCAGGTATCTTAGGTAGGTTAGCATTTTGTAAATACTGTTTAATTTTTTCCTCATCAAGGTCCTCCTGTTTATATAATTGTCCATAAAAATCTTGAATGGTTGTCTTTTTTTCCTTATTACCATAACAAATTTGACCATGAACAACTATTAACTGTGATATTTTCCTTGATTCTTTCTCTTTTCTCAACTTATATGCTAACCATCTATTTGGCCTATTTGCATCTTCAAAATATTTCTGTTTAGCACTTCTAATTTTTTGTGCCAGTTCTTCTTTCTCTGCTTGATCTATTTTATGTTTAATTATGTCCATTTTAAGTTTGATATCTTTTTTCTGTGGCGTCTTCTGTAATTCTTTTTCCAGTTTTTTATGGTCATCTTCTAGAGCTTTAATCATTTGCCTCTTCCTAATGTTCTTTTTCTTTGTTTAGTCAATTATTAATCCTCTTGCATATGCCTTCATTGTATCCCAAACATTCTGTATTGAAGTATCTTCTTTTTTGTTTTAATTAAAGAAGAAGGCCAATTCTTTTTCCATCCATTGTGTAAAGTCTTTTTCCTTTAGAATAGTATTGTTTAATGTCCATCTAGATCTTCTTTTTTGTCCTTTCCATTTAATTGTCATTGGATTATGGTCCACCCATGTACTTGTTTCAATATTTATTTCTTGAATATTAGATAATAATTCTGTTGATGTCCAAATCATATCTATTCTGGACCATGATAAATGTCTGTTTGAATAAAAAGTATATTGTTGAATTTTAGCATTTCTTTCTCTCCATATATCTTTTAAATTTAATTCATCTGTCATTTTGAAAAAGGATTTAGGGAGAGTTTTCCTATTTTGTTGTGTTGTTTTTATTGTATAGTCCAGTTTATTGTCTACAATTCCATTGAAGTCCCCCATCATAAGTATGTTAACATAGTCCAGTTCAATTATTTTCATATGTAATTTTTTATAGAATTCTTCTTGTTTATCATTTGGGGCATAAATTGCAACCAAGAGTGTTTTTATATTATTATCCACTATTTCAACTATTAATACTCTTCCATCTTCATCAGTATAAATCAGTTTGGCTGGAGTGGTTTCTTTGATGTACAAAACCACTCCTCTTTTCTTACAATGAGTCAGAGAAGTAAATATTTTCCCTAACTTTGGTCGTATCAATAATTGTTCATGTTGTTTTTTAATGTGTACTTCTTGTAAGCAAATTATATCAAATTTTAGCTTCTCTAATTTGTAAAAAGTTTTCCTTCTTTTGGAAGCTGAATTCAGTCCATTTATATTCATGGAAATCAGTTTTTTTTCTCCCATGATTATGCTTTATATTTAGGTCTAACAGCTCTCGTGGATCTTATTTCACGTTGTTCTTTGATCTCCATTTGTCCACCTATTGCGCCTTCTTTTTCCAAGGAAATAAATAACATTTTGATTAATTTTAGACAAATAATATTCTGCCAACAAGTGATAATAAAGCACTGTATTACAGACTATCACCTGTGTTTTATATTTGGTCCTTCTCTTTTACTTATGAACTTAATTGCTTTGTATACTATAGTATACAATATATACTATTGTATACAATATCATGACTATACTGGTCATTAATCGAATTTGTGATGGACTGATTGACTACTAAATATTTAATATGTTGAGATATACTAATCTTTACATGCCTAACATGCTTTATCTCAGCACTGGTTCCTGTCAGTCAGCACAGCCAACAAAATCAGCATGTCAATTATCCCTCTCTGTCCTCTGACACTATTTTTATTTATTATGCTACCTGCCCAAACAACTCCTGTGTGTCTACACAGAACTACTACAGTAGCTTTACTTCGTACAGACAACCAGATGCAGGTTTTCTTCAGGAACGCATCATTTCTAAATGTGTTCATTACCTCAGGAACATAAAACAATTCTCTCCTTGAAAGAAACAGAAGGCAGGTAAATGAGAAGGGACCAAGAACAAGAGTTTTGCATTCTGCCAACAACTCTGTCAGGAGCTGCCTTTGTTCTGTAATGCAGTGCAGAGGGCAGACATCACAATGATTGATGTCAGTTTCCAGATCAAAAGCAATTTACAAAATCTGGGCAGACACAGTAATGATTCTTTGAAATATTTTTTTAAATAATTTTTGTAAGGAGGAGAGAAACAAAGATTCTAGGGCTGACAGAATGACGCGGGAAATGTTTTGCAAATCCAAAAGAGATTGAACATCAAGTACATCCTGCGTATTTGTTATCATTTGTTATCAACTTATGGAGAAGATTGAACAAGATTGTTTCCAGATTGTACATATTGAGCAAACAATATTTACTGGGGAAAAAAAGGGTCATAGGGAAGAATAGGAAAGACTCCAGACTGGGAATATATATTCCCAATTCTCCTTGAACTATCTGTTCTCGTGGCATTCAGGTATTATTGGAAATTTATTTCTTCATATAGAAGTTCCTTAAGTAAATGTTATTATTTTTCTTTACTTCTTATCACCCTCTTCACTACTATTCATATATAAATATATCTTTACCTGTTGGTATATTTCCATTCCACTTCCATGCAGCTTTCAAACTGATGTTTGTATGTGTGTATGTGTGTGTGTGTGTGTGTGCGCGCACACATACACATACAGGAAGTATGAACTGGGTAAGTCTAAATTAAATCCAAAGTGAATACCTTTCTTCTACGTTCCTAATTGGGACACAACACAAAACAAGTGATCTCTGAAATCATTTGCTACTATCAAGGCCCTTTCTTTAAAATGGGAAAATAGTGCAAATTGCTTTTGACATTTTGACAAAAAAATTACATTATTTTTGGGGGGCATGTTTTTGTTCAAAATATTAAGATCTGTAATATAAGACAACTGTACATTTTCAGAAGATAAACTAAACCCTGTAATTTAATATGCTATCACTTTTATACTTATTTTATTCATGGTGATTATGTATTCCATAATGGTCATAAATAAATAAATTCAATAGAATAATGAAGAATGGGAATAAGAATGAGATAAATATATTTATGCTCCTGAAGTAAGTGTCTTTTCAATAAAGGTGAATGTTTTAAACAGCCTTCAATTTCCAAATTGCTACAATTAAAATGAATACATTACCAAAAGTTTTATTTCTTTTCCAAACAGTACCAACAAAATTAGAAAAGTTTTTTTTTGAAGAATTGAATAAAATAATAATAAAGTTTGGCAAGGGAAAAAGCCCCAAATAAATTTAAAATTATTACAAGACAGTAGAAATTAGGGAGGCTTTGGACTCCCCAATTGGGAATTATGCTACCAAGCAGCAGCCATGATGTGGATAAAATTTTAAAAATAAAAGAATATTGACAATAGAGGGTCATGACCTGCAATAAGGCTGCCATGCATTCATTTGGGAAGGGAAAAATAAACTTCATACATACTTCCAGAGACAACTAGTGAGAGATGCACTCCTTTATGTTGGGAGAAAATTAAGACAAGCCACTATATGAAAATACCAACCTGGCTATCAAGCATGGAGGCAGTGATAATGTACTAGATTTAAATAGTAAGGTATAAAAAGTTATTAGATGATCAAGGGGAATTAAAATCAAAACAAGAGTTGAAACATCAAGGAATAGAGATAGATTGGTGGTTGTACCTGCAAATACAGGTGAGATATAAAAGGATTTAGAAAAATATAACTTCTATCAGAACAACAAAAGCTTGATAAAATAATACAGGTGACTGAGGAAAAAATGATAACTAAAGCATATAATTACTTTCTGAGATTTAAAATGGAAGAAGAAATGGTCAAGGAAACTATGATAATTGGGCAAAAAACTTTGGCTACAATATTGAATTAGAATACTGGGAAAATTGTGGAGAAAAAATTATAAATTAACAATGTCAGCAACGTATAAGGACAATTTATATAAAACGTTTTATCCTTGGCATTTCCCAAGGAAGATTAGTGAAAATGTTCCCAAATACAGGTGAAACTCGAAAAATTAGAATATCGTGCAAAAGTTCCTGAGCCTTTAAATGGTCTCTCAGTCTGGTTTAGTAGGAATCACAATCATGGGAAAGACTGCTGACCTGACAGTTGTGCAGAAAATCATCATTGACATCCTCCATAAGGAGGGAAAGCCTCAAAAGGTAATTGCGAAAGAAGTCGGATGTTCCCAAAGTGCTGTATCAAAGCACATAGAAAGTTATGTAGAAGGGAAAAGTGTGGAAGAAAACGGTGCACAAGCAGCAGGGATGACTGCAGCCTAGAGAGGAGTGTCAGGAAAAGGCCATTCAAAAGTGTTGGGGACTTTCACAAGGAGTGGACTGAGGCTGGAGTCAGTGCATCAAGAGCCACCACGCACAGATGGATCCTGGACATGGGCTTCAAATGTCGTATTCCTCTTGTCAAGCCATTCCTGAACAACAAACAACATCAGAAGTGTCTTACCTGGGCTAAAGAAAAACAGACCTGGTCTGTTGCTCAGTGGTCCAAAGTCCTCTTTTCTGATGAGAGCCACTTTTGCATCTCATTTGGAAACCAAGGACCCAGAGTCTGGAGGAAGAATGGAGAAGCACACACTGCAAGATGCTTGAAGTCCAGTGTGAAATTTCCACATTCTGCATTGATTTGGGGAGTCATGTCATCTGCTGGTGTTGGTCCACTGTGCTTCATTAAGTCCAGGGTCAATGCAGCCGTCTACCAGGAGATTTTGGAGCACTTCATGCTTCCTTCCACAGACGAGCTTTATGGAGATGCTAACTTCATTTTCCAGCAGGACTGGGCACCTGCCCACACTGCCAAAAGCACCAAAACCTGGTTCAATGACCATGGGATTACTGTGCTTGATTGGCCAGAAAACTCACCTGATCCGAACCCCATAGAGAATCTATGGGGCATTGCCAAGAGACCGAACAATGCAGAAGAGCTGAAAGCCGCTATTGAAGCATCCTGGTCTTCCATAACACCTCAGCAGTGCCACAGTCTGATAGCTTCCATGCCACACCACATTGAGGCAGTAATTGCTGCAAAAGGGTCCCAAACCAAACACTGAGTAAATATGCATGCTTATTGTTCCATTTTGAGCATGGGCGAGAAAAATGGAGACAAGCTTCTGAATGGTGAACTTCAGCTCTTTATTTACATCATAACTTGCTCAATTGAACAGCAGTAAAACCTGCCTTATATAGGCAAACCTTGTAACGATTAACCAATAATGAGCTAGGAACGTTAGCTCTTAAACCAATAAGACATTTCTGTTACGGGCCAATCGGATTCCCCGGAACGGGCCAATCCGGTCTGGCCATTTAACAGCCAATTAGAAGTGCAGGGCCAGAACCCTGCACTTGACTCCAAGCTCATACTTTATTAGTTATATTGCATACACAACACCCCTTTCCCCTGGCTTCTTAGTTCAGGGCGCAGTTACATAGTACTTTAAATAGGACGGTTGTCTTTTTAGTCTCTTTGACTTTCGCTATATTGTTTGGTTGCAGTCCTGCTGAGGCAGATTGCTGTTTGGTAGTGGGGTTGCCTCCGGTTCAGAGTTCACTTCTGCGTCGTTGCCCCCATTTTCCACAATTTCTTGAGGTGCAAACGTTTCTCCCTCCAGCTCCACAGCCTGGGTTTCTGTTAAATCGTTGTTCCCTTCGAACGGGTTTCCTAGGGCTACATCTTCTTCCGTACCTCCCCCTCCCTCAGTTTGGTCATAGGGGAGTTGCGGACTGGCTGCTGCAAGTCGCGACCGTAACTGGTCGATATGCCGTTTCCAGAGTTTATTGTCATGGCATTGCACAAAGTAGGATCTGGGGCCGGTTACATTTACTACCCTCGCTTCCACCCACAACGGGTTGCCCGATAGGATTTTTGCATAAACCAGGTCTCCTACCTGGAAGGTGCGACAGCGGCCGCTGGATCCTAGTGGTTTCTCTGGTTCATAAGCAGGGTGCAACCGGTTGAGGTGGGAGCGGAGTTTTTGTCCCATTAGCAGTTCAGCGGGAGTTTTGTTGGTGATGCTATGTGGGTGATGTGTTGCAAGAAGAGGATTTGATTGACTTTGTCGTGAATGTTATCGTAGTTTACCTTTTGCAAGGTTTTCTTTACAAATTGGACCATGCGTTCTGCTTGGCCATTGGTCGCAGGGTGCGCAGGCGAGGTGAGCACATGGCGGATGCCACGGTCAGTGAGGTACTGCTCGAACGCTAGTGCAATAAATTGTGGGCCGTTATTGGATACCAGGACATCTGGTAATCCGTGGGTTGCAAAGAGTCTGTTTAAAATCTTGATGACTGCCTCGGAGGTTGTAGTAGTCATGCGATGAATCTCGAGCCAATTCGAGTAGGCATCGACGGTAAGCAGGAAGGTGTGGCCCTTGGTTGGCCCCGCGAAGTCCAGGTGAATTCGGGACCAGGGTCCAAGTGGTGTCTCCCATTCGGTAGGCATGGCTTTTGGAGGGGCGTTGCTGACTTCTTGGCATTTGGGACAAGCTTTAACCTACTGTTCAATTTGCTTGTCAATGCCCGGCCACCATGTGTAGTTTCGTGCAAGGGCTTTCATTCACACGATGCCGGGGTGGCCATCGTGCAAGGTTCTCAGCAGCGCTTTTCGGAGCCGTTCTGGGATAATGACTCTATCGCCCCAGATGACACAGCCTTTCTGAAAGAAGAGCTCGGTCTGTCGAGACTTGAATGGTGTGAAGTCATCAGACAATTGGTCCAATGGCCATCCGTGTTCTACCCAGCCTAGGACTCGTGCTAGGGTGTGGTCGCGTTTGGTTTCTCTCGCGATGTCTCGAGCGGTCAGTGGCGGCGAGTTGAGTGCCTCGATTTGCAACGTGGTTACCATTGGTGCCAGATCGTCGAGAGTTTCTGGAAGCGGTGCTTGGCTCAATGCGTCGGTGTGGGGAATGGCTTTCCCCGGGCAATATTGCAGCCTATAGTTATAAGCAGCTAAGAATTCTGACCACCAGGTCATCCTAGGGGATAATATGTAGGGAGTCGGCTTATCCCCGGCTATTATCCTTAGCAATGGTTTGTGGTCAGTCACAATAGTAAAAACCCTGCCATACACGTATTCGTGAAATCTTTTCACAGCTGAAACAATTGCGAGGACTTCTTTATCAATTTGTCCATAGTTCTGCTCCGTTTTTGAAAGAGTCTTTGAAAAATATGCAACAGGGGCTTCGTTCCCATTAGGCAGTACATGGCTCAAAATGGCGCCCACCCCGAAAGGCGATGCATCACAGGTTATAACTAACGGCAAAGTCTCGTTATACTGCATGAGTACAGAGTCAGAAGTGAGCAGTTTTTTAACATTTCAGAATGCCTGTTCTTCACGGTAACCCCATAACCAAATTGCCCTTTTATCTAACAATCGGTGTAACGGTTCAGCGACAGTTGCTTTGTGCAGTAAAAACACATTAGAAGTTGATGAGGCCTAGGAAAGCCTGGAGATTGGCCTTGTTTCGTGGCCTGGGAGCATTTTTGATCGCTTTTAATTTACCTTCGGTAGGGTGAATGCCCTGGCTATCAATCAGGTACCCTAAAAACTCAATACTGTCAGTGCACAATTTACATTTATTTTTTTTTAACCTTAAGACCGACTTCTTGGAATTTTCTTAGGACTAATTTTAACCGGTCCTGTAAGATTTTTTTAGTTGGGGCTGCAATTAATACATTGTCAAAATAGGGGACCACGCCCTTAATTCCTTATAATAACCTTTCCATAAGGCTCTGAAAGATCCCTGGGGCTACACTAACTCCAAATTGCAGCCGGGTACATTTAAAGGCACCTCGGTGCGTCACAATAGTTTGGGCCTGTGCCGTTTTTTCATCTACTGGTAATTGCTGATATGCCTGAGCTAAATCCAATTTAGCAAAAACTTTCCTGCCCCCCAGAGAATGGAGGAGGTGCTGCACCACCGGAACTGGATACGCGTTTTGCTGGAGGGCGTGGTTCAAGGTGGCCCGGTAGTCCCCACAAATTCGGATTGACCCGTCTGGCTTAATGGGTGTTACAATAGGGGTTTCCCAAGGGGAGTGATCGATGGGCTCCAACACCCCCTGAGCTATCAGTTTGTCGAGTTGCTCATCAATTTTCGCCCTTAAGGCAAACAGAACTCGACGGGGCTTCAAGCAAATGGGAGCTACCTTGGGATCTAGGCTGAATGAGATCGGGGTCCCCTTGTACTCACCTAAGCTGTCCGCGAAGACGTCCCTTAACTCAGAGATAAGGTCTTCCTCCCAGTCACAGCCACCGACTCGGTTTACGCTGGCCACTTCAATGCTGAGTGGTGCGAACCATTGGAGGCCCAGTAGGCTAGGCCTATCACTATCGATGACTGTCAAAGGTAAGTACGCTGTGTGCTTCTTGAAAGAGACTCGGACTCGGCAGGACCCGACGATAGGGATTCGATTCCCCTGGTAGTCCTTGAGGATGAGGCATTGGAACCAGAGATCTTGACGTTGAATTGTGGGGATGAGTTGCTTGAGTGTTCTCCATGACACCATCGAGAGAGATGATCCCGAGTCGACCTCCATGTGGCAAGGCTGATTCTCGATGGCTACTGTTACTCGGATTTTCTTAGTGTCCAAGGTTGAGGCGTGACCGATAGTGATAGTATGGTGAGCCTCTTCTCTTTGCAAAGGTCGATTTCTGTAGGATTGGTTTACTGGCGCTCGCCTTACAGGACGGTTTCCTGTCGATTGGCTATAGTTGGTCCCTTTTGAGGCCTGGCTAGGTCCTGGCAAGCTGCGGCAGACCTGTCCGATGTGGCCTCGTCTCCCGCACTCATGGCAAAGTGCGTCGCGGAACTTGCATTCGGACCTGGCATGGTTAGCTCCACATCCAGTGCAAGGGCATACAGGCTTCGGGTAGTGGTCTCGGTTGGACCGCAGTCAATGGACCCCTTCTTCGTCGCTATCTGAAAATGAAGAGAGGTCCTCGTGGTGTGTTGTCGCAAGCTGCCCCTCTGTACTAGTTGAGATTTCGCTGGCCGGTGGTGGTATCGGAGCATGGTTTCGGCATAGTTGTGCAGCCGACTTCTTGGTTGCTTCCGCTGCGGTAACATCGGCAATGGCGTCGGCAAGGCTGATGTTGCCTTTTGCCATCAGCTTGCTTTGGACGCCTGGAGCATCTAATCCAAGAACTATGCGATCTCTTCGTGCTTCTTCGAGATTGGTGAATCCGCAGAGGCCTCCCAAGTTACGGAGGTCTGCTATGAAGTCGGCCACTCTTTCTCCCTTTCGCTGGTTTCTTTGATAAAACTCGTGGCATCTCACGAGCGTAGGCACAGTAGGAGCGTAGTGGGCTCACAGGATAGGTTTGAGGTCGTCCCAATCCATGGCCTTCACTTCTCGGGTTTTGGCTAGTGCTTTAGCCATCTTAAATACAGTTGGACCGCAATGTGTTAGGAACACCGCCCGTTTCTTTCCTGGTGTGGCGTCCTTTAAGTTGTTCATCTCAAGGAACATTTGGAAGCGATCCATGTAGGACTTCCAGTCCTCTTGTGTCGGATCGAACGGAGCGGGTGGTACGATGCCGCCGGACATGGTTCCGTTGTTGGCGCCGTCTGTCACGTGCTCGGTATTGCTTCTTGGTTCCGTTGGTTCAGATGTCTCCATATCCCACCTTCATCGCCAGTATTATGTTTTGACCATGGGCGAGAAAAATGGAGACAAGCTTCTGAACGGTGAACTTCAGCTCTTTATTTACATCATAACTTGCTCAATTGAACAGCAGTAAAACCTGCCTTATATAGGCAAACCTTGTAACGATTAACCAATAACGAGCTAGGAACGTTAGCTCTTAAACCAATAAGACATTTCTGTTAAGGGCCAATTGGATTCCCCGGAACGGGCCAATCTGGTCCGGCCATTTAACAGCCAATTAGAAGTGCAGGGCCAGAACCCTGCACTTGACTCCAAGCTCATACTTTATTAGTTATATTGCATACACAACACTTATACTTTTCAGAGGTCCGATATTGTTCTATGTACAATCCTTGTTTTATTGATTGCATGTAAAATTCTAATTTTCTGTGATTGTGGATTTGGGGGTTTTATGAGCTGTAAGCCATAATCATCACAATTATGACAAACCATGGCTTGAACTATCTTGCTTTGCATGTAATGAGTCTATCTCATATATTAGTTTCACCTTTTAAGTTGCATTACTGCAATAAATGAACTTTTGCATGATATTCTAATTTTTTGAGTTTCACCTGTATTAATTATGAATGATACTACTACTGAAGCGCTGTAAAGATTGGAAATGTGGTGTAAATGATGAAATATGCTTAATAAAACTACTTAAATAAATAGTCTTCAATTTCCAAGAAAAATCAGTGGTCTTCTAATTATTTAGTCTGCCTCTTCATTAAAAGAATAAAGGACCAAAGCCATTTTTTCTCCTTAAAGGCCTTTTTCTTTTCTTATACTGCACTAAACATTGTATTAATTTGCCAATGGCAGAAATAAATTAACATGCACATACACTTGGTATAGTATCCCATGCTTAGGCATTGCAAAACATTAAGTATCAACTACTTTCTAATAGCTGTTGAAGTAAATAATTATTGACTGTGAGAGGCAATAGTATAATGGCACCATGATGGCAGTTGTTGGTGAGGCTGACAAGTGATAGGAACATTGTCAGGTTGATGCTTCCTAAGTTTTTCATGCAAGACACACACACACACACACACACACACACACACACAAAGAGAGAAAGAGAGAGAGAGAGAGCCATCTCATGGAACAGATTGCATTTCAATTATGATGAAAATGTAAACTGGAAGTAAATTAGTTTTCAAAATCAATGTTTGACAATAAAAACCTAATTGGGCAGATACATTATTTTATATTAAAACTAAAAATAGAAGATTGATTCTGCTTACTAAATTCTAGACTAGTAGTTTTTGAGTTAGTTTCGAGTTACCTTCTGTCAGATTCATCAAATTAGTGTTAGATAAATTATTATCCTTGGCACAAGTGTCTACAAATAGCAAGGATTTAAAAAAATAGAAAAGACAACATATTGCAAACCGCAGATTTTTCAAATCAGATGAAATTGTTTATCACAGATCAATGAACCAGATTAAATAAAACTTACTAAATAAAATCTACAGAGGAGACCTACAAAACAGAACATATAAAATAAACAAACAAACTAGACATATGAGATAAAAATATATACAGTGATGCTTGCACTATTTTTCTATCAGCAGTGTACAAACTTTACAAGCTGCAAAAACAAACTTTGCAATGGCAAGATTTACTTTGTAACCTTACTTGCTAGTAAAAATTGCACATAAAATTCTTGAGTTCTTCCCAGAAATGAAGTAAATAAGAAGTATTAGAGTTCCTTTTCATTTGTCTCAACAGAAATTACAATATTGCAAAAAATGACTCATTGTTCAATGTCATCTTTACAAGCATATTATGATATTTTCCCTCCAGTTCTGCTGATGATATAATATTGAACCCTAGTGATGTAAATGTTCACCCAAATTTATTATTTGTAAACTGTCTCAGTACAGTGTTAGTTTGAATTGGGCATTGCGATGGTCCAAGGGTACCCTAGGTGAGAGTTTATTCTGACTGTAATTTCTATCAAAGATCCTTTGCTTAAAGACTGTCACTGCCGTACCATAACAATAGATGTTCTCCCCTAACAGTTTCATATAGATCAGGGTTGTCAAACTTGCAATCCATAGGCCTGATGCATCACATGCTGGTCATGCCCACACCCATTTAGTGAAGGGGGGGAAAGTCATGATACATCACGTGATGCCACTGTGACAACGAGAGTTTGACACTCCTCATGTAGATGTTAAAAAGGAGTCTTGCTTGTAAGAATTATTGTGTATCATCCAAGTAACAAAGTTATCTTTTTGAAATGTGTGTTCAGGGGCTAATAGCGCTTTCAAGATTTAAATACATTGATCTTTAGAATTTTCTGTTGATTCATATGAGAATACACTACTGACTGAGAAATTTGTGAACAAATCACAGGTAATACATAGATTAAGGACTTAGGTCAGGGATAGTTTTATATTGTGGATTCATGTTTATCTGATTTTTAATCTCTTCTTTTTTCACTTAGCAAATGAGCAAGCAAGTTGCTTATTCCCTGAACAGCTTTAGGTAGTTTGATTTACAATGTAAATTGCCCAAGGAGAAAGTCATGTATACAGTTTTGTAAGCAAATTACTCACAGAATACTGAGTAATTAAAATAAGTTAATTAAGGAAAGCAAGTCTATGGTCAATGCTCAGGGTCAGGATTTAAAAAAGAAATGACATAAACCTTAATGATGGGGACATAACACGTGAAAAAAACATGGAATTTGGAATCTGTCTCAGTTTGTTCTTTCAATCAAATTGAATGTCTTAATAGTGATCAAGGCAAGGCTCAGGAAGAACCTGAAACTCTATATGATTCTTTTTTTGTCCATTTAGTCTTGATAATATCACCATTTTTTTGATCTAGTATGGAAATTGGCTATTTTAAAAGATTATACAAAGATGTATAATAGGATGATTCCAAAGCTAGGAAAGAATATTTCTCTCTTCCAAACTTTAACTGGCTTGTGTAGTTTTTTTTCATATTAAAAAAATTAATAAAGTGAAAATATATTTAATGTATTAAAATCACCAGTATGCAATATTTATGGCCCATGTATTCAACTTTATCCTTTTCTTTTGAATATGGCGGAGGGATACATATGAAAAAAATCATTGTGTCTGTGTATAGTTTTGGTGTTATATCTGAGATAGAAGCATCAGGTGGTAAATATTTATGTGGAGGCTCTTAACTGTGAGCAGAACTCTGCTGGCTATTCCAGTTAACACATTATTTTTTAAATCAGTGATCCCAGCAGACATAAACAAGATTGATAAAGTTGAAGAAGTCATAGACTATTCTAGAATACGCAATATTTTTCTCTTCCCATATGTTGCCCTAGGGATATAGACTGTATTTCTCTGCTCTAAGGTGAGAAAAGGATGAATGACTCTGGTAAATCTCAGTGGGTGCTGAATATCCCAAATCACAGCTTATTTGGATGCAGTACCAAACTACAGTTTGATGAAGCTTCACACTGTGATTTCAAGCCCTTGCTTATGGATGCTCACATAAAATCAAAATGCACTTTTCTGTGCTGGGTTAAAATATTCATCAAAG
Source organism: Hydrophis major (assembly GCA_033807585.1). NCBI lineage: Eukaryota > Metazoa > Chordata > Lepidosauria > Squamata > Elapidae > Hydrophis > Hydrophis major. Next base: position 69,371,815 of record CM066331.1, on the reverse strand, counting down.
AAATTAAAGAAGAATGAAAATGCTTCCCTCTAATAGATTAAGATTTTGCAGCAAAAGAAAATCACTTCCATTTTTTAAACAAACAATAAAAGAAATCCCATTTTTTTCTACTTTATTCGGCATTTTTTTTAGACCAGTGATCACTGGTGGGCCATGAGAAAATTTTGGTGAGCCACAGAGAAATCTCACCCCAGAACACCCTTCCTAAAGCAATTAATCCAGGCTGTGCAGAAACACAAGGCTACCCGCCCACATGGCACACGGGAACACTCCCCACTTACTCACTCCTTACCTGGAAAACTTGCCTGCTAAATTGCTATTTTTCCTTTTTCTAACCATCATCTGTTCTGCTGTGTTGGGAGATTTAGATTAGCTAGGAAGCAGGAAATGGTTAGATTTCTAGCTCGTCTTTAGATCTTCGGCTCTGCTTTTAAGCACAGCTGAACCTCCCTTAGGACTGAAGGTTCTATTATTCAGTGCAGACTCACAGCAAGCAAATTTGAGAGACTGAGCTAGCCGATGGCAGATGGATAGATCACTGAATGATTCTGTGAGCAACTCAATCCGCCTGCCTGCTTTGCCTGATTTTGGGTAAAAGTTGCTCTTTTTTTAAATAAAGAATTCAATATTTATATATATGGTGTGTTGTGAGTTAATTTTGTAAGTTTGCTTACTAGCAAATTTTATGAGTTTGCTTGCTAGCAAATTTTATGAGTTTGCTTCCAAGCAAATTTTATGTGATAGACTGAGCTAGCCAATGGTACATAGATAGATCTGTGATTCTGTGAGCAACTCAATCTGCCTGCCTGCTTTGCCTGATTTTGGGTAAAAGTTGCTCTTTTTTAAATAAAAAATTCAATATTTATATAAATATTTATAATAATTACATACAAGCCATGCTCAGCCAGTCACATGACCACCAAGCCACATCCACAAATTAGGCCATGCCCACAGAACCAGTTAGTGGTCCCTAGGATTTAAAATTATGAGTTTGGTGGTCCCTGGGGTCCAAAAGATTGGTGACCCCTGCTCTAGACTATGGTTAAAAAAAACCCTCGTGGATAGAATTATTTGTACTATAGTAATTGTCACTATTATTGGAATGGACAGATAGGCTGCTTCCTAATCGATCAGTGAAATCATCTGCTCTGAATGTCCTGAATAATCTCTACTAACTCAATTTGTCAGTAATGTAAACTTACGTCAACTAGAGCATCTGGCCCCACTCTAGCTGGAATAGAAATAGAATTTCTATTCTATTTCTAACCACCATGTAATAGGAAGAAATAGCATGGAATATTTGTCCGTCTATGATTTAATTATAATAGTCCTAGAAACATCAGTTAAGCTTTTGCTGGACTAGAGGACACTAATCAAACTTTGCCAGCTCCATCTTTATGTGCAACAATGTTGATGTAACGATATATTTCTTGCCACTTGACCCAATTCCACCCTCTTGTAGATATCCATGTTGGAATCAGAATGGATGGAATATTTGAACTCTCATGGCCTAAAGAAAGGTGAGAAAAATATGTCTTCTTCACAAAGAGATTATTATCACTGTCCTATTGTCCCATTGCCTGAATGGATCAACAACTATTTCTATAGGAAAGAAACAGGCAATATTGCCATTTATTTATTTTTTGGGGTTGTATCCTGCCTTTATTATTTTTACAAATAACTCAAGGTAATGAATATTCAACACATCTTCATCCTTCTATTTTTCACACAACAGAACCTTATCAGGTGGGTTAGGCTGAAAATGTGACTGGCCCAAAATCACCCAGCTAGCTTTCATGGCTAAGGCAGGACTAGAACTCACAATCTCCTAATCTCTAGCTTGATGCCTTAACCACCAGACTAGACTGACTTTCTATCATGTCTCTATTAAGGCCCCTGGGCACATTCTTCTGTTTCACTTTTCCAATGTAGTTTCAATTTTTTTAGCAATTAAGAACTAGTGTCAGAATCAGATCAAAAACAGACAAAATAATAACTATCCAAAAATGCATATATCATCGATAACTCAAATATTCCTGTCAAGTTTGGATCAAATCACTGTGTATTTATCAGAGGCAGGAATCCCACCTTCGGCTGACTTCTGCTTATCCTGGTATGTAATACACTTTAGAGTTGTTTTTTTCATAAGTATATCACAACATTTGCAATACTTTACTTGAATATTTCAGTAAGTGATAAATCTATCCTTGGCTCTTACAATTGGGTTGCCATGACCTTTTATTTTCAATTTTCTGTGAAGGCAATCCAAGAGTCTCTCAGATTACTCTCCAAACAAGGTTCTGTTACCATCATTGCTTAGTTAGCCTAATTCAGTGTAAGAAGCATTAGACCTTTATCTAGCATTATGTATCTGGAATCAAATAAATTAGCCAATAAAACCTTTTGTCATATATTTTTAAAATAGCTATTGGATTTGGATTTATTTATGTGAGGATTTCACACAACCAATCAATCCAAATAAAAAGTTTAGCTTCTTCCTGAAAGAAAAAAAAACTTTTGAAGTCTTATCTCTCTCCAAGAAATAAAATCTATATGTAATTGAAAGTTGAACAAAAGTTTGTAAACTCTTTTGGATTTGGAATTTATTCGACTTCTCTGTCTCATTTTACCAATACCAAGCTTTGTCCCAATCTCTTAAAGGTATAATGGAAAGGTGAATTTCCTTTTTAGATCAATGCAGCAATTTATCTAGTTTACTTAATTAAACAATAACTAAATTGGATATAACATCATATTTGTATGGATATTACATCAGCCAACAGTGGGACATTTGTCATACTTTATTATAGACTGATATTACCTTTGGCTTTCTGACAGAATTTGCAATGATTCTGTTCAATCTTGTTTTTCTTTACTTTTAGTCCTTTTTTCTATCTTATTTCCAGAAGCCAAATCAATGATTAATTTTCCTCATTAGATTCCTATTTTTAAAGCATCTCACTTTTTTTTTCACTTTCTTAAATAATCAACATCTAATACAGCTGAGTGAGAAATTACTCTCCAAGTTAGTCTCAGCATTTTTTAAGCTATGGCTAATGTAAGTTATTGAACTTTCTAATTAACAGGAGATTCCAGAAGGGGAAAAAAACATAAATATGAACATCTAAGGATATACCCTACCAGAGGTGATATTCAGCAGGTTCTGACCAGTTCTGGAGAACCAGTAGCGGAAATTTTGAGTAGTTCAGAGAACTAGCAAATACCACCTCTGACTGGAGATTTTACAGTATCCTTCCCCTACCATGCCCACCAAACCACATCCACAGAACCAGTAGTAAAAAAAATTGAATCCCACAATTTGCTTTCTTTTAAATGTGTTAGAACTATAATTTTGTGAAAGCTTGACAGGATTAAGGAAATGTGTTCTCAATCTCGGTGACTTTAAAACATGTGGACTTCAACTCCCAGAATTCCATAAGTCTTAAAGCCACCAAGGTCAAGAAAAAGTGAATTATGGTATTGGACTGGTTCTTGGGAGAACCAAGTTAAAATTTTCCTCAGCTGCTGAAGTTCATCCTTTAGAGCAGAGTCTCTCTGTCTACTAGACATCAAAGGATTGGTTTGTCTTGGAGAAAACAAAAGAAAGTGTTCCTAAAGAAATGTTGGTTTATCAACCTAACAAATAAAATATATCTTAGTAGCAAAATTCACTGAGAATTTCTGATCAATTTCTATAAATCTGAAAGGCACCAGATTGAAAATTACTATCTATCAAATTTAGGCTGCAATCTGGGAATAAATCTCAAAATTATGAACCTTTCTGAATCAATTTATAGACATTCTGCTCAAACGATAGGTGCACCATAGTTTATGGTTAGTATTTGGTTAGTTGTTCCAGCAGTTGCTAACTGGAAAAACTTAAAATAACTGATTAGCAGCCACTAGCAAGCAATTTAGGGCATCAGACACAAATCAATGTGGGTGAATAACTGCCTTAACAATAAATAAGCCATAAGTTACAGAGAGGCTGTTGACTACATGCACTTGTAGAATGGGATTGCATTGTATCTTTTTTATCAACAAGATAGGAGAAAGAAGAATATCAAGCAATTTGATCCACATTTTTAGCATTTTTGTTTATGTTACTAAGTATATTCAGCCAGTTTTGTTCCATATAGTATCAACCTTGTGAACTCTCAAGCTTCCTCTTTCCATTATGTATTCAAGACTGATAGTGATTAATATTATATGTATTTATATGTTAGTGTGTAGGTATATACATATGTAGGCTTGTAGCATATCTACATTTGTGTTATATATGTCTACACTTTTGAGAGCAGGCAATACAGTTTCTTTTTTAATGTGTGCCAGAATGCCCACAGGAAAAAAAAGACAATAAAGCTTATCTTATCTCATCTCATCTCATTTCTTCTATTCTATTCTCTTCTATGTTCATCTTATCTTATCTTGATAGGGGTAACAGAGTTGGAAATGGAAAATCCAATAGATTGTCCTTCCTCTTTAGTGCTTCTTCCACTAAAAATGCTTCGCACTCAATTGCTTTTCATATAATGTTGAACATTATCACTTGCTCCCAGCAATCTCTTCGTTTATTCTTTTTGGTCTTCCTGAAATACAGTAACAAGACTGGAAGGGCATTTTACAATATACAACATGATTTTTCCTAGACACACTCCATTTATGTCCCAGCTCTTAGAAAGAAAAAAAAATGAATGCAAATGAGCCATGATTTAATATCTCATCTAATTTGGCCCCAAATGTGAAGATGTTCCAAATTCTCTACAAAGCAACTTTTGACTGCTGAAAGTGATTTTCAGTGTTTTGAATATTCATCAGGCAGTTGACCTGTTGTTCAGAATGTTCTGTCTTGACAGACTTCTTTGATATTCCTCAGCTGGTTGTACATGTTTTATCTCATTTTTTCATTGCCCTTGCTTTTTGCTATTGGAATTGAAATTGTATTGTAATTGTAGTTGTTACCTACAAACCCTTCATAGTATTTGAGGGCATGTCTATCACCATATGTTGCTATCAAACTGGTGAGATCAGCTGCAATGGGCATTCAGTTCTGAATGAGTTCAGTTAAGTAACAAGAAAGTCTTGTATGGCTTGAAACACTAGAATTCATGGGAAAAATACTTACACAAGGAGCCTCCTTAGCACAGGTACTCCTCGAGTTACGAGCAGAATTGATTCCAAAATTTATATTGCCAATATAGTATTTATATTATGTGAGGTTTGCCCCATATTATGACTTTTCTTGCCACAGTTGTTAAGTGAATTGTTGCCTTTGTTAAACTAGTAACCCGGTTGTTAAGTGAATCTGGTTTCCCCACTGACTTTGCTTGTCAGAAGGTCGCAAAACCTGATCACATGAACCCAGGACACTGCAACCGTCATAAATATGAGCTAGTTGCCAAGCATCTGAATTTTGATCTCATGACCATGGTGATGCTGCAAAGGTGATAAGCGTAAAAAATGGTCCTGTCACTTTTTTCAGTGCCCTTATAACTTTGAACAGTCACTAAATGAACTGTTGTAAGTCGAAGACTACCTGTAGTACAAATGTGATAATGTAGGAGTTTGTAAAAGACATAAAAAGTTTTTGTCATAAATAGGTACTGTTCTCGTGGCTACTTTCTGTCTATGGGATCTAGGGAAGGTTCAGATTAAATTTTCTCCAGGACTGCTTGGCCCAGTTTCTAGAAATTACAAACGTAAAGATTATGCTAGGATTGATATCATTCTTCTTTTAGGGATGAAGAATTCTGCTCAATAAGTATGTCTCAACTATTTCCAGGCTTATTTTGGTTCAATTTAGGGATTTCAAGGGATAGTAATGATTAGGCTTTCCAATCTTTGACATTTTTGTGCTAATAGTTACAATGCCAAATTTGGAGAGCACAATTTTTAAACTCTTCAGATGTAAATGGAACTTTTTAAAGCCACCTACCATGTATTGGAGTACAGATTAGCCATTCTTGAGCTATATATAATATTAACAAAACTGGACATTATCTTTTTTATAAAAAGAACAGAATCTGGTGGAATTACCTAATGATAGAAGAGAGTGAATCTTCACGGAATGTAGCCCTAAATAGATACTATAAATCCTTTTCCCGCTGAAGAGAAATCTTCTTATTATTCACTATAGCTTAATTTCTTTATTTATAGAAGACATTTCCTGAATTAATAATGGTAAAATAAAACATTCTAAACTCATCTGACTCTTAAATAATTGGTAGACAAAGGCAAAGTTAATAGAAATTACACAATAAATTCGAAGAATATTGCCCAAAGCAAAATTAATAAAATGATCAAGTCTGTAGGAAGTCTTTTGTCTCAACTATTGCTATGGTTTCTTAAGGAATGAATATTTTAGAGGTACTGTCCTACAGAACTGTTAATTAACAGATTTATCTTTAAAATAGAGAAATGGTTTTAATTATGGGCAAACACTATAGGTACTTGTAGCTCATCAAATACTTTAAAATCCTTCATTTTGCTGAAGGAAATATAATCGTTCTCCATAAAATAAATGAAAATAATTACATCTCCAATTTCCATACCAAAGTATAATGAGAGGTACAAGGATCATATACAGTATAAATTCATATCTGTCTTAAGGTCTGTCTATCTACTATAGAAATGTACATATGCATACATTACAAACCCTAGCTATTGAAATTAGGTTATTACTCCACTGCATGATGCATATCATTTCAATTTTGTAGTTAATGAATAGCTTCAGGAAAAATAAGACTATTCTGCAATTCATTCATATTCCAATTTGTGTAAATAGCCTATCATGGAAATAATTTATTTCATGTCTTATTATCATAATCCTCCTGCTATGATTCTGGTGGCAATAATATAATAATTCATATTTAATAGACAATTTTGGTTGGTTGACCTTGAAAAAAGTTAAGGAGCACTGGTAAATAACTGTAGAAAAGCCAGAAAAACATAGAGGTATAGGCTAAACATAGCAGTCAAAACAGAAAAAGACAAGGACAGACCACTTTTGTGTTATGCTAGTAAAATTGTATGGACAAGTCCCTAAAATAACCACAAGTTAAGCTGATTTCAAGAGATATTTTACCAACGCACAATTATTGACATATGTTTCTAATTTAAAAGATAGTTTACAGTGTTACTTCATCGCAAACCACCCAAAAATATTGATCATTTGTTTTATTAATTCTCCTTGCTCTGTGTTGTGTTCTTTCTTAGGGAGTTCTTAACAAAGATTCCAGGACATGTTTGTCATTGAGAACTTTTGTTACCTAATAGTTGTGGAAATAGCATTCTATAGTTCTTCATTTTATTTATTTCTTCTTTCATAATTCCTTTCTTTCCTGTCTGCTGTAGGGTTTTCTGGATAAAAGTCATCCGAAGATTTCCAGGATTTCTGTGGAGATTCTCAGTCATCCAAGTCATAGATGTCCAAAGGTGCTTTTTCAAGAGGCAACTGGACTTTCTGGTTTTTCTTTGAAGACTTTTAGCTTCTCATCCAAGTTGCCTTTTGAAAAAAAAAAACCTTTGGGATTTCCAAGGTTTGGGGTGAGCTATTCTCTGGGATCAGAGCTTCCTATGATATAGGATGCAGCAGTCACCACTTCAGTAGAGCCCTTACTGCATTCAAACTGAGATGAAAATTTTATGAGATGGCAGATATTTAAAACACTACCACTCTTAGTGTTAATTGATTAAAAAGAAGACTTAGAAATGCTTCAAAGGAAACACAGAGAACATGTTTTCCCTGGAACGCTGACAACTTGTTGACTGACATTTTTTCTCAATAAAATTGTTTGCCATTTTTTACTCAAATCCCAGATTGTAAGTGGTGTCACTTAATTATATGTGTGGTATTAATGCAAAAGTTCCTTTGATCCTGGTGCTTCTGATTATTTGTTATGGCAATTCATCTACTATAGGTGGTCCTTGATTTAGACAACTGAGACCAAAATTTCTGCTGATAAGTAAGACAATTGTTAAAAAAGTTTGCCCCATTTTACAACCTTTCTTGCTACAGATGTTCAGTGAATCACTGCAGTTGTTAAGTTAGCAACTTAATGGCTGTTAAATGAATTTGGCTTCCTCATTGACTTTACTTGTCAGAAGGTTGCAAAAGGTGATTACATGATCCTGGGAAATTGCAACCCTCATAAATACAAGTCAGTTGCCAAGCATCTTAATTCTGATCGCATGACCATAGGGATGCTGCAACGATCATAAGTATAAGAAATGGTCCTAAGTCCCTTTTTTCAGTGTCTTGGTAACTTTGAATGGTCACTAAATGAATCAGTGTAGGTTGAGGACTATCTGTACAACTTAAGTACAGAGAACAAGAAGCTTAATACAAATGGCCCAAGAAGGCTAAGTAGGTGTTACTGTTGAAGACTGGCATGGAGCAGAATAATACATCCCTTTGGGTGGGGTACCTATATGTCATTCTTCACTCCTGGTGACTGCCTGGACAATTCCCTTAATTTTCTTGATAAGATTTTAGAGTTGGTTTGTCAATGCTGGTTTTGTGCCAAAGGCAGAACTATTATTCACTGTGCCCTGGTTTCTAGACTGATGCCTTAACTAGTACTGATTCTGTTTAATTTCTTTTCTTTTTTTACTAGTTATTTATTTAGCTTCTGGTCTTGGGATAGTAAAGAATAGATATATTACATGTCACAAAACTACTATGAAGTTGTTATATCATATGGATTCTGTGCAGAAAAAATGTGAAAAAAGTTAGAAAATATTGGACAATCTTATGATTGCTTCTTTAACTAATCTCAACTACAGCTTTTGCTTAATTTCTTTTTTCAATTATAACAGATAATAACAGATAATCAGAGTTGGAAGTGACCTTATAGGTCATCTAATCCAACCCCCTGCCCAAGTAGGAGACCCCACACCATTTCTGACAAATGGCAGTCCAATCTCTTCTTGAAAGACTCAAGTGGTGACACTCTCACAGTTCTTTGCCACCCCCCTTCTTGAGCCAATTACAATTCTCTTTAAAGAATCACACAATTTATATATCAACAAACATGTATTTTCTTTTAATTCAAACACTAATGTTCACAAGGAAGTAGGACAAAATTCTATTTAAGGCCTTGTTCTTGCATATTGTAAGAAAAAAGAATGAAAAATAAGAAGAATAACAATAAGGGTGAAGTTAAGAAAAAATTCCAGGCCCTACAACCGCTAAGGTACCTCTTAGTTTACAGATGTTGAAAAAGGAGCTACTACAATTAACTATTTCCTATGCACGTACATTGCTTAGTTCAACAAAAGCAAGATGACTCTTAACCATAGGGTGTTATAAGAAAATGAGAATATTCAAGATGGCAGAAATGTGGCACCAGCTGAATATATGGCAATGCAACTACTGCAAAGTAACAAGAAGAATCAGTGCTTGTAAGCATACATCCTTTGTATGGGTCCAACAATATTCATGTTCAATTTAGTCCAAGGATGAGATGATTATGGAAAATGGCACAATGGCTGATTAACATGTACAGAAACATAACTCTTGAAAACATATTCCACATATTCTGTATAATATGCAGAATCTGTCTTCTTGCACTAGACTTTGATATGTTTCATGAGCCATTTTTAACTATTTGCTCACTTTAGATATAATAGACTATGCACCTTGCAGTGTGAGATCACCTCGTACAGAACATCCAACAGCAAATGCTTAAATGGTCATTGTAGAATAGAAATTATTTTCAGCCATATGTTGGATTGAACAATATGATGAAATATTGTGAGTAGGTATCTTGCTAAGAAGCAAAGCTGTTATTCTAATGATAATTTATCAATAGCTTGATGAACATACTCCTAAATCATGTATGATGTAAACAAGAATCACCTACCTTTTTTTCCTAGAAAAGTGCTGAGCAACAAGATCATCAGGTGGCAAAAATTGTTGAAACATGCATATGAGTGGTTTATGATGCCTGAGCACAACAAATGGACATCCCTAAGATAAGCATTAAAACATAAAATAGCCCATACACATTCCAAAGCTTCATATCAACCTGTGAACATGCCTTCTTAGGAACAGAAAGTGAAGTCTGTCATTTGTCTTCCTGAGTATGTAGCAAGATGGTGCTAACTCCCAACTTAGTTAATACATGCTGAAATGCAGACACAACTGCTGCAGACTATTTGTCAACTGGTGCTCCATTCAAAATCCAAGAAAGAAATACTTAGACTCTTTTAATCAGAGAAAATATATCTTTTACTGGAAATCAAGTGGTAGCAACAAAAGAATTCTGAATCTGAGAAAATGGGCGCATAAATCACATATACAAAGTAATGGCAATGTTCCCACCCCCAATAGTTCAATTGGCTCATCCAATTAAAAGTTGTGTATATCATCATGTGGGCATCTCCAAGTGGTGATGAGGCTTCTGTCCGTTGACCTTGATATAGTTTGATAAAGGGTTGCAGCTGTGCATAGCATAGAATAGAAACCTAAGCAAGAATGTACCTCCCCCCGGAGCCTCCTCGCCGACAGATAGTAGATCGCAACTCTCTGCGACTATCGTTCATGCTCTTTCGTCGGAGAGCCGCAATTATCCTGATTAGGGGCTGAAACTGCCTTAGAGGGGCAGCGGAGTAAGATGAAGCAGCAAGCCTGTCTGTGGGGAGCCGCATCTCCCCCCCCCCCAGGCTTGGCTTTTTTTCCTCCCGAAGACGACTGCAGCAATGGTCTAAAATGGCCATCCCGAAGAGGATGACTCAGCTTGACTAAGATTTGTGCAGGAGGGAAGAAAGAGGTGGATAACATCTGAACCGGGACAACTGGGCAGTATAACCAAATAAAAGTACCCCGGGATTAAGGTAATATGGAATTTTTTTTTTAAACAAATTTTATTAATTTTACAAAAAACAATACACAATCCAGGCATAACAACTTGAAAAATATTTTCTAAAAAAAAAAATAATAATTAAGAAGAAAGCCAATAGAACATATAAAATAACTCCAAATTGTAATATCAATATTTACATTATCTATTTAACTTCATATCTTATCCAGACTTCTCCTTTGATCCAAATTATATTTCTTGATTATTAAAATTTTATTGCCTTTCATAAACATACAAAACACAAAACATAAACAAAACTAAAACATCTTTTCTGAAGGCTGCCTGATCCCGGTTTGAAACTCTTCACACAGACACAAATTCAAACATCATATTCACTTTATATATCCTTCCATATCTTATTATCATTTTCTTTTTCTTTTTTATATAAACCAATTTTATCAATTTTACAAAAACAGTGCACAAACAATCAAGGCATAACAGCTTATAAATTCTTTTCTAAAATAATAATAATAATAATAATTAAAGAAGAAAACCAATAGAACATAATGATTCCAAATTATAATATCAATATTTACTTTATCTATTTAACTTTATATCTTATCCCAGCTTCTCCTTTTCATCCAAATTATTTCTTGTTAATTAAAATTTTATTGCCTTTTATCAATATACAAAAAAAAAAACATAACAAAACCTTTATATATCCTTCCATATCTTATCACCATTTTCAATAACATTCTTTGTCTGTTCTATTTCCAACTATCCATTCATCTTTTTTCTTTTACTATACTTCTCCTATACACTAATTGGAGTGACGCCTTTAACTCATTACCCTAACTTAAAAGTACTTCATATAATACTTAATTTATCTTGGGATTCTGTTTAAAAGATTCTAAAATTACACAGTAAATTTTATACTCTAAATACACATATAAAAACACAATCTTATATACCTTCCAGAATCCCCCTTTTATCCTTAATTAAATTCACCCATTGTCTCTGAATAAACTTTTTTTCTTTAGAACTTGCTTTCCACCATTAAGGCTTCTCCTCCCCACCTTTCTCTCTTGCTTATTCTTCTCCTTGCCCTTTTTACCCCTTTCTCTCTCCTCCTCCCTTTTCTTACTCCCTTTCCTTTGCTTTCTAACCTTGCATCCACCTTTCCTCTCATTTTTCTCTTTTTTGGTTGTTTTTTCAAATCTTAAAATCCCCTTTTTCTTATCCTCTTTCTCCTCCTCCCCGGAAAAAAACCATTGTTCATCAAAGATGGCTTCTTCTTCCTCTTCTTCTTTGTCCCAGTCATTCTGCTGCGTAATCAATTTTTCATAAGTACATAACGCCATTTCTAAAAATTGAAATAAAGTGCCCAAAGTATCTTTTCCATTTTGTTCTTCCTTTTTATATTTTTGATATTCAGTCTTTAGTTCATCCACAAGCGATGCCATCCTGAAAAGAGAAACTTTCCCCAAAACAACCAACCAAGTATTTTTAATCAAAAATAATTCAAAAAAAGTTCCAAAAGTTTATATTTTTCTTCTTTCTTCTATTTCTTTTTCTGGGGTTACTTTTTAATCAAAGAGGTCCAATTACCTTGTATCTTTCTTTGAGATTCTAGGCAATCTCCTCCTTTTTCCACTTCTGCTCCAATTTTTTTCCCTCTCCCTTTCCACTTGCAACATCAATTTTTAAATGATCAGAAATCCATACCTCTAATAAGAGTTTTCCAATTTTTTTTAATTTTTAAGTCCAATGTCCAAGAACTCTTTTGTCCCTTAACTTCAACTTTCAGAATAGTTCACCTTCAGTGCCCAAACAAATTTCAAATCTTCATCTGCTGTTTCTATGGGGCGGGAGAGTGAAGAAAAAAAAAGTTCCCTTTAACAGCTTCTCCGCCGCTTTCGATCTTCTTAGGGATACAATGTATCCTCCAGCAATTCAGACAGCTCAATTCCAACGAATTTAAAAGATGTTGATTGACCCGGCTCAGCCAGCACTTTCACTTTTTTTGCTTCCTCCAGCACAATCTTACCCGGTTGCTGGCTTCTTCGTGGAGGCCATTGCTGACTGCTGCTCCACCACTTTGGGAAAAAGGGGATTTTCCGGATGAGGAGGGGGTCTGCGGCACCCCCAACCCCCTGTCCGGCTCCCCTCTCTCTTCAGCTGTCCCTACAGGGCAGCCATATCCCCCTGACCCATTTGGATTGGGGGTACCTCGGCGGCAAGCGCAGCAGGAATCGCAAACCGTCGCGAATTCCTGCTGCCACCGAAGCCACGTGGAACCGGAAACCGGTAATATGGAATTTTTAAGAAAAGAAAAGTGAGCTGCGAAATTACAAAGGGACAGAGAAAAAAAAAGGAAAATATTTTTGACAGCTAAATGGGGCTTCGAACCGGGAAAAGAAGAAGCTGGAATTAAAGATTTAATGAAATTGGACTAAAATAATTTGGGAATAATCAAGTATAAAATTAAAGCTGGACTTAATATTGCCAAAGAATAATAATAATAAAGTTTATAAATTGGAGACTGGATTGTCTTGGAATATTGAGGTTTGAAAAACCTTAAATAAAAATATAGGGGGGAAAAAAGTGAAGACTTCGTATAATGGAGAGTGTCACCTTTTGATAAAAATTTAGTTCAAATAAAAAGGAAAGCATTTTGTTTTTGAATGAACTGGTATAAAATTACAGAAATATTGAAACAAAGTAAGAATTTTAGAAAGTGAAAGCAGAACCAGAAACCAGAACCAAAAAGCAAAGAAGGAAAGATTGTTTGTGGGACTGACTGATGTTTTTGGTATGAACCCTGAACTGGAATAGCTGAGAACTTTAAAAAATTGAAAGAAGAAAGAAGGAAAGTAAAAGGTTTTTGTGTGTGTGTGTGTGGACTTTGAGGATTATAAAATACAAGAATGATGATATCTCTTTGGGACTTAAAAATGGAACTTAAAAATATGAGAGAATTACTACAGGAAAGAGGCGAATCACTTTGCTCTGTGCTAGAAAAAATGGAAATGGTGATTGAAGAACAAGAAGAAAGATTCTCAGAAGAGCAGGAATTGACTCAAGGAGAAGACATTTTGAATGGACAATTAACACAAAGAATATTACAAAGAAGTGGGGAAAGAAGGAAGGTTAAAAAGTTGAATTTTAAGAAAGTAATTAAAAGAGGGAATAATTGTGAAGTTAGAAAAGGCATGAAGATTCAGCAGAAAAGGGAAAGCGAAGATATTAAGAAGGAGATAAATTGGAATGAGAAAAGTCATGGGGAAAAAAGAGGGAGGAGAAACAGTAAGACTAGTAAAATGTTGAAAGGAAATTGTTTCTTTACAATTAAAAGAAGGAATACTTGTGAAGTCAGGAAATGTAGAAAGAATGAGAAAAGACATGGGGAAGAGAGCGGAAGGAAATTCGGGTTCGCTCCCTGGACAATGCACCAGAGAAGCAGTAAGAAACAGGCATGTGACAGAAAGAACCACAGAACTAGTAAAATGTTGAAAAGAAATTGCCTTTTCAGAGATAATGGTTGATGAATTAAAAGGGGGATTCTGCAGAGTGACAAGGGGTAATAAGAATATTTCTGCAATTAAAAATATTTAGAAAATAGGGTAATATAGATATTGATAACTCTTATTAAAGGGGGGGAAATATGCTGTGGAATCCAATTGAGAAGATGTAATGACTAATGGTTTATTGGGAATTAAGATGAGGGAATAAAGGTATATTCTAATCATTAAGGTGTCACACTTAAAATAGTAAAAGAGGGGAAACTTATACTTGTTCTTTTTTCTTTTTGTGTGGGTGTGTTAAGATCTGTATCAATTTAGAACTTATTAAATGTGTGTAATTGAAAGGGAATGTGACAGACTAAAGAACCAGCTAAATTAATAAGTTTAATATAGATTATTAAAAGCAAGGAGAGACATTGGTAACTTCATTATTACCACTATTAGGCAAATATATATTGTTTATTTGTATTTTTAAAATAAATATTAAGGATTATATTTGAAATAATTGAAATTAAATTAAATGTTTAGATTGGGATTAATGAAAGAACTTAGAATTAAACCTTATTAGTATTTATTAGGTAAATACATATTGTTTATGTTTAAAAACAAATACTAAAGGATTAATTTGAAATAATTGAAATGAAACAAAATTGATTGAAATTAAGGAAAGAGGCTAGAATTAATGTGTTTGTTTCTCTCCCTACTGAAAATTTGGAATGGAAAAGGTAATAATAGAATTAAGTATGGATATATCATTGTATAATTTCTGTCATATTTGTATGTAAAGATGATGACCCGGAAATATGTTGTCCATCAAAAAGAGATTTTTGTTTTTAATGTGAAAACTGAATAAAGTTTGTTAAAAAAAAAAAAAAAGAATGTACCTCCCCCCAGCTTACACAGTGCTGGTTTGTAACACCTCCAGCTCACTTCCCATAACCATTTCCCCCTCCTCCCCCCGTTACTTATGACAGCCGAAAGATGCAAAGCAAAAGGAGAAAAATCTTGAAGGCTAACACTATTGCTAGATCAACTTTGAAATGGCATATTTTCGTTTCTCAGCTTGCCACACATTGGGGAGAGGAGGGAACACTGGAATCTCAAACCAGAGAGCAACAACAAACTATCCCATGGGAACCAAGATCATTGCAATAGGGGTTGGCTAGAGACTGAAGGTCGTTGCTAAAAAAGTGCCAAAACACCTAATTGGACAATGTGACCTGTGACAATGCAGAAGAGCATTATCTATTCTTTAATTATACAGAAACCACAGGAAATATTTAGAGATGGCTTTGTTTTCATTCATGCCAAAACAATATACTCAATAAAGCAGTTCTTTGAGAAAGCAGAAAGCCTCATATTTGCTGAATTGGTTGGGTTCATTAGTTGGAACTTTGACATCCTAATTATGCAAATATTTCAGAAACTACTATATGTGCTGACCAGGCAAATATCTCTTTCATCACTGATTCTTGCAACTAAAAAAGATTCCATAGTAAGTTATAACTTAGAAAATTTTTATTACATAGTTTCATTAGTTACAGCACTATCAGTTCTCCATTATGCTTTCCTCTTTTCTTAAAATCTTCCTCTCCAATCTGATGCCATGTTCCTGTAACTCCTAGTACTATACTACATTTTAATGCAAAGGAAAATTGATGTATTCATTCAGATATGAAGGCAAAGAAATGTAAAAACTAATTGCTCCAAACCAACTCTTAAATTTCTGTATTTAAATTTCTGAGAAATCTGAGCATGAAAAATTATTCCTATTTTCACCATTTTGTAAGATAGACAGGTAGACAGATACATATATACCTATCTAAACATACACATATACATATGCATTTTATATCTATTCCCCCCCTCTCTCTTTCTGTCTATCCATCTCTATCTCCATCCATCCATCTCTATCTATCTATCTATCTATCTATCTATCTGTCTATCCCTTTAGTCTATTCTCTCAGAAACATTATATGAAAGGAAGGAAAAACAAAGCCAGTATGACTCGGTGCTAAAATTGATGCAATTCACAGACTAAGTTCTTGATACTGTAAACTGAAAACAGTATTCTCAATTTTAATAACAATGTACTTGTTTCATAATGTAATATATCAAACATGAAAAATGTGTTAAAAAAAATCACTGATCACAGGATAATCAACACATGTGACTATTTTATGAGAATATCACAGGATCTCATCAAAAGAGATTGGTTTTCTATATGAGATAAGATAAATATAATTTGTAGGTGAGAAGTCAGTAATGACTTGGATGCAGCTAATTTTACTGAAATACATATTTAAAAAAGATTGTGGTTTCAAATGTTTGCTTTCATAGCCTTTTTGCTGACACAAATTAACAGGTTACAAATGTTTTAATGATACCATAATGGTTAGATCATTCCCATTTTCCTCCTGATAAGGGCAAAGGCTTCTGAAAGTTATAAATATATAAAATATCAAAGGAAAAATAAATGAACTTTCCTATTTATTGTACTAGAATGTATTTATTGGAACACTGGGTATGAAAAATGTATTAATTCAGGAATTTAGTTATATAAATCCTTTTTTCCCACTAAAATTCTAAACCATAAAAGTTCAGGGGAAAAAAAATAGCAGATGGCAAACCTGGTTGAACAGAGCATTTTATTTCATTTTTCCTAAATTCTTCCAGCTACTGCCTGGGTCCGCAAAAACAATCATATTCCACAACTGATTTCTAAGTTGTTGTTGTTGAAAATAACAACTTTACACTGTGCATCTGCCAAAGGGACAAAAAATAATTGTGCAGGATAGTCTGTATATTCTATTCCCCACTCCCCATATTCAAAAACCCTGCAACTTTTTCAACTTTTTTGGTTATCAAGAAAATTAGGGGGGATAGCCAAAGTAAATAGCCAATGATCTCTCTGCAATACTGGGCATCTTACCTGGAAGGCATTATATTAAAACCTTCAGATGGGGTGCATTGTGGTGGACTCCCATGGAAAGAATGAGACACAGAGGCTGGTGTACTCGGGATGGGAGTTTAGAGCAAATTCTAGTGCCCCCTTTTATTGAGAAATTCGTACATAGTAAGCATACACATTGTGGATTACAATAATTAGATATAGCACACAAAACTGTTTACAATTGTCTGAGCTGCTTAATTGTTTCTGGTGTTTGTTTTTAATTTCCTTGCTTATCTCAGTGACCCTTAGGCAGACATGTATGTATAAGGTCTTAGACTAATCATTACCCAATACTGAAGTCAACGTTTTATTCCCACATCTCCCCTGTTTTAGTTTTTTGATGATCGCGGATGCCTCGGTAGCTTTTCGTCATCTGCAACAACAGTTCTCCTTCCGTAGACTTCACCCGACACATTCCTAAAAGTCCAGGGAGACATTGGATACAACAGCATACACAAAGAGAAAGTATAAAAAGCAATATCACTCCAACAATTAGGTGACGAATCCATGAACCATCTGGCAACCAGGACCAAAGTGCAAACCACACATCCAGTCCCTCGTCCTCCGATTGTAATGGATTCTCACTCAGGGTTTGTTCCATATGCTGTATAGTAGCTGTAATGTTTGGAGAATAATCAGAGATATACATGCAACAATGTGTATGAATCACAGCGCAAACTCCCCCTTGCGCAGCCAAAATAGTGTCCACCGCATATCTGGTTTGCAGGACAAAGTCAAGGATTTTTCCTTGTTCTTCTTCAAGCAGCTTTAGCGTTTTAATGGTGTCTTTAAACATAGTAACTGTCCAATTGTTTAAACGATGCAAATCTCTATAGTTCATCATGACTCCTAAAGGAGGAATAACTCCCCTTGATATCTGTGTCCAGTAGTCATGATTCAAAACAGAGTTTACTTCTGTTGCGGAACACGCATTGCGGATATGAGCAGTCCCCAAAGATTTTAAAATGACATGAGATGGGATTACTTTCCCAAAGGTGCAGACTCCTTTCCATCGTGCTGGCATGCGATCATAGGCCATCCGTCCACACAGCAACCATAGATTTGCTCCCAGAAGATGACCAACCGTATTTGGTTCAGCATAGATTAATCGTACAAAAGATTCCATTAACATAGCCATATAAGTGGACGGTGGTGCGTATTTCCCAATTGCACATTTGGGCAGCTGGTTTTCTATCATGATGGGACAACATGTGGCAGGGATAATTGGACACCCATTTTCATTGATTAAAGATATGATATCAAATTTAGAAATATTATGTACAAAGTAAGTGAGATTTTTAGTTTTCATGTCATCCGGATAAACCCGACTTCCATTGCCAATAACAATTGTTTTGTTGCAAAATGGATATGTTCCCAAGTAAGTCATATTCTCTACTGTCTCATTGTGAGTCCAGCAGATACCCGCCACCTCTTGGATTCGGCTTCCAAGATGCAATGTATTTATGTTACTTTTAGTCCAACTGTTAGACCACATCCCTGAACAACCATAGCATTGTCCCTTATACCAGTCACCTTCGGCCAAAGGTACTGCAACCATTGGAAGCCCTGATGTTTTGTGAGTTGGCATGTGCATACATACCCAACAATCAGTTTTATTATGGTTTGCTAGCTTCCCCATGTCCTGGATCAATGTGTTTCTTTTCCATTCCCCCAAATCCATCCCCTTGCCCCTTTGGCTGATGATAAGGACGCACACAGCGAGCAGGAACCCAAACAACTGTCCCCTCATCTTTAACAGCAGCGTATCAGCAGGACAGGTCCTTTCCACATTGGATCTGGTAGTCTTTGATACCGAACTTTTGGTCTTGGCGTACCTGCAGAAGGAGAGGAAGCAAAATGCCTACAACCCCCCCCCCCCCCAGGGGCATGGCACTGGGCTTTAAAATGGCCAGGCTTTCCACAATTAAAACAATTCCCTGTAGGTTTCATCCCTTTTTGCAATGCCATAGCCAAAGTCTCCATGTTGTAAGCCTGAGAACCCACCACTGCACATGCTTTTAACAGATCAGCCAGAGTAACCTCACCTCTAGCCACCAAGGGCTGCAAGATACGCTTGCAGTCAGCGTTTACATTTTCAACTGCCAATTTCAGAAAAAGTTCTTTTGCAGCTTCCTCATTAGAGATTTGCCTGGTAATAGCCAATTGTAGCCTTTCCACAAAATCATTATAAGACTCAGATGCTGTTTGCTTAATTTGAGAAAAAGACCGTGCTGGGGTTCCCACATCCTGAATGCGGGACAATGCCCCAAGGACAGCTGCCATAACCACTGGAAATACGTGATCAGGCAAATTAGCAGCTTGATCTGCAGTGGATTCAAACAAGTCTGCCCCATAGATTTGGTCTGGTGTATACAGCCCCCCTGAATTCCTTCCCCTAGTGACAGCCTCCCTTTGGTATTCTGAGTCAAAGACCACATACTGAGTAGAGCTCAATCTCATTCTCATTAAATCTTTCCAGTCACTAGGAATCATGCGTGAGGTAGCCAAACTTGTCAGAAGCCCCTTTGTAAAAGGACTTTGAATACCATAATCTTTTACTGCTTTTTTAATTTCCCTAAGAATTGCTAAAGGAATCGGAACCCATTCAGTCTGCAGATTGCCTTGAGCATCCACTTGCCTATTGACTGGAAACAAATTCATCTGGGTAATCTCATCAGACTCTAACTTCCCCTCATTGAAAGCCTGATGCATCATGGCTTGAATCTTTCCCATTTTTGATTGGATTTTATCATTCACAGGAATAGGTGCTATTGGAAATGATAAAGCACACTCCAGTTTAGGAGAAGGAGGGTGCAATACAATTCCTTTATAAGGAAGAGGTTCTACTAAAGTTTTTTAAAGAGGTTGTTGCTGGGTCTCTAAAGCAGTCATAACAATCTTCCAAAATATCAAAATTTCAGCTGTTGCCCGTGGCTCTTCATGAAGGATATTTCCAATTCTCCTCCATGTGTCTAACTTTAAAGAGCCTTTCTCTGGATACCAGGGACATTGCCGCCAGATCTCTTGCAGCAGCTCTCTCACATTATCTTTTGAAAGAACTATTTGCTCCCCCCCAGAGGGTTTAAAGATAAAGTTGTTTGTCCTTGCTAACTCTTGCAACTCACTAACATGCCATTCCTGTGGTTGAGAGAGTTTTCCCCCCATGCTCCCTGAATAATCCTATTGTCCAGCAATAGTTAAGTATGTACTTTACCTATTCCAGGCGAGGAAACACGGAGGTCCGGACACGTACCACCTGCAGTGGATCACGTCGGGGTCACCACTTGTGGTGGACTCCCATGGAAAGAATGAGACACAGAGGCTGGTGTACTCGGGATGGGAGTCTAGAGCAAATTCTAGTGCCCCCTTTTATTGAGAAATTCGTACATAGTAAGCATACACATTGTGGATTACAATAATTAGATATAGCACACAAAACTGTTTACAATTGTCTGAGCTGCTTAATTGTTTCTGGTGTTTGTTTTTAATTTCCTTGCTTATCTCAGTGACCCTTAGGCAGACATGTATGTATAAGGTCTTAGACTAATCATTACCCAATACTGAAGTCAAAGTTTTATTCCCACAGTGCATATTTTCTTTTGTACATAATATATATTACATAATGTTTGTTCTTCAGGATTCCAAGCATTATTGCAGGATAGGAAAACCAGTTGCACTGAAATCAACTGGTAAAGCTGAGGTTAATCTTTGGACCTGCAGTAGTTTTTTGGGGGGAAATCTTAAATCTAGATTTTGCCACCCTTGCAGTGGTGGACATTGTTATGTAATTCAGGAATGGGAATCTCCAAATTATGGATTGTCATCCAAGAATACTTTTGTCTTTCCTTGGATTAGGAGAAGGTTGAATGAATCTGGCTCACTATGGAACATCTCACACCAGGATTCAAAGGGATTGAAGCCAATTCCTGCGAAACACTTGAGATACATTGGTATAGTTTTGAAGAAAGAGGCTCTTACCCTAATAAGAAAGAGTCTAGTAGTGCAATTTATCTTTTTGGACCAAAGGAGGATCTCTAATCCTGGACTTCCAAGTTCCTGTCCTATACCTTCCATTCCACAGCTGGTATTAAATGGATACACGTTATTGCCAATGCTTCTTGGCAGAACAGTGCTTTGCAGACTGTTTTCAGATTGCCCATGCTTTTATGCTAGATTATGAGTCACTTTCCCTCACTGATGACATTTTTCAATCCAAGGAGCAAATTAACAAAGGACCAAATAAATAGAGAATGGCACAGAGTTACAAATTACTTGCAAGGAAACAATTTATTGACCCAAGCAAACAACAAAAAATTTATTCCTCCTGTCTCAGTCTCTTTAATCTTTGGAAAAATCATAACAAGCAATGTATTACACTCTAGGTAAGGTTTTCAAGGGTGTAACAAGGAAGACACAATCTGTTAAGTCTGGAGCATGGGTGCGAATAATGGAGACAAGCCGGAAGAAACAGTGAACTTCAAACTCTTTATTTACATGGTGTGACAGCTCAAACTGGATGGCTGCTATAGCTTTCCTTATATAGGCAACTTATTAACTATTCAACCAATAGCAATCCGGGAGCGCTAGCTCCATTAACCAATGAGAATGGCCTGTTAATGGTCAATCAGTTTCTCCTGAACGGACCAATCCGATCTTGCCATTAACATCCAATCAGAAGTGCAGGGACAGAACCCTGCACTTGACTTCAAGCTCAAGATAACTTTATTTAACATTTATTCATTCACAACACCCCTTTCCCCTGGCTTCTGCTTACGGGGCGCGGTCACATAGTCCCTGAGGAAGGACGGTTGTTTTATTAGTCTTTTTGATTTTCGCTGTGCACCTGGCATTTGGCTGCACTCTTGTAGAGGTAGATCGTTGTTTGATGAAAGGGGCGCCTCTGGTTCAGAGTTCGTGTTTCCGTTGTCACCAATATCTTTGGTAACTCCCTGAGGTGAACTCACTCCCATCTCTGGTTCCTGTTCCTGCGTTTAAGTTCCACTATCGTTCCCTTTGAAAAGATTTTCCTCTAGTTGAAATTCGTCTTCCTCTGTACCTCCCCCGCCCTCAGTTTGGTTATAAGGGAGTTCGGAATTGCGTGACTGCAGCCGCGATCGTAGTTGATCAATATGGCGCTTCCAAAGTCTATCGTCAGGGCACTGTACAAGGTATGATCTTGGGCCGGTTACGCAGATTACCGTCACTTCTACCCACAGCGGATTGCCCGATAAGTTTTTAGCGAATACTAAATCGCCTACCTGGAAGGCACGGCATCGGCCGCTGGATCCGAGTGGTTTTTCCAGTTCGTAGGCTGGGTGTAATCGGTCGAGGTGGAAACGGAGCTTCCATTCCATTAGCAGCTGGCGGGAGTTTTGTTGGCGACGCTGTGAGGTGTGATGTGCTGTAGGAAAAGGATTCGGTTGATTTTCTCGTCTATGTTGTCGTAGTCTATTTTTGTAGTGTTCTCTTGACAAACTGTACCATGCGTTCAGCCCTACCATTGGCCGCAGGGTGCACAGGCCAAGTGAGAGCATGTCGGATACCGCGGTCAGCCAGGTACTGTTCAAAAGACAGCGCGGTAAATTGGGACCCATTGTCGGATACCAGAACGTCTGGTAATCCGTGGGTTGCAAACAGTCTTTCCAGTCTTTTGATGACCGCTTCGGTGGTCGTGTTCCTCATTCGGTGAATCTCGAGCCAATTCGAGTAGGCATCGATGATTAACAAGAATGTGTGGCCTTTGGTCGGCCCAGCAAAATCTCGATGGATATGGGACCAGGGTCCCCGTGGTGTCTCCCATTCGGTTGGGGTTGCCTTTGGTGGAGCGTTGCTCACTTCTTGGCATCTCTGGCAAGTTTTCACCCACGATTCGATTTGTCTGTCTATGCCTGGCCACCACGCATAGCTATGTGCGAGGCCTTTCATGCACACGATGCCAGGGTGGCCATCGTGCAAGGTTCTTAGTAGTGCCTATTGGAGTCGTTCTGGGATAACGACTCTATTGCCCCAGATGATACAGCCCTTTTGCGAGAACAACTCTATTTGACACTTTTGAATGGTGCAAAGTCATCTGGTACTTGGTCCAATGGCCATCCGTGTTCTACCCATATGAGGACTCGTGCTAAGATGGGGTCGCGTTTTGGTTCTCTCGCGATATGACGGGCAGTTAATGGCGGTGTATGAAGTGTGTCGATCTGCAACGTTGTCATCGTTGGTGCGGGATCGTTGATGGTTTCTGGGAGCGGTGCACGGCTCAACGCGTCGGCATGGGGAATGGCTTTACCGGGGCAGTATTGTAGCTGATAATTGTAGGCAGCCAAGAATTCTGACCAGCAGGTCATCCTGGGAGAAAGTATGTAGGGAGTTGGCTTATCCCCAGCAATTATCCCCAACAACGGTTTGTGGTCAGTCACTTTAGTAAAAGCCCGGCCGTACACGTACTCATGGAATCTTTTAACAGCCAATACAATTGCCAGGGCTTCTTTATCGATCTGGCTATAATTTCGCTCGGTTTTCGAGAGTGTTTTTGAAAAATAAGCAACAGGGGCTTCGCTACCGTTCGGCAATACATGGCTCAAAATGGCACCCACTCCGAAAGGCGATGCATCACATGTGATATTCAACGGTAAAGTTTCATTGTACTGCATTAGTACAGCGTCAGAAGTCAGTAGTCTTTTTACATTACGGAACGCCTGCTCTTCTCTGTGACCCCATATCCAAATTGCTTTTTTGTTAAGTAGGTGATGTAAAGGTTCAGCAACAGTCGCCTTGTGCGGCAAGAATACGTTATAGAAATTGATGAGGCCTAAAAACACCTGGAGGTCGGCCTTGTTCCGGGGTCTGGGAGCGTTTTTTTATTGCTCTCAATTTGCTATCGGTAGGGTGAATACCCTGACTGTCAATCAAGTACCCTAAGAATTCAACACAATCTGTACACAGCTTGCACTTATTTTTCTTCACCTTCAGGCCTGCTTCTTGGAATTTTTGTAAAACCAGTCTTAAATGATCCCGTAAAATTTTTGGAGTGGGGGCAGCAATAAGCACATCGTCAAAATAGGGGACAACGCCTTTGATCCCCGGCAAGAGTATCTCCATTAGGCTCTGAAAGATCCCCGGGGCTACACTGACTCTGAATTGGAGCCGCGTACACTTAAAGGCACCTCGGTGCGTTACGATAGTCTGTGCCTGTGCCGTTTTTTCATCAACCGGCAGTTGCTGATAAGCCTGAGCTAAGTCTAGTTTAGCAAAGACTTTTCCGCCCCCCAGGAAATGGAGGAGGTGTTGCACCACCGGCACCGGATATGGATTTTGTTGCAGGGCGTGGTTCAGGGTGGCTCGGTAGTCCCCACAAATTCTAATTGAGCCGTCCGGCTTAATTGGTGTCACGATGGGGTTTCCCATGAGAAGTGATCGGTTGGCTTTAACACTCCCTGGGCTATCAACTTATCAAGCTGTTCGTCGATTTTCGGATTTAGCACGAACGGAACTCGATGAGGCTTAAGGCAGATGGGAGCTATTTTTGGATTTAGGCTAAAGGATATCGAGGTCCCCTTGTACTCGCCTAGCTTTTCCGTGAAGACGTCCTTGAATTCGTGGCCGAGGTCCTCCTCCCAGTCACTGCCGCCGATTCGGTTAATGCCAGCCACTTCAATGCCGAGTGGTGCGAACCATTGCAGGCCTAACAGGCTAGGCTGGTCCTTGTCGATCACCGTCAGGGGTAAGTATGCTGTGCGGTTCTTGAACAAAACCCGGACTCGACTGGATCCTACGACTGGAATCTGGTTCCACTGGTAGTCCTTTAACACGAGCCTTTGGAATTGAAGGTCTTGGCGCTGGATAGTAGGGATGAGTTGCTTGAGGGTCTTCCAGGAGACCATTGAAAGAGACGATCCCGAGTCAACTTCCATTTGGCAAGGCTGATTTTCGATGTTCACTTTAACTCGAATTTTCTTGGCATCCAATGAAGAGGCTTGGCCGATAGTGAGTGTTTGGTGAGCCTCTTCTCGTCTCGTTAGGCGATTCACAGGTCGGTTTCTGTAGGAGTGGTTTGCTGGTTCTCGCCTTACAGGATGGTTTCCTGTCGATTGGCGAAGATTGGTCCCCTTCGAGGTCTGGCTGGGTCCGAGGAGACTTCTGCAGACCCATCCGATATGGCCTCATTTCCCGCACTCGTGGCAGAGCGCATCGTGGAATTTGCAGTCAGATCGGTAATGGTTGGCCCCACAGCCAGCGCACGGTTGCTGGGACTTCGGGTAACGGTCCCGATTGGACCACAGTCGATGGACCTCTTCTTCGTTGCTGTCTGACGATGAAGAGAGGTCCTCATGGTGGGCCGTCGAAAGCTGTCCTTCTGACTTAGGTGAAAGTTCGCCGGCTGGTTGGTGTGTCGGAGCGCGATTTCGGCGTAGTTGCCGACTTCTTGGTCGCCTCCGCTGCTGTAGCCTCAGCGATGGCATCAGCAAGGCTAATGTCGCCCTTAGCCATTATTTTGCTCTGCATGTTTAGAGCGTCTAATCCTAGAACTACTCGGTCTCTCAAGGCCTCCTCTAGGTTGGCGAAATCACAGAGGCCTCCCAAGTTTCGGAGGTCTGCAACGAAATCAGCAACGCTTTCTCCTTTCCGCTGGTTTCTTTGGTAGAACTCATGCCATCTTACAAGTGTTGGAACGGTTGGTGCATTGTGGGCCCTTGGTAGCGGTTTGAGGACGTTCCAGTCCATGGCCTTCATTTCAGCCGGTTTTGCTAGCGCCTTGGCCATCTTGAATATGGTCGGCCCGCAATGCATCAGGAATACTGCCCGTTTCTTCCCGGCTGTGGCATCCTTCAGATTATTCGTTTCCAAGAACATTTGGAAACGGTCCATGTGGGACTCCCAGTCCTCTTGCGCTGGGTCGAACGGAGCGGGTGGTACTACACCACCGGACATGGTTCCGCCGTTGTGCATTTCAGCCAGGTGCTTGGTTGTCTTCATCGTTGTTTTAGTTGGCTCTGACGTCATCCAATCCCATCCTCGTCACCAGTGTTAAGTCTGGAGCATGGGTGCGAATAATGGAGACAAGCCGGTAGAAACAGTGAACTTCAAACTCTTTATTTACATGGTGCGACAGCTCAAACTGGATGGCTGCTATAGCTTTCCTTGTATAGGCAACTTATTAACTATTCAACCAATAGCAATCCGGGAGCGCTAGCTCCGTTAACCAATGAGAATAGCCTGTTAATGGCCATTCAGATTCTCCTGAATGTACCAATCCGATCTTGCCATTAACAGCCAATCAGAAATGCAGGGCCAGAACCCTGCACTTGACTTCAAGCTCAAGATAACTTTATTTAACATTTATTCATTCACAACACAATCTTTTTCTTTCTTTTGACTGAGATAAAATAATCTTACACTGTGAAAAACCAAAAAGGGCAAAATCCATTGGCTACAATCCAACAGAGACATAAATTTCTTTTACTGTGTTAATATTGGAGTTTAACTCTTGTGTAAGATGATGGTAATGTGTTTTACATTTAGCTATGATTTGAATGTACTCATTCCATAAAATGATTCATATATGAACATATACAAACACACACACACTTGACCATTCATGCAGATCAAAGGATTTCAGACTATTGAAATGTTTACTACTGGAATGCATTTTAAAACATTTTGAGTGATTTTATAGGCTATTACTTGGCACTGGGATCAAGCATTCATGCATTTAATAATGTGTGGGAAGGGACAAGGTTTCTAAGCAAGAGAGGGATCGATGTCTCTGTAATATATCTGTTCAATCACAGGTGAGATTACTTTCCTGCAATCATGAACATCCTTCTTCTTCCACATTTCCATATCTTTCCTTCAATTCACTGAATATTTCCCAATGGGATAATTCCCAATGGGGAATTATTACTAAGGACACAAACATTTTAATTTTATTTCATACAGTTACTACTACTAGATGGAACTGATGTAAATTGTGACAATGCCTATAAATGGGGAACTTTGTCTTCCAGCCCTAGATGAGACCAAAGCCCCAGAGCAGTGAACTTGCCATTATAATTCTCAGTTTTATTTGATGAACTATTAGAAGAGGGATACATCCAGGCATTCTGCTTCCTCAATTGGTTCAAAATGTCTTCTACCAAACTGATAGATTTATTTTCTTTTATTTATTAAATCCATATGGCTGTTCAACTCTAACAGTGTGGCTCTGCGAAATCTACAACAACAAAAAAGGGAGAATAAACTGAAGTCCCATATAAACTCCATGTAATATTAAAACATACACAACATATGAATACAAAATGGCAACCAAGCACCACAACAAAGCTATGAAAAGAGAATTCCATGAAAGTGTCTCCTAATGCCTTGGAATGGAGGGGCAATCACATCTTAATATCTTTCTTAAAGGTAAGTAGAATTAAGCCCTATCTTGTATCTAGGGAGAAGTTGTTTCAGTTGAGGACAGAGCAAGATAACATTAATTACTTGTTACAGGACAATGAGGTGCTAAGTCTGAGAAAAGATCTGAAAATCTGTATTTTACACTGCTGTAATGTAGATTATGTGATAATGGTCTATATGGCATCAAGGAAATAGATATGTTTATAGTTTGTTACCAGCAATATTAAAGAATGAATGAGAAATAAGACAAGCATCAATGCATCGATCCATCGTTCCTTTCTGCTTTGCAAAATAAGATCAGATTTGTTTCCACTCTTCTAAATGATTATGGGGTTAATGATTGAAGATTATCTTGGATTGGCTACAGCAATAACATTCCAAAGATTTCAATTACTCCCTGCTGTTTTGCCAACCTTGGCAACACAGTACAGTATAGTACAGAATGAGAACTAGTAAGCTCATTTAGAAAGCCTCCTTAATAAACTAAATGAGAAAGGAGCAACAAATAAAGTAACCTTATTAAAGCACCAACATTAATGCGAGCATCATGAATGCAAGAAGAAAGAAGGAAAGAAACTGAGTTTCTTTGCATGAGACTATAATCTTTTGGAATATAAAGAAGCGGCCCTTTAGAAAAATCAGACAGAAGTTGCTTCTAAAAGCAAAAAACATAAAAACTACTGTCATTGCAATTACAACAAAATATATTGATTACATCATGTATTTTAAATTTCTTCTAATGAAGGGTCTGATCTACAATAGTGGTAGTTATCCATAAAAATTATGACTATAATAAGCACAGCATACACAATAGTTTAATAAAAGCAAACAGAAACCTGAAGGGTAAGCTCCCCTATGCAAAATGAAATAAATACACAATATACAAAGACAATATCTCAAACAATATCCTAATCTTCAGCTCTAGAATAAAGAGGCTTTCAGAAATAAGTTATAGGTTTTGGTTTAAAAATCACTGCACACTCAACCGAAAAGTCAAGATATCACAATAGGCACAACAAAGCTATCTGACTGAAATCAATTCCAGAAGAGTCATTTAGTAATTGTCTTGTTGAAAGACAAATTCCTTTTCCATCTGTAAAACAAGTGGTTACTACACAAAGTTATCTAGATGACTGATCTTGGTTTAGGATGTCAACTGGGTTGCAAAAACTTCAATAAAACCATCTGATGCCTTGTGGATTTTTCCCCATCTTGCATAGTAACCCAAATTCTTTTTGAGAATGGAATGATTATCTGAATGAGCAGTTAACCAGGGCAAGTTTAAAAACTTTGAGTTGAAAGTGGGTAGCCTTTTGACAGTGGATCATGACAATGGTATCTGCTACAAAATGTAAGGAAGCTAAAATGTTATGTATACAATAATGTCATCATGCACATGTCAACATTATGCACTTCCTTCCCAAACTCTGACACAAGTATGTATCTTGTGGTGTTTGCATGGTAATATTAGCATATACAAGTGATTTGATTTAGCTTGTCTCCATTGAGAGCACTGATAGATTATCCAGTGTTCAAATGAATTGTCTAAAATAATGACCAACCTAGTCTTTCCTAATTGTCTGATCAATCAAGACTTTCCCCATTCTAGTTTGTTTGCTGCCTCAGTTCCCTCTTCCTCATTTCCCTCTACTGGACTCCTGGGCTGAACTTTGACCTCATTTTCTCAGCTACACAACATCAAAACTTCATTGGGGTCTTAGACTAGTTAAAATTTCTAATTCAAGTAATCAACACAATACCCTGATTGCATTGCACATATCCACTAGCATGTAGAATGGCTAGCCAAATTCATGCTACATGAATAAATTTATATTAGACCATATAAAATTTCATAGTTGAAGTGTAACTTCGAGGTTTCTATCTACTAAATCATAATTTATATAAATTCCATCAGGAATGACAGGTAAGATTTTAATGAAAGAGGAAAAAACATTTATTAAATCTATTAAATCTGTCATCCAAGATTACCGAGGGTAAGGCAAAAAGAGGTTCCACAGAAATACCTTTGATACCTTAAAATAGGTGAAAGATTGTATTTTGCATGGGAAAGGGAAACTCCTTGTGCATCTCTAAAGGGGTGGAGGCTTGTATAGTTTTACAACATTATGAAATTCAATATTCTCAATCCATCATCTGATGGCATCCTTAGACGTATCTATCAGTACAAAAGGATGAGATGTCCCATGAACCTGTTTTCTCAATACTTACAGCTTTTTACATTCCCAGTGACTTCACTGATATGTCATTTATAGTTGCCTTTACTATTAGACTAAATCTGATTCTTTGTTATTGGTTTATAATGATCTATTCTTCCTGTTGGACCAAGGTCTCAAGTATTCTCCCAGAACTGACCTGGGTTAATACTTCTCTACTGTAGCTGTTAGTTGGGTTTCCAGCATGTAGTTTGCAGCTTGCTTGCCCTTGGCTACCATAGAAATGGGAAGCAGAGTTTTGGCATTTGGGATGGGGAAGTGGGATGGTGTGAAGTAACTCTCATGAAGCTCTTGTGAGAATTGAAAGGGAGGTTTGGACCCATCAACTGATGCAGTTTTTTGGACTTTTCCAAGGCCAACTGTCTTGGGCCTCAGGCATACAACATCTGCTAAAGAGTATTCTCATAACATCATATTGAATACTGATTGGTCTTTCTGGGCTGGACCGCGGCGGTGGTGGATTTGGGGTGACTTTCAATGCATAACTTTCATGTGGATTTTTCCCAGATCTTGCCTTGCTTTTGCTGCTCTCAGTTCATTCTTAGTAAAAGTACTTCTTCTGTAAATCCATGGACTTAGGGGTTTTCTTTCTTAGGATTTGAATGGAGGGAGACCTGACAGCATCCCCATGACTGACTCCTAAACTGATCTTGTCCCTCCCCTTTGTACATGGTCAAGTCTGGGATCACGATGATAATGCAGCTTCTTGGCTCTCTGGTTAGCTGTCAAGCTGCTTCATACCTCTGCACAGGAAGTGGAAGCAGTATGGCCATGTCTTGACTGACTGCAATATTGTTAAATACTTAACCTTGTCCCTTGATTCTGTTTGTGAATTTTCCACTACCAGACTGGTATCTTAAGAGTAACATTCACTGTTGGAAGGAACAAAGAATCAAATATATTGGTATGTTATTGTAGAGTGACATAGCAGCTCCAAAAGAGCAATCTTTTAACTTTTCACATTCTCAGGATAAATTGGATCGTAAGAAGAAGCAACTGACAAGTGATAATTAAACCTAGATTAATACAGCTGGCTGCAGAAAGACTTAAAATCCATCTGCATGAAGGCAGTTTCCTATAAAGAATTTTTTCTGTTTTCAGGTTTTGCACTTCATGGAGCTTACAGAAGCTTGTTATGGATTAGAAATATGTACATGTGCCATGCACAGTATCTGGACAAGCAGATACTGTCATTGGCTAGCCTTCAACTGTGAAAGTGGCAAATGCATAATTACTGTAAGAAATAGTTTGTCCTTCACTTGCCACCTTTTTGAAAAAGAACAGTACAGGATGATGTGGCAGTTAACATCTGAGTAAAAATACTGCACACATGCAGACTATGTATGCATTACTCCTGAGGAAAGGGAGAACAAATAAAAAGAACAAATGTAACACTATGGTAACGTACACACCTTGCATTCAAAAAGTCTTAGCTCAATAACCAACTATTCTAAGTATGTGTGATAAAGATTCTCACTTATGAATCATGACTGTCCTTCAGTGTAGATGATGATAAAGGAAAGCTGAAAACCAAAAACTGTACATCAGTATATATCACTCCAAGAGAAAAGCAACCAACTACTTGAATATTTAAAGCAGCTAGAGAACATAAATAAACCCTTTTCCTCCTTTATTTTTCTTTTTATTAACAAGGAAAATTTCTAAATGGTTGACTTCTCCCTGAAATTAGAAAAATTATAAAAACCAGAAACATGCCATGCCAATCCTAATTCCATGCTTAAACAAAACATCTAAACTGAACAAACTCAAAACCATAGAAATGATGGTAGACTTTGGAAGAAACCTTCCCATACTAACATCTCTTACAATACTAGACAACACAGTATCAACAGTAGAGACCTTTAAATTTCTAGGTTCTACTATATCACATGATCTAAAATGGACACCTAACATCAAAAACGTCATCAAAAAAGCACAACAAAGAATGTTCTTTCTGCACCAACTCAGAAAGCTCAAACTGCCCAGGGAGCTGTTGATACAGTTCTACAGAGGAATTATTGAGTCTGTCATCTGCACCTCTATAACTGTCTGGTTTGGTTCTGCAACCCAACAGGACAGACACAGACTGCCTTCAACCTGTCTTCAATCGAGAACCTGTATACTGCACAAGTCAAAAAGATAAAAATATAAATATTTTTACAACCCCCTCACACCCCAAACATAAACTGTTTCAACTCCTTCCCTCAAAACAACACTATAGAGCACTGCACACAACTAGACACAAGAACAGGTTTCCCCCGAAAGCCATCACCCTGCTAAACAAATATTTCCCTCAACACTGTCCAACTATTTACAAAGTTTGTACTACTATTACTGTTAATCTTCTCATCACTCCTTATCACCCATCCCCTCCCACTTGTGATTGTATAACTGTAACTTTGTCTCTTATATCCTTATGATCTATATTGACTGTTTCCTAGTATGACTTGACTGCTTATTGTACCCTATGACTATTATTAAGTGTTGTACCTTATGATTCTTGACTCTTGACAAATGTATCTTTTTTATGTATACTGAGAGTATTTGCACCAAGACAAATTCCTTGGGTGTCCAATCACACTTGACCAATAAAGAATTCTACTCTATCCCATAAAACTAATTCTTATGCAATTATTCAAATCTCATGGTCTTCATGGGTAACCCCATTCAAATCTCAGACAAGAGGGGCCTATCATGGAGCAATATATCTGGGTTCCTTTTGGGATGGGGTCTTCTCATTCTGGCTGAATGTGCTAAATAACCTATTCTCTTTCAAAGAGGTATTCTTCATATTTGCTATTTACCTTGTGAATTTAGATTTTTTTTTCCAGGATGAACAGTGAAAAGGGCTAATAAATCTAACAATACAGCTGTTAGGTTCTTGGCCTCTACCAGACACCAAAAGTAATTTCTTTCCTAGGCTTGATTCTCTCAGTCTCTTTAGCAAAAATTTATTAGAAAGAAAGGGATTGCAAGATCTCCAGCAAATGAAATATTTACCAAGATTCAGCCAATATACATTTAGGTAATGTTCCCTTCATATTGCTTTATTACTGTTTTTTTTTTGGGGGGGGAGAACTGGAGACTGGAGGGCCTTGTCACTGATAAGAAAGGAGCTTGCAGAATCACCTCCTAATTAGTCTGGGAAGCAATCATTATATGTTCACACATCATGCTATGATGAACTGATTTTGCTTTAGCTCCATAGTATTAAAACTGTGTTCCTTAAAACCACAGGGTTCCATGAGAATCATTTGGGGTTTCAATATGACTCCATGAAATTATTAGTGTAACATTTTGTTTAAATAAAACAAAGTACATGAAATTATTTCATTAATGGATTCTGGATTGATTTTTCACATTGAGGATTTCTCGGGTACCTTAAATCAGTGTTTTTTAAGACACTGATTTAGCTCAATGTACAAACTTGGCAATAATAATTTATAAAGCATGGTGGATCATTTTTTGTTATTTGGGTTTTCTCCAACTAGTACTTCACTGAAAGTCATTTCATTGGTCATGACTTCAAGCTGTCAACTAATTTTCATAGCATGGGATCTATTCCATTTCTATTTGATCATGTTCTGATCCAGCTCTCCACATCAAAGCCCCTGAAGCTGACTCAAAGATTCCTTTATTAGGAGTGCCAGCAGCCCCAGCAAAAAGTTAGTCTCTCAAAGCAGGCTAACTAGTTGTCTGCGACATCTATTAATCTCCACCCCCTGCCTTTTATCCCCAGAGCTAGGCTGAAGTTTCGCTAGCAGCAGTGGCTCTTCCTTCTCAAGTATCAGTTCATGAATTTCCACTGCTCTTCTCTTCTCTGCCTTCTGTGCATCTGCATGTCAGGCACTGGACCCAACTGTTCCTCCTCATCAATCGCATCCAGACCTGGGGGCTGTTGACTCTCCACCTGAGGGTTGACAGGTGGCCCAGGCTCCGCCTCTGTCTCTCTCTGCCAGCTCCATTCCCTCTTCCCCCTTCGAGGTCCCAGGTTGCCTTGATGCCAATCCTGCCTCTTACACCTCCTCCTCATCTGATTTGGCCAGTGGCCAGCAGACCACAACAGATCAGCTTTTTGTGAGACAATGAAAAGAAATTGACACACACATATCCATTAAAAAAGTGTTCAGACAGTCATTCTGCTAGAAAATTAGCTTAAAAAAGCAACTAAATATAAGCAAATAAAATATAGTGAGAATTCATTTTAAAGAATTTACTGTCCTAAAGAATTTACTGTTTGAAATCACCATGTGGCTTTCAAACAGGAAAATGGATCTTGTTTCAAAGGGGAGAAAAGGAACATTTATAATTCAGTTAATGACTTTCCAGTCAGGTAGTATGTGCATTTGGTGAAAACCCTCTGATTGTAAGACAAAGAAAGCATATAAGAGTTATAATTTCCATGCAATTATGGATTTTTATTACTAAAAATAAAAACTAATACAAACTAAACTTAAAGAAACAAAAAGAAGAGTTAAAAAATAAAAAGTACAAGAAAAAGAGAAAAAAATGTGATAAAAAAGAAATATGTAAATATGTCAAGCTTCTTGACTAATATATATAAATTTAGTAACTTCTATATTACTAAATACAGTAATATATAAGTTTATATATAGACATTTCTTAATCCCATATCTCATTCTTCAAATATTAGCAAATCTATAAAACATCAACTTTTCAATCCCAGTGTCAATCTGTAAAGATTTGCTAGAATTTTGCAAATAAAAGCCTTATTTTAACCTTGATAAAATAAACTAACTTTATTTTCCTTCCTTTTCCCTTTTATTTCTAACAGTCTTTCATTCATTCAAATATTGATATAAGACTTGAGTCGGCTTGTACTTTTTTTCCATTTAGACTCTTTAGCTGCCTCGAGTGTCCCGTTTTTAAAATTATAGTGTTACTTATCTTTTTATGAACTACATTAACTAAAATAACCCACAAGCACTACTTATTTTTACAGTTAATTCCAAAATCTTAAAGCAAGAGTCAATATTCCAAATTTAATTAGACCCTTAATCTACTGCAACTTTCTGAGATCAAAATCTGAGATCAAGCTTTTTGCTGTTTATTTCAATTTCTTTAACTTCCTAAGTTGTAATTAATTGTTCCTTTTTTCAGAATGGAAATTAAACTCCTTGGGCAACTTTTCAAATTTATCTAAGTTTGAAGATGGTTGATAGGCAATTTCCGTAAATGATGAGCAAGTGAGGCTTGTGAATTTAGTGTCCTTTAAAAGGCTCCACTACAATTGTGACCAAGATGGCGCTTCCTTTTCTCTCTTGGCACTCAATCCCATGGAGGACAATGCCAGGTGACGATGCCAGGACACAAATATTTGCCTCCTTTGCATTATAATATCTGATGCAAGTATGCATGTTAGTCATTGCACTTGTATAATTATATCACTATGTATACATTGTCTTACTTCCTATCCCTCTCCTCATCCCAACAATTGATACCCATTACCATAATTAGCATGTGTAGCAAATACAGTAGAATATGCTGTATGCTAAATGAGTAAATAAATAAATATCTGAATAACTTGGTGAAAAAGAAAGAATGATGTGTAAAAAACACCAAACCCAGCAGCCAGTTCAGAAATGACTTGCAAGGACTTATTAACACTTATCAAATGGACCCTGAACCCAGCCAGGAGGACATTACAGCCAGGAGAAAATTGCAATTCTTTTCTAGTATGTTTCTTTCCGATTATTTGTAATAGAAAGATAAGCGGCAGAGAAACTCAAATTATTGTTAGAGTTTTTAAAATGACAGAAGTTAATTAAAAAAGGTTTGGAAAATGCATCATGTATACTATTTGAATATCTTCACTCAGCCAGACAATTTCCTTGTGGCCAGCAGCAGTCAAAGTTTTTCAATTTCAAGTAGAACCTATGCATGGTGATTTTTTTTTCTCATTTTGCCTCTGTAAATGAAAGCAAAGTTAAATTTCATCATCTGTCCAATCCATTTTTGCAAACTTATCACACAGGCTTCTCTTTAGATTGTATGATCAAATCTCCTACTGGGTTCTCAGATCTTATAATCTAAAATAGCTGCAAGATATCCAGAAATGAACGTATCCATAACACCAAGACTTAGAGACTGTGTCATATTTTATTAATGGGTGCAAACAAATAAAATGGGATGAATTCAAATGTGAATAAGGCCTTTGGCTTTGATAGTTATTAAGAATTAAACAGATTAATGGAGGGTAAGGATAGCAATTATTTTTAACCATAGTACATGAGGGCCTGAAATAAAATATTGCATCATGGATTACTCTGCTTAGCCAGGGTTATTGTAGGATATGCTGTGGCTTTCAATATGCTTCTTTGCTTTTGCAATAAAGTGTCAATCAGTGCTCTGTGTTATGGACTAAGCCAACGCTTCAGTAACAACCCTAATAGCTTTACTTTAACAGCAGGCTCGTAATCCTGCACTTCTCATTGGCCCGCGAACAGCGAGTCGTGATTGGTCGTTTCTGGCCAATCTGATTGGCTGACAGCGGGTCTCTCTGATTGGACACTTGTTAGAGTGGTAAACTCAAATCATTGGTTGTTGTGACAGCAGCCAGCTCTATAAAAGTGCTGCTGCTGCCCAAGTATTTTGCTCTGTTCTGAAGTCACAAATAAAGAGTTGAAATCACAGTTCGATGTCTCGTCTCCGTTCCTTGTGCTCATGCTCAGGACTTAACACTCTGTGTCCAGAAAGCATGTCCGTTTCTCCTTTCCCTCAATGGAAAAGGCTCTAAGCTTTCACACCCTGCTTTTACATTTCCCTAAAAAATCAAATAGGTATAGAAAAATATCAGCAGCACGTACAATTTACACAGAATATGTGAATCAACCAAATAGCACCTTCAAATAGATGCAATGTGTCTTGATTATTAATTGGACAGTCTTTTTCTTTATTGCTATACATTCACTTTGTTAAAACATTGGTACATTGCATCCTATTTTAAAAGCTCTAAAGTGGTTTGCAGTGAAAGTTTAGATTGCTCCTATTCTTCAACACCTTAAACAGTTATAAGAAAGCAATTATCCCAGAATTCACAATTATAAGCACTGGTTTAATTGGATGTTATGCAGAAATAAGTGGGATTAAATGTGTGGGCTAAAAGAACCAAATGTAGTTTTTGGTCACTTTCAATGTTTTCTTCTGGAAATAAATGTTGTTTTTGCAACCTTTGCAAATTGCAGCTGGTGCTTGAAATCATGCATTCTTTACTAGTAGGAAATTCCAAAATTGATGCACTGACAAATTGTTCTTCAATTGCTCAGAACAGTAATCTATTTACAGTAACAAAGAGCAGGATGATGTTAAGAAAAATAGCTGCTCTGATTTAATTTCCAATATTTTATCAATGGGCATCTGGTTGGATGATTTGGCTTGCAAAAAAAAACCCTAAGCCTCTTTAGAAGAGTTTATTTCCCATACACTCTTTCTGCGTACCATTGTTTAAAGCCAAGATTATATTTAACAAGGGACTTTTGTCCAATAGAAACACTTTAGTAAATATTCAAAGGGCAAGACATTTTGGAAGATAAATCACCCTGCAGGATTCAAGTCATACACCACCCTTATGGGGAAAAAATCTTCTTGGTCTGGCATTGATATAATGTCATTGATTACTTGAACCTGCCACCAGACTTTGGGGAAGATATCATCTAATTATTTTGCTAAAGAACACCGAAAGGCTGCCAATTCCTTGTGAGTGTCTTATTTAATTTAAATCATATATAGGAAACCAGACAATGATGCAGAGAATTAAATAGTTATTTCCATTACCAATATTTTGTTGGCATGAAATCAATCTCAATTTGAAATGCCTTGAGTTTAATACCACATCTCATCATATTTTGAACAGCCCTAACAACACACCCTATAACATGTCAGTTCAGAAGCAAGTTCAATATAGTTTTCATTATAAAGTAAATGAGTATAGGATTAGAGCCTTAACGACATCATAAAACATTAAGCATGTTAACATGGACCAGTAAGTCAGAAGTCTAATAAATTCTGCCTTACTTTGGGGAAGCTCAACCATTCCCTCTTGACTGTTCTGGCAACAAACTACAGAGATCCTTTCATGGTCATTTTCAGTTAATATCATATAAGAACGTATCACTCACAGTTTACTTTCATGCAGCCCCTGGCCTAATTTAAAATCAGAACAGAGCTGGAAAGGAACTTGGATGTCTTCTAGTCCAAGCCCCTGCTCAACCAGGAGACCCTATAATACCATTCCAGACAAGTGGTTGTCCAGTCTTTTCAACCTCCTCTTCCATAGTTAAATTTACACTTATAGTAAAAGTTAACTGTCCTTTCCCTTTCCTGTGCTGTTGCTTAGAAGAAATATATCCTCTGAAAGAACCATCTATATTTGCAATACGTATTATACCTTCCTTTGCTCAATGCATCTGTAGATAAATGAGGCCAAGGAATATCATCTTTTGCAGAAGTCTCTGCCTTGTTCTTATCCTTCAAAAAATAGTGCTGGAAGCTTAGAAAAAATCTTCTCATTTTGTTTAATAAGCTCTGACTTAGGAGGAGAAGGAGGAGGGGAGGAGCTTTTGTACAACATCATATTGCATTATTGACTTCTGGATGCAATAAAGAGGACACATTCTGGGTTCCTTCAAGGAATGTCAACTCAGGAAGTCTGCCTTCTCTATGGCAGCCCCTGCGCTTTGGAAACTACTTTCACACCAGAATATTGTTGGGCAATTAGACCTGGCTTGGGCCTTGGAATCAGGATGTTCTAAGTCCCTAGCTGATGAGCTAAAAATAATATTAGTTCTATTTTTTTACTTCTGATCACCATTTTATTGTTTTAATGATATATTGATTTGTAAGGGGTTGATTATGATTTTTTTCTTGTCCAGAGCCACATGACCTGATCCATATAAATGCTTTAATTAATAAATAAAGAACCCAGAGAACAACCCAATTCATTAATAGTACTCTGAAAACTTAATTGCTTTAGGTTGATATAAGAAGATGAGTATGGTGGAATCTGAAGTGCTTTTATTTTGATATATGAGGTTTCAAACAGGGAACTGCAACAGGATAGCAATAGCAATAGCGCTTAGACTTATATAGCACTTTATAGTGCTTTACAGCCCTCTCTAAGCAATTTACAAAGTCAGCATATCGCCCCCAATAATCAGGGTCCTCATTTTACCGACCTCAGAAGGATGGAAGGATGAGTCAACCTTGAGCCTGGTGGGATTCGATCTTCCAAATTGCAGGCAGCTGGATGTCAGCAGAAGTAGTTTGCAGTGTTGCATTCTAACCACTGTATCACCAAGGCTCTATATAGGATCTCCAAACAACAGAATCATCTAGTTCTACAAGTCTAATTTCTTATGGCTTAGAGGTTTGTCTGCTACAACTTACTCCTAGCAGCTACATAAAATGTGTATTGGTTTTAGAGGGATATTGCTCAAAAGTAGTAACAGATGTAATGAACCTGATGGGCAGATATCCAAAACGTGTGTGTGTGTGTGTGTGTGCTAAGATTAGTGAAATAATGAGTAAATACACCACCATTTTTAAAAGCTGGAAATGCACGGTGGAGAATAAATTCCAGTAGACCATAGCATTTGTATGCCAAGAATTCACCTACATATACATGCAAAAGAAATCTACAGATAAGAAATTTGCATTAGAAAATGCTGGACATCAAAGATCCAGAAGTGCTGTAATAGGTAAAGAGGGATTAGTAGATCAAATTTACATCCACTTTCAACCACAAAAAGCTTGCTTAACATATTTTACCAGGTGGTTGGGAGGGGAAAGAATTAGTGAGGCAACCATATTCATTTTGAAACACTTTTGTTTTATTCCTAAACGTAGTTTTTTTTTACAGCCAACAAGACAGATACCAGCAACTGAGAAATGACTGACAGTACAAAATTAGGTCTTTTGTCATGCTTTGCACACTTTTGTCAGCTGTTGTTCGCTACTTTATTTCATGTGTAGTCTGCTAATTGTCTTCCTGCTCATTTGAGCAATATAAAAAAAGAGGGTATAAAAATACAAAAATGACAGTATTTTCTCAGGCAGCAAGTACAGGCTGACAAAATAAAACAAAGTGTTGTTTAATACTGTCATAATTAGCCTGCAAAAAAAACCCTAAACCCCACTGTGAATTGGTGCCAGGAATAAATGGCATGATTTATTGCAGGTTTTTCTCCTGTAGGCCATTTACCATTTGGTTGATCAGAAGCCATATGGTTTATTAGACTAGCACAATTCTCGTTAATAAAATGGAAGGAGAACAACATTTTTCAAAAGGTTGGGTGATGTATGTTTGCAAATATCAAAAATAGCTGGACTATAAATCTGTATCAACTGTTCAGCAACTTTTATCCTTAAGAAGTAAGGTTTTTTGTTTCTAAAGAGAATTTAGGCAGGAATGGGGGGGAAGAATTATTATCTTGTCCAAGAAGTAAAGAAGAGAAAGAAATGGCATGTGATAACAGCAGTGAGAATTGTGTATGCACAAAATTGGAAAAATGAAAATATACCTACAGAGGAAAATGTAATAAAGAAAATATA
Organism: Hydrophis major; assembly: GCA_033807585.1. NCBI lineage: Eukaryota > Metazoa > Chordata > Lepidosauria > Squamata > Elapidae > Hydrophis > Hydrophis major. The sequence continues at coordinate 69,331,341 of CM066331.1, read as the reverse complement.
AGAATGTGCTGAAAAGGATAGATTAAGTCTGAAGATTAAGTATAAGGAGGAAACAGAATACTTTTAATTTGGGAATTATTTTATCAATCGTTAGAAAATAGAAGCAGAAGTTAGAAATTTAAAATTAAGAATGATATGTAAATAAAAATGAAGTAAGTGTGTAATTAAATAATGAATGTTGAATAAATAGGATAAGGAAATATTATGATTATTAGACATGAAGAATAATGGTGATCAATGTGATGTTTATAAGGTTTGATATTAACTAATTATATGATAAAACTGAACAGTGTTTAATTAAATAATGGAAATTGTTTAATAAGGATAAGCAAAGATTATGGTGAATAGATTTAGAGAATAATGGTTATAATTAATGTGTGTATAAGGTTTGTTATTTGTATTTAAAAGAAATTGTACCCAGACAGTACACTGTCATTGTGGATATGGAAATTTTATATATAACAAAGGAAATTGCATAATAAAAAATAATTTTAAAAAAGAAGAAGAGAAAGAAATGGAGGAATTCTATAATCACCTATATCTGGTTAATAGATGTATCTCTCAATCAACAAAAAGAAGAAAAAATGCTTTCTGCTGAAGATGTACAAGTGGACAATCGAACTATTAATTGGTTGTAACAACTACTCTATAATGGCAATGTATAATATTTGGCATAACTTGACCAGAAAAAAGGACAAAGGTGTTAAATACTATGCACTGCTTCATAAAAACTTCTCAAACATATTATCAAACACTCAGTAGAAAATGCAGCTTCACACTACAGCTACTTAATTGACATTGGATGCACAAAAGATACCTCCTTTCAATGTTTCTTAAGTTTCCTTGACAGTACAGTAAACAGACATCATATTACAATTGTTACATAGTAGATGTTTCCTATGTTCCAACATGAGACAACAATAATCAAGCTTAAAACTGCAGTTGGCTGTTTTAACTCATGTAAGAAATAGATAGCAACTTTTATTCTTTTGTAAGACAGCTAAATTTTTCTGCTGCATTTTCTAAAGCAAGGAAAGGAAAAAGAAAACAACAGCAACAACAAACCGATTTTAAAAAAATATTGTACAAAGGATATAGTGTTCTTTCATTGGGAGGGAGGTACACTCCATAGGTTATCTTTGGATGCAAAAAAAAAGTGCAGCTGTGCAGTTTTGAGGAGTCTCACATTCTTTTAAACAGGTCTGGTGATCAATATGGTCAGGAATTATGACAGTTTTATCTTACAATAAAGCAAAGGGCACAAGCCCTCTGATTTTGCTAATCACCTGATCTCATTAACAGCAATGGAAAATCATTGTTGATTTTGAGCAAGTCCAATAAGAAGAAAGGTCATTGCTTTAAGTCCATAATAGAGCAAAGTGGAGGGAAGGGGAACTACCTGTTCAATGTCTTTCTCCAAATCTCTAGTTTAATGTAAAGATGATTTGCAAGCAGGCTCCCTAGGATAACATCATATTGTGTTTTTACATAAATATCACACCTTTTCATAATGTAATGCAGAGAGTTTACTTCTTCATTTGATGACATATATATATGTGAACGTATAAATCAACCATTACAAAACAATCTTATTTGCTGAAAAAGAAATTATATTCTATTACTTAATGTCTTATGTGTGCATTTAGGACTGCAAAAGGAAGAAGCAGACTCAATTTTATACAATCTTGTATGATGGTGGGGTTTGTTTTGTTCATCTGCCAATAGTTTGTTGGTGGGGAAAATCAGAACAAAGTGGACAGAGGCAGAGAGAGACAACTTGTTCTGAGAATTTAAAGGAATTTACCCAGAACCTTTGATAAATCTGGACTGCAGCCATCTCAACAACAGTGATCCTGTTTTACTTCATTCTGAAAAGTGGATTATTACTCATTTATATGCAATACACTAAGAAAACTGACTTTTTAAAAAAGTCGTACAGCATCACACATGCAGTACTGATATTCATTTGCATTTGTTTAGTTTATAATTTGTCATATATAGTATACATAACTTAGGCATTTTCCTACAGCATTATCATGTGTTTATGTGTGTTTCTGTATATAGTGTATGTGTATATGCATAGATACATTTATAAATAGAATAATATACATATATTACTGTAATTCTTAGATGTATCTTTGTCCGAATAGCAATGATCACATTTTTGACACATATTTTATGACTTCAAATAAAAACATTCAAATCAATTGAAATTAAATTGCAAGTATTTGACATAATTTTTCCCAATTATTTTAATTAAATTCCTGTTCTGTTACCTTAAAAGTTATCCTTCAAAAACAGATTCTTTGGAATGGGGAGGAGTTCTAGGAAAGTGTGTGCCCATATGATAAAAATCCTGCACAACCTGGGATACATTGTATTCACTGCAACTGACCAACAATGTTTAGCGATTTAAAAAGACTTAATAGCAAAAATTAATACTAAACAAAGGCTAGGTAAATATTTCAGCATTAGAATTGTAGCCTCATATATTGTGCAGGTGTCTTGTAGATTTTGTTTTGTTTAGAGGCTGCCTGATTCCAAATGACTCAAGTGGGAAACTTCCATTTGAAAATCAAGCAACAACTAATCACTGAGAAACAGCATAAAAAAATCCAAGCAACAACAGGTAGTCCTCAACTTACAGCCACAATTGAGCCCAACATTTCTGTTGCTAAGTGAAATGTTTAAGTGAGTTCTGCCCCATTTTACAATCTTTCTTCTCACAGTTGTTAAATGAATTGTGCCAGTTGTTAAGTTAGTAATACAAGTTGTTAAGTGAATCTGGCTTCCCCATTGATTTTGCTTCTTGGAAAGCCACAAGTGGTGATCACGTGACCCTGGGACACTGCAACTGTCATAAAGATGAGCCAGTAGAGTCAAGCATCTGAATTTTGATCACATAACCATGAGGATGCTGCAACAGTCATAATTTTGATCACGTGACCATGAGCATGCTGCAATGGTCATAATTGTGAAAAACAATCATAAGTCACTTTTTTTCAGTGCCCTTGTAACTTTGAACAGTCACTAAATGAATTGTTGTAAGTCATGGACTACCTGTACCAATCATCTGAAGGGATTTCCTGATCTAGGAATAGGTACAACTAGCACACTAGATAAATATGTGTGAAAGGCCTCTTGACTATGGCTGCTTCCTGTTCTTCCAGAAAGGGCTATTACATCTGGTAAGTTCCTCAGGATGCATATCAGTCTCATCCAACACTTTAAATGGAAAGTCCCCAGAAGCATAAGCAGTTATATCTGAGTTGTTATTTCTGACCCAGACCCGCATAAGATTCACAATATTTCTACTTTTCCTAGAAATCAAAAGGGAGATTGGTAGCCAAAGTCTGATGCTTTTTCTTTCCTCCTTCAAATATCTCCAGTGTCTTTGGCTTTTCTGGCTTTAACTCACTTTTAAAAACAACCTCAAAATCATACCCAGCAGACAGTGAGAAAAAGTGTATAAGCCCTTCCACTCTGTGTCATTGCCCCATCCAGTGCTTTCACCATTCAATTTGGTGGCACTCTCTCTGTCTACCCCACACATGTCTTCTCTTTCCTATCTCCCCTTGGAAGCAGGAAGAATCACGGCAAAGGACAACATCTTTTAATAAAACTTACAGGAGGAGTGGCTGCTGGGAAAACTTTTCCTCCCTTCGGACACAACATCTGAATTACCCGTGCAGTGCATTTCAGAGTTCATTATTCCATCCGGAAAGCAGCGGTAAAAGAAATCAGGACGCGGCCTGCAAGAAACCCCGGGGACATTTGGTATGGAAGAGTAGTCATCAGTAAAGCTTCCAAGTGATCATTATACGAAGTTGACTATTTCTGCTGGAGAAGCTCTTTTTTGTCCCCGCTTTCCATGGATCAACAAAGAGCTGAGGGAAATTAATTAGTTATTTTCATCCAAAGCATTGTGACCATGAAAGCAGTTAAGAATTCTAACTGCCTAGAGTTAAACCAAGAGGCTTATATGAAAAGGCCATTTTCAAAACTTAATTGGCTTTTTCAATCTTGTGGAAAAGACCACACGAGGCACTTTTAAAAGATGAAGAAAACAGAGGATTCATATTGGTATCATGCAATGAACTGATTTCAACTGAGCTGGGTTTATGGGAGAAGGCAATTAAAATTAATTCCTTTTACATTTTCCCATAAAAGATTTCATTTCTACAAGTAAAGCAAAGGGGAAGTTGCTTTAACCAAACACCTCTGTGGAATTTCCTGTTCTGCTCCTACATAGGGGGGGGGGGGTAATCCTGAGTATTTTTTTTTCCCATTGCAAAACTCATTAAGGTATTGTAGACAGGTGCTAGATTGTGTACCTGGATGCTCCAAAGTGATCTAATCTAAAGTGATCTAATCTAATCTGAAGCACTACATAATATTTTCTACATGTCTACAATCTACAAAGCATTAATTTTACCAGTTGCCCCATTAGTTTCTCCACCTTTACAAGAACATGTACTATAACAGTAGCAATAATGATGAAAAGCAACCCGATGTCTTTCAGGAGTTGGGTATTCTCCAAAGCAAGATTCTTGCTTGTCATTTTCATCCAGGTTCATTATGGCTACCTATATTGAATAATTACTCAGGACTTACCTTCCCACTATTAATTTAATAGTGTTTGTGCAGAGTCCATTTAAAGCAAGAGCCAAGGACACAGCTAAAAGCAAACAAAAAAAAAAACATATAAAACTACAAGATATGCTTTAAATTGCAATCAGAACTCAGAAATAGGCTGTTATAAGGTTTTCAGAAAATGTCACTGATAATTTGATAAAATATGAAACGTTTCCATTTTTTTCCTGTGATCTTTTGGCATAGTGAATTCTTATCTCATGCCTTGGGAACCCACAAATTTCACCTTCAGAATAAAGATGGTTTCATATTTGATCCCATTGCATCAACATCCAATCAATAAACCATTCCTTCCTGCTCAATTTACTGCCAATGAGAAGGGTTGTATAAATAGCTAGTTGATATACTCTACTCCATATCAACTAAAACAAGTTTTTCCTCCTTTACAATGGAGCTACCAAGATTTGCAGTCTTGCAATGTGTTTATTATCTTTTGGAGGGGAGGGGATGCTTTTTAGCTGTTTATCTATTTTTTTAATTGACTTTTTTGTGCACTGTGTGCCTTCTAGTGAATGCTAACTCCTGGAAACTTCCTGGACCATCTGGATTCTGCAGTTTTCTCAGCAACACTTTTTGGAAGTGGCTTGCTGTTTCTTAGGCTGAGAGCAAGTGTGACAAACACTAGGAAATACTAAATCACTCAATAATTGCTTCAGATATTTCCAGAGACACAAGAAAACTAAAGTACTTTCATCAATTGTTTTTTAAGAACATCATAAAATTTGTTGGAAATCCAAATAACCATATTTACCTGAAAAGAAGATGGTAATTTCTCTTCTCAAAAAATAATTACCTTTGAAATGAGAAACTTGAGTTTTAATCATTAAATAGAGGCAGATACTGTTGAAAGCAGGCGGATACATCAAAAGTGGAAGCCTGTAGCCATAATAACAAGCTAGTGACTGTAAGACTTTTCCTTCTGCCAAAGTGAGACTTGGAACTTAAAAAAAATGAATGTTTTGAGCCCACTGATTGAAAGGACTTTGTGCAGTCTGCTCAGTCAGTAAGGACAAAGCAATAGCTTCTTCCTTCTTTTGTCTTATTGTAGACACACACTTTTTAGAGTAGAGATTAATAAGAGACACTGAATTCTCCTAATCTGTTATAAGATTTCATAATGATAAATAGGTCAGACATTCAAAGTTTTCTTGCTAGAAAAAAGGTTCCTGAACTCAGAAGGCTTACTTAAATATTACTATCTTTTTTCTTCCCTGTATCTTTTTTTTCTCCTTTCCTTCTATCTAGTTAATAGATGACTCAATTTATTTTTTTCCAAAGGGAGAAAAAGCCTTTTGTTGATTTGTATAGAACATATTGTTTGCGTATTCCTCTTTCAATACAGTATAACAAGTTTAGAAAAATCAATGCAAAAAAGAAGACCCAGAGAAGTGTAAAAATGAGGGGAGGAGAACTGAAGGCCATAGGAGATGATGATGATGTTGATAATAATATTTTCCAGTGATTTACCAGTACAGATACCAAAGTTTTGAAAGGAAGTTTTTTTAATCACTCAACATTTCTTTCTGGAAAAATTTTTTCCATCATTTAAAACAGAATTTAATATTATTCTTTGCATACCTAGCAAAGCTTCTTTAATTTCAGTCTTGTCTGTGCGTCGGATTATTTTCACCACAAAAATGACAGCCAGGGGTGTCAGGAATGAAATGGCCTATGACAGACACAACATATTAATTGTTACTGTTGTGTCTCTCCATCAAAAATAGTAATTTCCAGTTTGCTTCATTTAGATGGGCTGATCATCTATTATTACTGATAACAAAGCTGCACAAATCCGAGAACAAAATAATAATAATTAATTACTGTTATTATGAAAGGAGAGACTAAATTCCGAATCCTCACTGATATAAACAAATTAGAGCTGTAAACTTAACAATGATCAGCTTTCAAAATAAAAACCAAACTTTGAAAAGGAAGCAATACATTACAAAACATCAGTTCAAAGATTTTCCAGAAATACTCATAGTTTTAGTATATCCTATACATTTTGTACATGAAACATGTGCATACTGAATATTCTGATTTTTAATAATTGAACTATTCTTTCCAATCCATTTTCTCCCCATAAAGGTTTATTTTCCAGAAAATATATTTGACAATTCAGCCCCTTTTGATTTTAAAAAGAATTCTACGGACCTTGTGGAACTGCACCTCATTTTCCCCTCCTCTATTTTTAAGACTGCTACCCTAAACAAGTCTCTGATTGCTCCTTTAAAATTCACAAAAAATGATCTAGGATACCCCCATAGATGCGCTAAAATACACAGTTGCTCATCTTATCTGAGAGAAATATACCAGAACTTCAATGGTCCAAGTTCTACTGGATTCATGATGTGGTTGCATGTATAGTTCCCTGCTATTTGGCATGACAGCTCACCCAGGCTTCACATTCAAAAAACCCCAGGAGTCAAATCTAGAAAGCTTCTAAAATAGGCAAGCAAGGAAGCAAGTATAACGTTATGCTGGCATGAATGATTTTATGAAGAAAACTACAGCTTTTCTATCTATACTTCATACAAATGCTTCCATTTATTTAAGAATCTTCACATTGCCACCACCCTATTTTTTTTTTCTTTTCTCTTCTTATAATCCCTTGCATGAGGTGTAGTCTGGGCAATTGAATGGAGCTTGAGTGTTTACTGACCAGATGTCCTTCCTGATGTCTATGTGGAATTCACAGCAAACACACAGAGAGAAAAATATCTGCTGCTACCTAGGATTGCACTCATAGCCTCCTGATTGTGAGGTGAGAGCTTCATCTCTAGGCCACCACGAAATTCTGCCACTACCAGAAATGATCACTGCAAAAGTTGATCATGTACTAATATACACCCAACAGTCATAACATAGAGTATTAGGAATGATATTATTATGTGAAGAACCTTCTTTAAATCTGCACATAATGACATATTTTCTTTTCAATTTTTGATTTCATTTTTTTATTTTCATTTGTTTAGTGCCATTCCATTTTCACAATCATTTCTCCAAACCCCGATAATTTTGTATGCACTTATTTTCTTGCATATTTACCCGAATAAACTGTACTGTATATCAATATATCAAAATAAGGGAATATATCATTTTCCATTGTTGCTTTCTTTGCTTTAGTGTATAGGTTTGGGGTATGCAAGCAGAGGAAATTTATATAAATTTCAAGCTAGATTTCTCTTCCACATCTAAGAATAAATAATGCTACAAAGTATGATTAAGATGAGAACATTTCTAGTTGTCTGGAATGATAGTGTTTGTACATATTATCAAATTGTATTGAGAAAATATTTCAATAAATAGGATTAGGATAAAAATAAATAAATGAATCCATGGAGATGGGACAACAGACTGTGATCCAAGCAGACAAGCACTATCCCTGTCAAGGGCTGAGAGAATTTCAGTTTCTTATTAAAGTCCACAGAACATATTAAAAAGCTATTCTTGAAATATAAGGGTTATCAGATTTAATGCGGCATGAAGACATACATCTGACTCAGAATCCTGTAGCCCCACACACATACTTATGTTTGAATCCTCCACAAGAAACATAGGTTTCCAGTCACAAAGTTCACTTCATAAACAGAACATCATGAAAATGTTTACCAGAAAATGAAAACATTGAACGAATCCATATCGTAAATTGTTCTTTTATTTTATTTTATTTATTTATTTTGATTTGTCAATCACTTACAAGATAATAGGTATAAGTATATACGTAGTTATGAATACATGAAATGGGTACATATAAGAAAAATAAAAGAAACAATAGGACAGGGATGGTAGGCACTTTGGTGCACTTATGCATGCGCTCTACAGACCTCTTAGGAAAGGGGTAAGGTCAATAGTAGACAGTCTAAGGTTAAAGTTTTTGGGGTTTGGAGAAACCACAGAGTCAGGTAGAGTGTTCCAGACATTGACCACTCTGTTGTTGAAGTCATATTTCCTGCAATCAAGTTTGGTGCGGTTAACCTTGAGTTTGCATCTATTGTGTGCTTGTGTTGTTATGTTGAAGCTGAAGTATTAATTGGCAGGTAAGTCATTGCAATGTATGATTTTATATACCATACTTAGATCAGACCAAAGATGGCGTAATTCAAGGTTTTCTAGGTCTAGAATTTCAAGTCTGGTGTATTCTACAATGAGTAGAGGAGTGGAGAACTCTTCCTGTGAAATATTTCTGGACTTTCTCAACTGTGCTAATATCAGATACGTAATGTGGGTTCCAGACTGATGAGCTGTATTCGAGTATTGGTCTAGCAAATGTTTTGTATGCTATAGTTAGTAGTGTAATATTACCAGAGAAAAAGCTACGTAGGATTAGGTTAACAACTCTTAATGCCTTTTTGGCTATGTAGTTACAGTGGGCTCTAGCACTTAGGTCATTAGAGATAAGTATTCCAAGGTTCTTTACAGAGTTTGGATCATCAAGGTCTTGACTATTCAGCTTGTATTTTATTTTCTGCTTTTTTTGCCAATATGTAAGACAGAACATTTATTTGTTGAGATTTGAAGTTGCCATTTGTTTGACCATTCTGATACATAGTCACGGTCTTTTTGACGGGTAGCAGTATTGCCTGTGGTGTTGAATAGCTTTACATCATCAGCGAAGAGAATGCAGTTGCTCTTAACATGATCACAGAGGTAATTTATGTAGAGTATGAAGAGAGTTGGTCCTAAAACACTGCCTTGGGGGACACCACTATTGACAGATACAGAATTTGATAGGACACTCCCAATTTTGACCATTTGTTGTCTGTTTGACAGGAATACTTCTATCCAGTTATGCAGGTGTCCAGAGATACCGTAAGATTTTAGTTTTAGTATTAGTTTGTATTGTACCACTGAATCAAAGGCTTTACAGAAGTCTATGTAGACTGTGTCTATTGTTTTGCCCTGATCGAGTAGTGTAGTCCATATGTTTTTGCAGTGTAAGAGTTGCAGATTACAGGATAGTTTTTTTCTGAAACCAAATTGTTTATTGGAGAGTAGGTCATTTCTTTCTAAGTGGAGGATAATGGATTGGTTAATAATTGATTCCATGACTTTACAAGTGACGCAGCATAAGGAGATTGGTCTGTAATTTTCAACTAGGCTGGGGTCTCCCCTTTTGAAGATGGTGATGACCATGGCTTGTGACCATAGTTTTGGCAAGGAACTGGTCCTGAAAGATTTTTCAAAGATTATGCTGAGAGTTCTGCTGTGGAGTGGAAAGCTTTTTTAAGAAGTAAGAACATATTCTGTCCAGTCCAACAGATAGAGATGGTTTTAGATTGCGTAGTGCTTTTTCAATATTATCTTCTGTAAAATTGATATGTGTTAGCTCATTGTAGTTTTCTGTGGTTCAAGCTAGGAAATACTGGGCATGATCCATTGCTATTTATAAATACTGAGCCAAAGAATGTTTTAAAGATGTTGGTTTTAATGGTGTCGTCATTAGGTCCTATCAGGGGTGGGATGGACCTTGAGTCTTTTAATTTGTTGTTTACAAAATTGTAAAAAGCACAGGTGGAATTGGTGCATAGAAGGTTTTCCTCTTGTTTAATGTGATATATGGTGCATTCAGTCTTTATCTGGTAGAATAATTTTTTGTCTCGGCTTTTGAAGTTGGCAATGTGACCAGATTTGTTTTTCCGCCAGAGTGATCTCTTTTTGGATTGAAGTTTCCTTATTGTTATGGGTAATCTGGGTTTTTTTTGTTTTGGGAGTTGTTGGTACATATAGTTTGATGACTTTTTTGACTTCAAGTAAAAATATGTTGTAATGGTCTTCAACAGTATTGCATCCAGTGAATAGAGATTGCCAATCAAGGGATGAGAGATAATTTTCTATAAGATCATAGTTGCCTTTTTTGAAGTTATAATTGGAGATTAGGTCATTGTGATAATTTTTGTGTGGGCATTTGTTGACACAAAAGTCAATCATATTATGGTCACTGTTGGAAAAGGGTTCTTTAGTTTGTATTCCATAAATTAAATTCAAACTATTGCAGAAGATGAGATTGAGGCAGTTGTTAAGTCTAGTATTGTTGGTTACCATTGTTCCAGTCCCAGATTTGTAACAGCATTGTAGAAGATTGCATGTATGGGTTTAGCTGTACATTCATTTAGGGTCCAGTTAATAAGAGGTAGATTGAAATCACCAAGAAAAATAAAAGTGTGTGGGTAGGATGCTGCCCACGTTAGTAGTGAATTTATCTAGTTCACATGTTCAATGTCATAATCAGGTGCTTTGTAACATAGTAAGAATTGAAAAGTGATATTTAAGGATAGTTCACAGAAGATGGTCTCAGGAAGAGAAAGCCCCTGAGTAACTTGGATGTTTTTTAGATGTAAAGACTTTTTTTCGAAAACAGCAACACCACCTCCTCTACGAATTTCACGATCTGATCAATAAACATGATAGTCTCTTACTGTGGTAATAGAGTCAGGGAGAGATGTGTTGAGCCATGTTGCACAGACAAATATTTCGAATTTAGCCATATTTAATAAGAGGAGAAATTCAGGTATTTTATTCACAAGGCTTCTTGCATTGAATAGATTGCATTTAAGGCCAGCAGTAGTTGGAATTGAGGTAGTTAGGGGCATGCATGCGTACTCTTGGGTGATGGTGGATTGGTTGTGGTAGGGTTGTGGATTGGTTGAGGTAAGGTTAAAGCTGAGTTGCGGGTTGTGTGACTTACTTTTGATACTGTCAGCTACTGACTACTGCTGGTAGTCAATGTACAGCTCCTTCTCTCCATTGTCTAGACGCTTTTTGAATTCAGTGCGGAGTACACAGGAGCGGGCACATTGCTGTATGGTTAGGTCAGGGTGAGAAAGAAGGTTATTATGGTTGGGTGTTGCTTTTGGCAAGTGAATTTATAGTATAAATGAATTTACATTTGCTTGATTCATTTTTGCAAATGACCCTGCAGAAGTGTGGAGCCATAGAGCCGTCTCTGTTTTTGAGTTCTCGGCCAATGTGGGAAATGTCAAGTATTTCATCAGGGGAGATGGTTGATGCTTGATAATCACTGGTGATGTTTCGGACAGTTGTAATGTCATCATTATCATTGATGTCCTCTAGACCAAATAAGATGGCATTTGGATGTTTCCGTTCATGCTTAACAGCTTCTCTGATGAGGACTGGGATATCATTATTTGTCTGATTTATGTTTTTTTGTGGATTGGGTTGTGGTTATTGGGTAGAGATGTGGTTTGTAGCTATTGGATGTTCAGGTTTTTGCATTGTGTCTTTTTTTTCAGGGTTGGATAATCTTTTTTTTAAAGCGTCCCGGGATGCTACTATGGTGTCAAGGGATGTTATTTGTGTTTCTATGGTATCAACTCTTTCAAACAGATCCAGTTTGGGTCTGCATGATTTGCAGAGATATGGAAACTCATTGGATGATTCTAAGTATTGAATCATATGCTCGGGTAATCCCAAGCAGTCATGATGAGTGTATTTGTTACATAGAGAACATTTGATGGAATTTTCATTATTCTTTAGAGTTTTGTAGTATTTAAGACATGTTCAGGAGTCTTGTGGTTCATTGGTGGGGATTACGTTCTCTTTAGGTTGTGGTTTTGCATTGGATTTATTTCTTGGCACGGTAGGTTTGTAAAGATGGTACATTGATTAAATTACTTAATGAAACAATTCATATTTAATCAATATAGCCAATATCACACCAATCAATCAATTGCAATAATCTCTCTAGTCAAATAATTTTGCTAAGCAACAAACAGCCTAATCAATTAATTACACTAATCATTAATCACATTGTTCAATTAAATTCACTAAATCACTAATTTTACTAATCAATTAAATTGCATAAATCTTGATCTTTTAAACTAATCAGTAATCACATCATTTGCACTTAACACTCTAATCACACTAATCAAATAAAACAATAAATCAATTAAACCATTAATAAATTATTTTGTACAAATTGATTATCTAATCATTGATATAGGTAATGAGGTAGAAAAGTTGCAAGTTTTGAGGTAATGAATTAATCAGTGTTTGATTAAGTAATGAGGTAGTATTGAGAGTCTGCAAGGAAAGGGTTAATTGTTTTACTAGCAGCTGTTATTTACTGGGTGGGAGGAATTTATTGCTCTGATGGCTGCTGCTATTACTCTGTAAACAATAGGCTGTAACAGGATGTTCAAAAGCACGCTGCATTATTGAAATAGAGCAAAACTCGCTGAATTAAAACACTTTAACTACAATCAATATGTCTCTGAATAAGATTGTTTTCCAATAGTTTCCCAAAGTTCTTCAAGTTGAGTAGTAGTAAAAATACAGTCCAGAAATTTGGGTTAACCAATCCAATCTGTCCTTTTACTTCTGTTACTTCTAGCTGCAATATTTATTTTTACTAAATCTGACAGTCATTCCCGATCGTTAATCGCAGCTAATTTCCTCCTTTGAGTCCCACTTTCCAAGGAAAATTCCACTGCAGAAATTGGAATGATTCTTATCAAGAAAAGCACAGTTACAAGATCTTTCCTTTCTTTTTCACTTCCGTCTCAGCTGCCTTCCTGGCTTCAATTCAGCCATGCTGGCGGGGTTTTCTTCAGGTCAGTCAAGGAGACTCTACTCTCCTCGCAACCACTGAAGCATCCCTCTGCCTTTACCACCTGTCCAGGGTGACTTTCAGCTCCTAAGAGCCTCAGGGCTTGAAGAAATCGGCAGGACTTCACGGAGCTGCCGCTTGTCCGCACCGCTTCGTTCATTCTTGAAATATAAGGGTTATCAGATTTAATGCAGCATGAAGACATACAACTGACTCAGAATCCTATAGCCCCACACACATACTTATGTGTTTGAATCCTCCACAAGAAACATAGGTTTCCAGTCACAAAGTTCACTTCATAAACAGAACATCATGAAAATGTTTACCAGAAAATGAAAACATTGAACGAATCCATATCATAAATTGTTATATACTAAGGCTTGGCACAAAGTCTTCTTGTTCATATTGTCCTGGACAGATTTTCTGTCTTAGTGAGGCATTTATAACAAACCAAAATGCAAAATAGTTTTGCAAAACAATCATACGCTGTGTTTTTTACCAAGGGTTTGTGCTCATTTTATTTTATTTTTAATTAAGGTATTATGGTTTCCAGTTAAACTGTTTGCTTGAATTGGCTCTATTTCTACTCCAGTTTACAACAGCAACCAAGTGACAGACTCATTTACAATCAAAAGGTCAGGTAAAATGGAAACACATGGGGTTTTGTGTGCCATGAAATATGCCGTTCTTCACAGATTCTCCCGCAAGCTTCATAAGCTTCATTAGTGCTGGAATACTGACACCATTCATCATTTCAATTTGCTTGTGCTGCTTTCAAAGAAAGGACTGTCTCAGAGTTGCATCAGGATCAAGCTATGAATTGCATAGCCAACTTCAAAAGGTCAGTTAGGTTTAATCTGGCTGAACAATACTTATGTTGCAAAGGGGGGGAACGGGGTACATGGCTTTCCTTTCTTTGGAAAGTCTTCCCTTTTGGTCTACTAGACATGAACAACGTTATCATTCTGGAGTAACTATGTGCAACTTCAGTATTATGCTTCATCTTATTCTGGATGTCTACACATAATGTGAAACACAATGACCCACACAGATAGAGAAGTACAGACAGATACTGTGTCCACATGTGTCAATCTGAGTCAGTTTTAAAATGTTTCTGTGTACAGTATATCCAATACACCTGTGAATCAATCAATTAATGAATATCAGTGTTTCCTAAATGAATCATATTTATTATGTTCTGCTCAGTGGGAAAGGAAGTAAAATATATTCCCACTTTGTATTTCCAGATACATTAATACTAGATTTATAGCCACCTCATATCATGCATTGTTAATCTTATAATTGCATTTTTTAAAATGATTTTTAAAACTCAGTCAAGAATCGAATCGAATTGAACAGAACCGAACAGAATAGAATAACAGAGCTGGAAGGGACCTTGGAGGTCTTCTAATCCAGTGTTTAGGCAAGAAACCCTACACCATTTCAGACCAATGGTTGTCCAATTTCTTATTAAAAACTTCCAGTGTTGGAGCATTAACAACTTCTAGAGACAAGTTGTTCCACTGATTAATTGTTCTAACTGTCAGGAAATTTCTCCTTAGTTCTAGGTTGCTTCTCTCCTTGATTAGTTTCCATCTCTTGCTTCTTGTCCTGCCTTCAGGTGCTTTGGAGAATAACTTGACTCCCTCTTCTTTGTGATAAACCCTAAGATATTAGAAGACTGTTATCATTTCACCCATTTCACCCATTTCATCAAATTATACATACCTATTCTAGCAACCATTCTTTATATGTTTTGGTCTCCAGTCCCCTAAACATCTTTTCTCATGCAATTTATTTACTCCTCATTTATTTATTTTTATTAATTTATTTTTATGTCAATTGCTTACAAGATAATAGGTATAAGTAAAAACATAGTTATGAATACATGGATACATATAAGAAAAATAAAGGAAACAATAGGACAGGGATGGTAGACACGTTGGTGCACTTATGCTCAACCAAATATACTCAACCAAATGCTAGATGGTGTACTAGATGTATGATTAGTTATCTAAATAAAGTTAGTCCTCAATTTATGACCACAATTGAGTGCACTAGATGCACTAGATGTATGACTAGGTATCAACAACAATTTATGTTTTTAAGTGATAAATATGTTCAGTGAGTTTTGTCCCATTTTATGACTTTTTTTGCCACATTCGTTCAGTGAGTCACTGCAGTTGTTAAATTAGTAACATGGTTGTTAAGTGAATCTGGGTTCCCCATTGATTTTGCTTGTCAGAAGGTTGCAAAAGGAGATCACATGACCCCAGGACATTGCAACTGTCATAAATGTGAGTCAGTTATCAAGCTGAATGTAAATCCACGGGAATGCTGCAATGGTCATAAATGTGAAAAATTATCATAAGTCATTTTTTATTGTCATTGTAACTTCAAAGGGTCGCTAAGGGAACTGTTGTAAGTCGAGAACTACCTGTATATAGTATTTATTTGCTCATTCATTTTTTTTTCTATTTTGCATGCAATTGTTCTGCTAGGAAGCAGTCTAGAGGAACTATCTAAGAAGACCTAATTTTGATCATTTTAATGGATTATAGGAAGAGCCCAGGGGTGGGATCCAACAGGGTTAACTACCAGTTCGCTGATTTACGAGGTTCAGTGATTTATGATGTGCTTCCCTGCATGCTGCGCGGGCGTGCCTGTAAATCATTATCAGCACGTTGCGTGGAGAGAAGATAGCTGAAGTTGAAAAATCAGGAAATAAAGGTCAGGTAAGAGCCCGGGTGGGTGGCTGGGCAAAAACATCAGCAGACATAGAATTGGTTCTATGTCTGCTGCTCTTCAGAGCTACCAGTTCTACAGAGATGGACAGAACCGGTAGAAACCCACCCCTGGAAGCGCCTCTCAACTGCATTTTCAGGGACATGCAAGTTTTCAACAGACCTGGAATTACATCTTTCAGTTTATAAAAGACGATAAAAAGAAAGCTAGATAGAGGACAGCCTGTCAGTTTGTTTTAAGGAACACTCGAAGGTTTAATTTTTACTGACCACAATTATCTTATTCAAAGTAATACCATTTGTTGCCATTTCTCCTACAGTGAAGGAACAGAGACAGAAATCATTCAGGTTAATTCTTATAAATTGGATTAGTTTGAATTTCTAAAATATAAAATTATTCCTGGGCACCAGTATTTGCCTCTTCATAAAAATGTAAAACTCTATGTATCAGGGTAATTTTGCATGACATAATATTCGTAGGGAATGTTATTTATACACACTAGTTAAATTGTACAAAAATGTTTACCATACGAAAAATGTACTAAAAATGTATATGAACTTTCAGAAGTATTTTCTTTATTGTTTGTTTATCTTTTTATATTTCTTGCAAATACTCCAAAATTTGCAAAAAATTCATGGTAAATATAATAGAACTATTAAAAAAGTAAAGCAAAAGCAAGGCAAATTCTAAAACTGGACACTACTACTGTGAGTTATGATTTATTTATTTTTAGTTTATTTATTCATTTAATATTTTGAGTACCCAAAACACTCAAAAATTCTGGCTGGCTTACAATTAAATTAAAAATTAAACATTTAATTTGTTTAAAAAAAATTACAAAAGACAGAGGGACAGGGGAAGGGGGATCCAGGCTGAAATCAGGAACTCAAAATTATGTTGTAGAGCCTTTGTAAGTATAGCTAGAAAGTTTATATTGGCAGTATCAAAAACAGTGGCTGACATATTGTTAAAAAATTACTCTTCCAGAATAGAAAGAATAAAAGAAAGAATGGATAGAAAAACCATCTTTTAGTCACCTTTGCATCTTCATTAGATTTAAATTACATCTTCATTAGATATTTTCACAAATGGTCTAATGAACTTTCCCTCTTTTCTATGTCCTTGGAGATATTCTCTTCTTCAACAGCCGTTTTACTGCTGCTAATGTTGTCATTGTTATACTTTTGACAATAGATAGACATTCTGACAGTTCAACATGAGGGGAGAAACGATTCATTAAGTGCTGTAGTCAAAATACCACGCTTATGAAATTGTGCCCAAGATACTACCACCAACTGTATTAATGTAACAAAGTAGAGAGGGGGCACTGTCTTTGAACACAACATACAACAAATGCTTGTGTGTACAATTATTTGTCCTAAAATTGAGAACGTCTTGTACTCTCACCCAGTTGCCTCTTGAAAAGACACTGAGTCTTGCAAATCCTCCCAAAAAGGCATTTCAGAATTGTTCTTCCTTTGCTGTAGAAAAATTCACTGACAAATCACATTTAATAGTCATGCTGAAAATTCTGTCTTTCCTTAGATATGCTTCAGCTTTGACAGCATATTTTATGCCAGTCATAGTTTTTTCTACTGAACTGTGGCTATTTTATTTTTCTCCTTTAAAAAAAAAAATCAGTGGTTAACTAAACTACCTTGTTAGCAAATGAAAGAAAACTGAATTTTTCTCTGTTGAAATATGAATAATATGTAGATATCCTACAATATTTACCTTTCAATTAGTCACTTCTTTAAAAGCAATAATTTGTATTGGAATGGAACACTATTCTTCTCTAAAGTGAGTGAAAATCACAGGTTTTCAGTGTGTACTAAAAGATGAAGCATCAATAACTATTTTGTATAATTATAGGATATAGGCACCAAAACTGTGCAGATTTTCTTTCTTTCTTTCTTTCTTTCTTTCTTTCTTTCTTTCCTTTCTTTCTTTCCCACCCATCCCATCCATCCATCCAGCCAATTTCAAGGCATTTGTAGCATTATTTATGCCCCAGAAATGTAAGAAATATAAAAGGAACCACTTTAAATTAAATGATTTATGTATATCATTTTGCTGAGCACAAAAGTTTGCATATCTGTTCAAAGTATCTACTAAAACAATTAGGCATTCCATATAGACCACCTGATACTAAACGTAGATAGGTCCTTATACTCCTTATGCAGCCAGCCTAACTATTGTGCCAAGGCAAGCATAATTGATTTTCCAGCATCATCATTTATCCTGAGTGACTGTAATAGTGTTTTGCTATCAGGTCCAAGAAAAGCCAGACAGCATCATGGCATGGATTCTGTGAAAAGCCCTCTGGCACAGTTTGCTATGAGATTTATACAAGCTGCCTTGTGAACTGAGAAAATAACCGAGATTTAGGCTATACCGATCATTAACTGCTGTGCAGGTGCCTTTCTACGCATGAGGAGGAAAAGATCAGTTATAACAGAAGTTTTTTTAAAAAGATGTTAGGTAGTAAGCAGTGGTGGTTTCTAAAACCTCAATTTGATTTAACCTCAGAATTCTTTATGAACCATGATACGGCCAGCAATTAATAAAAAGCGAACATAATTGTTGATAAGACTGCTTAACTAGCTGTCATCATCTTTCATACCATATGTAAACAAATTATTTTACAGTGTTGAATTTACTACACACTGTTAGGAATTGCATTAATGCATCTCCCTGCTTATCAATCTGTTATTTTAAAAACATACTTTTCCACTTTACATTTGCTAACAGCCATAAAATGAGTCTCAGTCATCATTGAATGATCTTTAAATTCTAGTACTTACAAACATGAGACGCGTAGGTATGTTGTCAGATTCTACCAGTGGATTTTTATACAGCCAGATCTCTTCTGGCTGAATAATTCTTTGGAATGGATCCAAAAACTCTGTAAAACTAAACAAACAATAAGGAAAAAAAGTTTTACCAGGTATTGGAATGAATTTCAAAACACTCAAAAAGCATTTCAAAAAGAGATGTTGTCCAAAGTTAAACCAAGGAAATTATCAATTTTGCCACATGTAATCAAATAGATATATAGAAGGGGTGATTTGTTTCCCTTGCTCTCTTTCTCTATGGAGTTATTACTTGGAACCCTGACATCACCTTCATATGAAGTTGCAACTGTGGCCTGCAATTGCAAGCTTCTTTTGATCTATCCCTGTACCAGTGGCATCCGTGGAGAGAGAAAAATGCATTTCAGTACAGTGACCTTCAAACACTGAAGCATTTTTCTGCCTTGTGTTCAAAGGCACAGTGTGCTCTTACTGAAGATAGCACTACTAGCTAAAGGAGCTCAAATGTAGAATTGCCAGCACACCTGTATTTAACAGTATGGAATGTAATTGAAGATTACCAGCATGGGGAAATACTGTCAATTTATTGTATTTTGTTTTTGCAAAGAGAAGCAGAAACATGTTTAGGTACAAATCTGGGTGAAGCATTCAGCTACCACTTGACAAGAAAGCACTAATTGGCTCTCAGTTCTCTATGCTCGATTACAGCCAGAAAGGGCAAACACTAATTGGCAGGCATTTTCCACAAACTCCAAACTTGTAAATAATATAAACATTTCTTGTGCCTGTAGTGTCCTGATATCCTAACAAAGCAAAAATAGGGGGATGATCCTCTATCGTTTGTGTTGCTTATTTCAATCAAGTAATTAACCAAGGAGCTTCTTTCTAGAAGCTAGGGAAGCCTGGTGTTGTGGTTTGCCAGCAGCAGGTGCCGACAGCTGAGGTCTTGAACAGAGAGGACTTGGATGAGTGGCCTGCATGTGATGCAGGGATTGGGTCAGGACTACCAGAGAGTGGAGTGCTGCCTTCAGAGTTTGTGGAGGCTGGCAGCAGTGATGCAGAAAACTCCAAGGAGCCTATGCCCAGCGCACGTGCACGCAGGGCTGCTCAAAGGAAAGAGCAGCTGCTGCAGCATGGGCGACTCGGGAGTAAAGCTGCAAGGTGATAGCCTCTCCCTTAAGGGATAAAAGCCAGTCCTCAGAGGTGGGATTCTTTGCAGGAAGCAAAGAAGTTCTTGAACTTCAAGCCTTGTGGAAGTTCGGATTATCCTGGTTTGTGTTTGGAGACTTTTGGTTTTGATTATTTCCTTGCAATTTAATCTAGTGTTCTTGGCAGCCTTGCACAAGCTTGGCAAGACTTGTTCTTATCTGGGATGATTAGTTTTTAATAGCATTTTACTGTGAATGAACAGAATTCAGAGAGAAGCATGAAAAAGATTTTGCTTTTATCTCTGGTTTTTGTTTGCTTTGAACCTGGGGCTTGGGTCAGAACACCTGAATGGGACACAACAGGCTTTAATTCAAATCTAGCAAGTTTGGGGTTTGGGAATCCCTGGTTCTGGGCACTAGCTATCTTTGCTTCCAGTCTAGGGTTAGACTGTCTCAGACATATTTGGACTCACAATTCCTCTTCAAGATGGTAGATTTAATTAGGCTACTGGGGGTTCGCAGGGGTTCTGAAGAGCCCCAACTAAGATTGTGTGCAATTTGGAGAACTCCCAAATCCCACTCCTGGCTGGTCCCACCCATCCTTCCCCTCCCAGGAGACCCCATGTGGCCTGTTTTAGGTGCAGGTAAGTGCAAGATACACATGGAGGTTCAGAGAGCCTCATAAGTTATTCCCATAAATTGCAAGCAATCTCTTCTCTCCACTCAGCATTGACCAAACTTGACAGTTTGACAAGCAGTGAGAATTTTTACATTAAAGACTAGCATCTTTAAAAATATATGTGCAATGTAATAAAGGCAAGTTAAGAGTATAGATATGAAAAATATCAATACAGCATCACCAGATTATGCTTCCAATGCTGTAATCAAGCCCTGACAACCTTAAACTTCCTATTAGACTTGTTAAAGAGATCTTTTCTTTGCTCTTTTAGTTTTGGTGCAGCAAAACATACCTCTGAGATCATCTTTTTCTCATCTATTAAGTACTCATAGGTTTTCAAAGACTGTAGCCTGGATTTCTTGCATTTTACATTCTATAAGCAATTCACACAATGCACGGAATGAATATAGGCCTGTGGTGAGCAGATATTTCATGCCATCTGAAGCTTCTTTAAAATTTAGTGTGCAATTATGACATTTCAAAATATATTAGTCACATTTAAAGACATCACAGTTGTTGTGAATGAATAATACCAATAAAGTTATCTTGAGTTTGAAGTCAAGTGCAAGGTTCTGGCCCTGCACTTCTGATTGGCTGTTAATGGCAGGATTGGATTGGTCCATTCAGGAGCATCTGATTGGCCATTAACAGGCCATTCCCATTGGTTAATGGAGCTAGTGCTCCGGGTTTGCTATTGGTTGAATAGTAAATAAGTTGCCTATATAAGGAAGGCTATAGTAGCCCTCCAGTTTGAGCTGTCACAATATGTAAATAAAGAGTTTGAAGTTCACTGTTTCTACCGGCTCATCTCCATCATTCGCACCCATGCTCCAGACTTAACACTGGCGACGAGGGTGGGATTGGATGACATCAGAGCCAACTAAGACAACTAAGCACGTGGCTGAAGCACACAATGGCGGAACCATGTCCGGCGGCGTAGTACCACCCGCTCCGTTCGATCCAGCTCAAGAGGACTGGGAGTCCTACATGGATCATTTTCAAATGTTTTTGGAAATGAATAATCTGAAGGATGCCACACCCGGGAAGAAACGGGTGGTATTCCTAACGCACTGCGGCCCAACAGTATTCAAAATGGCTAAGGCGGAACCAGTGTAAGTGAAGGCCATCGACTGGGACGTCCTCGAACCACTACTAAGAGCCCACTATGCACCAACCGTTCCAATGCTCGTAAGACGACACAAGTTCTATCAAAGAAACCAGCGGAAAGGAGAAAGCGTTGCCGATTTTGTTACAGACCTCCGGAACTTGGGAGGCCTTTGCAATTTTACCGACCTAGAAGAGGCCTTGAGAGACTGAGTAGTCCTCGGGCTAGATGCTCTAAACGTACAGAGCAAAATAATGGCAAAGGGCGACATCACCCTTAAAGACGCCATAGCTGAAGCTAGCGCAGTGAGTGTGACCAAGAAGTCGGCTGCCCAACTACGCCGAAATCGCGCTCCAGCACACCCACCGGCCGGCGAAGTTTCACCTGACGCAGAAGGGCAGCTGCAGACGGCCCACCATGAGGACCTTTCTTCGTCGTCAGACAGCGACGAAGAAGAGGTCCATCGCCTGCGGTCCAATCGGGTACGTTACCTGAAGTTCCAGCAACCGTGCGCTGGCTGCGGGGCCAACCATTACCGCTCCGACTGCAAATTCCATGACGCGCTCTGCCATGTGTGTGGGAAATGAGGCCACATCGGACGGGTCTGCAGAAGCCTCCTCGGACCCAGCCAGACCTCAAAAGGAACCAATCTCCGCCAATCGACAGGGAATTGCCCTATAAGGTGAGAACCAGTAAACCACTCCTACAGAAACCGACCCGTGAATCATCTAGCGAGACGGGAAGAGGCCCACCAAACACTCACTATTGGTCATGCCTCTTCACTAGACGCTAAGAAAATTTGGGTCAACATGCACATTGAAAATCGACCTTGCCAAATGGAAGTTCACTCGGGATCGTCTCTTTCAATGGTCTCATGGAAGACCCTCAAGCAACTCATCCCCACTATCCGGTGCCAAGACCTTCAATTCCAATGGCTCGTGTTAAAGGACTACCAGGGGAACCTAATTCCATTCGCAGGATCCAGTCGAGTCCGGGTTGCATTCAAGAACCGCACGGCGTACTTACCCCTGAGGGTGATTGATAAGGACTGGCCTAGTCTGTTAGGCCTGCAATGGTTCGCACCACTCGGCATTGAAGTGGCTGGCATTAACTGAATCGGCGGCAGTGACTGGGAGGAAGACCTCGCCCACGAATTCAGGGACGTCTTTGAGGAAAAGCTAGGCGAGTACAAGGGGACCCCGATATCCTTTAGCCTTAATCCAAAGATAGCTCTCATCCGCCTTAAGCCTCGTCGAGTTCCGTTTGCTCTAAAGCCAAAAATCGACGAGCAGCTTGATAAGTTGATTGCCCAGGGAGTGTTAAAGCCAACTGACCACTCCCCATGGGAAACACCAATTGTGACACCAATTAAGTCGGATGGCTCCATTAGAATTTGTGGGGACTACTGAGCCACCCTAAACCACGCCCTGCAACAGAACCCATATCCGGTGCCGGTGGTACAACATCTCCTCCATTCCCTGGGGGACGGAAAAGTCTTCGCTAAACTAGACTTAGCTCAGGCTTATCAGCAACTGCCGGTTGACAAAAAAACGGCACAGGCACAGACTATCGTAACACACCAAAGTGCCTTTAAGTGTATGCGGCTTCAATTCGGAGTCAGTGTGGCCCCGGGGATCTTTCAGAGCCTAATGGAGAGACTACTGCAGGGGATCAAGGGCGTTGTCCCCTATTTTGACAATGTGCTCATTGCTGCCCCCACTCAAAAAATCTTACGGGAGCATTTAAGACTGGTGTTACGAAAATTCCAGGAAGCAGGCTTGAAAGTCAAAAAAAATAAGTGCAAACTGTGTACAGATCGTGTTGAATTTTTAGGGTACTTAATTGACAGTCAGGGTATTCACCCTACCGATAGCAAATTGAGAGCAATAAAAAATGCTCCCAGACCCCAGAACAAGACCGACCTCCAGGCGTTCTTAGGCCTCATCAATTTTAAAATGTATTCTTGCTGCACAAGGCGACTGTCGCTGAACCTTTACATCGTCTATTGGATAAAAAATTGATTTGGGTATGGGGTCACAAAGAAGAGCAGGCGTTCCATAATGTGAAAAAACTACTGACTTCGGACCCCGTACTAATGCAGTACAATGAGACTTTGCCAATAAACATTACATGTGATGCATTGCCTTTTGGAGTGGGCGCCATTTTGAGCCATGTGTTACCTAATGGTAACGAAGCCCCTGTTGCTTACTTCTCAAAGACGCTCTCGAAAACTGAGCAAAATTACAGCCAGATCGATAAAGAAGCCCTGGCAATTGTATCAGCTGTTAAAAGATTTCATGAGTACGTGTACGGCCGGGTTTTCACCATTGTAACTGACCACAAACCATTGCTGGGGATCATCGCTGGGGACAAGCCAACTCCCTACATACTTTCTCCCAGAATGACCCGCTGGTCAGAATTCTTGGCTGCCTACAATTATCGGCTACAATATCGTCCTGGTAAAGCCATTCCCCACGCCAATGCGCTGAACCGTACACCGCTCCCTGAAACTATCAACGATCCTGCACCAACGATGACAGCGTTGCAGATCGAGACACTCCACACGCCGCCATTAACTGCCCGTGACATCACGAGAGAAACAAAACGCGACCCCATCTTAGCACGAGTCCTCACATGGGTGGAACGCGGATGGCCATTGGACCAAGTACCAGACGACTTCGCACCATTCAAAAGTCGTCAAACAGAGTTGTTCTCACAGAAGGGCTGTGTCATCTGGGGCAATAGAGTCGTTATCCCAGAACGACTCCAACAGACATTGCTAAGAAACTTGCACGATGGCCACCCTGGCATCGTGCGCATGAAGGGCCTTGCACGAAGCTACGCATGGTGGCCAGGCATCGACAGACAAATTGAGTCATGGGTTAAAACTTGCAGGAGATGCCAAGAAGTAAACAACTCTCCACCAAAGGCAACCCCAACTGAATGGGAGACGCTGCGGGGAACCTGGTCCCGCATCCATCTGGACTTTGCCGGGCCAACCAAAGGCCACACGTTTTTGCTAACTGTCGACGCCTACTCGAATTAGCTCGAGATTCACCGAATGAGCAACACAATCACTGACGCGGTCATCAAAAGACTGGAAAGACTGTTTGCAACCCACGGATTACCAGACTTTCTGGTATCCGACAACAGGCCCCAGTTTACCGCGCTGTCTTTTGAACAGTACCTGGCTGACCGCGGTATCCGACATGCGCTCACTTCACCTGATCATCCTGCTGCCAACGGTAGGGCTGAGCGCATGGTACAATTCGTCAAAAAGACTCTCCAAAAGATTGACTATGACAACATCGATGAGAAAATCAACCGGATCCTTTTCCTACTGCACATCATACCTCACAGCATCACCAACAAAACTCCCACCGAGCTGCTAATGGGACGAAAGCTCCGCTCCCACCTCGATCGGTTACACCCAGCCTACGAACCGGAAAAACCACTCGGATCCAGCGGCCGATGCTGTACTTTCCAGGTAGGTGATTTAGTATTTGCTAAAAACTTATTGGGCGATCCACTGTGGGTAGAAGCGACCGTAATCTGCATAACCGGCCCAAGATCATACCTCGTTCAGTGCCCTGACGACAGACTTTGGAAGCGCCACATAGATCAACTACGATCGCAGCTACCGTCGCGCACTTCCGAACTCCCTTATGACCAAACTGAGGGGGGGGAGATACAGAGGAAAGAGAATTGCAATTAGAGGGAAACCTTTTTGAAGAAACAATTAATGGGACTGAAACACAGGAACAGGAACCAGGGACCGGAGTGAGTTCACCTCAGGGAGTGGCCAGTGATATTGGTGACGACGGGAATGCGAATTTGGAACCAGAGGCACTCCTACCGATAAACAACGATCTACCTCAGCAGAAGTGCAGCCAACCGCCAGGCACTTTGCGAAAATCGAAAAGACTAACAAAACAGCCGTCCTACCTTAAGGACTATGTAACCGCGCCCCGTGGGCAGAAGCCAGGGGAAAGGGGTGTTGTGAATGAATAATACCAATAAAGTTTTCTTGAGCTTGAAGTCAAGTGCAGGGTTCTGGCCCTGCACTTTTGATTGGCTGTTAATGGCAGGATCGGATTGGTCCATTCAGGAGCATCTGACTGGCCATTAACAGGCCATTCCCATTGGTTAACGGAGCTAGCGCTCCAGGTTTGCTATTGGTTGAATAGTTAATAAGTTGCCTATATAAGGAAGGCTATAGCAGCCCTCCAGTTTGAGCTGTCACAATATGTAAATAAAGAGTTTGAAGTTCACTGTTTCTACCGTCTCGTCTCCATCATTCGCACCCATGCTCCAGACAACAACAGTTCTTTATTGTAGTGGCTACTTATATCTAAATCTAAATATATACCTATGTACATTAGATGACCAAGATTTTGTAAACCAGCTAAATCACACAATATTTCTTGGTTCTCATGTGAACTTTCTCAAGGCATTGGTAATTTTATATTTTAAGTTTTTATTCTCACATCAATGTCTGCTATGGAAAAAGGTTGATGACTCCTGTTTTATGTAGGTTGGTTAAATACTATCTCCTGAAAAATTGAAGGTTCAAGAATCAGAAGAATTTTGAGGAACGCCAAACAAGATGTTTTGCTTCCTATCCTGCAAAACTTCATCAGTTGTATTGGATACTATGGGAGATATATCCAATACAATTAATAGAGTTTCCAGGATAGGAAGAGAAAAATCATGTTTTTCCTCAAAAAGAAATCAGCCCAGCTGCATTTGCAAAATAAAACCCAATTTTGATACAACTGTGATGACTGAGAATCTTCATAGACATTTCTAGAATCAGACTATACCTGAAACCTTAGCAATATTTTCAGAATAGTTATTTTGGGAAACTGCTGAAAAACTCCTGAGTGAACTTAATATTTCGGAGTTCCCCAAACACTCCATTTCCTGAAAATGATATTTGAAACATATCTAGCACATACTTTGGTTCTTAGTAGTTTTGTTGTGCTATATCAGGATACACATATTTTCTTGTCTACTGCAAACATAATGAAATTAAAATTATTAAAGCAAGAAATATCCTTTAAAAAGCAGGTAAGCCATTCAGTGTCTCTCAAATACACAAAATACTTGCATTACTCAGATTTGGTTAATAGCAAGGCAGACACATATACTTTAATATAATATTACCTTGTCATATTTGTGCCAGACAGGACAATTTATATTGGTAGCATAGCATTGCCATTTTTAAAGATAACAAATAACAGTGAAAAACATTGTGCAGATCGGTTTTGGCGAAGATACAATGCCGATAGCAACCACACAGAAATGAACTGGATTGTTACTACACATCTATTTAAATTTTATATATATATTGAAATGTCTCTGGCTACAAACTTATACAAGCTTACTTGGAAGTGAACACTATTGGGCTCTGTAGAGCTTCCAATTTGGTCTGTTAGAGGCCAGTACCAATTTGATATCCTCTTGGTTGATGTCACTTTGCAACAATATAAGAAACATATTTCAAAGGTTACAGACTGCAGATTCAGAAAGAATCACTGTGCATTTGAAAGATTTCAGCAATCAAACAGAGCGTGCTATCAAACTATCCTGGAGGTATGCACTGAAATTAGCTGAAACCCACTCCTTAAATCAAATTAAGCCACTAAAGTCCAGCTTCATGTTGCCACATTTGTAAAAGTATTCCCAAATTGTTCAGAACCAAATCTGGCAATCACAATTCGTAATGTGTGAATCAGTAATCCAGAGAGCTTCAGAAAGAATAAAATTTATATAACAGATTCCCATCCAGTTTTAGCTTATGGAGAAAAAAATTGGGGGGGATGAGGAGGAGGGAGAGGAGATAATTATAATTAAGCAGAAACTCAACAGACTTTAGCTTTATGACACAAGCAAATGATAGCTAGAAGATAGATGGACAGGATCAAAGAGCTCATAAGAATATTATTGGAAGAGCTAATTATAGTTAATCATCAGGGTCCAGTTGAAATGCAGACCATCTGTCCATAGTAAAGATGAGACTCAACTTGAAGGCATCTACTGGTAGATAACAGTTCCTTGAGAGATCTGAAAAGTACGTTAAACTGTTCTTTACTTTAATAATAAAAACAGACATTTTCCTTTAAATAAATAGACATTGAAAAGAACCTATCTCCAGGATATGACATGTATTTTTATCAAATTCAGCATATCTCACCTTTCAAAGCGTGCCTGCAAATATCCCTGCATCCTATTAATGACATCTTGAATTTGTAATTTCCATCAATTAAGTAAATATTGGTGATCCCTGTTGATGTTTTGAGTCAGAGGTACAGTAAGCAGTCTGAGTCCCAGGTTCTCTTTTTCCTCCACCTGGTGCTACTTTGTTTCTAAGTTTCACATTTTTTTAAATTTTTATTATTTTTTCTTAATATTTTATTGATTGATTTGTATCCTATCTTTATTATTTTTACAAACAACTAGTATAAAACACAAATGGAAAATAGAGAAAGGGAAAGAAACAAAAAATGATTGACATCTTTGTTTTCTTTTGCCACTGTCATTCAACTATTTGCAGATCTTGTATTTTGTGATTTCTTCCAATTCTTTTGTCTTCTCTCCTGCTCTTTCCAGGTACTGCTACGTCTACTAGTCCAGGTTTGTATCTGAAGTTTCAAGAAACACTCAATACTTTTTTCTAATGGGTCAGAGGTAGAGAGACAGAAGGAGAAGTAGAATGTGGAACAATCACAGAGGGTCTTGTGAACAATAGTTTCATTTCATACTTGGCAAAATATATAGATTTTCCATTTGTAAGGATTAATACAATGCTTTCCAAATATTTAGATATTTTGATTCTGCTTTCGGAAATATTGTTCTATTAGTGTTAACTTGTGTAAGTGCAAGAAATTATAATATTGCAATTACAATTCTCAGGGACTATATCTCCCAGCAAAAGAAGCAGGGTTGCTCTGATGATACAGGTAGTATCTGCAAATCAGTGCAAACAATAGTAACCACTGACTGAATTTCTTCCTAGATTGATGTCTACGCAGATTCTCAGTCATCCAGGTCATGATTGTCCCAAAAGTCCTTTTTCAAGAGGCAACTGGACTTTCTGGTTTTCCTTTGAAAACATTTCTGAAGCTGAAGAAAAGTCTTGGATGAGAAGTGAACCATCTTCAAAGGAAAACCAGAAAATCCAGTTGCCTCTTGAAAAAGAACTTTTGGGACATTCCTGGATTGGTGTTACATCAGGCTTTCCAATCTAGCTTCCACATTGTTCCATTTGGCAACATTCAAATTTACTGAAATCTATCCCAGGTCTAATAAGTTGGCACAAGGATGATTGTGGCAGATATAATTCAGTGTATTAGATGGTCAGATTGTGGAAAGCTGGTCAAGTTTCTTTTCCCAATATGAACAAAATATTGTTTTGTCTAGTTGAGAAATATATGAGCAATAGCAATTAGTCAGTATGAATAACGTAGAATTAAAAAAAGTTTTAATAAAAATAATTGCCCAAACTACCTTTTAAGAAACAAACCCTGCAAATATTTGGTATTAATTACCTCTTCACTGTCATGAAACACAAGACAGAACTATCACAATTATTTTTCCTCCTAAACCTCACCTTGGACAGCAGAATCTAAGTTTTCAAATATTTGGCACTCCATTTCCAATTTCCTGGGCTAAAGACAACTCAAAACCCACACTAGCCTATTTTGTGGCTCTGCATCAGAAGAACACTTTTGGATAAATTGGATGAATGTTGGAAATGTCATCAGATACCTGGTTCATATTACCACATGTGGTGAACATGCTCGGATGCAAAAAGATATTGGACTATATTCCAAACATGGGTGGAAAAAATGATAAAACAGCACATAGACTTTAAACCTGAGATACTTTTATTGGGAATTATACTGGAAATATATTGTAAAGAATTGAAGTATTTGATTGTAAATGTTTTGACAGTGGCTAGAATTGTACTTGCTAAGAACTGGAAAAATGAAAAAATACCTATGCAGGAGGAAATTATTAAGAAAATCATGGACTGTGCCGAAATGAGTAAATTGACATTTGAAATTAGAGAACAAGAGGATAAACAATTTTATGTGATATGGGATTTATTTTATCAATGGTTAGATAAAAAGACATAGTAAAGAAATAGACTAGTAAGCCTTACAATGAAAGTTAATAGATTGATATAGAATACAAATATGAAATATATAACCATCGGATGAATGTATAAGATTAAATCATAATGAAAATTAGAATATCTCATATAAAATGTTGGAAAAATAGTCAAATGAATGTTTAATAATTGATATTATATCAGCACAAGCTAGATCGATAAGGTGAGAATTTTTATAACTTGTGAGTAATGGTAAAAAAAGAATAGCACAAAAGACTATAACCAACTGACACACTGTGTGTATATAACTGAAAGATGGTTTTATGTTTTTATGTTTTGTTCATATGTTTGTTGTAAAAAATAAAAACTTTGGGGGGGAAAAGAACACTTTCGTCACAAAGCACTGAAATAGCACTGTTGGCACTGTGCAAAAAATGACAACTCAACTTTATATGCAATTCTTCAAAAAAAGGAACATTAACCATTCTAGTTCATTATACAGAAGAATTAGATTTTGAACATAAGCTAAGAATGTAGGTATCATATTAAACATATGTACACAAACCAAACCATGAAGACTAGAATGTTTAGAAATAACATTCCAAGGCTATTTAACATACAGATGGGGTCTCGTTTATTTTCTGATTGGTTTTTTCCCCCTCTGGAATTCAGGATGTATATAAGTCCTACCATCTAAAACTGGGAAGAATGAAGGGGTAGCAACATGTGATTTACTTTTTCATCAATGTGTGTTGAAAGAGAAAATGTTCTGCTTCAAATGACAGATACCTTGGCTGGCTTTATGTCTTATATACCACGTTATGAACTAATAGGATGGAACTATTAGTGTTGGCTGCCTCAAGATAATCATAGGCTAAGACAAAATTCTCCTTTTTGCACCTACACAAGCCAAATGAATTTTATCTGAACACCAGTGCAAGCACAGCTTCTCCATTACATTAGATTAGTATACTAATCTCTGACCTCAGAAGAATATTTTCAATTACAAATTTTTTTAGCAAATAAGCCTGAACAAGTAGCAGCAAAGGGAGAGAAGTCTGAATGACTGAAAGGCTAAGATCAGATTTTGTATATCCATAAGTTATGAGAGTTTGCTTTAATATATGTATGCACAAACACATACACACACACAGAGTCATGCCCCTGGTGGAGACTGACTCTGAGGGAGAGGAGAAACAGCCAACAGGGAGTGGAACTGTGGCTCCAGAGGTGGTGGAGTAGGCTGGGGAAGGGCAGAGTCCAGTTGAGCAGTCAGAGGAGGACCCAGGCCCATCCCCTATCCATCCTAGGGCATGCAAGGAGGAGAGTGTTAGGGATAACATTGGTTACCTAACTTGGTTTGGGTAAAAATAATATATAAACTATGTTAGTGAGTTTAAGTGTATGTATCACTTTAACTGCAAAACATGTATTTTGGGTGCGGTTGTAAAATCACCATAAGAGGGAGCAAGAGAGCTCACTGTTTGCTGTCTTTCACTGGAGAGCTGACAATGATTGATGGTGATAACTGCGTGTGTTTCTCTGCTGTTGCTGAAATGAAGAAAAGGGGTTTGATTTTCTTCATATCTCTGACTGCAAAAGAGATATATTGCTAGACTGATTATTTGTAAGTTTACTGACCTCTATTTTCAACACTGGACTTTGCAACTGATTAATCCCTGGATGGACTGAACTAGTGTATGACACATGGACTGTTTTGACTATGCTATAACTCTTGCTGGAATAAAAACTATTTAACTGGCACAGTGTATCTGTCTTACTGAGTGTAAACTACAACAACGTTTATCTCACATCATTTGCCTGCCTGCTAGACTGCCGTTGCATGTTCTGCTAGGTTGTGTATCCCTAACAGAGAGGATCAGGGAAAAATGTGGTCTACTCGGGAGGAGAGGGCCATGATTCTATTCATGGGTTGCAGATGTGAGATATTTGTGGTACACAAATATTTGTAGCAAAGTTTCGGCAGAATCTCATCTGCCATCATCAGGCTTCTGTATTGTGTTCATCTGTGAGACAGACTTTCACAGCCATTTCAGTTTTAAATTTGGGGCTAGCCTACTGCTGTGCCAGAATGGTTTTTTCTTCATCCTGATTGGTTGGGAGTCTTAGTCTGTGTTTATTGGTCTTGGAGTTTGCTGTGTTCTAATTGATTGGTGTTTCTAATATCTTCTGTTTGTTTTGTAGCTTTTTTTGTCTTGATTGGCTGGCAACATTGTGTTCCTGTATTGGAGGCTTTTAGTGCAGCTTGGCTCTGAGTAAATGGACGGCTATCATTTATTAGGAAGCTAGGTTTCATCTGGGTGCCTGGTTGGGGTATATTTGAGCTGGAGGTATCAGGGGGGATCTGTTTGTGCCCAGGTGTTTGCCTGACTTGTGGTGTGGAGATTTGTTTGTTTGTTAGTGCAGGCTTCCAAATAATTGACAGTCTGGTGGAGTCATCTCTTCTATTCATGTTTTCAGGTCTTTTTTCAATCTCTATGGCTTCTCTGATAATTCTGTGGCTGGGGTTTTCTATAGTGGCTAGGGTTTTGGTGCCATTGAAGTTGATGCTATGACCTGTGGCTTTCATGTGTTGGACTAGTGAGGAAGTGTGTTCCAGCTTTTTTTACTGCATTTTTGTGTTCATCCAGGTGGGTACTTTTTCTTCTATTGGTCTGTCCAATGTATGTGGCAGGGCATGATGCACAAGGGACTTCATATATGCCTTGGTTTTCCAGATCAATTTTATCTTTGGGGTTTCTTAGGATGGCTGCTATTTTTCTGTCTGTTTTGAAGGCAGTCTTGATGTGATGCCTATGTCGTATTTTACTGATTTTGTCTGTAGTACCTCTTATGTAGGGCAGGACAGCTGTTCCATAGGTCTGTTCATCTTCTAGGTCTCCATTATGTCTCAGTGTGTTTTTGTGGATCAAGCTGGTGATTTGCTTTTGTGGAAGCCGTTAGCTGTCAGTACTTTAGTCAGGGTGCATAGTTCAGTCTTAATGTGTGTCTTGTCTGCCAGGCATTTGGTTCTGGCAATTAGCGTTTTGTCCACGGAGTTTATCTGTGCTGGGTGGTGGTGGATTGGGTGTTGAGGTAGCGGTTGGTGTGTGTTTTCTTCTGGTATATGGTGTGTCCTAGTGTGCCATCTGTTTTTTTGTAGATTAGTACATCTAGGAATGGTAGTTGTTTCTTTGTTTCCGTTTCCATGGTGTACTTGATTTTGGGGTGTTTGCTGTTTAGGTGTGTTAGGAAATTGTTTAGATTTTCTTTTCCATGGGGCCAAATCATAAATGTGTCATTGATGTATCTTAACCATAGTTTGGGTTTGTGGGTGGCATTGGCTAGGGCTCTGGATTCAAATTCTTCCATGAACAAGTTTGCAATGATGGGTGACAGTGGTGATCCCATTGGGGGCTCCTTCAATTTGCTTGTATCTTTGTCCTTTGTATATGAAATATGTGTTGGTTAAGCAGTGTTCTGTTAGTTCCATGAGGTGTTTGGGTGGTTGGTATTTATTTTTGATGATTTCAAGAGTTTCTTTTATAAGGACTTGAGTGAATAGTGAAACCACGTTGAGACTTACAAGCAGATCTTCTTGTTCCACGTGTAGATCTTTGATCATTTCCAAGAGGTGATGTGAGTTTTGTACATATGAAGCTGCTGCTTCAGCATGGGGCTGTAGCTGCTTTGCTAGGTATTTGGCTAGGTTTTGTAGTTGTGCTCCTCTGGAGCTGACTATGGGTCTGAGAGGTATGCCTTCTTTGTGTATTTTTGGGAGGCCGCATAGTTAGGGGCATCTGGAAGATTCTTCTCTTGGGATGATCGTCTGTTAGATTTCTTTGCTCATGTGGCTAGTTATAATTTTCTTCTTGGTTATTTTTTCCAGATATGTGGTTTGGTCCGTGTTTATGGGTTTGTATGTGGAGTCTTGGAGTAGGTCTGTCAATTTTGTTTCGTAGTCTTTTCTATCTATTACTACTGTGGGATTACCTTATCTGCTGGAAGTATGATTATGCTGCTGTCATTCCTTTAGGGATTTTCGTTTCTCTTTGTGCAAGTTGCTTTTGGGTGGTTTGCTTGTGCATAGGATGTTAGTGACTTGGTATCTTATTCTATCAGCTTCATCTGTATTTAATTTAGTTAGGCTGGATTCCACTCCACATCTGATGCATTCTGTGGGGATTTTTTTGGGTGCTATAGCATAATTCAATCCTTTGGTTGGGACATCTGTTTCTGTTTTGGTGAGTTTTCTGTTGGAAATGTTGTATACTAATTGTTTCAGGTTGTGAGTTGTTGGGAGCTTTCTTGTCATGTTCTAATTTCTTTGGTTTCTTCAGGAGTTTGTCATTTTTGTAAGTGGTTTCAGTTTCAGCTCTCCAAGTTGTAAATTGTTTTATCTTGTCCCAAAGTAGAGGATGGATTTTGTTGCTCAATTTCAGGTGTAGAATTAGGAAACCTTTGATTAACTGATCGAGTTGGAATCTCTTTCTCATTCCTGAGTAGAGTCATTTCAGTTCTTTTTGGGATATGTTTAGTAGCTGATGTGCTGTGATGAAATGTTAATTTGAAGCAAGTCGGTTTTGCACTGTTGTCTCTGCTGCTGCATAGGAATTTCCTGCAAAGGAATTCACATAGTATTCCTGCTCTTTAAACTTCAAATTCCTACACAGCTGCAGAGACTATAATAAGTAAAACCAACTTTTATATCATATTAATTATAATCAAATCCAGGAAGATATCAATAAATCCACTAAAGATCACCCAGAGTAACAACCTGTCCCATTTTTTCCCAATCAATAAAGTGATTTTATTTATTTTATAAAGAGCATTCTTCTCCTATATCCATTCACGATTATTGATCCTTGTTACAAATTTCTTTAGCATTTTAAATTCTTTAGTTTCTTTTGCAAATCCAAAATTGGGAAATTATTCTCTGGAATTTTTAAAAATTTCCTTCTTGATTTTCAGAACCTCATCCAATGTATCTAGTAAGAGTTTTTTGATCAGATTCTTCCTTGGTATTTGCTTGAGACCACATTGAAGTGCACTGTAAAAAGTTTGAATTCATCCTCATTTGAGTCTACATTTTGTGCATAAAATTATAGTGTGATGTTGAATGGCTTGCCTTGAATTTGGATATTATTCAATCCCTGTACGCTTTGTGATTCTCAACACATTTATCCACTTCTTTGCTTACACAGAATGCAATTCCTTTTCATTCAATGATATCATTTCCAGAGAAATAAAACCATAAAATCATCTCATTTGAATTGACCACTGCCTTAGTGTAACTCACCGATATCAAGGATGTCTATGTTTCATTACTCTTTTTACAATTTTGAGTTTCCCAAGGGATATGCCCCTAATAATATCTCTACAGTGATATTAACTAGTAGCTTTATATTGTTGCCTTTTATTGCTATTGTCTTCCATTATTCTAAGCATCAGGATCTTTTCCAATGACTTTTAGCTTCACGTTATATGCCCAAAACATTTGGTGTTTAGTTCTTCCAGGAAGAAGACTGGTTCATGTCATCTAGTTTTGAAGGATTGTTTGTTCTGGTAGTCCATGTATTCTCAATAGTTTTCACCAGCATCATAATTCAAAGACATCCATTCTGCTTTATCCAGCCTTCTGATGTTCCAGCTTTCATAACCATATGTTGCAATTGGAAAACCTTAGGAAGATAAAGCAATAACAATAGCTCTACACTACGTATAAATTAAAATTTGGCTCCTTTACTGAATAATGTGTTTGTGAACAAAACAATACTTGATTTTTACTTTAGAGATTAACAATGTATAAAATTAATATACACATGGTTGGAAAAAATGACAAAAAGCATATAGACTTGAAACCAGAGATATTTTTATTGGGAATTTTATCTGAAATATACAGTAAAGAATTGAAATATTTGATTGTAAATGTATTAACAGCAGCTAAGATCATATTTGCTAAAAACTGGAAAAATGAGAAAATACCAACAGAAGGAAGTTATTAAGAAAATATTGGAATGTGCTGAAATGAGTCGATTGACATTTGAAATCAGAGAACAAGAAGATGAACGATTTTATAAAATTTGGGATCTATTCTATCAATGGTTAGACAATAAAACATGGTAATGAAATATGTAGATTTTTAGAACATAATGAATATATAAAGATGTATTTTTTATTATATCTACAAAATGATTATAGGATAGATTTGAGATGATGATATGAACGGTCATAAAACTAATTAAGTAAAATATGGATTTTCTTGTAAAACATGAATGAATAATAGTATAGTCAAATGATTGATTAACAATGATATTAATGTATTTAGGAATATTTGATTGACAATATGAAAACATATACAATGTAATTGTAAGTGAACACTATGAAGTAGAAGCACAAAACAATTTGTAAACCAACCAACACACTGAATGTAGATATATGGAAGATGGCTTGATGTTTTTATGTTGTGCTTGTCTAAGTTTGTCTTAAAAACAATAAAACTTTTTAAAAAACAATGTATAAAATTAATATAAACTTTTGTTGTTTTTGATTGTACTAAGGATCAAATATACACTTTAATATTTTAATATACACTTAATATAGTATTTAAAATTTTCCCAGAAATCAGGAGTCCCCATTCTTATCTTGCCATTCTCAGCAGTTCCATAATTATAAGATGCTTTAAATTACAGTTAGTGCTAATTGTGGGGATGTGATGGAGCAATGGCTTAATGATACTAGAACTGTTGACCAGAAATGTTCTGAATTCTAGTGGTTTGAGCCCGACTCTGTGAGACAGGGTGAGCTCCAGTGGCTTGGTCCCTGGCTCCTGCCTAGGGAAGAGTTTAAGCATGTAATATTGAAAGCAAATAAATGGGTACCACTTCAGTGGGGAAATCCTAGCTGTATTACATGGAGAGTGAAAGCTGGACCTGGCAAGACACAAGGCAACACAACATGAGGTGGCATAAGGCAAGATCAGAGGAGGAGCATGGAAGAACCAGAAATCTGAGCACCTAATCTGACTGTTTAAGAGTCAGCTACCTGCAGTGCATCAAGGATAGGGCACACAGGTGTTGAACAGAATGAACTAGCAATTTAAGCTGTCAGGACTGCATTATGTATCTAGCATGTGTAGATCTCCCTGACATTGCATGCCCTGTGCTTAACAAGTAAGTGCTATCTGTAACATGAATTTAGATCAGGAATTAATGGATTCTGAGTTTGTGGGATCTATTTATTTTTAATTAATGCTGATACAAACCATTAGAATGGGGTTAAAATAATAGGATGCAATGGGAAGAAAAGTGGAAACATTTACCTTTTTCATATTATAGATTCTTTAAAACCCACATCCACATCCAAATTACAACAGGGCAGGCATTCTTGCACAAACTTCTTAAGCTGCCAAGAAAGCTGCCCAAATATTTGCTCAATGGCAATTAACGCTCCCATTTTATAAGTTATTAACAATAAAACTAAATTTTATAAGTTATTAACAATGAAACACAAGACCTGAGCAAAGCAGACTTTTCAAAATGGGCGTTGGTCCTTACCTGACATGCCATTTTTCTTTGAGCTGCGAGGAGCATCCAGAGAGTGGGTGGTGCTTCCGTCTCTGCTATTGTAGGCTGAGCTAAATTCCTGAGGAACGCTCCTCCTTCCATCACGTGACTCCATCCCAGCGTTCCCCAGTTTTATGCGAAGGCAAGAGAAAATATTAAATCATGCTCTCATCTTACTATAGTTAGGTTCCTTGGCCGAAAAAACAAGACACTACCAGATGGCGAAGGAAAAGGGAGAGGCTGGATGCTCCTCGCAGCTCGAAGAGAAATGGCGTGTCAGGTAAGGACCAACACCCATTCTCCTTAGAGCTGCTCGGAGCATCCAGAGAGTGGGACATACCAAAGCTGGGCCTGTCCTACAGGAGGGGTGCCGTCTGGTCTGTGGTCCCCTCGGTTCCCTGAGAACCCTCTGAAGAACCCTTCTACCGCAAGAAGCCTCAGCTGAGGCTTACCTGTCGACCTTGTAATGTCTGATGAAGGGTGACGTGGAGACCCATGTAGCTGTCTGGCAGATGTCGAGTATTGGGCCCTGGGAAACTCAGGCAGCTGAAATTGCTGCACTCCTAATGGAGTGAGCCATGATACCCTTGGGTACCTGGGGGCCTGATCCTGGTACGCCCTGGCGAAGGCCTCCCTAATCCAACGGTCTATGATGGTTGGGGTTGCCTTTAGTCCTTGTGACTTTGGCTGGAAGGAGATATACAGGGCCTCAGACTTACGGAAGGACTCAGTGCGTTTAATGTAAATCCATAAGGCACGTCAGATGTCCGGAGAGTGCTATAGTCTCTCCCCTTCGTGAGTTGGGCCGGAGCAAAAATGGGGGGGCTAAGGTCCAGGGTCCTGTGGGAAAGCAACTTAATCTTGGGCAAGAGGAAGGGACAAGCCGTAGGACCACCCGGTCAGGATGGAATACGCAAATGTCTTTTCTAACTGACAGCGCAACGCTCTCTGATATCCTACGCGCTGAAGTGATCACTGAAGTGATCCTACCAAAGGAAAATTACTTTGAAGTATAGGAACTGAAGAGAGACCTCTCTTAGGGGTTCAAAGGGTGGTTTTGAGAGGGAAGTAAGAACCCTATTGAGGTCCCAGGTTGGGTACCGGTGGAGGGATGGAGGACGTAGATTTGTGGACCCTTTCAGGAAGGCATGAATACGGGGTTGGTGAGAGAGGGAACTAGCCTCTTTACAGTGGCTGCCTGTGGATAAGGCTGCAACCTGACGTCTTGGTGTATTGGGGGATAGCCCCTTGCTGAAATCCTCCTGGAGAAAGTCAAGCACTAGAGCAGTGGAAGGGGCCGTTGGGTCAGCCAGAAGTTTGACACACCCTTTCTCAAAGTCACCCAGATGGCTTTCATGGTTGAGGCGGGACTTGAACTCACAGCCTCTTGCTTTCTAGCTCAGGGGTTTAACCAGTAAACCAAACTGGCTCCCATACTGGTTGAAGATCGCCTGGCTGCTAAGAAGGTATAAAAGACCTTGCTAGAGAGGATTTCCCTCTTCAAGTGTTCCCGCTCAACTCCACACAGCTAGTTGAAGCCATTGGGGGATCGGGTGGAGGAGGGGACCTGGAGACAGAGAGATTCTGTCTGCTGGGATCCTCCAGGGAGGGACTATGGTTAAACTGCGAAGTCCATGAACCAAGGGCGAATGGGCCAATAAGGAGCTACAAGGAACAAATCCGCCTTCTCGTGAAGTACCTTTTGAAGGACTATGGGCACCATTGCCAGAGGAGGGAAGGCATAGAGGAGACCCGGGGCCATGGACACCGAAGGGCGTAGTGGTTCTCTGCCCCTGGGGATGGGAATCTTGAAACTAACCTTGGAAGTTGGGTATTGAAGAGGGGGGCAAACGGGTCTACTACTGACAGACCAGTATGCATGTCGCCTCTCTGAATAGAGATGGTGGAGATGCCTCTCCGACTGGTCTATGGTGGCCCTGCTCAACCAATCTGCTCAGGTGTTGGAGATGCCCGAGATGAGGACCGCCCTGAGGGACAGGAGGAGAGACTCCGCCCACTGGCTCTTGGCCTCCCTCATTAGGCGTGATGACTGAGAACCCCCCTGCTTGATGATGTGAGATTTGGCCGTGATTTTGTCAGTGAGGAAGAGGATGTGGCGGCCGCGTAATTGGGGGAGGCAACAGCAGAGAGCCAAGGGATGGTGCGAAGCTCCAGCCAAGTTGTGTTGCACAGCTCCTCTGTTGTTGACCCTCCGCCCTGTGCTGAAAGGGACTGTAGGAGGGCGCCCCATTCAGACAGACTGGCGTCTGTGGAACGGTGAGTCTAGGGGCTCCTTGAGGGGGCAGCCCTTATTGATAGATACTCTGTTCCAGCTTTTTAGGGAGGTTAGACCTTGGTTAGACCTTGACCTAGTGCTTTGATTTGTTTGATCTGGCTCTCTGGCATGGGAGCAGGAACCACTGGAGGGATCTGGAGTGGAAAAATGGGCCCAGGGAATAATAGAAATACAGGATATCCTTATACCTAGTAACTGGGTTAGCTCTAAAAGGAAAACCTTTCAAAGCGTCTGGCGTGTCTGACCGATTGTGGATGCTAAGGAATCTCTCCGGAGAGAGAACACCCTTCCTTTCACAGAGTCTATTACCCTCCCCCGGTGGGTTATCCTGGTGGAGGGGGATAATCGGCTTTTCTTCCAATTGATGAGGACCCCGTGTTCCTGGAGACCGGTCAGAGTGCTTTGAGTGTCCCTCACTGCGTGTACCCTGAAAGGGGAAAGGATGAGGGAGTCATCCAAGAAACAGTGTAGAGCCCCGGGAGGGATCTGAGGTGGGCAGCTAGAGCAGCCAAGACCTTGGGAAGGGTTCTGGGGGCAGAGGCCAACCCGAAAGGGAGTGCCACGTATTGAAAGTGGAGGTTATTATAGCAGAAGCGCAGGAATTTGGAATGAGAGGGCCGGATCGGGATGTGTAGGTATGCCTCAGAAGGGCAATGGATGACAACCAGTCTCTCTGCCCCATCCCTAGGGGGATGGATTGCAACATGCTCATTTTGAAATTGTGGTATGCGAGATGGCCGTTAAGCCGCCATAAATCCAGAATCACTCTCCATCCCCCGGAGTGTTTGGGAACCACGAATAAGTGGGAGTAGAATCCCTGTCCTCTGGGCGATAGAGGAACGGGCTGGAAGGCCTGTATGTCGAGCAGGGGCTGAATTGCTGAGTCCATGAGGCTGCGCTTGGAGTGGTTCTTGGAGAGGGGACATGCCCTGAAAACTTGGGGGGGGAGTTTGAAACTCGAGGGCAAGTCCAAGCCTGATGGAGTCCCTAGCCCAGGCATCGGAAGTGGAGCAGTCCCACTGGGGCGAAGGCTTCCAGGCGCCCGCCGATGGGAATTAAGTCTAGTGGCTTATCTGGAGCACCGGAAGAGCTTGTTGCCAGAGCCACGAAAGGGCCTCTTGAAGTTACCGCCTCTTCTGAGACTATCGGAGGAGTCAGACCTGACCTGAGGCTGTCCCGAGCCAAAGGGAGGGGGCCCTTTGATACTTGGGAGAGAGAGAGGACTGGAACAGGGGATGAAAGGGAGCTCTCCGAAGGGGCTGCATGGATCTGGACTCTGACTGCGGATTAGGGATGATCCAAACAGTTTATATCCCACGAGGGGAGTGGAGGCTAATTTCACTTTATTCTAGAGATCTGCCTGCTAATGTTTTGGCCAGCACAGACTGAGTACAGAGGCATGGGAGGGAATAGCATGGGAGGAAGCTGGGACATGTGTTTGAGCTGGCTGATCAGTGAACAGATGACCTGATGAAGAAGGAAGCAGCCGTGGCCGATCTGATTGTCCATGTGTCTGACTGATGAGCTCGGCGTAAGGCCAGCTCCGATCGATTCGCCTCTGGCCTCAGGGCTTCTAGGGAGTCGCTGAGGGTAGAAGAAGAGGCCCGGCTCCAATAGGTTCATCCACCTCCGGGGTGCTCAATGGATATAAAATAATTATATAAAGCACCTAAGATTTTCCATTCTTTTCGTAGAATAACAGAATTGGGGGAAACCCCGGAGATCATCTAGACCAACCCCCAGCTCAAGCAGGAGAATCTATTCCAAAAACTAGCCCCTACCTAGGATCAAACTCACAGCCTCCTGGTTGTGAGGCAATCACTCCACCTCTAGACCAACTGAGCTGCTCCAGGATCTAACGGAGCGATAGGAGAGGGGTTAGCTGGGTTCTGACTTGTTAGACCCAAGGAAAGCTTGGCTTCAAGCAGGAGGGATTTGATTAGTTGGGGCCTGCAGAGCCCTACAAAGGAGGGCTGGTCGGGGATGAGACCCTTGTCCTCTGACACCTCTGCCTCTGATGGTTCTATGTTGGAAGGGGGTTCGGCATAGAGAAAGGACCCCAAGTAAATACTGCTCCTCCTCCTCCTCCTTGTATCAATCTAAGTCTCCTACTGCCTCCTCCTTGTCCCCCCTTGTGGAGGGGGAAATCTCCCTCTGAAGGGTACCTGATCCTGGGTCAGCTCAGATCT
Source organism: Hydrophis major (assembly GCA_033807585.1). NCBI lineage: Eukaryota > Metazoa > Chordata > Lepidosauria > Squamata > Elapidae > Hydrophis > Hydrophis major. Next base: position 69,289,463 of record CM066331.1, on the reverse strand, counting down.
GAAAGGGAATGATCTTACAAATTCCGTGACCAGCGGCTGTAGACCAGGTCTGGCTGCCTGTTGGAGACCTTCCGCGATTCCATGGCAGATAGCCAACTTCCTCCAGGATCTCAGTTGCTCCGGAACCTCCTGAATGAGAGGTTCCCCTTGGTGTAGGCCGGCGGCTGAGGGCATAAAGATAGTCTCTGGTGTTTGTCTGGCTGGTGGTCCAGGAGCCTGGAGGCCTTAAGAGGGCAAGCTGTGTCTGGATAGGAAAGAATAGACTGGAGGAGGGGGGGGTTGAGAAGAGTAGAAGGAGGAAGAATGGGAGGCACCGTGCCTGCCTGCCTGGTGCATTTATCAATTTCTTTTTCCAGGGCCTTGAGGCGCCTTAAGGCGTCCCTCTGGGTGGCTTTGGAATCCTTAGCCTGCCTGCGCAGATGATGAGTTTTTGATTTGTCCTTCAAAGAAGGGCCTGTGGAGAGATTGCCTTCTGCCATTTTTATATATATAATCGAGGAAGATAAATATCAATAGGAGGCGGTTGGTGCACCTAGGGGTCGACCTACAACAAGGCCGGAAGCCCTGAGAGAACCTTTTACACCCTAAATTAATTTGCTCCTGCTCCCTGTTATACCCCCCCTTTATTTATTTCTTTATTTTTTTAATAGTTTTATTTGTATATAAATATATATAAATATTTCTCTCTCTCTCTTAGTTTCCTCTGGTCTGTTGTTCTTGCCTTCTCTCTCTCTTTTTTTTTGTACTTGAAAACAGTGGTCCAAATGACCTAGACACGCCAGAGACCTTAAGGCGAAGGAGCCCTTAGGCCTAGATCTGACTGCCTTCCCAGACACATACTGGGTGGGAGTGATGGAAGGTAGACCACATCAGCTACGGCCGGCTGTGGGTGAAGCCAACAAAACGGAGGCAGGAAACAACCTCTAACACCACAGAAGGTTTTTCTGTGTGAATCAAGTCCGAGCAGGCCTACGGGTCCTGCTGCTTTAAAACTGCACGCTGCAGATCGGAAAGAAAAGATTCAAAATGGCACCCAGCCATGAGGCGGCGCTTACAATGGCAACCGCATGCTACGTGGACTTACAGGGCCCTTTAGCAGCGGTGAGGGAAACAGTCCCGACAATTCAAGGTCCCCAGAAGGAACCCAGAAAGGAAGGAGGCAAGAGAGGCTTCGCACTAAGGGAAAAAGCAGCGTGCGGTGGGGGGGGAACGGAGCGAAACGGAGCATCTAGAAGGCAACCAAAAAACGGCAGAAAGGCAGAGGGGAAGGGTGGGGGGGTAGCTTGTAACGTAAGCTATCCTTCCCCCTGAAATCCCCTGGGCCCGTGAGGGCTTCCCAGAGGAATGAAATCACAATTCACGAAACCACTGCGCAGAGCTAAGGGAAGAAATAAACGGATACAACCTGAGAATAAATATCGGAGTCAAAGTAAGGCTTGCTGAAAAATGGCCAAGAGCACTTTGAAAACACTGCCTACTCTGCGAGCGGCTGAGCAAAAAACTGGGGAACGCTGGGATGGAGTCACGTGATAGAAGGAGGAGTGTTCCTCAGGAATTTAGCTCAGCCTACAATAGCAGAGATGGAAGCACCACCCACTCTCTGGATGCTCCGAACAGCTCTAAGGAGAATTGACAATTTTATCAGTTATTGTTAAATCTTACTAGAGATTAAAAAGGCATTGCTGTACTACAAAATAACCAGTTTTAGTTTTAGATACTAATCAATGTACTTTCTGGAAATCCTGCCTAAATTAGTAGCAGAAAACTCAGTCAAAACAATGAAACAGAAAACCAAATCAATTTCAAACTTTAAAGAGCATGCCACACAGAATTCAAAGCAAAAGTGATGAAGAAGTTCCTACAGACAAGCATCAGCAATATCACTATTATTTTTTGAATAATAAATCCTGTGTGCACTTCAATAGAGAAAATCCTACATTTCTGTTAGTTAATAATACAAAACACAAAAATATAAAAAATAGTAGAAAGAAAAAAGGGGAGGGAGAAGGGAAGGGAAAAGTGTAGGGAAGGAGGAAAAAGAAAGAAAAGGTGTTGACTTCCAACTCCTTTGGGTACAGTAAAATAAGATCATAGCATCAAACTTCAGGTTTTTTTACTTTTACATAATAGTATAAACTAGCCATTTCTATATGAATAAACTTATCAAATCAATAAAACCCAAAATCAAAGTTTCATTTTTTTCCACCTCAAGGACAACATCCAGAAACAGTCTCCAAGTAGAAACAAAAAGTTTTTTTCTTTAATCAAAGCGGTCAATTTGGCCATATCTGCCAAATCCATCAACTTTTACAGCCATTCATCCATGGTGGGAATCAATGTGTCCTCCCATTTTTGTGCATAAAGTAATCATGCTGCTGTCAACATATGTGTTGTGAATTAATAAAAGTGCTTAAATAAAGATTATTAAAACCTTTAGAAAAGTGCAGGGTTCTGACCCTGCACTTCTGATTGCCCAATAATAGCGACATCTGATTGGTCCGTTCAGGAGAATCTGATTGGCTGTTAGCAGGCCTCTTTCATTGGTTAAGGGAACTAATGCTTCCCGTTTCTTATTGGTTATTTGATCAGCAGCTTGCCCATAAAAAGGGCTATTGCTGCCATAGTTTTTGCTCTGTTCCACAATGTTAAATAGAATTGAAGTTCACTGTTCATCGTCTCATCTCCAATTCTTGCGCCCATGCGCAGAACATAACACTGGCGACGAAGGTGGGATTTGGAGATGTCAGAGCTGACTGAGCACTAGAGCGCTAAACAGAGCACGTGGCTGAAGATGCACCAACGGCTGAACCATGTCTAGCAGCTTCATACCACCCGCTCCATTCGACCTGGCACAAGAAGACTGGGACTCATATATGGACCGATTCCAGATGTTTCTGGAGACCAACAACTTGAAGCATGCCACTACCGGAAAGAAGTGAACGGTATTCCTAACTCACTGTGGGCCGACCGTGTTTAAGATGGCCAAGGCACTAGCCAAACCAGCTGAGGTGAAGTCCATGGACTGGGATGTCCTCGAGCCCCTTCTACAGGCCCACTATGCACCGACCGTACCAACGCTTGTTCAAACACATGAATTTTATCAGCGGAAGGGAGATTTTGCAGATTTCATTGTGGATCTCCGGAATTTGGGAGGCCTCTGCGGGTTCGCCAACCTCAAAGAGGCCCTGAGAGACCGAATAGTTCTGGGATTAGATGCGCTAGCTACACAAAGTAAGCTGATGGCGAAAGGCGACATTAGCCTTACAGATGCCATCACTGACACTACTGCAGCAGACGCAACCAGGAAGTCGGCTGCATGAATGCGCCGCACCCACGCCCCACTCCGCCAACTCGCCGGCGAAATCTCACCTCACCTGGAAGGACAGGCAATGACAGCCCACCACGAGGACTTCAAATCATCATCAGAAAGTGATGAAGAAGAGGTCAACCGGCTCCGGTCTGAACGAGACCAACGCCATCAACGTAACCAGAAGTGCAGTACCAATGCACTGGTTGTGGGGCAAACCACTCACGATCAGACTGCAAATTCCTCGATGCGTTCTGCCATGTGTGCGGGAAAAGAGGTCACATCGGAAGAGTCTGTAGAAGCAAGCAAGGATCCAACCCACATCAGAGGGGGACCAACTACCGCCAGCCCACAGGAAGTCGTCCTGTGAATCAGGAATACTTAACCCACCAATGGAACAACCACTCCTACAGAAACAAACCACCAGCCCAGTCAACAAAATGAGAAGAGGCACACCAAACAATTACGATTGGTCACGCCTCATCATTAGACGCCAAGAAGATCCGGGTGAAGGTTGCCATCGAAAACCAGCCCTGCGTGATGGAAGTCGATTCAGGATCGTCCCTCTCAATGGTTTCCTGAAAGACCCTTAAACAATTAATTCCCACCATCCAGCAGCAAGACCTCAGATTCCAAAGAATCATACTTAAGGACTATCAGGGAAATCGAATTCCAGTCGTTGGATCGAGCAAAGTCCGTGTCTCATTTAAAAATCGTACTGCATCCCTACCACTAACCATAGTCGACAAGGATCGGCCTAGTTTGTTAAGCCTCCAATGGTTCGCCCCACTTGGAATTGAAGTAGCCGGCATTCACCAAACCAACAGCGATGACTGAGAAGAGGCCATCATCTGGGAGTTCCTAGACGTCTTTACAGATAAATTAGGCAAGTACAAGGGGACCCTGATATCATTTAACCTTAACCCTGAAGTAGCTGCCATCCGCCTTAAGCCTCGTCGAGTTCCATTTGCCCTTAAACCAAAGATTGACAGGCAGCTTGATAAATTAAAAGCCCAGGGTGTGTTAGAACCAACCGACCACGCTCCCTGGGAAACCCCAATCGTAAACCCATCAAGCCGGATGGATCGTTAAGAATTTGTGGGGACTACCGAGCCACCTTGAATCACGCCCTTCAGCAGAATGCTTACCCGGTACCAGTGGTACAACACCTTCTCCATTCCCTGGGGGGCAGAAAAGTCTTCGCTAAATTGGATTTAGCACAGGCATAGCGACAACCGCCTGTAGATAAAAAAATGGCAGAGGCACAAACGATCATTACGCACCGAGGTGCATTTAAGTGCAACCGACTCCAATTCGGAGTTAGCGTGGCCCCAGGAATTTTTCAGAGCTTGATGGAGAGACTACTACAGGGTATAAAAGGAGTTGTACCTTATTTTGATAACGTTTTAATTGCTGCTCCGACTAGAAAAATACTAAGGGAGCGCCTGAGGTTAGTTCTCCAGAAATTTAAAGACTCTGGCCTTAAAGTAAAAAAAAATAAGTGTCAACTGTGTTCGGATAAAGTAGAATTTTGGGGGTACTTAATCGATAAACAAGGCATTCACCTCACCGATAGCAATCTAAGGGCAATCAAAAATGCCCCAAGGCCCAGAAATAAGACTGATCTCCAAGCTTTCCTGGGCCTTATCAATTTTTACAACTTGTTCCTGCCCCACAAAGCGACCGTAGCCGAGCCCCTACATCGTCTGTTGGACAAAAAGGCAACCTGGGTCTGGGGACACGCGTTCCGACAAGTAAAAAACTTATTGACTTCAGATGTTGTTTTGATGCAGTATAATGAGACTTTGCCTTTAACGATTACATGTGATGCATCACCATTCAGAGTGGGTGCCATTTTGAGCCATGTGTTACCAAACGGTAGTGAAGCCCCTATTGCCTACTTTTCAAAAACGCTATCAAAAGCTGAACGTAACTATAGTCAAATCGATAAAGAGGCTCTTGCTGTCGTCTCTGCTGTTAAACGATTTCATGAATATATTTATGGGCGAGTTTTTACTATAGTTACCGACCACAAACCTTTGCTGGGGATTATAGTGGGGGACAAGCCAACCCCTTATATATTATCTCCCAGAATGACTCGCTGGTCGGAATTCTTGGCTGCATATAATTATAAGCTGCAACACCACCCGGGGAAAGCCATCCCCCACGCTGATGCACTAAGCCATGCACCACTTCTGGAAACCGTTGATGACCCAGCTCCAACTGTCACAACGCTCCAGATTGAGACACTTCAATCATCACCACTGACAGCTTGAGATATCGCGATCGAAACCAAACACAATCCCATTTTGGCGCGAGTTCTTAGCTGGATCGAGCGAGGATGGCCATTGGATCAAATCCCTTTCAAGAATTGACAGACGGAACTGTTTTCCCAGAAAGGCTGCATCATTTGGGGGGATAGAGTCGTCGTCCCAGAGCAGCTGCAACGAGCGGTATTGAAAACCTTGCATGAAGGCCACCCCGGCATCGTGCGCATGAAGGCGCTCGCACGAAGCTACACGTGGTGGCCGGGTATCAACAAGCAAATCAAGGCCTGGGTAAAGACTTGTTGCAAATGCCAGGAAGTTAGCAATGCCCCACCGAAAGCAACCCCAACAGAGTGGGAAACACCCAGGGGACCATGGTCCCGTATTCATATTGACTTTGCGGGACCTACTAAAGGACACACATTCCTAGTAACAGTGGATGCCTACTCAAACTGGCTTGAAATCCATGAAATGAAAAGTACCACAACGGAATCGGTCATCAGGAAATTGGACAGATTATTCGCAACCCATGGACTGCCAGACATTCTGGTATCCGACAACGGCCCCTAGTTTACCGCGCTTTCTTTTGAACAGTATTTGGCGGACCGTGGTATTCGCCATGCACTAACTTCACCGGTGCATCCTGCGGCCAATGGAAGAGCCGAGCGCATGGTACAATTCGTCAAAAAGACCCTACATAAAATGGACTATGGCGATATCGAAGATAAGATTAACCGGATATTCTTTCTTTAACACATCACTCCACACAGCGTCACCAACAAGACTCTGGCTGAATTGTTAATGGGATGAAAACTCCGCTCCCACCTTGACCGACTACACCCATCGTACAAACCAGAAAAACCACACGGATCCAGTGAGAAATGCCGCGAATTCCAGAAAGGCGACTTAGTCTTCACTAGAAACTTTTCTGGCGATCCTTTGTGGGTCAAGGCAACTGTAATCCAAGTCACAGGACCCAGGTCGTACCAAGTAAAAAGTCACGACGGAAGAATATGGAAGCGCCATATTGATCATCTGCGTTCAAGGCTGCAACCTGGTTTCTGTAATTCTGGTAACTTCCAAACTGAGGGGGGAAGAGATGCCGAGGAGACTGAGTTCGAAACGGCAGAAAGCACAAGTGGAAGAAGTGAGCATTAGGACTTAATGCATAAAGAAGGATCAGAGAGGGTGGTGGACTTGCCTCAAAGAGACACCTCGTCAGAGGCAAGCCCACAAAGGCTAGAGGACAACGAGGACATTTGCGGCACTGAGTTTTTAAATGAAGGACCAGAAGCACCCTACTCGCCAGAAAACGTCCCGCCCAAACAAGATTATAAACAAGTACCGGGGGGACAGCGAAAATCTAAATCTAAACAACCTGCCTACCTCAAAAATTACATCACCGCACCCCTTAAATGGAACCCAGGGGAAGGGGTGTTGTGAATTAATAAAAGTGCTTAAATAAAGATTATTAAAACCTTTAGAAAAGTGCAGGGCTCTGGCCCTGCACTTCTGATTGGTCGATAATAGCGACATCTGATTGGTCCGTTCAGGACAATCTGATTGGCTATTAGCGGGCCTCTTTCATTGGTTAAGGGAACTAACGCTTCCCGTTTCTTATTGGTTATTTGATCAGCAGCTTGCCTATAAAAAGGGCTATTGCTGCCATAGTTTTTGCTCTGTTCCACAATGTTAAATAAAGAGTTGAAGTTCACTGTTCATCGTCTCGTCTCCAATTCTTGCGCCCATGCGCAGAACATAACAATATGTAACAGGAAATCCTACATTTTTTTAGAAATAAGAAGTAGGACTTTTAGTTCTAATGAAAGTTATTTTTAAAAATTAGCTTAGAATTGTCTATTTTCTGTCCCTTTATTGATTCATCTTTATTTTGGCTGATGGATTTAAGAACCAGTTGTTTAATTTTTCAATACATGTTTCCTGAGTGGTGAGCTTGCAAAATGTTCACTTTCATTTTGCAGATAAGTTTCCCAAATTGATTCCTTAATGCATCCCAAAGGATTAATGTATCAGTAAGTCCCAGATGTTCTTTTCATATTCCACAAAGATAATAGCTTAAAAGGGAAATATTCAAAAATAATCTAGCATTAACTATTTTGTAATTCTTAATTTCAGAGAGACATTGGAGCATGGTCTAAGACTGCAGTGAGTCCACCATACAATGCATGATGGCATCCACCAAAGCAGAAATAAAAAATTAATCTAAAATCATTTTGGGGTTTTCCCACTAATTTTATTGAAGATTATATTATATAAATAAAATAAGTACAACCTACACGGAACAGAAAAATATAGAAAAAGAAGAAAATAAAAATATTGAGCTCTCGATTTGCATCTGCCATCAGCTCAAGATTATTGAGCAAATACAGTAACATTCTCAGGGAGCCTAACTAAACATATTGATTAATTGATTATATGTCACCAAGTCATTTTTTTTTTAGTCCTAGAAACCACATAGATAGCTCAGTTCTTGATGCAAAGAACAGCAATATCCTGTTTTGTTTCATTACTTTCAGATGTAATTAATTACTTTGCAAATAGAAACAAAAAATAACAGAAGGAAAAGAGAAAAATATGTTCACATTATACTATTAATATATTTTTAGATTAATTTGTCTAACTTAAGACACAAGGATTAAATACATACTGTTTTGTATCTGTGCCACATATGGACCTACTTTATCAGTAAAGATTCAGGGGGAGGGGTTTGTAACCATTTTTATAATGGTCAGCAGGGTTCCATGGTCACATGATTACCATTTGCATCTTGACAGCCAGTTTCCAACAATGAAGAAGTTGCATGATATCTTCTATAATCATCATCCTCCTCTTTTAATGACCTAATAATCCCTTGAGAGTTAAGAGTCTGGGCAATTGAATGGAACTGAGTATAAACTGGTCAGATGCCCTTCCTATCACCAATGCCCTTCCTATCACCAATGCAGAGGGTTTTTTAGCAGATATATTCTCAGTCTGCTCAGAGAGAGAAATATCGGCCTCTACCTAGGATCAAACTCACAACAACCTTCTGATTGTAAGGTGAGAGTTCCACCTCTAGGCCACCGCACCACTCCCAGTATAATCTCTAATGACCATGGATAATTGGCTTTAACAACCACAATGGAGGTGATGTTGTAAGCCTTTTGTGGGCATGTGATAACTCACTTAACAATAGAAGTATCACTTCTAATTGTGGTCATTAACCAAAGACTACCTACACAGAATTTTTTATTTTTCAATTTCAATTTTTAAGAATGTGTTGCTGTAAAAGCTTTTTATCTTTCCATCTTAGTATGATAGTGTTAAATAACTCAATTTCAGTGATTAATTTTCTCTGAATATATATACTGTCAAATTCTTCAACAAACTTTGGATGATTTTCATTAATTTATATGTCTTTATTACTGGAGTCGGGAGGGGGAATTTAATTAGATTGGTATGAGGATAAACTTAAATATAAGAATACAATAAGTTCTGAACCACAAAAGTAGCATGTTATTAGATATAAACAGTGCTTGTCTTCATCCATGAGCATTTTAATTTACTGCTTCTCTAAGGCTTTTCATATAAAGCTTCAAACTGTGGCGAAAATTGTGATCTGATTTTCTTTTAAGCACAACTGATCTACCTTGGCATAAAAATAAAGCTTTCATAATTCTATAATGTTATCTGCAACAAAAGTTAATCTTCTCCTGCTAAAATTTTATTTTTAAAATTATTTTTTCTGATAGTATCTCCTGGGTAGAACAATGAAACAAAGAAGTCACATTTTAAATTATCTATAAACATTCTGAGGTCATTTCTGCAGGAATCACCAAAAAAATCTTTTTTAAATTAATCTGTTAAAGGCTTAAGACAAGGTGCTGCTTTTCTTTGTTACAAAGTACTTGTAAATTATCAGTGTCTATCTTAGTAATGCTGTTCACTAATTTATATAACTGAGCTATATATTTAAGGGTCCCCTGAGAATGATCCTATGTACACCCAATAATTTCAAAAGCTGCCAGTGTATTAGATCCGAATTGAGCGATCAATTCTTTTTTAACTGGCTATATATTCCATGAAGAATTTTAGGCATCCAAATTATGTTTGCAGTGACTCAAAAATTAAAAATAATAAAATGCAGAACTGCATACAGACTATAGCCTTTAGTCCTGCTGAAAGTAACGGAGCTTAGTTTAGTCAGGCCTTCATTAGTTAAATTAAAACAAATTATTAAGATTGCAATATGGAATTTCTAGTCCAGTAGTATTTCTGATCAATATGCACATGTTTGTTGCAACAATTTAACACACTCTCTTTTTCTTTTTCTTTCTTTCTTTTTTTCTTTCTTCTTTCATAATCTTCTTTCATCATGTTCATTTATGCTAATTGGGATAAATTAAACCAATCAAAGCACAATTCATAACATCATCTAAGTCAGCGTTTTACAACCTTGGTGTTGTGGTTCTCTGGCAGCAGGTGAGGACAGCTGAGGAGAGCAAGGACTCAGATGAGGGCCCAGGACTATGAGGAAGTAGACTGCTGCCTTCAGAGAGTATGGGGGCTGGCAGCAGCAATGAGGAGGTTCCCGAGGAGCCTGTGCCAAGTGCATGTGCGCACAGGGCTCCTTGCAGGAAAGAGAAGCTGTAGCAGCACGGGCGACTCAGGAGTAAGGCTGCAAGGTAATGGCTCCTCCTTCAAGAAGATAAAAGCCAGCTGTGAATTGGATGTTCTTTGCAGGAAGCAAAGACGTTTTGAAACTTGAGCCTCGTGGATATTGCATTATCTTAGTTGGTATTTGAAGACTCTTGTGTTGTAAAATACTATTTCTAGGTAACCTTATCTGTTATTCTTGGCAGTGTTGTACAGTTTTGGTGAGGCTCAGGCTTATCAAAGTTAATTTGATTAGTAATCAAATAATTTGATTAGTTTGCAGCAGCCTTTTAACCGGGGATGTGTAAGAATCATTAAAAGGTTTCTGTTCCCTTTGGTTCGTGTTTGTTTTATTGGAAAAGAGTTTGGGTCAGAACACTTGGCCTTTCCAAGGTTTGGAAACTTCAAGCCCTATAATTCCACAACCAGCATGATGAGAATTCTAGAGGTCAAAGTTCACATATCTGTAAATTGCAAAGGTTCGGGAAAACATCTAAATCATGCTCTGAAAGATGGTGATTTGAGATGAATGTGCTCTTCTGCTTCCCAATGCCACTATCTTGATTGGCTTCAGTAATAGTTTGTGCTAATAGCAATAACACTTAGACTTATATACCACTTCATAGTGCTTTAAAGTCTCTCTAAGCGGTTTACAGAACCAATATAATGAAGAAATTTGTCCAATAATGATCTGTGTTTTCACCAAATAATGTGATTCAGGAAACCTCTGCAACCAATGGTTCCTTAATCATTAGCCTTTAATGTATATGTGATGTTTTTTCACTGCATGTGATATTTGTGTGTTATTCAGTTTTCTCATAAAGTATGCATGTTTCAATGCTTTTGAAGTCTGTATTAACTGAGCCAGTGCTATTTTATAGCGGATGCATTTGCAGATCACGTGAGTGCATTAGAAACCTTTCTTAGTATATTTAACCACAATGTTAACTAAAATTAACTAGAACATTCTGAACTTCAGTTCTTGATCTTATGTGTCTTATCTAGGATCAGATCCTGCTAAATATGAATTACTGAATTACTATTCTAGGATCTTGTGAATATAAACTGTGCTTAAAGTTGATCTGATTTCTTAAAGTAACTTTTTAACCATTGTCACAAATTACCTATAGGCATATTTTATAAAAGCATTGGGGAACCATACAGGCAGGAACACGTCTGGTGGACAAGAAAAAACAAGCAACAACGTATCTGTCCCTTATGTACCTGTATATAAGATGTCCCAATGCAAGTATCAAAGGGCAAAATTTGCATCCTGAGATCACAAACATTTTAGCATCACCGTGGTTAGGAATGTTTGTCTATGAGCATTAACTTTGTCCAATGAGCCACTGCACAAAAGTGAATTTGCAGTCCAGATTAGGTTTATCACATTAGGTTTCAAATATGTTATTATTGCTAGCTATAGCTGTTCTATCTATATTGCTATGTATGTTTTATTACTAGTCGGATAGCTTCAAATTAGCTTGCCCAAAGGCTGCAGATTCATAACATGATTGGTTCTCTCCAGAAGTACCAACAAACTTTGCAGTGCTGCAAAGAAGCAAACTGGATAATCTATTTCTTTACAGGTGGTGAGAGGACAAAAATATACTATAGCGTTATATATATAAAACACAGAAGTAATGCTCAGCCTTCTTTCATTTTCATTTATCCTCAAGATGCAACAAAATGTAATACAATGAAGTGGAAATGAAATAAAATAGAAAAAGAAATACTTCGGAAAGAAACTGCACTGATTTTTTTTTTCATTTCTGCAATTTTCACATAAGAACATTTAAGAAAGTAAAGATCTTCCTGGAGAATGTAAACTGTGTACAAAGAACTGTTGCACACAACAGTATATAGAATATTTTCTTTTTATGAATGCCATTATTAACAAGAGTTATCTGTTTGCAATGTGTTCAGAGCACTTGGATAAGTACCATCTTAGGTGACAAAATGCTATGTAATGCAAATCAGTCTTTATCTGATATAAATTCTAGGTTCAAAGAGGCCTACAATTCAAGATTTGAAGGGAACAAGATTCAATTTAAACAAAGTCAAGATTCAATCCAATAGACACAGAGGCCATATGATTCAATGGAGAAATCACACAAATTCCTTGAATGGTATGGGCATAAAAGCAGGATGATAGAACCCTTTAAGAATTTAACTTTACAAAAAAATTTTCAGATAGCTTCAAGGATTTCACAATTATGTATCAAAATTATTACATCTACATTTTTCAGGCAGAATTAGAAGGCATAAAAAGGAACCCTTGCGTAAGGATAGATAAAACGCATTGAATGTATTGAACTAATGTGGATTTTCTCAATTAAATGAGTATTTTCAAATATTGTGTACAAATAATAAGCCAGACTGTCATCCTTTCTCTGACCATTTGCAGTTCTGAACTGATAAGTTAATTAGCAAAAGTCATTGTCCAGCCATTTATCTCGTTTTTAGAGAACCAACTGCAGCATTCAAGCTTACCTTCAGTTTTATCAACACATAAAAAAGAAAAACTGGAATAGCTAAAAACCAGTAGAAAGCCTACTGAAATTCCAAAAATGCTTTCAGTTCTCTCTGGGGAAAAAATGATTATCTGTAGTCTTAAATTATTCTTGAGATTCAATTTGAGGGGAGGTTAATCAAATCTTAAAATTGAATCAACTTTTCAAACTTTCATACAGCTCCAATAGCTAATAAAACTTTTCAGTTTTCAGTTAATAGTTTTCAGTTAAAAAATTTAATAGCTCTAGACATGTATCAAGTTAAAGAATATAGACCAGCCATTATTAAATTCAATATTGTGAGTATATCTGTTTCCTAATAACATATGACTGTTCTTCTTCTTTCTATATGTACATATAACATAAATATCTAAACTTTATAAATTAAAGATTCAAAGAATACCGTGCAGATTATACCCCATTTTTCTTTTTACTAATTCTCATTACACCTGATGAAAGAGAATCTGATTTTCAAATTTATTTCAGAGAAGATAAATTCTCATGGGCAGAATGTGGTATCTATAAATGTATTTTGATGCAAGGTAGTCAAAGATGTGTGTGATGTTTTCTGTGCTCCGTCATGTAATCATCTCTCTCAATAATTTTTAGTCTCTCCACATTTCAGTTAAATCCCACAGGAAGATATAAAACATGAGCTTCTTCATATTTTATTTCGCTTTTCAGAATAAGTGTGAACAACGAAGGAAGCTTCACAGTGGCAGGCAGATATTCTATAAAAGACAAGAATGCCATTAGTAATACCTTCTGTCAGTCCCAAAATCAAACCTAGACAATTTTTTTCCCATGATCTCAAGAATTATGGGATACATTATTCCCAACCACCAAATTGTTTCCTTAATGGTATAAATAGAGGAATGGTCACCCAATGTCTAGCTACTGTACATAAAAGGATTAAATTTTTCAAATAATTTTATTACATTTTACAAAGCATATACATAAAAAAACATTAACAATCAAAAGAAATGATAAAGATTAAAAAGATTATAGGGATAAAATTGTGAAAAAGAAAGAGCATGAAAACACAAATAAATATTAAGAATGTTTTCGAATTTCATCCAAGGATACAAAGAACGCTTACACTTGACTCTTAGTTTATGACTTTAAGAAAATGTCTCTTTTCCTCCCCAACAGAAAAACATCTACAATGTTATTTCCAGTGGTTCTAGTCTAGAAAATTCCGTGCCCTTCTGATTTATGTCATACAATATAAGCCATGTAGATTGCTGATATTAAGCCCTCTGCCTTTGTAATCTCTTGTCTGATATTCATGTCTGTCTCCTTGTTTTGTGTTGTTTTTGTTCTGGTTTTCCCAGTAAGCTGGTTTTGATGTCTGATGATATTAAATGTATAAAAGCAAGCAATACCTTTGCCAGCTGCTTTGAGTGGCTTCCATGCTAGCTCTGATCTGGATGCAACGATTACCTGGGAGTGTTTTGGGTGCACACTAAACTGGAAATTTACCACAGAAATTTTCCAAGAAAATGAAGTATAAAAAAATAAGCTTTTCTTTTAATTAATACAATTAATTTGTTTAATTTGTGATACAATTTGTTTCAACAACACGGGTTGATGTAGTTTTTATCTGACACAATAGAGCAGATATTCTAATTTCCTAAATTGTTCTTCTATTTGAAAGCAAAAAGATGCACTGGAATGTGCAGGGGTGTTTAGTATGTACCTATCTTATTGTTAAACCTTCTTTTTTTCGCCCTGGAGCTGCAAAGCTTCTTTTTACTTTGAATCCAAAGGGCTACACAGCTCTATTCCCTATATTCTTGAAGGTCTAACATAACATAATTTAATAAATGCTTGTAAATAACAGTTATATGCATGTTATTTTGTGGTGAGCCTGTCTTTTCATCCACAAATAAAGAGTTATGGTGCATTGAGGCATATATAATGTCAAGAAGTACTTTAAGTTATGGCCACTCTGCATTTTTTATAAATAAAACTATTGCTGCAATTCCACGAATGACAATAATTCACCGACCGATTTGATCAATTGACTTAGTTCATACACAACACATTGTACCAGCCTTTCCAGCAAAAATAATCTGCTTCTGCTATCAAATTTGCATTATTTCACTTTTGTTAAAATTGCACAATCATAAAGTTCAATCTAAAGTTTGCATGCTATTGCAAACCATATTTTTATGGGATTCTTCCTTTAATATAGAAGGAGGAAGAATTCAATATTATCCATAGTTTTAGAATCCTAAAGCTTTTCAATTTGTATTTTCAATTTATTTATGTCATATATGCCAATTTCAAGATTGTACCTCTGGGAAATCATCCAGTACACACACACAAAAATGTCACTCATGTCTGAACAGAAGATAAACATGTTATGATATGAACTGAAGTCAGGAAAAAAAACCTTTTTTTAACAAGAATCTTGAGACAACTGAATGGAAAACGAGGTGGAAAACTTCCCCCAATTCTTCAAAACAGTATATTCAATTTCGGAAGATATGTTTTAGTAAGAAAGAAACTGGTATTAATGAAACTTTATAAAATTGTGACTCACTAAATAAAATTTCAGAAAATGTGAGGGATGTCCATTGAAGTAAACACATATTTCCTATGATGATATCTTTAATACCTTGAGAATTCAGTTGTGCATTTACAATTACATTTGTGTATGCACATCTTCCGAATCATTTCCAGAGCCAAATGGGCTCAAATCAATGGTAATTCCTAAAAAAAAAACCAAAGTTACAAAAAAATCTGCAAACAAATCCACTTAGGGAAAAATTATATTTTAAAAAACCCTAAAGTACCCAAAATGTATTCATTATTCACAGTGAATGTGAAAAAACAAAACTGATCACATATAGGAGGAGGATAGCAATGGTATTAGGAAATCAATAGCTCAGGTAGGTGAAATACAGTATGTATTTCATTTACAATAAGTAAATGTATTTACTTATTTATTTATTAAATTTTTATATTGCCAATCTTCCATCCAAGACAACTCTGGGAGTATGCTAGGAACAAAAAAAAATCTTTTTAATATAAGGAACAACACTAATATCTCAGGGAAGATGGGAAAATAGTAAGGCAATGAAAATAAAACAGCCACTCAGTTTTATTTGGTTCTTTCTTTTCCAACAAGAGGGTTTTTTTTTCCTATCAGGAAATGGTGAACTGGGATGTAGGAGTAGGAAAGGAACTTGTCATGGATAGAAATATGGTCAGATAATGTAGCTCCATGAAAAAGTTAGCTAAGAACTAAATCCAAAAAGGGCACATAGAAGAGACTGGAAGAGAATCAAGTCATGTAGAGGAATATTATAATGTTCAGTTCTATAACATTAGAGTGTTATAGGTGCTATCAAGAAAGCTACATGAGTGGGGATTGGCAAAGAATGCCAAAAACAGTTCTTTGTGCAATGTACCGTATATACTCGAGTATAAGCCGAGTTTTTCAGCACATTTTTTGTGCTGAAAAAAAACCCCTCGGCTTATACTCGAGTCAGATTCCCCTCTGAAAAAAAAATGGTGTGGAGCTCCGAAGCTGGGCAGCCGCTTCTCTGCTTCCGTGTTTCCTTTGCAACTTTTAAGCATGGGAGGGGGAGGCTTTTCTGAGCTCTAGGCTGAAAAAGCAACGCGAGCCTAGGTCGCTCCACTCAGTTTCATTTCCTCAGCTCCAGCTGCTTTCAGTCCACTCGGGAGGAGGGGGAGGAGGGGGAGGCTTTTCTGAGCTCTAGGCTGAAAAAGCAACGCGAGCTGAGGTCGCTCCACTCAGTTTCATTTCCTCAGCTCCAGCTGCTTTCAGTCCACTCGGGAGGAGGGGGAGGAGGGGGGGAGGCTTTTCTGAGCTCTAGGCTGAAAAAGCAACGCGAGCCTAGGTCGCTCCACTCAGTTTCATTTCCTCAGCTCCAGCTGCTTTCAGTCCACTCGGGAGGAGGGGGTGGAGGAGGGGGAGGCTTTTCTGAGCTCTAGGCTGAGAAAGCAACGCGAGTTGAGGTCGCTCCACTCAGCTTCATTTCCTCAGCTCCAGCTGCTTTCAGTCCACTCGGGAGGAGGGGGAGGAGGGGGAGAGAGAGAGAGAGAGATATCATAAGAACGGCTCTTGGTTTTTTCTTGCAAGGGAGAGAGTGACTCCTGCCTACCACTGTCATCATCATCATCTTTTGGGTTAGTGAATCAATCAAACCTTTCATGATAGTGAGATCGTTTCCCAAATTTCCCTTAAATCAGGGAAGAAATCAGAAACAAACCTTTGGGCTGAGAATAAGCTTGTTCCTATGATGCCATTTTTGTTCACTTCAGTGTGAAAAGTGTGAAAAAACACACTTCTTTTTCTTCATCTTCTTGTTCCCTATTTACTGGTCTCTTTCAAAGAGGAAATTGTGAACATCAAACTTATTCTCAACTGTCCTAGTGAAAGTTTTTATTGGCATCTATTTTTATTTTTGAAATTTACCAGTAGCTGCTGCATTTCCCACCCTCGACTTATACTCGAGTCAATAAGTTTTCCCAGTTTTTTGTGGTTAAATTAGGTGCCTCGGCTTATATTCGGGTCGACTTATACTCGAGTATATACGGTAAATAAAAAGATAAAAGAGCAAACAATGAAAGTTGAGATCATAAAATTCTCCTTTACTTTGAATGGGTGTATATGGACAACTGAATTGCATTATAGCAGTAGCAATAGCGCTTAGACTTATATACCGCTTCACAGTGCTTCACAGTCCTCTCTAAGCGGTTTACAGAGCCAGCATATTGCCCCCTACAATCTGGGTCCTCATTTTACCCACCTTGGAAAGATGAAAGGCTGAGTGAATTTTGAGCCTATATAACACACACACACACACACACACACACACACACACATCTCTACAGTCCAAGAAACTAAGAATGTCTCTTCTGAGATGATTGCCACATCCTCAGGCCTTCTGCAGACTCAGCTGCTGCTTATCTGATCTTTGTCTATGGCTCTTCTTCCTGTCTCCTAAGTAAGTCCCCCACATATCATTATACTTGCTGACAGTTTGGCTGAGGAATCCTGGAGCACTGGTGAAATGTCAGATGATGTTTAAAGGCCTTCCCTATCTTAAAAATACCTCAAAAGGAGGAACCAGGACACTATAGCACAGTCACCCCAAAATCCTTGTCTAGGAAGTTTCAGCAACAGTTCTTCAAGAATTCAATCTGTAAGCATCCAGGAAAAAATGTGGCAACTACCACATATCAAGATAGATATGGCAAGTACTGTACAACTTTTGTCAGATAATCTCATTTTTCAATCCAATTTATAAGATTACTGTAGATGTAACTATATTTCTGCAAAGTATCTTCTTTTTTAAAAAACAAATTTTATTAATTTTCAAAGACAATACACAAACAAACAAAACATAAACATAAAAACATAAAACATCTTTTCTGAAAGCTGCTTGATCCCGGGTTACATCTCTTCCTACAGACACAAATTTAAATTCATGTTCATTTTATATACCATTCCATATCTTATTACCATTTCATGTTTTTTATGTAGCTTCTCCCCTCTTTTGAACTTTCTTTTTATTTTATTTATCTCATCTCAGTTCAGATCATTATGCTTATTATTCTTTCTCTGTTCTATTTCCAGCTATCTATTTATCTTTTCTCTTTAAACAAAATTTCTCCTGTACACTAATTGGAGTATGACACCTTTATCTCTTTCCCCTAAATTTATAACACTTAGTATAGTACATAGCTTCCATTGGGATTCTGTTTAGTACATTCTAAAGTTGTCTTCTCACATTTTGACTGGGATTGCGTACTGACTTTTGGGGAATTGCTTGAAGACTTTTAAATTTACTAAATGGAAATGTTTAAGAAACATTTTTAAGTAAATTTAGCCAGAATTCTTATCTGCAAGGACTCAAACTTTGCATTAAAGCCAGCATAACCCAAACCTATGTTTCCCAATCTCTGAACATAGAGATGAGAGTGAGTATGCCATCTTGTGTGTCAAGGGACAAATAACAAAATTTCCTCTCATTTGTATGTAATATATGAGAGGAATCATCCATAAAGAGTAAGCAGTCTAATAATTATTTCGTTACAGCAATTAGCAGCATCTAACTAACCTTGGCTGACCTTGAAAAAATTGAGTGGACCAGTTAGTTCTTGGATAGGAGATTACAGGAAAAAAATACCAGAGTACCATAAAAGCAAGAAGAACTGAGTCCCCAGACTCAACTTGTTCCATCTTCCTCTTCAAGAAATACAATAACTAACATGCTATGAGAGGCAGCTAAAATTACTCCAGTGAATAATATTTCAAAAGTTGTAATATTGTGATATATTATTGACATACGCATTCGTTGATTACACTTGTAATCCTAAATATACTTACCAGAACATCAACAAATCCTACTGTATCTATTTAGACATCCCATTGCTTACTCTCTGTGATTACAGAATTGTATGTTAAATACCATTTAAAGCACTATCTTACTTATAAGCAAACATATAAAGAGTCATGCTGTTTTATAACAACTGTTCTACATCCTTATTTGTTACCAAAATAGAATGGAAATGCTGAGAACATTAGAAAAGATCTACCTGTATATTCTTTCTTCCAAGGATTAATTCAAAGAAACTGGTTTTCTCCTTAATGGAATTAAATGAAAATCATAATGTTTTTTACTAGTTCAAATTACAGAAAGCCCCAAAGGTGATTAATTAAAATACACTAATGGAAGGGCAAATACAAAGCTTCGGTCTTACAATTTATAAGCATTTAGAAAGATGTAAAAGGATCTTAAAATTCTTAGAATTATTCCAAAAATTGCTTTCATCTTCAAAGATAATATAATACAGCTGAGCAAATTTGCTGGTGACCTTAATTGTAAACATAGAATATTTGGAGATTATGACTGGATATACACCAAGTTAATAAAAACAACAAATCAACTGATATCCCAAAAGCATAGAAATATTTCTGATGATGAGTGCCTTCTTTCATAATTTTGTCTTGTTATCTTTCCCCTGTGTTTTCCTTGTTAGTACTGTATACTTATTTCTGTCTATAGATCTATTTCCACTGAAACATTTTTCATTCCCCGAGTTGTATCTTTCATTGCATATGTAGCATTTTTGATAGGACAGGAAGAGAACAATTTCTGACAAAGCTGTTTTGTATTCTGCAGTTTATACATTTCAATCCATCCAGTTGAATAAAGAAGGGACGCTATTAAATGAAAAACTTTTTTCAGGTCTCAAGCCATATTTTTCCAGGTTCACCATATGTGCTTCCATTCTGTTATTAAATATCTCAAGATGGATAGTATAAAAACAAACACTCTGGCAGCAGTGCCAAAAAGCTGCCATAGAGCTCATACAATTTTATTTATCTTGAAGAAAAAAGGCCCAGACGTTATTTGCAAATTCATTACAATTTATTACATAGTCTTTTCATATCAATACCCTTTGATGGTTACTAAGGATGGATAAGAAAAAGCAATAGCAGCTTCAAATGATGACAACAATAATAAAGATGACAATCACTGCTGATGACCTACTCAGAAGATACAAATGTTCAAGATACAAATAATAATATATTAGGAGGAATTATATTGAATTTAAAAGGCAAACAGAATAGCCTCAGCAGCAAACTATAAAATAGGTCTGTTATAAACTAATAAAAAACTTAAAGTTTATCAAAAGCTTTAGAAAATAGCAGGGTTCTAGCCCTGCACTTCTGATTGGCCGATAATAGCGATATCGGATTGGTTCATTCAGGAGAATCTGATTGGCTGTTAACGAGCCACTCTCATTGGTTAAGTGGGTTAACACTCCACGTTTCCTATTGGTTACTAGAGCAGCAGCTTGCCTATAAAAGGGTTGCTGT
Source organism: Hydrophis major (assembly GCA_033807585.1). Classification (NCBI taxonomy): domain Eukaryota; kingdom Metazoa; phylum Chordata; class Lepidosauria; order Squamata; family Elapidae; genus Hydrophis; species Hydrophis major. The sequence goes on along the minus strand of CM066331.1, from coordinate 69,268,856 downwards.
TGCCCTAGAGTTTTGCTCTGTTCAGAATGTTTAATAAAGAGTTTGAAGTTCACTTTTCACCGTCTTGTCTCCGTTCCTTGCGCCCATGCGCAGAACCTAACACTGGCGACAAAGGTGGGATGTGGAGACGTCAGAGCTGACTGAACACTACAAAGCACTAAACAGAGCACGTGGCTGAAGGTGCATCAACGGCAGAAACCATGACCGGCGGCACCATACCACCAGCTCCATTCGACCCAGCACAAGAAGATTGGGACTCATACATGGACCGGTTCCAGATGTTTCTGGAGACCAACAACTTGAAGGATGCCACTACTGGGAAAAAGAGAGCGGTATTCCTGACTCACTGCGGACTTGCATTTTTAAGATGGCTAAGGCACTGGCGAAACCGGCTGAGGTGAAATCCATGGACTGGGACGTCTTTGAGCCCCTCCTATGGGCCTACTATGCACCTACCGTACCAACGCTTGTCCGAAGACATGAATTTTACCAGAGAGACCAGCGGAAAGGAGAAAGCGTTGCAGATTTCATCGCAGATCTCCGGAACCTGGGAGGCCTCTGTGGGTTCACCGACCTCGAAGAAGCTCTAAGAGACTGAATAGTTCTGGGTTTAGATGCACAGCACGTGCAAAGTAAGCTGATGGCGAAAGGCGACATCAGCCTTGCAGATACCATCGCTGACGCTACTGCAGCAGAAGCAACCAGGACGTCGGCTGCCCGAATGCGCCGCACCAACACCCCGCTCCACCAACTTGCCAGCGAAACCTCACCTCGCCTTGAGGGACATGCAACAGCAACCCACCACGAGGACCTCGAATCATCATCAGAAAGTGATGAAGAAGAAGTCAACCGGGTCCGGTCTGAACGAGACCAATGCCACCAGCGTAACCAGAGACTGCAGTACCAATGCACAGGTTGTGGGGCAAACCACCCACGATCAGATTGCAAATTCCTTGACGCGCTCTGCCATATTTGTGGGAAGAGAAGCCACATCGGAAAGGTCTGTCGAAGCAAGCTAGGATCCAGCCCACTTCAGAGGGGGACCAACTACCGCCAACCCACAGGAAGTCATCCTATGAATCGGGAACACTCGAACCACCAATGGAACAACCACTCCTACAGAAGTAAACCACTAGCCCATTCAACGAAACGAGAAGAGGCACACCAAACCATCACGATTGGTCACACCTCATCATTAGATGCAAAGAAGATCTGAATGAAGGTCGCCATCGAAAACCAGCCCTGCGTGATGGAAGTCGATTCAGGATCATCCCTCTCGATGGTTTCCTGGAAGACCCTTAAACAATTGATCCCTGCTGTCCGGCAGCAAGACCTCAGAACCCAAAGAATCATTCTCAAGGACTATCAAGGAAATCGAATTCCGGTCGCTGGATCCAGCCTAGTCCAGGTTTCATTCAAAAATCGTACTGCATCTTTACCATTGACGGTCATTGACCGTGATCAGTCTAGCTTGTTAGGCCTTCAACGGTTTGCTCCACTTGGGATTGAGGTAGCCGGCATTAACCAAACCAGCAGCAACAACTGGGAGGAGGCCCTCATCCAGGAATTCCAGGACGTCTTTGCAGATATACTAGGCGAGTACAAGGGGACCCCAATATCATTTAACTTTAACCCTGAAGTAGCCCCCATCCGCCTTAAGCTTCGTCGAGTCCCTTTTGCCCTTAAACCAAAGATTGACAAGCAGCTTGATAAATTAAAAGCCCAGGGTGTTTTAGAACCAACCGACCACGCTCCTTGAGAAACCCCAGTCGTAACACCCATCAAACCGGATGGATCGTTAAGGATTTGTGGGGACTACCGTGCCACCCTGAATCACGCCCTACAACAGAACACTTACCTGGTACCAGTGGCAGAACACCTCCTCCATTCCTGGGGGGCGGAAAAGTCTTCGCTAAATTGGATTTAGCACATGTGTACCAACAACTGCCTGTAGATAAAAAAACAGCAGAGGCGCAAAAGATTGTTACGCACCGAGGCACCTTTAAGTGCAGTCGACTCCAATTCGGAGTTAGCGTGGCCCCAGGGATCTTTCAGAGCTTGATGGAGAGACTATTACAGGTTATAAAAGAGGTCATACCATACTTTGATGACGTTTTAATTGCTGCCCCGAATAGAGAAATACTAAAGGAGCATCTTAGACTGGTTCTCCAGAAATTTAAAGACTCTGGCCTTAAAGTTAAAAAAAATAAATGTCAACTGTGTACAGATAAAGTAGAGTTCCTGGGGTACCTAATCGATAAAAAAGGCATTCACCCCACCAGTAGCAAGTTAAGAGCAATCAAGAACGCCCCAAGACTCAGGAACAAGACTGATCTCCAAGCTTTCCTGGGGCTTATTAATTTTTACAACATCTTCCTGCCCCACAAAGCGACCATAGCTGAGCCCCTACATCAGCTTCTCAACAAAAAAGCAACCTGTGTTTGGGGGCACCAAGAGGAGCACGCGTTCCGACAAGTGAAAAACCTATTAACTTCAGATGCTGTTTTAATGCAGTATAACGAGACTTTGCCTTTAACAATCACAGGTGACGCATCACCCTTTGGAGTAGGAGCCATTTTGAGCCATGTGTTACCAAATGGTAGTGAAGCCCCTATTGCCTATTTTTCAAGAACTCTATCAAAGGCTGAATGTAACTATAGTCAAATCGATAAAGAGGCTCTTACTGTTGTATCTGCTGTGAAACGGTTTCATGAATATGTTTATGGATAAGTTTTTACTATTGTTACCAACCACAAACCTTTGCTGGGGATTATAGCAGGAGACAAGCCAACCCCCTATATATTATCACCTAGAATGACTCGCTGGTCGGAGTTTTTGGCTGCATACAATTATAAGCTGCAGCACCACCCGGGGAAAGCCATTCCCCACGCTGACGCATTGAGCTGTGCACCACTTCCGGAAACCGTTGATGACCCAGCTCCAACCCTTACAACGCTCCAGATTGAAACTCTGCATTCACCACCGCTGACCGCTAGAGATATCGCGATCGAAACAAAACGCGATCCTATCTTAAAGCGGGTTCTTAGCTGGGTCGAATGAGGATGGCCAGTAGATCAAACCCCTGACGACTTCATTCCCTTCAAGAATTGACAAACGGAACTTTTTTCGCAAAAGGGCTGCATCCTGTGGGGGGATAGAGTCGTCGTCCCAGAGTGGTTACAATGAGCAGTACTAAAGATACTGCATGACGGCCACCCCGGCATCGTGCATATGAAAGCGCTCGCACGAAGCTACGCGTGGTGGCCGGGCATCGACAAACAAATCAAAGCCTGGGTAAAGACTTGATATAAGTGCCAGGAGGTTAGCAATGCCCCACCAAAGGCAACTCCAACAGAATGGGAAACACCTCGGGGACCGTGGTCCCGCATTCATATTGACTTTACAGGACCTACTAAGGGACATACGTTCCTATTAACAGTGGATGCCTAATCAAACTGGCTCGAGATCCACGAAATGAAAAGTACTACAACCGAGTACGTCATCCGGAAGTTGAACAGATTATTCGCGACGCATGGACTGCCAGATGTTCTGGTATCCGACAATGGACCCCAGTTTACCGTGCTTCCTTTTGAACAATACTTAGCGGACCGCGGTATTCGCCATGCGCTAACTTCACCAGCGCACCCTGCGGCTAACGGAAGAGCCGAGCACATGGTACAGTTTGTTAAAAAAAACCTCTACAAGATGGACTATGGGGACATTGAAGATAAGATAAATAGAATACTCCTTCTCCAACACATCACTCCGCACAGCGTCACCAACAAGACTCCAGTGGAACTATTGATGGGACGAGCCAGAGAAACCCTGTGGATCTAGCGGAAAATGCCACGAGTTCAAGATAGGCGACTTAGTTTTTGCCAGAAACCTTTCTTGCAAACCGTTGTGGATCGAGGCCACTGTTATTCAAGCCACTGGACCCAGGTCGTACTGGGTGAAAACCTGCGATGGAAAAATATGGAAACGCCATATTGATCAGCTTCGCACGAGGCTACAACCTAGTTTCCGTGACTCCGGTAACTCCCAAACTGAGGGGGGAGGGGATGTCGAAGAAACCGAATTAGAGATGGTGGAAAGCAGGAACGAAAGAAGGCAGCTATTGGGTGTAACAAGTGAAGAAGGATCAGGGATGGGTATAGCCTCGCCACAGAGGAACAACCCAACAGAGGCAAGCTCGCAAGGGCCTGAGGACAACAACGAGAACATTAGCAGCACCGAGTCTTCCAACGAGGAACCACAGTACCCAACTTGCCCAAAAACGCCCCGCCAAAACAGGCTTACGGACAAGAACCGGTGGGACAGCGTAAATCCAATAGACAGTCAAAGCAATCTTCCTACCTCAGAGATTATGTCACCGCACCCCCCCCCCAAATGGAACCCGGGGGGGAAAGGTGTTATGAACTAATAAAACACTTAAATAAAGTTTATCAAAAGCTTTAGAAAATAGCAGGGTTCTACCCCTGCACTTCTGATTGGCCTATAATAGCGATATCGGATTGGTCCGTTCAGGAGAATCTGATTGGCTGTTAACGAGCCACGTTTCTTATTGGTTACTAGAGCAGCAGCTTGCCTATAAAAGGGCTGCTGTTGCCCTGGGGTTTTGCTCTGTTCAGAATGTTTAATAAAGAGTTTGAAGTTCACTTTTCACCATCTCGTCTCCATTCCTTGCGCCCATGCGCAGAACCTAACAAGGTCAATCTAATAAAATTTTCCATTTAAGAACTTGGGAACAGTAAAGTTGCTTACATGTAATCTTATCTATATTTAGAGGAAGCATATTATGAAATTACCAGAAGACTTACAATAAAGCACTAATATTAATGTAAATTAGATGAGGCACTGGCACATGCTTTGGGAGAAGCAGGGATTGTACTTTTTGTATCTGAAGCAAAGAAGGCAGATGAAAGAAAAAACTTTTGCACCATAAAAGTATAATATAATAATAATCCTCAGTGTATGTATATAACATGCTACCCATACTGGATACATTTAGATTGCAGAAGATAAAAAAAAATACACAAGGCACAAAAAGTTTAATAGAAAAAATATTCAATAATAGTTATAATAATAAATAATAATATTACAACGAATTACAGCCATAACACTTCTTAGATAAACACAACAGATGATAGCAAGATATTGCTTCTAAGGAACAATCCAATTATCTCTAAAGACATTTCTAATACAAATTATTTCATACTCAGGGATGATGTCAAGCTATAGTACAACAGCCCTGAAAAAGTCTTTATTTTAATTCTAAACAACTACATGAAATAACTTTAACTAATAGCAAATTCCACTTTAATCAACACAAAGATCCAGACAAGATAGCAATAGCTCATATCAACATAACATTTTAAAGGTTTGAAATATCTGTCTCAGACTACCCCATAATAAATAAGGATTTCTCTCTTGTTCTTCCAGAACTTATTCTCATTATTGTAGAGTGGGAGGAATGCTAGGTGTCTTTTAGGCTGCCAGAGGACAATTGTCTTTGAGAGAAGTGGAGGTTTTGAGAAGGTTTCAACATCATTGCATTGCAGATAGGCTTGAAGCTAATGCTAATGCTACTGTACTGCTCACCTCCTTTATTATTCTGCCACCTTTGGAACACCTTTGCCCCATCTGCAAACTTCACCCAATGTACTAACCAGCTACTCTATGTCTTCCAGGAGTTGTTTTCATCATATGGATGGAATGCTGTTCTTGTACTTCTGTTACCTCTCTTTTACTCTTAGCACCCAAAATGAACCAATGGAAAGTTGCTATTTTCTTGAGAAGGCACAGCATGATAATGAAAGGAAATATTTCCCCAAGGGACAAGAAGACCCTTTTAAGTCAGGGGTCTTCAAACTTGACAGCTTTAAGACTTGTGGACTTCAACTCCCAGAATTCCTCTTCCAATCCTGTTAGCTCAAGAATTCTGGGAGTTGAAATTCACAAGTCTTAAACTTGCCAAGTTTGAAGACCCTTGTTTTAAGCCCTCCTTTTAATTGGAAGGATTGGTATTAGCCCTTTCCTCTCAGATTCTACCTGTCATGATTGAGAAAAAGATTAAATACATTTTTGCTTTGCTTTGCTTAGCCACTGGTGTTCTCCCATTATCTTCATCTAGCTGTTCCCACAGGAAGGTAAACAGTCTGAAGAGATCCTGTATTATAGGCAGAATATAATCAAATACTTAGCTTGAACTCTACAAAAGGGATCTAATTACTTGCGCCTGACATTTACATACAAATTGCAACTATAACATTATATGTTCAAAACCATATTTGATATGAAACTTTTACTTGCTTGACTCATTCACGGAATTTGACATGGACTCAGATAGACCCAGATGTTAAATCTTCAAATTTCTACCATCTTTTCCATCCTTTCCAGAAATATATTCCATGTACATATAGGGAAGAAAAGTAAAGAGTTGAATAAGAGGTTTTCATTGGAAATGTTAGAAAATTCCTTATATGTTTTAAGTTTATTGTTAAGAGCTAATTTGGTGTATTGGTTAAGGTGATAGCCTAAAAACCCAGGGGCCATGAGTTCTAGTTCCACTTTTGGCATAAAAACCAGATGAGTGACTTTGGCTAGTCTGTCTCTCCTTCTCTCCTCCCCCCTCTCCTTCTTTCTCAATCACCCTCTCTCTCTCTCCCCCCTCCCTCCTCCCCACTCATCTCATAAGTTGCATGGGCCTGATGGACACTGGCCCATGGGCCCCACAAGCATAGGGGCCCCATACTAATCTCTGTGTGTTAACCCATCAGTGCACCTTGTATCATATAAATATAGCAACTGTATGGCTTACTGAGTATTATTGCGTTTTTCAAGCCTCGTGTATTGTTCAAATGTTTATCATGTTGATTAGTTGTTGCATGTTTTTAATGTTTCAACACCGATTTTGTTGAAAGTGCCAATACAATAAATATATGTTTAATTTTATCAAACATTTACATTTTTATTCCTGAGAATAGTTGTTGTAGGGGCCCCAGTACACTGCTTTGCCCAGGGCCCATAATGCTGTTAAGACAGCCCTGAGATATCTTCATATCTTTTGAATTGCATATAAAACAGGAAAGATAAAATTGGGGGGAAAAGTTAATATCTTTGAAAAATAAATAAATAAATATAAGCACCACGTTCAGTGAAGGGGATCCATATGCAGTAATTGATAATTTACCAAATTGATAACTTATCTGTATGAATAATTTTTCTATAGTGCCTACTTATGCTCAGGAAAAAATTCACCTGTGCTCATAAACACATGGCATTCCTAGACCTGGAGAAGGCATTTGATCATGTTCCACACAACTAATCAGATATGCCCTCTGGGATCACAGGAGTCCCGGAACCATTCATTTACTGGGTCAAATCTATATAAGAACACCAACAGCCAAGTGCAATGCCCAGTCAACCTCTCCAACAGATTCCCAGAGACCAAGGCTCTGCATTGTCACCAATGTTCTGTTTATATTGGTCATGGACACCATCACATATGATCTGGAGCAGAATGCACCCTGCACTCTATTCTATGCAGATGATGTTATGCTTGCTTCCCACCAACAGACGCAATCTATAGCAGCAAGTTCACCTCGACCATTTTGGACTCTGCCTCAACATCAAGAAAAATAAATACTTAGAGACAGTTACCACTCCTGAACCATTTCAAATCAATGGAGAAAACCTAAAGAAGGTGGACATTTTTCAGTATCTTGGATCCCATCCCCAAGGCAACATCAATGGTGAGATGCAAGCAAGGGTGAATGCAGCCTGGATGTGTTGGCAAGAACTCACCCAAGACGAATACTAACCTATCTTAAATTTAAGATTTAAGACAACCACCTGCCCTGTTATACTTTATGGTACTGAATGTTGGGCAGCAACAACAGGGTTTGAAAGCTATCTCTATGCCCTGGAAATGTGAATGCTCCATTGGATATTGGGCATCTCCCTTCTTGACTACATCACAAATGACACCATTTGACAACATTTTGGTGTGGCACCAATTATAGAGAAGATGAGAGAAGGCCAACTTCACTGTTATGGACATGTCCAGAGAGCAGTACCTTCCACCATGGCCAAGACTACCTACAAACTAGAAGTCAATGTCCCATGACCTTGCGGGCATCCCAAACAGAGATGGCAAGACACCATCAACAAAGATATGCTAGCTGTGGGTCTGCACTCTGGAGATCCATGCTTGACTCCATCCCATGATTCAGCCAGTCTCTGTCCCCTATAAAGTAGCAATTGTTCTGGAACATCTTGCCCTCAGAAGTTGTGGGAACACCATCACTTGAGACTTTCAAGAAGAGATTGTACTGCCATCTGTCAGAAATGGTGTAGGGTCTCCCACTTGGGTGGGGGGTTGGACTAGATGACCTACAAGGTCCCTTCCAACTCTGATTTTCTGTTATCTGTTATCTGGTGATCTATTAGAATAACATGTTCAGAGGCATAAACATGGTAAACTTGCAACCTTATTGATTCTCCTAAACTCCTCAGAAGCATATGAAAAACGAACCTCAAGTATCCTATCTTGAGTGAACGAGGTTGTTGTTGTTTTTTGCTGTGTTAATGGGTCTGTGGGATTCCAACTTGCTCCCCCTGCTGTTGCTGGGCTTGTTTCTCTTTCCTTTGTGCCATTTTTATCAACTTCTTTTAAAAAGAGAGCAATTGTTTTTTGGCAGCTTTGAGCAAAACTTAATTTTTACACATTAGTGCAAATGACTGGATTCAGAATTAAGTGTGAAACTGGCTTTTGGATCATTCTGCATTATTTCTCATCTATTAATCTATTAAGAATGTATGAAAACTCCTTGGTCTTAGAGATCATCTCTGTTGCAAAGGGTACCATTTTTTAAATTCAAATGCTTCATCAACTAAGACTGTCGTAACTACCATAAAGCAGATTTTGCCACTGTCTGCATCCAGAAACTGCAGTTAGTAAAAAATGTAGAGGCTGAATCATTTGCAAATGCTAAGCATTAAGTCATTGGTATAAAGTCAATATTTAGACCGTTTTATGCCCCTTTACTTGAACTGTGCTGATGGTTGGTTTATTTTTGGTTAAATTCAATGTACTATTGTGAACAGTTATTGCAAAATTATATTTTTGAATGGGATCTGGCTATCTGAAAGGCCACATCGTTACACATATTGCTTCCCACATTCCAGGCATCGTTTGAGATGTTACTTCTGATTCCTCTGGCCCATGAAACTAGGCATGCAGCAACAAGTTCTAGTACTTTTAGAGGCTTCATCCATCTTGTGGATCATCAGAGATGATCTCTAAGACCAAGGAGTTTTCATACATTCTTAATAGATTAATAGATTAAAAATATTTTGTCAGGATCTGAGAACTGATTGCAGGCAGATTGCCTGAATCGGGTAGGGTAACTTTTCCTCCAAAATCATGTAGATCTTTTCCTTACTGATCTCCTCAATATCTAGGGCCAATAACTATCTGCAAAAATACTGCAAACAAATAGACCGAACAGAACTGACATCACAGCCATGGCAAAAATGTAATTTCTAGTGAATAAAGGTTATATTAACGAGAGGAATCTGGGAAAGTGAACATCCAAAGTATATATTTGGTGAATGCTTTTGCTTTATTTTCATCATTTAATCTAAAATAAAGTTGTGTGAAATGTTCTCTGCAGTGGGTACTCTGATGGGGCATTTCTCATACAATCTGGTTAATCCTGGATACATAACCCTGGATACACTGACTGACAATTGTCTAGTTTGAGACTCACACAACATATAATGCTTCCTGAGATAACAATAAAATAACATCAACTACCAAAAGCATATATAGAAATAAACTCAAATGACAATTGATAATCTTGCAAAGCTAGAGATGGGATTGTGTCTTCCACTTATCTGAGGATTAAAAGATAGCTCAGTGGAAAAACCAAGACCATAAAATATCCTAGTTCTGTCTTTCAACAGCTCACTGCTATTCTATGTGATTTGCTCCCTTAAGTGGCCATCTCATCTTCATAATATTAGAAGGGCAGTGAATTCTTGTCAGACTTCTGCAATTCTATTCATGTTGATGTTATTTTCAAGGCATTATGAGATTTTCTTTGATCAATTTTCAAGGAATGAACAATCCTACCAAAGGAAAGCTAATGGCCTTTATCCTCTCTCATTTCAGCTCTGATTCAGCTACAAAATAGCATCAGCTTCGTGTTCAAGGAAAAAAATTCTATCCACAGAAAGAATAGAAATAACAAATAGGCACTGTGAAAGTATACATGCTTAGTACAAGAGTTAACATGCACTAATCTTATCAGAAATGTTACTAAGAAATATGTGAAGTTATTATCAGCACTTTTAGGAAGCAAAGACTGAGATTAAGACATTAATAAATATTAGTGAGAAGAATCACTTGGAATTGTTGGAGTAAGAGCATGCAAAATACATCCATAACCCAATTACATTTCTTTTCAGTACTTTTAACATAACCAGAGATTGTGGCCTATACAAAGATAATTGTGTAATTCCTTTAATTTTCTTTTACGAACACATGTCCTTCAAGGCTCACACTGGAGATCTCAGCTGAAAGAAAAACCCCAAATATAGTCACACTTTCTGCATTGCATATCCATGTCAGGTATATTTTCCATAGGAAATAACTATTAAATCTTGGTCTACAATAGTCTGCATCCAAATTAAAAGCCTCCCGGTCTGTGGAAGTACTACAACCCAACATTTCTACAAACATGGCTATTGGTTTCCAAGTCTTTGGAAAATGTGAATGGCTGACCCAGAAAAAAATTGTTTGTCCCATCGGGAAAAAAAACAATTTTGGGGAACAAGAAAAAAAGACAGGAGACATCTTAAAATATTTAGCCATATTATTTTATCTCCAAGCATATGACTTTTTTTCTTCTGTGGGTAAAATGAAGACTGTCCATTCATCAGAAAAGTAACCAGTTGTGGTTATGTTATATAACACATTCAAGAAGAAAGAGAAAACAAGCATTACTAGAGCTTCCATTTTACAGGCTTGAATTGTTGCAGGGAGGATTGGGGAAGGGAAGGGGGGAAAGGAAGAAAGGGAAAAAGGGAAATGAAATGGGAAAGGGAAGGACCTCAGCAACAGTTTTCCACTATTTTTGAAGATACAGCATGCATGCATTATAAAAGCCAAACACCGGGAAGAAATCACCTCCCATAAATACAAGTTCTTCTACAATTATAGAAACATAACATTCTTAACATGAAGACTTGCAGCCAATTAAAAAGCAGCAGCGGTGCAGGGAGATTGTATGCAGCAGAAGGACAATGTGTCCCCCCTCCTTCCCGCTTTGATCACCTCCAGCCATTTTTTCCCCCTCCTCCCCTTTGTCAGTTTCTAGAAAAAGGCAAAAGAAACCATTCAAGAGAATCCTGGCACAGCCAAGGAAAGAAAGAAACAGGTATGCCAAGTTCCCCCTGCAGCATCACTTTCACTCCTAAGTTCAGATTTTCTTGAGGTCATTCTGTGAGTCAGACAGCAGCTTTCCTGCTTCCTGGCGTTCTCTCCCCTCCCCACACTTGTGAACTTCGAAAGAGTCATGAGATTCAAGTAGTGCTCCCAGAAACAATTGGAAAGTAGCTTCAGAAGTGCATGGAAAGTCCATACACATTGAACTTGACAGTACACCCCATCGCATTTGGCAGTAACCTCCCAGAATCAGTGACAAAAGAGTAGAAAGCCTGAAGGAGATACAGAGCTGAGGAGCACATCAGGCTTAGACAGCAGATACTGAGGTCTCCAGAATGGCAGTGTGCCAGGTGGCCAACTGCTTGGCTTTATCCATTAGGAGAAGGCAATGGAAAACACTGTCCATGCACCAAGTGTTAAAATAATAACTTCATGATGTTTGTTTTGGAGAGGCATGCAGGATGGTTTTTCTGGACTGTATTTAACCAGGAAAACTAGAACTTTTCTAGATGATACAGAATGCTGTTAGGACACTGGATTTTGTAGTCCAGTGCAACCTGAGACTACTAGTTTCGGGGAAGAAAAACTTAGAAAGCTAGGATATTGCACAGAAATCTTCCTTTGCTTGTATAGGCATTGCCAGGAAAGCTTTGGCGTTTTAAAAAGCAAAAATACACAAGGCATTTCCAGTGTTTCTTTCTGCATCCCAACCTCCACAGTTTTCCAGATGTAAAAAACTGCATTACCCCCTGCTGAGTTCCTGCTATCCAACTTTGCATACAGTTGCAATCCTAAACGTTTAGGTGCTCCTTTAGGTCAGAGAAAAAAAGCTCACCAGCATAAAGCAGCATGGGGGGGTAGGGGCTCACTTATGCCAGAGCTCGAGCGATAGCTAAGGCTATATTCTGAACGCAATGAATTCCTCTGAACATGTGCAGAAATGCTCTGAATCAATCCGATAGGGAAGAAAACAGAGGGGAAAGGTTCCCAGGGGGCAACTTTTGAGATTTTGATCGCCTCCCCTTAAGTCTTCCTTCTCCTCTTAAGACACACTTAACATCTGACCCGGTGCACAGGTGGAGTCTTCGGGAAGCAGTCTTGAGCCGCTTTGCTCAATTTTCTTCCCGGCTCCAACTCGCCCTCTCCTCCACCTTTGCAACCCAAATCTGGGGGTTTCTGCAACTGATGCAAAAAGGGCGCGCACAGGTGGGCCGTGGGCACCTCGAGCTTGGCAGCCGGGGGGGGGGGGCAGGAAAGAAAAAGAAAAGAAAAACCAAAGTTGCTTCCAACACTTACACGAAGACGCCGAAGAGCAGGACTCGAATCCCGACCTCGATAGCGAGATCCCGCATGGTTTGATAATCCAAGACGAGCGGGCAGGATCAGGCGGGAGGGGGGCTCGGCTGGCGGTGGCTTCACAGCTTCCCCGGGAATCCCACGTACCCTGGCCGAGCCGGGGGGGCGATGGGAAGAAGAAGCTCCGCTGCCTGGCCCCGGAGCCGCTCTTCTGGAAAGCCGCCTTCCCCCCTCCCGCCCGAGTGCCACCGCCGCGCTGCGCCCAGAGCCAGCGCCTCCGCCTCCATTCATTCCCAAGGCCGGCAAGAGCCGGGATGATTCAGGCCGTCGCCTGAGCTGCGCTCCTCCGAAACTGCAGCCAGGACGGCAGGCGCCGAGAGAAGCGCCGGATTGCGCTCGGTGGTGCGGAGCCGATCTCTTCGCCGCGCCACTCGGGGCGCCTGCTCGCTCGGTTGGTTGGTTGGCTGACGGACTGACGGGCGGGCCGACCCACCGGGGCTTCCCTACTGGGGTGGCCAGAGGACAGAGAGCAGAGGCGGAGGCTCCCGGGGCTTTCTAGCGCGGGCTGGGCTGAGGGGATCCTGTGCGATTTCCATGCGCCTCCCCTGTCTGAGAGAGTATCTGTTGTCTGTACTGTACACTTTTAACGCCGGCACGTTTCGCGCTTACGACGGCTGCGTCCCTGCCGATTTTCTTCCACATCACCTTTCTTTCTTTCTTTTTTTTTTTCCTTTTTAAAGCCAGAATCAATTTTCAAAAACAACAGCCGGGACTGGCAAGAGTTTTTCTCTTGGTTGTGGTTGGGATGTTGTTGTTTTAAATCTCTAAAAGCTACAATGGCAACGCTAAGCCTGCTCACCTAGACGTCACCCATTTATGTTTCGGTGGGGAGGGGGAAACACCTGTCTGTTGAGATAAAAACAAAAGCGGTCGCTTCCTTCCAGTCTGTGGCAGGAGGCTTGTTTCCATAACAGCCCGTTTAAAGGCAAAAAGAGCAGACGGAGCCGTTTTTCTTAAGGAATCCGTACTGCGAAGTGAGGACAGGGTGAAAATGTGATAACTTCTAAGGTGTTCTTTAGTGTTTTCCCAACACACTTTAGTAACCCTATATTCTGATATATCCTTTAAAAAAGGTTGTTGGTTTTTTTAGAGAGAAAGAAAGAAAAGGTGGGGGAGAAATGCCATATCCCAAAGCTGCTTTTTTTCAAGAGGCAACTGGACTTTCTCGTTTTTTCCTACCATCCAGTCAGAGCTGAAAAAGATTCTTGGATGAGAAGCGAAATGTCTTCAAAGAAAAACCAGAAAGTCCTGTTGTCTGTTGGGAAAAAAAACACCTTGACCTGGACAACCATGACCTGGATGACAGAAAGTCTCCATAGATGAGCTATGTTTAAAAAAAGAAAAAACCCAAAACTGTATATTGAATATTCTGTTTCCACAAGATTTTGATACCATTTTTTTTGTAAGTTTTAGCTGAGTTTTCACAAAGAGAAAAAAAATACAAATAAAACATCTCTTTTGAAAGCAACATAATCCCTGGTTACATTTCTTCGTACAGACACAAATTCAGGTTCATGCTCATTTTTATATTCTATTTCATATCTTATTACTATTTTACATTTTATGCATAGCTTCTCCCCTCTTTTAATTTTCTCAATTTTATTTTAATTATCTCATCTCAATTCAAATCATTGTATTTATATTTTTGTCTGTCCTGTTTCAATTATCTATTATCTTTTCTCATTAAACAAAATTTCTCCTGAAGTTACTGATTATGACGCCTTTATATCTTTTCCCTAAAGTGGTAACATTCAATATAATACATAAGTTCCATTCGGATTCTGCTTGGTACATTCTTAAAATACACATTGTATTCTTAAAAAAAGAAAAAAATATAAATGTATATAATTAAAACAACATTCCATAATATTCATTAAAGTCTTAACATCTTTAACATTACTTTTCAATTAAATATCATACTTATATGGGAACAATTATAACCTTTCCATAGTTAATTCCTCACCCTCTTCACTTATATTTTATAAACATTAACTATTTAAAATGTTCCCGTTCCTTCCTAATTCAATTTTCTCATTTATTTTATTTCACTTATTTTATTCACAAACATTTCACTAAATTACACTAACTATTTTATCCCTCATTTTAATCATATGTTGTTTCCAATTTTCTAAAGTTATTTCTATCACTAATGTAACAATACAATCTTATGTACCTTTACAGAATCCCTTTTTCAATTAGATTTTCACCCATTATCTCTAAATAGGTCCTGTTTCTTTATATCTTGCTCCGCTCCTTTGTAACTTCTTTTCCTTTCCTTCTTCCCTCTCTTCTTCTCTCTCCCCTTTTTACCCCCTTGTCTCTCTACCTCTATTTCTCTCTTCTGTATTCTCCTTTTCTGTTGCTTTCCAGTATTATACTTATTTTTCAAATTATTTTTCTTTTCTTTGGTTGTTTTTTTAAGTCTTAAATTCTCCATTCTCTTTCCCCCCTTTCCTTTTTCTTCCCCACATAGAATTACTTGTTCATTAAAGATGGCTTCTTCTTTGTCCCGGTCTTCTTGTTTTGCTGTCTTTTTTTGTTGTTTCTCATAGTTCCAAATCTCCATTTCTAAGAATTGAAAAACGAAGCCAAAAGAGCCCTTCCCTTCTTGTGCATCTTCTTTGTACTTTTTAAGTTCCATTTTCAGTTCATCCAGAAGTGGTACCATTGTATAAATTTTTAAACAACCACCCGATTGATTTTAGTCATTCAAATATAATAACCAAGAATCCAAAGATCACCAAGTAATCCAAATACACACAAGCTGTTTCATTTTTGCTCTTTTTTTCACTTTCTCTTCCTGGGGTTACTATTTAGTTGCAAAGTTTCAGTTAAAATGTATCTTTTAGAAGTCTTGTTGAAGTTTTACTTTAGATTCTTTTTAATTCCAGGCAGTCTCCTCCCTCTTCCAGATCCGGCCCTTATTCTTTTTCTCTCCCTTCCTGCTTATGAAAAAGAAAGTTTTTAATGTCCAGAAATCTTTATTATCCCTTTGGCATTTTGTTTTATTTTCAGCTTAATTGCCTATTGATGCCAAAGCGGATTTTTCCGATTTCTTATTTAAGTCTCTTAGTTGTTAGTACAGGGAAGGAGGGAGAAGAAGAAAAAAAGCCAAACCTTTCCCTTTTCATTTTCATTTTCCTTTGCTGCTTCCGACTCTTCTTTGGGAGCGATGTTATTTTTTGTAAGTTTAAATTCCAGGGTACCTTGGTTGTTGCTTTTACAATTTAACCCGGTCAGCCAAAATTTTAACTTCTTATCTTCCTCCTGCGCATTCTTTTCCAGTCAAGTTCTTCTTTGTGGTAGCCATTTCTGACCACCGCTGCAACTGCCTTTGGGAAAGGGAGTAATGGCCAGCTGAGGAGGAGAGATGCGGCTCTCCTCGACCCTGCTGGTGGTCTCTCCCCTCTTCACCACTTCTACGGGGTGGCTTAGCCCCAAAACCAGCTGTGAGCCCAGAAAGAAACTGTGCACAATTGCAGATTTCTGTCTGTCGCTGAAGCCCTTCAAACCAGAAACCACCCAGATTTTAATACCATTTTGATCACCCTAAGCCACTCCTGAGATTTCAAGTGAAGTGCAGCATTTTCTACATGGAATTCATCTGAGCCTGCATCTGCATGCCATTTATTAAAACATACTTTCAGCATTGGGTTAAATATATATTACTTAGGTTGGAATGCTTAGGGGTATGTTTTTGTTTGTTTGCCTTGTTGAGAAGATATGACAAACAAGAGAAACATTCTCTTTCCAAAACAGGCCAAATCAACCTCCTGGCTGAATTGCCTTAACATTGAAAGAGCACTTTATCACCATTAAACCCTTTCATATTTTGCTTTCTTAAAGCTTGAGATGCTTGCAATTACTCATGCTTTAGAAGAGAGAATACAATGGAATGGAATGGAATAGAATAGAATAGAATAGAATAGAATAGAATAGAATAGAATAGAATAGAATAGAATAGAATAGAATAGAATAGAATAGGACAGGATTGGAAGGGACTTTGGAAGTCTTCTAGTCTTCTAGTCAAGCAGGTGAACCTATCAGACAAGTGACTGTCTGGTCTCTTCTTAAAAACCTCCAGTGATGGAGCTCCAATTTAGAGTCTTAAAAGTTAAAGAAATTGTAATTTTAAGAAAGCAATCTTAAATATCATTGTTTTATATATATATATATATATATAAAATATATATATATATATATATATATATATATATATATATATATATATATATATATATATATATATATATATATATGATCATCTGTAAAAGATGTAAAGCTCCCTCAGATACCATCTGTTATATTGCTTGTCCAGGCAGAACCTGACGGATTTCTCTATGCCACATTGTGACATACAGTACTGCATGAATTAATCATGTAAATATAAAAATCAGACTAAAGAGACCTCATGCTGGTCACTTTGGGCCTTTATCCATCAGAATACAGTAATTAATTATCAACAAAATGGAAAATGAAGTTTGAGTCTGAGGGAGGCAAACCTAAGTCCAACAAATACTTGCAATAAGTAAGGTCTTATTGAATCAATAACAAAATCGGTAATTCATTTCATTCAAGAAATAGATTTTAATGCAGATATCAATCTTTTTATTAAAAGCTTATTATATAATAAAATATATATTAACATAAATATTAACATATTTACTTACAAAATAATAAATATATTTATTATTTGTACCAAGACCTGTACCAGTACAAAAATAATTGGACAATCAAATAAATACAATTAACAATTTAACAGCTTGATTCATGGTAGCAGTCGAACAGCTTAACAAGGCGGAATATGACATACTTTTATGGCTAAGGCATGCAATTTATCAACTGCACATAGGACATTATGCCAAGGTTGCTTTTTTATAGGATTATGCACATGCAGACAAAGAAGAACGGAAATGCAAATTAATGGAAAGGGAAAAAAATCATAAGAACCCACCTGTTGAATCAAGTTGCTTTTGGTTGAACTGGTCTAGTATTTTGTGTCAGAGTTGCCAAACAAATGCATTCTAGAAGCTTATATATATGGCCAGGAAAATGCCAACCTTTTTTCACTGTCACTTCCTAGCAGCTAATACATAAAGCATGTTGCCTCTGATTCCCTGCAAACTCTGTTTATTGAACCCTAGAATTAATTTTTGAAATTCTCTTGCTTCACCTGGAGATTAGGATATTTAGTCATTT
Source organism: Hydrophis major (assembly GCA_033807585.1). Taxonomy (NCBI): domain Eukaryota; kingdom Metazoa; phylum Chordata; class Lepidosauria; order Squamata; family Elapidae; genus Hydrophis; species Hydrophis major. Next base: position 69,250,849 of record CM066331.1, on the reverse strand, counting down.
AAAGGTCCATGGGCTTCTGAGCAGGATAAACCTATCAGACAATGAAGAGAAGCTCATGTGGAATCAGAAAATATCACTGTTACCTATCTGAAACATTCTCATTCAGGTCTAATTTGATCTTGTCATTATGACATGGAAAAGAAGATAACATTAAACTTCACTCATGTACGATCTTCTAGAAATCCCAGAGAAAAGTAAACATGATAGGATAGTCAATTGAAAATCCTGACATAACCTAAATGTTGTCTAGTTGGAGAATCCCTTTCTATTCCAATGTCTTCATCCAGGAAGCTTCATGTAAAATTCAAAAGATGAAGCTTTAAACTTTTGTGTCAAAAGTCCAGGAATATCTACCTTAAATCATAGTGGATATGGCTGCATCACAAGAAACAAGTGTGCAATCAAGTAGTTTTATACATTGCAATTGTTTAAAGACAATATTCTGTACTATAGCAATGAAATCAATGGAAATGGAGAATACAAGAAAGAAACAATATTAGAACAGTTGAAATAACTGAAATAGACATAAGACGTGGAGGTATGGCAAATTGAAGAGGAGCAGATGACTGTGGCAAACACCAAGGAACCAAGTGCCTTCAAGCTGCTTTGGCTAAGGAAAGAATAGGGGATTGCCCACTAATGCTCGAGTTGGCTGTTCCCCACAAGGAGACTGCAGGACAGTGGTATTCTGTGGCTTTTGAATTCTAGGAAATGATAGTATTAGCCCTCACACTTGCAACCATAACAGAGACACTAAGGACACTAAATTTGCAGACCTCATTTTTAGAAATCACTTTTAGAAATCGTTCATTAACCAATTGCTAAGCTATTAGACAGTTTTAGGCAGGGGAACATATGCAAGATGGTTATATGACAATAAAAATAGTAAAAATACTTTTAAAGAATGGGATCAGAAAGTAGTAGCCAAATCTCAACAATGTCAACACTTATGTCTAGTTATGTGGACCGACTGTGAACAAAAGATATGATATAATTAAAGAAATATCAGATAAGGAACAAATGTTATCTGACAAATTAGAAATGGTATCAAAAAAGGATATAAAATAAGTAGACCAACATAGTAATTTAAAAAAGGATATTTTACTGGATAAACAAAAGAAACTGGATGAGGTTTTAAAGTTTCAAAAGGAAATATAAATGACAAACCAAGTGTCATGCCCCTGTTGGAGACTGACTTGGAGAGGAGGAACAGCCGACAGAGAGTGGAAGTGTGGCTCTGGAGGTTGTGGAGGAGGCTGGGGAAGGGCAGAGGCCGCAGGGAAGGAGAGGATAAGGGAGAGACGTGAATGGCATGGTCTACAGAATAGGAGAGGGATAGGATCCTCTTCATGGGCTGTAGCTGTGAGAACTGGTTAAAAGGATGGGCATGAGTATGGGCCAGTGCTGGAAACAAAGCATGGAAATATCTCTAGTCTGTCATTCCACTCAGTTTGGCATCCTTCCCACTGTGTGTTCCAATATCTGTGGATGTCTTCAAGCCCTTATCTTGCCTTAATTGCTTCAGTGTGGTTTGTGTTGTTTTTACTCTTTATAATTTATAGGCATTTTTAGTTTAAACTTCATTTCCTCCTTTTCACAACTGTTTGTGGGGGAGTTTTTTGTCTCCAGTCAAGGATATTTGGAACTTTGAAGCAAAGTGAAGGAATAAAAGGGGCTTCACTTGTTTTTGTGACTCTGTTTATTTTGTATCCCAACCTCAGTCATCATACCAAGAGAATGACCTGGATAATTTTTTTCCATTAGACTTACAAAAGAAGTTGGTTAAAATCTTGAAAATTGTCCTGTGCAATGGAGCAAAGAAGAAATGAAATCAAACCCTACAATATTTGGAGAAACTAAAGGTTAAGACTATTAGAAGTAAAAAGAAAGGATATAAAGTTGGTTCATTTGACCAGGCTTAAAATAAGGTGTGATGTTCTGGCTATCCTTTTTGGACTTTCTGCGAACACTAGAGCTGAAAACATGATGTTTTGTGGATTTGTTTCTAGATAAGAGATGGAATATTGGATAAAGACAAAAATGTAACAATAGGAAGACAGAAGAGTTATGAATTTGTTTATACTATGATGATGGTTGGAAGTCACTTCTTTATTTTGTCTGTCTTCATTATAGTCTTACTTTTCTTTTTCTTTTCCTTCACATTTTTTACTCTACCTTGTCATTCAATAGGATCTCCTTTCTCATTACTAAGAAGTAGTGCTAGCCCCAGCATTGCCACAAATATTGTCTTTTTTACCTTTCCAAAAAAAGGAATGAATAACCTGTAAACAAATAACTTAATTTATTTTATTTATTTATTCATTTATTTGATTTGATTTGTCAATAACTTACAAGATAATAGGTATAAGTATAAACATGAGTAAGGAAATAGGTATGAATAAATGGGGACAATAAGATAGGGATGGTCGGCACAATTATGCACTTATGCATGCCCCTTACAGACCTCTTAAGAATGGGGTGAGGTCAATAGTGGTTAGTTTGAGGTTAAAGGATATAACAACAGAGTCAGGTAGTGTATTCCAGTCATTTACCACTCTGTTGCTGAAGTTGTACTTTCTGCAATCAAGTTTGGAGTGATTTACATTGAATTTGTATCTGTTATGTGCTCTTGTATTGTTGTGGTTGAAGCTGAAGTAGTCATTGACTAGTAGGACATTGCAGCAGATAATTTTGTATGCTATGCATAAGTCGAACTATAAGTGGTGTAGTTCAAGGTTGTCCAAGCCCAAAATCTCAAGCCTGGTGATATAGGATATTCTGTTGTGAGCAGAGGAGTGTAGTACTTTTCTCGTGAAATACTTCTGGGCTCGCTCAATTGTATTAAGGTCCAATATAGAGTGCGGATTCCAGACTGATGAGCTGTATTCAAGTATTGGTCTAGCAAAAGTTTTGTATGCTCTAGTTAGCTATTCAATATTTCTGGAGGAGAAGCTTCGTAAAATTAGATTTACAACTCTTAATGCCTTTTTGGCAATGCTGTTACAGTGAGCTCTGGCACTTGACATGAGTACTCCACGGTCCTTGACAGAGTGAAGATTGTCAATGAGGTCATATCTGCCTAGTTTATATTTGGTGTACTGATTTTTTTTACCAATGTGTAGGACAGAGCATTTGTTGGTCAAGATTTGGAGTTGCCAATTGTTTGACCAGACACATAATCAAGGTCACTTTGAAGGACATAGCATTGTCAGTTGTGTTGAATAATTTTATGTCATCTGTGAAGAGGATGCAGTTTCTTCTAAGGTGATCACAAAGGTCATTTATATAGATTATAAAGAGTGTGGGTCCTAGAACGCTGCCTTGGGGGACACCGCTGTTAACTGGAGCAGGGTTTGTTATAGCACTCCTTATTTTTACTATTTGTTGCCTGTTTGACAGGAACGCAGTAATCTACTTTTGAAGGGATCTGGAAATGCCGTAAGAGTTTAGTTTTAACAGTCGTTAAATTAAATAGTTTCATCAGTTGTGTCATTGTAATAATAAAAAAAATATACATGAGTAAGTTTTGATAATGATGGTGAACTCCATCTTTTCAGGCTTCTCAGAATGAACTCAATTTATCAAGTGTTTTAAGAGCACTATTGTGTTTTTCCAAAAGCATAGATTTGTCACATTGATATAACAACAGAGTCAGGTAGTGTATTCCAGTCATTTACCACTCTGTTGCTGAAGTTGTACTTTCTGCAATCAAGTTTGGAGTGATTTACATTGAGTTTGTATCTGTTGTGTGTTCTTGTATTGTTGTGGTTGAAGCTGAAGTAGTCATTGACTAGTAGGACATTGCAGCAGAAAATATTGTGTGCTATGCGTAAGTCGAACTATAAGATATGGATATTTATATAAGGATATATAGAATCATATGTGTAGGTTCTTCAAATAGGATTTTAAAACTCTGTTTCAAAGGGAGGCATACATATTTTCAAAATAAAAATAAGACAGGAAAACATAGGGTCAGGTTGTTGGCATCTAAATAATTAAAACACTTAATTTGCAGTGTGATCATATAGAGATAATCCAAGATCCAGTTAATTTTCCTTCCAGAAGAATGGATGGGATCAGTTTTAATCTTTATAATTCCACTAAAGGAGCTGTCCAAATACTTAGTCCCAAAATAAATGTCATAATAAAAACATTGATCATATCTTTATGCTCTATCTGCTCATATATGTGGCAATAAGGAGTTAGAGAAAGGGAGAAGACAGGAACATTTGATACTTTTTCTATAATTATGAGCTCCTGTTTATAGAATAAAATGCAATGCTAATGTTAATTATTAGGGAGCTGTAAATATATAGGTAAAGAAAGAATGTTGAAAAGTTTTTGTTTAATCATACAATGTTTGTTTGAAGATATTTTATCTGCTCTTTGCAGGCTAAATGTCCCATATGATACAGTAATATTTTTATATAGTCAAAGCCAAATGCCTGATTGCTCTTTCCATGGGGCAATAGATGTAAACATCAGAGGTAATGTGTCTGTTGTCTCATATTGCAATTAAATGTAACAGAGGAGATTTCAAAGTCAAATATTCTTTTTGATGATATGGAAGATCTCAGAATTATAAATAACTCATTTACTTATACTTGTGTTACCAAGTTCCCAGCATCACCAAGATTATATATTGCATACCATATTCTTTGTAATTTGTATTTTCCAATATTATCTAACTACAATTGCAGTAGGCTTCATCCAGGGCAGGACTTTGAGCCACAGTCCATTATTCCATTTAGCAGAATAAACAAGAAGCATAAGTGATGTCTCCATTACCACTGACTGACACCACCATGTTTTGTATGCAGATCATTGTTGCATCTCAGAATGTCTTCATGCTACTGTGTTTGATTGCAATAGTCCTTCTCCATCGGATGCCCCATTCCAAAACTTTTGCTGCAGACAATGCATGCCCAGACTCCATTCATGTGAATGGTTCTAATGTTCTCTTGGTTTCATTTTGGTTCATTTAAATTAATCAAGACCAATGGGTTGTCTTTAACTTTAAAAAAGGGGGTGGTAGCTTAGAAAAGCATAGGAATAGTTTTCTATGTTCAAGATACACAACAGATGGGCAAGAGCTGTGGTGGTGCAGTAGTTAGAATGCAGTACTGCAGGCTAATTCTGCTGACTGCTGACTGCCAGCAGTTTGGCAGTTCAATTCTCACTGGCTGAAAGTCAACTCAGCCTTCCATCCTTCTGAGGTAGGTAAAATGAGGACCCAGATTGTTGGGGGCAATATATTGACTCTGTAAACTGCTTAGAAAGGGCTGAAAAGCACAGTGAAGCAGTATATAAGTCTAAGTGCTATTGTTATTGCTATTATAGGTATAGATATCTAGTAGAAAGGTGCATTTATGCTATTATTTGGGACACATCAACACCAAAAGCAGTACCATGCCAATCTTGCTTTGCAGATTAATTTTGGGATGACTTAATTTCTTGACTCAATCATTTGTCAGTTGTAGCTCTGAGGTTATTAAACATCCACTCTACCAGAGGACAATGCTGCAGGGTAAATGTACCATAATTTGAAATGACATCATGTACATTATCATCCTTCATTAAATCTAACGTTACTAAAGTTCAGCATTGCCTTCAGTCCTCAAATTATAAAAGGGAGAAATGAGGAGATTTGGCTCTTATGTTTTCCCCCTCTACTTTTGCATGATTAAAAACTAACAACTAAAAAAGCATCATTAATAAAAGTTGAAGAAAACTATCAAAACTAAATATTTTTTTAAAAAAATGCATTACATTGGGAAGAGAGCTGTGCGTATTTCTTTTATCATTTTATTGATCAATGTTACCAATTTCAAAGAGAGGTAAAATACAAATAACAGAATAGAAAAGAAAAGAAATAGGCAGGGAAAAGAACGCGAAGGAAAAGAAAGTTTTAAAAAGGACAAGAAAGAAAATTATGGGGGGGGGAATTTACTTCCAATTTTCTCCAGTACACATACAAATTAAAATAACCTCTTATTCTGAGTTATAGCAAAATACAGAGACATCATAAAAAATACAAATCAAACAATCAAAATAGCATTAGAATTATATAACAAAGTAACTGTTGACTATAATTTTAAACATAATATAATATATATGTCTAATAACAACAGTAAGATACACAATGTTTCTATAATCATACCAGACTAAATAATCAACCCTAATTTTTATCTTTCTCAAGCAAGAAGTCCACAAATGGTTTCCAAGCAAAAACAAAGCTAAATAGATTTTCACCAAAGGAGTCAGTTTTGCCATCCCTCCTAGTTCCATTAATTTGTGTCTGTCTACTTCTGTGCATAGAAAAGTTTGTCTAGCATTGTCATGCATAGAAACAAAATCCCATCTTTTCTTTCAATCTGCTTATCCATGATAAAATAAAGTTTTAGTTCAGTTTTACATCTATTTTTAATATTTTCTGAATCAAACAATATATCTGATTCTTCTACTTTTTGGCAGTCTTACATGTCCATCAAAGATGATAAAAGATGTGTCCATCTTTTGATTGATTGATTATTTTTTCAACACTCATTAAAATTCCCTTATACTTTTTGATAATGGCTCGGGAGATAAATACATCATCATTGTGACACATCCTTTTATTTAAAAAAAAAATCTTTCAAATTATAGTTCAGTGAAAATTTCAAAATCAACTCTACATATTTTTCCATTGATCAATCATAATGTTTTACCCAATGTTTTTTGTAAATTTAATTATATACTCTAACATTTTTGTCCTCCTGGTTCATTTCTGACAACAATTTATATACCTTGACAATAATGTTCATCATTAACATATAAGTTCCTTTCAAAATCTGTTTCTTCATTTGTAAAACCAATTTTTTTATCTGGTTTAAATCTTTTTGCTAATTGTGAATAGCCAAAACCATTGACAAATATAACCCTCCGTTTCCAACTATTCTCTTATTTTCAAGGTAGGGTCTCCTTCAGTAAAGATCACAAGATCAGCATTAGTCAACCAGGTTTGTCTAACTATCCATTTCTTGTTGAGAGAAGAAAACTTCTTAAATCACACACTCAATTTTGCTGGCTAATAGCCATTATAAATAAAATTGAAATCAACATATTTCTTTCCAAACTAAAATTATACAGATGAAAACAATCTATTGGGAATAATATTAATATAAATGGTGAGTAATTTTTAATGAATGTATCCATTGCAGTTTTTTGGAATTTTTTGCTAATATATTAACTTTTTAGCCAAAGCTGTTTTCTCATGTCTTTAATCCCGTTCAACTAATGAAAATTGTAGCAATAGCACTTAGACCCATGTATCACTTCACAGTGTTTTATAGCCCTCTCTAAGCAGTTTACAGAGTCAACATATTGCTCCAGATGATCTGGGTTCTCATTTTACCCCAGACAGATAGAAGGCTAAGTCAACCTTAAGGTGATTAACATTGCAGGAATCGAACTCCTGGCAACATGTGTGGAGTTAGCCTGCAATACTACATTCTAACCACTGTGCCATCACCTCAACGTGCGTTGGTTTCTCCAAGTTTCTTATTAGAGGGAAATCACATAAGGACTCAGATTGTCCACCTCCCTCCTATTTTACTCACAACAACAACCCTCTGAGATAAGAAACAGAGTGATTGGTCCAAAGTCAAATATCTAGCTTTCATGGCAGTGATGGGATTCAAATTTTTTTTACTACCGGTTCTGTGGGCATGGCTTAGTGGATGTGGCATGGGAAGGATATGTAAAATCTCCAGTCAGATGTGGTATATTTGCCAGTTCTCTGAACTACTCAAAATTTCCGCTACTGGTTCTCCAGAATCGGTCAGAACCTGCTGAATACCACCTCTGTTTTATAGCCAAAGGCAGGACTTGAATTCACAAGTCTCTCGCTTTTCAGCCTAGTGCCTTAGCCACTAGACTAAACTGGCTCTCTCTTATGTGGAATTACCTTAGCTGGTTTAAAAAGAAGAAGAAGAATATGAATTGATACTTTTGGCAAGGCAACTAATTCTAAGCATGAACAAGCATCACAACACAGCAACCAGCTTTCAGGAATAGGTTCTGTAACCTATCTAGCTGCCTCATCTCATCAGCAGCTTGGATTGTAGGTTCCTGTTTCTGCATGAAATCCTATTATCAATAAAATAGATAAAATATCCCTTCTTATGCCTTTAAAAGGTATCATTTCCTGGGAGTCAAATGACACAACAGAAGATACTTTGACCTGCCTTTTGACTCCTAATCCAGCATATGATGATTGAAAAAATCCTACACAAGGGAAATTTTTTCAAAAGCCTGTCGTAAGAATGCTCAGTTAGAGGTAGTTTACATGTCATGACTAAATTTATCACATTTTTAATAGTCAAGGCCATTTGCGGTGTTCTTTTATATATATATATATATATTCTTAAGTTTTCACGGGTACTTACATGTATGGCATTCAGCTTAGTTCGGTTTTTTCCCACGTCATAGTAGTTGTGCTTTTAAAGTTGTAGCAACGTTTCAGCAGAATCTCATCTGCCATCACCAGGCTTCTGTATAGTGTTCATCACCGATGAACACTATACAGAAGCCTGATGATGGTAGATGAGATTCTGCTGAAACGTTGCTACAACTTTAAAAGCACAACTACTATGACATGGGAAAATACCCGAACTAAGCTGAATGCCATATATATATATGTGTGTGTGTGTGTGTGTGTGTGTGTGTGTGTGTTTTCTGAGGTTCTCGTGTGTATAGAATCAGACTCGAAATCACCAACATCCTCTGCACTAGCAAACCACCCCAAAGCAACTTATCCAAAGAAGAACAAACTGCACTACTTAACCTGAAAGAAGACACCAGCATAATAATCCTACCAGCAGACAAGGGCAACGCGACAGTGGTTATGAACACATCTGACTACCAATCCAAGTTAACCAACCTACTCCAAGACCCCACATACAAACCCCTAAAGACAGACCCCACCACCTACCTAGAAAAAACCACCAGATCCAAAATAAAAGCCTCCCCCATCAGTGAAGAAATCCAGCAAAGAATCATACCCAGAGAGAAATCATCCAGATGCCCTAAACTTTATGGTCTCCCCAAGATACACAAAGAAGGAACCCCACTTAGACCAATAGTCAGCTCCATAGGCTCACCTCTACAAAACCTAGCCAAATTTCTCACCAAACAACTACAGCCCTATGCAGAATCCATCAACTCACACGTAAGAAACTCATTCCAGTTCATCGAGATCATAAAGAAACAAAACTTACAACCCAGTGACCTACTAGTGAGCTTCGATGTCATATCCCTCTTCACCCAAGTGCCAATAAAAGAAGCCTTGACAGCCATCCAAAACAAATACAACCCACCCAAGCATATCCTAGATCTGACCAACCACTGCCTATCCAATACATACTTCACCTACAACGGACAAAAATACAAACAAATAGAAGGAGCACCCTTCTCACCTGTCATCGCTAACCTCTACATGGAACACTTTGAAACACAAGCTCTAGAAAAATATGATTACAAACCCAAACTCTGGCTCAGATACGTAGATGACACCTTCATAATCCGGCCACATGGGAAAGAAAAACTGAACAACTTCCTCACACACCTCAACAGCCGACACCCCAAAATACAATTCACCATGGAAACAGAAGCTAACAACCAACTTCCCTTCCTAGATGTCTTGGTATACAAAAAATCCAATGGCTCCCTAGGACACACCATCTACCAGAAGAAAACACATACAAACCACTATCTACATGCATTCTCACACCACCACCCAGCACAGATCAATTCTGTAGCCGAGACACTCATCTCCAGAACAAAATGCTTAGCCGACGAACAACACCTAGAGACCGAACTACACACTCTCACCGGTGTGCTGACAGCCAATGGATTCCAAAGAAAGAAGATCACCCACCTAATCCAAAAAGAAACCCCAACCAAAATCCAAGACAGAGAACAAGAGAATGGCAAAGCCCTCCTCCCATATATAAAAGGCACTACAGACAAAATCAGCAAGATCTACCAAAAACACAACATTAAGACAGCATTCTGCACAAACAGAAAGATATCCACCATCCTAAGAAACCCTAAGGACAAAATCGAGTTAGAAAATCAAGGAGTACATGAAATCCCTTGCACTGCCTGCCCCACCACATACATTGGACAAACTAACAGAAGAATAAGTGCACGCATTGAAGAACATAAGAACTCAATCAAAAAGGAAGAACTGACCTCTTCCCTGGTCCAACACCTCAAAGCCACAGGACATGAGATTGACTTTAAAAATACCAGAACTATCGCCAAAACCGAACACTTCAGCAGCAGAATAATCAGAGAAGCCATAGAGATAGAAAAATGCCCACACAGCATGAATAAACGAGATGATACCTCCCGCCTACCAGCCATTTGGAAACCCGCCCTCATGAACAGACGAGTACCTAACATGAAGAATGACACCAGACCCACACCCCTGAGAGCCACACAAGATGCCACCACCACACTTCCACGTAGAAAGCAGACTCACACCCACACAGAAGATGAGACATGACCACAGACCAGAAGCCGCACTGCAGCTGCATCACTACCCACTTCAAACCCCTCTGAGCCATACATGGTGAACTGACCCCCACCATGAAGATGCAGCACGACCACGAACTCGAAGCCAAACAGCAAGATCACAGCTCACCAGCTCAAATCCCCCAGCAACTAAGACTAACCTGAGCACAACCAAGCCCCCACCTGAACAGAACATGCCTCCAGCCAATCAGAACACAGCCAAACCCCCAACCAATGAGAACACACCCCCACCCAATCAGAACACAGCCAAGCCCCCACCCAATCAAGTCACACCCACACTAGCAGTTAAAAGAAAGAAGCAGCTGCAAGCTCACATCACTCTGAGAAGCACAGAGCTGAAGACCAAGCCTGAAGATGATGAATGAGACTTCATCGAAACGTTGCCTAGATACTTCCAATCTTACGCGGGAGAAAACCCGAATAACCAAAGATAGATAGATAATTATCTATCTATCTATCTATCTATCTATCTATCTATCTATCTATCTATCTATCTTTGGTTATTCGGGTTTTCTCCCGCATAAGATTGGAAGTATCTAGGCAACGTTTCGGTGAAGTCTCATTCATCATCTTCAGGCTTGGTCTTCAGCTCTGTGCTTCTCAGAGTGATGTGAGCTTGCAGCTGCTTCTTCCTTTTAACTGCTAGTGGGGGTGTGACTTGATTGGGTGGGGGCTTGGCTGTGTTCTGATTGGGTGGGGGGGTGTTCTCATTGGTTGGGGGTTTGGTTGGGGGTATATATATGGCATTCAGCTTTGTTCGGGTATTTTCCCACGTCATAGTAGTGGTGCTTTTAAAGTTGTAGCAACGTTTTAGCAGAATCTCATCTGCCATCATCAGGCTTCTGTATAGTGTTCGTCTGTGAGTTAGACTTTTACAGTGGTTTCAGATTTAAATAGGCTGCCCCAGAATGGTTTTTTTCTTCATCCTGATTGGTTGAGAGTCTTGGTCTGTGTTTATTGGTCTTGGAGTTTGCTGTGTTCTGCTTCTAATATCTTCTGTCTGGTTTTTTTTGGCTCTTTTTGTATCTTGATTGGCTGGCAACATTGTGTTACTTTATTGGAGGCCCTTAGTGCAGCTTGGCTCCAGGTAAATGGATGGCTATCATTAGTTAGGATGCTGGGTTTCATCTAGGTGCCTGGTTGGGTTGGGTTTGAGCTGGAGGTATCGGGGGGATCATTGCTAACAAATGGTATGCTTCACATTTCTGTATGCAAATGCAGAATGAGTCTGGTTGGAGCTGAGAATCCACTCTTGCTTCCTGTGCATCAAAACACATTAGTGTAAGGTCATCACGGGGAAAAACAGTTCACAGCCCTCCATCTCCTGCAAGCAATTGGAGCCAAGACTAGAAAGTATGACTTCTCAATAGCCACATTAGTTCTCTGAAATAGTCTTCCATTTGGAATCAGACAGGCCCCTCCAATGATTGCCTTCAAGGATATTGAAAATACAGTTATTTCCTGGAAGCTGAGAAATTTATCTACCAATCTTCTTAACTTAGTATCTTGTAGATGTATTGGATTGTAATTTCTGTAATCACTGTTTTGGTGGAAAGAGTAATAACAATTTGAAACATAAATAATATTTTCTATCATGGTCTGACCATGACATTGTGCCCATTTTGTTGATTGCCAGTGTGTTTCTGCAATGCTAGCTTGGCTATTTTATCTCCATTATTTATGGAAAGAGACATTAATGCTTCATATCAGCAAAATCCTTTGTGATCCATATTATGCTACTGAGCTATATTCACTCTTTGTTTTTATAATTCTTATTTATGTAACGAGAGGATTGTAAATTGATTTTTCAAAACTAAGTGAAGTTTGATGTGCCGATTATGCTTGTTGGATATTTCATCTGAACAAATCTGGTTCAAGGACAAAAGTGGGGAAAACCATTAAGAGCTCTATAGTTTGCTGCCAAGGGGTTTCTGCTCTGATGCCTGACATGTGTTTAGTTCCTCAAAGGAACCTCTACAAGATAACTCAATCATGGTTGGTTTTCCGGTTCCGCGTGGCTTCGGTGGCAGCAGGAATTCGCGACTGTCTGTGATTCCTGCTGCGCTTGCCGCTGAGGTGCTCCCGATTCCAATGGGTTAGGGGGATATGGCTGTAGAGACAGCCGAAGAGAGAGGGGAGCTGGACAGGGGGTTGGGGGTGTCGCAGACCCCCTCCTCATCCGGAAACCCCCCTTTTTCCCGAGGTGGTGGAGCGGTGGTCAGTAATGGCCGCCACAAAGAAGCCTGCAACCAGGTAAGATTGCGCTGGAGGAAGCAGGGAAAGTGAAAGTGCTGGCTGAGCCGGGTCAATCAACAAATCTTAAATATTTTGGAATTGAATTGTTTGAACTGCGGGAAGATACATTGTATCCCTAAGAAGATCGTAAAGCAGTGAATAAAGCTGTTAAAGGGAAGAAACTTTTTTTTTCCTTCACTCTCCCACCCAATAGAAACAGCAGATGAAGATTCAAAATTTATTTGGGCACTGAAAGCCAAGGGACAAAGGATTCTTGGACATTGGATTTAATAATTTAAGAAATTGGAAAATCCTTATTGGAGGTATGGATTTCTGAACATTTAAAAGAAAATTGTTGTTGTAAGTGGGAAGGGAGAGGAAAAAAAAACTGGAGCAGAAGTTGAAAAAGGAGGAGATTGCCTAGAACTCTAAAGAAAGATATATTGTAATTGGACCTCTCTGATTAAACAGTAACCCCAGAAAGAGAAGTAGAAGAAAGAAAGAAAAAGTATTAAACAGTAACCCCAGAAAGAGAAGTAGAAGAAAGAAAGAAAAAGTATTTGGATCTTTTTTGGAATTATTCTTGATTAAAAATACTTGGGTGGTTGTTTTGGAAAAAGCTTCTCTCTTCATGATGGCATCATTTGTGGATGAATTAAAAACTGAATATCAAATATATAAAAAAGAAGAACAAGAGGGAAAAGATACTTTGGGCACTTTATTTCAATTTCTAGAAATGGCGATATGCACCTATGAAAAGTTGATTACGCAGCAAGACGACTGGAACAAAGAAGAAGAAGAAGAAGAGGAAGAAGCCATCTTTGATGAACAATGAGGAGGAGGAGAAAGAGGATAAGAAAAAGGGGATTTTAAGGTTTGAAAAAATAACCAAAAAAGAGAAAAATGAGATGAAAGGTGGATGCAAGATTAGAAAACAACACAAAGGGAGTAAGAAAAGGGAGGAGGAGAGACAAAGGGGTAAAAAGGGCAAGGAGAAGAATAAGCAAGAGAGAAAGGGGGGGATGAGAAGCCTTAATGGTGGGAAGCAAGATTCAAAGAAACAAAGCTTATTCAGAGACAATGGGTAAATTTAATTGGAAAAAAAAAGGGGATTCTGGAAGGTACATAAGATTGTGTTTTTATATGTGTATCTAGAGTAAAATGCTTATGGATAGTGATTATATAGGATTTTATTTAGTTATTGTTGTGTTTTTACCCTTCTTATAAAAGTTATTGTGTAACTTTAGAATGTACTAAACAGAATCCCAATATAAATTAAGTGTTATAATAAGTAATTTTAAGTTAGGGCAATGAGTTAAAGGCGTCACTCCAATCAGTGTACAGGAGAAGTATATTAAAAGAAAAAAGATGAATGGATAGCTGGAAATAGAACAGACAAAGAATGATAAGTATTATGAACTGAATTGAGATAAGATAAATAAAATAAAGTTAAGAGAGATAAAAGAGGGAAGAAGCTATATAGAAAATTGAAAATGGTAATAAGATATGGAATGATATATAAAGTGAATATGATTTTTGAGTTTGTGTCTGTATGAAGAGTTTTAACCTGGGATCAAGCAGCCTTCAGAAAAGATGTTTTAGGTGTTGTTGTTTTTTATGTTTTATGTTTTGTATTGTTTATGAAAGGCAATAAAATTTTAATTAGCAAGAAATACAATTTGGATAATTAGAATGAAAAGGAGAAGTTGGGATAAGATATGAAGTTAAACAGATAACGTAAATATCTATATTACAATTTGGAATTATTTTGTATGTTCTATTGGTTTCTTTTTTTAGAAAAGATTTCTTAAGTTGTTATGCCTTGATTGTTTGTGTATTGTTTTTGTAAAACTAATAAAATTTGTTAAAAAAAAAAAGATAACTCAGTCATGGTTAAAGAACCCTTTTAATATTTTCTAACCAGAGTTGCATAACAATTCAAAAGCTGGTATTTATCTTTCCTGCACACTTGCCATCAGAAGGACCATCGTAAGATATTTTGTTACCTACACATGCTGTCCATTAAACAGATATATTGAGAGCTAATTCTTTCTTCCGCATCACTAAGGGAACTATGTCCTATAATACATTAGAGAAAAGCAGTCTCATTTTGATTCATGCAAGACAAACTTTAGGGCATATATATAGCATTCTGTCCATCAGGAGTTCCCTGCTGTTCTATTACTATTCCATCTGATGCAGTGGTGGGATGCAGTGGTGGGATTCAATTTATTTTACTACCGGTTCTATGGGCATGGCTTGGTGGTCGTAGCAGGGGAAGGGTCCTGTAAAATCTCTAGTCAGAGGTAGTATTCACCAGTTCTCAGAACTACTCAAAATTTCCGCTACTGGTTTTCCGGAACTGGGCTGAATACCACCTCTGGCTCTGATGTCTTTCTCATACTGTGGTCAAAGATATGGACCTCACCACTTATTGCCACTTAATCCAACAAGTATTCTACTTCCATTATGGCATACCTAGCTAAACTCAAAGTACCTAAACATCAGAGGGGCTTTATTCTGGCACAGAGTGAAGGCCAATACAGAAGGAATGCTTACCTGAGAGACAATGGTCCTCTGACTCTGGACACAAACAACAAACACTTTCTGGAGTTTATGCTTGTGTTATGGAGATATTTATACTATCATCTCATCATTCCTGCATGAATACCCAGGATGCAGTGGACAATTCTACAGCTTCATGCCGCTCTTTGAAACCAATCCAGTACAATATACAGTATTGCTGCAGGATTTGTACAGGTTCTGCTCAGCAGCACTCAAAATTTGTCAGATGATGAACTGCGCCATAAACTAAACTAAATGAACACCTAGTTTGCCATATTACAATACTGTGTAAAAATAAGTTATTTGAGCTCCAATTTTGCTGCACAGCACACAGTGGTGAAACCTCATGCAAACAGAGAGATGTAAATACATATCCAATATCTGCTGAGTACGCTCTTAGACCAGCTGCTTCTTTGTCTTCTAACTCAGCCAGAAACTGTTCCCAACAATGCTGCCTATGGGGCATAAGCTGAAGCTAAGCAACAAATAAGCATTGTTATTAGGTCTTCTCTGAGAAATTGAAAAAGAAAACTGCTATGTCAAAGTCAAAGACAATAAAAAAGTTTCTTCCAACATATTAATATCAGTATGTCCATGAAAGAGAGAATATAGCAAGAAAGTAATAGGCAGTAGGGAAAAAGCAGAGCTGCTTAATTCATTATTTGCATCAGTCTTTCACGGAAAAAAGAAAGCATGTACCAAAAAAAGCTACTGTAAAAGATAAACCAGAAATAAAAATTAAAATAAGCAGAAAAATGGTAAGAGACTACCTATCTGACCTTGATTAATATAAATCACCAGGACCTTACAGATTACATCCCAGAGTTCTGAAGAAGCTGGCAGATGTTATTTCAGAACCACTGTACCAAATCTTTCAAAAATCTTGGAGCACAGGGGAGGTGGATTGGAAAAGGGCTGATGTGGTTCCCATCTTCAAGAAAGGGGAAAAAAACAGACCCAGGAAACTACAGACCAATCAGTCTGACCACAATACCTGGGAAGATCCTGGAAAAGATAATTAAAAGAACAGAACTGCAAACAGCTAGAAGCAAATAAAATTATAACCAGTAGCCAGCACGGGTTTGTTAAAAAAAAAATCATGCCAAACCAATCTTATTTCATTCTTTGATAAAGTCACTAAATCAGTAGACCAGCAAAATGCCATGGACACAGTATACTTAGATTTCAGTAAGACATTTAACAAAGTAAACCACAATCTACTTCTTGGTAAGCTAGAAAAATGTATAATAGACAACATCACCACCAAATGGCTTTGTAGCTGGCTGAAAAACTGTACTCAACAAGTAGTTGTTACATCTACATGGAAAAAAGTAAGCAATGGGGTACCACAAAGTTCCGTCTTAGGCCCAGTACTCTTCAATATCTTTATAAATAACTTATATAAGGGACTAGAAGGGGAACTCATCAAATTGCAGATGATACTCAACTGGCAGGAATAGCCAACACCCCAGAAGACAAACTCAGGATCCAAAAAGATCTTGACAAACTTGAAGAATGGGCTTATCCAATAAAATGAATTTTAATGTAAAGCAAAGTTTAACATTTAGGCAGGAAAAATTAAAGGTATAAGTACAGATTAGGCAAAACCTGGCAAAACAGTAACTGTGAAAGGAACCTTGGAGTCTTAGTGGATGATCGCTTGAATATGAGCCAGTGATATGTAGCAGCAGCCAAAAAAGGTAACACAGTCTTGGTTGTATACACAGAGACATAGAATCAAGATCACGTGAAGTATTAGTGCCACTTTACAAAAGCCTCATAAGACCATTCCTGGAATACTGCAATCAATTTTGTTCACCATGCTACAAAAAAGATGTTGAAACTTTGAAAAAAGTTCAGAGAAGAGCAACTAAGATGATCAAAGGTCTGGAGACTAAAACATATGAAGAACAGCTGCAGGTTTTGGGTCTGGCTAGTTTAAAGAAAAGAAGAATTAGGGGTGATATGATAACAATATTTCAGTATTTGAGGGCTGCCACAAAGAAAAGGGAGTCAAATTATTCTCCAAAGCACCAGAGGGCAGGACAAGAAATAATAGTTGGAAACTGATCAAAAAGAGAAGCAACCTGGAATTAAGGAGAAACTGCCAAACAGTGAGGACAATTAACCAGTGGAACAGCTTGCCTTCAGAAATAATGGGTGCTTCATCACTGGATGTTTTTAAGAAGACACTGGACAGTTACTTGTCTGAGATTGTATAGGTTCTCTTGCTTGAACAGGGGGATGGACTAGAGGACTTCCAAGGTCCCTTCCAGTTCTATTCTATTCTAATTCTAAATGTATGCCTTTCTTCCCCTTAACCCAGTTCTCTATCAAGCACTGGACTGGCTACGATAAGGATTCTAGGCTAAATAGACCACATTCACCCATAGCAGTAAGCCTTCATAAAGAATGTGGATTTTGCTCTATTGTATCTCAGCAAATTTATTGGTTTATTATTTTTGGCAAATTTATTGGTGGTTTATTAAGTAAATGAAGTAAATGGTGGGTTACTATGAGCAGTGACTGTGATTGCCTATGATCACACATATCTAGGCCAGGATTTTAATCATTGTTTATTAGATATGGTTATCTGGCAAAACAATGAATTGCTCATTCACCTAATCCCCTACAATTAATCACATCATCTCAACATACTCAGTGGTGCTTACTCTTGAATTCTTCCCCAATATAGGTTCCTTCAGTGTGTAAGGCACATATCATTAATATACATTTCCTTCCAAGATCCAATGTATCAAACAAATAAACACAGGAAAATGTTGTCTATTTATCAAGGTCATTAAATAGTTAATTAAACAACCAAGGTTATCATTCTATAGCCACTTTTCCAGGAGTAAGACCCTTGAATTCAATGAGATTTGCTTGTCAATTGACATGTGTATGTAATCTTGACTTCATTCCAAGGATTAGATAAAATTCTAATCTGCACATTATTTTACTTCCTTGACATGGGCCACCTATTTTTCAACTATAAAAGTTCTTCAAGAGACTTAATGTCAGGGTCAAAACAATTAATGCAGTCTAAGAATATTTAATATTAAAATACTTAGTAACAATAAAACCTCATTAAAAAACAGGCTAAAATAAATTAATCCAGGTGAATAGTGTAGATTAGTCTCATGTTTTGCCTGTGAATTTGGGATTGCCTCCAATTTAAAGAAGGAACACGGTTGTCACTTGCATTGCAATTCTGTAAGCCTAGGTTTAGTAGCTGAGGCTTTTATCAAATGAATTCTGATTTCAATAGAATCAAACATATTTGATAGTTGAAGATAAAGTTGGGCTCAAATTTCCATTGCCTTGTTTTGTAAAAATGAGTCAGTAATTGAGTTGTACTTTACAATCACTTGGTGCAGATATTCCTCAGCAATAGTCTTGATTGTTAAAAGAAGATAGATTATATTTTTCTTTTTACACTAGCTATTATTCATTCCAGGATTGATTGCTTTGTCATGAAAAGTGCAATCATTTTTCAGATATGAAATGGCAGGAGTATAACTTATATTCTGCCAACTATATCCTGCCTAGAAAAATCCTGATCTAAGAGTTAACAGTAACTGGTACATTATCAAGGACAATCATTTGAATTTAGACATATTGCGCAGTGCTTTTGCAACAATGTCTTCTGTAAAATCGATATGTATTAGATCATTATAGTTGTCTGTGGTTTGACTAGGAAGTACTGGGCTTGATCCATTGCTGTTTACAAATACTGAGCCAAAGAATGTGTTAAAGAGGTTTGCTTTGATAGTGTCATCATTGCACAGGTGGAATTGGTGCGTAGAAGGTTTTCCTCTTGTTTAATGTGATAATTAGTGCATTCAGTTTTAATCTGGTGGCATAGATTTTTGTAACAGCTTCTGCAGTTGGCAACGTGACCAGATTTGTGTTTTTGCCAAAGTGATCTCTTTTTGGATTGAAGCTTCCTTATTGTTATGGGTAATCTGATTTTCCTGTTTTGGGAGTTGTTATTAGTACATATAGTATGATGGCTCTTTTGATTTCTAGTAAGAATATGTTGTAATGGTCTTCAACAATATTGCATCCAGGGAATAGAAATTGCCAATCAAGGGAAGAGACATCGTTGATTATAAGATCATAGTTGCCTTTTTTGAAGTTATAATTGGGGATTTTGTCGTGATGATTTTTGTGTGGACGTATGTTGAGACAAAAGTCAATCATATTGTGGTCACTGTTGGAAAAGGTTTGTATTCCATAAATTGAATTCAAACTATTGCAGAAGATGAGATCGAGGCAGTTGTTAAGCCTAGTATTGTTGGTTACTAAGTTGTTCCAGTCCCAGAATTGTTACAGCATTGTAGAAGGTTGCATGTATGGGTTCAGTTGTACATTCGTTTAGGGTCCAGTTAATATGAGGTTGATTAAAGTCACCAAGAAAGATGAAAGCATGTGGGCAGAATGCTGCCCATGTTAGCAGTATATTTAGCTTGTTTACATGTTCAATGTCATAATCAGGGGCTCTGTAACAGAGTAAGAACCAAAATTCTTGATATGTAAGGTCAGTTCACAGATAATGGGCTCAGGAAGAACAAGCTCTTGGGTAACTTGGATGTTTTGTAGATGTAAGGACTTTTTATAGAAGATAGCAACACCACCTCCTCTACCGATTTCATGATCGGATCAGTAAACATGATAGTTTCTTACTGTGGTAACGAAGTCAGGGAGAGATACGTTGAGCCATGTTTCACAGACAAGTATGATGTTGAATTTAGTAAGAGGAGAAATTCAGGTATTTTATTTACAAGGCTTCTTGCATTGAGTAGCTTGCACTTAAGGCCAGCAGTAGTTGGAATTGGGGAAGTTGGGGGCATATTGGATTAGGTTGCAGTTGTTGGTTTGTAGCTATTGGATGTTCAGGTTTTTGTATTATGTCTTCTTCTTTTTTTTTTCCAAGGTTAGTTTAATCTTTCATTTAAAGTGTCCAGGGATGCTACTATGGTGTCAAGAGATGATGATATTCGTATTTCTATAGAGTCAACTCTTTCAAACAGGGCTATATGTTTGTCCAGTTTGGGTTTGCATGGTGGCAGAAAAATGGAAATGCATAATTGGATGTTTCTAGGAATTGAGTCATTTGCTTGGGTAAGTCCAGGCAGTCATGATGAGCGTATTTTTCACATAGAGAACATTTGATGGAGTTTTCATTATTCTTTAGAGTTACAGAGCATATAAAGCATGTGCAGGAGTCTTGTGGTTCATTGGTGGGGATATATTTTTTTCGGTTGTGGTTTGGTATTGGATTTTTTTACTGGCATGGTGGGTTTGTTGAGATATTACATTGATTAAATTGCTTAATAAAACAATTTTGGGTTATCAATAAAACCAATATCACACCAATTGATCAATTACAATAATCTCTCTAGTCAAGTAATTATGCTAAGCAACAATCAGCCTAATTAATTAATTACAGTAATTGTTAAATACACTGTTCATTTAAATTCACTGAATCACTAATTTTACTAATCAATTAAATTACATTAAGCCTGATTTTTTTTATATATTAATCAGTAATCACACTGTTTTCATTAAACACTCTAATCACACTGATCAGTTAAAACAATACATCAATTAAACACTTGATAAATGAATTATTTTTAGAAATCGATTATCTAATCATTGATATAGGTATTGAGGTAGAATTAGAAAATGCTTTCTTTAAATCGCTGGTTACAACAAACCATGGTTTGTACAATGTTACAATACAGAATGAGCATAAAATAAGAGATTGCAAGTTGATCACTGAGAGTTGTTTTCCCAAGTCTGGAAACAATGCAGCAAATGAAATATGTAGTAAAATCTACAGCAGCAGCAGCAGTACTAAACTGAAGATGTTGAAATGGAAATGCCAAGTAATGTTGGCACAGGATGGTACCATGAGTTCTTCAAGTTTCCAAGTCAAGGATTACAAATCCAGATCCAAGACATTACGTACAACAATACTAACTACTCATCCTAGTTATTACATCAGTTAGGAAAGGTGAACAAACTTATTTTGTAAAGATTCACTCATCAAAATATAGTATAAATTCTCCCTGGAGAAGCCAATCCATTATCTACTGTAGTTCTAGCCTTTAGCTGAGAATAAGTCTTATTTTTGCAAATATGGCATCCATAAAATCCATGCCCAAGCAATTAATTGTTTGATGCTCATGCAATAAAATATTCCAGAGTGGATTCTTTTTTTTTTCCATTTTTTAAAAAATAAATTTGCTTCTATTCATATAATTCCCAAAACTACCACAGGTCAGACTGACCCTGCATTCAGATATGTCCTATCTGCTTGTATTCATAGTATTCCAATAGCTACTATTGGTCAGCCTGACTGCATGATGAAGAAGATACATAACATAACTTGAAGCACATGTTTCATCTTCAATATATTCTAATTACTATAGTAATATATGGGTTGCGGCTTTTCCAATGCACAAATAGGCTGCCTCCAGGAGATGGGTTTCCTTACATTTGTTCCTCTCTCTTCTGAGCTATATTCTGCCTAGAGTCACACCAGCCTATTCTGTTTACAAAGCTATCTTAGACTTTTGATGCTACAAGAAGAGAGATAATAAAATGACAGAAGAAAGTGGCTACTGCAAATGTTAAAAGCAACTCTCTTTCTCTTCCTGACACAATGACACAAATCTTCCAGGCCTAATATTTGAAACTGCCATTAGTTTCTTCAGAAAACTTGAGTCACAACTCCAGTAGATAGATTTTTGACCTTAGATACTAAAGAAGGAAAAGGCTATTTTGGATACAACTACTATTCACCCAGCCACACATCTTCTTTCTCAAGAGAAGTTTCTTTCTGCAGCTCTGGGACTTCTGGGGATCCCCAGACTGTCCTGCATAGTTGCATGACCTCACAGAAATCACAGGGCGAAATGCCTTCTGCTTCCTTCAGGAGAAAATTGCTGGTGCCCTTTGCTACTGTTCCTCTTGGTTTATTAAATGTGTTTGAATAATAATGAAGATGTGTGATTTCTTCCTCCAATAAAGATCCTGACATGGGAAAAAGAAGAAGAAAATTGCAAAGGGCAATCAAAATTGAAAAGGGAATGACACACCAGAAGAGAGTGAATGTCTGTAACTAATTTGGTGAGGTAAGGTAGGTAAGGTAAGAAGATAAGAAACAGCATATGGTCTCTGGTGCAGCACATAATTCATACATGGTCTATGAAGCACATAGTTTTATGGCCTATAAAAATCTATATTCGATTACTTCTAGACATACAAAGAGAACTTCTAGAAAAACAAATAGAGATTGGAGAAGTTCGACACAGTGCTTTTCTTCCTTTGGTGAGGTGTTTTGCCTTAACATGCTGAGATAGGACAGCTGCAGAGGTGGTATTCAGCCGGTTCTGACCAGTTCTGGGGAACCAGGAGCAGAAATTTTGAGTAGTTTGGAGAACTGCTAAATACCACCTCTGACTACCCATGCCTCCATCCATTCTCTGCTTCCTGAGTCCCAGCTGATTGGCTGGGTTTTCTTTTGTTGCCCTACACAGGAGAAAAGAGCTGGAAAGCAGCTTAGTGGTGAGGGAAGGGAATGGGGATTTTACAGTATCCTTCCCCTGGAGTGTGGTGGGAATGGAGATTTTGCAATATTCTTCCCCTGCCACGTCCCCCAAGCTACGCCCCCAGAACCAGTAGAATCACGCCCCCAGAACCAGTAGTAAAACAACTTGAATCCAACCACTGGACAGCTGGCATCCTAAATTATCCAGAAAGTCCATATTTTTTAAAAGTTTGTCCTCTTATTGCATAAATAATAGACTTTGTCAGCCACAGACCCAGAGCTACACAGATAATAGAAAGATTAGGAACAGATTTCAACAATCTATTTCTCATTAAGGATGCTATCCCATCAAGATAATCAATAGTGTTTTATTTACTCTATTTTAAATAAGGAGAGACTTTTTTCAGGAGTCCTAAAATATTGAGAAAATAATATTTTCTTGTAAGAAAGCATCTAGATAAACCAAGGAATGGAGACATGAGGTTTTTTAACCATAAGTCTAAATGTAAATTTTAAAATCCTTGACAAATACCTGACCCACTCAGTGGTCTAATCGCTACTAAAGAACAAAAAGTATGCTCTGTAAGTGGATTACATTTTGTACTAAATTATTATTGATTTGATTAATAGAGAAATCTGATTAATTTGATTACTAGATAAATCATTCTAAAGAACAAAGTAACCTCTCCTACTTGATGAAGGAAATCTGTGGAACATGTGAGAAAAGCTAATCTGTAAGACATGTGTTCTGTACGCTCATTTGCATTCCTGAAACCCCGTGCTTTGATTGGCCAAAGCAGGGGTGATCTGATTGGTTTAGCGAGCCGCGCTGATTGGCCTGCTGAGAATCTCCCGCGATTGGTGGAAACGAATCACGGGAGATTCAAAGAGGGTGCCATTGGCCGCAGCCGATAAAAAGCCACTGTTTTTCCCTCAGAGAAGATCGGTTCCGGGGACTAAATAAAGAGCTGAAACCCTAGTCACCACCTCCTGGTCTCCTTGCCGACAGACACGACACTGGCGACGAGGATGGGATCCCGAGTCTGAACCCCATTGAGCATGTGTCCAACGGAAGCAAGACCAACGAGATGGCCAGCATCGCTCCGCCCGTGCCCTTCAATCCCGCTAGTGAGGACTGGGAATCCTACATGGACAGATTCCTCATGTTCCTCGAATGCAGCAACATGAAGGACGCCACCGGGCCGAAAAAGCAAGCTGTCTTCCTGACACACTGCGGGCCCGCAGTGTTCAAGATGGCGAAAGCCCTAGCGAAACCCGCTAACGTCAAAGGGGTAGACTGGGCCGACCTCGAACCTTTGCTCCGCAACCACTACACCCCCGCAGTGCCCACCCTCATCAGGCGGCACAATTTCTACCGGCGGGACCAGAGACTGGGCGAAAGCGTCAGCAACTTTGTTGCAGAGCTGCGGAACCTAGGAGGCATGTGCGGATTCTCCGACATGGACAAGGCCCTATGGGACCGAGTCGTGCTCGGACTTTGGGATCCAGTCCTACAGAGTCGGCTGATGGCCAAAGGTGACATCGCCCTCGCCGACGCCATCGCTGAAGCCACCGCAGCCGAGGCCACCCAGCAGTCGGCGAACCGCATGTGGAGATCGGACGCAGGGGACCACACCGCGACCACCGACCCTGGACAGGTGACCAAGGCCCAACTGGAAGCAAGTCACCACGAGACCACCACCCACCATGGCGAATTCTACTCCGCCTCTGACACCTCGGACAAGGAGGAGGAAATCCACCGGCTCCAGGCAGGACACGACCAGTGCAGTCGGCGGGGTCATAAGTTGGGGACCGCATGTGCCGGTTGCAGAGGCGACCACCCTAGATCTGAGTGCCATTTCTTCGATGCAGTCTGCCGGCACTGCGACAAAAAGGGTCACATCGCCCACGTCTGCCGATTAAAGAAAGCCTACAGCCCCAGACGGCGGGACCACAACGAGCGGAGATGGGACAGCACACCCCCCAGAACCAGAGATTGCCCAGCCGACAGCTGATGGGACCGGAGCGGGCGAACCCAACGAGATGGCGAGTCCCGGCAGAAGGAGGAAACCCACCAGACGGTCATCATCGGCCACGCATCAACCACCAACGCCCGAAAAGTCTACATGGAGGTAGGCATCGAAGGCGAGCCATGCAAAATGGAGGTGGACTCCGGGTCCTAACTCTCCATGGTCGCCTGGCAAGAGATCAAACGCTTGGTGCCTACCATCCACAAGAAGGGACTGGAGAACCAGAGACTAATAATCAAAGACTACCAGGGAAACCGCATCCCGGTAGTCGGAACCGGACTATTTGAAGTAACATTTAAGGGCTGCACTGCAAAGCTTCCCCTGACAATCGTGGACCGAGACCGACCCAGCCTTTTGGGACTGCAATGGTTCGCACCGCTCGGCATCAAAGTCACGGGTATCAACCACATCACCGAGACCTATTGGGAGCAACAACTGGCACGGGACTTCCAGGAAGTGTTCGACGGCACCCTAGGCAAGTACCGAGGGCCCCCCATCTCCTTCAGCCTAGACCCTAACATTCCCCCGAGACGCCTAAAACCAAGGCGGGTACCTTTTGCACTCAGGCCAAAAATTGATGAGCAAATTGACAAGCTCGTCAAGCAAGGGGTCCTACAACCAATTGACCATGCCCAGTGGGAGACCCCAATAGTCACCCCAATCAAGCCCGATGGGTGGGTGAGAATCTGCGGGGACTACAAGGCCACCCTAAATTGCGCCTTGCAACAAAGTGCCTACCCCATCCCAGTAGTGCAGCATCTTCTACACTCACTGGGGGGAGGCAAGGTTTTTGCGAAACTCGACCTGGCCCAAGCATACCAACAGCTGCCGGTTGACGCAGAAACTGCGGAGGCGCAAACCATAGTCACCCACCGGGGAGCTTTCCAATGTAACCGACTCCAGTTTGGAGTCAGCGTGGCGCCTGGAATTTTCCAGAGCCTCATGGAGAGACTCTTGCAAGGCATCAAGGGGGTGGTGCCCTACTTCGATGATATGCTGGTGTCAGCAACCAACCAGCGAGAACTAGAGGGTCGGCTAAGGGAGGTGCTAACCAAATTCAAGGAAACTGGGCTAAAGGTGAAGAGGGAAAAGTGCCAACTTTACACAGAGCGGGTCGAGTTCCTGGGGTACCTCCTAGACCAGCACGGCATCCACCCAACCGCAATCAAAATCAGAGCCATTAAGGAGGCCCCCACACCCAGGACTAAAACGGAACTGCAGGAGTTTCTGGGACTGCTTAATTTTCACAATGTTTTCCTGCCCCAAAAGGCGACCGCGGCAGAGCCTTTGCACAGGTTCTTGGACAAGGCAGCTACCTGGACTTGGGGGAAACGCGAGGAAGCCGCCTTCAGGAAAACCAAGGACCTGCTCACCTCGGATGCCATTCTCATCCAATACAATGAGACCCTACCACTAGCCGTCACATGCGACGCCTCACCCTTCAGCGTCGGCGCCGTCCTCAGCCACACAATCCTGGATGGAAGAGAAGCACCCATCCCTTTCTTCTCCAGGACACTCACCAAACCAGAGCGGAACTGTAGCCAGCTGGACAAGGTTGCCCTAGCCATTGTCACAGCAGTGAAGAGGTTCCATGAGTACCTCTACGGCTGCACGTTCACAATCATCACAGACCACAAGCCATTGCTGGGCATCCTGGCAGGGAACTGGGCCACCCCAAACATTTTATCTCCCAGGATGACAAGGTGGTCTGAATTCCTTGCTGCCTACAGCTACCGGCTCACACACCAACCCGGTAAGACTATCACACATGCAGACGCTTTGAACCGCTCGCCGCTACCCAATCTAGACACCGACCAAGCACCCATGATGAGCACCCTCAGCATAGAGACTCTGCCCGATCTACCCATAACCGCGTCAGACATTGCCCAAGAAACCAATAAAGACAAATGTCTGGTGTGGGTGTTACATTGGGTAGAGAAAGGGTGGCCGGAAAAGGACAACGACGAAGCATTCAAAACATTCCGGAACCAGCAAACGGAACTCTCGCTGCAAAAAGGGTGTGTACTGTGGGGGGATAGGGTGGTTATCCCAGAAAAACTGCAAGGGAAGGTATTGGAATTGTTACACAAGGGGCACCTGGGCATAGTTAGAACGAAAGCCCTGGCCAGGAGTTATGCTTGGTGGCCAGGGATGGATAAACAAATCGAGGCCTGGGTGGCAAGGTGTCAATGCTGCCAAGAAACCAGACCAAGCCCTCCCACAGCACCGATCCTAGAATGGGAAACTCCCAGGGGACCTTGGTCTAGGGTCCACATAGACTTTGCCAGGCCCACCAAGGGACATATATTCCTAGTAACTGTAGATGCTTACTCCAACTGGTTGGAGGTAAGCAACATGAAATCCAACACCACAGAGGCCGTGACCAAGGAACTTTGCAAACTATTCTCAACACACGGCCTCCCGGATGTCATCGTGTCGGACAACGGGCCCCAATTCACCTCGCTGGAATTTGAAAAATTCCTAGCGGAAAGGGGCATACGACATGCACTGACAGCTCCAGCACACCCGGCGGCGAATGGAAAGGCGGAACGGATGGTTCAATTTGCGAAAAAAACCATCCAGAAAATCGAACACGGGGAAATCCAAGACAAAATAAATAAAATGCTTTTTATACAACATATAACCCCGAACACGACAACGAACAAAAGCCCGGCAAAGCTACTAATGGGGAGGAAAATAAGGTCCCCACTCGATAGACTGCACCCCACATACAACCCAGAAAACCCCCCAAACTCCCCCAGCAAGCACCGATCCTTTGCACCAGGCGATGCCGTCTATGGAAAAAGCTAACTGGAGACCCACTATGGATACCAGCAACCATAACCCAACTGACAGGTCCCCGCTCATAACGGCTGCAAACAACCGACGGACGAGCGTGGAAACGCCACATCAATCAAATAAGATTGAGAACAGCCATGAGAAACACAACCGACATGCAACCAGACATAAACAATCCCCTTAACACAAGCCAAGAGGGGAGGGAATACCCCGGGAACCAAAACCCAGAAGAAAGAAACCAGCCATACTCACCAGCAAGCAGCCAGCTCGGAACCTTACCAGGGAGAAGCAGCCAGGCCAGCTCGACCAGCCCAGAAAGACCAGGCAGGAGCGGCGAAAACCGCAGCTCAACCAGCCCAGGTAGACCGGGAGGGAGCTGCGACAAGCGGCCCGGCAAGGCCTACCAGGCGGTTTCATCGACAAGGCCGAGAGACACAGAGAACCCAACCAAACCGGCCGGGAGCCAACCAACAACTGACCTGCGCAGGTCCAGTAGGCAAGTGCGGAGCCCCGCCTATTTACGGGACTACGTTACATAGGACCAAACCAAGAGGGGAGGGGTGTTCTGTATGCTCATTTGCATTCTTGAAACCCCACGCTTTGATTGGCCAAAGCGCGGGGCGATCTGATTGGTTTAGCGAGCTGCGCTGATTGGCCCGCTGAGAATCTCCCGCGATTGGTGGAAACGAATCGCGGGAGATTCAAAGTGGTGTCATTGGCTGTGGCCGCCGCGGCTTGAGAATAAAAAGCCGCTGTTTTTCCCTCAGAACAGATCGGTTCCGGGGACTAAATAGAGAGCTGAAACCCTAGTCACCGCTCCTGGTCTCCTTGCTGACGGACACGACAACATGTTTGCAAAAAAATAATAATCGGAGACAAATACTCAATTTACAAACTTTGGTTAATGTTGTCAGCCCCATATATAATTATTTCTGCAGTTTACATAACCTTCTAAATAAGAAAATGGTTCCCACTTCTACCTGATTTTTATATAACTGTCTGTGAAATTCTTATGTCTTGCTGAAATGGATGGCCATTGTGGCCATTAAAGTATCTGTGTTGCTTCGACAAGATTAATATAAAGAATTATGACATTCCACACACTGAAACCTCCAGATGCAGTGTAAGGGCTTGGGGCCCCCTTGTGTCCTCAAATGATACTGCAAACATACAAATACAAGCCTACAACATTGGTCTTCTTCACCACTGTCATGATACAGCTTAATGGATGTTATTATAGAATGCTGCTAATATAAGAGTACACTTACAAGAAGACAGATAGTGAGGAACCTTTCTTGTAGGATCCTTGAGAGAGAGATGGTCACCCATCAATGCATGCTGAAAGAAGAAATTGCATTTTGAAACTACATTTCAAAAAGAGGGAAAGATTAAAGGTATCCCTTGACAAAAATTACTCTGAATTTCTGTTTGAACTTTCATCTATCTTTTGTTCTTGCTGCTTTTATTTTCTATGTCGAGATGGGCATACAAACATCCAAGCAGCCATTTTTGTGTGTCTGAACTACTCTTTCTCCTTCTCTTGAATGTTATTTGGTTATTGTTGCTGTCGTTCCTATGATCACATTTCATTTTTATCACATGATAAACGTGGTGACTACCTAAAGAGATAGATGTACTTGTATAAAGCAGTACTTCCTAATTTTGGCGATTTTAAGAGATGTGGACTTCAACTCCCAGAATTCCCCATCCAGCCATGCTGATTCGGGGATTCTGGGAATTGAAGTCCATGCCTCTTAAAATGGCTGAGGTTGAGAAACATTGATATTGTGGTCTAGACTTGGATATCTTCCTTCCCAAGGACTGGAGTTGAATCATATTGAATCGCATGTCTGCTATTTAGTGACTTGATTTATGAATTACCTTTCTATTCACATTGAACCCTCAATGTGCCGTACATCTTAAAAAGTAAAAATCATTAAAACACAAAGAATAAAATCTGGTAATGCCTTGGAAGGAATGTTGTGACCTTGTGCTAAGTAATAACTTGGTAAACTGGGCAATTTGCTCACTGAATTTCTTGATCTGCCTGATTTTTTTCAAGTAGCACAAGAAGAAAGAGGTGGGATGAGAAGGAGAAGGAGATTATCCATGGATCAAAAATGTCTTACCAAATTATTTGTGTGAAATGCTGGTCTGAACAAGGCAACTGGTGCATTTACAAGTGCTTAAATGTAATTAACAAAATCCTACTTTAAATTCTGGTTTGTAATACTAATTTGTTAATCAATATAGTAATCTCATTAATATTGTTTAATACAAGCTTGGCAATTGCGGCTGGCTAGATGCCTCTAAGAAGTCTTTATAAACTACAACAAAAGAGAAACCTTAGAACTTACCCTTGCTGGAGAAATTACTTTTCTCAGAGAAAAAGGAAATAAAAATAAAAAGTCTGTAGAGATTTTTGTGGATGACAGAAAAATGTAATTAAAATGCTGTAAAGAATGGCTCAATTTTGTTCATCTAAGCCAGAATCTCATGTCAAAATTACTTTAAACATGTCCTAATTGGTTTTATTCCATCTCTGTTTGACAGCTGCTGCAAGAAAAGAGAACAAGAATCGCATAATATTGTCAGTTTTAACTAAAATCCCTATTCCATCAGGAAAGCCAAGATTTTAAACCCTGATGTGGTGCCAGACAAAATCTTTATTCAGAGGATTCCTACTTATCATAAAGCAATGATGAATTTGAAATGATATTTCATAAGACATAAGACATAAGAGTTTATTTGTCATTACACTCGCAAGCGGGTGCAACGAAATGAGGTGCTCTTCCACAAGTAAAACTGGACAAACACCACTAAAAGAAAAAAAAATTAAATTAAAACTAAACACCACCGACCATACAATAATCTCTATGCAATTTAAAAATGTAAAACCCCATTACTCTCAGCCATTCACTTCCACATAAATCTTATGACCCCGCATTCAAACTCAAAACTGCACTTGGATAAAAACTGTTCTTAAATCTGGTCATCCTTGTTCTTAATACCCTAAATCTCCTTCTTGATGGTAATAGTTCAAAGAGCTGATGTCCCGGATGAGAGGAGTCATTCAATATATTAAGTATCTTCCTCCTACATCTATTCCTATACAGTTCTTCCAAAGAGGGAAGTGAGCAGCCAATGATGTTTTGGGCTGTCTTAATCACCCTCTGAATTGCCTTTTTCTCAGCCACTGTGCAGCTCAAGAACCATACACAGAGACAGTAGGATAATATACTCTCAATTGAACTCTGATAGAAAGTAGTCAATAGACTCTCAGCCAGTTGTTGTTTCCTAAGAATCCTTAGTAAATACAACCATTGTTGTGCCTTCTTAATTAAAGCAGCGGTGTTTGCACTCCAGGTCAGGATATTTGTAATGATGGTCCCGAGAAACTTACATTCAACCACCTGTTCCACACGAACTCCCTCTATATACAGTGGCTGAATGTCTGCTCTTTTTTTCCTATAGTCCACAAGAAATAAAGAAATAAACTCGAGTCATATAAATAAATAAATAAATAAATTTAAAAAAAACAGATTACCTAATTATTTCTTAGTTAGATGATGGATATTTATGTGTAGTTGACAAAAATCTAGAGACATCTCAAGTTGGCCTCTTTAGTAGTATTCTATTATAAAAGAGAAGAGCTGGATAATGAAAAGCCAAAATGAAAAACACATTCAAGTATTCTAGCACTGGAAACATATTTGTGCCAATCTTTGGCTTCATCGATTGTGATGGTCTCCCATGGAAAGAATGAGACACAGGCTGGTGTACTCGGGATGGGAGTCCAGAGCAAATTCTAGTGCTCCCTTTTATTGAGAATTTTGTACATAGTAAGCATTCACATTGTGGATTAAAATAATTACATAGAGTACACAGAATTGTTTACAGTCGTCTGAGCTGCTTAAATATTTCTGGTATTTGCTTTTAATTTCCTTGCTTTATCTCAGTGACCCTTAGGCAGACATGTATGTATAAGGTCTCAGACTCATCATTACCCAATACTGAAGTCAAAGTTTATTCCCACATCTCCCCTGTTTTAGTTTTTTGATGATCGCGGATGCCTCGGTAGCTTTTCGCCATCTGCAACAACAGTTCTCCTTCCGTAGGCTTCACCCGACACATTCCTAAAAGTCCAGGGAGACATTGGATACAACAGCATACACAAAGAGAAAGTATAAAAAGCAATATCCCTCCAACAATTAGGTGACGAATCCATGAACCATCTGGCAACCAGGACCAAAGTGCAGACCACACGTCCAATCCCTTGTCCTCCGATTGTAATGGATTCTCATTTAGGGTTTGTTCCATATGCTGTATAGTAGCTGTAATGTTTGGAGAATAATCAGAGATATACATGCAGCAATGTGTATGAATCACAGCGCAAACTCCCCCTTGCGCAGCCAAAATAGTGTCCAGCGCATATCTGGTTTACAGGACAAAGTCAAGGATTTTTCCTTGCTCTTCTTCAAGCAGCTTTAGAGTTTTAATGGTGTCTTTAAACATAGTAACTGTCCAATTGTTTAAACTATGCAACTCTCTATAGTTCATCATGACTCCTAAAGGAGAAATAATTCCCCTTGATATCTATGTCCAGTAGTCATGATTCAAAACAGAGTTTACTTCCGTTGCGGAATGCGCATTGCAGATATGAGCAGTCCCCAAAGATTTTAAAATGACATGAGATGGGATTACTTTCCTAAAGGTGCAGACTCCTTTCCACCATGCTGGCATGCGATCACAGGCCATCCGTCCACACAGCAACCATAGATTTGCTCCCAAGAGATGACCAACCGTATTTGGTTCAGCATAGATTAATTGTGCAAAGGATTCCATTAACATAGCCAAATAAGTGGGCGGCAGTGCGTATTTCCCATTTGCACATTTGGACAGCTGGTTTTCTATCGTGGTGGGACAACATGTGGCAGGGATAAATGGACACCCATTTTCATTGATTAAAGATATGATATCAAATTTAGAAATATTATGTACAAAGTAAGTGAGATTTTTAGTTTTCATGTCATACGGATAAACCCGACTTCCATTGCCAATAATAATTGTTTTGTTACAAAATGGATATGTTCCCAAGTAAGTCATATTCTCTACTGTCTCATTGTGGGTCCAGCAGATACCCGCCACCTCTTGGATTCGGCTTCCAAGATGCAATGTATTTATGTTACTTGTAGTCCAACTGTTAGACCACATCCCTGAACAACCATAGCATTGTCCTTTATACCAGTCACTTCGGCCAGAGGTACTGCAACCATTGGAAGCCCTGATGTTTTGTGAGTTGGCATGTGCATACATATCCAACAATCAGTTTTATTATGAAGGTTTGCTAGCTTCCCCATGTCCTGGATCATTGTGTTTCTTTTCCATTCCCCCAAATCCATCCCCTTGCTCCTTTGGCTGATGATAAGGACGCACACAGCGAGCAGGAACCCAAACAACTGTCCCCTCATCTTCAACAGCAACGTATCCTTGGCCCCAAGTTATCAGTGGGACAGGTCCTTTCCACATTGGATCTGGTAGTCTCTTATACGGAACTTTCAGTCTTGGTGTACCTTCAGAAGGGGAGGAAGCAAAATGCCTACTGGCTGCCGTAGCAGCGGGAGATCCTGTCATGTTTAAAAAATTTAAAGTATATAAGGTAATATTAAGAATGTTTTGTATGTAAGGCAAGCCATATCCATCCACTTCCCCCGTTTTTGTTTTTGTGTGAAGGAGTGCTTGTTTTAGTATCTGATGAGTTCGTTCCACAATGGCCTGACCAGTGGAATTGTAGGGAATGCCAAATTTATGTATAATTGACCATCGATGACAAAATTCCGCAAAGGAGGTGCTAATGTAAGCAGGGCCATTATCGGTTTTGATCTCCATTGGTGGCCCCACATGTGTGAAGGTACGGAGGCAATGGTTGACTACATGTTTTGTAGCCTCTCCTCGTTGAGGTGTTGCCATAATAAATCCTGAATAGGTATCAATGGTGACATGCAGATGGTGCCATGGTTTGAAGGGAGGGTGTTGTGTGACATCCATCTGCCATAGTTGACAAGCAGATGTCCCCCGAGGATTTACTCCTTGAGGAAGAGCAGTGGATTGAGCACTGCAACTAGGACATTGTTGAATAATAGCTGCAGCTTCTGCAGCAGTGAGACCAAATTGTTTACAAAGAGCTTTGGCATTTTGATGAAAATAGCTATATGAGTCCCATGGAGTAACAGGAGAAAGCGAGAGACAGGACATGGCCGAGGCCGCTGCATCAGCCACGTCATTCCCTTCCTGCAGCTCCCCGGGAAGTGGCTGGTGGCTGTGAATGTGTGCGATATGTAGAGAATGTGTGCGAGAATGAAGACAGCTTTGCAGAGCTAGAAACAAACTCATAAGATTAGCATCAACAGATGGAGAAAGATAAGCAAATTCAATGTTAAGTATCAATTGATAAACGTAAAGAGAATCCACAATAAGATTTAGCGGTTCTTATGCAAATTCCTGTAAGGCCAAAATAGCAGCAGCTAATTCAATCCTTTGTGCTGATTGCTGAGGAGGGATAATTTTTGTTTTCCATACCCCTTCCTGTCTCCATGCACAAGCGCCGTAGGTCTTACCACCGTCCGCATAAACGGTCACTGCCCCAACTGGCTGCTTAGCAATAACTGAATTAAAATTTACAGATACGTTTTGAAACAACTGGAAATGAGGGTCACTGGGGGTGTGGCAAGAAATCTTCCCTGGCCAATTTTCAAGAGCAATTTGCAATTCAATGGATTGACTATATCAAGTTTTCCACAGAGTGAGGGAGATAGGTAAAAATAACTGAACTAGATCTATGCCATATAAATGCATACTGCGATTTCAGCCTTTGATGAGTAACTCACTATAAAGCATAGCCATAATAGAAACTGTTTTTCGGGGAGTATTTGCAAATGTAACCATTCAATGATATAAACCTGCGCTTCATGTAATTGAAATAAAGCTGCAGTAGGCAAGGCTGGAGTTTGTAAAATTGCCAAAGCAAACGGAGTATCAGGAATGCATCGATCATGTAATTTTTCCATTATCCAATAACAATTTTTGTGCGAAATTGTGACAGCAAATCTTTACCCCACAAGTTTATATGCAGGAGCAACACAAGAGGTTGAATCCTTGCAGTCTCACCAGTTTCTCTATGCAATGCCTTCAACCAACGTACACTACTTCTTGCAAACTGCATACCACCCACTCCACGAACAGCCGGAGATTCCACAAGCGCCCATTCATTTGGCCATTCCTTTTGGCGTATCACAGAGACATCCGCTCCAGAATCTATAAGGCCAGAAAATGATTTTTCCTGAATTTCAATTGTCATTTTTGGTTGGTCTGTAGTCAAATTTTTTTGTCAGTGCTAGCAATTCTGCAGCAACTGGAGAAGTTGCCATTTCAGTGGACCCAAAACCACCAGTTTGTGGGATCCCAATTAAAGGATTTATAGGGATGTATGGAAGTAATAATAATTGGACAATAGAGTCACCAGCCATTAATGATGCAGGAGTATCAGTGTACAATTGTATCTTAATAACCCCTTTATAATCTTGATCAATAACTCCTGGAATAACAAAAAACCCTTTTTCTGATGCAGAAGACATGGGAAGTACTAATCCCACTGTTTTTTCTGGCAGTGGCCCATGCAAATGAGTGTCCTCAATATACACTTGATTAGGAAAGGTCACATTAATTGAGTTCAACATTTTTAAACCCAAACCTGCACTCCCAGTAATTGCAGGCGATGCTTTTGTGACAGCCTTAGGAGCGGGGCTAGCTGCACGCCCCAAATTTAGTTTCCCGGATTTTGGTTCTGATCAGAGCGACATTGATTTGCCCAATGAAACCCTTTTTTGCATTTTGGACAGACCGATTTTGGACGGACATCCTTAATTTTGTTTTTGTTAAATGCCATCCCCCCCCCCCAGGGGCACGGCACTGGACTTTAAAATGGCCAGGCTTTCCACAATTAAAACAATTCCCTGTAGGTTTCATCCCTTTTTGCAATGCCATAGCCAAAGTCTCCATGTAGTAAGCTTGAGAACCCACCACTGCACATGCCTTTAACAGATCAGACAGAGTAACCTCACCTCTAGCCACCAAGGGCTGTAAGATACGCTTGCAGTCAGCGTTTGCATTTTCAACTGCCAATTTCAGCAAAAGTTCTTTTGCAGCTTCCTCATTAGAGATTTGCTTGGTAATAGCCAATTGTAGCCTTTCCACAAAATCATTATAAGATTCAGATGCTGTTTGCTTAATTTGAGAAAAAGACCGTGCTGGGGTTCCCACATCCTGGGTGCGGGACAACGCCCCAAGGACAGCTGCCATAACCACTGGAAATACGTGATCAGGCAAATTAGCAGCTTGATCAGCAGTGGATTCAAACAAGCCTGCCCCATAGATTTGGTCTGGCGTATACAGCCCCACCAAATTCCTTCCGCTAGTGATAGCTTCCCTTTGGTATTCTGAGTCAAAAACCACATACTGAGTAGAGCTCAATATCATTCTCATTAAATCTTTCCAGTCACTAGGAATCATGCGTGAGGTAGCCAAACTTGTCAGGAGCCCCTTTGTAAAAGGACTTTGAATACCATCATCTTTAACTGCTTTTTTAATTTCCCTAAGAACTGCTAAAGGAATCGGAACCCATTCAGTCTGCAGATTGCCTTGAGCATCCACTTGCCTATTGACTGGAAACAAATTCATCTGGGGAATCTCATCAGGCTCTAATTTCCCCTCATTGAAATCCTGATGCATCATTGCTTGAACTTTTCCCATTTTTGATTGGATTTTATCATCCACAGGCATAGGCGCTGTTGGAAATGATAAAGCACACTCCAGTTTTGGGGTAGGAGGGTGCAATACAATTCCTTTATAAGGAGGAGGTTCTACTAAAGTTTTTAAAAGAGATTGTTGCTGGGTCTCTAAAGCAGTCATAACAACCTTCCAATATATCAAAATTTCAGCTGTTGCCCGTGGCTCTTCTTGAAGGATATTTCCAATTCTCCTCCATGTGTCTAACTTTAAAGAGCCTTTCTCTGGATACCAGGGACATTGCTGCCAGATCTCTTGCAGCAGCTCTCTCACATATCTTTTGAAAGAACTATTTGCTCCCCCCCAGAGGGTTTAAAGATAAAGAAGTTTGTCCTGACTAACTTCAGCAGCTCACTAACATGCCGTTCCTGTGGCTGAGAGAGTTTTTCCCCCATGTTCCCTGAAAAAATCCTATTGTCCAGCAATAGTTAAGTATGTACTTTACCTATTCCAGGCGAAGAAACACAGAGGTCTGGACACATACCAGCTGCAGTGGATCATGTCAGGGTCACCACTTGTGGTGGTCTCCCATGGAAAGAATGAGACACAGGCTGGTGTACTCAGGATGGGAATCCAGAGCAAATTCTAGTGCTCCCTTTTATTGAGAATTTTGTACATAGTAAGCATTCACATTGTGGATTAAAATAATTACATATAGTACACAGAATTGTTTACAGTCGTCTGAGCTGCTTAAATATTTCTGGTGTTTGCTTTTAATTTCCTTGCTTTATCTCAGTGACCCTTAGGCAGACATGTATGTATAAGGTCTTAGACTAATCATTACCCAATACTGAAGTCAAAGTTTATTCCCACAATCGATATTTGTGGATAAGTAAAAGCAGTATTATATTATTTAATTTAACTCTCATTCCATCATATAAAATGAAAAGCCAAAATAAAAGAACATTAATAACAGCATAATGTATTTATTCCAGAACTCTCCAAAACTGCAATTAGATTATCTAATGTATGCTAGACATTGAAAACTTCCACTTGATTTTAATGTTGTCTTCATTATTTTAAGAATTGCCACAGTCTTGCAAAACAAAACATCTCACTTAATTTACTGCCTTGCACTATTGTACAAGTTCAGCTAATTCTCATTATCAACAATAATAAAACTGTCCAGTGTGGTTATGTAACATCTAAGATGCTCTAGGTTCAAATACAGTAATAAAATATTTTCTTTTTAAATCTTATTAATGGTTTTAGCAAACCATTTCTGCTTGCCCTGAATGGATAGAATACTCATGTACATTTCTGATTAGGTCTTTTAAAAAATTGATTTCTGTACTATACTCAGAACAATGTCAGCTACTAAAATCAAACAATCTGCAAAATGAATTATTTTACACTTGTACTCTATTTCATTGGCCTTCACTTTGGGAAAAATATACAATCTGTTAGTATCATATCCCATTTTTAAATGTGTAGATAAACATCTTTTTCCTAGAATATGTGGAAATGACAATGTAATGCATTGCAGTGATAGGGGGGAAATCCATTTTTCATTCAGAAATGCAGAATGACCAAAGATGGAAGAAGGAACAATGTTTAAAAGGAGAAGAGGTGCAAATATATTAAATGTACCAAATATTAAAGCACCAAATATATTAAATGGACTTAAAAAATGTACTCTACCATCCTGATCTTCCCCCCCAGCCACACTTAAAACAGGAGCTCCTAAGGATGCTCAAAATACGTACAGTGGGTTGTATTAGTCTCTGATACCTCTACCTGAATTGCACTAATCTAGACTTTTATATACAGGATATATATCAGGAAGGCTTTGGAGATTAAAGGTGAATCCAGCTGGCAACCCTGCCTTAAAATTTGGCATCCATTCTTCCTGCTGCCAGACAAACTGCTTGACGTGTATATAAGTCTCCGCTGCTTTTTTGAAAAGAGCAGGCCTAGGCCAGGCATCCTTTTAGAGAATTGATAGAATATCATCATAGTCTAATAAATATGTCAGTACTTGCAGTTTTTATTTATTACCCATCCCACTATTGAGTGACTGGGTATTTCATTTTCAACGTTTTTAAAAAATCAATTTCCTACCCCCTTTTTTTGTGGTCATTTATTGTTTTGCACATTAAAAAGTAAGATTAGTGCTTCCCATAAATGCCAAATCAAAGACTTCTATGGATATGAGAAAATATGCACTTGTTTGCCTATAGTTGAATGATCACTTACTTCTTTTTGAAGTATCTGTATGCGAAGAAATGAAAAATGACCACATTCACCAAGGCCATGAATGCATCTATGTTGGTGTGTCGTTTTTTTAGTGCCTTATGAACATCCTCTTCAGAGGTGATATTCAGCAGGTTCTGACCAGTTCTGGAGAACCGGTAGCAGAAATTTTGAGTAGTTTGGAAAACAGGAAAATACTACCTCTGACTGGAGATTTTACAGTATCCTTCCCCTGCCACGCCCACCAAGCCACGCCCACAGAAACAATTGTAAAAACAATTGAATCCCACCACTGATCCTCTTCCATCTCTATTACATTAGAAATACAAGAATACATAACTCCAAAGTCAAATTGCATGCTTTATTACTTCTTTCCAGCTTTCTAGGAATTGACATAGTAGACAATATCTTTATTTCTTATATGAATTGATGCATAGAAATAAAGCAAATATATCAATGAATTTAATATCTCTGCCACTGCTTTTAAAAAATATTATTGTAATTTTTTAAAAGTTAAATGTGAAGGGAAGGGATAATGCTATTTCTTTCATCAGTATAAGAAAAACATCTCTAACACTGTTTCTGTCTCTGTCTCTATTTCTGCCTCGTTGGCTTGTTTGCATCATCCAAAAATTAAAAACACAGATCAAACTCTGAGCATAATTTTTCTTTCTTTTTTTTCATGGATATCACAAGATATAGTTATCACTTGGCAATGAATTAGGCAAGAATTGCAAACATCAGTAACACACTTTGTACATGCTTCTGTTAACTATCAATGAATTAAGGCAGATTAAGTATATAGGAATCCATCATACATAAGTCACATAATTGTACAATTATGTCTAATTCAATGATAACAGTATAGTGAAAACTTTTTTGGGACAATTTCCATATCTTGTTATCTTTGTGAATGTAATTCACATTGACTTCACTCATGACGAAGAAACAAAAAATGGAATATTCACAGAAGACTGTAGTATCTTAATTTCTACCTCTGGAGTGGTTGGAAAAATGCTGCCTGAAATACTGAAGAAAGTTTTCCAGTCCTTGTAGGAAATTCTGAACAAGATGGGTCAGTAGCTGACTAAGAATAATATAGGTTCTTATGTATTTGTCTGGAATAATAAATCCTATGTAAGTCCCATTTACTTCTAACTAAACATACAGACCCTGGCTATAAATGAACTTAACCTCCTCAGTAGGAATTCAAT
Source organism: Hydrophis major (assembly GCA_033807585.1). Taxonomy (NCBI): domain Eukaryota; kingdom Metazoa; phylum Chordata; class Lepidosauria; order Squamata; family Elapidae; genus Hydrophis; species Hydrophis major. The sequence continues at coordinate 69,210,833 of CM066331.1, read as the reverse complement.
AAATCCAATTAACCTTCATTTGACTTTTTCTAATGTAGATCTGTCTGTGTTTGTCTAAGCAGAGCAGTAAAATAATGTGAGATTCTGAAAATATTTAATCTTTTAAATATGTTACACAACTCTTCTGGTATGGCCAAATGATTATATTATTAACAGTACAAATAAACTTTTGCTTGAAGTCCAGCTCAATACTTAGTGAGATCATAGCAACAACATGAAAATAATTTGCCAGTGCCTTTTTCAAATTTTGAGGGCAAGGATATTCATTGATCAATCAGAAGGATTACCTTTCCTTCCTAAAAATGTCACATTGCTATACATATTCGGCAATACTATGACACTAACAAACAGTGAAAACAATGGATAGATTTAAAAAGGTCATTCCATAAATATTGAATTGTTCATTTTTGTAAAGTGATGAAAAATCAGCAAAGGCATTGTTTCAACCTGCTGTTCTAATATTTTTCGTTCAGATTAAACCTGTTCAGCTTATCAAATATGATTCTATAGGGAAAAATGCACCATCCTATAATTATATTATCTGAGAATAACTATTTCATGGAGATTCTATGGATTCTGGATCCTTTTGTTTCTTGACTATGTGAAGGATATCACCTGTGAATCAGAGGTGGTATTCAGCAGGTTCTGACCAGTTCCAGGGAACCAGTAGTAGAAATTTTGAGTTGCTCAGAGAACAGGCAAATACCACCTCTGACTGGAGATTTTACAGTATCCTTCCTCTGCCACACCCACCAAGTCACACCCACAGAACTGGTAGTTAAAAAAAATTGAAATCTGCCACTGCTGTGAATATACTATAATGGAAATAATATATGAAGAAGATAACATGATTCTTTATAGCATCTGGCTAAAAAGCAATGAGTTCTAGTTCCATGTTAACTGTGAAAGCCAGTTGGGTAATCAAGTAATCATCAGCACAATTCACTTCACAGAGTTGTTGTGGGGAAAATAGGAGGAGGATAATGAGGAAATAACTTGAGTTATTTGTAAAAATAATAAAAGTGGGATACAAATAAGGAAACAAAAATAATGAATATTGTGAATTATAAGGAAATATCTAATCCTTGATAGATATGTTAATGGATATCTTCCCACTTGTTCACATTTCACTTTAAAAAAAATTATATTGCAAAGATGTATGCCATAATTTTAGACTTTCCTCTCTATATTTAGGGAAGTTTGTACTTTCCTAACTTATTTCCTTTACTCTTAAACTCTGTTACCTAAATATGTTTTAAAATTTAATAACAGCATCTTTTAAGTATTTTCTTACTTCCCTATTGTGATTTCTGACTGTGTTTTATCTGTTCCAATCCATATTTTATTTTAAGATGATAGGCACTTTTATTCTATTTGTCTATTGGGATAACCTCATTACTCTAGTCATCTTCCTGTTATTTAATCTCTTTTTCTCTCTCTTCACATATTCTCAGTCATATCTTCTGTTCAGACTTTGGGAAATTTCCCTTCCACTTCATCACTTCTTCTATTACTAATCTTTTATAGTTTCTTTATTCTTTTATGCCTCTATTGTGTCAGTTTTATCGCTTTACTAGTTATTTAGTTGGGCGGGGAGAGAGTTCTATTAATTCTTTTTTCTATTCTCTCCCAGCATCGCTTAGTCAGTTTTGCCTGCCAAATATCTAGGTTTTGAGATTTCAATAGGGTATCCATGTTCTGCTTTTGAAGTGACATGTTTCCCTCTTAACCTTCATGTTAAGTTCTGCGCATGGGCGCAAGGAACGGAGACGAGGCAGTGAACAGTGAACTTCAACTCTTTATTAATCATTCTGAACAGAGCAAAAACCTAGAGCAGCAGCAGCCCTTTTATAGGGCAGGCTGCTGATCTAGTAACCAATGAGAAACATGGAGTGTTAACCCCTTGAACCAATGAGAGTGGCTCATTAACAGCCAATCAGATTCTCCTGAACGGACCAATCCGATATTGCTATTATCGGCCAATCAGAAGTGCAGGATTAGAACCCTGCTTTTTCTAAAGGTTTGATAAAACTTTATTGAAGTGTTTTATTAGTTCATAACACCCCTTCCCCCCAGGTTCCGTTTAAGGGGTGCGGTGACGTAATCCTTGAAGTATGAAGGTTGTTTTGACTGATTATTAGATTTATGCTGTCCCACTGGTTCCTATCTGTAATCCGGTTTTGGTGGGATGTTTTTGGGCAAGTCAGGTTCCGGTGGTTCCATATCCTCATTGGATGACTTGGTGCCGCTAATGTTCTCATTGTTGTCCTCCGATCTTTGCGGGCTTGCTTCTGTTGAGGCGTTCCTCTGTGGCGAGGACACTCCCCTCCCTGATTCTTCTTCATTTGTCATGCCCGATTGCTGACTTCTTTCGCTCCTGCTTTCCACCATCTCGAATTCAGTTTCTTCGACATTCCCTCCCCCCTCAGTTTGGGAGTTACCGGAGTCGCGGAAACTGGGTTGTAGCCTCGAGCGAAGCTGATCTATATGGTGTTTCCATATTTTTCCATCGCAGGTTTTCACACGGTACGACCTGGGTCCAGTGGCCTGAATTACGGTTGCCTCGACCCACAACGGTTCGCCAGAAAGGTTTCTGGCAAAAACTAAGTCGTCTATCTTGAACTCACGGCATTTTCCGCTAGATCCACAGGGTTTTTCTGGCTCATAAGATGGGTGAAGCCAGTCAAGGTGGGAACAGAGTTTGCATCCCATCAACAGTTCAGCTGGAGTCTTGTTGGTGACGCTGTGTGAAGTGATGTGTTGGAGAAGGAATATTCTGTTTATTTTATGTTCAATGTCCCCATAGTCCATTTTGTAGAGGGTTTTTTTTAACAAACTGTACCATGCGCTCGGCTCTTCCGTTAGCCGCAGGGTGCACTGGCGAAGTTAGCACATGACGAATACCCCGGTCAGCTAAGTATTGTTCAAAGGGTAGAGCGGTAAACTGGGGTCTGTTGTCGGAGACCAGAACATCTGGCAGTCCATGCATCGCGAATAGCCTGTTCAATTTCCAGATGATGGACTCGGTTGTAGTACTCTTCATTTTGTGGATTTTGAGCCAGTTGGAATAGGCATCCACTATTAGTAGGAACGTATGTCCCTTAGTAGGTCCCGCAAAGTCAATGTGGATGCCAGACCACAGTCCCCGGGGTGTTTCCCATTCTGTTGGAGTTGCTTTAGGTGGGGCACTGCTAATTTCTTGGCACTTTAAACAAGTCTTTACCCAGGCTTCGATCTGTTTGTCGATGCCCAGCCACCACACGTAGCTTTGTGCGAGCGCTTTCATACGCACGATGCCAGGGTGACCCTCATGCAGTGTCTTTAATACTGCTCGTTGTAACCGCTCTGGGACAACGACTCTATCCCCCCATAGGATGCAGCCTTTTTGCGAAAAAAGTTCTGTTTGCCGGTTCTTGAAGGGGGTGAAGTCGTCAGGGGTTTGTTCTACTGGCCATCCCCATTTGACCCAGCTAAGAACTCATGCTAAGACAGGATCACGTTTTGTTTCGATCACAATATCTCTAGCTGTTAGCGGCAGTGAATGTAGCATTTCAATCTGGAGTGTCGTAAGGGTTGGAGCTGGGTCGTCGATGGTTTCCAGAAGTGGTGCACGGCTCAGTGCGTCAGTGTGGGGAATGGCTTTCCCCGGGCGGTATTGCAGTCTATAGTTGTACGCAGCCAAAAACTCCGACCAGTGATAATATATAGGGGGTTGGCTTGTCTCCCACTATAATCCCTAGCAAAGGTTTGTGGTCAGTAACAATAGTAAAAACTCGTCCATATACATATTCATGAAACCGTTTCACAGCAGATATAACAGCAAGAGTTTTATCGATTTGACTATAGTTACATTCAGCCTTTGATAGGGTTTTTGAAAAATAGGCAATAGGAGCCTCACTACCGTTTGGAAACATATGGCTCAAAATGGCTCCTACTCCAAACGGTGACGCATCACATGTAATTGTTAAAGGCAAAGTCTCGTTATACTGCATTAAAACAGCATCTGAGGTTAATAAGTTTTTCACTTGTCGGATCGCGTGCTCCTCTCGGTGCCCCCAGACCCAGATTGCTTTTTTGTCAAGAAGTCTATGTAGGGGCTCAGCTATGGTCGCTTTGTGGGGCAGGAAGATGTTGTATTGATAAGGCCCCAGAAAAGCTTGGAGATCAGTCTTATTTCTGGGTCTTGGGGCGTTCTTGATTGCCCTTAGTTTGCTATTGGTGGGGTAAATGCCTTGTTTATCGATTAGGTACCCCAGGAACTCTACTTCATCTGTACACAGTTGACATTTATTTTTTTTAACCTTAAGGCCGGAGTCTTTAAATTTCTGGAGAACCAATTTAAGATGCTCTTCTAGTATTTCTCTATTTGGGGCAGCAATTAAAACATCATCAAAGTATGGTATGACCCCTTTGATCCCCTGCAAGAGTCTCTCCATCAAACTTTAAAAAATCCCTGAGGCTATGCTAACTCCGAATTGGAGTCGGTTGCACTTAAAGGCACCTCGGTGCGTAACGATCGTTTGCGTCTCTGCTGTTTTTTTATCTACAGGCAGTTGTTGGTATGCCTGTGCTAAATCCAATTTAGCAAAGACTTTTCCGCCCCCCAGGGAATGGAGAAGGTGTTGTACCACCGGCACCGGGTAAGCGTTCTGTTGAAGGGCGTGTTTCAGGGTGGTTCGGTAGTCCCCACAAATCCTTAACGATCCATCCAGTTTGATGGGTGTTACGATTGAGGTTTCCCAACGAGCATGGTCTGTTGGTTCTAAAACACCCTGGGCTGTTAATTTATCAAGCTGCTCGTCAATCTTTGTTTAAGGGCAAAAGGTACCCAACGAGGCTTAAGGCGGATGGGGGCTACTTCAGGGTTAAGGTTAAATGATATCAGGGTCCCCTTGTACTTACCTAGTTTGTCTGCAAAGATGTCCTGGAATTCCTGGACAAGGGCCTCCTCCCAGTCATTGCTTCTGGTTTGGTGAATGCTGGCTATCTCGATCCCGAGTGGGGCGAACCATTGAAGGCCTAACAAGCTAGGCCGATCACGGTCGATGATGGTCAATGGTAAAGATGCAGTACAATTTTTGAATGAGACCTGGACTAGGTTGGATCCAACGACCGGAATTCAGTTTCCCTGATAATCCTTGAGTATAATTCTTTGGGTTCTGAGGTCTTGCCGCTGGATGGCAGGGATTAATTGTTAAGGGTCTTCCAGGAAACCATCGAGAGGGACGATCCTGAATCGACTTCCATCACGCAGGGCTGGTTTTCGATGGCGACCTTCACTCGGATCTTCTTTGCATCTAGTGATGAGGCGTGACCAATTGTAATGGTTTGGTGTGCCTCTTCTCGTTTTGTTGAATTGGCCAGTGGTTTATTTCTGTAGGAGTGGTTGTTCCATTGGTGGTTCAAATGTTCCCGACTCACAGGACAATTCCCTGTGGTTTGGCGGGAGTTGATCCTTGCTTGCTTCTACAGACCTTTCCGATGTGGCCTCTTTTCCCACAAAAATGGCAGAGTGCGTCGAGGAATTTGCAGTCTGATCACGGGTGGTTTGCCCCACAACCTGCGCATTGATGCTGTAGTCTTTGATTACACTGGTGGCGTTGATCACGTTCAGACTGGAGCCGGTTAACTTCCTCCTCATCACTTTCTGATGACGATTCGAGTTCCTCGTGGTGAGTTGCCTTTGTGTGTCTCTCTAGGCGAGGTGAGGTTTCACTGGCGAGTTGGTGGAGCGGTGCATTGGTGCAGTGCATTCGGGCAGCTGACTTCCTGGTTGCTTCTGCTGCAGTAGCATCAGCAATGGCATCTGCAAGGCTGATGTCGCCTTTCGCCATCAGCTTACTCTGCACATGTGGTGCATCTAATCCCAGAATTATTCGGTCTCTCAAAGCTTCTTCGAGGTCAGCGAACCCACAGAGGCCTCCCAGGTTCCAGAGATCCGCAATGAAATCTGCAACGCTCTCTCCTTTCCGCTGGTCTCTCTGGTAAAATTCATGTCTTCGGACAAGCGTTGGTACGGTAGGTGCACAGTGGGCCCGTAGAAGGGGCGTGAGGACGTCCCAGTCCATGGATTTCACCTCAGCAGTTTCGCCAGTGCCTTGGCCATCTTAAAAACGGCAGGTCCACAGCGGGTCAGGAATACCGTTTGCTTTTTTCCCATAGTGGCATCCTTCAAGTTGTTGGTCTCCAGAAACATCTGGAACCGGTCCACGTACGAGTCCCAGTCTTCTTGTGCCAGGTCAAATGGAGCGGGTGGTATGGGGCCGCCGGACATGGTTTCCAATGTCGATGTGCCTTCAGCCACGTGCTCTGCTTGGTGCTCTGTAGTGTTCAGTCAGCTCTGACATCTCCGTATCCCATCCTCGTTGCCAGTGTTAAGTTCTGCGCGTGGGCGCAAGGAACGGAGACGAGGCAGTGAACAGTGAACTTCAACTCTTTATTAATCATTCTGAACAGAGCAAAAACCTAGGCAGCAGCAGCCTTTTATAGGGCAGGCTGCTGATCTAATAACCAATGAGAAATATGGAGTGTTAACTCCTTGAACCAATGAGAGTGGCTCGTTAACAGCCAATCAGTTTCTCCTGAATGGACCAATCCGATATTGCTATTATCAGCCAATCAGAAGTGCAGGATTAGAACTCTGCTTTCTCTAAAGGTTTGATAAAACTTTATTTAAGCGTTTTATTAGTTCATAACACTTCACATGGTTCCTGAAGGCCTCTTTTCGAAGTCTCCCACTCTGCCTTTAGTTGCTGGGCATAGTTTTCAGCATACCACTGATGGAGTGAAGGATTTCTCTTTTTCTAGCTATCATGAAATGGTTAGCCCCTTCTCTGGCTCTTGGCAGTTATCATCATTCACAATTCTGCAAGTTAAAAAAAAAAAAACAATTTTGGAGTAAACAATTGTGCTGCTAAAGAAAACTTTATGATATGTGAATTTATATGTAGCTCAATTTGAGGGACACTTGGTTTTATTTGTTTTATTGTAATGCCCTAAAATTGAATACAGATAATTAACTTACTTCTTGTTTTATTTTTCTTTATCTCAGAACATTGGCAGGGATTGGATTATTGTATTTCAAGTTCTGCAGGAATGGAAATGAAGTAATTTGTTTGTTTATTTGCTCGTTTACAGGCACTGACTAAACATAAAATATATGGGTAGATGTTTGGATGTTGGAAAGCATTAACACTAAATAAATTCATTCCTTGGTTTTATAGCAATTCTTATTCCAGAATTGGAATTGGAATTGAAAAATTCATTTTTTTTAAATAAAAGGTACATCTAATCCTAAACTACTTTACAGAAGTTCACAGTTTTCCCATTATCTTGTTATCTTTGCAATGTTTCACCCTGTAGGACAAATTATGAATATCAATATAAGGACTGGTGTCCCTTATTGCTATTAGTGGCATCCCCACACACATGAAACAATTCTAATTGTCAAGAGAGTTCTAAAGTCTTCTATAAGTAGCAATTTAGAACTTTAAAAAAGATTAATTTAACTTTTGGGATGAACTTAGAAATTCAAATCAGCATTGTCAGAGATTTTATTTCTTTAGACATGTTTAACAAGTAGCTTTTAAAGCATTTCCAATTCTGTACCTAGAGGAAGATCAAACAGTTTCCTGACAAACCTAGCAGACAACTTTGTCTCTCAAAAGATAGAAAAGGGAACTAGAGAATCAGCCATACAGAACTTAATTTTCATTTCAGTGATAAAAGGGATTGAAGTTACAAGAATCTTGAGAGGGAATGACCATGCTATATTGGAATTCAACATTATGTAAGCAGAAGGAATAGAAAAATGTCAAACTAGAGTCTTGTACTTTAAGAGAGCTAATTTCAATAAACTTGGCAAGAGTTTGGCAAGGATTTTATGGATGAAAATCCACAAGGGGAAAGCAGTTTAAGAAGCTTGGGAAATTTTGAAAAATGAGATTATAAAAGCCCAGTCTAGCACAATAGCAATGAAAAAGAAAAATAAGACCTTTTTAAAGAAACCAACATAGCTGTACAAAGACCTCTGTGATAAATGAAAAGGATCAAAGGTCAAAAGAGGGGCACATTTAACTTTTAAGGTAGAATCACCTGAATCTGCAAAGATGAAGTCAGAAAATCTGTGGGAATAAACTTTGACTTCAGTATTGGGTAATGATTAGTCTAAGACCTTATACATACATGTCTGCCTAAGGGTCACTGAGATAAGCAAGGAAATTAAAAACAAACACCAGAAACAATTAAGCAGCTCAGACAATTGTAAACAGTTTTGTGTGCTATATCTATTATTGTAATCCATAATATGTATGCTTACTATGTACGAATTTCTCAATAAAAGGGGGCACTAGAATTTGCTCTAGACTCCCATCCCGAGTACACCAGCCTCTGTGTCTCATTCTTTCCATGGGAGACCACCACAAGTTGTGACCCCGACATGATCCACTGCAGGTGGTACGTGTCCGGACCTCCGTGTTTCCTCGCCTGGAATAGGTAAAGTACGTACTTAACTATTGCTGGACAATAGGATTATTCAGGGAGCATGGGGGGAAAACTCTCTCAGCCACAGGAACGGCATGTTAGTGAGTTGCAAGAGTTAGCAAGGACAAACAACTTTATCTTTAAACCCTCTGGGGGGGAGCAAATAGTTCTTTCAAAAGATAATGGGAGAGAGCTGCTGCAAGAGATCTGGCGGCAATGTCCCTGGTATCCAGAGAAAGGCTCTTTAAAGTTAGACACATGGAGGAGAATTGGAAATATGCTTCATGAAGAGCCACGGGCAACAGCTGAAATTTTGATATTTTGGAAGATTGTTATGACTGCTTTAGAGACCCAGCAACAACCTCTTTTAAAAACTTTAGTAGAACCTCTTCCTTATAAAGGAATTGTATTGCATCCGCCTTCTCCAAAACTGGAGTGTGCTTTATCATTTCCAACAACGCCTACTCCAGTGGATGATAAAATCCAATCAAAAATGGGAAAAGTTCAAGCCATGATGCATCAGGCTTTCAATGAGGGGAAGTTAGAGTCTGATGACATTCCCCAGATGAATTTGTTTCCAGTCAATAGGCAAGTGGATGCTCAAGGCAATCTGCAGACTGAATGGGTTCCGATTCCTTTGGCAGTTCTTAGGGAAATTAAAAAAGCAGTAAAAGATTATGGTATTCAAAGTCCTTTTACAAAGGGGCTTCTGACAAGTTTGGCTACCTCACGCATGATTCCTAGTGACTGGAAAGATTTAATGAGAATGATATTGAGCTCTACTCAGTATGTGGTCTTTGACTCAGAATACCAAAGGGAGGCTGTCACTAGGGGAAGGAATTCAGGGGGGCTGTATACACCAGACCAAATCTATGGGGCAGGCTTGTTTGAATCCACTGCAAATCAAGCTGCTAATTTGCCTGATCAGGTATTTCCAGTGGTTATGGCAGCTGTCCTTGGGGCGTTGTCCCGCATTCAGGATGTGGGAACCCCAGCACGGTCTTTTTCTCAAATTAAGCAAACAGCATCTGAGTCTTATAATGATTTTGTGGAAAGGCTACAATTGGCTATTACCAGGCAAATCTCTAATGAGGAAGCTGCAAAAGAACTTTTGCTGAAATTGGCGGTTGAAAATGCAAACGCTGACTGCAAGCGTATCTTGCAGCCCTTGGTGGCTAGAGGTGAGGTTACTCTGGCTGATCTGTTAAAAGCATGTGCAGTGGTGGGTTCTCAGGCTTACAACATGGAGACTTTGGCTATGGCATTGCAAAAAGGGATGAAACCTACAGGGAATTGTTTTAATTGTGGAAAGCCTGGCCATTTTAAAGCCCAGTGCCGTGCCCCTGGGGGGTGTTGTAGGCATTTTGCTTCCTCTCCTTCTGCAGGTGTGCCAAGACCAAAAGTTCGGTATAAGAGACTACCAGATCCAACGTGGAAAGGACCTGTCCTGCTGATACGCTGCTGTTGAAGATGAGGGGACAGTTGTTTGGGTTCCTGCTCACTGTGTGCGTCCTTATCATCAGCCAAAGGGGCAAGGGGATGGATTTGGGGGAATGGAAAAGAAACACATTGATCCAGGACATGGGGAAGCTAGCAAACCTTCATAAATAAAACTGATTGTTGGATATGTATGCACATGCCAACTCACAAAACATCAGGGCTTCCAATGGTTGCAGTACCTTTGGCCGAAGGTGACTGGTATAAGGGACAATGCTATGGTTGTTCAGGGATGTGGTCTAACAGTTGGACTAAAAGTAACATAAATACATTGCATCTTGGAAGCCGAATCCAAGAGGTGGCGGGAATCTGCTGGACTCACAATGAGACAGTAGAGAATATGACTTACTTGGGAACATATCCATTTTGCAACAAAACAATTATTATTGGCAATGGAAGTCGGGTTTATCCGGATGACATGAAAACTAAAAATCTCACTTACTTTGCACATAATATTTCTAAATTTGATATCATATCTTTAATCAATGAAAATGGGTGTCCAATTATCCCTGCCACATGTTGTCCCATCATGATAGAAAACCAGCTGCCCAAATGTGCAAATGGGAAATACGCACTGCCGCCCACTTATTTGGCTATGTTAATGGAATCTTTTGTACGATTAATCTATGCTGAACCAAATACAGTTGGCCATCTCCTGGGAGCAAATCTATGGTTGCTGTGTGGACGGATGGCCTATGATCGCATGCCAGCACGATGGAAAGGAGTCTGCACCTTTGGGAAAGTAATCCCATCTCATGTCATTTTAAAATCTTTGGGGACTGCTCATATCCGCAATGCGCGTTCCGCAACGGAAGTAAACTCTGTTTTGAATCATGACTACTGGACACAGATATCAAGGGGAGTTATTCCTCCTTTAGGAGTCATGATGAACTATAGAGATTTGCATCATTTAAACAATTGGACAGTTACTATGTTTAAAGACACCATTAAAACACTAAAGCTGCTTGAAGAAGAACAAGGAAAAATCCTTGACTTTGTCCTGCAAACCAGATATGCGGTGGACACTATTTTGGCTGCGCAAGGGGGAGTTTGCACTGTGATTCATACACATTGTTGCATGTATATCTCTGATTATTCTCCAAACATTACAGCTACTATACAGCATATGGAACAAACCCTGAGTGAGAATCCATTACAATTGGAGGACGAGGGACTGGACGTGTGGTCTGCACTTTGGTCCTGGTTGCCAGATGGTTCATGGATTCATCACCTAATTGTTGGAGTGATATTGCTTTTTATACTTTCTCTTTGTGTATGCTGTTGTATCCAATGTCTCCCTGGACTTTTAGGAATGTGTCGGGTGAAGCCTACGGAAGGAGAACTGTTGTTGCAGATGGCGAAAAGCTACCGAGGCATCCGCGATCATCAAAAAACTAAAACAGGGGAGATGTGGGAATAAACTTTGACTTCAGTATTGGGTAATGATTAGTCTAAGACCTTATACATACATGTCTGCCTAAAGGTCACTGAGATAAGCAAGGAAATTAAAAACAAACACCAGAAACAATTAAGCAGTTCAGACAATTGTAAACAGTTTTTGTGTGCTATATCTAATTATTGTAATCCACAATGTGAATGCTTACTATGTACGAATTTCTCAATAAAAGGGGGCACTAGAATTTGCTCTAGACTCCCATCCCGAGTACACCAGCCTCTGTGTCTCATTCTTTCCATGGGAGACCACCACAAAAATCCAAGGCTCAAAATGAACTAAGACTTGTAACAAATGTCAAAATGATTTTTAGAAACCCTATCCACTCTATACAAATTGAAATCACCAGGGCCACATGGATTACATCTCAAGGTTCTGAAAGATCTGGTAGGCAGGATCTCAAAAACCACTGAATCATATCTTTTAAAAATCCTGAAGCACTAAAGAATTATCAGATGACTGGAAAAGGACTGATGTGGCTTTCATATTCAAAAAGTGGGGGTAAATGGGTTCAGGAAACTACAGACCTATCAGCTTCTCATCAAAACCTGGGAAGATTCTGGAAAAGATAATCAAGCAACAAATCTGCAAACATCTAGAGACAAATCAAGTCATAACCAAAAGCCAACCTAATTGCATTCTTTGATAATATAACAAAATTAGTGGACCAAAAAATGCTATGGATATAATTTACTTGGATTTAAGTTAGTATTAGATACAGTAGCCCACAAACTACTACTTGATAACACAGAATAATGTGGATTGGACAGCATCACCACTATATGGATTTGTAACTGGCTGAGGATCTGCACTCAATGAGTAGTTCTTCATGGAACTGCATATAGATGGAGGATAGTATGCAATGGGGTACTTCAAGACTCTGTCTTAGTCCCAGTACTCTTCAATCTCTTCAAAAATGATTTAGATGAGGGAATAGAAGGGGAACCCTTCAAATTTGCAGATGACATGAAGTTGTCTGCAATAGCCAACGTTCCAGAAAGACCCAGAAGGATCTTGATAGACTTGATCTCTGTGCTTTATCTAACAAAATGAAATTCAGTGGTGAAAAATGCAAGAAAAACAAATGTATAGGTATATAATATGTGGTACCTGATTCAATAGTAGTAACTGTGAGAAAGGGTTAGGATATTGGAGTTCTAGTGGGCAATCACTTAAATATGAGCCATCAGTGTGCTGCAGCTATCTAAAAAAAGCCAATGTTTTTGAATGTTTGTTGTCTGTATCAAACACATTCTATGGGAATTTTATTTCTCAGAGAAGTTTAGAACTTAAGTTCTAAAATTATACTATTCCTACAGTATAATTCCCATAATATATGATAAATTCATTCAAAATTGAATGACTCCCCCCCTTCTGTGGAGACATAATTCTAAAATGGAGATAACTTGACACCAAGTCTTCAGTTTTACTCACATGATTATCTTAGTCCAGACACTAGACAATAAATTGTTTTCCACATATTCAGGGGTGGGATTCTACCAGTCTGGACCGGTTCAGTGGAACCAGTTGTTATGATTCTCTGTAGATTGGAAAACTGGTAATTGGGACTCTGGCTGGCCACCCCCCTCTTCTCCCACCTGCTTCTCTGCTCCCCGTCCAGTCAGTCCGAATTGCACATGCATAACTTTGTGTGCATGCGTGACATGCCTGGAGTCTGCTTTTGCCTGTTTGCCAGACCAGCCATTGCTGCCTGCCTTTCGCTGCAGCCCTGCCTGATGTGATGGGTGAGTGCAAGCCTTGGTCCCCTTTCCCCCGCCACCACCCCTTGCCTTCCACTGGGGAACACGTGGAAAGGCTTCTGTTGACTCCGGCCAGGTCAACGGCTGCTTCTCTTACCTGCTGTTCCATCTGGGAGAGTGAGAGCATCTTTCTCCCAGCAGAGCAAGAAGCTTGCAAGTCCGCCTCCCGTCAGAAACAGCTTCCAGGCAGCAGAGAAGCCACCCAGTTGAATCCTGCTTCTTTCTGCCATTTGCAATGGGAGGCGGTCTTGCAAGCTTCTCACTCTGCCAGGGGAGATGTGCTTTCGCTCTCCCAGCAAGAGCAGGTGAGCCAACACAAGCCTCTCCGCTGTTTCTTCCAGCTGGGAAAGTGAGAGTGTCTCTCTCCCGGCAGAGCAAGAAGTTTGCAAGTCTCCCTCCCATCAGAAACAGCTCCCAGGCAGGAGAGAAGCAGCCCAGTTGAATTCTGCTTCTCTCTGCCACATGACAGCCATTTGTGATGGAAGGGGGACTTGTAAGCTTTTCAAGATTGAGTTTAAGAGTGCCCCATGGAAGAAGCTGAGAGCAAAAGTAGCAACTGTGAAGGCGACAGGGACGTGTCCCTCCGTGATCTCCTCCCAGGTGACAGCCAGGGCTTCACCTCCTCTTTTCCTCAAAGGCGCGGTGTCTGCCTCCCTTCATGCTCCTTGCAGAGGGACATGCCCCCGCATTGCTCTCAGCTTCTTGGCTTCTTCCATATGGCACTCTTAAACTCAATCGAAGAGCTGGAAGATGTTTCCTTTGATCACCACCAATTAACTCACCTTGCCCATGACGGTTGCAACAGAAGCAGGAAAAGTACACCAACTCCAATATCTTTTGGAGCCTGGGTGTCACCCTGCAGCTCTCTGCACATGTGCAGGAGTACTCTCTTATGTCTCACTAAGCTACCCAGGGTTGCTTTGATGGTTAGCAGGCAAGTGGGGGGGGGGAGGTACTGAACCAGCTTGCATTGTCCAAATGCCAGGTGGGATGCGCAGTGACCTTGGGTGCTGGGTGTTTTCAAAAGGCTGTGCACTGAAAGGTGGGGGACACAGTAATTGTATAGCCCACTTAAAGGGGTGAAGAAATAGCCCTCAGGCTTAGATTTACAACTGGAAATTTCCTTTTCTCTCTCTCTCTTCCCTGCCAAATTTCTGGGTAGAAATAAAAGCTGTTGGGAGTTTTTGAGCTGGAAGATCATTTATGACAGGGGTCTCCAAACTTGGCAACTTTAAGACTTGTGGACTTCAACTCCCAGAATTGTCCAGCCAGCAAATCTGGCTGAGGAATTCTGGGAGTTGAAGTCCACAAGTCTTAAAGTTGCCAAGTTTGGAGACCCCTGTCTTAGCCAATCCTGATTTTCATGAAGAAAATGCTGAAGCAGAAGTGAACTGATCAATAAGTATGGTGATCAGGGATTGAGATATTCTCTATTCTAGGGGAACATATATTATAGTCCCTGTGAATGATCTGGAAATACTTCTTACTTTTCAATAATGTTTGGATTCTCAAGTTCCAAACTGCTGCAAAACAATGCAACTGCACAATTACATCTGGTGGCAACTACTTCTAAGCTAGAAGATTTAGCAGGAGTCACCTATTCCTTAATTACATATTGGTCAACTATGCAATGTGTTATATGCAGTGCTGCATTTGAATCTCCAGAAATTTAACTAAAATACAGCAGTTAAATTGTTGGATGTGTTATAAAATTTACAATGATTGTCAAAAACAAAGCAAGATGTTAAACTTTACGTTATTTCAAAGCTATCTGAAGAACTATCTCAATATGAGCCAGTCTGAAGGTTAAGATCAGGAGATGCCCCAAAGATACCTTCCCTTTATGGGATTCACTTGTTCAAAATACAAAACAGGTTTTGGGGTAACCTTGCTATGTTTCATTAGCTCTTCATGTATCCCTGCATCCCTGAATAATTTAAACACTTTCTGTACTAGATATCTTCTTCTGCTTTGGTAATAAGAGACAGTCTTTATCAATGCAAGATGAAATATGACAAAATTCTGGAAAGCAGATATATAGTTATAGAGATGATGGCAGTACTAGAGGTACTACATTGGTTAGAATAGATTTGGTTCTGATGGCTATTGAATATAATCCAGAAAAAAGTGATTAGATAGCCGAAAATGATTTGGTACTATTAAAGGCTCATATGTGTCTGAGTAGATGAAGTCCACAAAGTATTTGAGGGTGAGACTCACAGGAGAATTTCTGAAAAGGAAAATCACTTTGGAATCTAAGAATGAGGATGTGACAGAAGACAGATAGAATAAAAAAAAGACCAAAGGTTTATGACTGATGGTTATAAAGTAGTTCCATACTAATTCATTGCCTGTGAGATATAGAAAATTGCCACTAACTTAATGTAAGTGCTTTTCTTAAATTTAGTTAAATAGAGAATTCCTAGTGCTTAAAAATATAGAGAGATATAAATATGTTAACATATCACATATGTTAAGCAAAGGGACTTGAACCGGGAAAGTGAAAGTGAAATTGCTTTTTAATGTCTCTTAAATTAATTTTCTTAAAGTATGACTAAATCAAGTTTTGACTCCTTTGTTTTTTTGGGAGGGTACTCCCTTTTCTGATCACAGATTCCTTTTCTTTCCTCGTCACTGCCCTGGGATTTCTTTGGCACAACTTTTTCCCTCCTCTGGGCTTTTCAAAAAAAATAACCTTCCTCCCCCCTTCTCTCTCTCTCTCTCTCTCTCTCTCTCTCACACACACACACACACACACACACACACATGCACAGAGGTTGGATCTTTCTTTCCTCCTGGCCCACACAGGCAACACCCACACAAATGACTTAGAGTTGGCCATGCCCCACCCAGTCATGCAACCACCAAGCCATGCCCAGCCAGTCATGTGACCAAGCCATGCCCAGCCAGTCACGTGACCACCAAGCCACACCCAGCCAGCAAGCCACACCTGCCTAGTCACATGATCACCAAGCCACACCCACAAATTAAGCCACGCTCACAAAACCACTGCTACAAAACAATGCTACTGCACAATTACACCTGGTGGCAACTACTTCTAAGCTAGAAGATTTAGCAGGAGTCACCTATTCCTTAATTACATATTGGTCAACTATGCAATGTGTTATATGCAGTGCTGCATTTGAATCTCCAGAGATTTAACTAAAATACAGCAGTTAAATTGTTGGATGTGTTATAAAATTTACAATGATTAAAAAATTTGAATCCCACCCCTGCACATATTATATATTTAAAGTAGATAAGAAACTAGCACTAGCACTGTTTGTCACTGATGATGTTAAATGCAAGAAAAAAAAACCAAGCTCAGAGAGCACCAAGAACCCCTCATTAAGAAACTGTATGGAAGTTACGTTTATTAATCTACTCACATCTGTGTCCTTCTTTTAATCCAAAAGAAAATTTAGTCATCAAGAAAATTTGATCTACTTAGGTCCATTTCTGCATGATAAAATTTCATTCTGCATTTCCCACAAGTAGAAGAAAACATTTCTATAATAAAAAGATAAGAAGCTGAGATATTACCATGCTAAACCAAGTAAATGTGATTTAGTTTGATTAGTCAAAATTTAGTATATTGTGGGAATTCAAGACAACTGTGGCATTATCAATTAACCAGAATAAAGCAAAATATGTCTTAGTTCATTTGGTGAATCTTGTCAGTATACATCACCAAAGATAGTGCCCTGAGGGAAAAAATAGGCAATGGAGCAGAAGTAAATTGGGAACCGTACACTACCTTCTTTCCCTGTTCAAGGAATTGAATGCTCCACTGCAAAAGATGTGGGAAACTCACTCTTAATAATAAATTTTGAGTATCGCTGATCTGTCCTAATAGACCAAATGGAAAAAAAAAGGTGTGATTGTCAAAGTGACTGAGTAAGCCACTTACTGAGTAAGCCATTCCTATTTCTAGATTATCCACTAGGTAGATCAGGTTAATGTGTCTCTCAGATTTGACTGGAAACAAATTAAGTTTTTTTTTAATAATGAAAAGCTGCTTACTTTGCATTTGAACAGACCTCTTTTGACATTCCACTTTATAATGCAAACAGCCTGAACATTTTAATGTCTGCAAATTTAGCTACAACTGATAGAACATCCCTATGAGTAATGGCTTTCTGACCTGTATAGATACTGTGCAGAATTTGGAATAAATTTGGAATAAAATTAAATGAAACAAGCTTGGATTATTTTTATTAAAGCTAAAATAGTTACCCAAAATATTTTGTTGTTTGTTATCGGACAACACAGATGAACTTCCAGGTGGCCTTAACAACTTGCTAAAAGAATGCAAATAACCAGCTGTCTGAAAGTAATGTAAATCCTTCCATTCCCCACCATCCAGTCAGAGCTGAAGAAGCTTCTTGGATAAGAAGCTAAACATCTTCAAAGAAAACAAGAAAGTCCAGTTGGCTCTTGAAAAAGCACCTTTGGGACAACCAGATCTGGATGATTGAGAATCTCCAGAGACATGTTGCTGTTTAATTACGTTAAAGGGCCATTATCACAAAATGTAAGCAGTTTCAAGTAAAATTGCTTTTTGCAGTTGACTTATGGTGACTTTATCAATGCCAATTGTGTTCAGCAGTGTGCCAGATATTTTGGAATTGCACTCCAAAGTACCATTAATATTGGTACTATCTTTGCTTTCTTTTGCCACAGTCATTCTATTTCTATTTGCATGTTTTATATTTTGTTATTTTCTCTGGTTCTTTCTTTTCTGTTCTGCAATCTTCATGTACTGAAACCTCCACTATCCATTTTTTTTTTGTCTTTCTTATCAACAGTTGTTAAGTTGGGGTATTATATGACAGATGCTTGTCTGTTTGAATTTTAAAGGTCCAGAGTATTTTAACTTCTTTATGTTCTATTGCTTTGTTTTGTAAACTAACTTTCCATGAGACAGCACTCACTCTAGTCTTGCTGAAACTTAGAAACAACTAACACAATCAGGCAGCAAATAATATTCTACAATTAAAATATGGGGACTTAACTCCAGAATTTTTCAGCATATCTATTGTAATGAAATCTAGAAACTAAAGTCCATTTATCCATAACAGTGATCTCAACTTTAGCAACTTTAAGATATGCAGATTTCAACTCCCAGAATTTCCCAGTAAGCCTACTAACTGGAGAATTCTGGTGAAATCCATCTATCTTAAAGTTGCCAAGATTGAGAAACGCTGATGAGACCGTACCCAGATTGGACAAGGTTGAAGTATGCAATGTTTAAACTGAGCAATTTTAGATCCTTTGCACCAAATCTACAATACTAGAACAAAGCTGAAAAGGCCAAGGAAAACAGTTGCATATTTAGTAGAACCTGCAAACAGCTATCTAAACAAGTATCAAATTAAACCTTCTTACTGACTCTCCATCTGCTGTCATTCATATCCTTCATATATCAAGAAAAGATTCCTAAATGTCAATGTGTGATTGCAAATATTCATTATTTCAGCTTATCTTTGGAAAAATACACTTCTGTCTAATCCATTTTCCAAATGTAAATTTCTGATTTGATTAATGCCCTCCCATCCTACTCCTCCTTCCAACAGATCCATTTAGAATCAAACATCTACTTTTATATTTGCTACAGAATTATAAATGAGTTATTAAAATACCATAAGAAGCCATTAGATTAATAGCTACATCATTATCTAAGAATAATATTATTTTTATACAAACCTATTACATTTCTAAAGATTAAAAGTAACTGAACTGAAACGGTGCCAGGTACAGCTTCAAGCAATCCATAATGGATGGCAGCCATGAAACCACATTAACTCTGCTAGACAGAGGACAGATTGCTTCAAATTAGGTGAAAGATGCAGTAGAAACTAGACAAGAAATTGAAAAACCTCTGAAGTTCATTTTATAACAAAACAACTATAAGTTTTCTTTAAGGAAAAACCAAAATTGAGATCCAACAACTTGTTCAGATTAAAATAAATTAAAATATTAAAGCTTATGGGTCAATGGGAATACTAAATGTTATGTTGCAGCTTTGGATATCTAAAGTTGATATTGTAAATATTTCAGTAAGTAAACATAGATTTTTTAAAAAATTTTATATGGAGGTAGTCCTTGACTTATGATCACAATGAGCCCAAAATTTCTATTGTTAAGTGAGACATTTGTTAAGTAGGTTTTGTCCCATTTTATGACCTTTCTTACCACAGCTGTTAAGTGAATCACTGCAGTTGATAAGTTAGTAACCTGGTTATTAAGTGAATCTGGCTTCCCCATCGACTTTGCTTGTCAGAAGGTCACAAAGTGTGATCATGTAACACAGCAAAGGTCATAAATATGAACCAGTTGCCAAGCATCTGAAATTTGATCATGGGGATGCTGCAAAGGTCCTAACTGTGAAAATGGTTATAAGTCACATTTTTCAGTGCCGTTGTAACTTTGAACTGCATTTATACAGTTCAGGATTACCTGTATAAATGTCTATGAAGATTCTCAGTCATCCAGATCCTGGTTGTCCCAAAGTTGCTTTTTCAAGAGGCAACTGGACTTTGTGGGTTTTCTTTAAAGATGTTTTGCTTCTCATCCAAGAAGCTTCTTCAGCTCTGACTTGGATGGTGGGAAATGGAAGGATGTATACGCCTTGTAGACAGCTGGTCATTTGCATTTTTTTAGAGCTTAACAATCCACTATCAGTATAAATCCTTCCATTTCCCAGTCAGAGCTAAAGAAGCTTCTTGGATGAAAAGTGAAATGTCTTCAAAGAAAACCAGAAAGTCCAGTTGCCTCTTGAAAAAGCACCATTGGGACTACCTGTATACATAATTTTTATTTTTATATAAAATATACTTCTGATATATTAATTTTTTATTACATTGCAGTAACTTCTGAAGTTCAAAAAAATGCTTTTATCATCAACAAATAAGCATCACTGATATTATTAACAAGATTTAACTGGAATTAATAGTTCTCTATTTCCCCCCAGTTCTTTTGGCCTTTATAGGATTCCTTTCTATTACAATTCAGTGCCGTTAAGTCTGGGTATGGAAGAAGACTTTCTAATTTAGAAATTCTAACTTCTGATGAATAACCTTTAGTGTCCATGTTTCTTGTACTAAGCAAGCATTTCTTCAGATTGCTCCAACATATCAAGGAAGAAACATCTAAAAGCAAGAAGTTTGTCTTCAATAGGCACAAATTTTCACACCAGCCTTCACAGTTGGCATCCTTTTTACAGTCGGCAATCCGTTTTGTATTACTGAAGTGGATTAGAAATTGCCTCTGCTTTTTGTAGCTAATCCAAACATAAAAGAAAAAGAAAAAGGAAATTGCCTTGTTTGTGCTTAGTCCAGGATTTCCTAGGTCAATCATTTCATAATTCAAGGACCCATAGTTTGAATCCAGTTAGAAAAGTAGTTCCATGTTTATTTCTAATTTGTATTGTATTTAACAAACCGAAACACGGGTATGCTTCTAAAGACACACTTACTGTTCTTGCAAAATGCCTAAATTGTTGCTAGGCAACTGGTTATTGACTGCTTGCTTTTTTTTATTTCTCGGTAGGCCAAAATGTATATAGTGCATGTTACCCATTTGCTAGACTTATATCCCATGCCTTTTCTTAAGACCATTGAGATATACAGTAATGTTTATTTCTGCCCAAAGACCCAAAATTCAGATTTCACTAAGGGACAAAGGACCTATCTTCAAAATGGGAAATTAAGTGATTGTCATATTGATGTGGTGAGAGTGGTGGGTTTGTAAATATACCACTCCTGTTTTTTCTCAGAGTGTTACCATTGTAGGTTCTCCTGCTGCATTTTAGCCTCTCAAACAGTTATTAAAGCCAGAAGAACAGTGCTCAACAAATGGCACAATGTTCTTCATTGGAATAAGATTAAAATGGTTTTACAAAGTGTCTCTTGAGAGTTACTCAGGTAATATGTATGGAAATGCTTTCAGTTTTGACAGCATGCTGTGAATTTGACCCACACTTCTATTAATGCGTGCTTCAGACAGGTTTGCACAGGTTTTGCATACAAAATCTGGATGGTTTTATCCAGAACATGTCCAGGTAAAGATAGGGAAAAGGCAGTTTAAACTCTAAGGGCTCAGCACAGAGCACAACTGCCTTAAAGAGATCAGTATAAAACAAATTAATGCAAATTCTATTGAACTAGAGAAAGACCTGAAGACAAACAGCATTTCTTTATCAATGGTTAGTTGGTGCATTTCCCTGGACAGACCATCATTGCAAGAGAAGGATTGTTTGCCATGCTTGTATTCCTATTTCACTAACCACACAAGTCACCACTCATCATCCCAAAACAAATTCGCACGTAAATGAACAAATCGTGTTTTCAGAGCTGTTATATATTAACAAACAAGCCAAAACCCGACAGTCTAAAAATCTAAAGTTTTCAAAATGTTATCAGTAATATCAGTTGCTACTGAAATACACAGTATACAGAAGAATCACAGTCTGGACTATAAGTAATATTCTGAATATTCATGGGGACTATGCTAAGCAACAACATGGCAATTCACCATTTCATAGCTATAATCCATTTGGCAAATATTCCTATCTTCATATGAGAGTGGGGGAGAATCATCATAGGAAAGCCTCTGTGGCGGTGACTATAAAATGTGTTTTTATTTTAACTGTAATTATTTCTGGAATGATTAAAACTGAACATTAAATCAAGCTGACAGGAAAATAATAAAATCATTTGTCAACTCAAGAAATATAGAAAGGTGCCTTTTTTTTAACCTATGACACAGTTCTTTTTACAAAATTGTAATTTTTAAAACATTTAATAATCAGAAAATTTGGGAGGGGTACTTTTGATTTTCTGAAACACAGGAAGCCCTCAAACTACAATAGCTGATTTAGTGACCATTCAAAGTTACAAAGGGACAATGGGAAAAAAAGTGACATGACCATTTTTGACACTTACAACCTTTGTAGCATTTCTATGATCTCTGATCAAAATGTAGATGCTTGGCAGCTGGTTCATACTTATGACCATTGCTGTGTTCTAGGGTCATGTGATTACCTTTTACAAATTTTTGACAGCAAAATCAATGGTAAAGCCAGATTCACTTAACAACTGCAGTTATTTACTTAACAACTGTGGCAAGAAATGTTGTAAAATGGGGTAAAACTCACTTAACAAGTGTCTTATCTCACAACATAAATTTTGGGCCAAATGTGGTTGTAAATTGAGGATGACTTGTATACCTTAATGCGGGACACAAGACAGAAATGGATACATTCTGGGTAATAGTATACAACAGACCATTTTGGCTTAAAGGAGGGGTTCCATCTTGAAACATTTCAGGTTTATCTGATCCCTAAGTAAAGATAAATTGTATATTTCTCTCTACTTGGCAACTGTTGTGAATGAATAATACCAATAAAGCTATCATCAAGCTTGAAGTCAAGTGCAGGGTTCTGGCCCTGCACTTCTGATTGGCTGTTAATGGCAGGATCGGATTGGTCCGTTCAGGAGCATCCGATTGGCCATTAACAGGCCATTCCCATTGGTTAACGGAGCTAGCGCTCCAGGTTTGCTATTGGTTGAATAGTTAATGAGTTGCCTATATAAGTAAGGCTATAGCAGCCTTGAGCTGAGCTATCACAATATGTAAATAAAGAGTTTGAAGTTCACTGTTTCTACCGGCTTATCTCCATCATTCGCACCCATGCTCCAAACTTAATACTGGCGACGAGGATGGGATTGGATGACATCAGAGCCAACTAAGCACGTGATTGAAGCGCACAACGGCGAAACCATGTCCGGCGGCGTAAAACCACCTGCTCCATTCGATCCAGCTCAAGAGGACTGGGAGTCTTACATGGATTGTTTCCAAATGTTTTTGGAAACGAATAATCTGAAGGATGCCACGACCGGGAAGAAACGGGCAGTATTCCTGACGCACTGCGGGCCAACGGTATTCAAGATGGCTAAGGCATTAGCGAAACCAGCTGAAGTGAAGGCCATGGACTGGGAAGTCCTCGAACCGCTGCTAAGGGCCCACTATGCACCCACCATTCCAACGCTCATAAGACAACACGAGTTCTATCAATGGAACCAGCGGAAAGGAGAAAGCGTCGCCAATTTCGTTGCAGACCTCCGGAACTTGGGAGGCCTTTGCAATTTCATTGACCTGGAAGAGGCTTTGAGAGACAGAGTAGTCCTCGGGCTAGACGTTCTAAATGTACAGAGCAAAATAATGGCAAAGGGCGACATCACCCTTAAAGATGCCATAGCTGAAGCTACAGCAGCAGAGGTGACCAAGAAGTCAGCTGCCCAACTACGCCGAAATCGCACTCCAACACACCAACCGGCCGGCGAAATTTCACCTAACGCAGAAGGGCAGCGTTCCACGGCCCACCATGAGGACCTCTTTTCATCATCAGACAGCGACAAAGAAGAGGTCCATCGCCTGTGGTCCGATCGGGACCCAAAGTCCCAGCAACCATGCGTGGGCTGTGGGGCCAACCATTTTCGCTCCGATTGCAAATTCCACGACGCACTCTGCCATGAGTGCGGGAAACGAGGCCACATCAGATGGGTCTGCAGAAGCCTCCTCGGACCCAGCCAGACCTCTAAAGGAACCAATCCCTGCCAATCGACAGGGAATCGCCCTGTAAGGCGAGAACCAGTAAACCACTCCTATGGAAACCGACCTGTGAATCGTCTAGCGAGATGAGAAGAGGCTCACCAAACACTCACTATTGGCCATGCCTCTTCATTAGACGCTCAGAAAATTCGGGTCAACGTGAACATTGAAAATCGGCCCTGCCAGATGGAAGTTGATTCAGGATCGTCTCTTTCAATGGTCTCATGGAAGACCCTCAAGCAATTCATCCCCACTATCCGGCGCCAAGACCTTCAATTTCAACGGCTCGTACTAAAGGACTACCAGGGGAATCGAATTCCAGTTGCAGGATCCAGTCAAGTCCGGGTTGCATTCAAGAACCGCACGGCGTACTTACCCCTGACGGTGATCGATAAGGACTGGCCTAGCCTATTGGGCCTACAATGGTTCGCACCACTCGGCATCGAAGTGGCAGGCATTAACCGAATCGGCAGCAGCGACTGGGAGGAAGACCTCACCCATGAATTCAGGGACGTCTTCGAGCAAAAGCTAGGCGAGTACAAGGAGACCCCGATATCCTTTAGCCTTAATCCAAAGATAGCCCCCATCTGCCTTAAGCCTCGTCGAGTTCCGTTCGCTCTAAAACCGAAAATCGACGAGCAGCTTGATAAGTTGATAGCCCAGGGAGTTTTAGAGCCAACAGATCACTCCCCTTGGGAAACGCCGATTGTGACACCCATTAAGCCAGATGGCTCCGTTAGAATTTGCGGGGACTACCGAGCCACCCTAAACCACTCCCTGCAACAGAACCCATATCCGGTACCAGTGGTACAGCACCTCCTCCATTCCCTGGGGGGTGGAAAAGTCTTCGCTAAACTAGACTTAGCTCAGGCTTATCAACAATTGCCGGTTGATGAAAAAACGGCACAGGCACAGACTATCGTAACACACCGAGGTGCCTTTAAGTGTACACGGCTTCAATTCAGAGTCAGTGTAGCCTCAGGGATCTTTCAGAGCCTAATGGAGAGACTATTGCAGGGGATCAAGGGCATTGTCCCCTATTTCGACGATGTGCTTATTGCTGCCCCCACTCAAAAAATCTTACGGGAGCATTTAAGACTGGTATTACGAAAATTTCAGGAAGCATTAACGGGCGCGCTTCCAGCTTTGCCAACAAACCACCAGGCTCAGGCAGCCTCCTCGGCCCCCTACCCTAGTGGCGAAGAGCTGCTCCGGGGGCAGCGAGACAAAGTGCTTGGCTGTGCCGTGGCGGGAGCCGCCGAGTGGAAGAGGGCCGCCCTTTCCTGGGGAGCGCAGTGTTTGTGGCTCTCCTGTTCAGTCCCCAACGCTGCAAAGACTTTCGGAGCTGTGGACTCTCCTTCCCCATTAACGGGCGCGCTTCCAGCTTCGCTAACAAACGGAGCTGCAAATCTGGTAATCGCTTGCGGAGCCTCGACACAAACCCCCTTTCCCCGCACTCCCCCCCCGCGCACTCCTCTGGCAGCAGCAGGCGGAGAAAGCCCCATTTCCCCCTGGCTTTGATGGCACGCGTGAGTTGGCTTCCCATTCTTTTTTTTTAAACTCTCCTCCTCCTCCTCCTCCTCCTCCTCCTCTCCTCTCCCCTTGTTGTCTGGTCTTCCCTAAGGAAACTCGAGGGCTCACACTTCCAGGTGTTTCTCCCTGTCTTTCTCCCTGTCAATGATCTTTTCTTCCCTTCCCTTCTCTCAGCCCCATCCTCCTTCACCTTTGTCACCACAATCCTGAACAGATGAAGTTTGTACTTCTCAAGAAAGGTTGGATGTTCCTTTTGAGGAGGGAACCTAGTATGACATCTGTATGTTGACCTACTACTGAGCCATGGCATGTGTGCAGATGCAATGGAGGCATGAGGGAGAGCTGTGAAAGAGATGGTGGCTCTCCAAAACAGGATGTACATGCAGCACATACACATGCTTTTTTCTTGCAAGGGAGAGAGTGACTCTGTTTGGACATACAGATGAGGAGGAGGAATCCAGTTTTGAAGGATTTTAACTCTTGTGTTTTAGCTTGGTTGCTGATTGAGCTAAGGTTTTTGTACTTTTAAAGTTATTGTTGATACCATATTGGTTTTGTTGGCTCTCTTTTCCACTTACAGAGCTAGTTTACTGTTTTTCTTTGAAATAAATATTCAAAAACATTTAACCTACTGATGCCTCAATTAATGTAATTTTATTGGTATCTATTTTTATTTTTGAAATTTACCAGTAGCTGCTGCATTTCCCACCCTCGACTTATACTCGAGTCAATAAGTTTTTCCAGTTTTTTGTGGTAAAATTGGGTGCCTCGGCTTATATTCTGGTCGACTTATACTCGAGTATATACGGTACTTTAATCTCTTTAGATTTACTTATTTTGTATGTTTTCCAATTGTCTTTTTATGCTTTTTCTATTAGCTAGGTTGAATTGCTTAGGTTTATAACTAAAAAGAGTGTTTATTAGTAAACTGGAAAGGATGGAAATTAATTCTGGCTAAAGTATATTCTGTACCCAGCAAACTTTTAAAATATGCTTCTGTTTCTACATTGATATTATGCTACTATTATTGTTAATAATATTGTATCACAGTTGTGAGATGGGTGACTATGTATATAGAAATATGAAATAAATATAAATAAATAACCCATGTTCATGAATGTGCAATAGAGTGATTAATGTTGTTCAAAAAAAAAATGATCTGAAATATGTTTTCAATTTTGGATTAAACATAAATCCTTATAAATCCCATGATTACCAATTCTGCAATTTGTTAGTCTAAGTCCATGATGGCGAACCTATGGCGCATGGTGCCAGAGGTGGACGCGAGCCATCGCCCAGCTCAGCTCCATTGCGCATGCATGTGTGCCTCCCACCCAGCCAGCTGGTCTTTGGATCTCTGCCATGCATGCATGGGGGCAGGGCGCATGCAGGAGATGAGCATGTATGCACACACACACATATGGGGGGCAAATGTGCCCGGGACACACATGCATATGTGGGGGCGCATGCATGGGGATGCATGCACATTGCATTTTTGGGGTTTACACACATGCCATTTGCACATGCATACATGCGCTTTGGGCACTCGCTGTCTAAAAGGTTACCCATCACTGGTCTAGGTGGTGGTAAGCAACATCCAGTTCCTTTTCTGAAATTGAAGGGCGAAGCATTCATGAAGCAGTATTCATATACTGTAGAGTCAAGAATAATTATTATAAATGTTGTGTGTTTTTAATAAGTAATGAATGGCAAAGCTTCTTTAAATTTATCATTTAAAATGTGTCAGTAACTAGTGTCACTGAAGTTTCCTTTGCTTGTTTTTCACATTCAGTTTCTCCATAAGCTTTTTATAATTCTTAAATTATAAAATATGAAGATATGACAAAATGTTTCAGGATCTTCTTTGCTTCCTAATCTTTGTCAAAGTGGAATGGATTACACTAGTAGAATTTAGCAGTAGAATTAATTGTCCTCATTTATATCAGCAGTAGAATTAATTGTCCTCATTTATATCAGTATGGAGTAGTTAAACTAATTGCCAAGCTAACTATCTCTTTAACCCAGCCAGTGGGGAATGGGTTAACCTGGTTATTTACAAAAAGTTGAAAATCAGATACAACAGTAATAAGCTACTGGAAATAATAGCTGTTTTACAGAATCCTAAACTCATGTAAGCAGATATACATTTCTCTTAATTTGTTAGAACTTACTTCCTGAAAAAGATGCAGTTGAAATTCTAAGGACATACATATAGGAATAGAAGTTCTTGGAGATTTTGTTAGGTTTGCATTTTGAAGCAATCCAACTTGATCAGCAGCTCCTAGATAAAATGTTTTGGGTTTTACATTTCCCTAATTTGATTTACGTACTTTTTAAACTCATAAATGTTATGTTTTACTTTAAGATATACGACCATATTCAATACAAGGTAGGCAGGTAAACTGGCAGATTGATCAGTTTTCATGAGGATTAAAAGTAGAAGTGACCTGTACTGGAAATGTCTCCAAATTGTGTGACACTAACCATGACCCCAGAGTAAGGGAAGAAGAGGTGACTATTATGAATTTTGAATCTTCCATGACTTTGGGAAGTGCTGATCCATAGGGAATTGCATGTGAGATCTTTTTTGTAAAGCTGGGCTCTAGGGAACAGATGGGATTGCTGTTACTATATCAGCCTCACCATTAGATAACAACTTCCACTGTCTGAAGATGCCAACACTCCAGTTAGATTGCCAGTGGAGTTTTTTTAGATTTATGGTAATGGGATATTTCAACCGGGCTGTATACCCAGAAAGGCAGGATGAAGTTTCCAAATACTATATATCTAGTAAACTCCACTGACAATCCAAGTAGCTTGGCAGTTCATGACAACATGAATCTGACTGAATGAGAGAGCCTGATGGACACTGGAGGTCATATGTTAGACCTGTTTTTTTGTCTTGGGGCAGTATCAACATGATTGGTAGATGGGGGAATTTAACATCAATGAACATCAAAGCTCTGTGATTGCTTTGGAGTTCCCCGTGCTAGCTTTCCTCTGCAGGAGAGGGAAAACCCATTCAATTGGTTTGCCTCAGATGAACCCTGACAAGTTTCAGTGAGTGCAGAGATATTTCTGAGAAACTGGTGGCTGTTGCCTTGGATTGGATTGGACTGGATTGGACTGGATTGATTTGTACCTATGTACCCATTCTCTGCCCATACCTGTGGCTTCATTCAATGTTTTGATTGTTGAATCTACAATGGTAATTTGTTTTACCCTGAGTAATATGTTTATACTTTATCATTTTGATCAATGCTCCAATTTTACATTTTATTGTTATTGTTATTTTAATTGTATGCCAGCCTAATGCATTTGTTGGGAGAGCAGCAAATAAACTGACTAAGCAAACAAGTGTAAACAGAAGCTGCCTTCAGATCTTCCTACGCAATGCAGCAAGATCAAACACATGTTCCTTATGTAAATTCCATATATATATATATATATATATATATATATATATATATATATATATATATATAGTTTTCCTCTTCAGATACTGTATATTACCCAAACAAGACTGATGTTTTCTCACCATAGGCTGCATTCAGATAACCTACATCTATGATTAATTTAGAACTATTTATTAAGGCAATTGACTGGGTTTGCATAATACAGCAAACTAAAATGCAATTAGTTAATTTGTGGTTCAGTGTGTCACGCAGATAATTAGTGTAATATCAATTTGCTATTTGTAGAAATTCTGAATCTTTCTTCTGACAAAACTGGCAAGCACTACTCTTTACACTGTTGTGTTTTTAGGGTTTAATAATTGCCTGGACTCTACTACAGCTATCACAACCCAGCTTCTTTTTCTCTGTGGGAATACTCTTGGAATCAGAACAGGGTTTCTATGACACTAGAATTAAGTCAGTTCTACAGCAACTTTGCTTCAGAGTGGCTTGCCAGTTGATTTGTTCTTCTCATATTCCCCTAAGCATTTTCAGTCCATTTTATTTCATACATTTCTCCATTCATCTCTGCGGTATCTGCCATCCTGCATCTGATGGGCGGCTCATGAAAGGGAGCGAAGGGAAGAGAAACGACAGGAAGCGAAGTTTCCTCTTGATGAGCGACTAACTCCATCAATTCCTTCAGATGCTGCGTCTGCTGTTGAGCAAAGTTTCCACCCATACTTACGAAAGTCAAGACCGTGTTTCAGATCCGATGATGTGCAATTCGCTTCAGGCCTGGCGATGCACAACTCCCATCGAGCTGATAAGATATGGGCACGTCGCTGCGTATCCCCTTAGGGAATCACGTCGGGGTCACCAGAATGCGGTATCTGCCATCCCGCATCTGATGGGCGGCTCATGAAAGGGAGCGAAGGGAAGAGAAACGACAGGAAGCGAAGTTTCCTCTTGATGAGCGCGCCCCGAATGTCTTGGCACACGCTCTTTTATTGTGCTTTTTTACAAGAAAATGATTTAATTAAAAAGCTCAAGTCAAACATGTTAATCTCATCAGGATGTGCATGTTTACAAAGCTGCATACCGGACAGATTATTTACAAAGTGGATAAGCTTATTTAACAAACCTCTATCTCCTTGTCTCTTGTATGTGCCTTGCAAAGGTCACTGAAGAGACAGAAGTTAATGATTACACGTGAATGATACAATGTTGCAAATGCTTGAATGATACATAGTTGCAATGATACATAGTTGCAATCACATGAATGATACATAGTTACAACACATCTCTAGTGCCACTAACAGCAAAATGCCCAGGGCATCTTCCTACCAGAGAAATAAAATGTTCAAATATTGCTAGCTTTGTCAAGCCTTTGATTATTTTTGTGTCCTTGACTGTCTATTCCTACTAGCATTCTCATTAATTAAAGTATCTTTTCTTAAACTAGTCATTCTCTCTTTTTATAAAAATCTTTGAGACTTTGGTGTTTTTTTAAGTTTTTCCTCCTTAAACTGTGTGCTTTGATGAATCTTATTAATATCTGTTCCACAATCACCACATTACCATTTTTCCAAAAAAGAATTCTACTATCTTATAAGATTTATGCAACTAAGCCAAACCTTTTAGTCCTGTTTCTCCCTTTTCTTTTCATGCATTATTGTCTTTCTTATGTCATCCCAGGAGCTTCAAATTCCATTTTATTTTATAATTCACATGTGTTTCATGTGTTTCTTGGAAGAAGAAAAAAATACTCCAACATTATTTATTTTCTTTTTTTAGTTTTAACTCTTGGGTTTCATCTCATCACAGTCAGCTTCTGACAGAAAGAATGTATTTGTGAATTAATAATTTTAAAGAAGGAGAACATGTATTCCCACAAGCCAGACTGGCTACTAAATAATGCAGAATTTTCATCCATTTGTTATTTGCTTTATTTTGGGGGGGGGGGTGGATATCCACAAAGACTCAATATTCTTGAAATATGTCTTCATTACTCATCAGTTCTAATATTTTAATTCCCAAAGCTCTGCCAGACTGCTTAACAAGAATAATGATGCAGTTAATTCCCCCAAATAAATCTCAAGTGTAGAAATCCAGGCAATTGGATTGAATAGAGTTTCAGGCAACACCACATAGGGAAAAACATCACTCACAACACCATCCTGGGAAAACACAAACAGGGGGAAAAGTAAGCTTGTAAACATGACCCTTACAATTCCTTACAAGATAAAATTCTCAAAATAAAAAGCATTACTACCATCATAATAGTTCCAAGGATTGTATGTTTCAATGTAATGACAGATAAAGATATAAAGATTCTAAGTAAAGAAAAGCAAGAGAATGAGAGAGATTGTATGTCCCATCATCAAAACCTAATTTAATGATCGGAATGAATCAAGTTATCTTTTCCTTCCTTGTTTTGTTCTCATCCAAGCCTTCAGCTTTTTCTTTCAGTTTTGGAAAACCTCAGGTTAGTTAATATCACACTAGCTCCAAAATTGTTGGTTTTTGTTTTTAATTAAATGTCAAGCCACCCTTTCTATTCATGGATAAAAGGTTGTGGACAGGTCTTTGGATTGTTTGGGCACAAAATGAATATCATTCAAGGCATAATGCACTAATCATAATGGATGGTCATTAATTTTACATGTGATTGTATAAAGAAGCTGACTTTCTGCTGCATTTAATATTTCAAGTTATGCAGCTTTTCTTTAAAAAATAAAATAAAATCACAGCTGTTGTCAAGTTTTGAATGATGAGGTAGCTCAAATTTAGGGGCCATAGGGGAGTTCTAAATCTGTGAGTTGGGGTTCACTGTCAAGTTTTGGAGATGTTCAAATTCATGTCACTCGATATTTCTTGATTATGCTTTGTGATCTTTTTCAATCAGTAATATATTTAAATTCTAACTTTAGACATCATTTGTTAGCTGGAACATTTTTCCTCCATTCACTAATTTACTAATTACACTTTCTTAGAGCAGACCTAATTAAATTAAATTATTAAAGGATTAATTCCAAAAACTCTAACAAGAAAACTGATGATGGCAAATTGCTTGGTATTATTCTGGCAAGAACTGAACAGCTGAAATTATTAATAGCAATTAAAAACAGGTAAACTTGCCACAGTGTGCAGATTCCAGAACAATTTGAATCTTATATCTACAGAGATTAATCTACATAATGAAGATTGTTTTTTTCTCATAAATGCTAAGGTATAATCTATTGCATTTATAGATTAAGTACTGATGAGTGCTCCTGAATGAAGAAATTCTCCAGTAATAGAAGGTTGGTGGATAGAGAGGAAAATTATCATTATGTTTGCTAGCAAATCCTAATTCAATATGTCTGGATACAAACCAAAATCTCTTTCTTTCTTTTTTTTATCTTTGAGTAGAAATATCTCTATTCTCTGTTCAATAAGTGTGAACAGAAACCAAGATGAGTTAGCAGAAGGCAATTTTCATCTATTCCTTCTCCATCTACATTTTCAACCACACTGCTTCAGAGATTTGCTAGTCTCAGGAATAGATTTTCAGAGCAAGAAAAGTATGAAAGGATAAGAAAAATGCAGTGAAAATCACTTCCATCTGACTCACCTCCCTACCAGATTGCAGATTACTGGATGGAAAGGATAATGAGGTTTTTGTAAAGGTATTTTGCTATATTTCCCAGTTGTATGGACTATATCTAGCCTGGATTCTTATTCCATTTTTCTGGTTATTTCTTGGTCTAGTTTAATCAAACATAATTTACAAGTAAGACTGATCAGGATCATAACAATAATAATTTTGCCTGAAAGCTCTATCAATGCAAAATTGCCAGAAATAATGCTATATAAAAATAAATTTCCTTCTCACCTTTATGGGTGTTCTGTTTTCCTCAATCTACAAGAGGTCTGGGAGTTTGAGGGCTCTCTAGAGCAGAGGTCTCCAACCTTGGCCAGCTATACTGGCTAAGGAACTCTGAGAGTTGAAGTCCAAAAGTCTTAAAGTGGCCAAGGTTGGAGACCCCTGCTCTAGAGGATCTTAGCTGTTCCTAACTTTGTCCAATTCTGGACAAAGAGATGTCGTTTCTGAGATCTGTTGGAACAATTCTTTCAACTTAGGAGTCACTGCTCCTCGTGCTTCTTCCACCACTGGGACCAGTTTGACCTTTACTTTCCACATCCTCACTGATTTCTCCATCAGGCCCTTGTACTACTCCAATTTCTCAAACTTTTTCTTTCTGATATTGCTATTACCTGGCACCCACTACATCTATCACCAAAACTTTGTGTGTGTGTGTACACATACATATTTGTGGCAATATTTTATATCTATATCTATCTGTCTATCTATTATCTAGATTACTATCTAGTTTATTATCATCTACCTAGCTAGCCACAAGCTTATCTTTAAAGCTGCTGAACCCTCACTTCTTCCTTGTTTGTTTTCTATCTTTAATATTTAGGCTTTGGAGATATGTTTCCATGGTCTAATATCAACCTGTGCTTCCTTTGATTTTTTCCCCCCGCTTCTGTCAAAATATGCGTTCTTAAGATATCAAAAGCCTTTCTTCTCACGTCAAAGAGGGAGCTTAAAAATTACTAAACAGCAGTCTGTCCATCATTTTCATGCAACGTGACATTTAATTCAGCATATACTCCTACATTCTCCATTTTTTCTCAAGCTGATAGACCTACTATATTCCTAAGAATTTCCAGGAAATATACCTGGAAATTCTGAGAATTTTTCTCAGAATTCCTAAAACATCTAGAGAACATCAAGTAGAAAACTTTTATATATTTATTTACTTGATTCAGACTAAAAATCTAGTTACATTTTGTAACATTTTTGCTTTCATCATAATCTTTTTAGTTTGATTTTATTCTTTGGTTTTAGTCTGTTAAGTCATCTGAAAAGTTTTCTCTATATTTTAAAGAAGTAAGTAGAAATTTTCAACAATTGAAAGAAGAAGAATAAACACCTGCCATTCATAGGGCAGGGCAGTATAAATCCTGTCTGTCATCAAAAGAGGAGGAGCCAATGGTGCAAAAGCAGTCATGACCCACAACTGCAAATATTTCTCTGTAAATCTCCACTACTGATATTCAAATAGTAATGTGCCATTATATATGCCCCTCATTACACCAGAACATTCTTCAAACATATTCAAATCCTTTTATACCATCCCTTAGACTGGTGTTACACATTCCTTTTACATTTAGAGTTAATGCACAGTACCATTCCTCTACAATTCCCTGTTATTTCCTTCGTGCTCCTAATATGGATGAGTCCATCATAAATTGTCTCTTTTTGCATTTAGTTGCACATACATAAGGAGAATTGCTCTATATGCAGCAATATATTAGCTGACTGACAGCCTGGTAGCATACTCTAAAAACATTGCTTCTGTTGCTATAAACTGGAAACACTTTTCGCCACATCTTTGTCCATATTGCATCCTGAAACAAAATTCCCTGATACACAGTTCAATGATACAAGCAAGATTGTTGTAGTATTAAAGTCCACATCTGCAACAGCTTAAGAAAACTGCACACAACATGAGAAAAAATGAAATAAGCAATGGGAGATTGCCTGGAAAGTGATCTTGGGGACTGATCTAACACTACAGATTTCTTTTTCTTCAAAATAAAATGTGAGATTTCAGTAAGCCTTTTTAAAAAGGATGGCTAATATAATGGGTCCTTTACCTCTTAAGATTACAGTGAAAGGAAGGCATTAACTTGGAAACTCTATTGTTGCTGAAGCATGTTACAGGCCCTCTCTGGAAATAATAGTGTTAACAGTGAAGAGAATATAGTCTAACAGTTTTAGTTTTTTAACCAAGCTTTTAAAAGAAGGTTTTTTTTCCTCCCTGTTAATCAGTATGGAACAACTAATATCAGTTTGACCCAATATCACAGTGTCAGGCTCTTCCTATTTATATTATTGTAAAGTAAAATTAATTTATCTGACTTTAACAGTTATTTGAGTAGTTAAAGATCAAGGTATTAATTTCTCTTTCAGGCATGAATATGAAAACAGAAGAAATAGAGGAAAACTGTTTCTAAAATGAGACATTACTACCGATAGCTTTTAGAACTATATAATCTATATAGACAGAACTCAGCATTATACATTCTTCCAGAAAAATGTTAAATATAATTTAACTCAAGATATTTAATGAACTAAAGATCATTTATATATAAATCTAAATAGCTATAACTATCTATGTATGGTTGATATCTATAAAATCCGTGGTGCTAGCACAAAATATGAGGCATGAACATATTTTGTTTTAGTGCTAAGTTTATTTAATCAACATGAAATGAAAATATAACATTGTCTAGGTTGCAATACTTACTAAAAAGGACAGTTGAGAAGAGAAAATGTTTGTAGAATAAGTAGAATAGAGAAAATAACTGAAAGAAAACTTCCATGAATAAATGGGTAAGGGAATAGTCAGCATAATTATGGTCAATATTTCCAAGTGATGGAAAGCACATTTTATTTTTAACATTCACTATATTTTAATTGAAAAGCCAATTATAAAATGGCAACATGGTGTTTATTTTTTTTCTTCATTTATCTTTTTTTTCTAAGCATATTCTAAATGTCTTAGCTTGCCTTGATATGTTGTATTATA
This sequence comes from Hydrophis major, assembly GCA_033807585.1. Classification (NCBI taxonomy): domain Eukaryota; kingdom Metazoa; phylum Chordata; class Lepidosauria; order Squamata; family Elapidae; genus Hydrophis; species Hydrophis major. The sequence continues at coordinate 69,175,453 of CM066331.1, read as the reverse complement.
ATATTTTATATAAGGGAATCATTCCTGCTTGAATTTGGTTAGACTTCTGCTATGAAAACCATATCATTTCCCCCCCACTACCTTGTACTTTAGTCTTACATTGTCAGCAAAGCTTCTCTTGTCCAATGTTGTGCCACATTGATTCTGGAGAAATGTGAAAGATGATTTTTCAATTGGTTAGGAGCAAAATTGCTACAGGATAAAAACCACATAGCTTCCAGTGGTGTTTTAATCTGTGTTTAAAGCTACTTTTGTACCCAACATTGTAGGAGATGACCAGGCTGAGCCCAAGGAAAAGGTCAAGGATGTCATCAGTCATGAGTGCCTTCGTGCCCACAAGAGAGCTAAGACCAGCCTGTCTTGAATTCCTTTACTCTTATCTCCCGCTAGATTCTTGTAGAGAGCTCAAGCTTACAATAAATCTTTATATACATTTAAACTGTCTGGATCTCCTGATTTCCCTGGTACTTGACAATATTGACAACTTCCTCCTTTTGGATACACACCTATATTATCACCAAACTCACTAGGCGACATCTCACATATAATTTGTTCCGAAAGAATTATTTCATTAATTAATATTTTGCACCTCACAATAAAAACTGTATTTTACAACAAGAACAGGTGTGATCATCCCAACACAAATTATACTGAAACAAGACAAAAAATCCTTTTTTGGAAGTTGATCAGAATCTCATCATAACCTCATTAATAACTGCCTTATTGTTAGATAAATGGTAACATAATATTCAGCTAAAGGTAAATGAGAAAAATAAAATGCCAGAGAAACCCATGGCAGTTTGAAGCAAAGCTAGAAATGATACTCACCCTGCTCAAATCAAGATGTATATTCCCTTAAAAAAATAGCCATGTTACTATGGAACATGGCACAGAAAATCCTACAAGGCCTTTACTGTACACACACAGATACTCCCTTTGCTTTTGAATCAGTCCTCATCCTTAGTGACATCTGAACAAGACCCTGCAGTTTTCTTGGTAAGATTTTAGAAGTGATTTCCCATTGCCTCCTTCCTAGGGCTGAGAGAGACTGACTGGCCTGAGGTCATACAGTTGGCTTTGTGCCTAAGGCAAGTTTAGATCTTATGGTCTCCTGGTTTCAAGCCTGGTGCCTTAACTGCTGCAAACTGAATCTTTACCCCAAATCTAGCAATAAAAATATAACATCTTTCAACAGCTGCCTTTTTATAGCATCCTAATTTTGCTGTCTATGCCATCCACCTCTGGTAGGGCTGATGAGTCTTCCACAAATCATCTGCTGATATATACAAGTGTGTGCACAGGCACACACATGCACAGAAAGAGTATATGTGTATATGCAATGCATATATAAACATATATAAAATATATTTACACACACACACACTGATAGGATGTTCAAATTTTTCAGCTTCCAATTTCCAAACATCAAAAGTTGTGACATGCCTTGGGGATTATAAAGATACTTTGGTTACTTTAACATAATTGAGATGCGCTTGCTAAGTAATTACATAAATATCATCATTTTTAACATTTTATTTGTTCATTACACATGCACAATTACAGCATTATATCCTGCTTGGTTCAAGAGTTCAAGAAGGCATATTTACAGTAAGTATTCTCATCCAATCTTTACAACATGCTCATGAGACAAATGATACTGGGGTTTACAATAGCACTGTATCACTTGGTGTCTTATGACACTGGTATTTGCATTTTTATACACATAAATTCTTGCTTTCTGGAAGGAAAGCAGCAACATTAAATTGAAATGATGAGTTCCATCTTTATATGGGTTTACACAGAAGTAAAATGCATTGCATTTAGTGGAGCTTACTTTCCTATCAGTGTTTTGAGGGCTGCTGCCAAAAACAGCATTTGCACTTAGCCCATTTCTCTGTTTCTTAGTCCCAATTAAACCACAGGATTACCTTGTAGGTGAAATATAAATAGCTTTGTTTGGTTTTGCTGTTTCCTTACAGCCAATTATTTTTACTACTTTTCCTAGCATTAGAACAATTGCCTGCATTTTTATTATCAAACTGTCCAGGCATTTACTGCTTTGAGAATAAGCATTTATCTTCCCTCACTTTCAACAAGCTGTCAAATGCAATTCTCTCATGAAAATTCTGCATAATTGATTTTTTCTTGCAGGGACCACAGTGCAATACAAACAGTGCCCTTCGTTAGCCTCTCTTTTAATTGTTTTTCCAATGCTGATCATTTAAAAAACATATGGTATTGTTTCTGTTCTGTACCTTCATTTGCATTCTTGAAACCCCGCGTTTTGATTGGTCAAAGCGCGGGGTGGTCTGATTGGTTTAGTGAGCCGCGCTGATTGGCCCGCTGAGAATCTCCCGCGATTGGCAGATACGAATCGTGGGAGATTCAAAGCGGTTCCATTGGCCGCGGCTGCCACGGCTTGAGAATAAAAAGCCACAAGTTTTCCCTTGGACCCAGATCGGTTCTGGGGGCTTAATAAAAAGCTGAAACCACAGTCACTGCCTCCTGGTCTCCTTGCCAAACGGACACAACACTGGCGACGAAGGTGGGATCCCAAGGCTGAACCCCATCGAGCACGTGTTCGCTGGAAGCAAGACCGACGAGATGGCCAGCATCGCTCTGCCTGCGCCCTTCAACCCCGCTAGCGAGGACTGGGAATCCTACACGGACAGATTCCTCATGTTCCTCAAATGCAGCAACATGAAGGACGCCACCGGTCCGAAAAAATGAGCCGTTTTCCTGACACACTGCGGGCACGCAGTGTTCAAGATGGCGAAAGCCCTCGCGAAACCCACCGACATCAAAGCGATGGACTGGGACGACCTTGAGCCCTTGCTCCGCAACCACTATGCCCCCGCCATGCCTACCCTCATCAGGTGGCACGACTTCTACCGGCGGGACCAGAGACCGGCAAAAGCATCAGTGACTTTGTTGCCGAGTTGTGGAACCTAGGAGGCATGTGCAGATTCTCCGACATGGACGAGGCCCTACGGGACCGAGTCATGCTCGGACTTCGGGATCCAGTCCTCCAGAGCCGACTGATGGCCAAAGGCGACATCGCCCTCGCCGACGCCATCGCTGAAGCCACCGCAGCCGAGGCTACCCGGAAGTCGGCGAACCGCATGCGGAGATCGGATGCCGGGGACTGCACCGCAACCACCAACCCAGTAAAACTATTACACATGCAGATGCTTTGAGCCGCTCACTGCTACCTGACCTAGACACCAACCCAGCACCCACAACGAGCACCCTCAGCATAGAGACTCTGCCCGATCTACCCATAACCGCGTCAGACATTGCCCGAGAAACCAATAAAGACAAACGTCTGGTGTGGGTGTTACATTGGGTAGAGAAAGGGTGGCCGGAAAAGGACAATGATGAAGCATTCAAAACATTCTGGAACTTTCACTGCAAAAAGGGTGTGTACTGTGGGGGGATAGGGTGGTTATCCCGGAAAAACTGCAAGGGAAGGTATTGGGGTTGTTACATGAGGGGCACCCGGGCATAGTTAGAACGAAAGCCCTGGCCAGAAGTTAAGCTTGGTGGCCAGGGATGGATAAGCAAATTGAGGCCTGGGTGGCAAGGTGGCAACGCTGCCAAGAAACCAGACCGAGCCCTCCCGCGGCACCGATCCTGGAATGGGAAACCCCCAGGGGACCCTGGTCTAGGGTCCACATAGACTTTGCCAGGCCCACCAAGGGACATACATTCCTAATAACCGTAGATGCTTACTCCAACTGGCTGGAGGTAAGCAACATGAAATCCACCACCACAGAGGCCGTAACCAAGGAACTTTGCAAACTATTCGCAACCCACGGCCTCCCGGATGTCATCGTGTTGGACAATTCATCTCTCTGTAATTTGAAAAATTCCTAGTGGAACGGGGCATACGACACGCACTGACAGCTCCGGCGCATCCGGCGGCGAACGGAAGGGCGGAACGGGTGGTTCAATTCACGAAAAAAACCATCCAGAAAATCGAACACGGGGAAATCCAAGACAAAATAAATAAAATGCTTTTTATCCAACATATAACCCCAAACACAACAACGAAGAAAAGCCCGGCAGAGCTACTGATGGGGAGGAAAATAAGGTCCCCACTCGACAGACTGCACACCACATACAACCCGGAAAAAACCCCAAACTCCTCCAGCAAGCACCGGTCTTTTGCGCCAGGTGACGCCATCTATGCAAAAAACCTAACCAGAGACCCACTATGGGTACCAGCAACCATAACCCAACTGACAGGTCCCCACTCGTACCGGCTGCAAACAACCAACGGACAAGTGTGGAAATGCCACATCAATCAAATAAGATTGAGAACGGCCACAAGAAACACAACCAACATGCAACCAGACACAGAAAATCCCCTTAAAACAAGCCAAGAGGGGAGGGAATACCCCAGGAACCAAAACCCAGAAGAAAACCAACCATACTCACCAGCAAGCAGCCAGCTCGAAGCCTCACCAGGGAGAAGGAGCCAGGCCAGCTCGACCATCCCAGAAAGACCGGGCGGGAGCGGCGAGAACCGCAGCTCAACCAGCCCAGGTAGACCGGGAGGGAGCTGTGACAAGTGGCCCGGCAAGGCCTACCAGGCGGTTCCATCGACGAGGCTGAGAGACATAGAGGACCTGACCGAACCGGCTGGGAGCCAACCAACGACTGACCTGCGCAGGTCCAGTAGGCAAGTGCGGAGCCCCGCCAACTTACGGGACTACGTTACATAGGACCAAACCAAGAGGGGAGGGGTGTTCTGTCCCTTCATTTTCATTCTTGAAACCCCGCGTTTTGATTGGTCAAAGCGCGGGGTGATCTGATTGGTTTAGCGAGCCAGTCTGATTGGCCCGCTGAGAATCTCCCGTGATTGGCGGATACGAATCACGGGAGATTCAAAGCAGCGCCGCGGCTTGAGAATAAAAAGCCGCAAGTTTTCTCTTGGAGCCAGATCGGTTCCGGGGGCCTAATAAAGAGCTGAAACCACAGTCACTGCCTCCTGGTCTCCTTGCCGAATGGACACGACAGTTTCAGGAAAAAAGAAAAGACATTTTGAAGTCGATCGCCAATTTCTGACTCCATGGAGTTTTCTTGGCAGCATTACGGAAATAGTTTGTGATTGCTTTCTTTCATTTTTTTTTCTTTTAGTGTTCTGCCATTTGAGGCCTGATCTGATTTTCACAATCTGGCATACATTCTGAAAGAGAAATCCTGGCACAGGAATGGATTTAATACATTCTCTTATCTGCCTTATCTGCCTGTCAGAAGAAATGAAGGGTTGGTAAGAATCAAGCCAGGCAGCACTTCCTGCATTGCATTTACCATTTGAGTATTATGTCTGGGATATAATCATCCAGACAGAATTTGTTATGAACTAATAAAAACACTTAAATAAAGTTTTAACAAAGCTTAAAGAAAAAGCAGGGTTCTAATCCTGCACTTCTGATTGGCCGATAATAGCGATATCGGATTGGTCCATTCTGGAGAATCTGATTGGCTGTTAATGAGCCACTCTCATTGGTTCAAGGGTTTAACACTTCTATGTTCTCATTGGTTACTAGATCAGCAGCCTGCCCTATAAAAGGGCTGCTGCTGCTCTAGGTTTTTGCTCTGTTCAGAATGATTAATAAAGAGTTGAAGTTCACTGTTCACTGCCTCGTCTCCGTTTCTTGCAACCATGCGCAGAACTTGACAGAATCAACCAGCCCTATAACAAAAGCTTAATTTCATTACAATGCTCACAAGACAATCACAGCCTTGCATGCAGAGACACCAGTCTTTCCCCTCTTACATCTGCCTGTCTGAATTCAGATGCCGCAGGCGGACACAATGCTGCTGGAGCAGAATTCTACTCTCCATGTTGATTCCCAGCTAGAAGGTCAAAAAGAAGGGGTCCTGCTTTTCTTTAGCATTAGTATTTATTAAAGGAAGGTTTATGCATTTGCCAAGCAAGTCTAAAGAAGATGCATGATGGGAAAGAGACCTAGCATTCTCTGCCTTGCCCTGCTTAAGATATGTTTTCTTTTTCCACAGCATAGGAAGGAAACATGTACTTTAGACTTGTTCTTTCTGTTTTTCCAGAAACTAGTTTAATGCATAAAAGGGGAATCAAGGAGTAATATTATCCTTCCTTTTTTCCTGACTGGATAAAGTTCTTGTTGGCAAGCATGAGTCGGCAAATGTACCTACATTAGTGTTTGCATGCCTCAACCACTTTAAATGAATGGACTTCAATTCCCAGAACTCTTCAGCCAGCACAGATCTTAAAGTGACTGAAGTTGAGAAACACTGTCCTATACCAGTGTCGCCTGTGTTATCTGTGGGCCTGTGTCTTGCTTAGGATGGACCACAATACAGACCACAAGAAATAGACAAGGCAAAAGTTTCCCATTTCTGTTTTAAAACACATATTATTATTCCATTTTACAATATACTACTAGTTAAACAATCCATTAAGTTATTCAACAATCTACAATATTTCTTCAATCATGTCATACTGCCAAAGAACTAAACATGAAATGCTAATAGGATGATTATAGGTCTTTGGGTCATTTTGACTGCTTTGGCAAAAAAAAAAAATTCAGTTCATGCATTAATTGAATTCAATGGCTTCCAGAGGAGCAAGTGGCACTTGTGATTCATTATCCTGAAAATTATACTTCATATCAATGGTTCTTCCCATTGACACATTCTTTACATACAGAAGACCAAGTGAACTAGTTTTCAATAATGACACTGTAGATGAATCCACTATTAGCATTTTTAACAGAAAGAAATCAAAAGCATGAGACATTCATTATTCAACAAGCAACAGATATATCATCCATTGGTACATTTGTTTTGTTTAAATATTCTGCCCTGCTTTTATGGAAAGGCACCAAGAAAATTTCAAAATAAAAAATATAAATCACGAGATAAAATAAATATTATTTTATGAAAGATTCTAAGAACACAAAGAAGTGCAAATAATATCACAAATGTCTCATTTTTTAAAAAAAAATTCAATTTTAAAAGAGAGAGACTTGAAGGCTGATTTCTACTTATCACATTATACAGAATGAAAAAGTTTTAGGTAAAAGGGATCTTTTGAAATAGCCAAAGGCTGGAAGGAGAAAAGCTTCCTTAGAATGTTCTTCTACAAAGGAATTAACAGAAAAATCCTTAATTGTTTTCTCCAATACTAGTTCTTGAAATAGAAAGATCATTGAGGAGCTTTCTTTATTCTTCCTGGATAAGTGACCTAAGGTGATACAATCCTTTAAGGTTCTGTAAGATGTGGAGATGTTTAAAAATAATCAACAAGGCTACACTGCCACACCTTAGTTTATCAAGATAATATATCTCCTAAATTGTTTCATCCAATTACACTTGAAGAAATTATATTTGTAGGGCTTTTCCCCTTACAGATATTTTTTGAATAGCGATTCAAGATACTGAATCTTTTGAATTGTTTGTTTTAAAAGTTTCACTATGGTCCCTTTGAAAGAAATTTCAATTTGCCTTCCTTTTGTGAAAATTTTTTAAAAAATAAATAAATGGGGGTTTAGGAAAGGGGAATTAAAGACATTTTATTATCCTGCTGTAACTTCAGAAAAGAAGGGTACTATGAAAGAAACTTCAGATCAGAAGATATTATGAAAGAACATAACCCCACATCGACTGATAATATTAATGTAGAACTGTCACTGAGAAAGAGTCCAAAGAATTTTAAGGATGATTTCATTTTAGTGAGTGCTAGAACAGAAATTAGGAGCACTAGCAAGATGAAAGGAGATAGAGATATTTCATTGTACTGTGTAATAAAGCAAGTAAATGAATAAATAATAGCTAAATCAAACAAGTTATTAGTAAAACAGATTTGTAACAGACATGAAATTATGTATGCTGCTGAAAAAAACCACCAAATTATCTTGTAATCAAATTCAATCACAGAAGAAGAGAAGAAGGAGATGGAGTTTTTCTATGAAATTAAATGAGTGTTTTTTCCAAAATAAATTCAGCTTCTTTAATAGTAAAATCAAAACAAGATAACAAATAAGAAAGGTGACAGACTAAATTTATCAAAAGAGGTGGCAATAGTATGGAACTTTGATGACATTCATCACTATTTATTGTTAAAGTTGTTCTGTAGTGACCATGATCTTACTTGTTCCTTTAGACTTACAACTGTACTATATCTATTTTTGCCTCCATCGAGATTTCCCTAACATACTGTCTTCAACTGATTGAAGAAATAGAAGTATTGAGAAAAGAAGATAATAGAGAATAGAGATCCTATAAGCTTTGCTATTTTGTACTTAGGGTTGAAAAAAATACTTTTTTTACACTTTAAAAAACAAAATAATGAAAATTATTTGAATATTATTAGGAAAGAATTGAATATTAAAATATACATGAAATTTAGAAATGGTAAGTTGCTTCTTCCACATACCAAGAATTTACTAAAATTCACAAATGACACAAACATGATTTTAAGTCAAAATAATTGATTAATAAAACATCTTAAATTTCTGTGTATCTGATATCAGGCAACCTCATGGACTTTAGGAAGAGGATAATTCTTCAGTTTCAACAATTATCCAGCATAGTAAAGTATTAAACAACATAGCCTTGTCCAATACCTGTTGAACTGTTCTAGTCTAAATAGTTTTTAAAATCTTCAATTTTTCATTAAAAATTACCAAAACTGTTTCCATAAAGGCAACAGAAAGATCTTGATCTTTCATGTATTTTATTTTTTACAAGAACAATCAAGAGCTTTGAAATATATATTTTCCCCTATTCTGTGAAATAGATAATTGCCATCTTACTTGTATATATTCATTGATAATTGTCAGCAATAAGTGATCTTCCCAACAATATGGCTAATTAAGATAAATGTTGGCTGTGTGTCTTGTCAAAAACAAATTAGATGCTATTTCAGAAACCCAGTGAAGCCCCAGTTGTGTGAAGAAACTGAAAATGATTGAATTATTTTCTTCAATACTTCCAAAGTACAAAAAGTTTAAAACATTTGAAGCTATACAGAGACTCTTGTGAACGAAAAACAAAAATAGAGGAAGAAAAAAAATTAAGAGAAGGATATTTATATAGTGAAAAATTAATTGAGATTACGATAGAATCATGATCCTTTCAGACTATAACTCTTCTTTGTATGTATTTTCCAAAAGGAAAACTTTATTTAAATTGTTAATATATCTTTTAGTGACAGTTGAATCAGAAGTATCTTTTTGTGCTTACATGGAAATTTCTATTTATAGACTACCTTATTTATTTTACTGAAAGAGTATCTGCTGGAATGTAAAGCACAGTCAGAATCATTTTATCTGAAACTTTATTTATCTGGAACAAATGGCTTTTCAGAAATTTTCCCTCCAAAGTGTAGGCGAAGAAAATAAGTGAACATTTTGAAGTCAACATTTCTAAACATTTTAACAAGATACTGTATCCTGAAGTAGACTTTCAGTTGAAAAGCTCATTGCTATTTTAATGAAATGCCTACTTTTTCTAGAACTATCATTTATAAGTTAGCTAAGCTATGTGAGTCCCTTCTCCCATTTAGAAATGAAACCAAAGTTGACTTGAAGTCCGGTCAAATTCTAAGCCACCATTAAAAATCCATAGATGTGTAGTGGTGAGTTCTCCTATTTTTTCACAAAAGCTTAACTTTAAAAGATTTCTCTTCTAAAGACATTTCCAGCTTTATAAAAGCTATTCTATTTTTCTTTTTATAAAGAAGCTAGCTTTAGAGATTATTTACTGATATTCTCTGTAATAGTGTAAACGTTTTATGGAAAATAAAGAGTCAATGAACTCTTTATTTTCTATAAAAATGTCTCTTTCCATACTTTACGGGGGCCTTGGGATACATAGAGATCCTCAAAGGCTTTTCAAAATGCAACAGCCACAATAATCTTTAAAAACTGTATTGACTTATCTCATAAGTCACAGATAACAGAAAATCAGAGTTGGAAGAGACCTTGTAGGTCATCTAGTCCAACCCCCTGCCCAAGCAGGAGATCCTACACCATTTCTGACAAATGGCAGCCCAATCTCTTCTTGAAAGTCAAAAGTAATGGCACTCCCACAACTTCCGAGGGCAAGCTGTTCCATTGGTTGATTGTTCTCACTGTCAGAAAGTTTCTCCTTATTTCCAGGTTAAATCTCTCCTTGTTCAGTTTCCATCCATTATTCCTTGTCTGGCCTTCTTTAGAGCAGGGGTCCCCAACCACCGGGCCGTGGACCAGTATCGGTCCGTGGGTCACTTTGTACCGGGCCACAAAGAAAATAAAAATAAAAAATAAAATAAAAATGGCGGCTTTCTTCGCCTTCGGTGAATGCTGCTGGGATCAGGGATCAAGGACACAAATGAAAGAAGGGGAGGGAGGAAGCAACCAAAGCCTACTCTCCGGCTCAGTGGCTTCGGTTTCCTCCCGCCTCGTTCCTCTCTCAGTCACTCTCTCGCTCCTCCACCAGCCCAGGAAGAAACTGCTTCAAAGAAGCTGGCAGGGCGGCTTTTTCTGTCGCCGCAGCTCCTCCAAAGTGCCCGTTCACCCCCATCCCGCCACCCGCGGTTCAATCCAGTGCTCCGTTCTGCCTGCCTGCCTGCCTTCGTTTCTGGTTGTTTCAGAGCAGCTTCGGCTGAGAATAATAACCATTCGCCTCTTTTACTCATCCGTAGCTGCTCCAAAACAACCAGAAACGAAGGCAGGCAGGCAGGCAGAACGGAGCACTGGATTAAACCATGGGCGGCGGGGTAGGGGTGAACAGGCACTTCGGAGGAGCTGCGGTGACAGGAAAAGCCACCCTGCTGGCTTCTTTGAAGCAGTTTCTTCCTGGGCTGGTGGAGGAGCAAGAGAGCGACTGAGAGAGGAACGAGGTAGACAGCTGAGGGAGGGAGGGAGACACCTGAGGAATGGGGCTGAGGAAGGCAGGGCTGAGAGGCAGGGCTTCTCAGCCATACTGCAGGGACTTGTCCTGAGCCGCGGAGACAGCTGTGGGCCGCCACCACCCAGCGCTCAGTTTTGAAGGTGCTCCTCAGCCCAGCGCAGTTCCTGAATTCAGTTCTTGCAGCTGAAACCCTCCGTTTTAAATGTCCCAATAGAAGAGAATATCTGTCACTCAGGGTTGCAATGAGGAGGCATTGGTGCTCCCTGAACTTGGTGGTTTGCTGGCAGACATTTTATTACCCAACTAGGTAACAACATCAGATGTTACTTAGTCAGTTAATGAAACGTCTGCAAGCAAACCACCAAACTCGGACTCTCCCCCCCCCCCCCCATCCTTGAAAAAGTGTTTCTGCATGAAACTGGTCCGTGGTAGAAAAAAGGTTGGGGACCACTGCTTTAGAATTTAGAAATAGCTTGACTCCTTTCTCTCTGTGGCAGCCTCTCAAATATTGGAAGACTGCTATCATGACTCCCCTGGTCCTTCTCTTCATTAGACTAGCCATGCAAAGTTCCTGTAACCATTCTTCATATGTTTTAGACTCCAATCCCCTAATCATCCTGGTTGCTCTTCTCTGTATTTTTTCTAGAGTCTCAACATCTTTTTTATAATGTGATGAACAAAAGTGGATGCAGTACTCTAGGTGTGATCTTACTAAGGCTTTATAGAGTGATATTAGTACCTTACTTGATCTTGATTGTATCCCTCTGTTAATGCAATTTAAGATTGCATTAGCTTTTTTGGCAGCAGTTGCAAACTGCTGGCTCATATTTAGCTGGTTGTCCACCAAGACTCCAAGATCCCTCTCACAGTTGACAACAGTTCTGTTTCCAATTGTCAAAGGCCACCCATAATCATAAGCAAATTTCATAGTATTAATGTTATCTTACTCTGTTTGTCATTATCATTCCTATGGCTACCACCTTTCAAACAATGCTGTATGCTATATCATATATCATATAGTTAGAAGGGGTTGCTTTGTGAATCAAGGTACTTCAAATGGACTATTTTACAGAAAGAGTCTAAAATCCAGGATGCTAAGAGAATGAAATTTGGAAAAGTTGTGGCTGTTTCAGGACTACTGGCTGCTGCTGTGTTCCTTTTGTGGTCATGTGATCTTCATTTTCATTGTTCCATACTGTTTCCCAGCCAATTTCACAATCCCACATCAACACAGCAGCAGGGACGTACATGCCTGTTGGGAAGGGAAAAGAAAGGAGAACAAAACAACCACAAAGAAGAGGGTGGTCAGCCAATTACCCAAAATACCTGGAGGCAGGACAAGAAGCAATGGATGGAAACGAATCAAGAAGAGAAGCAACCTAGAACTAAGGAGAAATTTGGAACGATTAATCAGTGGAACAACTTGCCTCTAAAAGTTGTGGGTACTCCAACACTTGAAGGTTTTAATAAGAGATTGGATAATAATATGTCTGAAATGATATAGGGTTTTCTGCTTGATCAGAAGGATGGACTAAAAGACACCCCCCCCAAAAAAATCACTTCCAACTTTGTTATTCTGTTGTATTCTGTTAGGGAGAAAGGAACAGCTGTGGATCGTTCCCTGCCTGTGCCATTCCCCACGTACTTTCCTGCTGGCCTTGGACTTGCAACTTCCCACTGTCTTCTCCATAGAGACATATTCCCTGCACGCTTCCCTAAGGAAAGGAGGAAGGGAGAGTGGAAGGTAAGGAAGGTAGATTTCCCATGATCCTTCTGATCTTTATTCAATAAAACTCAACAAGGAAGCCAGCAGAAAGCTGGAAGTTGTTTCTGCTGCAACTGCTTTTTTGTCCAGCTATGGACATTCTTGTACTATATTAGCATACTCCAAACCCTCACAACTGATTGGTCTGGATGGACAGCGACCTGATTGGTCGAAACCCCAGGCGTGATTGGAGCGCTAAGAATCCACCGTGATTGGCTACGCCGATCGCGGGAGATTCAAAACGCTGCCATTGGCCGCAGAGCTGCGAGCCAGCCCTATATGAAGGGATGCCGTGGCTTGTATTATTCAGACTATCCTTATTCTAAATAAAGAGCTGAACTCACTACGATGGTCTCGCGTCTCCTTTGAACCGATCCACCCCAGATCTAACACTGGTGATGAAGGTGGGATCGTGAGACAAGGAGATCACCCAGCACATGGCAAAGCTGCACGCAGAAGCAGGCAGCATGGCTGGCATCTACTCGCCACCCACACCCTTCAACCCTGCTACAGAGGACTGGGAATCCTATATCAATAGGTTCCAGATGTTCCTCGAGAGTAGCAATCTTAAGGATGCCAATGGCCACAAGAAACGAGCCGTGTTTCTCACACACTGCAGGCCCACAGTGTTCAAGATGGCCAAAGCCTTGGACAAACCAGAGGACGTCAAGACCATGGAATGGGGTGACCTCGAACCCCTACTATGAAGCCACTCTGCCCCCATCGTGCCAATCCTTATCTGGTGGCATGACTTCTACAGGCGGGACCAACGCGAGGGCAAGGGGCTTGGTGACTTCATGGCAGCAATCCGAGACTTGGGCGGCCTATGTGATTTCACTGATCTGGATGAGGCACTCCGAGACCCCATCCTCCAAAGCCGCATCATGGCAAAGGTCAACATCTCCCTCGCCGATGCCCTCACCAAGGCCGCCGCAGCTGAGGCGGCCAAGAAACCAGTGGCTCGGATGTGACAATCGAGCATCACACCACGACTGGCGGCTGGCAAGACGACTTTGACCCCCGAGAAGCGACCCGAACACGACCGTCGAGACACAACTACACACCACGGCGACATCGACTCCTTCTCGGAGACCAAGGACAAGGAGGAGGAGATCCACCACCTTCAAGCAGCGCGGGAGCGGCAGGAACCACTAGGTCATAAGTTGAGGTTCCAGTGTGCTGGTTGTGGCAGCAATCACCCACAGGCGGACTGCCGTTTTCTCGATGCCATTTGCCAGCATTGCGAGAAACGGGGGCACATCGCCAAGGTGTGCCGGAATAAAAGGCACTACAGCCCGCGATGACAAGAGGGCAGCCCCAGGTGACAAGATGGCAGCCCCCGACGGCGAGAGAGCATCCCCACCAGAAACCATGATTGCCAGATGGAGAACCACTGGAGCCGAGAAGGTTAGAACAGGAGACTCCATGAGGCAAGACAAAGGGAGGAAAAACACCAAACCGTCGTCATTGGCCATTCCTTCACAAGCGACACCAGGAAGGTGTACGTGATGGTGGGGATAGAAGACCAGCCATGCGACATGGAGGTGAATTTCGGGTCCTTCCTCTCAATGGTCTCATGGCACACCATCAAGCGCCTGGTCCCCACCATCCATCGCCACGAACTAGAAGACCAAACACTAACTCCCAAAGACTATCAAGGAAACCGCATCCCTGTAGTCAGCAGAGCCCATTTTAAAGTCCCGTTCAAGGGCCACACCGAAGTGCTACCCCTGATGATCATCGACTGAGATTGACCGAGCCTATTGGGACTGCAGTGGTTTGCACCCCTGGGCATCGAAGTAACCGGCATCCACCGCATCGGAGAGGCGGACTGGGAAGCGGCACTGGTGAGGGACTTCCGGGAAGTCTTCGATGACAGCCTAGGCAAGTACTGGGGGTCCCTTATCTCATTCAATATAGACCCGAGCATCGTGCCAATCCGCCTTAAACCCAGGCGAGTGCCATTTGCACTCAAGCCCAAAATCGATGAGCAGCTAGATAAGCTCATCATGCAAGGGATGCTGGAACCAATCAATCATGCCTGGTGGGAAACCACCATTGTCACCACCATCAAGCCAGATGGGTCCGTGAGAATCTGTGGTGACTACAAGGCCACCCTAAACCACGCACGCCAACAAAGCGCATACCCCGTTCCAGTAGTACAGCACCTTCTGCACTCACTGGGGGGAGGCTGGATTTTCACAAAACTCGACCTGGCACAAGCCTACTAGCAACTGCCGGTCAACACCACAACCACAGAAGCCCAAACCATCGTAACACACCAGGGGGCTTTCCGCTGCAACCGGCTCCAATTTGGAGTCAGCATGGCACCCGGGGTCTTCCAAAACCTCATGGAAAGACACCTCCAGGGCATAGAGGGGGTGGTGCCCTACTTTGACGATGTGCTGGTGACCGTGAAAAATGAAAAACAACTGGAAGCCCAGTTGAGGGAGGTACTAAAAAAATTCAGAGACTCAGGACTCAAAGTTAAAAAAGGGAAATGCCAACTACGGGCAGAGAGGGTTGAATTTCTAGGGTACCTCCTAGATAAGCAAGGGATCCACCCCACGGAAAAGAAACTGAGAGCCATAAGGGAAGCACCACGACCCCAAAACAAAACGAGCTACAGGCTTTCTTAGGACTGTTAAACTTTTACAATGTCTTCCTACCTCAAAAGGCAACCGTGGCAGAACCATTGCATAGGCTGTTAAATAAAACAGCCACCTGGATCTGGGGAGCACGGGAAGAGAGCACCTTCACCAACACAAAGAACCTTCTAACATCTGACGCGGTACTAATCCAGTACAGCGAGACCCTGCCGCTAACAGTGACATGCGAAGCATCGCCCTTCGGGATCGGTGCCATCCTCAGCCACCAGCTACCGGATGGGAAGGAGGCACCCATCGCTTTCTCGTCAAGGACACTTTCAAAACCGAGAGAAACTACAGACAGCTCGACAAAGAGGCCCTAGCAGTCGTCGCCGGCATCAAGAAATTTCACGAATACCATTACGGTAGGACTTTTACAATCATCACAGACCACAAGCCGCTGCTAGGAATCCTGGCAGGAAATAAGGCCACACCGAACATTCTATCACCAAGAATAACAAGGTGGTCTGAATTCCTAGCAGCATACAATTACCAGCTGGTACACAGACCCAGAAAAGACATTGCCCACGCAGACACCCTGAGCCACTCACCCCTGCCCGACCTGGAGGATGACCCGGCACCCACAACAAAAGTACTTCAAATAGAAACAATATCCAACCCACTAGTGACCGCACTAGACATTGCCAGAGAAACAAATAAAGACAAGTGGCTGGCGTGAGTCTTGAGCTGGGTTGGAAAAGGGTGTCCGGAAGGGGACAGGGACGAACTATTCAGACCCTTCCGAAACAGACAAACTGAACTTTTTACCGAGAAGGGCTGCATACTTTGGGGGGACAGAGTGGTAATCCTGGAAACATTACAAGAAAGGGTATTGAGGATGTTGCATGAGGGGCACCCAGTGATGGTCAAGATGAAAAGCCTGGCCAGAAGCTACGCATGGTGGCCTGGAATGGATAAACAGATTGAAACCTGGGTAGCCAAATGCAAACAATGCCAAGAATCCAGACCTAATCCTCCCGCCACCCCAACCCAAGAGTGGGAAACACCAAGAGGCCCATGGTCTAGGATTCACATAGAGTTCGCAGGGCCAATCAAGGGACACATGTACCTTATCACAGTAGATGCTTACTCCAACTGGCTGGAGGTAAGCACCATGAAGTCTACCACAACGGAGGCGGTAATAAAGAAACTGAGCAAACTCTTTGCCACGCACAACCTGCCAGATGTAATAGTGTCGGACAATGGGCCCCAGTTCACCGCACTAGCATTCGAACAATTTCTGACAGGCCAAGGCATATGCCATGCGCTAACTGTGCCAGCAAACCCGGCGGCAAACGGGCGGGTCCAATACACAAAGAAAGCCATCCAGAAAATAGAAGCAGCCAACATACAGGACAAAATCAATAAAATGCTCCTCATCCAACACATCACACTTAGCGCGACCACAAATAGAAGTCCAGCAATAATGGGCAGGAAACTACGGTCGACGCTAGACAGAATGCATCCGACATACAACCCTGAAAAATCTCCGGGTTCCTCCAGCAAACACAGAAGGTTTAACATAGGGGACACAGTATACGCAAAAAACCTTTCAGGGGAACCACTCTGGGTACCAGCAACAATCACACAAATAACCGGCCCCTTATCATACCAATTAGAGACAAGCGACGGGAAAAACTTGAAACGGCACATCGACCAACTAAGGTCAAGAATAGCCACCACCAACAGCCATACACCCGAGCAAGAAACTAGAAGGGGGGGGAACGGCAAGCACTAAAGAAAGAGTCGAAGGGAACCTCCTAGCGCAAGCAGAACACCCCCCACCCAGAACAAATAAGCCACAAATAAACCAGCCCTACTCACCAGTAAGCACAGAACCAACAGGGCACGAACCACCGGAATCTTCACCTGGAAGGAGCAGCCAAGCCAATTCAACAGCCCAGAAAGATCCGGTGGGAACAACAGGAGTGGCAGCTCAACCAGCCCGGGTAGACCAGGAGGGAGCTATCAGGAAAGGCCCGGCTCACCCTTCCAGGCGGTTCCATCCCAAGGAACCAGAGCAACAGAGAAGCTTTCTGAACTGGTCGAAGACCACACTGGAACTGAACCACGCGGGTCAGCTAGGCAGGAGCGAAGCCCCGCCTACCTGCGCGACTACGTCACGATGCACCGACAGATGAAACCAAGACGGAAGGGGTGTACTATATTAGCATACTCCAAACCTTCACAACTGATTGGTCCAGACGGACAGCGACCTGATTGGTCGAAACCCTGGCCGTGATTGGAGCGCTAAGAATCTCCCGCGATTGGCGAGCCAATCGCGGGAGATTCAAAGCGCTACCATTGGCCGCAGAGCCGCGAGCCAGCCCTATATGAAGGGACACCGCGGCTTGTATTATTCAGACTATCCTTATTCTAAATAAAGAGCTGAACTACGATGGTCTCACGTCTCCTTCAAACCGATCCACCCCAGATCTAACAATTCTGTTTCTCCATTTAGGTAAGGAAATATCTCTGAAATGATGACCCAATGGGTCATGTTATCTAGTACTTTTATATTTTCAGGTCCTTCCTTTGTCTTCCCCCACTCCGGCTGAACTCTACATATGCTGCATTAAATTGAATCACTTCTCAAAATCCCTTCCCTCTTCAGTTTTCTTTGAACTCATTTTGCCTTTCTCTCATTAAATTGGATGAGATTGTAAAATATTTTTCTTAGATTATTAACTGATTGTTTGATGGCCTTGTGTGTCATTAACCTTAAATATTCCCTCTGCTAGATTTCCAATAAATTGTCAACTGATTATTATTATTTGATTGCCCTATATACCCTCAATCTTAAGCCCTATTAAATCGAATAAGATAAATTAGTTGCTAATTATAATTTCATTAGTGGACTTTTGGAATGAACTAACCTATTAATCTGTAATGCTCAAAGTCCAGAGAAAATTGGTACATACTATGACAGCATCAAACTCAGTAAAAACTTCATTGTAGCAAAACAGTCTTAGGCCAGTACTCTTCAATATCTTCATTAACGACATAGATGAGGGAATAGAAGGGGAACTTACCAAATTTGCAGATGATACTAAGCTGGCAGAAATAGCTAACACCCAAGAAGATAGGCTCAACATCCAGATGGATCTTGACAGACTAGAATACTGGGCCATATTTAACAAAATAAAATTCAATGTAGAGAAAAGTAAAGTCCTACACTTAGTCAAGAAAAAACAAAAGTAGACATATAGACAAGGTGAAACCAGACTTAACAGCAGTAACTGTGAGACAGATCTTTGATCTTAGTGGACAACCAGCTAAATATTAATCAGTAGTGTGCAGCAGCAGCCAAAAATGTCAACAGAGTGCATTAACAGAGGGATACAATCAAGATCAAGTGAGGTACTAATATCACTCTATAAAGCCTTAGTAAGACCACACCTAGAGTACTGCATCCAGTTTTGGTCACCACACTATCAAAAAGATGTTGAAACTCTAGAAAAAGTATAGAGAAGAGCAACCAGGATGATTAGAGGACTGGACTAAAACTTATGAAGAATGGTTACAGGAACTTTGCATAGTCTAGTGAAGAGAAGGACCAGGGGAGACATGATAGCAGCCTTTCAATATTTGGGGGGCTACCACAGAAAGGAAGGAGTCAGGCTATTTTCTAAAGCACCGAAGGCCAGACAAGGAATAATGGATCAACCAATCAACCAATAGAACAGCTTGCCCTCGGAAGTTGTAAGAGCATCATCACTTGAGACTTTCAAGAGGAGATTGGACTGCCATTTGTCAGAAATGGTGTAGGGCCTCCTGTTTGGGCAGGGGGTTGGACTAGATGATTTACAAGGTTCCTTCCAACTCTTATCTGTTATTTACAGTATTTCTCCAGATTTTATTCAAAAACAGAGCTGGGAGATGAGAGACAGGGAGCATGGTAGATAGTCTCTCCATTGAGAAGACAAGAGAAACTCAGTGGGATGTACAATCCATTGCTGAGATTGGATAGAGAGGGAGGAACCCCACTCATTTTGTAAGAAAGAAAGCAGCATATTTGCAATATTGTAAAGGATAGCTGCTGGTATGCTGCCCACATTCAGGATGGGGAACGATATTCAAAGTGCACATGGTAATGGCAGTGTATATGCAAAAGAGAAATTTAATGAAATTCAAACAAGAATGACTTCTATATATATTACACATTATGCAGCAAGGCAAATATAAATATTGAGAACATGGCTTTTAAGGTTTACACTAATAAATACTGCAAACTGGCAGTAGAACAAAAAAAGGGAGGAAGTCACAAATTCAATATATATATTGTTTTGAGGTAGGTCTTTCTGATTTTTCAGTTTCTTTTTAATATTTATAAACAATAACATGGTGGGTGCTTTGTTACTAAGCTAAAATGCACATGCAAGAGGAGTGAAAAACTCATTACATAGCAGGATTCTTAATAAACCACATTTTGCCTTTCAACCAAATGAAGATAGTTGGCTGGATTTTCTTGGAGTTGCAGTCCCCAACATATTTTGAAATTGTCAGTTTGAATAAGGGTGAATTAAGGTTTGCCTCAAAAACCTTAATATAAATGCATGCTGAAATCACTTCTTTGTATAGGAAAGTGCTTATAGAGAGAAAGCATGCTACAACCATCTGTTATTCCCTTATTACTTTCAATCTTGCAATGGAAACAACTTTGACATTTAATTTTTCTTGTGGTGAATTTATTTCCTGTTTTGACCGGTGTCAACTAAGAAAAAAAAAGACTAAGCAAAAGGCATAGGTAATTTTTAAAAAACATTCAAAAATCTGAAATGCAATTGAAATATATAAATTAATTATTTGCAACTGCTTGTAAAATTATATTAATTCTTCTGTTGTAGAAGCGCAACACTGAAATGTTTGCATTTTTATTATTACACACAAATCTGTGTAAGTCTTAATTAAGACATATTGAAATTATTGCTGCAGAGATTTGGATGGGAAGAGTTCAGAATTATAGACAACACAACCCACAAATTCCCTTCATTCAAAATAATTAACCATGATGATAGGATTATTTCATTTATCGCTTTTTACTATTCTGGAAGGCACTCAAGATGAACAACATCATTAGAAACAAAAGCACAATATAACAAGTCAAGTAACTAACAGTAAATGACTTGTAAATAAATATATCTGTACAAATTTCCTAAACTCTGAGAAAATAAGAGCCAAACACAAATAAGGAAATAATGTATTCTATGCCCCGGCAGCAAAGCAGAGGAAGCCCTCTCTCACATTCTAGAAAGGTCATGCAGGCACCTAAAAAGGGACCCAAGTGTAACACTGAGTATATCCTGACAAAAATATTCCTTATCACAGTTAAGGGTGATTCCTCTTGTATTGTGGCAAAAGATCTCCAACAAAATTAGCCAGCATTTGGACCAGTGGTGGGATTCAAATATTTTTACTACCGGTTCTGTAGGCATGGCTTGGTGGGCATGGCTCAGAGATGTGATTCAATGGTGTAACAACTGGTTTGGTGAGCATGTGCTTTTGGTGAGCATGCTTTGCATGCACACACAGAGGATTTGCTACTGACCTCCTGCAATCCTGCAATCTCCCTGTGTCTTCAACAGGTGGCAATTCGCTGTGCTGCACAAAGCAGCTGATGTTGAAAACCAGGAAATAAAGATCAGAATAGAGCCACAGTGGGCGGGTGGGCCGAGCAGCTGATCTTCAGAGCAAACAGGTTCGTTCACAGGTGATCCTCAAAGCTACCAGTTTGGCCAAACCAAGTTGAACTGGTAGAATACCACCATGGATTTGGACTGTACTATGAATGCTCCAAATGTAGTACCAATACCTCAAATAAACTTATGAACCCAGTGGAAGTTGAGAATCAAGGAACAGTCCCAGACTGCAAATCTGTTCATTCAGAGTTGAATGCAATTCCAGTCAAAACAATCCACTTTTTATAGTTTTAACTCCAACTTTATTGAATTTAATTTCAACTTATTTGTTCTCATCAACAACCTTATCAGACCTAGGCAAATATTCATGGATACTGACTGCTTCCTGATTGGGAAGTTCTCTCAGTATCTTTATATAGATGTTGAACAGTTATGGAGGATCAGATGGGCCTCGATGAGGAAACCAAGTTCAAAAACTTAAAAGTATAACAAAAACACCAGGAAGATCAACTTTTGGTAGGTAGTCCAGAAGAATAATATGATCTATAATGCTAAGAGCTTTTGAGAGAGCTTTTGAGAGAGCAAAAAGAAATAGCAGGGCTATAGATCATCAACAAAGCATCCAACATACTGTACTTTCAATAGCATAGCTGACAGGATTGAAATGGAATGAGAAAATCAATATTATTCAGATACATTTGGAGACTCAAAGCCACCATGCTTTTGATCATTTTCATAGAAATGGAGCATTTGAGATTGGTCTATAATAGTGCATTACTCCCAAGTCAAGGGATAGTTTCTTCATTGAATATATTTGGTAAAATGCTGCCTTTTTTGACAGAGCATATGCACCCGTTAACAGAGAGATACTCAACTCTCGCTTTAATCAAAGAGCTCCTGCCACCATGGGCTGAACTGTGACAAAGTTTAAGTATAAGCATATAGTAGCCTTCTTCTCTCCATACATATTGTCTACATCCTCAAGATTTACAAATTGAATCTAAAGTACAATCTAAAGTAACAATAGATGATAAATCATTAACTTTCAGATTGAAAAGACATTTTGTCAATTTTTAGCTACTGAAGTGTCAGAAAACTATCATATCACACAAAAGTATAATATCATATCTTGTCCAGTAAGTCTAGGTAATATAACCTTCTGAGACAGCTAAAACAATAATTTCCATGACACAAATTTTCAGTCAATTGGCAGAATATCCAAGAATACATCGTATCTGATTAATGGACCATTCCTTTTGTATTGTGGTAAACGGCTAATGAGATTGCCAACAAAACTAGATAGGGTACAGTCACTGGGTACTGGATCAGTCATCAGTTTTGTTTTCTGAGCTTTCGGACTTATGCTAGACCCCATCTTCAGGGAACTTCTCTCTAGCAGAATGTGTGCTATTCTGTATGTGGTATTCATGGTGCCTGTTGCAAGTGGCTTTTTATATGTTGATTGGGGTATGTTGATGGCTGGCTTTTAAGTCATTAACTGTGGTTTGCTTGTGCTGCCCAGCTCTTGCCTTCTAAGTACATAATAGGCTTAGTGGTAAATCAGCACTCCTGTTGACATTCTGCAAGAGAGAAGTTCCTGAAAATGGGCTCTAGCATGAGTCCAAAAGCTTGGAAGACAAAACCTCTGATCCCGGTGACCGACCCATATTAGACCCTGCAACATTATCTCAGGACACATATATTCACCTTTATCTATGGAAATTAGCTAGCCTTTGGAATATACCATAAATCTTTCAAATGCAGTACAAATAACTCAAACAAACAATTAACTGATTTTTTTTGGAATAGATTAAAAATTAGTCATATTCTACCTATTTAAAAATACACCACTAGATTTAACTTAATACCGTCCCAGTTTAAAATGCTTTATCCATTTTCTAGGGGCCAAAGATAGGAATGGAACCTCCTGGATAATGTCAGCCCTAGAAGTGTTATGTATGTAAATAGTTAAAATAAAAGCGAGCTTGGGGTAAAGTGCAGGGTTCTGGCCCTGCACTTCTGATTGGTTGTTAAACGGCTCGATCGGATTGGTTGGGTTCAGAGAATCCGATTGGCCCTTAATGAAGGACTCTTATTGGTTTTGGAGCTAGCGTCTTAGAGATCCCTATTGGTTATTTCACATTAAGGTTGCCTATATAAGGCAGAGTTGTTGTTATTAAAGTCTTAAGTCACTATGTAATAAAGAGCTGAAAGTTCACCAACTAAGACTGTCTCCATTCATTTCACCCATGCCTGAAACCATTTCACTGGCGATGAGGATGGGATTTGGAGACATCTGATCTTAAGGAACTTGGAAGAAAAACAGAGCACGTGTTAAGACGACGCCACCAACGGAAGCCATGTCCAGCGGCATCGTACCACCCGCTCCGTTCGATCCAAACCAAGAGGATTGGGAATCCTACATGGATCGCTTCCAAATGTTTCTCGAAACAAATAATTTGAAGGACGCCACACCAGCAAAGAAGCGGGCACTGTTCCTGACGCACTGCGGCCCGGCTGTCTTTAAAATGGCGAAAGCACTCGCAAAACCTCGAGAAGTGAAGGCCATGAGCTGGGACGACCTCGAACCCATCCTGAGAGACCATTATGCGCCAACCGTTCCTACACTCGTGAAATGCCACGAGTTCTATCAGAGAAACCAGCGAAAAGGAGAGAGCGTGGCCGACTTCATAGTAGACCTCCGAAACCTGGTTGGCCTCTGCAGATTCGCCAATTTGGAAGAGGCACTGAGAGATCGATTAATTCTGGGGTTAGATGCACTAGGCGTGCAAAGCAAGCTGATGGCGAAAGGTGACATCAGCCTTGCTGATGCCATCGCTGAAGCCACAGCTGTGGAAGCGACCAAAAAGCCAGCTGCACAACTACAGCGAAGCCGCACTCTGGTACCACCACCGACAGGTGACATTTTATCCAAGTCTGAAGGGCAGCAACTAACGATGCACCACGAGGACCTCTCTTCATCATCAGACAGTGACGAAGAAGGGGTCCATCGACTGCGGTCCGACCGGGACCCTCGCCCTAAGCCCTTACACCCCTGCACAGGTTGTGGAGCAAACCGTGCCAGGGCCGAATGCAAATTCCGCGACGCACTCTGCCATGAGTGCGGAAAACGAGGCCACATCAGTCGAGTCTGTCGCAGTTTACCGGGACCAAGTCAGGCCTCAAAGGGAACCAACTTTTGCCAATCGGCAGGAAACCGTCCTGTAAGGCGAGATCCAGCAAACCACTCCTACAGATATCGAGCCTTGCAGAAAGAAGAGGCTCACCATACTATCACTATAGGTCACGCCTCAGCCATGGACTCTAAGAAGATTCGAGTTACAATAGCCATAGAGAACCAACCTTGCCACATAGAGGTCGATTCAGGATCGTCCCTCTCGATGGTGTCGTGGAAGACATTAAAGCAACTCATTCCTACCATCCAACGCCAAGACCTTCGAATGCAACGTCTCATCCTTAAAGACTACCAAGGGAATCGGATCCCTGTGGTTGGGTCATGTCGAGTCCGCGTCTCATTTAAAAAGCATACGGCATACTTACCTCTATCGATCATCGACAGGGACAGGCCTAGTTTGTTGGGCCTCCAATGGTTTTCGCCACTCGGCATCGAAGTAGCCGGCGTGAACCGAGTCGGTGATTGCGAGTGGGAGGAGGACCTTATTTCTGAATTCAGCGATGTCTTCGCAGATCGTCTGGGCGAGTATAAGGGGACCCCAATTTTGTTTAGCCTCGACCCTAAGGTCGCCCCGATCCGTTTAAAGCCCCATCGAGTTCCGTTCTCCCTTAAGGCCAAGGTAGATGAACAACTTGACAAACTAATTAAACAAGGGGTACTGCAACCCATTGATCATTCTCCATGGGAAACTCCTATCGTAACCCCCATTAATCCATATGGGTCAATCCGAATCTGTGGGGACTACCGGGCCACTCTAAACCACGCCCTCCAGCAGAATGCATATCCAGTGCCGGTGGTGCAGCACCTCCTTCATTCCCTGGGAGGCAGAAAGGTTTTTGCTAAGTTAGATTTAGCTCAAGCCTATCAACAATTGCCCATGGACGATAAAACAGCCCAAGCTCAAATGATAGTAATGCACAGAGGTGCTTTTAAATGTACCCGATTGCAATTCGGGGTAAGTGTAGCCCCGGGAATATTCCAAAGTTTAATGGAACGATTATTGCAGGGAATCAAGGGCGTGGTTCCGTATTTTGATGACGTGTTAATTGCAGCTCCAAGTAAAAAAATTCTGCAGAATCGTTTAAAATGTGTTCTTAAAAAATTCCAAGAAGCGGGACTGAAAGTAAAAAGGGATAAATGTCATCTGTATACCGACAGTGTTGAATTTCTAGGTTATCGCATTGATAGTCAGGGTATTCACCCTACTGAGGGTAAATTAAGGGTGATAAAAAATGCTCCCAGACCCTGTAACAAAACAGATCTCCAGGCATTTTTAGGCCTTATCAATTTCTATAATGTGTTTTTACTACATAAGGCGACTGTGGCTGAACCGTTACACCGGTTATTAGATAAGAAAGCATTGTGGGTTTGGGGTTACCGGGAGGAAAAAGCGTTTCAAAATGTAAAAGATTTACTTACATCTGATTCTGTACTTATGCAATATAATGAAACATTACTATTGGTTATAACTTGTGATGCCTCACCGTTTGGGGTGGGTGCCATTTTGAGCCATGTGCTACCTAATGGAAACGAGGCCCCTGTTGCATACTTTTCGAAGACTCTTTCCCATGCAGAACGTAACTATGGACAAATAGATAAGGAAGCTCTTCCAATTGTGTCAGCCGTAAAAAAATTCCATGAGTATGTATATGGAAGGACATTTACCATTGTAACTGACCACAAACCTTTACTGGGGATAATCGCTGGGGACAAACCAACCTCCTATATATTGTCCCCAAGAATGACTTGATGGTCAGAGTTCCTAGCTGCTTATAATTATCGATTGTAATATCACCCGGGGAAAGCCTTTCCCCACGCTGACGCACTCAGCAGAGCACCGCTACCAGAGACTCTCGACGATCCGGCACCAACAGTATCGGCGTTACAAATCGAGATGCTCAATTCGCCCCCTATGACCACTCGAGATATCGCGAGAGAGACCAGACGAGACCACACCCTAGCTTGAGTCCTAGGCTGGGTAGAGCGTGGATGGCCATTGGACCAGGTCCCAGATGACTTTGCACCATTTAAAACAAGACAGACTGAACTTTTTTCGCAAAAAGGCTGTGTCATCTGGGGCAATAGAGTCGTCGTTCCAGAACGACTCCAAAAGATGCTGTTACAAATTTTGCAAGAAGGACATCCCGGGATCGTGCAGATGAAAGCACTCGCACGGAGCTACGCTTGGTGGCCAGGCATGGAACAACACATCAAGCAATGAGTCAAGGCCTGCACTAAGTGCCAACAAACCAGCAACGCACCGCCAAAAGCTGCACCGACCGAATGGGAGATGCCACACGGGCCCTGGTCCAGAATCCACCTGGATTTTGCAGGGCCGATTAAAGGACATACATTGCTGTTGACTGTCGATGCATACTCTAATTGGTTAGAAATTCATCGAATGACCAATACAACCTCCGAAGCAATCATTAAAGTCCTTAATAGACTCTTTGCAACTCATGGATTGCCGGACGTCCTGGTGTCCGACAACGGACCACAGTTTACAGCACTAATGTTTGAACAGTACCTTGCTGATAATGGCATCCGCCATGCGCTCACTTCGCCGGTGCATCCTGTTACCAACGGCCGAGTGGAACGCATGGTCCAATTTGTAAAAAAGACTTTGCAAAAAGTGGACTATGATAATATTGATGAAAAAATAAACTGCATTCTACTTCTACAACACATCACTCTGCACAGCGTAACCAGCAGAACTCCCGCAGGACTTCTCATGGGGCGAAAACTCCGTTCCTGCCTCGACCGACTGCACCCTGCTTACGAGCCAGAAAAGCCTGCAGGATGCAACGGACGCTACCGTATCTTCAAGGTAGGCAACCCCGTTTATGCAAGAAATTTATCGGGCGACCCGGTTTGGATTGAAGCAACGATAGTACACGAGACTGGGCCCAAATCCTATATTGTAAGATGTGTTGATGAAAGACTGTGGAAACGACATATTGACCAATTATGGTCACGACTCATATCGGCCAGCCAACAACTTCCCTACGACCAAACTGAGGGGGGGAAGGAATGGAAGAAGATGACATTCCAGGGAACCTGTTCCAAGAGAGCGATGAATCAAGTGAAACTCAGGAAATGGAGCAGGAGGAAGAATCGTACGCTCTAAGGGAAATCACACCAGAATGAGAAGCTGAGCCACTGCCAAACAACATTCTACCTCAACAGGACTGCACGCAGCCAGTCCAAAGAAAATCTGATAGACCCAAAAGACAACCGCCCTATTTGAAGGACTATATAATCACACCATAATTGAGGAGCCAGGGGGAAGGGGTGTTATGTATGTAAATAGTTAAAATAAAAGCGAGCTTGGGGTAAAGTGCAGGGTTCTGGCCCTGCACTTCTGATTGGTTGTTAAACGGCTTGATCGGATTGTTGAGTTCAGAGAATCCGATTGGCCCTTAACGAAGGACTCTTATTGGTTTTGGAGCTAGCGTCTTACAGATCCCTATTGGTTATTTCACATTAAGGTTGCCTATATAAGGCAGAGTTGTTGTTATTAAAGTCTTAAGTCACTATGTAATAAAGAGCTGAAAGTTCACCAACTAAGACTGTCTCCATTCATTTCACCCATACCTGAAACCATTTCAAGAAGCACTTCAGCTTTGCAGATGAAGAAAACGTTGTTGTCTTTCCAAAACAGGAATGACAAATAAACTTTGACAAAAGCTCTATGTCAGCTGATCTTCTTAAACACCTTTCTACATTTTTTCTGTGAATCTAAACAATTCTCAGGGACTACATCTGTCATTTTGTCTCAGAAGGTAGGAAAGAAATCTATGAGAATTCCAAGGAGAAAAAACTCTAGAACTATATCACAAATTTGAGCCACTTGTGGACATCAACAAAAAATACACATGCATATGCACATTCTGCATAACAGACCAAATTTTTAAATAATCTTTTGAGTTCTGCAGAAACGTTTATTAAATAAGATTGTTATCACCACAGGCAATTTCCCTGATCTATACTTTTCAATAATTCAAACTATGTTGTGATCTTGATTTGACCTAATAAAATCTGGCATTTTTAAACAGGCAGTTTTAGCTCAGCTAAAGTTTAATATTTCTTCCAATATTTCTGTCATTATCAACCTAGTTAACTATTAACATACTGCTGATGCCGCTTTACACCATTGTTTTTTATCTCCTCTCAGGTCTTCTTGATTTCAAACTTGGGAAAGATAATTTGATTCTGCATTCTGAACAAAATTTCCAATAACCTCCAGGTCAGTCTTCCCAGCTTGCTGCTTCCTAGACATATTTAAACAAACTCTATCATTTCCAACCAGGAATTGCAATCACATTTCTGATATTTGTATTCCAGAATGTTTTTCCTTTCAGGTTGTATAATCCACATCAGAGCTATTAGATGCCATGACCACTTTTCTCCACATTTCTTTGTATCTGTCACTCTCTTAGCTTTTTTACTTCCTGAACTGTTATTATATGCATTTGTTTTAATTATATTGTGGAAAACGTGATATACAAAAGCCCTGGGCAATGACAAATGTTTCAATACGAAGAAAGGACATTTTTTTTCTATTCCTGGATTCACAGCTTTCAGAATACAATGCCAGCAGCAAACCCATTCTCCATATTACAGTGTCCATATGGAATAATCTGACTTGTACCAATATCATTTCAGTGACATCATCTGTGCAATTATACATACTCAATATTTTGTTCCCCACTTGGGTTAAGCTGTGTTATGCTGAGTGCAAAAAAGCATAAAAATAATAAACCAAAGAAACTAATGCTGTGATATTAATTTCTTTAAAAAAGAAAAAGAAAAACATTTGCTATATCAACTTATTGTTTGTTCATTTGTTAGATTGCAAGGCTACCTGACCCCAGAAGACTCTGGAAAACTTACAAACATTTTTTTAAATATACTTGCAAAAATAACATGACTTTTGAAACAAATATAAATAACATACAGAAAAAAAATGTCAGGGATTCCACAGTTACCCTAATTTCATGTCTGGAAACACAGCCAGATCTTAAGAGATTTCCAGAAGATTTGAAGGATGGGAGTCACAGATATCTCTGGGGAAATGGTATCCAGACAGAGTGCGGGATCATGACAGACAAAATTCACTTCCTCAGTCTCACAAGATGACAACATTTAATTGAAGACACCCAGAATATACTCATTTTACCCAATCATATTTCCTAAGCAGAAAACAATTGGAGACAAATGGGCCCTCAAAATAAGCAGGCCTAAATGAATTGATAAACAATAGTGTTGAAAGTGGGGACCAAAGTGGACATTTGCATTAATATTGAACAGCACTCTCTCAACAGAGCGTGTGGGACATGATACCATCTATCTTCTGTTTACCACACAGTCCTTTCAGCAGTTCCAAGAAGGCTCTACACCCATTTGCACTCTGATACAGGTGAGCCTTGGGCACACATAAACCCTCAAATGGCCTCAACAACTCCCAGAATAAGTGCTAACAACCAGACCACTGCAAGTAATATAAATCTTTCCATCCTGCACCATTCAGTCAGAACTGAAAAGCTTTTTGGATGAGAAGCAAAACATCTTTAAGAAAAAAACTGTCCAATTGCCTTTTGAAAAAGCACCTTTGGGACAATGATGACAAATGGTGCAATATCCATTATTGACCATGACACTTCATTTTGAACTAGTGGTAGCTTCCAGTTGATTTTTGAGGGCCATCCCACATAGATCACATTGCAATTGTCCAATTGTAAGGTGATTAAGGCATGCCCGACCATCTGAAAGGCTTTCCAATGGAGAATACTGTGTTTCTCATAAAATAAGGCCGGGTCTTATTTTTTTTCAGCCCCAAAAAAACAGCTGTCTTTTCGGGGGTGACTTAATTCCCCTCCCTTGCATCCTTGCCTAGAGCGCCCCATGGCTCGCACCAGCCGCTCCTAACGGGTGATCATGTGGAGCGCAGAGAACTCCCTACTCCCACCAAACACCTTCGTTGCAGACCTGAGACCTTCGGCGCCTGCCGCCGCTGCTTCCGCCGCCGCCATTGCTTTCCATTCTGCCCATGCCACTGCCACCATTTGGAGTGCTGCTGCCGCTCCAAAAGTGCTCCAAATGGCAGCAGTGCTCCAAACACGGAAATGGCAGTTCCAAACAGCGGTGGTGTTGCAAACGGCGGTGGTGCTCCAAACGCGGAAGCAGCAGCCATATCTCCAACAGCCATATCTACACAGTTTCATCAGCAGTTGCTCATGCCCTAGTCACTTTGAAGCTTGAATATGCTCTACATGGGGTTGCCCTTGAATATCAGCTGGAGGCTTCAAGTGATCCAGATGCAATGGCATGGGCAATGATTAGCATGCATTGATATCGTCATGTAACTCCTCTATTTTGTCAGCTGCACTGGCAGCTGGTTGTTAGTTTGCCTCTAGGTATGATTCAAAGTGCTGGTTGCTACCTATAAAGCCCTACATCTTCCATAATATCTGCGCAGTCGATCTGACTTGAAAAGGTTGATGTGTTCCCGATTCCTTCAATTAAACAATGCAGTCTATCGGCATGGCAGAAGTCCACTGCCTTTTCCCTATCCTCTGGAAAAAGATCCCTCCCCACCCCCAGATCCAGATGGCCCCTATTCTGCTGCTGTTTAGAAAAGCTGTGAAAAACTGGCTTTTTTCCCAGATCTTTGATGAGGGATAGCAAGACCAGTCACTTCATTTTATACAATCTGTTGCATTTGCCATCTTTTATCTCCCCCCACCCCCTCTTTTAATTGGATTTATTGTAATTTCTTCTTTTAATTGTTGAGTCACCCACAGTTGTTGGGAGCCAGAAAGAATACAAGTTTGATATAAACAGACTGCCTGTTTCTTCCCATCTGAACTGAGACATTGTCCTTTCTCCATGTCAGTACATTGACAGTTTCTTCAGTACATCCCTAGATTGAGACGTTTTGTGTAGATGTTAAATAGGAGGGATAAGACTGTTAAGCTTTGAGGCACCTTAGAGGTGAGGAACTATGATAGGATTTCTACTTCCAGCAACACTAATTGTAACTGATCACGAAAGAGACAAACCACAGTAGTGCAACATTTTCCACTCACAACCCCCAATGGTGATGTGGCGGAAACTCTTGTAAGGCAGACAGATGGGGACCTGACAAGCGAGTAACAGAAAGCAAACATTGAATTCTCCAAAGATGTAGAAAAGATGTAGTTTGTTCTCCCTACATCCTTAACTTTATAAGTTGTGTGTTTGTGAAATTAAGAGAAAATGAAAATGTAATAGGTGGGACAGAGGTGATATATATCCCCAAATCTATATATTTATTATCTTTGTCCCACCTATTACATTTTCATTTTCTCTTAGTTTCACAAACACACAACATAAATATTTCCTTCCTTTCATTTCTTTTGCTTATTCATGCTGTCTAACATTTATTTCATTTACATTTCTAGTTGCTACCATCAATATGCCATGCTCATGGTTTAACCCAAGCATTCTCACATTAATCTATATAAATTATTATCTCTAATCCAGATGTTATTTTACAAACCAACGTACTGTTACTCTCACCCCATCAACTGGAAGATATATGCAGGATACTAATGTACACACTGTTCATGTGATGCACAGTGTGCCATATATATTCATAAGAGGACCAAAAACACTACTTAGAATTTTTATCTGTCCTTTTCCTATGAAGATGTTGAAGAAAGAGCAAGAGGAAAAAATGACTTGCTTGTATTTCAAGGTTTAAATCATAGTTTAGACTTATAATATTAATATTAAAGGTAAAAGTTCCTTCGCACATATGTGCTAGTCACTTCTGGCTCTAGGGGGCAGTGCTCATCTCCATTACAAAGCCAAAGAGCTAGCGCTGTCCAAAGACATCTCCGTGGTTATGTGGCTGGCATGACTAAACACTGAAGGCTCATGGAATGTTGTTATTTTCCCACCCTATTTTTCTACTTGCATTTTTACATGCTTTTGAACTGCTAGGTTGACAGAAGCTGGGATGAATAATGGGACCTCACTCTGTTACATGGTGATAGGGATTCAAACTGCCAAACTGCTGGCCTTACTGATTGACAAGCTCAGTATCTTAGCCACTGAGCCACTTAGCTTATAGCCACCTCTCATATTAGTGTTAGTGTTAGCCAAATATATTCTACAAAACTTTGTCTTGCTGTATGCTTTCAGGCTGTCTCAGTAGAGGGAGCATAAGAGGGAAATGGTGTGAGAAAAGGAAAATTTATTATAGCAAAAATTTCAACTTGTTTTGTTGGTAAAATCAATTTCAAAGCAAAAAAGGAAAGGGCAACATCTCTTTTTGATTGTTTTTTTTTCTTTGTCTCTTCCAAACAAGTAACTGCATGTTCGCTCCCAGCTCTTCCTTGGTTAACTGTTGGGTTTCCCAAATTCTGCCAGCTTTCTTTCTGAAAGCACTCAAGAGAAATTTCCCAATTATTTCCTTACCATTAGTTCTCATTGTAGAAACATCATCCAACCATTTGGGACTATTAACAAGCAATATGCCTGACAATCAAATGATTGCCCAACAGCTATAACAGTAAGAACAGAGCATGGAACATTCTCAGAAAGGGAATGAAGAAATAAACTTCTCAGCTGAGGATTTTTATCAGTTCAACAACAAAGAGACAAAATCAGGATGCTTCCATTCTACTCATGCTCAGGACACACAATAGGGTCTGCAAGTCCTGGTATACTTCCTTCTCATAATAAGGAACTGTAGAAAATTAACACCCACCCCTCTCCTAGTAGAATGAAATATTTTGAGAAATTAAAAAGGCAGATTATTATATTTCCCTAAAGGGAGAAAGCAGCCTCCACCTTTCTGAATAGCCCTCAGCAGATATCAGTGCGGTATCTGCCATCCCGCATTAGATGGGCGCCTCATGAAAGGGAGCAAGGGAGAGAGAAACGACATGAGACGAGGTTTCCTCGGGATGAGCGCGCCCCTAATGCCTTGGCACAGGCTCTTTTATTATGCTTTTTCACAGGGGGGTGAAATTCTTCAAAGCCCAGGGTAAACAAAACATTCATGAATTATAATAGCTTAGGTCAGCAGGAAATACATAAGATTTATAATAGCTCAGGTTAGTAAAGACAACAGGGTATCAGAAAGTGTAATTTATAGCAATTCAGGTCAATTAGAACATCATTTTATATTGACAGCTGTTTAAACTCCTCTTCTCTTTTGCATGCCTGGCAAAGATCACTGAAGAGACAGGAGTCTAATGTTTACATGAGAAAGATACAATGCAGACAGGAGTCTAATGTTTATACAAGAAAGCTAAATCGTTACAATGCTAGGATGGTACAGAATTGCACTGATACAAAGTTGCAAATCACATGAATGATTCATAGTTACAACATCTCCTCTGTTTTTATTTTTTTTATGACGAGTCTTCTTCCTTGTCCAAGAAAACAGGAACTACTTTTCTGAAATGTTCTCCGTCCCCGTCATCTAGGCAGGCGTGCGACCCATCAGCATCAGGGTTGTCCAAGGAGCAGTAACTCAGCAATGATATTTCTTCATCCGATGTTAAAGACATAACATGAGCTTGCAATAACACATCAGCATCAGTAGTCATGGAAGATAATTGATTTTTAAAAAATTGCAATATTCTATTAAAACAACAAGGTCCTATAATACATATCAATATAATGATTATTAATGGTCCTGCCAATGCAGTTAAAAGGGTTGTAAGCCATGGTGAAATAGAAAACGAACCTTGATACCAATTATACATGTTTGACCTTTCGTATTCTCTATCTTTTAAGCGTTTTTCTAATTCATTCATAGAATCCAGCACGACTCCACTGCTATCAGCATAGAAACAACATTCTTCTTTAAGCGCAGCACACAATCCCCCTTGTTTTAAAAATAACAAATCTATACCTCTACGATTTTGCAAGACTACTTCCGAGAGGGATGTCAAGGAGTTTTGCAAAGCTACAATTGATTTTTCAATACGTAATAAATCATCATCAATGGCTGAACCCAGAGCTGTAATTCTTTTGTCAGAAACAGCTAGTCCTGCAATGCCCGTGGCTGCGCCCGTGGCGCCCAGAGCAAGCAGTAGACCAAAAGTGAGAGTACTAATAATTTCCCGTTTTGCTCTGAGGGGGTATTCCATGGGTGCCTGTAAGGATATAAAATCATCAGAGTTATACACATTAATTTTTGGTACAAGCCATACTTGAATACAAAATGATTTGGATTTAACAAGTTCATCCCCATAGACACATGCTGTGAGACCGGTGTTACAAGCCCAGACAGAATTTTTGCCAGGGATAAAATACATTCCTTTTAGGCGTGATGTTAAATTTCCTCCTGAAGAGGTGTAGACTGGAGCATATCCCCCAACGGTGTGGTAGCGGCCAAGGCGATGCTTAGGAAGATATAAATCACAATGATAGCCATTAGAAACATTATGACAATATTGTGAGTAATTGGATGGAATATTTCCCAAACAACAACCAACCCCAGTGATGGAAGAAACAGTAATAGTGGAGTTTCTCCAACGGCAAAGTTCATCTGATGTGGAATTAACGATGGGTTCTTGGGAAGCGATGGCTTCGTAAAAAGGTGGAGAGGCAGAAGCACAAAGCCAACATGTGGAGGCAATAAATGAGTTTGAGGAGTTCAACAAGGCATAGGAAGCTTTGATCAATGGAATCAATGGGTTAACTTCTTGTGCTATGGGTTGCAGGAAAGGGGATTTAATAGTCTTTTCATGTGGTCCCACTGGGTCAAAGCGAGGGAGTTCAATGTGACGTTGAATGTAAAAAATATTTCCATAATGCTCTCCTAGCCAAGGTAATTTTAAGCGAGCACCCCATTTCAAGCCAGTGTCCCATAAAGTACTTTCCTTGCCTTTGTCTGTGAACCATATGGTTACTGGGTTGCATCTGGGCCATTTTCTATCACTACATGGAATATTCCGTGTGGTGCGAGTGGCAGTAATGAGATCACCCTTAGTGCCCGGATCCCAATAAATGTGTCCAGTTGAAACACACGACCAGTCTTTGCAAAAGTAATCTGATAACCCCCCGCAGTCAGCAAGTCGTTGAGCAGGGGACTGAGTGTTAGAAACAGGCTGTCCAGGGCATACATAAAACCTATTTTTTTTCACAAATCTATGATTAGGCTCCGTTGTATGAGAAGGTGAATTGTAAGCGATGGAGCCTACAAGCATCTCTGCCAAATCGAATTGAAGCGGTGGGTAAAAGTCTTCTATGCGAGAGAAATTGGTTGTGAAGTTTAAACGAACGCCTTGAAAGTCAGTTATAGTCCACGTAATATTGTATCTTCTATGAGGCTTCTGTGGATCGTCATGGGCAGTTCTTTTGAAGCGTCGTTTGTTGACAGGATCAGAGTTTGGGTAAATGAAAGCATGACAGGTAGGAGAAAGAGCTAGGGACAAGTTAGTTGTGGAACATTTACGATATGAGAAAGGAATACAATTAGTAGAAAAAGGATAATAATTACAATAATGACCATTCATTAAGAACGTTAAGTGGGGTGGGGAAATCCTTGATACAATATAAGGACATTTAGATCCCCCTATGTTTAGATTGAAAAGAGGAAAAGATTTTAAGGTTCCTTTCCATAGGAAGAGTAAAGAAGAAACAAAAGAGCGAGGGGTAGAGTGTTCTTTAAAATAAAACAGAAATGACAGAGTGAAAACTTATGGATAGCATTTTCATGACATACCCACGTGGAACAAGTATAATAGCCTTCTGTTAATGAAATGATTTTAACACGAATAGTCTTTTGACAGGAAGCATAGGTTTTGTTGAAGTAAGGTAGAAATTGCAAAGAAGATATAGGCAAGAATATCAGGAAAGATTTTTAAGATACAGATGTAGCAGATA
This sequence comes from Hydrophis major, assembly GCA_033807585.1. NCBI lineage: Eukaryota > Metazoa > Chordata > Lepidosauria > Squamata > Elapidae > Hydrophis > Hydrophis major. The sequence goes on along the minus strand of CM066331.1, from coordinate 69,139,432 downwards.
AATTCCCATGATAGGGTCTTACTGCCTGACCAGGGATTCAGAGAGTGGTTTTGTCTGGCAGTAAGATCGCAGCATTTCCTCTCCCCCAAGCTCAGCAGGACTCTGCCAAGCAGAATAATGAGAATCTGTTAGGAGGGGTGAGGGGGAGGAAAAATGACGAAAAGCAGTAGAAGTAGGAGGAATTTAGATTTAAGAAAGTTTAGAGTAAAAAGACAAATGTTAAGAGAGTTTTGCAATGCTGGGAGGTTCGGGGGTTTTTCCCGCAATGAATATCTATCAAGAGCACTTTTCAGAGACAAATGAGCCCGTTCTACAATAGCTTGCCCTTGGCTATTGTAGGGAATCCCAAACTTGTGGATTACATCCCATCTGTTACAAAAGTCCTGAAAAGCAGAACTTGTATAGGCAGACCCATTATCTGTTTTTATTTCTTTTGGACGTCCCAGCGAAGCAAAGGTACGAATTGAATGATTGATGACATGTTTTACAGCTTCTCCCCTTTGAGGAGTAGCCAGAATAAATCCTGAATATGTATCTATTGAAACGTGTAAATATTTCCATGGGGCAAAAGGTGGATATTGAGTTACATCCATTTGCCAAATTTCACAAGCTTTTAATCCTCTAGGGTTAACCCCTATAGGAATGGAAAGTGCTTGCTTGCTACATGTGGAGCATTGTTGTATTATTGCAGTAGCCTCTGCCTGGGTTAATGAAAAATGTTTTTGTAATGCTTTTCTATTTTGATGGAAATAGCTATGACTTTGTGATGCTGTCAGATTACAAATTGATTTTCCTGATGCTACTGAGGCAGCGGCATCAGCCACCTTATTTCCCTCCTGTAATATACCAGGAAGAGGTTGGTGGCTCCTGAAATGTGCCACAAAAAATGGATGTGTGCGATTGTTGATATATTGCTGTAGAGAAAGCAATAACTTTAACAAAGAATCAGATATGCTAGGAGATAAATAGGCTTGATATATATTTTTCAAAATCTGAGAAACATATAAGGAATCTACCATTAAATTAAAAGGAGTCTTTTGAAACTGTTGAAAAGCAATAAGAGATGCAGCAAGTTCTGCCTGTTGAGCAGAAGATTGTGGAGAGGTAATTTTAGTTTTCCACTCTCCCTCCTGGTGCCATGCACAAGCGCCATACATTTTTCCTCCATCGGCATAAAGTGTAGGTGCATCTACTAATGGAGATAATGAGAGGGGGGAATGCCATTCAAAAGGGAGAGTTTTAAGAAAAGTGAATCGTGGGTCAGCTGGTAAATGGCAAGAAATTTGCCCTGGCCACTCTTCTAAAGAGTATTGCATTTCTTCTGAATTACACCATAGCATTTCCCAAGTAGTCAATGAACAAGGAATGAATATGTAAACAGGCTCAAATCCCATGAGTTGTTTACATCTTTGACGACCTTTAAAGATCAACTGAGAATATGCAGAGGCTTTATTAGTAATTGTGGTCCTTGGGGTGTGAGACAAATGCAGCCATTCTAAGATCAGAACCTGTGTCTGATGAATTTGCATAATGACAGCTGTTGGTCTCTGAGCAGTATTTAGCAAAGCAATTGATAAAGGACAATTTTCTATAGCCCGATCCACCCATCTAATAGCCATTAAATGGGAAATGTCTTTCAATGCCTGCAACTGCTCTTTGTTTAGAATGATAACATCAGACGGGGCTTTACCTTGCGTAAGAGCGTTAAAGAGAGGAGCTAATGTAGCTGTAGTCAAACCCAAATAAGGACGTGCCCAATTTAAAGTTCCCAGGAACTGCTGTAAAATCACAAGTGTTGGCTTCGGGGGAAGTGTGGGGAGGGGAAGGGAAGGAATAGCAGCCGAAGCAAGTAACTTGTGACCTAAATAGAAAAAAGGTGGTTTGGATTGAACTTTTTCTGGGGCTATAGTGAGACCTGCTTTACCTAAAATAGAGTTCAGGCATGGCAGAGTTTTTAATACCGTGCCCTTTGGACCAGGTGCAGATACCAATATATCATCCATGTAATGATAGACTAAAAAATGAGGATATTTGTCTCTATAGGGCTGCAATGCTAAATCCACAAAAAATTGACACATAGTTGGACTGTTTAACATGCCTTGTGGTAAGACTTTCCATTGATATCGTTTGGTAGGTCTCTGATTATTTAAGGTTGGTACAGTAAAAGCAAATAATTTTCTATCTAACTGGTGTAATGGAATGGAGAAAAAACAGTCTTTTAAATCGATAATGATAAGGTCATATTCTTGAGGAATTATGTTAGGATTTGGAAGACCACATTGCAGAGGTCCCATTGGAAGGAGGACCAAATTCACAGCCCTTAAATCCTGAAGTAGGCTCCAAGCACCGTTTTTCTTTTTGATAACAAAAACTGGGGTATTATATGGACTCAATGAGGGTTCTAGATGACCTTTATCTAATTGTTCTTGAACAAGAGAGTGTAAGGCTTCAAGTTTTATAGAAGGGAGAGGCCACTGATCAATCCACACAGGGTTATTGTTAGTCAGACATAAGCGAAGCATGGTTAATGGAGAGTAAGCTGCGCATTAAACTGTGACATAAGGTCTCTTCCCCACAAGTTAGTATACAGAGGAATTACAGCTGGTTTAATATAAGCAACACATTGAGACTCAGGGGAATGGGCTTTTACCCAGTTTCTGCTAATGCGAGTCTCCTGGAGTCCCCCCACTCCTCTCACCGCTGGTGCCACATCTGCAGGCCAGGTGTCCGGCCACTCAGCGGTTCGGATGACGGAAATATCTGCTCCAGTATCTAAAAGACCAAGAAAGGATCAACCATTCAATAAGAATGTCACCGTAGGTTTTGGTTGACTAATTGGTCTTTCAATTGCATAGAGTTGCTCTTGTTGTTGGTCTAAGAGCACAATCATTTTTGCCACAATATCCCCCTCATTTATAGTAACTTCTGTATTAGCTAGTACATACAGACAGACATCAGACAATACAGTGGGGTCATGCAGAAAAGGAGAGGCAAGAATACCTTGTTCAGCTAAATCCCTTACAGGAAAGACTAGCACTGGGATATCGGGGGGCATATGAAAAGGCTGAACAGGATGTACAAAGAGAAAGTCAGCGACACCAGGAAAATAAGTAACAGTATCATTAGCAACAAGATCGTAAGCGAAAGAAGAAAAGTTGCATGTTTCAGCAGCCTTTGTTGTGGGGCTGGCTGCCTGCCCCGTTTCTAGTTCCCTGATTCAAAAAAGGTTTTTGTGTGATTGCAGGGCTATTCTGCTGTTCATTCTTTTGGACTCTGCACTGACTAGCCCAGTGATAGCCCTTTTGGCATCGAGGGCATGGTGTCATTGGGCGAGCAACCTGGTTTCTTGGCATATTTGCTCCCCTGCCCAGGACCCTGCATTGGCTCTTAAAGTGACCTTGCTTGCCACAATTAAAACAATTTCCCATTTTGCGAGTATTTTGTTGGGAAATGGGAAGAAGAGAGCCCATATTCTGCTGCGTGCCTTCAGTAATGGCTGTAGCCAGCGTAGACATGGAATGGGATGTGGTTCCTATGATTCAGCAGGCTGTAAGATAATCTTCCATGGTAACATTTTTCTTATTAATTAATGGTTGCAAAACTTTCTGACAATCAGCGTTTGTGTTTTCATAAGCAAGTTTCATTTGTAATTCAGTACAAGCCTCTCTATTATCAATTTGTCTCTCTAAGGCTTCTGTGAGACGGTTTATAAAGGAGGAAAAAGGCTCAGAAGGTCCTTGAATAACTTTAGAGAAAGAGTTGGGCATGCATCCCGCATTATCAACCTTTCGAGCAGCTGCCAAAGCACACTCCTGTATTATAGGGAAAGCAGCTGGGTCTGTGGCAACCTGTTGGGCAATGGTAGACATGGTGCCAGTACCGTTAAGCATATCCAAAGTGACATTTGCCGGTAAGCCTCTAGCGGCTGCGGCTGCGGTACGTTTAAGAAATTCTGACTCCCAAACCAAAAATTGTGAAGGCGTGAGGATCATGTTAAATAATGTACGCCAATCAGCATTCACCAAGTCAGCACCTGGCTGGGTTATTGATCCTAAAAGTCCCTGTACATAATGGGATTGAATGCCATTTTCCTTACAAGCTGCCTTTAAATCCTTTATTATTTTATACGGCATTGGGGTATACTGAGGAGCTGGAGGGTTGCCGGCTTGAACAATAGGATAAAGGGAGGCAGCTGCAAGGGTGTCCTCATCTGTTTCTCCTTCACAAAAGGCTTGTTGAATCGCTTTTACAACACACACCCCTCCTCGGAGGGGGGTGGAGGACACGAGGGCTCTACATTTAAAGAAGTGGATTGAATGGAAGGAGGCTCCCGTACTGCTTTACAATCATCGGGAGCGGAAGGTTGAAGGATAGAAAAGTTCTCATAACTTGGTGGGGGAGATTCAAACACACTCCCTGCTTCTATTTTATAATGAACTTTTAAAGCCTCCATAATTTTCCTCCAAGTGACCAAAATGCCAATAGGTGCACGAGGAGGATTATGGAGATATTCACCAATTTTTTGCCAATTGGAAAATTTTAAGGACCCTCTCTCTGGATAATTGGGGCAGTGTTGCCACACATAAGCCAATAATGCAGCAATAGATTTCTTTTTTATGGGAGAGCCCTTTAAATTAGCAGAGTATTTAGAAGAAGAAGCGACTAGCTCTCTCAATTCCTTCAGATGCTGCGTCTGCTGTTGAGAAAAGCCTCCACCCATACTTACTAAAGTCGAGACCGTCTTTAAGATCCGATGAGGTGCAATTCACTCAGGCGCCTGGCGATGCACAGCTCCGACCGAGCTGATAAGTATGGGCGCGCCGCTGAGTATCCCCCTTAGGGAATCACATCGGGGTCACCAAAATGTGGTATCTGCCATCCCGCATTCGATGGGCGCCTCATGAAAGGGAGCAAGGGAGAGAGAAACGACACGAGACGAGGTTTCCTCGGGATGAGCGCGCCCCGAATGCCTTGGCACAGGCTCTTTTATTATGCTTTTTCACAGGGGAGTGAAATTCTTCAAAGCCCAGGGTAAACAAAACATTCATGAATTATAATAGCTTAGGTCAGCAGGAAATACATAAGATTTATAATAGCTCAGGTTAGTAAAGACAACAGGGTATCAGAAAGTGTAATTTATAGCAATTCAGGTCAATTAGAACATCATTTTATATTGACAGCTGTTTAAACTCCTCTTCTCTTTTGCATGCCTGGCAAAGATCACTGAAGAGACAGGAGTCTAATGTTTACATGAGAAAGATACAATGCAGACAGGAGTCTAATGTTTATACAAGAAAGCTAAATCGTTACAATGCTAGGATGGTCCAGAATTGCACTGATACAAAGTTGCAAATCACATGAATGATTCATAGTTACAACATATCAGCACTTAAAAGAGATAAAGAGCTTATTGAGTTCTAGGTAGCTGTATTCATGGACAAAAATTGCCTACACCAAGGTTTGAACAAAGATAGGATTAGCCCTCAGCTACAATAGGAATTGCCCAACAAGCCCCTTCAGCCAACCAAACCTAGCTCAGATAAACTCCTAGGATTTATACATAGCATCACGGCAGTCTGACACCACCCAATATAACAAATGTTCTTGCACAGAAACAGTAAGTTCAAGTGCAAAGCCCAAGAGAAGGTATAAATACCCTCCACTGTCAACTCTGTTTCCAGTCCAGCTTTCAAAGATGATGATCCTTGATTAGCACTCCCACTGACTTCCCAATCTTGAGAACAAGAAGCAGAGATATGTTGTTATAGATCCTGGAAAACCAAAAGGGATCTCTTATTCTCAACTCTAAACAAAAGTGAAATAAAATAAGTCGCTTGCCTTCCTCTTCCACCTGCCTTCTTTTTTTTTGAAAAAAGTTTTTATTAATTTTCTACAAACAAACAAGACAAACAAAACATAAAAACATCAACTCTTATATGTACATCCAGTGTGTCAGTTGGTTCATCATTTTTGTGCATTCATTCTGTAGTCTCAAATTACAATTACATTACATAACAACTCATATTGTCAATCCAAACTTATATATCCTAATATCACTAAAAAAAGAAGTTTTTGACTATATTTTTAATCATTCATGCTTAATGAGCTAACAATACTTTAAACCAGTTTACTCTACAACAAATCATCTAGTCATATCAAATCAATCCTAAAAAATCCTTTATAAATATAATAGCAAATAGCAAAATAATAGCAAAATAAAGATATTCCTTACTATCTAGCATTCTAAATATTCTATTATCGTATTTTATCATCTAGCCATTTATAAAAAAGATCCCAAATTTCGTAAAATTGTTTATCCTCTTGCTCTCTAATTTCAAATGTCAATCTACTCATCTCAGCACATTCCAATATTTTCTTAATAATTTCTTCCTGTAATGGTATTTTCTCATTCTTCCAATTTTTAGAAAATACAATCCTGGCCGCTGTTAATACATTTACAATCAGGTATTTCAAATCTTTACTATATATATCAGGTAAAATTCCCAATAAGAAGATCTCTGGTTTCAAATCTATATGTTTCTTTGTCATTTTTTCCAACCACATGCGAATTATAGTCCAATATTTTCTAGCATCCTCACAAGTCCACCACATATGGTAATACGAGCCGGGTATCTGATGACATTTCCAGCATTTTTCAGATTTGTTCTTAAACATTCTTGCTATTCTTGTCGGAGGAAAATGCCACCTGTAAAACATCTTATACAAGTTTTCTTTATATGCTGTTGACATTGTCATTTTATAATTTTGAGACCACAATTTCTGCCATTTCTCTAAATCAATCCCATATCCAAAATTCTTCCCCCAAACAATCATAGTTTCTTTGACTTGTTCTTCCTCTAATTTCATTCCCAGTAAATAACCATATAGTTTTTTAATCACCTTCTCATCAGTACCCATCAAGATCTTATCTAAATCAGTCTGTTTTTCATAAAATCCCTCCGTTTTAGAATCTTCATCATACCTTGAGTGTATTTGTGCATATGAAAACCAATTCATCCTTATACCTTGTTCCTCTAAGTTTTGGATCGATTTAAGTTCACCCTTTTCATCTAAAAGTTCCCCATATCTAACTGTTTGTTCCTTCTTGTAGATTATAGGATAGGAAAATGCTTCAATGGTAGATAACCAAACTGGAATTTTCAAATAACATTGTCTTTTTATCTTCTCCCAATTTAACCACAAAGACTCCCGTACATAATGTCTTCTAAAATAACCCTGTGTTTTAGTTCCCTTATACCATAAAAAAGCATGCCAACCCAACAGCAAGTCATGCCCTTCTAATGTCAACAACCTATGTTTCCTTAATGTTATCCATTCTTTGACCCACATCAAACTTGCAGCTTGATAATACAATTCCCAATTAGGCAGACCAAAACCTCCTCTAATTCTAGCATCTTGCAAAAGCTTTAGCTTTATTCTCGCTTTTTTACCTTGCCATATAAACTTTAACATAATTTTATTTAAATCTTCAAAATAGTCTTTTCCAAGCCTAATTGGTATTGTTTGAAACAAAAATAAAATTCTAGGTAAGATATTCATCTTAATTGTTGAAATTCTCCCTATTAATGACAATTGCAAGTTTTCCCACTTCTTCAAATCTGTAGTTATCTGTTGTTTAAGTTTAATATAATTATTCTCCTTTAATGTGCTACATCTTGTTGTCAAATATATCCCCAGATACTTAACCTTATTTGTAACTTGAATTTTCAAAAGATCTGCCAATTCTTCTCTCTGTCTCAATAGCATATTCTTTGTCAAAATCTTTGTTTTGTCTTTATTTATTTTCAAACCAGCCACCTCTCCATATGCCTCTATCCTTTCCAGTAACTTTGGAGCTGTTTCTAGCGGATCTTCCAAAATAAAAGCTAAGTCATCAGCAAAAGCTTGTAGCTTAAATTCTTCCTTCTTAATTTTCATTCCTTTTATGCTTTTATCATCCCTAATATTTCTATTCAACACTTCCAAGGTCAACACAAATAGCAAAGGAGATAGGGGGCATCCTTGTCTTGTGCCTTTCCTTATATCAATAAAATCTGTAAGTTCTCCCTCCATCATTACCCTTGCTGTCTGTTTATTATATATAGCTTCTATTGCTTGAATAAATTTTTTAGCGAAACCCATCTGCTCCAATAATAATAACATAAATCTCTAGTTCACGTTATCAAATGCTTTTTGAGCATCTAGGAATATCAAAGCCATTTGCTTTTCAGGATGAGCCTCATAGTATTCCAAAGTGTCCAAGATTACTCTCATATTGTCTCTAATTTGTCTCTTTGGCAGAAATCCATTTTGATCTGAGTGAATAAAATTATTTAAATATTTTTTAAGTCTTTCTGCTAAGATTGAAGCAAAGATTTTATAGTCTGCATTCAATAAAGAAATAGGTCTATAATTCTTAATTTGCAATGGGTCAGTCTCTTCCTTTGGTATAAGTGTAATATAAGCCTCTGACCATGTTTTGGGTATCATCTTTTTTATCATAACTTCATTCATAACTTCTAACAATGGGATGCTCAATAATTCTTGAAATGTTTTATAAAATTCTACTGGAAGCCCATCTGGACCCGGAGCTTTCCCATTATTTTGTCTCTTAAATGCTTCATTTAGTTCCATCATTGTTATATTGCTTTCTAGCATTTCTTCAGTCTCTTTAGGTATCTTTGGTAAATTAGCTTCCTGTAAATACTGTTTGACTTTTTCTTCATCAATATTTTCCTGTTTATATAATTGTCCATAAAAATCTCGAATAATTTCTTTTTTCTCCTTATTCCCATAACAAACTTGGCCTTGTTCATCTATTAACTTCAATATTTTTCTTGATTCCTTCTCTTTTCTCAATTTATATGCTAGCCATCTACCTGGTTTATTTGCATCTTCAAAATAATTCTGTTTGGAGTTTCTAATTTTCTGTGCCAGTTCTTCTTTCTCTATTAATTCCATTTTATGTTTGATTACATCCAGCTTCAATTTAATATCCTTTTTCTGTGGCATTTTCTGTAATTCTTTTTCAAGAATTTTATACTCATCTTCCAAGGCCTTAGAAGCTTGCCTTTTCCTAATATTCTTTTTTCTTGTATAATCTATTATCAAACCTCTAGCGTATGCCTTCATTGTGTCCCACACATTTTGGGTTGAAGTATCTTCTTTTTTATTTTCTCTGAAGAAAAAAGCCAATTCCTTCTCCACCCATTGTGTAAAATCTTTCTCCTTTAAAATAGTATTATTTAATGTCCATCTCGATCTTTTTTTTTGTCCCTTCCATTTAATTGTCATTGGGCTATGATCTGCCCAGGTACTTGTTTCAATATTTGTTTCTTTAATATTAGATATTAGTTCTGTTGAGATCCAAATCATATCTAATCTGGACCATGATAAATGTCTATTTGAATAAAAAGTATATTGTTTAGCTTTAACGTTTCTTTCTCTCCAAATATCTTTTAAAGTTAATTCATCTGTCATTTTAAAGAAGGACCTTGGGAGAGCCTTTCTATTTTGCTTTGTTGTTGTTGCTATATAGTCCAGTTTATTGTCCACAATTCCATTAAAATCTCCCATCATAATTATATTAACATAGTCCAGTCCAATTATTTTCATATGTAGCTTTTTATAAAACTCTTCTTGTTTATCATTCGGAGCATAAATTGCAATCAAGAGTATTTTTATATTATTGTCCATTATTTCTACCATTAATACTCTTCCATCTTCATCCGTGTAAATCAATTTTGCTGGAATAGCCTCTTTAATGTATAAAACCACACCTCTTTTCTTACATTGAGTCAAAGAGGTAAATATTTTCCCTAATTTTGGCTGTAATAACAATTGTTCATGTTGTTTTTTAATGTGAACTTCTTGTAAACAAATTATATCAAATTTTAATTTCTCTAATTTATGAAAAGTTTTCCTTCTTTTAACAGCTGAATTAAGTCCATTTATATTCATTGTAATCAGTTTTTTTTCCTCCATAATTATGCTTTATATTTAGGTCTAACAGCTCTCGTGGATCTCACTTCACGCTGTTCTTTATTATCCATCTGTCCCCCTGCTGCTCCTTTCTCTTTTTCAGTCTCCAGTTGTTCATCTTGAAACTCAATTGATAAAGCCTCTTTCTCTATTCCCTCTCTTCTTCCTCCAAAGAATTCTGCATGAAAAAGTTCTGCTTTCTCAATTGAATCAATTCGATATCTTTGCTCTTGCCACCCAAACACTAGTCCTTCTGGAATCAGCCATCTATAATTCACTTCATTTTCCAATAGTATTTTGGTCAGAAATCGATATTCTCTTCTCATCTCTCTCACTCTTCTGGGTATTTGTTTTAAAACCACAACCTCTTTACCCTTGTATTTCAGTGTTTTCTCTCTTACTACTTGTAATATTTGCGTTTTAATGGATTTTTTGGTCAATCTAATATGGACTTCCCTGGGTAATTTATTTCTCATCGCATATCTTGTATAGACTCGATATATCTCATCTATTCCATCCATCATCTTTTCCTCTGTAATTTCCAAAACATCTGCCAAAATTTCTATCATTACTGCTGCCAAATTTTCTCCTTTTTCCTCTTCTATATTTTGAAATCTGAGGTAAAATTCTGACCTTTCCATCTCCCACCTCAACATCCCACCTTTTTCTTGTTCAACCGCTGTTAGTCTGCTGTCAATATTTCCAATCTTCTTCTCTCTTTGTTTTCCTTCTTCCTCAATTTTTTGGAATCTCTCCTCATACTTAACCATCATTTGTTTAATATTTTCCACTTTTTCATCAGTCTTCTCTATTCTTTGTTCAATCTTTTCTGCTCTTTGTTCAATATTTCCTGCTCTTTGTTCAATATTTTCTGCTCTTTGTTCAATGATATCTGATTTTGTCTTGAGATCTTGGATTCCTTGCATAATCATCTGTAAAGTTATTTTTTCTTGTTCCTTATCTTGCTTCAACATTGTCTGAATTAAACGTTGTCCTTCAACTGGTGGGGAAGCAGAGGTAGAAGCAGAAAAGCCAGATGGTATTGGTTTCCTGCTCATTTCAATGTTTCCAAAACTTCAAATTCTTCTTGACTTTTAATCCAACTGGTAGAGCAGCCAATTATAATCCAAAATGAAGAACTCCAATAGTAAAAAACACGAAACCACAGAAGAAACAGGAAAAAAAGAAGAAGAAAGATCTTCAGGTTCTTCTAGACCCTAATCCAATTATGAGATAGTCCACCATAAAAAAGGAAAAAATAGAAAGGAGAAAACAAACAAATCCAAAAATAATAATATTGATTAAGAGCAAAAGAAAAAGGAAAAAAGAAAAAGCAAAAAGAGAAAAAACAAAAAAAACAAAAACAAAAAGTTCCTTCAGATTCTTCACACCTTAATCCAATTTAAAAGTCTCAATAATCCAAAAAAAAGAAAAAAAAGAAAAAAACAACCTCAACAACAAAGTAGTCCAAAAACATAAATATGAAAAGCAAAAAGGTCCCAATAAAAAAGAAAAGAAAAATAAAGAAGAAAAAACTCTGAGGCTTTCCCTTTAAAATAAAAGGCAAAAATAAAAATATTACTAAAATTAAAATTTAGAAGAAGGCTAGCGAATGGGGTATATATAAGAAAACAACACTGCACTTTGTTATTTATCCAAGGCTCTTGTTATGACTCTCTTCTCCAGCAGCTTCAAAGCCAAACCTCAAGTATTGTTGATAACAGTCCAGGAAAGCACCTGCAATAATATTTTACTGTGCTCTCCCTCTATCTTATCACATTAAAAAGTCCTTGAGATGAGGTCTTTTTGCAGTTCTCTCCAATTCACATAAAGATACTTTCAAGCCTCTAGTTGGCAGTGTTACAAAGTTTCTTAATGCTCTTTCTCCCCGCCCGCCAGAAAAAAGGAATAATATATACAGAAAAAAAAAAGAAAAAATAGCCAAAGGGAGCCTCTATCCTAAAGAAAGTTAAAAGATCAAAAGAAGCATAAAATCAAAGGAAGCATAAAAATATATATAAGAGAAAATTCAATCCGGTTACCTACAAAGTCACAGTAAAATCTTTCCCAAAAAGTATAAAAAAAAAAAAAAAAGCCAAGCCTCAATTTGACATCACTTTAAAAAACGCCGCTCAAAACAATTTCAGTCAAAAAAAAATCTCACAGCTTTCTTCTTTATATCGGATGAACTTTCCAACCTTAGCAAATTTACAGCACAAAAGAGTTTTTCTCACCCAGCCGACACACTTCACTCCAATCACTTTCTTTTCGGAGCTGTCCCGACTTCAGCAGCTATGGAGGCTGCCTCTCTGCCGCCAGCAAAAGGGCTTCTTCCGGATCAAACCAGAGATTTTGCGATATCTCTGGGATCCTGGAACAATGCCCTTCACGATCACCGTCTCTACGGGACGGTTTAGGTCCGTTAGGACCGACCAGGGGCGAAAATATCGGCTACGATCTCAGAGCCCCGAGATCGCAGCTGTATCGCCGGAACGAAGCTCCGCCTTCTCCCACCTGCCTTCTTATTCTATGCTATATACCTTTGCCTTATCATACATAACTCATACCAAATGGTTGAACTGAAAGCTACAAAACTGTTAAAGCACATTTCTCCTTGAAAAAAACCTATTACAATGGCAGATACCTAAAAACTCAGATATTTAAAGTTCAGCGAACTTCTGCAAATGGAGAAATGGAACAGTATGTGAGTTCAGCACCACAGACATCCCGCAAAGAAAATATAAAGTCTACTCTGATTTGAAATAAGCTGCAATTTTAGCCAGGAGAGTGGGATTGCATCTCTGATAAAAGGCAATTGCACAGATCTGAACAAATTTCCTAACAGTCCTAGGTTAGGAGATTGCTGTGTATCCTCATTCACAATTCCCTATTTTATCAAGTGATCTATAGCCTCCTTAACATCACATTTTTCCATTAAATCTGAAAGAAAAGAGCATGAGACCATTCTTCCTTTTGATTTTTTTTTAGATCAAAAAGCATTATTAGCCAGAGAGGCTAAAGAGAAATAGACTCATGTAGCAGAAAATCAATAACAACAAAGGGGGGAGAAGCATGTTCTGTCACCTTGTCATAACAAAATAGTCAGTTCAAAATGCCACCCAAAGAAATTAAATAAAAAGACATGTCAAAAGAGATTGAAAAGTAGTTCAAAGGCACCTTTAGTTATAAGTTTTGGGATGCTTCTCTTTTGTGCCATCTATGGTTATTGGAACTTTTGCAGCTCAAATTTGGTAGTCCTACACAACTCTTAAGAAATAGTTTCACATAAATCCATATAAGGGTGAGCCAATGATGTGGAACTGCAAATGTAGAGCTGATCCAAGGACATAAATTCTGCAGGGCAGATACCCCTAGATACCAAAAATATTTTGCATTAGATAGTAAGAAATTAGAAATGGTTTGGATAAAGCACTTTAAAAAACAGCATTCTCATAGAAAAAGGACTTATATTTCTTTTGAACATGCACAAAAGTTTATTTATTTATTTTATTTTATTTGGTTTGTCAATTGTTTACAAGATAATAGGTATAAGTATAAACATAGTTATGAATACATGGATACAGATAAGAAAAATAAAAGAAACAATAGGACAGGAACAGTAAACACATTGGTGCACTTATGCATGCCCCCTACAGACCTCTTAGGAAAGGGGTGAGGTCAATAGTAGAAAGTCTAAGGTTAAAGTTTTTTGGATTTGGGGAAGAAACCACAGAGTCAGGTAGAGTATTCTAGACATTGACCACTCTGTTGCTGAAGTCGTATTTCATGCAATCAAGTTTGGTGCAATTAACCTTGAGTTTGTATCTATTTCTGCTTTTGTATTGTTATGGTTGAAGCTGAAGTATTCATTGACAAGTAGGACATTGCAATGTATGATTTTAGATCGGACCGAAGGCGGCATAGTTCTAAGTTTTCTAGGTCTAGAATTTCGAGTCTGGTGGCATAGGGTATAGAGGAGTGGAGAACTCTTCCTGTGAAATATTTCTGGACTTTCTCAACTGTGTTAATATCAGATACGTAATGTGGGTTCCAGACTGATGAGCTGTATTCGAGTATTGGTCTAGCAAATGTTTTGTATGCTGTAGTTATTAGTGTAATATTACCAGAGAAAAAGCTACGTAAGATTAGGTGAACAACTCTTAATGCTTTTTTGGCTATGTAGTTACATAGGGCTCTAGCACTTAGATCATTAGAAATGAGTACTCCAAGATCCTTGACAGAGTTGGATCATCAACAAGGTCTTAAATAGTCAGCCTGTATTTTATTTTCTGATTTTTTTTGCCAATATGTAGGACACAGCATTTATTTGTTGACCATTCTGATACACAGTCAAGGTCTTTTTGAAGGGTAGCAATAGTGTCTGTGGTTGAATAGCTTTACATCATCAGCAAAGAGAATGCAGTTGCTCTTAATATGATCACAGAGGTCATTTATGTAGAGTGTGAAGAGAGTTGGTCCTAGAACACTGCCTTGTGGGACACCACTGTTGACAGGTACAGAATTTGATAGGACGCTCCCAATTTTGACCATTTGTTGTCTGTTTGACAGGAATGCCTCTATCCAGTTATGCAGGTGTCCACAGATACCATAAGACTTTAGTTTTAGGAGTAGTTTGTCGTGTACCACTGAATCAAAGGCTTTACAGAAGTCTATGTAAATTGTGTCTATTGCTTTGCCCTGATCGAGTTGTGTAGTCCTTATGCTTTTGCAATGTAAGAGTTGCAGATTACATGATAGTTTTTTCCTAAAACCAAATTGTTTATTAGAGAGTAGATTGTTTGTTTCTAAGTGGAGGATGATGGATTGGTTAATAATTGATTCCATGACTTTACAGGTGACGCAGCATAAAGAGATTAGTCTGTAATTTTCAACTAGGCTGGGGTCTCCCTTTTTGAAGATGGGGATGACTGTAACTTGTGACCATAGTTTTGGCAAGGAATTGGTCCTGAAAGATTTTTCAAAGATTATTCTGAGAGGTTCGGCAATAGCAGTGGATAGCTTTTTTAAGAAATAGGCACATATTCCATCTGGTCCAATAGATAAAGATGCTTTTAGATTGTGTAGCGCTTTTTGAACATTGTCTCCTCTAAAATCAATATGTATTAGATCATTGTAGTTGTCTGTGGTTCGACTAGGAAATACTAGGCATGATCCATTGCTGTTTACAAATACTGAACCAAAGAATATGTTAAAGACATTGGCTTTAATAGTGTCATCATTGCAGTCTTTACCATTAGGTCCTTTCAGGGGTGAGATGGACCTTGAGTCTTTTAGTTTGTTGTTCACAAAATTGTAGAAAGTGTGGGTGGAATTGTTGTGTAGAAGGTTTTCCTCTTGTTTAATGTGATAATTGGTGCATTGAGTCTTCATCTGGTGGCATAATTTTTTGCATCAGCTTTTGAAGTTGGCAACGTGAGCAGATTTGTTTTTCTGCCAAAGTGATCTCTTTTTGGATTGAAGCTTCCTTATTGTTGTGGGTAATCTGTTTTTTCTGGGTTTGGGGGTTGTTATTGGTACATATAGTTTGATGACTCTTTTGACTTCAAGTAAAAATATGTTGTAAAGTTCATGAAATCTTTCCCCCTTACCATCTCACTTTCGTAAAAGTTCATGCAGTGTGGATATGAGTTTGTTATCTTTATAATAACAATCAAACACAAAGCAGCTTATTGGATATTACCACAATAAAATTAATCTTTGGAAAACAAAATAAATTCATATGATTAAAAATTGTGGTGAAAATTTAAAGATGTGTATGAATATATGATATTTGAGGTAATGAATAAAAATGAAATTGCTTATGAATAAACTTGATTTCTCTCCATACAATTATCTATCATTCAGTGGAATATTGAACAGCAAAAGAAACTTGAAAAGGAAGTTTTCCTTCCAGTGTTGAAAATAAAATTCAGTGTCTGATTCTGCACTTTCTACAGTCCTCTTCATCGCTATCGAACTATCCTCAGATTAATCAAAATGGGCACATTTTACAAAATTGTGACATACAGGAACAATAAATGAAACAAATTCCATGTCGTTATTGGTTATATTTTTCACAAGGGGCTAGTCTGAACAGCATGTTAAACCAAATGTAGTTTGTCTCTGGCCTAGAATATTGTGCAAAAATAACCATTGTGATTTGTACTTTATGAATTAGGAACATGATATGCAAATTGATCCAATAACAATGGTGATAAAAATATTTAGTGAATAAGACAATGTACTTTTCCAGAAATAATATAAATTATATCATAAATGTTGTAGTTTCCATTATTTATAAAATCATTCTATTTGCAAACCAGATGAGAGATTAATACGCAGCATAAAAATGTGTATTTCTATTTTTCAAAATTGGACAGAAAATATTGGTCTTATTATATTATAGGACAATGTAAAATAAGTTTTTAGACTTGAGTCTCAAAGTTGAAGAGGATAAAAATTCCTTGAACTCAATAAATTATGGACACTGTGGCCATGTTTTTAAACTGTGATTTATTTCTCTCGCCATGAATCTTTTACAACATCATAAATGTTCTGAGTTTCCTGATAATGAACCAGCAAAATATTACTCTCTGTGTATTCCTGAGAAGAATTCAGAAAGGTCAGCATCTTATCTCCAGCGCTTTTACTACAATAAAATGTTGATTTATTTTATCTATACTTTAAATAAGTGTCACATTATGCTAGGGATTTTGTACCCATTTTGATATTCTCTAGAAGTATTATATTACAGTTGCTATCATCCCCAAATGGGGATAAATAGAAAGCATTCTGCAACTGAAATCAATTCTGAGATTCACATGAAAGCATATTGCAAGCTACCCAAGTTCAAGTTAATCATTAAGAAGGACTAGTAGGAGGCAAAATTGAAAAGTTTAACTATGGCAAAGCCCAAAATCAGACAATGACTTTTTCCCCTTTTGAGCATTGGTGTAGCTGACATCTTTGGAGGTCACCAAACTAATAACAGGTTGAAGAAAGACCTTAGAATTGACAATGAAGATATCAAAGTGTGGGTAGCTCCTACCTTTTAGGATTAATTATCAAAAGTAAAGGCATTGCCAGTCAAGAAATATGCCACAGGCTAGCATTTGGTAGAACTGCCTTGAAGGAAAAGATATGCTGAGATATGTCTTATACTTATATGTATACTTATAAAGATCAGAATCATGCAATCCGTAGTATTTCCCATGACACTATGTGGAAGCAAAAGTTGGATTTTAAAGAAGTAGGATAGGAAGAATCCTACTTTGAACTTTGGAATTGGAGAAGATTGCTAAGAATCTTATGGACAGCCAGGAAAACAAACCAATAGATCATGGGTGTCAAACTTGATTGTGTCACATGATGTATCGTGACATATCATGATGCATCTGGCCCACAGACTGCCAGTTTGACATCCCTGCATTAGATCATCAAACAAATCAATCCAGAGTTTTTATTCAAGACAAAAATGACTAGGATCAAATTATTCTACTTTAAACATATTATGCAAAAACCCAGCTTTCTGGAAAAGGTTATAATGCTTGGAAAGGTGGAAAAAAAGAGGAAGAAGATAACCAATAGCAAAGGGAATAGAATAAGTTATAATGGTGATAAGTGCACAATCAGAGACCTGAAAGCATAGATTAGTGATAGATCACCATGGAGAAAATCTTTCTAACTCCTTTTTAGGAGTTGCAAATGACTGGTTGGCATATGATTAATCAAATCAATCTGGAGAAGGAAAGCTTCACTAGCTCTCCTGATCTTTTGGAACGAATTACATGCATTTATAGTATTCAGCATGCAAATTTCATATACCATATAAAAATATAATGGAATCCAAATCATAGTTTCCAAAGATAATATCGCAATACTAAATGATTGCTTTATCTGAAGCACACTAAAGAAACTTTATGTGATATATTACTTCATACTATTTGGTAGAGGCAGAAAAACCTTTTTCTGAACATTCATATCAAATTCTATTCCCATATTCTCTAAGTTTCTGTAGTTAATATGTTTTCAGTCAGCTATAGAAAAACTGCATTAAAAATTCATCTTTACCTTTGAACTATCTCAAATTGGATAAGTTTAATTGAGGCTATTAGCTTTAACTTACATTGCTCAACACACTGACCGTATTTCCCAGGCTGCAAATTGCAGGGCTGAGAAAGTTGGACACTATCATGCATGCAAACCCTATACTGTCTGTTTCAATTCTCACCAAGTTTTGTTTCTCAGTTGGATGACCTTCTACAATTGGATGACCTTGGAAAATCTTATGAAATTATTGTATTGTAGTAAAAGCGATGGCACTTCCAACACAATATTTTCAATTGGGATTGTTGTTCAGTAGTTGTGTCTGCCATCATTTTTTATTGACAGGACAAAAAAGTCTGTGTGTAAGTGGCTGTGTGTGTGTGTGTGTGTTTGTGTGTGTGTGTGTGTGTGTGCTTCAAAATATTCAGGACATTTTCCCATAAAAATTTCATCAAGCTACTGTCTGCTTACATTCTTTTGATAATATAAAATACTTTTGGAAAAATTATGAGTTCCTACAGCATTCTGATGACTAGTGACATGATTTTTCTGGGGCATTGCACACAACACCTTGCAGATCCAATAAATCTCTATAGTAGTGAATAAGAATTGTTGAATGGAATAAGTCAGAAAAGTGCAAAATGCAGGCATTTTAAATCTGTAAGTGGGTAAAGTGGATTTCCCCACTGGAGCAGAATGCAAAAGGGCAAAAGCCATTTCAGTTGGCTGCATAAATAACAGCCACATGACTCTATGCACTTAAGCTAAATTAAAAAGATTCCGGTTCTCACCCTATCTATATTTCCTAAATAAATTGATTTGACATTTGCTATGTCTAGGACTTAAATAACAGAAGCTGCACTCCTCTAACTTTCATAATTTAAAAAGAAATGACACAGAAAATAGATAAAAGGTATAATATTCCTTTGATGGTGAAAAAAATCCTTGAATTGACTAAGAAAACATAAGCATTGCTGGAATTTAAGTATTATGTCCCTCCCTGATGTATTATTTCCCCATTAATGATTTACAGCATCTTCTAGATTGTTCATCAGTCTTTGAAGTGATATAAAACCTGTCTTCATGACTGTTATTTAGACACAGTAATTATTGTTTGAAGATGCTATAAAAAAAGATCCTTGATGGCACAGTGGTTAGAATGCAGCGCTGCAGGCTACTTCTGCTGATTGTCAGCTGCCAGCATTTCGGCAGTTCGAATGTCACTGGCTCAAGGTCGACTCAGCCTTCCATCCTTCTGAGGTCAGTAAAATGAGGAACCCAGATTGTTGGGGCCAATATGCTATCTCTGTAAACCTCTAGAGAGAACTGTAAAGCACTGCAAAGTGGTATATACCATAAGTCTAAGTCCTATTGCTATTGCCATAAGCTACTAATAGGAATCCTGGATAGAACACACCTTTCTTTTTTTCAGAAGATGGGGCATGGTTGTACATATGGCTGCAAAAGTCTGGTTAGGGACACAATTTAATGCAAAGATTGATTTGGTTCGAGATTGCATCTTCCAAGAACAAATGCATGAATAAGACTTTCACTTATCCATTTCCACTCTTCATTACATCATTTCTCACCAAAAATATCTAATTAAAAATATCAGAAATTTGACCTGTGATCTTCAGTTGCATAAGAAACTCTGGAGGTTGCAGGCTGAAATCAAAGATATTCATAGTTGAAGGTCCCTTTTTCAAATAAGTTATATAGCAGCCATATTCTGAGCTAGCTAAAACTTCTTAACAGTATTCAAGGGCAGCTCCATGGATATAATCGCAGCCTGAACTATTGTGGTTAAAATAGCCTTATTCAAGAAAGGCCCTTATAGTTAATGTCTTAGAATAAAGATTATTAAGGATTTTTTTTAAAAAAAAGTTGGAATTACAAATGAAATACATACAATACATACAATCCATAATATCCAAATAAGAGCAATTAGAAAATGATTGAATAACCATTTGTAATTCAATATACAACTTGTAATTGAATATACAATCTAGAGAAGCTCTAGTGTGAATATTTTTTGCAATTCTTTTCTTTGTAGAATCCCAGATAGACCAGGATCCTGGATTTGCAACTCCTGTTTGAAGAGCAGCAACTTTATATAATTTTAGGTTGTGCACCAGTTGCAGTCTCTCCTGGATCAGGAAGTCCTGTGCTTAATCATTGAAACCCTGGACATCTCATGTCTGGACTACTGCAATGTATTCTATATGGGACTACCCTTGGAGAGCATTTGGAAGCTTCAACTGGTGCAGAGTGTGCTAGCATAGCAATTATTGGAGTCCCTGTCAAACTGGTGGACCATGGGTTGAATACGGCCCGTGCCATGCTGGCTCCACAAAGGCAAAAGACATTATGACACATCATGATACGACCCGCAAAGTGATCAGATTTGATACCCCTTCCCTAGAGTGACCCAAGTTATTTCTCCTTACCTGCACTGGTTGCTGGTCTGCTTTTAGGTGCAATTCAAGGTGCTGATTATTACCTTTAAAGCCTTGTAGGGCATGGGTCCAGATTATTTAAGGAACCATTTCACCCCCTTGGGATTGGCCCACTTCACCCATTCTGGCATTCTGCAGACCTCATCAGTCTAAATGACAGGGTCCATGAGAAGGACCTTCTGTGCTGTGATTGCTGCCCTTTGGAACAACTTACCCACTGAGATGAGATTGGCTCCCACCTTCCTGACCTTCCACATGAGGCTTAAGGCTTGGCTCTGACAGATGGCTTGGAGCCCCAATGGGAAACACTGGAGGTGGTTTATGAATTAAGAGGCAATCCCAATCTTCCCTATCCCCATCACACATACACATCCTGTTCCCTCCCCCCCTCCCCCCGTATTTTAATTTGGTTTTGATTTTGTTGTACCTTTTTCTTTAGAACTATTTATGTTAGGATTTTAATATTTTAATGCTTTAAGCCACCCAGAGTTGTTTTGATACAAGATAGGCAGCAAATAAGTCTCATAAATAAATAAAATTCCTTAGTCTTCCACACAACATAGAAGCACAGAGACTCTTGCAGACTATTTGGTGATGTCATACAGGATATACTATGGAGTCAAAGGAGACATAGCTGAAGATAACAACTTGTCATCCCAGTTCTGCAGGCTGAAAGAACTAATAAGCTAAACACCATCTAAATACTAATAAGCCAAATATCATATTCCTCAGAGAAGCAAAGCTTCTGTTTTAAATAATATAATATTTTTCAGGAACTTATTAAATATTAGGAATCTTGGAAGGTGAGGATCCTTACTCTTGATTCATAGAGTATGAAGAAGTGGAAACATAGTATAAAGTTAGTTTATTGTTTTTTATATATATTTACTATATTTATCTGTAGACGTTGTTTCAAAAAATTTCAACGAGGAATTATGGATTTGTTTTTGTCCCCACAATATTATACTCAGTTCAGTTAGATGAATTAAACTGATAATGATTGGATCAAGAGAGCTTCATGCGTGAAAAAAGTCAGATATTAGGTTAAAATCTAATCCCAGAACTATCAGCATCATATCTTTGATCCTATTATAAAATGACATATACAATTAACAGTTCTATTTTTCTTCCACAATTAGAACATCCGTTCATGAGGCAAAGAACAGGGATACCAACTTTTATTCAGAGAAAAATCTGGGTTCACTTTCACACTGTTGCAAAATAGAAATCTTAGTAGGTATATCTTTTCTTCTGATAGTTCAACATTTTTAAAAGAACTTTATGGCTGTCAGATCTGGATCTTCAAAAATCCAGACAGCTTCTAGATGGCACCAAAGAGATCTATAAAAATATTACATCTGGTGGTTATCTAGATGTTTGCAGCCTAGATCTGGTAGTTCAGGGAAAACTTATTATATTGAAATTCTTTTTTTCCTGAAAAGATACTGGCCGAATAATGTAGTTATGTTAATTCCCCAAAATAATTATAATTCTGATTAGGAGATTAAAAGCAAATTCTGGTAATACACATTATGTATGCTTTAATAGAAGATGATACTTTATATACAAAGCAGAACACAATGATTGATATAAGACTACAAACCAAAATCAGATTGTGGTTTTATACCTGTGAGTTTATACATTAAGCTCACATTAAGCTCACATAAAACAGTAGCCCCTTCTGTATGTATAAATTTGGCATTGCAATACAAAGAACAAAAAAAATATAAGCACAAAGCTAACTCTCAACCTAATAAACCATGATTAATTTTAATGTAACATTGTATTTGTTATTATATATACTTTCTTGACATGAAGAAATAAATGTTAAAGTATTAACTAATGATAACTAAATA
Source organism: Hydrophis major (assembly GCA_033807585.1). NCBI lineage: Eukaryota > Metazoa > Chordata > Lepidosauria > Squamata > Elapidae > Hydrophis > Hydrophis major. The sequence continues at coordinate 69,117,093 of CM066331.1, read as the reverse complement.
AATAATAAAAAAAATGTATAACAACAGTATAAAATTAAATATTATATGTGGCTAAAGGGAACTATTATAAAAATTTTATTTATCTGGCCCATAATAAAAATTCAGATAAAAAGAATGAGGGATAGTGAAAATAATTACATAAATATAGAGACTATTATATCCCTGAGACTTTGGTTTCAGATCTTATATAATGGTACATCACTAATATGTCAGTTGACAATTTCTAACAAGTAGAAAATATTATTTTGGTGAAAGGTATCATGGAGATATGGTCCTTCTTTGATTGTCACAATCCATATCCTTCATGTATCATTACATTTTTGCAACTCAAGAATTCATAAATGAGAACATTGTCACTGTCAATGAATAAAGACTGAATATTCATTTTTTACAAAGACAGATAATTATCTTGTCACAAATTCTGGCTATCATTTTGATATGTTTTCGTGCTTCTGAACACATGTTCTCATACTCTGGTATCTCAACACTCTTAACATATATCCAACAAATTCTTGTCATTGTGTCTTTAATTGTCAGGAGAATTTAGATTCGAGGTTTCTTTAGAGTGTAAGATTTATGTACACTCTATGTACAGTGGACTGTGCTGACAGAGTTACTCATGAATAAAACCAAGCCACAAGGGGATAAAATGGTTGTCCCACATGAATATAAATATCTATATATTTTTATTATGGGCCAGATAAATAAAATTTTTATAATAGTTCCATTTAGCTACATATAATATTTAATTTTATACTGTTGTTATACAATTTTTTTATTATTTATTTAGTTATCATTAGTTAATACTTTAACATTTATTTCTTCATATCAAGAAAGTATATATAATAACAAATACAATGTTACAGTAAAATGAATCATGGTTTATTAGGTTGAGCGTTAGCTTTGTGCTTATATTTTTTTTGTTCTTTGTATTGCGATGCCAAATATATCTAATATATCTAATATAAATATATCTATATATCTATAGTGGCGCCCCACTATAGATAGAGATAGAAATAGAAATAGATATTCTTATCAATGAAGAAGAAAAAAATCAGACTGCTAAATCTGGTTTGGTGATAACAACATATTCTGGCTTTACATTTTATCATTGTGTTTGTATTCATCCAACTTTCTTTCCATGCTCCACATAATCCACAAATGTATATGGATCTCAAATACACAAAAAGGCTTTCATCTCAGACCTACCAGCTTTAGCCTTGGATTTGTAATTGAGTATTATCACCAAGTTCCTCTCTCCTCCTAAGCATGCTGCACGTTTAAAAAACAAAAGGATAACATTTCAAAGCTAGAAGGTCACTGGAAAGAACATGTGTTCCAGCTTTGGAGAGCTATCCTTAAGTAAGGTCACCTGACCCCCCTGTGTTAAATACTGTTCTAATGCATCATTCATTCCAGCTTCTTAATTTGCATTTCCTCTCGACCTTTGAAAATGAAACAAATCGTTGGAGTCTACTAGTTTGTAATAAATGAAAAACTGCCATTCCACATTCATCTTAATGCTTACCAGTGTAGGGAAGATGCTACCTCCATCCATTTTCTTTCTAAAGTCACATAAACAAATACTATGAAATTATCTTACTGGTATCTCTGGGAACTAATTAAATGTAAGATGTGTTGAACTCCTACGATAAGCATAGTGACTGCTTATTCTGGGAAATAAATGCTTATTTTTGCTGATTATGCAGCTGCTACTCATCATCTGTATATATATTCAAATACACATCTAATCTTACTTACCTCCTGTTCCAGTTTTACTGTTCAAAGCAAAAGAAACTAACACGCCCTACAGAAAAAGAATCCTCTCAAATAAATAATTGCTATCTGTATTCACACAGAGGGACTGTTTTCAAAAATTAGATCTACCTGTGTCAAAAGTTAACATTGTACTATCCTATTTAGTTATAGTCCACAGTTCAGAACTAATTCAAGCAAAAGGAAGAGGCAAGATCAAATGATGCTCTTTTATGCATTTTGTAATTTCATATGTGAGGAGCAATTGCTTTTCATTTCCAGTCCAGGGAATAAGGGAATAAGGGAATTAATATGCAAACACACCGATCAACACACATATGGTAGAAGCACATAGGAGATAATTATGATTTGCAATTGCTCTTACTATATCACTGTGGACTGCTCTTATTACAGAAACTGTTTCTAGCAGGCTTGAAAGCCTGCAATTCAGATTGGTCTGCTAACAGAGGGTCATGATTGGTCGCTCCAGACTGATCCGATTGGCTGGTAAACAGGCGGCCGCGATTGGGCAAACCAAGCGTGGCAAGCTCAAATCAATGTCATTGGCTGCTTAGCCGCAGCCAGCTCTATAAAAGGGGCTGCTGCAGCTAGGATATTTCACTCAGATCAGAAGTCACTAATAAAGAGCTGTTGTTGCTATCTGAGTCTCGTCTCCGTTCTTGGACCCATCCTTCCAGACTTAACACTGGCGATGAGGATGGGATACAGAGACAGCAGAGCTGACTGAGCACTCGCAGAAGATTGACAGAGCATGTGGCTGACAGTGAGCAGACGTCGACAGAATGGCCAGCAGCATTATACCACCCACCCCGTTCGATCCAGCCAGCGAGGACTGGGACTCATATATGGACAGGTTTCAAATGTTCCTAGACTCCAACAATCTGAAGGATGCCACTCCCAGCAAAAAATGAGCAGTTTTCCTGATGCATTGTGCACCTGCCGTCTTTAAGATGGCCAAAGCACTTGCAAAACCAGCTGAAGTCAAATCAATGGACTGGGATACCCTTGCTCCCATCCTTCGCAACCATTACGCACCAGCAGTACCGACTCTCATCTGCAGACACGAATTTTACCAAAGAGATCAACGCGAAAGTGAGACCATCGGGGATTTTGTGGCTGATCTAAGGAACTTAGGCAGACTGTGTGGTTTCGCTAATCTAGAAGAGGCCATGTGGGATCGAGTCGTCCTTGGCCTAAGAGACCCAACGATTTAAAGCAAGATCATGGCCAAAGGAGACATCTTGCTCGCAGATTCCATAGCTGATGCCACTGCAGCTGAAGCCACCCGTAAATCAGCAGCACGAATGCGCTGGGCAAATGGGGGCCACTGCCAACCCACCAACGATATGGCAATTCCATCAGAGAAATACACGTCAGCCACCCATCATGAAGACATCGAATCTTCATCAGATAGTGAAGAGGAAGAGGTCCACAGACTCCGGTCAGAACACGAGCAACAAGACCAGAGGGGTCGTAAATCAAATTTCCAATGTGCCAGATGCAGGGGAAACCACCCACGATCTGAATGCAGATTCCTAGACACCATCTGTTGTTTTTGCGAAAAACAAGGGCATATTGCTAAAGTATGCCGGAAAAAAAGAGGTTCCAGCCCCAAAGAAAACAGTCCCAGACAAACCGAGGGCACCCCCACCACAAATCGGGACCACCCAAACAACCAGTGGAACCAGTACAACAGACCCCGGAAGTTTACTGGTGCACCCAGATGGGAAGAAGCACATCAGACTATCACCATCGGCCACGCTTCAAACTTGGACACCAAAAACATCCGTGTAGAGGTCACAATTGAAAATCAACCGTGCATCATGGAAGTGGACTCCGGGTCTTCTCTATCCATGGTCTCCTGGAAAACCCTAAAGCAGCTGATTCCCAACATCCGCTGCCAAGACCTCTGCATCCAGAGACTCATATTGAAGGACTACCAGGGCAACCAGATTCCGGTCGCTGGCACCAGTTATTTCCAGGTTTCCTTCAAGGACCACTCCGCAATACTACCACTCACCATCGTTGACAGAGACCGACCCAGCTTACTGGGTCTACAGTGGTTCATGCCATTAGGAATCGGAATGGCAGGCATCAACCAAACTGAAAACAAAGACTGGGAAGCGGCCCTCGTCCAGGACTTCCAAGAAGTCTTCAGTAAAAATCTAGGCAAGTACAAGGGGTCCCCTATCTCTTTTAATCTCTGCCCTGACATCGCGCCCCTTCGCCTAAAACCATGCCGAGTCCCTTTTGCTCTTAAATCTAAAATTAACGAGCAACTGGACAAACTAATTGCACAAGGCGTGTTAGAACCCATTGATCACACCCGATGGGAGACCCCAATTGTAACTCCCATAAAACCTGACGGGTCTTTGAGAATTTGTGGAGATTACAAGGCCACCCTCGACCACACGTTACAGCAGAGCGCTTATCTGGTACCAGTGGTCCAGCATCTCCTTCACTCACTTGGGGGTGGTAGAATATTCGCAAAGCTTGACCTGGCCCAAGCTTATCAAGATGCCGAAACTGCTGAAGCCCAAACCATAGTTACACACCAAGGCGCGTTCAAATGTAACAGACTTCAGTTTGGCGTAAGTGTAGCACCAGGCATCTTCCAAAGTCTGATGGAGAGGCTGTTGCAGGGCATAAAAGGGGTCGTGCCCTACTTCGATGACGTGTTAATAGCTGCCCCAACAAGGAGTCAGTTAAAGAAATGACTAAGAACAGTCCTACAAAAGTTCCAAGATGCTGGCCTTAAAGTAAAAACAGAAAAGTGCCAGTTATGCACTGAAAGAGTTAAATTTCTTGGTTACCTCCTTGACAAACAAGGAATTCACCCTACGGAAAAGAAATTGGCAACCATCAAAAATGCCCCAAGACCAAAAAACAAAACAGACCTTCAAGCCTTCCTGGGACTCATTAACTTTTATAACATTTTCCTACTCCAGAAGGCGACCATCGCTGAACCCCTTCATAGACTCCTCAATAAAAAGGCTTCCTGGATTTCGGGACGACGGATGGAACATGCCTTTCAACAAGTAAAGGGCCTTCTAACTTCGGATGCAGTGCTCATCCAATATAATGAAACACTCCCATTAACTGTGTCTTGTGATGCCTCACCTTTTGGGGTAGGAGCCATCCTGAGCCACGTCCTACCCAACGGTACAGAGGCACCTATTGCATTTTTTTCAAGAACTTTGTCAAAAACAGAAAGGAACTATAGTCACCTAGATAAGGAAGCCCTCACCATTGTATCTGCAATCAAAAGGTTCCACGAGTATGTGTATGGGAGATCATTTTCTATCATCATAGATTATAAACCATTATTTGGCATCCTGGCAGGCAACAAACCTACTCCACATATTCTATCCCCTAGAATGACACGATGGTCGGAGTTCCTAGCCGCCTACAATTATCAATTGAGACATCGCCCGGAGAAAACCATTCCCCACGCAGACGCTTTGAGCCGCTCTCCACTACCAGAACTCCAAGATGACCAAGCTCCCACACTACCGTACTACAAATTGAGACACTTCCCTCACCTCCACTAACAGCACAAGACATTGCATTAGAAACCAAAAAAGACTCATGCTTGGCACAAGTTCTTGGCTGGGTGGAGAGGGGATGGCCAGAAATCGAACCCAATGAAACCTTTAAACCATTCAAGAACAGACAAACAGAACTCTTCTCACAAAGAGGGTGCATCTTGTGGGGAGACCGAGTGGTCATACCAGCAAAACTACAAAAAAAAGTTCTACAATTACTGCACGATGGGCACCCGGGCATCGTACGTATGAAAGCACTGGCAAGGAGCTACCTGGTGGCCAAGCATGGACAAACAAATTGAAACGTGGGTCACTACCTGTAGCAGATGCCAAGAGACACGCTCAGCCCCACCAAAAGCTCCACCAGCCAAATGGGAAATGCCCAGAGGCCCCTGCTCGCGAATCCATATCAATTTCATGGGACCTACAAAAGAGCATACTTTCCTAATAACAGTAGACACATACTCTAACTGGCTCGAGGTTAACAAAATGAAGACTACCACCACAGATGCAGTCATCAAGAAATTGAACAGACTTTTTGCAACGCACGGCTTACCAGATGTCCTGGTATCCGACAATGGCCCTCAATTTACCGCCTTAGCCTTTGAACAATACTTAGCAGACAGTGGCATATGACATGCATTGACATCGCCGGTTCACCCGGCGGTGAATGGTAGAGCTGAACGAATGGTTCAGTTCACAAAAAAAACTCTACAAAAAATGGAACAAGGCAATATCCACGATAAAGTCACCAGGATGCTCCTTCTCCAGCACATAACACCAAACAGTACCACCAACAAAAGCCCAGCTAAACTTCTGATGGCCAGAAAACTCAGATTGCCCCTAGACCGTCTACACCCTATGTACACCCCAGAAAAGCCTCTTGGCTCCAGCAGTAAACACCACACCTTTAAGGTAGGAGACCCTGTGTTCGCAAAAAACTTTTCAGGAGACCCATTGTGGATCCCTGCCAAAATAACTCAGATTACAGGCCCCCGCTCCTACTGCCTAGAAACCACAGATGGGAGAGTGTGGAAACGCCACATCGACCAACTACGATCCAGGCTGACCACATCTCCCATCAGTGACCCCAACCATGAAACCATAGGGGGAGGAAACCAGGGGTTCTGGAATAGAACCAACATCTGGCCTAGAGGAACAAACCATACAATCACTACATCAAAGCCTACAATACTCACCAGCTGATGTAGAGCCGTGGCAATTGCCAAATGACAGCAGCCGAGTGGGTTCAGCGAGCCCTGAGAGCCCAGGCGATAGCAACGAAGGAGGCGTTTTGATCATCCCAAGGTCACCAGAAGGGAGTAACAGCTATGGTACCGGCTCACCGTCCAAGGCAATCCCAGCGAGCAGCCCATCGGGACCTGAGACCAGGCACAGACTTTTTGAACCGTGAATGTCAGGTAGACAGGTGCGAAGAGACGCCTACCTGTGAGGCTACATAACCCCACCCCTTAGATGGAACCTAGAGGGGAGGGGTGTTCCAGACTAGCAGGCTTAAAAGCCTGCAATTCGGATTGGTCCACTAACAGCGGGTCGTGATTGGTTGCTCCAGACTGATCTAATTGGCTGGTAAATGGGCGGCCGCGATTGGGCAAACCAAGTGCAGCAAGCTCAAATCGATGTCATTGGCCGCATAGCCTCAGCCAGCTCTATAAAAGGGGCTGCTGCGGCTAGGATATTTTGCTCAGATCAGAAGTCACAAATAAAGAGCTGTTGTTGCTATCTGAGTCTCGTCTCCGTTCTTGGACCCATCCTTCCAGACTTAACAGAAACAACTCTAACCACCTAATTATTTCCCATTGTACATATACATTCATACATGTAAGTAGACCTCTTCTATACTAGAGAAGACTGGCCAAAACTAGAACATAGAGGTGGTGTCAGATCTGCTTCAGCTTGAACATCTAAGCAAGATCCTTAACTCCATTTATTGAGAAATGTATAGTTTAATAGAGGTCAAGTGAATCAGTGAATAAGGAAAAGCCAGAACTGAGATATGTACACCAAAATCACTAGGTTCAACTCCCCTTTCTTGTCTACCTTTTACTGCCCACCAAGCAAATTCTTGCAGGATCTCTCTGTAACAGTCATTCTAAGACAGGATGGTATGTGACTCCTTCCTCCTTCTAGCTGGGCGATTTTGTAGTGGTGGCTGGAGGCAGCTTCAACTTTCATTTTCCCCCAAGTATCACCCTCCCTTAATTTCCACCACCCTAACAGTTCATGGCAGACTGTCACTGCATAGTAGTGAGGCACAAGCAAGCATCAGGTGACAGGTGATAGATGGCCTTTCCAAAAACACATATCAGGAAAACATTGCCACCAGTAGTAGTTTCTGTCAAGACCCAAATACCCCAGGTATATCTACAGCCTTATCTCTGCATTATTACAGAACAGATTTGTTAAGCCTGGGTTCCCCAACCAGGGTTAAGGAGACAAGCTAAACAGAATGTGCAGCGTTAGTCAGATAGGCACACAGATAAATGAGTGAGATAAGTTTGTATATTTATTAACATACAGTAAAAATAACAGATACGCTTGTGCTATCAAAAGATAGTTTATTCCATTTAGAGTTTATAGCATAGTCAAAATAACAGTCCATTAGTCATGTATCATTTAGTCAGTCCATTCAAGAATATTCAGTTAGCAAAGTCCGTGTGGAATATCCTATGTCAGTTCACTTACAAATCAGTCCTTTGTTTATCTCTCCCGTTTGAGTAACGCAGTCTTGAGTCCATGCAGTAATTAGGGATCATCAAAGCCAGAGAGAGAGCAAGCTGTGATCTTGCTTCTTTTAAAGTGCTTTCACAACCACTCCCTTAATTACATTCCTATATTTAAAGTTGCAGACACTTTAACTTATAAACCATGATAACATATTTATTATTTTGCCTAAACTAGTTAGGGTAAACAATGTTATCCCTAACATTCTCCCCTTTTAGGAAATAATAATAAATATAACTATTTACATCTTTAAATCATATTTGTTACAACTCTCTTTAAACTTAATTACTCCTTGAGCTTTTGTAAATTGGTCTGCAATGTTTTCTTCCGTCATGCAGTATTCCAATTTAATTAGCCCATTTTTTACAGATTCTCTAACATTTAAGTATCTTAAATCAGTATGCTTTGATCTAGTTTTTACAGCAATATTAGTAGCTAACTTTATGGCTGCCTGGTTGTCCTCGTACACAATAATGGAATCTTTAACAGTTATATCCATGTCTAATAATAACTGTTTGTACAAAATCAAGTCAGTGCATAGTAATGACAGACATGAAAATTCCGCTTCCATCGTGGACAAGCTGATATGCTGTTGTCTGATTGACCTCCACCCTATTAGTGTCTTACCAAATAATATAGCCATCCCAGATGTTGATTTTCTAGTGTTTATGTCAGTTGCAAAACTTGCATCTGCATAGGCACTAAGACTCAAATCATCCTTTGGTTCTACATACAATGCATGGTTCATTGTTCCTTTAAGATATCTTAAAATTCTCTTTAATGATTGCCAATGACATTGATGTGGATCTGAATTAAAACGTGCCAGCTGATTTACACTATAAACTATATCTGGCCTAGACCAATTGCTTATATATGATAAGCTACCAATCAAAGATTGATATATAGACTTATCAAATTTGGGACTTTGAACATCAGTTTGGCAAACTTCCTGACTCATTGGAGTCTTTGCCGGTTTACAAAGTTCCATTTTATACGTTTTAATTAATTGGCAAATTTTATCTTCTTGAGATATCTTAAAACCATTTTTTGTTTTGTTAATTGTCAATCCTAGATACTTTTTAATTTCACCTAAATGCTTTAATTTTACCTTTTTGGCTAATAATGATATAATCTCATTAGCGTCATTATTAGTCTTAGTTATCAAAGCAATATCATCTGTAAATAATAACAATAATGACACCGTTCCATTATTTTCTCTTTTAAACACACATGGATCTGCTAAACCAGATTTAAAACCTATATTGTTTAATTCTTTCACAATATATTGGTTCCACTCAAAGCCAGATTGTTTCAACCCATAAAGACTCTTTTTGAGTTTCCAACAATCATTACTATTTACTTTATTATCTTTTATAATAACTGGCTTTCTCAAATATATAGTGTGCTGCAATGGTGCATGCAAATAAGCAGTTTCTACATCTAAATGGTTAATGATATAGTTTTTCTTAGCCGCCCACACTAATGCTGCTCTTAAATATGTTGCTTTAAGGCTTGGTGCGAAAACTTCATCGTAATCAGATGCAGTTTGATTAAATCCTTGAGCTACTAATCTAGCCTTATGGGTAACAGTCCCATCATTTCCAGCTTTTACTTTAAATATCCATTTGCACCCAATGGATTTTTCTCCTGGAGGTAATTTAGCATCTTCATATACTTTCATTACCTTTAATGAATTTAGTTCTTTTCCATTGCCTTTTGCCAATTCTCCTGATCCTTAGCAGGATACATCCTAAGTTCATCTACACTAGTTGGAACTTTAGTTACTTGGCAAACTATACTTGCTTGATATCTATCAGGTGGTCTAGTTACACGTGTAGTACGTCTAGGTATTACAGGACTTACAGGTGGACTTTCCTTAATGAACTCTTCTTGATTATCTAACTCTTCCTGATCAACTGTTTCCTCTTGTTCTGGTCCTATTTGTTCTTCATGGACTTCTTCTTTAATTGGACTCTTCTTAAAACTATTCTGTTCTTTCTGCCTTTTGTAGGTTCAATAATTACTTCATTATTTAAATCTTGCTCTAATCTATTCCATCCTACATGTTCTAGGAATTTAGCACTAGCACTGGTGTAAACTCTAGATGTTCCTGGTTCCCAGAATCTATAAGATCTATGATTAAATTTATATCCTTCAAAAAATAATCTTTTAGCTGTATGTTGTCCTTTGTGTTTGAGTTGTGAAGGGATATGCACCCATGCTGGTGCTCCAAATGTGTGCATGTAACTTAAATCAGGTTTTGTACCATGCCACAGTGTGAATGGTAATTCACCTGTTGTTGAATTAACAACATTATTTAATATATGATTACCACACATTTTTGCTTCTCCCCATAAATTGTCAGGTAATCCTGAATCAGACATCATAGTTCGTGCCATTGATTGTAGTGTTTGGCCTCGTCTCTCTATAAAGGCATTATGTTGTGGCCTATATAGTGCAGACTTTTTATGTTGAATACCTAACATTCTTAGTCTGTTCTGGAATTTATTATTTGTAAATTCCGTACCATTATCTGTTATAAGAGTTACTAATTTCTTTTTAGTTTTCCTTTCAGCAAATTTTATCCAATTAAAGAGATTTAGATACGTTTCAGTTTTGCTCTTCATTAAATAGCAAAACCCATATCTAGAATAGTGGTCTATTTACTTAGTATATAATGAGCTCCTCCTACACTTGGTTTTTTCGGACCTATTAAATCAGCAAATACTACTCCTATAGGCTCTTTGGTAGTAAATCCTTCAACTCTATTAGCCGGTATGACCCTGCTCTTGCTTTGATTGCAAGCATTACATTGCAAATACTTATTACAAGGTTTCAAACTTATTCCCTTAGATAATTCAACAGTTTTCTTAAGCATTTTAAAATTTAAATGCCCTAGCCGTCGGTGTAACAAGTGAATACATTCATCATGAGGTTTCTTATTGTCATAAACTGTGTTAGCCATCTCTAAACCATTATCATTTAAAACATATAATTCATCTCTTAAAGATGCAGTAATTTTCTTTTTCAATTATGCAGTTATCTCCTTTAAAGGTAACTACATATCCTAGTTTAACCAAAATTCTGACTGAAATTAAATTAAACTTAAGTTGTGGTACATATAACATTTTTACATTCTCTTTTATAAAAGAACAATATGCTATACCTTGACCTTTAGCTTTCAGTTTCCAGCCATTGGCTAACGATATCTGCTGTGTACTCTTGGACATTTTAATAAAATTTTTGTTATCATTTGTTATACAGTGGGATGCTCCACTGTCAACCACCCATAAATTATTTTTTACAGCTCCGTTACTATACATGGCTAACTCTAAATTTTTATTTATCTTTTGATGACTTTTAGTATTCTGGCCAGCGTTCTGGTGCTTTGCTTTTTTACAAAATCTTGCCAAATGTCCTCTTCCTCCACAATTAAAACACTTTTTAATTGCGTATGCAGTAGGAGATTTATTATCTTCTTTTTGAGGTTGCTCCCTCCTTAACTCATTTCTTTCAAGCCTTCTTCTGGCCTTTTCAATCAATCTGCCAGTTATATCAGTTAAAGTTAAACTTTCCTTAGGCAATATTTCAAGGGAAGTGACGTAGTTGTCATAACTTTCATCAAGTGAAGTTAGAATTATGTAGACTTGGTGTAGTTCAGAGAAAATAAGCTCTTTCTCGTGCAGTTCTTGAAAAATGCTTTGCATAGTTTTCAAATGACTAAGTATTTCACCATTTGTCTGGAGATGCATCCTGAAAAGCTTCCGTGTTAGATTTATGTGTGCACCAACATTATCTCGGACATAAATCCTCTTCAGCTTCTGCTAACACCCAACAGCCGTTTGCTCTCCGTGGATATGAACAAGTTGTTGGTCAGTTAATGTTAATCCTATTATGCAAATAGCTTGTTGATTTTTCTGTGTAAATTCTTCTATTTTTAGTCTATCTTCATCATCCTCTGGATCCCATTCCTCTACGTTTGGTGGGTTTTCAATTATGTTCCACAGACCTTCTCTTCGTAGAAGTAGACTACATTTCATTGACCATGATACATAGTTTGTTCCATCCAGCTTGGATATAAGGGACAAACTTTGTAGATTGACTTGTGCCATGTTTTCTTATATGGATATAAAACTATAATTAATAAAACACAGCTGTCTGTTTACTGTAATGTTTAACAACACACTCTCACTTTTACATAAATCTGTTTTATCCTAGTTAAACTGACTTTGCAGTGTTAAGCCTGGGTTCCCCAACAGGGGTTAAGGAGACAAGCTAAACAGAATGTGCAGCGTTAGTCAGATAGGCACACAGATAAATGAGTGAGATAAGTTTGTATGTTTATTAACATACAGTAAAAATAACAGATACGCTTGTGCTATCAAAAGATAGTTTATTCCATTTAGAGTTTATAGCATAGTCAAAATAACAGTCCATTAGTCATGTATCATTTAGTCAGTCTATTGAAGGATATTCAGTTAGCAAAGTCCGTGTAGAATATCCTATGTCAGTTCACTTACAAATCAGTCCTTTGTCTCTCTCCCGTTCAAGTAACGCAGTCTTGAGTCCATGCAGTAATTAGGGATCATCAAAGCCAGAGAGAGAGCAAGCTGTGGTCTTGCTTCTTTTAAAGTGCTTTCACAACCACTCCCTTAATTACATTCCTATATTTAAAGTTGCAGACACTTTAACTTATAAACCTTGATAACATATTTATTATTTTACCTAAACAATGTTATCCCTAACAAGATTGATTATATAGATAGATATACTGTAGATGATATATAGATATAGTTGTTATCTGTTAACTTCATATACATATTGTATAAGATTAACGTTATCAAATGCTCCACCCTTCATGTAGAGTGCTTGGAGCCATTGACATTATCTCTCATTTGATGGCACATTTTACTAGTACAATCAAATAAATAAACAAAACTAGGCCGAATGTCTTAAAGCCATTCAAGTCTCATGGCACAGTTAGCTGTATATAGGGCAGAAAGTGGTAAAGGCATGCAATTTGTTCTGTCATGCCCATTTTTGCAGCTACTGCTGACATCCCCAACAATTGCCAATTTTAAAGACATCCCATGAGTTCCTGCAGGCCAAAGTTTGACATTTTTCCTTCTCAGCCAAGCTGGTTTTCGCAATATGCTTCAAGGTATTTTAGACAAGTAAACTGTATTTAAAAATCAATATTACTGCAGACACATTCAAAGTCTTGAACTTAAAACTCATTGTCTGCAGGGAAAACAGAGGGACTGTAGAAACTCCTAACAGAGAGAGAGCAAAGAGGTTGTGGTCAGTTTGGTATTTGAAAACACTAATATTTTAACCATGAAAAAAGGTCAACCATCAAAGGTCAGATTCATGTTAAGTGTCACCAAACCTCCATAATTTACACCTACCTAAAAATGAAATATATTTCATATTTCTATGCTTGAATAATGGTGCTGTCCCACAATTAAATCCATAATCAAGTATCCACTTATCTAGAGGTAAACTCTATTGAATTTAACTGGACATTTATTCAGAAATGTGTAAAGGTTTGCATTGCAATTCATCGCATTTAGTAGTGATTCGTTCCTTCCCAATTCATGGCAGAACTGTTAACATTATATTTTTTCATTTAGTCAGTACATGTAGATTCTTATAGACTTCCAGTTCAATGTAAGCATAGAGGACATACTGTATATACTCGAGTATAAGTCGACCCGAATATAAACCGAGGCACCTAATTTTACCACAAAAAACTGGGAAAACTTATTGACTCGAGTATAAGCCGAGGGTGGGAAATGCAGCAGGTACTGGTAAATTTTAAAAATAAAAATAGATACCAATAAAATTACATTAATTGAGGCATCAGTAGGTTAAATGTTTTTGAATATTTATTTCAAAGAAAAACAGTAAACTAGCTCTGTAAGTGGAAAAGAGAGCCAACAAAACCAATATGGTATCAACAATAACTTTAAAAGTACAAAAACCTTAGCTCAATCAGCAACCAAGCTAAAACACAAGAGTTAAAATCCTTCAAAACTGGATTCTAGAGTGCTTTAAAATGTAGATCTTAACTGGCATTACATTTAAAATCAAATATGTTCACATTCTTAACATCTCAAATTTTTTCCATGGCAAAGTGTTTCTCAAATAATCCATAAAAAATTCTCACCCACCTGCAATGACCAAATAAAATAAATACTAATATTTTGAACATGGAGAGAGCTGTATACCTATCTGCCATTTAGCTGCCCAAAATGAGAAGCCAGCCTGGGGGAGGGGAAGAAAACTCATACCACAAACATGAGATTCCACCCATTGACTCTTGCTAAAGTGCATGATAATTGCTAAAGTGCATGATAATCCTTTTTGTAATAGCACATTAACTAAAGAAGAAATGAATTTGAGGGATGGTGCTCTGCTTGGATTTTGGCTCAGAAGTCCTGAGAAACAATCACATTTCAATGGGCTTTAGTATCTGGATATTAGACTTCCAGTATTCCAATATACTGGAGAAGAGTAAAGGGTCTGCGATACTTTTCTCTCTGTTGATAATGGTACTTTTCATCAATCAGGTGGTCGGCTATGAAGCAGGAAACAGACCAAGTGTACAGAGTGAGAAAAATAGTTTCACCTAGATGTCATGATCCAAATCAGAAAATAAACCAGGATAAGGCTCAATCCAGGTTTTAGTTAAGAACTAAAAGTTGCAAACTTCACATTTCAACTTTTTAATTTTCTTCAGGTTTTAGCAGCCCCAGTGATAATGGTAACAGCACTGAAGTAATAGTAGACTTCTATGAAATATAACTAAAAAGGCATGTTGCTTTCATTAGTGTCAAGATGGCATGAATTAACATGGCATAAATACTCAATTTCAAGTTAACTTCATTCACTCTTGGAATTAAAAAATGTTAAATAAAATATTTAAAAAGTTTTAATTGATTCACTAACCCAAAAGATGATGATGATGATGACAGTGGTAGGCAGGAGTCACTCTCTCCCTTGCAAGAAAAAACCAAGAGCTGTTCTTATGATATCTCTCTCTCCCTCTCCCCCTGAATAAAGTCAAGCCCTTTCCAGCATGCGTGCGCAATCCGCCCCTGCTCCTTTGCACCTTGCAAATGCAAAATCCCGGGGTTTTTGCATTTGCAAGGTGCAAAGTGGCGGGGGCGGATTGCGCGTGCTGGAAAGGGCTTGACTATTCTGGAAAGAGAGAGATCATAAGTGAATCAATTAATTTGGAAAACGATCTCACTATGAAAGTCAGTGTTCTCTGCCAGTGGGGCGTTTGGAAGAAAACGCCCCACGGCATATCCACGTATGTGTAAGGGGAATCAGAAATCCCCGCGTTAAGCCACGAAGTCCCCCAATCGCACAGCCCAGAATCGCCCTCCCCTCAGAGGGCAGCAACGACGCCCGGCGTTTCCTGAGAAGCTCCACCATGCAATGAAAGCGCCCTGGCTCTAGGCTCAGAAAACAACGCAAGCCGACCTGGCTTCGGCTCCACTTGGATTTTCCTCAGCCCCAGCTGCCTTCAGTCCGCTCAGGAGGAGGAGGAGGAGGTGGTGGTGGCGGCGGCGGCAGCTCGCATTGTTTTCTGAGCCTGCAAGCCTAGAGCTCAGAAAACAACGCGAGCCACCACCACACCACCACTTCCTCCTCCTCCCGAGTGAACTGAAAGCAGCTGGGGCTGAGGAAATGAAGCCAAGCAGAGCTGAAGCCACCTCAGCTCGTGTTGTTTTCTGAGCCTGCGAGCCTAGAGCCAGGGCGCTTTCATTGCACGGTGGAGCTTCTTGTCTCGGGAAACACCGAGCATCCTTGCTGCCCCCTGAGGGAAGGGCGAATCTGGGCTGCGCGATTGGGGAACTTCGTGGCTTTGGGTGGGAGCGAGGATGGATGGAGTCCGCGAAGTGGGGCTTGCCTGCCCTTGCTGGCTACCTCTGCTTCCTTAGGGGTGGGGAAGGGGGCTCATCTGGACCATCTGGACCTCAGTTTCCCCAGAAGGATCTTCCGTTGCTTTTGCCTTCTCCCTACGTCTTCCCTCTGTTAAACCCCCCCACACACACACACACACTTATTTTCGGGAGGATAGATTTCGTGTCTGAGCATTCTCACATGATGGTGGGTCTTCCCCCCCCCTAAAAACAGTTAAAAAAAGAAAAAACAATATATCCTCATGCAAGAACTTTTCTGCTTCCGATTACCCCCATGCTTACAAGTTGCAAAGGAAACATGGAAGCAGGAAAGCGGCTGCCCAGCTCCAGAGCTCCACACCATTTTTTTTTCAGAGGGGAATCTGACTCGAGTATAAGCCGAGGGGGTTTTTTTCAGCACAAAAAAATGGGCTGAAAAACTCGGCTTATACTTGAGTATATACGGTAAGTTAGTTTTCTTTATCCAAGAGTTGACACTGAGGCGGAAGAAAGGAAGTTGTTAAGTTAGTGACACAATTGTTAAGTGAATCTGACTTCCTCACTGACTTTGTCAGAAGACCGCAAAAGTTGATCGCATGTTTCCAGGACAGTGCAACCATCAGAAAAATGAGTCGATTGCCAAGCATTTGAATTTTGATCACATATCAGGATGCTGCAACAGTCATAAGTCTGAAAAATGATCATAAGTCATTTTTTTCTGTGCCATTGTATCTTCAAATGGTCACTAAATCAATTATTGTAAGTCAGGGATTGCCTGCATTTGCCAGTATCTTCTAATAATGGAACTGAAGATGCCTTGCAACAAGAAAATGCAATTCTAGTTTATACTTACCATGCAAAGAATGTTGTCCAAACAATAAAATCTTCACCCAGATTATAAATCGTATCATCTGAATTTAAACTGAATCTAAGGGCTATTAACCCCATTTGGCACAATGTGCATTTCACAAACAAATAAACATAAAACATTTTCAATGCCATTAAACTCTCCCCCACAAAGGCATTTTATAGATATGTCCTTTCTCAAATAGTTGAATTTTAACATATTTTAATGAGCTTCTGTAGTTACTAGCATGCTTTCATCTCCTTACCTACAGATCATGTATAGAAACATGCAGTATTTAAATGTACAGTTCTTAGACAATTGTTCACAGTTCTTTGGATTTGTTCACATTCCAAATCAGGAGAGTTTTTATTTTAGTAATTTCTGTTCCTTTGAAAAAAAATTGCTTCTTCATTTTTAAGATAACAATAGGCTGCTGGGTATGTAGCACATTCTCTTCTTTTCTTGATGGACTGGACCTTACTGTGACTTTGGTTAACCTTTTATTATTAACTGAGTAGTGAAGCATCATTTAATCATGAATTTTATAATGAAAGTAGCCTAAAAAACTTAGAAGCAATTAAATATTTACCAGTTTAAGCTGTTTTAATATAGATGAGGGAAGCAGGTCTCGAAATGTATTTTATGTGTATTTTTCCTTGGCTTTCATACTAAAGACAGTATCTTTTATTTCTTTTTCTTGTTTCTATCCCTTTATCATTTAGGAAGGCTTCAGACTTCCAAGGTAATTGAAAGTTTTTATAATGTCAATATTATACCAAAAGAAAAGGCATTAAAAGCATTATTGAAATGCAAATTGGTTACATGGTCCTCAGTCAATTATCCAAATCTGCTTTCTGTGTCTGTATTCAAAGTTCTGAAAAGACAAAATGGCTGGCCATGAAGGGCTGAGAATCAGATTTCATTGAAAGATATGTCATTATTTATTTTTTCAGGTTTTAATTGGATGTTATTTTCCTTCTAATTCTTTCCAGAGGTTAACATAACAACAAAAAGCAGACTTTTATTATGTGGATAGCTATCCATTATAATCTTTTATTTTTATTATTCAACGTGTTAAGGAAAAGCATAGGGATATATGGTATTTGTTGTGACTGGACAACATGACACACAGGATTGACGTCCATGCTAGATATTCTCAAACCTCTCTTGTGAGTCCTGCTGATCAAAAATTTTAATCAGAAACCTTTAATAGCCGCTGTGATTGTTGCTTCTTTGGTGTTAAATGTGTTGTAGTGATCCATTTGCACTAGCAATCAAATAACATTGAGAAGTCTTCTATACTTCTTTTTTAACCCAGTGAGAAAAAAGATGAAAAAAAAAGTCTACCAAGGAGCTCCACCTTCTCAGAAAATTCTGTGACTAAGGTAGAGTGATTTCTCCAAAAATGCCTACTAAGAAACCACACACACACAAATCTATTGCTGGTGTGAGCTTATGGCAATTCTTTTTCTATGTATTTATGGATAGTGTGATGAGTGAATGCTTGCAGGTAAAGATAGCAAATACTGAAATATATAACAATGCAAGTTGTTGGCTTCTTTGCATATTCTCCTGCTGCTGTGTGTAACTGTCTAATTTGAATATTGCCAGCGTATTCAGAGGAGATATCTCAGTGTTTCCTTATAATGAAACAAGTTGACATCTAATCCAGTCTTCAGTAATGCTATGTGAATAGCAATCATTAGGAAAGCACCTGTGGCCTTAGTTGAGCTCTAAAATGCATCAAGGAAAGATCGGGACTTTTCTGTCTTGTTGGCATGAGTCAAAATTCTCTATCTTGGAACATGTTGACAGCCATAATTTCTTATTTTAGCACCGGGAAGAAAGGGTCACTAATCAGTTACCGTTCTATTAGGAATTGCCTCATAGTTACCATATACTCCAACACCTTCGATTTCACCTTCTAAAAGGTGCTTTAGTTAGAAGAAAAGAGAAAAGTGGAAAAGAGAACAATGACTTTTAATACATGGGCTATGAATTTTATTGATTTAATTGGTTGCAGAACTCTTTGTCCAAATATACAAAGTACATGTCAGTGGTGTAATTCAGCCGGTTCATACAGGTTCAGGTGAACCGGTTGTTAAATTAACCCCCTCCCAAACTATCAAACTGGATCCTGGGAGTTGCGCTGCACTGCAATGAAGGAATGGGGAATGGAGCGGCTGGCATGAGGGAACATGCCCTCTTGCCCTCTTTCTTATCTCTCCTTGCCTCGTATCAGCTGCTCTGTTTCCTGTTTCTCCATTGCAGTGGAGCACCCAGGATCCACTTTGATAATGGGGGGGGGAGAGATTTAACAATCAGTTCACCCAGAGTCAGGTTGGATGTCACAGGAGTTTGTCCTGCATGTGTGATGGAACTGGAGGATGGGGATGGTCCCCTCCTCCCACAACGGCCAACATGACCCTGGGTGAACTGGTTATTAAATCATTTGAATCCCACCACTGGTACATATTATATACATACAATACATACAGCTAGTCCTCAATTTACAACAGTTCATTTAGTTACTATTCGAAGTCACAATGACACAGAAAAAGTGACCTACTGTTTTTCACACTTATGACAGTAGCAGCATCCCTATAGTCATAGTCATAGTGATCAAAATTCAGATCCTTGGCAAATGACTCATACAGTATTTATGAGGGTCACAATATCCAAGGGATCACCTTTTGCAATCTTCTGACAAGCAAAGTTAATGGGAAGCCAGATTCACTTAGCAGCCATGTTATTAACCTAACAATTGCAGTCATTCATTGAGCAACTGTGACAAGAAAGGTTGTAAAATGGTGCAAAATTTACTTAAAAACTGTCTCACTTAGCAACAGAAATTTTGGGCTAATTGTGGTCATAAGTCAAGGAGTATCCTTATTAAACTTTCTATGTAACAATACGTGTACTATTTCATTATTCTTTGCAATATTTCTGCAGGGAGACAATTATTGTTGGATATTTAAATGGTTTCCATTCAGAAGTCTTTTCAAGTTAACTATAGTAGAATGGAAGTTATTATAATTAATCATTATTAAGGGGTAAAATAGTTGAGGAATATCTGCATGAATTCATAGATCACATGAAATCAATTTCTATTAATCATGGCTTGCTAATCATTATGTTCACCCACAATATTAAGACAGAATAGGTTGATTCACATACGACAAGCCCAAAACAAACCAGCCACATGATCTTAGAATTGCATGGGAAGGAATGGCTTTATTCAGACAATATGCATAACCAGATCAGTTAAAGATCTAGCAAAAAAAATAAAGTTGCAAAAAATCCTAAGTTTGGTTAATGCTAACCTTGTCTAGGTGTTTTGAGATTTAGCATATCACTGAAAGGCAGTTAACATCTAAAAAAAACTGGCCGTGCTTTTGTTTAATTTATTTAAATGTTCCCATAGAATGAACATGGTCTTTAGGAAATACAGGAGTTGTGTATATAGGACTTTCTCTCACTGATATTATCTATCAGGGAAATTGACAAAGGTGGGATCTTTCCTCAACTTGGCAATATGTAGATGCATGTGGCTAGGACTTCCCAGAATGATCAGACTAGGTGAAGCTTCTATATATTTTTGTTATCATGTGTTTATTATATTTTCATTTTTCTGTTTTTGAGAGCAGACCTAAATAGGTAAATTAATTTATTGTATATCTAACTGTTCTGGATATATTATCTGTGGGGCATCAATTAGACAATCAAAATTTATTTTCAGCCTGGAACTAGATGCAAGAAAAAGAATAACAATACAGTAAATACATTAAAAGATTTTTAAAATACAAGAAAATCCTGAGATAATTGACAGCTAAAAATTAATAGCATGAAAGTGAATCCCAAAGACTGAACTATATAATCAACAGAGTTTGCAATCTTTTGGGGGTATCTGCAAAGTGATCACCCAGTAGAAGGGTAAGGTTGTCCTTGTCACAATTATAGTTATTAACAATTGGAAATATTAAGTTCAATCACCATTGGGTGTGGAACAGGCATTTTTAATCGCACATCTGAAACATTTTCTCCACATCTGAAAAAAATATGGTAAGTATTTGTCAGCTCCTCAAGTACTCACCACTGAACTCAGCAGTATTAGACCATTTTCATCCTTCCCTTTTTAGGAAATATTGTTGCGAATGTGATTGGGCTACATCTTTAGAAGGTTCTGGAGGAAGCTATATATAGGGACTCTTTCTAGTTGCATTTGTGGATTGTTTCTGGTGGGGTCAGAATGCTATTTATATTTTGTTTCTTTACTAGATTTATATGCTTCCCATGTCACATACTCTGGGCAGCTAAAGCAAATACAACATGCAACATATAACACTACAAATAATAAAGTGTAACAAAGAGAACATAACAAAATAACAAAAGAAAAATTATTACCAAGGTTAAAACAATCAATAATAATTCATTTAGTTTCATGGACTGATCTCCCACAAAAAGTCAGATCTCAAGAGCTTTACAAAAGTCCAGCAGATCAGATTAATGTAATTTGGGGAGAAACAGGTATTCCAGAAGGCAGTCACATAGTGCATCCATCTTGACCTTCCAAGATGGCTGTTAATATTATCATTGTATCCTTCCAGACAGGGCTGGGAAAGAGGGACAACATGTTATGGTGGTTGTCCTCCTTTCTTTGAGATCAGGACCAAGACCAGGTACAGTTATTCTAGGATTCAGGAGTGACTAAGTTAAGTAAGGATTTTCAGAGATTCTACTCTCTCTACACTTTTATTTAAACTCTACACAAAGATGGTATAGGTATGATATAAATATCAGTATGCAAATCATATTTAGTTACATGTGCCGGGTCATTCATGTAATTCCATCAAAAATGAATTATTTTGAGAAAAATTATCCTTTTAACAGCATAATTGAATGAGATATTGCTGAACTCACATCTCAAAAGATCTCAACAAGCAT
The DNA here is from genome assembly GCA_033807585.1 of Hydrophis major. Lineage (NCBI taxonomy): Eukaryota > Metazoa > Chordata > Lepidosauria > Squamata > Elapidae > Hydrophis > Hydrophis major. Next base: position 69,095,323 of record CM066331.1, on the reverse strand, counting down.
GATTTTTTTTAATGAATGAAAGTTCTTAATTGCATCTTATACTTTATAACTGCATCTGCATAGCCATACAGTCTTCCCTCCTTGTACCCATCCCAATTTAGATCCTAATTTAATTTAGCCACTCTGTACATCCAATGAAGTGAGCTTTGGCTTACGAAAACTTATACCTTTTGATACAATTCATTAGTTGGAGAAGATACTACTAGATTCCTCCTGGCTTTGGAGTACTTTAGACCAACTTGGCTGTCTTCCTACACAGTGTACAACAATAGACATAGAAAGCTCAGAATTAACTGGGGTTAAAACCTCTATGTTGCTCCTTTAGTTTAAAACTAACTGGAGTACTGTACCATATAGGTGTCAAACGCTGTAATTTAAATTGGGATATCAGTAAAAATATCAAATCATGTGTAATCCTAGTATCTCTCTTTTAAAAAATTAGGCATCACTAAATGCTAGTTATAAAGTGTCCATTTTACCATTGCCTCCTTCAAATTCAGGAAAAGAATTATATCTAAGAGACCTTTTAGGCATTTGACTATAACTTGTTATCTGTACAATTTATTACATCTGTAACTACTGTAACTAAATAGTACATTGTAATAATTTTGCTTGCATTCCATTTCTATTCTGTTTGTGTTTCATGTAATACATTTTAAAAGTTATGGATTATGAGATCCGAAAGATGGATGTATACCCACTCTTATTCCTTGAAATTTTATACCAGTATCTCTGGGTACATCGAAAGATTTCATACAGCAAAAATCTAGATGACATTGATTGACCTATTCTCCTTTTTCCTTCTAGTATTCATCCAGATCTTTGCAACTATATCTGGTTATCTTAGCCCCTGAACTCTGCAATCTCTCATAAGATATTATATTATATAGTATAGTATAATATACATACATACATACATACATACATATATATACATATATACATATATACATATATACATATATACATATATACATATATACATATATACATATATACATATATACATATATACATATATACATATATACATATATACATATATACATATATATATATATATATATATATATATATATATATATATATATATATATATATATATATGTTTTCTTAAGTTTTCGCGGGTACTTACATGTCTGGCATTCAGCTTTGTTCGGGTATTTTCCCACGTGGTGCTTTTAAAGTTGTAGCAACGTTTCAGCAGAATCTCATCTGCCATCTTATACTAAACTCTTCCATGTTTTCCTAGATGTCTGCCTGGAAACATAGGGGGAACAAATGATAAAATATTACGATACTCTGAACTGCAGCACAATGAAATCAAAGTACATTTTGTTTCCTTAAATTTCCACAGTCACTTTCTGGATTTTGTGAGAATATTCTCTTAGGCATCACTGTAAAGATGAAGAAACTTTCTGAATCCGGTCAAGTTATACAGGCAGAAGATGCAACTCGTACTAGATATACAGCTATATTTTTATTTAATTCATTATTTGGAGGTAAGCAGGTTCTTCTAATACTTTTTTCTACTTTGAAGCAATACATCTTCTACCTACTTTCTACATTTCCCACTGGTGAATAATAATTCTGACCATGGGGGGGGGGGGGTATCTCTTTTCAGTTTCTGTATGCCTTCTGTGGAACATATAGCAGAGGACAAGGAGGAGGAGACCAGAGAAAGTGAAAATTACAGTCTCTTCTTTCCTTCTGTCAAAGGATGGAAGAGATTCATCAATCAATTGTCCCATGTTGTGTTTCCTTTCTTCCTTGATTGTTGTTTATGCTTCATTGGGCAATAAAAGAAAGATACTCACTGAATATGACATGTTGAAACTTAAGGAAGGAGCAATATCCTTTTTTAACATTACATTGTCAGAGAATATCTCTCTTTCATTGCCCAATGAAATGTAAACAAGTCCAGAAAGAAAAGAAATACAAAATGAAAGAATTGATTCATGAATCTCTTCTATCCTTTGAAAGAATCCAAAGAAGATAACGTCATGTCTTAAATGTGTATTTGGTCTATAATGTATGCCAAACTGGGCTGGATAGTTTCAAGCCTGTACAGATGTTATAGCTGATGACAGAACATTTACTAACACAGAAGCAACCCAGCTTTCATTTCATGAAAGCACCAGAAGAAAAGCAACCGATAAGGAAAGAACTACATCCTAACACTATTCCCATAAAAATAACCAAGAGGATTGTGATGTGAAGAAGAAACCAGAAAGCTGTTGGTCAAAGTAGAGAGTGGCTATGGAGATTCTCAGTTATCCAGATCATGGTTGTCCCAAAGGTGCTTTTTTCAAGAGGCAACTGGACTTTCTGGTTTTTCTTTGAAGACATTTCACTTCTCATCCAGAAAAAAGCTTCTTGGATGAGAAGCGAAACCAGAAAATCCAGTTGTCTCTTGAAAAAAGCACTTTTGGGTCAAAGTAGAGAGCCTAAGCAGACTCTGGAGCAGTTAATTAAAGAAAAGCTTAACGCTACATCTTAAAGTTTAACTCTTAATGTATTGCTGTGCATTACTCAGGGTCACTTTCTATGAAATGGGCTGCTATATAAATTTGATTAATATAAATACAAAAATAATCCAAATAGAGTTACCTTCCCTGAAGATAATTTGGGACTTTTCTGCTTCATTCATAAAATGATTGGCTAGATCATTCTAAACAAGACTGCTTTAAACAAGTCTTCCTGCCTTCTTATTTTCTGATATGAACAAGAGTAGGCTAAGGGAAGTAATGGTTTCCTGCTACAATTTGTGTCTCATTGTATCGAGTTATAAACAGGTTTGTTTGGACAAGACAGAATCAGAAGCTACAGCTGAAGCTGATAAATCATTCTATTGTTGCCAAAATATAAGAAAAGACTACTTTAATTCCTAATTTGGTTTTTGTTTTAGTTTTTTTTCCAGAATATAACTCTGCAAGCTACTCAGAACAAAATGCACTAAATGCAGCTCTCAGCCTGGAAAAAGTTGTGAACTTCTGCTCTGAATCAATCACCAGAGGATCAGATGATGAAAGTAACATCACACAATTGTGCCAAAAAGCATCCTTTTAAAAAAAAATTGTGATGTTGCACATACCTGAGAAAAGAGAGTTAATGGCACAATACCACTTTTGTCATTTTGATGAAAGGATCAGAATCTGTGTCTCTACTACTGTGTTTCCCCGAAAATAAGAGCCAACCGGAAAATAAGCCCTAGCATGATTTTACAGGATGCTCATAATATAATCCTTATCCCAAAAATAAGGCCCAGTTAAAATCGTCAGCATTTTAATACCATATTTTCTTGAAAATAAGATCTAGTGCATCTTCTGGAGCAAAAATTAATAGAAGATCCAGTCTTATTTTGGAGGAAACACAGGTACTACCAACACTGCATGCAACTCATCACATAGCAGGGTAGTTTTAGCTATTCACCAAAGAAGTATAGGTAATTCTCAACTTATAACTCTTCATTCAGTGATCATTCAAAGTTATAATGACACTGAAAAAAATGACTTATGACTATTTTTCACAATTATGACCATTGCAGCATCCCCACGGTTATCTGAACGAAATTCAGATGCTTGACAACTGGTTCATTTATGATAGTTGCAGTGTCCCAGGGTCACATGATTAACTTTTGAGACCTTCTGTCAAGCAAAGTCAATGGTAACAACTGGGCTACTAACTAACTTAACAACTGCAATGATTTGCTTAACAAAGGTAGCAAGAAAAGACATAAAATGGGACAAAACTCAGTGAACAAACATCTTCCTTAGCAATATAAATTTTGGGCTCAATTATGGTCATAAGTCAAAGACCTGCAACTTGAATTTTTAGAGGATAAGAGGGTTAGCCTCAGTATGAACAAAATAATATCTATGAAGAAAAATGTCAACAATGTAACACACACAAACCAAAAATCGCAGTGAGAACTAATAACACTTAACTAGCCATAGAATACAAATTAACATTTACAGGAGGGGGTGCAACAGAGGTGGGGAAGCACCAAAAAGAAAAAGGGGGGTAAAATGGTATAGACTTTTTGAGTGCATTTCCTGGCTGGCTGCAGTTTTCCAGTTTTTACAGGTTCCTTTTTTTTTTTTTTTTTTTGTAGCTATTAGTCATTGAAAAATTTATCACCCTGGATTGTTTTCAAAAAGGTGTTCTAGCTCTAGCTCTGTCTTCATTTAAGTTGCTTTTCTTTTTTCTTCAATCAATTTTGTGCTGTTCTGCAACAAAACTTTATTCCTGTTGCTTGAAATGAAATATTTTTTGTTTATTTTCTATAATTCATCCTCTTCCCACACAAAGAATTTTACAGGTTGTTGTGCCTACTTTTCTCCATGGTTCTCTGATTCTAGCACTTGCTTCTTCTCTGAATACTTGTTTACAATCACAATCTGTCTTCCCATCTCATAATTTCTTTTTGCAGGAAAGTTTCCACACACAACTACTCTAATGACTTTAGCATACACAAAGGATTTCTGATGCTTCAGATAAATGTATTATTCATGCAAGACAAATTATATAAAATGGAATACTTCGACCTCTTTGTATAAATAACATTTCTAACCCCTGTATCACCTTTTCCCCTAAATATATGGGCCTCAGTGCTACTTTACTTATGTTTATTTCATATTCTAAAAGAGATAACTGAAACATCTAATTAAATGTTATATCGAAAAACTTCAGAATATTCTTTAATTAAAATAAACTTTTCCATAAATCCTTTTTATATTTAAGATCAGTCATTTCTCATCCTTTGGCTGAAGATATAAATCTATCATTTACTAAATGAATTACTATACCTATCATGGTACCCTACAAAATTTGTACAAATATAAATATTTCTATGCAATATTCTGTTTAATAATGAACACACATTAAGCACTAACACATACACATATACACATATATGCACACACACACAAATGCACAAATTTAGGAATAAGCATTGCATTTAAGTAAATTGTCTAGGCCTTTAATGTATGCAAATAAAGAGGAAAATATAAGTTTTCAGAAATTTTACCATAGAATCTTGCTATAATTATGAAAAAACCAGTTAATTTTCCCCTAAATAATCAGTTTCAGATTTTTTGCTGTTGAGCTTTAGACACACAAAATCAGTATTTTATTTTATTTTATTTTTGTTTATTATGATTTTTAAAATTCAGTGCAATGTATACATTTTGAAATAAGATAACCTATATGCTTTCTGATCTTTCATTTATTCAGTTGGCAGGATTTTGCTTTCTGAGAATAAAAGTTGCTGTTGTAAAAATTTGGAGTTAAATTTTTATTTAGAATTCTATACATAGCCCAGAATATATAGTTCTTCATAGAGTTTACCAATGCCCATTTATAGTATTTTACAAAATGCAGGTAGTCCTCAACATACAACCAAAAATTGAGCCCAACATTTATGTTGCAAAGTGAGAAATTTGTTAATTGAATTTTGCCCCATTTTATGACTTTTCTGGCCATGGTTGTTAAGTGAATCACTGCAGTTGCTAAATTTGTAACATAGTTATTAAGGGAATCTGGTTTCCCCAATGACTCTGCTTCTCAAAGGGTTGCAAAAAGGGAACATATGAAGCCCAACTGTCATAAATATGAACCAATTGTCAAGCATCCAAATGTAAATCACATGACCATGGAGATGCTGCAATGGTCATGAGGGTGAAAAATGATCATGTCACTTTTTCAGTGCCGTGGTAATTTTTATATAGGATTTAAATAAACATACTCTATGTCTCTGTTCTAGTCTTAAGGACCTATGTATCAATGGATATTCTTCCGGGGGAAAAAAAACCATAATCACATACATAAATATATACTATGCATACTTAAAAATTCAATGACTATTTCCTACATTGTAATGGCATATATAAAAATTATATCATTTATAACTATATTATATTGAGTCAGAACATTACCACACTACTGTTTATTGTCTGACCCATCCTTCAGCAGGCTAAACAAGTAGGCTGGGAATTATGCATGTTAAGATTATTATTGTGGGAAACCAATACCCTAAATAATACTGGGTTTTGTTTTTGTTTTTCATATTTTCATTTGGACTACGTCCCAGTAGTATCAATAGATGCCAGGAAGTGAACCTGGGAGTTTTGCTATTCAAAATAATTATTCAGTATCATTCTTGCCACATGAATTGCTTGATGAAAGAACAGAACAAGAACTGATAAAACAAAAAGGCCTGTCACCTAGGATGTGTCTTTTAATTTGATTTTTTAATTATTATAACATAAATAATACTTTATATTGTTTTAATGCAGTTATATTCATATAGTATTAACTATATATAACTGACTATATATTATATATAGTATTGACTATAGAGAAAGATTATTAACACTTATATTTAGAGAATTTAAAATTTTAAAGACAGAGAAAATAAAGACGTTTATATCAATATTAATTATTATTTCAAATTTTATGTTAATTCAGTAAGCATAATGTCTATGTTTTATATCTAGACTTAACAACAACTGTAAATTGCATCAAATTATTTGGTATACAACAAAGTTTTCAAGGTTAAACTAAATAGGTAATACTAAGGTCTTTGTTGCATTTGTGATTGTTTGTGCATATCAAAGAAAAAAAGCAAACCAAAGGAAACAACTACACAAGGATCTAAGAGATTTTAAAAGGCTATTAATTTTCTAACTAATCAATTTTTGTGCCCCTACCAAATTTTAGCATTTGGAAACATTAATCCCAATTAGAAGCCAAACTGTAAGTTTTCATATTTGCTATGCTGTGTAGCAGATTGTATGTATGAGAACCATTCTTGCTTAAATTTTGTTAAACTTCAGTTATACATAGATATTGTTCATTTGGCCACTGCTGCATATTCTCCAAGTTTCAGTTCTCAATCTGATATTATTGGAATTGTATCTTTCTTCCTGTGTTACCCAAAATTTATTCTTGCTGTCATAGGGGACGTATCTCAGTAAATTAGCTTATTATCATTGATGTGTTCTCAGATTATACCTAATAAAAAAAATTATGATTTCATTTCAAATTTAATTTTTTTTGCACAGCACTTTGTACATAATCTGTATATCTTTTCAGTACTTTTGAACTTTTTTACACTTCCATTACATTTTAAAAAAACGGTCAATAGCAGGAATTGAGAGGTACTATTTTCTCATGCCATTATTCTTCAGCAAATGCTGATATATCTACAGTAATATATATTCATCATGATTTGATCGTCTAATATTCCATTCACCCTATTTGACAACCAATGCTATATCTTGTGCTGATTTAAATAAGTGCTAGATAAAATATTTGCCTTCAGTGAAAAGAAACTTTCTACTTTGTGAGGCAACCTATATGTTTGACAGTTCTTGGCTTCACTAAATTCTTCCTAGCATCTAATTTTGATCTACTTGTCTGCAATTTTAACATATTGTTTCCAGTTCTCCTCTCTATATGACAACTGTTTAGACATCTGAAGACTGTTATCATATCTCTCTTCAATCTTCTCTCCTACAGGATAAATGTAACCAGTTGCTTTAAGCAGATTGCATATGACTTCACTTCCTGATCCTTTTATCATTTTGTTCACTCTCCTCTGAATTTGTTAATGTTCTTTTTAGATTGCAGTGCTCAGAACTTGACACAGTATTCAAGTGCCTTTGGCTATAGTTGTAGAATGCCAGAGAGATAATTTTGGAAAAAGTCTGCAGATTCAGTTATGTAAACAAAAGCATGAGTTAAGCCTGGAAACAAAAGCAATACAAGAAAGAAGCTTAGATTGCCTAATTCACTGGGATATAAAATGGAGGAAAGGAAAATACAGACAAATTTAAGGAGTCTACTACTGTTGTGTATGTACCATAGTTAAGAAAGTATAAGCTTGAGGTAAAGTGCAGGGTTCTGGCCCTGCACTTCTGATTGGCTGTTAGGCGGCCAGATCGGATTGGTTAGTTCTTAGGAATCCGATTGGCCCTTAACAGAGGATTATTATTGGTTTAAAGAGCTAGCGTTCATAGCTCGCTATTGGACAATTCTCACAAAGGTTGCCTATATAAGGCAGGGTTCACTGTTATTGTTTTGAGAAGTCACTATGCAATAAAAAGCTGAAAGTTCACATTCAAAGACTGTCTCAATTTACTCCAACCCATGTCCAAGTACCTAACACTGGTGACGAAGGTGGGGTGTGGAGATGTCTCAACCTAAGAAGTCAGGAAGCAATACCGAGCACGTGATAGACGACGCCAACAACGGAACCATGTCCAGCGGCATCGTACCACCCGCTCCGTTTGATCCAAACCAAGAGGATTGGGAATCCTACATGGATCGCTTCCAAATATTTCTTGAGATGAATAATTTGAAGGACGCCACACCAGCAAAAAAGCGGGCACTGTTCCTGACGCACTGCGGCCCAGCTGTTTTTAAAATGGCAAAAACACTCACCAAACCTCGAGAAGTGAAAGCCATGAGCTGGGATGACCTCGAACCCATCCTGAGAGACCATTACGCGCCAACCGTGCCTACACTTATGAGACGTCACAAGTTTTATCAGAGGAACCAGCGAAAAGGAGAGAGCATGGCCGATTTCGTGGTGGACCTCCGGAATTTAGGCGGCCTCTGCGGGTTCGCTGATTTAGAAGAAGCACTAAGAGATCGAGTAATTCTGGGATTAGATGCACTAGGCGTGCAGAGCAAGCTGATGGCGAAAGGCGACATCAGCCTTGCTGACTCCATCGCCGAAGCCACGGCTGCGGAGGCGACAAAAAAGTCAGCTGCACAATTACAACGGAGCCGCACTCCGGCAACACAAGCGACTGGCGAAATCTCACCCAACTCAGAAGGGCAGCTTCTAACAATGCACCACAAGGACCTCTCTTCGTCATCAGACAGTGACGAAGAAAGGGTCCATCGACTGCGGTCCGACCGGGATCCTCACCCTAAGCCCTTACGCCCTTGTGCTGGCTGTGGAGCAAACCATGCCAGGGCCGAATGCAAATTCCACGACACACTCTGCCATGAGTGCGGGAAACGAGGCCACATCAGCCGGGTCTGCCGCAGCTTACCAGGACCCAGCCAGGCCTCAAAAGGGGCCAATTATCGCCAATCGACAGGAAACCGTCCTGTAAGGCGAGAACCAGTAAACCACTCCTACAGAAATCGAGCTTTGCAGAGAGAAGAGGCTCACCATACTATCACTATAGGTCACGCCTCAGTCATGGACACTAAGAAAATTTGAGTCACGGTAGCCATCGAGAACCAGCCTTGCCACATGGAGGTCGACTCGGGATCGTCCCTCTCGATGGTGTCTTGGAAGACACTCAAGCAACTTATCGCCACCATCTAACGCCAAGACCTCCAATTTCAACGCCTCATCCTCAAGGACTACCAAGGAAATCGAATCCCTGTGGTCGGGTCCTGCAGAGTCCGAGTCTCCTTCAAAAAGCATACAGCGTATTTACCTCTAATGATCATCGACAGAGATAGGCCCAGTCTATTAGGCCTCCAATGGTTCGCGCCACTAGGCATCGAGGTGGCCGGCGTGAACCGAGTCGGTGGTTGTGAGTGGGAGGAAGACCTTATTTCTGAGTTCAGCGACGTCTTCGTGGACCGTTTAGGCGAGTATAAGGGGACCCCAATCTCATTTAGTCTAGATCCAAAAGTAGCCCCAATTCACTTGAAGCCCCATCGAGTTCCATTCACTCTTAAAGCTAAGATCGATTAACAACTCGACAAGCTAATTGCTCAAGGGGTGTTGAAGCCCATCGATCACTCTCCATGGGAAACCCCTATTGTAACACCCATTAAGCCAGACGGGTCAATCCAAATTTGTGGGGACTACCGGGCCACTTTAAACCACGCCCTACAGCAGAATGCGTATCCAGTTCTGGTGGTGCAGCACCTCCTCCGTTCCTTGGGGGGCAGAAAGGTTTTCGCTAAATTAGATTTAGCTCAAGCTTATCAACAACTACCAGTGGATGAAAAGACGGCCCAAGCCCAAACAATTGTAACGCACAGAGGTGCTTTTAAATCTACTCGATTGCAATTTGGGGTAAGTGTGGCCCCGGGGATATTCCAAAGCCTCATGGAAAGGTTGTTACAGGGAATCAAGGGCGTGGTTCCGTATTTTGATGACGTATTAATTGCAGCCCCTACCAAAAAAATCTTGCAGGATCGTTTGAAATGTGTTCTTAAAAAATTCCAAGAGCCAGGACTTAAGGTGAAAAAAAATAAATGTCACTTATATACTGACAGTGTTGAGTTTCTAGGGTATCGGATTGATAGCCAGGGCATCCACCCTACCGAAAGTAAATTAAAGGCGATAAAAAATGCTCCCAGGCCATGTAACAAGGCCGATCTCCAGGCATTCTTAGGCCTCATTAATTTCTATAATGTATTTTTACCACACAAGGTGACTGTTGCTGAACCGTTACACCGGTTATCAGATAAAAAAGCGTTGTGGGTATGGGGTTACCGGGAAGAACAAGCGTTCCGGAATGTTAAAAAATTGCTCACATCTGACTCTGTACTTATGCAGTATAACGAGACTTTACCATTAGTTATAACCTGCGATGCCCCGCCCTTCGGGGTGGGCGCCATTTTGAGTCATGTACTGCCTAATGGGAACGAAGCCCCTGTTGCATACTTTTTGAAGACTCTCTCACATACAGAGCGGAACTATGGACAAATTGATAAAGAAGCTCTCGCAATCGTTTCAGCTATAAAGAAATTTCATGAATATGTGTATGGAAGGACATTCACCATTATAACTGAGACCACAAACCGTTGCTAGGGATAATAGCCGGGGACAAGCCAACCCCCTACATATTTTTCCCTAGAATGACCCGATGGTCAGAATTCCTAGCTGCTTATAATTATCGCCTTCAATATCGACCAAGGAAAGCCATTCCCCATGCCGACGCATTAAGCCGAGCACCGCTTTCAGAGACTCTCGACGATCCGGCACCAACGGCAACCACATTACAGATCGAAACACTCAACTCGCCGCCTATGACCGCCCGAGACATCGCGAGAGAAACCAAACGAGACCACACCCTAGCTCGAGTCCTAGGCTGGGTAGAACGCAGATGGCCATTGGACCAAGTCCCAGATGACTTCGCGCTGTTTAAAGCAAGACAGACTGAACTTTTTTCCCAAAAAGGCTGTATCATCTGGGGCGATAGAGTCGTTGTCCCAGAACGACTCCGGAAGATGCTGCTACAAATTCTGCATGAGGGCCACCCCGGCATTGTGCGGATGAAAGCACTTGCACGAAGCTACGCATGGTGGCCGGGCATGGACCGGCAAATCGAGCAGTGGGTCAAAGCATGTACCAATTGCCAACAAGCCAGCAACGCCCCACCAAAAGCCATGCCTACTGAATGGGAGACGCCACGTGGACCCTGGTCCAGAATCCACCTGGATTTCGCGGGGCCAACCAAAGGATATACCTTCCTGCTGACAGTCGACGCATACTCCAATTGGTTAGAAATTCATCGTATGACGGCCACAACTTCTGAGGCAGTGATTAAGATCCTAAATAGACTCTTTGCAACCCACGGATTGCCTGACGTCCTGGCGTCCGATAACGGGCCACTGTTCACAGGATTGATGTTCGAGCAGTACCTCGCTGACCACGGCATCCGCCATGCGCTCACCTCGCCTGCGCACCCTGCGACCAATGGCCGAACGGAACGCATGGTCCAATTTGTTAAAAAGACTTTGCAAAAAATTGACTATGACAATATCGATGACAAAGTCAACCAAATTCTCTTTTTGCAACACATAACTCCACATAGCGTCACCGGCAGAACTCCCGCGGAACTACTGATGGGACGAAGACGCCGTTCCCACCTCGACCGGTTGCACCCTGCTTACGAACCGGAAAAGCCAATAGGATCCAGTGGCCGCTGTCGTACTTTCCAGGTAGGAGACCGCGTTTACGCACAAAACTTATCAGGCGACCCGTTATGGATAGAGGCAACGGTGGTGCGAGTGACTGGCCCCAAATCCTACGTAGTGAAATGCTGTGACAATAGACTGCGGAAACGGCATATCAACCAATTACGGTCATGACTCACAACGGCCAGTCAACAACTCCCCCATGACCAAACCAAGGGGGGGGGAGGTACAGAAGAAGATGACGTTCCAGGGAACCTGCTCGAAGGGAGCAACGAATCAAGTGAGACTTAGGAAATGGAGCAGGAAGGAGAATTGTTTGCACCGCAAGAAATTGTACCTGAGCAAGAAGCAGAGACACTGCCAAACAACAATCTACCTCAACAGGATTGCAATCAACCAGTCCAACGAAAATCCGAAAGACTTAAAAGACAACCGTCCTATTTAAAGGACTATATAACTACACCGTAATTAAGAAGCCAAGGGGAAGGGGTGTTGTGTATGTACCATAGTTAATAAAGTATGAGCTTGAGGTAAAGTGCAGGGTTCTGGCCCTGCACTTCTGATTGGCTGTTAGGCGGCCAGATCGGATTGGTTAGTTCTTAGGAATCTGATTGGCCCTTAACAGAGGATTATTATTGGTTTAAAGAGCTAGTGTTCATAGCTCGCTATTGGACAATTCTCACAAAGGTTGCCTATATAAGGCAGGCTCCACTGTTATTGTTTTGAGAAGTCAATATGCAATAAAGAGCTGAAAGTTCACATTCAAAGACTGTCTCCATTTACTCCAACCCATGTCCAAGTACCTAACAATTACTATAACAGTATTAGAAAGCCAGTTTGATCTCGCAGTTAGAAACTAGGAGACTGTGAGTTTTAGTCCTGTTTTAAGCATAAAAGCTGGTTGGATGACTTTGGGCCAGTCATTTTCTCTCAGCTCCACACACTACACAGGGCCGCTGTTGTGGGGAAAATAGGAGAAAGGAGTATTATATATCTGTGCCACCATCAGCTACTTATAATGTAAGTAAGTAGCTACTTAGAATGACAGAATAGAAACGTGAAATATAAATACATAAATAACTTTGTTGAATCCTTGGATGAGGTCAAAATATGCTACATCATCACCATTTTCCTATTCTTGAAGGTAAAGGATGGATTCTCAGGCATAACTTCTTTGAGATAAATCCATGCTGGTTCTTGCTAATTTTGCATTCCTATTTAAATACTCTCATGCATGCTGTTTAATAATGTACTTAGGATCTTGCTGAGTAGGCCAACCAAGATTAAAGATCTATAATCTTCTGAGCCTTCCTCCCCGTCTGAAGAATGGCATGACATTTGCTCTTTCAGACTTCTGGGAGCTTACTGGTTCTCCACGAATTCCCAAAAAATACAGTTAATGGTTCTGCAATCATTTCTGCTACTTCCTTCAATTCCCTAGGACGTAATATATTTGCCCCCCCCCAAGACTTGAATTTATTTAAATTAGTTAAGTGTACTTCTACTGTCTCCAAAGCTGTAAACTATTTTGTCAAATTGCTTGTTCCAAGATACATTGATACAAATAAAATCACATATTTTATTTCAGAAATATTTGTACAACATTTTGGTCATTTTGCAAAGGTCTATGTAGAAATATAACAAAACATTTATGACTCTAAGTTGATTCATTTTATGATCATTTCTGGCTTGGAGTTTCACTGTTATAGTATGGGTAGATTCTATAGTCAGAAGATATGAAATATAGGACACATTTAATCTCATTCACTGTTAACTGTTTCTTCCATAAATTCTATGCATTTTACCCACCTGTTACCAAAGCAGTTTGCAATGACATTTTATATATTTGATTCATTGATACAGTCATTCCAGTAATTAAATTGTGCAGGTGATGTTACAACAATCATAAAGCATTTATGTTCAACTCTCTTTAAGTTATATTATATTAATAGCAAATCTCTGCTTATATCCATGTTTTGGATCTGAAATACCTTTCCAAATAGTTGCTTTTGAACTGCACTTTATGCTTATTTAGATTAAAGTGTTTATTTACTGGTCTGAATTAAAGCCAGCTATTTTCTTTTCCTTGATATAAATCTTCCTTTTTGGCCCTTCAATAAAATGTGATTAACAACACCAGAGTCATGAATCAAATACCTATGGAAACAGAAAATAGATACCGTATCCAGAATAAGTTTACTTTCAAGTATTGAAAATAAAGGCATTACATTTGCTGTTGTATTTTACCACAAGACTTAACATTACTTACTTACTAATCTATTTTAAAAATGTAAATAGGGCCATCCTTAGAGCTTATTTATTGCATGTAATAAAATGCACAAATGTTATTCAATATATGTAGACACTAGGGCATAACTCTTGTTTTCTCAGAGGCAAGCTATTAAACACCTGCTAAATCAATTAAGATAAGACTCACCAAATCAAGAGAATCAAAGGGATATTGCAAGATTAACACTGGAATCATTAATAAAGTTTCTTATCAAGAAGGTTAAAAAAAAATCTAAACCAAGAAAGAATTTAGGGATGTTTGTCCTTTATCCATCTTGGTTTGTACTCTCAAGAAACTCACATTTACAGAAAAGAATGCATGTATGTATGCATATGCCTATATTTCTGTGGAATACTAATTTGCTAGCTTTTCTACTAAAAATTAGTATATTAAATAATGGAAGACAATAAAGACTGGATAAGTGCTTAAGAAACAGTAAACCTGAAAGCACAGTCCGTAGCTGAGGTGTCTACATGATCTAGTCAAAAAAGTCCAGATGGCAAAACACTGCCTATTTTTATGTACATTGCAACACATATTAAAAACAGGCAGAGTTATAATGTGCAGATTCTGTGGACATCCCTACTAGTACCAATTCAAGAGGCTGTGTAGGCCCACAGTCCACTTTTCTTCTAGTCTTTTCTGTAAGCGCCTTTTATCCCAGGCAATAAAAACATATTTGAACTTACCGAAAAGTTAAACAGTATTCCTTGTCAAGGAATATTGACATTAGCAATATTATTGCATGCACAAAAATGGAAGGACACCTCAAACCACCCCCAACCAGAATGGTTGCAGAAGCTGGTGGAGTTGGCTAAAATGGCAAAATGGACTTCTCTACTCAAAGAAAAGAACATAAGTACCTTTGTTTCCACATGGAAAACGCTTCTGAACTTCGTGCTTGATGTGGAAAAGAATGAAATTTTGACTTGGGTTTTGTAAATTAGACTGATAAACTTTTGCAAAAACAACTGGTTCATACTATTATGGTAAAACAAAAGGTTGTGATTTTTTGATAATGCCTTTTTCTACTGTAACAAAGAGCCTCAGAAGTCAGTGTTTCTTTTTCTTTCACCACCACCCCTCACTTTTCTTTTCCCTTTGGCCTCATTGTCCTCTTATTTGATTTTGTATTTTATAATATTTTATAACTTAATAAAAATGATTTAAATAAAAAAGGAACCTTTTGCAGTTCTCTCTTCAGCTGCAAAGAGAAATAGATCTTTCTTCAAGGAAAAGGTAGAGGACCAGAGATTATTCTGTTAGGCGTGAAAGATGACTTGACTATAGTTTCCTTGCCGAAGTAGCATGGAGATTCAGAAAGAGGTACATGCTCTCATTGGGAACATAAAGGATCTGAAGACACTAAATGAGATAGCAGTACATAGATTGGTTGGCTGGGAGAAGGTGGAAGCAAGAATTTTGCACAAGAAAATAAGATTTCTTTTTTTTTTTTAAACAAATTTTATTGATTTTAAAGACAAACAAACCATCATTAACCATTAAATACATAAAACCTCTTTCCATTATTAATTTTACAAGTCAAGTAAAATATTATTTTATGCAACATAATTCTGTTTTATACCATTTCAATATAAACATATAAATATCTCTTAACAAATTTCTCATTATTTCTCTTTTCGTATTCAATTTCATTGTTATTATTATTATTTTCTATATTTATCCAGTTTATAATCATCATCTTCATTCCTCTCTGACTTGATTACCATTGTTCTCATCCAACATTCCTCCAAGGTTTTATTAATTCTCAAACAAAACATAGACACACAAAACACAAAAATATAAAACTTCTTTTAAGAAAGTAGTTTGGCCCCACTCTCTTTCTATGGACTTCAATTAAATTCGTGCTCATCTTGTATACCATTACCTATCTTATTTACCATTCTATATCTTCTATATAACTTCTCCCCGCTTTTCGTTCTTCTTATTTCTATTTTATTTAATTCATTTTAATTTAAATCATTATATTTGTATTTTTTGTCCATTCTTTCCAGATTACCCATTTATCACATTCCCTATAGTAAAAAAAAAAAAAAAGAATTTCTCCTGAAATCACTAATCAGAGTATGATGCCTTTCTATCCTCCCCCTAAATTAATATTTAAAATAACACCTGATACCCAATCTGATTCTGCTTAGTACATTCTACCTACTAACCTTTAAAGAGAAAAAATAATAAATTCATAATAATTAATATAATTAGATAATAAATCTAAATATTAAATCTTATAACATTCCGATTGTCTATTTCAAAAAACAAGTGCTACAATTTTATTAAATTTTAAAATCTATCATGACTAAACATTTCAATATTTTAATCTTTTATTAATTCTAATAACATTCTAGTTTTCTATTTCTAATACATAATACCAACTTATGTACCTTGCAGAATCTTCTTTTTTAAAGAAATTATACTTTACCCTTTATCCCTAAAAAAAAATCCTTTTTTCCCATCTTGTTTCATACTTTTGAGGCTTTTCCCTCCCTTTTCCCTTTCTTTCTTATCCCCCCTGGCCTTTTTACCCCCCCCCTCTACTAATCTCTGCCTTTTTAGCTTTCCCTTTCTGTTGTAATCCTTTCTCCTTTTGCTCAATAACATTGAGTTGGTTTTGCATCTTATTTTTTCCTTTCTTAAGTGTTTTTTTAAGTCTTAAGTCCTTCATTTTCCTTCCTTTCTTTCTCCTTTCTTTCTTAATTAATTTTTTAGATTCACTGAAGATGGCGTCTTCTTTTTCTTCTTCTCCTTCTATTTCCTCCATCTGTTGTTGTGTTTGCTGATAAATAGCAAGCGCCATTTCTAAAGAAAGGAAAGCTTCTTTCACAGCATCCTTACTTTCTTGATATTCCTTTCTAAGTTCATCATCAGATAAAGCCATTCTTTGTTCTTCTTACAGCAACCAAAATGTTTCAAAAGTTAAAACAATTCCTCAAAGTCCCAGAGACATCAATCAGTCCAAACAACGCACAAAGTTCTCACTTTCTCTTCCTGGGGTGGTATCAGTAAAAGGGAAAAGAAAAAAAGCCCAATCTGTATTTTACAGCCTTTTTCCAATCAATTTCTAGTCTCAAGATCTTCAAGGCATCTCCTCCAGCAAAATCTTAATATATTTTTTTTTGTCTTCTCCCTTCCCACTTATAACAAGAAGCCAAGTTTTTACCTTTTATAAAAAACAACAGGTTTCTCAATGGCCATTTGTTGATTCCATAGGGAAGGAGGGTAAACTTTCCTTTCAGCACCTCAATTTTGCCGCTTGAAATCCTCCTCTGGAAACCAAGTATTTTTCAAAAAGTCATAGTTCTCAGGATTAAACGCCTCTTAAAGTCCTGGATCAGCCAAAAAACTTTCTCTTAAAAACTTTCTCCCCTCTTCCTCCTGCTCTGTCTTACCCAGCTGCCGGCTTCTTTGTGGTGGCCATTACAGACCGCCGCTTGACCGCCTTGAAAAAAGGGAGTTTTGCCGGCTGGGGAGGGGGTCTGCAACACCCCCAAACCCCTCACCAGCTCCCCCCTATCTTCGGCTGCCTCTGCGGGGCAGCCTTAGCCTCCAAACCCGTCCAGATCGGAGGCACCAAAATGGCTAGCGCGGCAGGGATCGCGCAGGATCGCGGAACCCTGCCGCTAGCAAAGCCGACAAACCGGAAGTCTAGAAAATAAGATTTATAATGTAATATATTGGAGGATGGGTGTAATAACGGAGACGAGACATCGGATAGTAATTTCAACTCTTTATTAGGTGACTTCAGAACAGAGCAATGAGCCTGGCAGCAGCAGCTCCTTTTATAGAGCTGGCTGCTGCCAAAGCATCCAATGACAATGATTCAAGCTTGCCGCGCTTGGAGCATGCAATCGCCGCAGCCCGTTAACTAGCCAATTGGATCAGTCTGAAGTGATCAATCACGACCCGCTGTTGACGGACCAATCAGGTTTGCAGGATTACAAGCCTGCTGTTGATGGCCAATCAGATTTGCAGGATTATGAGCCTGATAGTTCGGAATATCTAACTTCTTAATTAACAATGAATTTTATAGATTAAAAATGTTTGAAAGTGGTTTCTAAATAGTGGTGGGCATTTCTTTATGCAATACTGATGTAAACTTCATGGTTTAGGCTGCCAGTATATACTTTATCCCAATCTCCATTTGTGAGATATATTGGTAATCCTCGACTTACAACAGTTCATTTAGTGAGCGTTCAAAGTTAGAACGATACTGAAAAAAGTGATATCGCTTTACACTTATGACCATTGCAGCATCTCCACAGTCACGTGATCAAAATTCAGATATTTGACAACTGACTCATATTCATGACAGTTGCAATGTTCCAGGGTCATGTGATCACCTTTTGTGATTGTTGGGGGGTTTTTTTGAAAATTTTTTTTGGGTTTTCACATAAACAAAATACAAATAAAACATCTTTTTTTGAAAATATCATGGTCCCAGGTTATCACTTCTTCATACAGACACAAAACTCAATTTCATGCTCATTTTTATATTCTATTCCATATCTTATTACCATTTTATATTTTCTACGTAGTTTTTTCCTCTTTTAATTTTCTCAACTTTATTTTAATTATCTCATCTCAATTCAAATCATTATATTTTTACTTTTGTCTGTCCTGTTTCAATTTCATATTATCTTTTCTTTTTAAACAATTTTTCCCCTGTAGTTATCAATTGGAGTATGACACCCTTATATCTTTTAATTTTATCCATTCAAACTCTTATTTAAGCTTCAATGTATACCTTTAAGATTATAGCATTCAATATAATACATAACTTCCAATCGAATTCTGCTTGGTACATTCTTAAAATACACACTATATTCTTAAAAAGAAAAAATTATATATATATGTAAATAAAACACATTCAATTCCAATTTAATTCTATCATTAATATCCATTAAAATCTTAACATCTTTAACATTTCTTTTCAATTAAATATCATACTTCCTTGGGAACACTTATAAACTTTCCATAGTTAATTGTTCTCACTTATATTTTTATAAATCATTACTAATAATTAAAATGTTCCCATTTAATTCTCCCAATCACTTTAATTCATTTATTTATTAACAAACATTCCACTACATTACAGTAAATATTTTATCCATCATTTTAATCATATTTTCTAAAATTATTTCTGTCTGTAATATAACAATGCTATCTTATGTATCTTTGCAGAATCCCTTTTACAATTAAATTTTCACCCATTATCTCTAAACAAACTTATGGTTACAATCCTTATATCTTTTCTCTGTATCTCCATTTCTTGTTTCTGTCTTTTACAACTTCTTTTCCTTGCCTTCTTCCCCCTCTTCTTCTCCCTCCCCTTTTTACCCCCTCGTCTCTCTACTTCTAACTCTCTCATCTGTAATCCCCTTTTCTGTTGCTTTCTAATATTATACTTATCTTTCAAATTGTTCTCCTTCTTTTTGGTTGTTTTTTCTTGTCTTAAACCTTTCACTCTCTTTCCCGCCTTTTCTCCCCCCCCCCACTTAAAATTATTTGATCATTAAAGATGGCTTCTTCTTTTTCCCAATTTTTTTTTTCTGCAAGCATTTCTTGTTGTTTCTCATAGTTCCAGATCTGCATTTCTAAGAATTGAAATACGAAGCCAAAAGAACCTCTCCCTTCTTGTACATCTTCTTTCCATTTTCAGTTCTTTTAAGAGTGATACCATTTTAAAGACTTTTAAACAACCACCCAGTTAATTTTTGTCATCTAGATGCAAAAACCAAAAATC
The DNA here is from genome assembly GCA_033807585.1 of Hydrophis major. Lineage (NCBI taxonomy): Eukaryota > Metazoa > Chordata > Lepidosauria > Squamata > Elapidae > Hydrophis > Hydrophis major. The sequence continues at coordinate 69,075,371 of CM066331.1, read as the reverse complement.
ACCAAGTAATCCAAATAATCCAAGGCTGTTTCTACTTGCTTCTGTTTTCCACTTTCTCTTCCTGGGGTTCTATTATTTTGTTCAGTTAAAATGTATCTTTGAGGAAACTTGTTAAAATTTCACTGTAAATTCCTTTTAGTTATAGTTCCATTCCTTAGTTCCAGGCAATCTCCTCCATTTTTCCAGATCCTGCCCTTTTATTCTTTTTTTTTTCTCCTTTCCTGCTTTTAAAAACTTTTAAATATCCAGAAATCTTTATTATCCCTTTGACTTTTATTTTCAGCTTAGATGCCTATTAATGTCAAAATGGGTTTTTTTCAATTTCTTCCTTAAGTCTCTTAGCTGTCAGTATAAGGAAGGGAAGAAAAAGAACCCTAATCCTTTCCCTTCTTTCTCTCCTTTGCAGCTTCAAAATCTTCTTTGGGAACAATGTTATTAAATTTAAATTCCAGTGTAGCTTACGTTGTTGCTTTTTCAATTTAACCCGGTCAATCAAAACTTTTTCTTCTTATCTTCCCCCTGCACATTCTTTTCCGGTTCAGTTCTTCTTTGAGGTGGCCATTTCTGACCACCGCTGCAACCGCCTTTGGGAAAGGGAGTAATGGCCAGCTGGGGAAGAGAGATGTGGCTCTCCTTGACCCTGCTGGCAGTCTCCCCCTTCTTTACCACCTCTATAGGGTGGCTTAGCCCCGAAACCAGCCAGCTCGGGTGCTCTGACAGTGAGCACAAATAGAAACCGCGCACGATTGTGGATTTCGGTCTGTCACTGAAGAGACTCAAACCAGAAGCCACCTTTTGCTATCTTCTGACAAGCAAAATCAATGGGGAAGCCAAATCCATTTAACAGCTGTGTTACTAACTTAACAAGTGCAGTGATTCACATCACCACTGGGCAGGAATGGTCGTAAAATGGGGCAAAGCTCACTTAACAACTATTTCACTTAGCAACAGAAAGAAAGCACACAACAGATATAAACTAAATGTACACCAGTCCAAGCTCAATTGCAGGAAGTACGATTTCAGCAACAGAGTGGTCAATGTCTGCAACTCACTAACTGATTCTGTTGTCACCTGCTCAAACTCCCACTCCTTTACCCTCAAACTAACCTCTATTGACCTCACCCCATTCCTAAGAGGTTTGTAAGAGGCATGCATAAGGGCACAATCGTGCCTACTGTCCCTGTCCTATTGTCCCCAATTATTAGTTCCTAAAATCAACAAGGGATCATTCCTCTCTTGAGACTTAGTGTAACAGACACAATTGTCTGCTCTCTGTAATGAATGAACTGATTTCCCCTCCCGTCAGGGGCTTCTGATTTTAGGGATCCTCTGGGAATGTTTATTCAGCACTTCAAGTGAAGAACTACCGATATCCTGATTGCATGCTCTTCTGTGGTTATTTGTTTCTTAGCTGAGAAAATATTTTATAAGGGTCTGAATGAGGGGTAATCAGCTGAGACAGAGATGTTTCTTGTTTCCAGAGAAAGAACACATAACTGTCAAGAACTGTGACTTTTACTGCAACTTTATTTATGGTTTCTATATAAAATAGTTCTCTGTCCTTTTTAATTTCTTTCTTCTCATTCTCCTTTTGTCTTGTGTTCCTTACAGCCCATCACCAACTGTATATACACTGAATTTTCCTTTTTCAAAATTCAAAATAACTAATGAAGTAGACTGTGAGTTATAAAAGGGATTATTAACATATTTATTTATTTGAGGCTTGCCTCAAATGTGCTTTTTAAAAAGGCAATGGAAGGGAGGGAGGGAGAGGGAGAGAAGGAGGGAGAGTGTTCTGTCCTTAATTAACATACTTGAGATCCCCACGCTTTGATTGGCCAAAGCGCGGGGCTCTCCGATTGGTCAGGCGAGCCGCGCCGATTGGCTCGCTGAGAATCTCCCGCGATTGGTTCATTCGGATTGCGGGAGATTCAAAGTGGTGCCATTGGCCGCGGCCGCCGCGGCGAAAGGAATAAAAGCCGCGGGCTTTTTTACTTTCGCCAGTTCGGTTCCCACTTACGAATAAAGAGCTTGCACTAAAATCACCGACTCCTGGCATCATTTCGCGGACACAACACTGGCGACGAAGGTGGGATACAGACCCTGAACCGAACCACGTGTCCGACGGAAGCCAGACGAACCACCACGATGGCGAAAATCGCACCACCCACACCCTTCAACCCCGCCACCGAGGACTGGGAATCGTTCTCCGACCGATTCCGCATGTACCTTGAGTGCAGCGGCCTGAAGGACGCCACCGGCCCCATGAAGCGCGCCATCTTCCTGACCCACTGCGGGACTGAGGTCTTCAAGATGGCCAAGGCGCTGGCCAAACCCGCCGATGCGACCGCGATGGACTGGGACGTCCTTGAACCCATACTTCGGCGGCACTACGCTCCAGAGGTACCCATCCTGATCCGGCGCAACGAGTTCTACCGGCGGGACCAGAGGTCAGGTGAGAGTTTCAGCGACTTCGTTGCCGAGCTGCAGCGTTTAGGGGGGCTCTGCGAATTCGACAACCTGAACGACGCCCTGCGAGACCAAATCGTGCTCAGTTTGTGGGACCCCGTACTCCAGAGCCGGCTGATGGCCAAAGGCAACATCAGCCTAGCAGACACCCTCACCGCAGCCGCAGCCGCCGAAGCAACCCGAACTTCCGCCGACCGCATGCGCAGACCGAACACGGGGGACCGCAGTGGAAACAACAACCCGGCGAGGTCAACCGAGCCCCAAACCGAGACGACCACTCACCAGGGCGATTTCCACTCGGCATCGGGCACTTCCGATGACAAGGAGGACATCCATCGCCTCCAGACAGGCCGCGACCCACGAAACCGGCGAAGTCGTAAGTCAAGGACCAACTGTGCCGGTTGCGGCAGCGACCACCCCAGGTCGGAATGCCAGTTTTTCGATTCGATCTGCCGGCATTGCGACAAGAAGGGACACATCGCCCGTGTCTGCCGCCTGAAGAAAAATCGCAGCCCGGCACAATGGGACCAGAGCGACCGGAGGAGAGAAAGCACACCACCCCGGACCAGAGATCGCCCCTCGGACAACCGATGGGACCGGAACGGACGATCCTCGCGAGGCGGCGACAACCAGCGAAGAGAGGAGACCCATCAGACAGTCACCATCGGCCACGCCATCACCAACGACGCCTGGAAGGTCCATGTGGAGGTAGGCATCGAGGGCCAGCCATGCAAAATGGAGGTGGACTCCGGGTCCTACCTCTCCATGATTGCATGGCATGAAATAAAGCGCTTGGTGCCTACCCTCCAAAGGAGGAACATAGACAGCCAGAGACTCATTGTAAAGGACTACCAGGGAAACCGCATCCCGGTAGTCGGAACCAAACACTTCAACATCACCTATAAGGGGCACACTGAAAGACTTCCCCTGACAATCATCGACCGCGACCGCCCAAGCCTACTGGGACTGCAATGGTTCGCCCCGCTCGACATCGCACTCACGGGAGTCGACCACGTCACCGATGACAGCTGGGAGCAGCAACTGGCCCAGGAATTCCAAGAGGTCTTCGATGGAAACCTAGGCAATTACCGAGGGCCCCTTATATCTTTCAACCTAGACCCTAAAGTTCCCCCAAAACGCCTGAAACCAAGGCGGGTGCCATTCGCACTGAAACCCAAGATAGATGAGCAAATTGACAAGCTCGTCAGACAAGGGGTTCTACAGCCCATAGACCACGCCCGGTGGGAGACCCCCATAGTCACCCCGATCAAGCCCGATGGGTCGGTGAGGATCTGTGGGGACTATATGGCCACCGTAAATGGCGCGTTACAACAAAGCGCCTACCCCGTCCAAGTAGTGCAACACCTACTGCACTCCCTGGGAGGGGGCAAGGTTTTCGCCAAGCTCAACCTTGCCCAGACATACCAACAGTTGCCAGTCGATGAGCAAACGGCAGAAGCGCAAACCATAGTCACCCACCGGGGGGCATTCAAATGCAACCGACTCCAATTCGGAGTCAGCGTGGCACCGGGCATATTCCAAAGCCTAATGGAGAGACTATTGCAAGGCATCAAGGGGGTGGTACTTTACTTCGACGACGTCCTAGTGTCGGCAGTCAACCAAGCCGAACTAAAGGGTCGCCTAAGGGAGGTCCTAACCAAATTTAAAGAGACCAGGCTGAAAGTCAAGAGGGAGAAATGCCAGCTATGCACGGAACGAGTAGAATTCCTAGGATACCTCCTAGACCGTCACGGCATTCACCCCACAAACCAAAAAATCAAGGCCATCAAAGAAGCCCCCACACCCAAGTCAAAGACGGAACTACAGGCGTTCTTGGGGCTACTGAACTTTTACAATGTTTTCCTACCCCAAAAGGCAACGGCGGCGGAGCCCTTGCATAGGCTACTGGACAAGGCGGCGACCTGGACTTGGGAGAAACACGAGCAAGCCGCCTTCCAAAGAACGAAGGACCTCCTCACTTCGGACGCCGTCCTCATACAATATAACGAGACCCTACCCCTGGCCGTCACATGCGACGCATCACCCTTCGGCGTCAGCGCTGTCCTCAGCCATACCCTTCCCGACGGAAAAGAAGTGCCCATCGCATTCTTTTCAAGGACCCTCACCAAACCGGAGCAGAACTATAGCCAACTGGACAAAGAGGCTCTGGCTATCATTGCCGCCGTAAAACGATTCCACGAGTATCTCTACGGCCGGACTTTCACCATCATAACGGATCACAAGCCGCTGCTGGGAATTCTTGCAGGAAACCGGGCCACCCCGAACATTCTGTCTCCCCGAATGACAAGGTGGTCCGAGTTCCTGGCAGCCTACAACTACGGACTCATACACAGACCGGGTAAGACAATCTCCCATGCAGACGCCTTAAGCCGCTCGCCGCTACTGGAACCCGACACCGACCCAGCACCCACGACGATCACCCTCAGCAGAGAGACTCTACCCAACCTACCCATAACCGCGACAGACATTGCCTGAGAGACTAATAAAGACAAACGTCTGGCGCGGGTGTTGCATTGGGTGGAGAAAGGGTGGCCGGAAAGGGACAACAACGAGTCCGTCAAAACGTTCCGAAACCGCCAAACGGAACTCTCTTTATTAAAAGGGTGCATACTATGGGGGGATAGGGTGGTCATTCCGGAAAAGCTACAGGGGAAGGTTCTGGAACTACTACACGAGGGGCACCCTGGCATTGTTAGGACTAAAGCCCTGGCCAGAAGTTACGTTTGGTGGCCAGGGATGGACAAACAAATAGAGGCCTGGGTAGCTAGGTGCCAATGATGCCAGGAAACTAGGCCAAGCCCACCCACAGCACCCGTCCTAGAGTGGGAAACCCCAAGGGGACCTTGGTCTAGGATCCATATAGACTTCGCCGGGCCCACAAAAGGACACACCTTCCTCATAACAGTTGACGCTTACTCCAACTGGCTGGAGGTAAGCAACATGAAGACGACAACCACAGAGGCCGTGATCAAGGAACTCTGCAAACTCTTTGCAACACATGGCCTCCCAGACGTCGTCATCTCCGACAACAGGCCCCAATTCACCTCACTGGAATTCGAAAAATTCCTAGCGGAAAGGGGCATCCGCCACGCGCTGACAGCACCGGCGCACCCGGCGGCGAACGGTAAGGCAGAACGGATGGTCCAATTCACTAAGAAGACCATCCGGAAAATAGACCACGGGGAGATCCAGGAGAAAATCAACAAACTACTCTTCATCCAACACATAACCCCAAATACCACAACCAACAAGAGCCCAGCCGAACTGTTAATGGGCAGGAAACTAAGGTCCCCACTCGACAGGTTACACCCCACGTATAACCTGGAGAAGCCCCCAGACTCAAACAGCAAACACCGAACCTTCGCACCGGGCGACCCTGTATATGCAAAAAACCTGACGGGAGACCCACTATGGATACCAGCCGTCATCACACAAACAACAGGCCCACACTCGTACCGGCTACAAACAGCAGACAGACGAGCGTGGAAACGCCACATCGACCAACTAAGGTCGAGGACTACCAACCAACAAACCACCGACGCACAAACAGGCGAAAACAACCCCCACAACACAAACCAAGGGGGGAGGGAATACCCAGGGGACCAAAACCAAAGGAGAATAAACCAGCAGTACTCACCAGAAAGCAGCCATCACGACCCCTCGCCAGGAAGAAACAGCCAGGCCAGCTCGACCGACCCAGAAAGACCGAGCGGGAGCGGCGAAACCCGCAGCTCAACCAACCCAGAAGACCCAGGAGGGAGCTACGGAGGACGGACCGGCCCAATCGAACAGCCGGTTCCCACGATGGCAGCAGGAGCAGCAGAGATCCCGACCGAACCGGCCTGGATCCAGCCTACAACTGAGTTGCGCAGGTCAAGTAGGCTCAGACGGAGCCCCGCCTACCTACGTGACTACGCAACATAAGGACTGAACCAAGAGGGGAGGGGTGTTCTGTCCTTAATTAACATACTTGAGATCCCTGCGCTTTGATTGGCCAAAGCGCGGGGCTCTCCAATTGGTCAGGCAAGCCGCGCCGATTGGCTCACTGAGAATTTCCCGCGATTGGTCCATTCGGATCATGGGAGATTCAAAGCGGTGCCATTGGCCGCAGCCGCCGCGGCGAGAGGAATAAAAGCCGCCGGCTTTTTTCCTTTCGCCAGTTCGGTTCCCACTTACGAATAAAGAGCTTGCACTAAAGTCACCGACTCCTGGCATCTTTTCGCGGACACAACAGAGAGAGAGAGAGTTACCTTTTGAAAAAGTATTTTTGAGACAACTATGAACTGGGTGGCTGAGAATCTCCTCAGACTTTTTTGGTAGACAGGAAACCAAAGCAAAATCGTTAAACTTTGACACAGCTTCCCTTTGGAGAACAATTATTGACTGTCGGGCTCCAAAAACCAAAGGAAGACATACTGAAGTTATTCTAAGCAGTTTGTTTTCTAGATCCTCATCTATAGACAGAAAACTTGCCAAACTGAAACAGACTACTTGCACCACTAAATACAGTATATACTGTGAGAACTCCTAGAAAGGAGTCATCTTAACTCTCTTCCTCCCATCCACACTATCTAAACTTTGCTACCTTTTGCTCCTCTGGAATGCCCTCCCTTCCTCCTGGGAATACGAATTACATTCTTCCACATCAACACTCTATAAACATTCCTCTCTTCCTGTTTCCCAAACATGCTTGGTTCCTAGAATTGCATCCTTTTCAGCTCTGCTCCAAGATAAAGAATAAAAAAATTGGTCTTCCCATCTGTATACCAAGCCGTCAGTTACAAGACATTAATACTCCTCTTCTTTCAATCTTGACACAATAAACTAAATGTTTGCATTACAATAGCTTTTGGAAAGCTGGTTTGAGGTTTTAAAGCTACTAGTTGGATATCACGATGGAAACTGTATGAATGTGTAAAGTATAAATTGAAGCCATTTGGGATTCCCTAATATTTCTTATATTTCCTATATTTCTAGGTTATAGGATGCAAATGGAGATCTGGACACACTGGAAGAGGTGATAAACAGGACTTTAGAAAAGGGGCAAAGAAAAATCCTGTCACAAATGGAGTGGGTGTATCAGGAAAGGTCTCATTTGCTGGTAAGAAAAGATGCAACAAATGGACTTTGTATAAAATTATGTCAATGTCATCAGGATAATCAGCTAATGTTCTATCATAAAAGAATTTCATTTGCACTGTCAACACTCTGCATCTAATACAACAGTTATTAAAAAGACCTTACTTTGTAAACGAATGCTTTTCTAATACTAATGTGAATTGTGCGTGCAGCATGAGATACTTGAGTACTGGCCTCATCTAATGTTCAGATCTGCAGAAAATGTCTACTGGAGATACTCTTCAGATTCAAGAAACAAATAGAGTTCATCTTGAAAAAGAAGAAGATAGTTTTTTATCTTCTTATATTTATTCTTTTAAAAATGTGCACTTGTCTCTTTTAGTTCAAAGCAGACAAGACACAGGAGGTGACACGCAGTTCTTTGGCAGTGAGACATGCTGTCAGCTACAAAGAGTAATCTGTGAATCTGATATTGCTGTGAAAAAGGAGCTTAAAGTCATATTCAAAACCAAGGACAGAACTGATGAAGTAGCAACTTAGAGTGATAACAAGTTAAGATTTTTAAAGCTGGAGAAATATATGTTCGATTTGACAAATAACAACATTGAGCAGTGTTTGTATGAGAAATGTATGGATTGTTCACCATCTAGATTAGAAAAGTGATCCATCTTCCTATGCACACAAGATAGCACATTTTCCAACAGTGAAGCAAAGTAAAAAAAACTTAAATCACCCTGAAAGAAATTCTGAAACACATTATCAAACTAAAGTTCACTTCAGTGCTGTCCTTTCCATAGACTGATTTATGAAGACAAAAAGCAATATTAGAATTATCTGACATGGTGCAGAACCCTGAAAAATCTAAAGCTATTTTTACGTATCAGAAAATTAACTTCCACTGGGTAAAAAAGCAATTACTCTACTTTCTTGTCATATTGTCATAATGACAGTGTTGTCATTATGAGAAAAAACTATAATGAACCATTTAAGCTAAATCTACAGCTAAAAAAATTGCCAAGTATATGATTCAAGAAGGCATCTTGGATTCTTGCAAATGAAAACTATGGAATATCAATATCAATAAATGTAGAGCTACTCTATGTAGGATGGCCCAAACTAACTCTATCTTCCACACCTTCACCTCATGTTTTTACAGCTGAATTTTCCACATTGAGTAGGATGAGCTATAGGGCTGTCAAACTCCTGACCCACGGACAAGATGTGTCATCTGCTGGCCATGCCTATGCCCAGTTTAGCGAAGGGGAAAAACCAGGGGTGGGTTGCTGGGGGTTCCCAGGGTCTCTGAAGGCTGAATAAAATATAGTAGTGATAGACAGGGATGGGATCCGACTGGTGTAACTACCGGTTCGGTGATTTGACATTTTGCCTTTTCTATTTGGCCTTTTCTGTTCATCTAATTTTTGAAAGATATAATCTGTCAAATGGAAAACAAAGGAAATACAAACAATAAAAGCAATGGGAAATATCTCATTAGATAATAAAGTAATATTTAGGGCTATATGAAATGAATCATGAAACATGTTTTAATAATTAATTAATATATTTATTAATTATTTAATAATTAATTATTATCTTTATTATTAAATAATAAAGAATGAAAATGTTTGTCTTCTCTTGTTTCTATTTATCACCTTTATATAGCTGCCTATTTTAAAACTGTATTTTGTAAAAGTTATTTTCAAATGAGAAAGCTAGAGATGAAGCAATTAAGAGGAACCAATGCTGCAGGGAAAGGCAAAATCAATGAATAAATTTTTCAGCCATAACTAATTTGACCAATTGGGAAAAGAATTGTTACTGATCTCAAATATAACAACCAGATCTAAATCTCAAAATATTAAAAAAATACAAAACACATCAAGTCAATTCCTATACCAGACCATTTTCTTACAGAGTAAGTAGTGTATAGGTTTAATTAAATTTTGAAATCCAAATGGAAATACTCTTTTCTGAAAGTCAGTCACTTTTAAACTTTAGTTCTAAATATCACACCAACTATTAACATCAAAACTATCCTAACCGAAGAAATTTAAGCCCTGTCCTTTCTAACAGAAATATGAAACAGAAATACGGAAATGAAGTACTGTTGTAATAATTGCTTTACACGACCCATTTTCAGTACCCTAGTGAAATTATGTACATAGCCAAAGATTAAAATCAATAAGAAAACAAGCCCTCATTTTGGGGAGCTGTTTTTACATATGTTAATATGGTGCTCTTTATTATTCAATTTTCTGTTGTTACCGTAAATTCTGATTTATATGACTTTAGCTCAGGGATTTCAACTAAATAGAAAATATGAGTAAAAATGGTGGGGAAATCTACCAGTGCATTAGATAAACCAATATGAACTACACTTTTTTCTTGGTGAGGGAAATAGTCTTCAGAAAATGCACACAAAACACTCAATGGTGAATGATAAAAATAATAATTGGCCTAAATAATTGTCACCTCACCCAACAACTACTTTCATTCTTGTTCTTGGTTTATTTTATTATAAAAGAATTTGCAGGCCCCATCATGGGAAGCAATTTCCTTATGGAAAAGCATTTTAAGGCTTCTTCAGGTGCTATTAGCTGATATTCTGAAAATGATAAAAGGGTCTATATGTGTATTCTTTTAAAAAAGACCACAGGATAATACTAACATGTCTGTTTTTATCAATGATTACCTCATCCAATGATATAATACTAGACAATTCACAACCCATTGAGTCATCATTTCAGATATATTTTATTACTTAAACAGAGAAACAAAATGAACATGAGTGTGCCAAAATGCAGTGGGAATGGGAGCAATTTCCAACTTCCTAATGTCTCTCCCAATGTTCCTTGTAGAAAGCTGGCAGGGAGCATTGAAAATGACAAAAAGATGACCGTGACTGATTGCAGCAGGGCAACACAGCAGCACAGAAGCAGCCACAAGTTTGCCAAATTCCAACCCCTGGGAGTCATGAATCCTTGATTTTGGACACATCCTATAAGTTCGTCCATTTGAGGTATGTTGATTCAAAAATGGTGGCCCCACAATTCACCATTTTTCCCAATTGATGATGACAAACAATCAAACAAATATGAGAGCCTTAGTAATTAGTAACTGATTAGATGTTATACATATAAGAGCAATTATATTGTACAACCTACAACCATTTTACAGCACTATCCTTTATAATTCCAAATGTAGTCATGCCTCCAAAATATTAGGGACCATCAATTTATGCAACCAACAATATAAAACGATATTTATTTTCAGATTTTTTTCTAAAAAAAGGTGGAAACACTCTAATGTATACAGATAGAAATAAACATTGAGGAAATGTTAAAAGGAATAAAGATATGATATACATAAGCATTCACCATTAGTCTTTTATGTATGATCATTATATCCTACTGGTAGTGTACATTTACTTTTCTTGATCTTCAAATCAGTTTATCTAAATTTGGAAGACAAAGCCAAATACTGAAGACAAATACTGTAGAATTTAAATATTTAGTTGAAGACAAATACTGTAGAATTTAAATATGGAGAGTAATAGAAGCTAACCAAATTTCAGCTGTCTGGAACAGCATTAGAGATGACCTGTCTAGAGGCCATGCTAATCTTCAGTCAAAGAAGAAAATAATACCTTTATATAAGTGAATGAAGCCCACATCAGATATATTGCATGACTCTGCTGTTTGATTTTATGAAAAAAAATCTTGTATATCATATATTGTAGTATGCATATGATTTAACTGATTTACATGATTTATTGCACTTGCCCAGAAGCTTTAAGTAGTCAAAGAATGTAAACAAAGACAAAGACAATGGTTCTAAATATTATTTCATAGAACCATAATTTTTATGTGTTCTAATAAATTGCTTGGCTTCCAGACAACTTTGGATCTCAAGTAACAGTACAAAGAAAACTAGGGACATACAAATACACACACACACAATTGTATATACATGTATATACACACATATACACATGTAGTTTGATACACACACACATCCAACTATATAATGAGTTATTACTTGCTTTTGAAAAATAATTTGTCATTGGGCATTTCTAGGTGACCTTCCTTTCCGGGTATTTTTTTTTTTTGAACAAATTTTATTAATTTTTAAAGACATACAAAACATAAAACATAAGAACATAAAACCTCTTTTCTGAAAATTATTTGTAAATTTTAATCAAATAAAACATTTTATACATCATTGACACATCTCCTTATAAACACATAGATATCCTTTTCTGTATTTATCTATTTTATATGTTTTTATTCACTATACTTATTTTTCCTTTCTAACTTGTTTTATTCTCTTCTATCTTTTATTGAACCATTGTTCAATAAAAGAACCAAAAGAACCATTGTTCTTTTCTAACATTCCTCCAAGGTTTTATTAGCTCAATCAAACATAAACACACAAAAACACAAAACATAGAAACATAAAAAACATCTTTTCTGAAAGTTGCTTAGTCCCGGGTTAAAACTCTTTGTACAGACACAGACACAGACTCAAATTCATATTCATTTTGTATACCATTCCATATCTTATTAGCATTTTCAATTTTCTATATAGCTTCTCCTCTCTTTTAAATTTTCATAGTTTTATTTTATTTATCTCATCTCAATTCAAATCATAATATTTATTATTCTTTGTCTGTTCTATTTCCAGCTATCCATTAACCTTTCTTCTTTAAAGAAAATTTCTCCTGTACACTAATTGGAGTATGACGCCTTTATTTCTTTCCCCTACATTTATAATACTTAATATAGAATACATAGCTTACATTGGGATTCTATTTGGTACATTCTAAAATTATACAATATTAGCAATACCAACACAAATCTATTCATTAATATTAATATTCATTTATATATTAAACACTTAACACATTACTTTTGAATTAAATCACATACTTTTATGGGAGCACCTACTTTCTATAGTTATTCCGCCCCCACATCACATATTTTAAATCATTATTTCATTAGAATGTTCCCCCTTCTCCTACTTCAAATCTCTCATTTCACAAAAAATTTCACTGGGATGACATAGTCTAGTCATTAATATTAACATTCATTTATATCTTAAACATTTTACCCATTTCAGTTAAATATCATGCCTTTATGGGAACACTTATGCTTTCCATAATTATTCCCCCCCCCCACATCACATATTTTAAATCATTGTTTCATTAAAGTATTCCCCTTTTCTTGACAAAAATTTCACTAAATTATACTAAATATTTTATCACATTTTAAATTACATATTGTTTCCAATTTTCTAAGATTATTTCTAAGTACAAGTGTAAAAATACAATCTTATGTACCTTTCCAGAATCCCTTTTTCAATAATGTTTACCCATTATCTCTAAAAGACTTTTGTTTCTTTGTATCTTGCTCCCCACCATTGAGGCTTCTTGTCACTTCTTTTCTCCCTTGCTTATTCTTCTCCTTGTCCTCTTTACCCCCTTGTCTCTTCACCTCCCTTTTGTTCTGCTTTCCTCCTTTCTGTTGTTTTTGAACATAATATCCCCTTTTCACCTTATTCTTCTCTTTTTTGGTTGTTTTTCCAAGTCTTAAAGTCTTCTTTTCCGTTTTCTCTTTCTCCTTTCCTTCCCCAACCAAAGTCACTTGTTCATCAAAAATGGCTTCTTCTTTGTCCCAATCATCCTGTTGCACAGTCAGCTTTACATAAGTACAAACCGCCATTTCTAAAAATTGAAAAAGGGTGCCAAGAGAAACCTTCCCTTCTTGCTTTTCTTTTTCATATTTTTGGTACACAAGTTTCAATCCATCCACAAGTGATGCCATTGTAGAGAGAAAAAGTTTTTCGAAACAACCACTCAAGTGCTTTTAATCAAAGATAGTTCTCAAAAGTTCCAAAATCACCAAGCAATCCAAATTAGCTGTTTCTTTTAAATACTTTCTCCTTCTTCACTTTCTCTTTCTGGGGTTAGAGTTTAGTCACAAAGTTCCATTTAAAATATATCTTTTAGGAGTCTTATTGATGTTTAATAACTCTTTAGAATTCTAGGCAATCTTCTCCTTATTTTCAAATTTTGCTCCAATTTTTTTTTCCTCTCCCTTCCCACTCACAGCAAAAAAGATTCTTTTTTGCTTTTTTTTTTTTTTTAAAAATGTTCAGAAATCCTTATCCCTTCAGCATTTAATTACCTCCAATGCAGGTTTTCCGATCCGCTGTCACGTTAGGAAGGAGAGTGAAAAAAAAAACTTTCCCTTTTAGGATTCCATTCGCCGCTTGTAACTCTCTCTAGAAACAATATATTTTTAGCAACTTTCAAAATTCCAGGGTACTTTCTCTTGCTTTGTCCCGGTCAAAAACCACTTTCACAGCTCTTCCGACTTTCTTCCTCCTGCACAATCTTGTCCAGCTGCAGGTTTCTTTGTGACGGCCATTACTGACCGCCGCTCCTCCGCCTTGGGAAAAGGGGTTTTTGCTAGCTGGGGAGGGGGTCTGCGACACCCCCAAACCCCTATCCGGATCCCCCCTGTCTTCAGCTGCCTCTATGGGGCAGCTATAGCCCCCAAATCCAAGTGGATCAGGGGAACCTTGGCAGCGAACATAGCAGGGATCGTGCAGTATCGCGAATCCCTGCCGCTGCCAAAGCCCTGCAAACTGGAAGTTTTCCTTTCCGAGTATTTTTTTTTATCCAATTTGAAAACAGCTAGGATTGACCTTAACTATTTCATCATTGTTAGAAATAATCTGAACATTAGAATACGATGAGCATGGGGTTGTCCGCATATTTTTGACTATATGGAATTCACAGAAAACAATCAATTGAGCTCAGGCCCATTAGTCAATGGCTGGCCAATAACTTGGTGTTTTGTCCCAACGGCCATTCATAAAAAGAAAGAGAATGGATTGATGCTGTTGTCTTTATGCTCACCATGAAATAGATTGCCATAAATTTTGAAATAGTACTTCTTCCATGGATACCATATCACTGTTTAAAGCTAGCAAAATGTGTCCAACTGTTCTTTTTCAGGAAAGATTTGACTCACTCTTTCAAATACATTTTTAAATACATGTTCCAGGTTTAAAACATTTCTCCTTTAAAAATGAACTACAGCTGTTCTGATTTTCCTGGCAATTTCTACAAATATTCATTTATTGAGTCTAACTGTTATTTATCAAAATCAGCTGATGGAACAAAACCTACATTCTTGCAGTAAGTCTGGAATGTCATTCAAATCAATTTACTTCTGGTTGCCTCTGCTGTAAATGGGTTGCTGGCAAATTTACAAGGTACTTAATGGTATATGCAATATTGTTTTAGTATTGAAATATTCATTTATCAGTCAATGGATGGAAGTGAAGCTGCCCATTATTAAATAAGTTATCCTTTAAAAGTGCACAGATTTTTTATCCCTCCAAGACTATCTTCAATTTTTGGATAATGTAAACATGTGATTCAAAGATTTCTTATTTAATGATTAAATCATATTTTCAGAAGATGTCATTTTCCACATCTTATCGAAGCATGTTAAAGCTTTTCTAAAATGCAGGGAGTATAAATTATATTAACTGAGTAAAATAAATGAATTCTCTGTGTCTTCATGCTGAATCTATCTTAATAAATTATCATAATTTATGTTATAAAGTGAGAGTCAGTGGGCAAAGCTGCACATAGCACTATGCCAGAATATGCTTTCTTTGGCTCTGTGTATTTTATGCCAACTAAACCTTTGTTGTCTCTAAGTTATGATTTATGGCTTCTATTGTATGAACCCAGCTGTGACTTATCCATGGTTACATAAATCATAATTTAACATTCGATCCTGAAGAGGGTTTGCCAATCTAATTGTTTATAGGATCTTTGCCAAACAACTTGATCCTATCATGTTTTCTCAATAGTAATCCTCTATTGTATTAAACTGAGTGTATTTGTTGTGGTTCGCCAGCAGCAGGAGTCGATGGCAGAGGTTTCTGATAGAGAGGACTCGGGTGATGCAGGGATGGGACTATCAGAGAGTGGGGTGCTGCCTTCGGAACTTGTGGAGTCTGGCAGCAGTGATGCAGAGGACCCGGGCAGCTTGCACCCAGTGCGGGCATGCGCAAGGCTGCTCAAAGGAAAGAGCAGCTAAAGTAGCAAGGGTGAATCGGGAGTAAGGCTGGAAGGTGATGGGGACCCCATATGGGATAAAAGCCAGCCCTTGGGGATGTGTTCTTTGCAGGAAGCAAAGAAGTTCTTTAGACTCAGAGTTCTCATCGAAGCCCTGCTTACTCCGGTTTGTTTTTGAAACTTCTGTCGGTGGATATTTAATTGGTAATTAGTCTTCAGCCTTTCACAACCTTGAAAGGGCTTGCTTTTGATATAAAACAATTAGGTTTAAGTCACTCTTGGCTGGGAATGCATTGAATTCCCAGTGCCGCATTAAAATAGATTTGCTTTTTTACACAGTTTGTGTTTGTTTAATTTGAACAAGGCTTGGATCAGAACAGTATTTGTCTTGGTTACGTGTATGCAGAATTCACTCACTCTGATCGTAGAATTGTAATATTTTCACATCTACATGTATTTCATTCTCCAAGCCCTCAGAAACCAGTTTACAGTATCTATAATTATCTTTCACTGTGCCATATTCTCAATGCCACAAACTGTTCATAAGCAGACTGAGATTTGCTTCAAATTAGCCAACAGATAATTAGCCAACATAATTAGGCACATGTGTTCTCTTAGCAATTAAAAAAAATACAGGTAGTCCTCGACTTACAACAGTTCACTTAGTGAGTGCTCAAAGTTACAACACTACTGAAAGAAGTGACTTTTGACCATTTTTCACAGTTACAAGCTTTGTAGCATCCCCATGATCACTTGATCAAAATTCAGATGCTTGGCAACTGGTTCACATTCACACTTACGATGGTTACAATGTCTTCAGATTTCGTGATCCCCTTTTGTGGCCTTCTGACAAGCAAAGGGAAGCCAGATTCACTTAACAACCATGTCACTAACTTAACAACTGCAATGATTCAATTAACAAGTGTGACAAGAAAAGTTATAAAAGGGGGCACTGAACCAATGTCTCACTTCACAATAGAAAATTTGGGCTTAGTTGTGGTTATAAGTTGGGGATTACCTGTACCTCAGTTACTTACACCATAAAGATTGTCTTGGAGTTCCTAAAACTAATGGAGAAGGAAGTGAGAAGAGGGATGACAAAGCAGGTGAGAATTCCCTCCAATGGAAAAATATGCCTTTCATTGACCTACTACTGCAGCTGTAGAGCAGAAAAAGCAAAACTGAATTAGCTTTTCCACATCGCTTTGACACAGGGGTGGGATTCAAACTTTTTAACAACCAGTTCTGTGGGCATGGCTTAGTTGGTGGGCATGGCTTGGTGGTCATGTGACTGGGTGATCATGTTATTGGCTGGGCGTGGCCAATTCAATATCACTCACATCGAGGCACGCATCTCCTTGCCTGGCCTCTCATGACTGTGGGGATGCTGCAATAGTCGTAAGTGTGAAAAATGGTCATAAGTCACTTTTTTCAGTGCCATTGTAACTTTGAATGGTCACTCCACACAAGCAAAGTACCCACAAAGGAAGGGGAAAAAACTCCAGAGAAGTTCCTAAGACAGGAAGTCTAGTCCTGCCAAGAATGTAATAAGGGTTAACGGAGAGGCAGTTTCTGTAAGCAATACCAGAATGTTTCCTTCCTGCCTTCCTTACAGGATTAGGCCAGTAATTTCTTCTAACAACTGGTTCTCCAAACTGCTTAGAATGTTCACAACCAGCTCTAGCGAATAAGTGCGAACTGGTAGAATCTCACCCCTGCTTTGACAACACTGTGCTGACTCAACCCAGAATCAGAATAGCAACTGCTTTCAAAGAAACCCAGCGTTTGGCTGGTTTTTTAAAAAATAAGTAATTAACATTCCAAAATGCTAAATGTTAAAGCAGATCACTTAGAATTCTGCATCTTAATCAGAGCTGAAACTACCTTTTCTTAGTCAATATTTGTTTCTTTTGTTTGTTTATGAGCCAATCTTTGTTTGTTTAAAGAGCCAATCTTCCCAGTTTGTTGATTTGATTAGCTCATAAATTCTATAACATGTTAAAATTCCTTGGTGAGATAAGCATGTATCTTCTGGGATTTATCTTAGGATCAAAGAGTGTGTTAAGTACTTGGACATGGGTCTGAGTAAATGGAGACAGCCTCTGAATGTAAACTTTCAGCTCTTTATTGCATAGTGACTTCTCAAAACAACAACAGTGAACTCTGCCTTATATAGGCAACCCTTGTGAGAGTTGTCCAATCGCGAGCTATGAACGCTTGCTCTTTCAACCAATAATAATCCCCTGTTAAGGGCCAATCGGATTCCTAAGAACTAACCAATCCGATCTGGCCGCCTAACAGCCAATCAGAAGTGCAGGGCCAGAACCCTGCACTTTACCTCAAGCTTATACCTTATTAACTATGGTACATACACAACACCCCTTCCCCCTGGCTTCTTAATTACGGTGTAGTTATATAGTCCTTTAAATAGGACGGTTGTCTTTTAAGTCTTTCAGATTTTCGTTGGACTGGTTGATTGCAATCCTGTTGAGGTAGATTGTTGTTTGGCAGTGGATCTGCTTCTTGCTCAGGTGCAATTTCTTGTGGTGCAAACAATTCTGCTTCCTGCTCCATTTCCTGAGTCTCACTTAATTCGTCGCTCCCTTCGAGCAGGTTCCCTGGAACGTCATCTTCTTCTGTACCTCCCCGCCCCTCGGTTTGGTCATGGGGGAGTTGTTGACTGGCTGTTGTGAGTCGTGACCGTAATTGGTCGATATGCCATTTCCACAGTCTATTGTCACAGCATTTCACTACGTAGGATTTGGGGCCGGTTACTCATACTACTGTCACCTCTATCCATAATGGATCGCCCGATAAGTTTCGTGTGTAAATGAGGTCTCCTACCTGGAAGGTGTGACAGCAGCTTTTCCGGTTCGTAAGCAGGGTGCAACCGGTCGAGGTGGGAACGGAGTCTTCGTCCCATCAGTAGTTCGGCGGGAGTTCTGCCGGTGACACTATGTGGAGTTATGTGTTGCAAAAAGAGAATTTGGTTGACTTTGTCATCGATATTGTCATAGTCCATTTTTGTAAAGTCTTTTTAACAAATTGGACCATGCGTTCCGCTCGGCCATTGGTCGCAGGGTGCGCAGGCGAGGTGAGCGCATGGCGGATGCCACGGTCAGCGAGGAACTGCTCGAACATTAGTGCCGTAAACTGTGGCCCATTATCAGACACCAGGACGTCAGGCAATCCATGGGTTGCAAAGAGTCTGTTTAGGATCTTGATCACCGCCTCTGAAGTTGTAGCCATCATACAATGAATTTCTAACCAATTGGAGTATGTGTCGACTGTCAGCAGGAAGGTATATCCTTTGGTTGGCCCCGCGAAATCCAGGTGGATTCTGGACCAGGGTCCATGTGGCATCTCCAATTCAGTTGGCATGACTTTTGGTGGGGCATTGCTGGCTTGTTGGCAATTTGACCCACTGCTCGATTTGCTGGTCCATGCCCGGCCACCATGCATAGCTTCGTGCAAGCGCTTTCATCCGCACGATGCCGGGGTGGCCCTCATGCAGAATTTGTAGCAGCGTCTTCCGGAGTCGTTCTGGGACAACGACTCTATCGCCCCAGATGATACAGCCTTTTTGGGGAAAAAGTTCAGTCTGTCTTGCTTTAAATGGCGTGAAGTTATCTGGGACTTGGTCCAATGGGCATCCGCGTTCTACCCAGCCTAGGACTCGAGCTAGGGTGTGGTCTCGTTTGGTTTCTCTCGCGATGTCTTGGGCGGTCATAGGCGGCGAGTTGAGTGTTTCGATCTGTAACGTGGTTGCCGTTGCTGCCGGATCGTCGAGAGTCTCTGGAAGCGGTGCTCGGCTTAATGCGTCGGTGTGGGGAATGGCTTTCCCCGGGCGATATTGAAGGTGATAATTATAAGCAGCTAGGAATTCTGACCATCGGGTCATTCTAGGGGATAATATGTAGGGGGTTGGCTTGTCCCCGGCTATTATCCCTAGCAATGGTTTGTGGTCAGTTATAATGGTAAATGTCCTTCCATACACATATTCATGAAATTTCTTTACAGCTGAAACGATTGCGAGAGCTTCTTTATCAATTTGTCCGTAGTTCCGCTCTGCTTGTGAAAGAGTCTTCGAAAAGTATGCAACAGGGGCTTCGTTCCCATTAGGCAGTACATGACTCAAAATGGCGCCCACCCTGAAAGGCGATGCATCGCAGGTTATAACTAATGGTAATGTCTGGTTATACTGCATAAGTACAGAGTCAGATGTGAGCAGTTTTTTAACATTCCGGAACGCTTGTTCTTCCCGGTAACCCCATACCCACAACGCTTTTTTATCTAATAACCGGTGTAACAGTTCAGCAACAGTCGCCTTGTGCGGTAAAAATATATTATAGAAATTAATGAGGCCTAAGAACGCTTGGAGATCGGCCTTGTTTCATGGCCTGGGAGCATTTTTTATCGCCTTTAATTTACTTTCGGTAGGATGAATGCCCTGGCTATCAATCCGATACCCTAGAAACTCAACACTGTCAGTATATAAGTGACATTTATTTTTTTTCACCTTAAGTCCTGGCTCTTGGAATTTTTTAAGAACACATTTCAAACGATCCTGCAAGATTTTTTTGGTAGGGGCTGCAATTAATACGTCATCAAAATACGGAACCACGCCCTTGATTCCCTGTAACAACCTTTCCATGAGGCTTTGGAATATCCCCGGGGCCACACTTACCCCAAATTGCAATCGAGTAGATTTAAAAGCACCTCTGTGCGTTACAATTGTTTGGGCTTGGGCCGTCTTTTCATCCACTGGTAGTTGTTGATAAGCTTGAGCTAAATCTAATTTAGCGAAAACCTTTCCGCCCCCCAAGGAACGGAGGAGGTGCTGCACCACCAGAACTGGATACGCATTCTGCTGTAGGGCGTGGTTTAAAGTGACCTGGTAGTCCCCACAAATACGGATTGACCCGTCTGGCTTAATGGGTGTTACAATAGGGATTTCCCATGAAGAGTGATCGATGGGCTTCAACACCCCTTGAGCAATTTGCTTGTCGAGTTGTTCATTGATCTTTGCTTTAAGAGCGAATGGAACTCGACGGGGTTTCAAACGAATAGGGGCTACTTTTGGATCTAAACTAAATGAGATTGGGGTCCCCTTATACTCGCCTAAACGGTCCACGAAGACGTCGCTGAACTCAGAAATAAGGTCTTCCTCCCACTCACAACCACTGACTCGGTTCACGCCGGCCACTTCGATGCCGAGTGGCGCGAACCACTGGAGGCCTAATAGACTAGGCCTATCTCTATCGATGATCGTTAGAGGTAAGTACGCTGTATGCTTTTTGAAGGAGACTCGGACTCGGCAGGACCCGACAACGGGGATTCGATTTCCTTGGTAGTCCTTGAGGATGAGGCATTGAAATTGGAGGTCTTGGCGTTGGATTGTGGGGATAAGTTGCTTGAGTGTCTTCCAAGACACCATCGAGAGGGACGATCCCGAGTCGACCTCCATGTGGCAAGGCTGGTTCTCGATGGCTACCGTGACTCAAATTTTCTTTGTGTCCAAAACTGAGGCGTGACCTATAGTGATAGTATGGTGAGCTTCTTCTTTTTACAAAGCTCGATTTCTGTAGGAGTGGTTTACTGGCTCTCGCCTTACAGGATGGTTTCCTGTCGATTGGCGATAGTTGGCCCCTTTTGAGGCCTGGCTGGGCCCTGGTAAGCTGTGGCAGACCCGGCTGATGTGGCCTCGTTTCGCACACTCATGGCAGAGTGCGTCGCAGAATTTGCATTCGGCCTTGGCATGGTTTGCTCCACAGCCAGCGCAAGGGCGTAAGGGCTTAGGGCAAGGGTCCCGGTCGGACCGCAGTCGATGGACCCATCCAATCCCAGAATTACTCGATTTCTCAGTGCTTCTTCTAAATTGGCGAACCCGCAGAGGCCCCCTAAATTTTGGAGGTCCGCCACGAAATCAGCCACGCTTTCTCCTTTTCCTTGGTTTCTCTGATAAAACTCATGGTGTCTCACGAGTGTAGGCATGGTTAGCGCATAATGGTCTCTCAGGATGGGTTCGAGGTCGTCCCAGCTCATGGCTTTCACTTCTCGAGATTTGGCGAGTGCTTTAGCCATCTTAAATACAGCTGGGCCGCAGTGCGTCAGGAACAGTGCCTGCTTCTTTGCTGGTGTGGCGTCCTTCAAATTATTCGTCTCAAGAAACATTTGGAAGCGATCCATGTAGGATTCCCAATCCTCTTGGTTTGGATCGAACGGAGCGGGTGGTACGATGCCGCCGGACATGGTTCCGTTGTTGACGTCGTCTTATCAGGTGCTTGGTATTACTTCCTGGCTTCTTAGGTTCAGACGTCTCCACATCCCACCTTCGTCGCCAGTGTTAAGTACTTGGACATGGGTCGGAGTAAATGGAGACAGCCTCTGAATGTGAACTTTCAGCTCTTTATTGCATAGTGACTTCTCAAAACAACAACAGTGAACTCTGCCTTATATAGGCAACCCTTGTGAGAGTTGTCCAATAGCGAGCTATGAACGCTAGCTCTTTCAACCAATAATAATCCCCTGTTAAGGGCCAATCAGATTCCTAAGAACTAACCAATCCGATCTGGCTGCCTAACAGCCAATCAGAAGTGCAGGGCCAGAACCCTGCACTTTACCTCAAGCTTATACCTTATTAACTATGGTACATACACAACAGAGTGAAAAAGAAATACTCATTTTTCACAGGTTTTAATTCTCCATGTTTTATTTCGATTTTTTTTGTTGTTGTTATTTAAAGAGGGGAATCCAGAATAGTTCTTCCTCTCTGGATTTTAATGCTTGCACTTAACTCCCACTAATTTTATATAGACAGCTTCGGCTTCAGATAAAATAATCACATGCTGTCTCTTCCAAGGAGAAATACATTTGGCCACAGTTCTCTAAGTTTTTATAACATATAGCTGGAATTACTGGAATACACTATAACCTACAACTGCCTCTGAAACCGTTGTAGGAAATTTCTGTGAATCCAGAATACAATATTTGTTTGGATCATGCTTGTTGGTCTTAAATGAACTTCACTTATAAGCCCAATTCATGCTAAAGCTCATTTCCAAAGACACAAATATGTACATACCATTCAACTTTCAGGGGCAGGTAGGTGTGTGTGTGTGTTTGTGTGTGTGTGTGTGCACGCGCGCAGAGGAATTGAACCCTCTGGATAACTGTTTCATAGGCCACAATATTAAATCTAACTGCAAAGTTCCCCACTTCAAGTGAGCGAAATAGGGTAAACTATAACAATATGACTCTATTTATCATTATACCCCACTTCTCCTACCAACTGTTCTGAGGTCTTGCCCACACGTGAATAGGCTAAGTGGGCAAGAAATATGACAAATACAATACTAACCAAATCTAGGTTTTCTGTCAAAACTAATCCTGCTAATTTATTTCCCGTGATGCAGAAAAGAGACAGCACATAACAAGCAAACAAACAAGGATATATATCTATATGGTATCAGATTGCTTTCTTACATAGGCCTATCCAAATTGAAAGAGGAATTGAAAACTGTGGCTGAAACTCTCTGGAGTATTCTTGGAATAAATCTTTCTAGATTAATTCTCTAAATGTCAGCTTTTGTTAGTAATTTACAGCATTGTAAGAAGGGCTGGCAAGCCAAACATTGCTTTTAGTGGCCATCCCCATGTTTCTGACCTTAATTTGTGCAGCCTTTCTCTGTTGTTTTCTGCTGCATAAAAATTCCTCCCAAATACAAAACACAGAGGAAAGCAAAAAGAGTTAGGATAATCCATCATTATGCCAACAACTCTTTCTTTCACCACAGTAAAAACTATTAGTTGTTTCAATTTTAAAATATCTTACTGGCTGTTCTTTAATTCAGTCTTTCCCAGTTTGATATCTCCCAGATCATATTCTGACCACAACAAATCTAATTGATGCCATTTGTGAGAAAGCTGCATTAATCAATAAAAAATGGTGCTTGTCAGTGATTGCCAATGATTGCCAATTTTTAATTAAATCTAAGGAACATCATTTAAGGAGTCATGCAAAATACACTATGCAAACTCATCTCTGGAACATATTTCAAGAAGAAAATAAAAGAGCAGCAGGATATTTTCACCAAATACTTTGCACAAAAAACCACCTGGATATGAACTAGAAAAAACATGGTTTAAAATGTTGATTAAATGAGCTAACTTAATGAGGCTATTAAGCATTTGCATAATTGTACTAGGAGTGTTGGAATGCACTCTAATTCTAATGTAACCAAACGATCATTGCATCTTGGCTTACTAACGTGCCCCTTTTGCTTTTTTTTTCCTTCCATCTTTAGGGAATGGATAATTTTTTCACAAAAGTCAACTGGACAGTCTTGCCATGAATTTTAGCACTCTTATTTAAAGAACAATGGATGAATTTGGCTCCTGCTGTTGGGAATCTGGATGATAATAATGCCAATTTTGTTCAAGGCAGATTGAAGAGAAGTCAGAGCAGAGCCCCTTCCTTAGGCTTCTGTCCTTTAAATGACATTTAGGAAAATGAGGACAATTTCTAAACTGCATTATCTGAGAAGAGAAGTAATTCATTCAGACCAAGTTGGATTATCCACTTAAATTTTAGGCTGAAGAAACTTATTCCTCCCTGAAGTAACAACCCAAGACTGTGTGCTGCCATCAGTATTTACCTACCTTCTCCTGCTTCTGGCACCACCTCTTTTCCAGGGGTGGGATATGACAGGGTTAACTACTGGTTTGGGATTTACGAGCTTCCCTGCACGCTGTGAGCCGCGCACCTGTAAATCATCATTAGCATGCTGTGTGCAGAAACGCAGCCTGTGAAACAGCCCTCTTTTCCTGCTTTTTTAACTGCAGCTGTGCCTCATTCGGCAGCTGAAGTTGAAAAATCAGGTAAGAGCCCCAGTGGGTGGGTGGGCAAAACCATCAACAGACATAGAACCAGTTCTATGTCTGCTGCTCTTCAGAGCTACCGCTTAGGGGTGGACAGAACCGGTAGAAACCCACCCCTGCTCTTTTCATATCAAAAACTATTAAGATTAACACCCTTACGAACAGCTAAAAAAATATAAATAAATAATAATTATCATAGTCCTCTAAGGTTATGGAAAATGGCGGTCAAATGATTTGATAGACTATAGAAGGCTAGATTTGTACTCAGAGTTTAAACTGTTGTCATTATCTTGATTTTACCTTATTGCAGACTTTTTAAAATTGATCTTTTTCTGTAGTTGGCTTGTATAGAAATATCATCTGGCTTGCCCTTTGCCCTTCTTCTATGTCCTGATGAAGACATAGTATTTTTTTTCATTGTCACTGGTATCATGACACTATTACATCATTAGATTTGGTACATGATAACATAGTAAAATGGTGTCATGAAAGAGAGCAAAAAGTATTGATCAATATCTGAGAGCACCCCTTCAGGCTCTTCAACATCTTCATCAATGGATTAAGGGATAGATGGGGAACTCATCAAATTTGCAGACAACACCAACCTAGCAAGAATAGCCAACACTCCAGAAGATAGGCTTAAGATACAGAAGGATCTTGACAGACTTGAACATTGGGCGCTATCTAACAAAATGAAATTCAAAGGGGAAAAAAGTAAGGTTCTACATTTAGGCAAGAAAAACAAAATGCACAGATGCAGTAGCAACAGTAGTAACTGTGAGAGGGGTCTTGGAATCCTAGTGGACAACCATTTAAATGTGAACCAGCAGTGTGCAGCAACTTGCAAAAATGCCAGCACAGTGCATAAACAGAGGGATATAATCAAAATCACATAAAGTTTTAATATCATTTTATAATACCTTTGCTATGTTTAAGAACTAAACTGCAGTTCTCCTTCTGGTCTGCCGCCTGCGCGGGAGCATCGACCGCTCCCATTGGCTGATGCCGTTTGACAGCCAGCTATAAAAGGGAGCTGTCAAACGGCATCAGCTGTCGCCGCCAGCTGGCTGTCAGATTGCCATCGGCAGCCGCGGCAACACTTTATTCATTGAATAAAGTCTGTTAGCCTTTTCCCTGGCTCCGTCTCTCTCTCTGTAACCGCCGCTCTACAACAACCTTGGTAAGGCCACACTTGGAATACTGCATCCAGTTTTGGTTTCCAGGATGTAAAAAAGATGTGGAGACTCTAGAAAGAGTTCAGAGAAGAACAACAAAGATGATTAGGGGATTGCAGGTTAAAACATATAAAGAATGGTTGCTGGAATTGGATATGTCTAGTTTAATGAAAAGAAAGACTAGGGATGACATGATGGCAGTGTTCCAATATTTCAGGGGCTGCCAAAAAGAGGTAGTCAATCCCACCTGAGGGCAAGACAAGAAACAATGGGTGGAAACTAATCAAGGAGAGAAGCAACTTAGAACAAAGGAGAAATTTCCTGAAAGAACAATTAATCAACAGAACAATTTGCCTCCAGAAGTTGTGAATGTTCCAACACTGGAAGTTTTTAAGAAGAGATTGGATAACCCTTTGTCTGAAGCAGTGTAGGGTTTCCTGCCTAAGCAGTGGGTTGGACTCAAAGGTTCCTTCCAACTCTGTTATTCTATTCTATTTTGTGGTTGTGATTTGGTTTCCCAAATGGTACAAGACAGATAAAAATAATTAGTGGCCTGAAGCCAATGAAGCCACTCTGGAGTCACTGGAATGTGCAAAATATACTTTTTTTTTTTCAAAGCCGTTGTCTGTAAGCCTTTTCAACCTTCTCGCAGTAGTGAAGAGTTCTCAGTGAAGGTATAAAGTGTTGAAGAAATGCCAACATGGCCTTGTACACATGGCTGTTCAATATACATTAAACACATATATTTCAAAAAGTGACATAATGTGATTATGTTTCAATGTCACTGGATAATAGTAGTGCTGAGGTTTAAAACAAAGATTTATTTTGAAAGCATCTATAAATTCAGATTAGATGCAACCATGAAATAGATACTGACAATTCCATTGGAAATACTTACTGCAGGTCTCCTACACAGTGACTTATTTGTTCCAAAGGCTTTAAAAACCCCATATTGATACATCACACAGTGACAACATTCCTTCTCACCTATGAATTGTACAAATGGCATTTCAAGTAGTTACTAAAGAGCAAAAACACAAATATATCTAAACTCTGGTCCTGTATGGTAAACATAAAGTGCAATTAATATCAGAAATGTAGAGGCCTATGGTTGTAGGAGTTTCTTGTGGAAGTTTTTCAAGTATCTTAATCTCATACTGAGATGGACTTGATCATAAAGGTGTCTATATTTCAGTGGTGGAGGATGCTGGTGCATGTGAGGAGACCTTCAATAGGGTACTTGGCATCAAAAACAGGTCCAGCAGCAGGATGTCACTATTTGATAATCTTACAAAACATTACCTACTTAACAAGAAAGAGGAAGGAAGGAAAATGAAAGTATAAAGAAAGTATATATCTACCTCACCTAAAGGTCTTGCAATTTAACTTATACTTTCATTTATTTATTTATTTTGGCACTAAATTTAGAAAACCCACTGTACAGTATAAGCACAGAGGTAGTATTCAGCCAGTTCTGACAGGTTCTGGAGAACCGGTAGCAGAAATTTTGAGTAGTTTGGAGAACCGGCAAATACCACCTCTGGTTGGCCCCACCCCCATCTATTCACAGCTTCCCGAGTCCCAGCTGATCAGCTGGGTCTTCTTTTGTTTCCCTGCACAGGAGAATGGAGCTGGAAAGCAGCTTAGTGGGGTAGGGAAGGAATAGGATTTTACGCTATCCTTCCCTTGACATGCCCACCAAGCCACACCCACAGAACCGGGACTAAAAAAAATTGAATACCATCATTATATAAGCATCTGTATCTATGCAGTAAAGTGAGCTGTTTGTAGTGCTGATATAAGACAATATATTTATTTATTTTTATTTGATTTGATTTGTCAATTGCTTACAAGATAATAGGTATAAGTATAAACATAGTTATGAATACATGAAATGGGTACATATAAGAAAAATAAAAGAAACAATAGGACAGGGACGGTAGGCATGTTGGTGCGCTTATGCACACCCCCTACAGACCTCTTAGGAAAGGGGTGAAGTCAATAGTAGACAGTCTAAGGTTAAAGTTTTTGGGGTTTAGGGAAGAAACCACAGAGTCAGATAGAGTCAGACATTGACCACTCTGTTGCTGAAGTCGTATTTCCTGCAATCAAGTTTGGTGCGGTTAACCTTGAGTTTGTATCTATTGTGTGCTCTTGTGTTGTTATGGTTGAAGCTGAAGTATTCATTGACAGGTAGGACATTGGAATATATGATTTTATATACCATACTTAGATCAGAGCAAAGACGGCATAATTCAAGGTTTTCTAGGTCTAGAATTTCAAGTCTGGTGGCATAAGGTAGAGGAGTGAAGAACTCTTCTTGTGAAATATTTCTGGACTTTCTCAACTGTGCTAATATCAGATACGTAATGTGGGTTTCAGACTGATGAGCTGTATTTGAGTATTGGTTTAGCAAATGTTTTGTATGCTTTAGTTAGTAGTGTGAAAGTACCAGAGAAGAAGCTACGTAGGATTAGGTTAACAACTCTTAATGCCTTTTTGGCTATGTAGTTACAGTGGGCTCTTGCACTTAGATCATTAGAGATGAGTATTCCAAGGTCCTTTACAGAGCTTGGATCATCAACAAGATCTTGACTATTCAGCTTGCATTTTATTTTCTATTTTTTTTGTCAACATGTAGGACAGAGCATTTATTTGTTGAGATTTAAAATTGCCATTTGTTTGACCATACATAGTCAAGATCTTTTTGAAGGGTAGCAGTATTGTCTGTGGTATTGAACAGCTTAACACCATCAGCGAAAAGAACACAGTTGCTCTTAATATGATCACAGAGGTCATTTATGTAGAGTATGAAGAGAGTTGGTCCTAAAACACTGCCTTGGGGGACACCACTATTGACAGGTACAGAATTTGATAGGACACTCCCAATTTTGGCCATTTGTTGTCTGTTTGACAGGAATGCTTCTATCCAGTTATGCAGTTGTCCACAGATACTGTAAAATTTTAGTTTTAGGAGTAGTATGTCATGTACCACTGAATCAAAGGCTTTACAGAAGTCTATGTCGATTGCATCTATTGTTTTGCCCTGATCGAGTTGTGTAGTCCATATGTTTTTGCAGTGTAAGAGTTGCAGATTACAGCATAGTTTTTTCCTGAAACCAAATTGTTTATTAGAGAGTAGGTTGTTTGTCTCTAAGTGGAGGATGATGGCTTGGTTAAAAATTGATTCCATGACTTTACAGGTGACACAGCATAAGGAGATTGGTCTGTAATTTTCAACTAGGCTGGGGTCTCCCTTTTTGAAGATGGGGATGACCGTGGCTTATAACCATAGGTGAGGCAAGGAGCTGGTCCTGAAAGATTTTTCAAAGATTATGCTTAGACATTCGACAATGGCAGTGGATAGCTTTTTAAAGAAGTAGACACATATTCCATCCGATCCAATAGATAGAGATGGTTTTAGATTGTGTAGTGCTTTTTCAACATTATCTTCTTAAAATCGATATATTAGATCATTGTAGTTGTCTAATATGAAGAGTCTAATATGAAGAGCTGCTTAGCTTTACAAATAGGCCTTTAGCCAGTCCTCTAGTTTTCTTTTAAAAAATATTTTTGAATGATATTTCTCCCTGTTCTCATACTGCACAGTGCTTTTGAAAATCTTGTGGATTTAAACAATTTGCCTAGTAGTTCAGAAGTTTCCATAGAGTTTCATCCCTCACCCTAAGTGGGAAGGGATTTCTCACAAAAGGTCATTAAATCATATATCTAGGAAGGTCCATTTAAACTTTTAATCCAATGCTGAGTGCATGATCCAAATTCGCTATCCAAGAATAGCTGGTTGTTGTGCTTGAACCAACTAAGTGGGCTTAATCCTGCCCTCTTTAACTGGTTCCATTATCCCATGGAAGCCTAGAATTTTTTGGGTCCTGGGTAAGATGGTCGTTACAAGATACATACATACATACATACATACATACATACACACACGCATACATACATACATACATACATACATACATACATACATACATACATACAGAAAAAGAC
Organism: Hydrophis major; assembly: GCA_033807585.1. Taxonomy (NCBI): domain Eukaryota; kingdom Metazoa; phylum Chordata; class Lepidosauria; order Squamata; family Elapidae; genus Hydrophis; species Hydrophis major. The sequence goes on along the minus strand of CM066331.1, from coordinate 69,045,638 downwards.
TGAACTTTCTAAATTTCTTTTTAATCATTTTTAATCATTTCTTTTTATGTGATAAACTATATTTTCCTGCTGGTAAATCATATATCCAACCTTCCATGCAGAAATCCAAACAAATACTGCATGTTAGTTTGTAGTTAGTTTTGCTAGTAAGGAGAGTAGAGATAGATTACCTCCTGTCCAAAAGCTTGTCAAAGAGATAGAAGTAGGGACTAAAGAAGCTGAACTGGCAAGACAATTTGTATTAAAATCATTCAAGATAACACTGGGAAAAAGAAACACCTGAAATGAAAGTCAAGCTAAAATGGATGCTTGTACAACTGAACAATACTTACACAACTGAAGATTTGTTGGCTCAAGTTCAAGTTGAGAGAGATTTGCTGATGCAAGTTGTTGAACAATCCAGAATAACATGTTAAAGACCCCAAAATGAAGATGTGTCACAGGACACATTTTGATAATCCCCCAACAAGGATCAAAGAAGATAAAAGTTCAAGGCTTGACTTAGCAACACAGAAGAAAAATATGATCAGAATGCCCAGCATTAAATAAATTAACCTAAAATCAACAGTAAAAAAAGACGGATACATTCTGAGCATAGATAATACTCTGGAAAGCCCACCACAGATGTAATCATTAATTCATTTTATGAATAATTATTCACCGCTTTAACTTCATTATGTTTGAAGTTCAGCCCAAAACATTTTTAATATATCATTTAACTGTTGAAAAAGCCAATATAGAGAGATATAAATATAGATTCAATGTTAGGTTGATTTTAATTCTATGATAGGAATGTTGTTGTTTTTAAATGATCAGACCAAGGTTTGTGGCTTTTAGTGAACACTCTCATTGATTAAACACTATTTGTAATCAATACCGCCATCACGGGAGTATTTGGCTTTTTTTGTCTTTATTGCACAAAATTGCACCAGTTTTGTGAAAAAGACAGAAAGGATATCTGTACCTCTTTCATGAATGTTCTCTTCAATGTGATAGAAATCCATAACACTGCAGTAGTTCCTAGTTTTAAACTTGGAGCCGCATCTGAAAGTTACTTGCATCAAAAGCAAGTTAAGATTCTATGTAATGTTTTGCTTTTGTCTTATGCCAACACTTTGTTTTTAGAATTAATTCCAACATTAGATCATGGGCTCACACTGAAGCTAACATTCTTTTTCAAACAATACTCCCCAGCTGGTATGAATGGCAAAAACGTTGTGGGTGTGAAAAGAAATCTATCATTCTAGGCCTGCTGGTGGCCAATCCATTTGGCTGTGTCTTGATTTATAATAAATGCAGCAACATTACTGCAGTGCTATGATAGTGGAATTGCAATTTGCATGAATCTTTTCAGAACATTTGACAAACACAAGTTTATTTTTCCTAAGTGACTGATTGGCACCTTGCCTACATTGCAATAGTTAGTGTAATTACTGCTAGCGATATATATAAAAGGCAGATTTCCAAAATTGACTATCTATAGAAATAATATATGTGCCTATGTGTGTATATCTGTGTATGTATACTTCTGTATGTGTGTCTATGTTTGCACGCATATATAAAATATAGGCTTCCTATATTCTACCATTTAGGGTAATCCATATGACATATAGTTATCTTACGTTTTGCTCCACTAATCATTTGCAACTGGATAAACAAGAAAGGAAATGGGATACGTGATGCACCAGAGCCACCATGTTTCTTCATAAGTTCATGACAAATCCAACTCTCATGTTCCACATGGTGAGGCCAATTTTCCAATAATAAGATGCTGAGAGCAGGTGCTTCTTTAGATTCCCAAATGAACAGAAGAAGCAGCAACTGAATTGAGTTGGTTTGAAGCAGAATATTCTTTAAAATATCATATGGAACCAGAGGTGGTATTCTGACCAGTTCTGGAGAACTGGTAGCGGAAATTTTGAGTAGTTCAGAGAACTAGAAAATACCACCCCTGGCTGGAGATTTTACAGTATCCTTCCCCTGTCACGCCCAACAAGCCATGCCCACAGAACCAGTAGTAAAAAAATTTGAATTCCACCACTGTATAGAACTCTAGAAAAATAACTGGAGAATTGGAAAACAGCTAGCAACTAAAATAGAATAGGTTCGGTACCATGAGTTCCTAAAAAGAGATGGTTAGTTTTAGAAAAGAAAAAAAATGGCAATTGGTCACAAAAGGAACTGGATAATGTTTATTCCTCCGAAGGCTCATTATTTTCAGAGGAGTCTGGAGTCCATGTTGCAGAACAGACCAAGATTTTTAAAAATGTGCTAAAGATCAGAATAGACTGAAGAGCATGGAGGACCACCACTGATGCAGAAAAAAGCTGAAGAATGACAGCAGATGACAGAACAGAAGAGGGAATCTACTATCTGGGTGTTATTGTCAATCACAACTGAAACATAAACTAGCATATGATGCAACTGCTAAAATACTACCTTAGAGCAGTGGTTGCCAACTGGTGGGCCAGGGACCATTAGTGGTCCACAAGAAAATTTTGGTGGTCCATAGAGAAATGTCCCCCCAAAAAACACTCCCTCCAAATCAATTAATCCACATCCATGGGAACACAAGGCTGCGCCACCCACATCACCTGCCCACCCATTGCCTCCCACCCTTCAGCCAAGCATAAACCTTACCTTGAGTAGAGCCGCATGAGCTGGAACTGGAAGGTAAGACCAACACTGTGGGAGGGAAATCTGTCCGAGGTGGCTTGCAACGTTGGTGGGAAAGTTGGTACCATATTCCAGAGCTGCAGTAGTTACAAGACTGGCCCTTTGGTCATCCTGGAGCAGCTCCTCCTTCCATGGCAGGTTGGTGCACCCGAGTGGAGGAGCAGTCTTCTCCAGGATGACCAAAAGGGCCAGTCCTGTGACTACTGCAGCTCTGGAATATGGGACTGACTTCCCCACCAACAGCAGCCAAGCCATCGTCAGTCAAAAGTCATATTAGGGGGTCTGTGGGGTTTAAAATTATGAGTTTGGTGGTCCCTGAGGTCCAAAAGGTTGGTGACCCCTGCCTTAGAGTGCATTAGAAGGATCAAGTCCAGATCATGGGAAATAATTGTTCTTCTCTTTTGGATGGGGATGATCTCAAAAGTGCTTATATAATAAAAATAGAAAACTGAATGATTGTAATTAGAGTGGTAGCATAAAGGAATCAGGAGAAGCAGGGCAGTATCCAAAGTTAATGAACAAATCTATGTTAAACTTAAATGATGAAATTCAGATATGTGAACCAGAATATAGTGTGATCACTCCTGGTTTCAATTAAATTAAGATGGCAGCGAGGACATAGAGAGCAGGCTGAGACAAATGTACAAAGTAAAGATTTCAGAGACTGATAATAAGAGAAAGAAGCTCTTAAAATCTGTGGTGGGATTCAAATATTTTTACTACCAGTTCTGTGGGCATGGCTTGGTGGGCGTGGCAGGGAAGGATACTGTAAAATCTCCAGTCAGTGGTGGTATTTGCCAGTTCTCCGAACTACTCAAAATTTCCACTACCGGTCGTCCAGAACTGGTCAGAACCTGCTGAATACCACCTCTACCACCACCTCTAAAATCAATAATAAAGTCAGTAAAATAACATTATGTTAAAATAGTTATATCTTGCTCATTAGAGTTTCCCCAAAATCCTTTTTATGGACAGGTAGTGTAGAAACATTTACCCTGAACAACTCAAACATAACAAATAGCGAATGTATTTCACACTTGAAGTCAAGATTCAAAAATATGTTGTATTGCTATATCCTTGAAAAAAGGGAATTGCTTTTAGAAGTGTTATGAAAGCCATTATTTATTCCTGCTAACTTTTTAAACATTTGACTTATACCAATGACTACCAAACTCTTTTCACAGTTTACAATATAAAAATTAAAATGAAATATCTTATAAACAAATTAAAATTATATATTATAATTCTTTTAAGAAACCAATCAAAAAACTACTTAAAAGATTAATTTTTAGAATTTCTTAATTAAATTGGAGTCTTTGCTCATCAAGGAACAATTTCCAAAACCTCCCACTAGTCCAGAGATTGATATTTTCAGCAAAATTAAAAAATAAAATATTTTTCTTTCCCTGAGCTTCTTACAATTTTTTGTATAATTTCTTTTTTTAATAATCTTAGAGAAATATTGTTTTCACTTACAACTAAATAAAATATAGATAAATCAAAATTATATAGAATATACATCAATATCACAATAAAATAATGTAATATAATATAATAATCGATGTAAACCATTTCCTAATATAGTGCAGCAATCAGTATAAATAATTCCTGATACTAGCACAATTTTAATACACATCTACACCAAAAAATGAGAAAAAAGTTTTTTTCTGGTTTGATAAATGTCCACTGAAAAGTGTTTTAAAGGCTTTTAAAAAAAAACTTTTGAGATAGAACTCCAAATAACTCAAGGATAATTCAATTCCAGAAAGGAAGAACGAAATGGCAAAGAAATCCTAAAAAGTGAGGTGCAATTTTAACACAAGGGAAAACTGATTAATCTTGATTACACTATTGAACACAGAAACATGAATTCCAATCAGGTTCTTCATGGGATTATACTTGTATGTATAGCCCAGAAAGTCAACACCAATTTAAATTGATAATGCTCTCCAAGGCCCAATCAATGACAGGGAGAGAGAAGTATACTAGAAGAGACCAAGAACAGTTAGCTACATCAAAAAACATTTGTTAGTTTATTAATAAGCTACCCCTGTGCCAAAGTGAAGCAGAGATCTCAAGGAAGCCTGCCCTAAGTTTATATTCATCCTACTGCGAATAGCAATTTTCTACCCTAAGCATTATCCTGGCAGACAGTTCCTACTGTAACCTGAATGTGAGATTACTATAAAATGCTTATCCCAATGCTACTAAATCTAAGCATAGATCATTTGAAACCCTAATTTCACCCAATGTTAATAGATTTATTTTTTATTCCAGAAGTACCTCAAGCAGGCAAACCCATATAATATAAATCTAAGACTAGCTTTATCAATAAAAACTCTCTAGAGCTTCTAGGGAATACATGGAAAATGTAAATATGTTCCCTTTGCACGCATGCCCAGGATCAAAACTCTCAACCTTCCGAGTGGGAGGTGAGCATCTTGACCACCAGGCCACTAAAGTCACCTCTGTATGTGTATGTATGTGTATGTATTTATACACACACACACACACACTTATACATACACATAATGAAGAATTTACTTACCTGGAGCTCTTTTCTTTTCCACCTTAATTTTATCTGGCTAGAACTGTATATGCACACTAAGCTTTTCTTCATTAGTTCACTATAGCATCACTGAATGGCTTGGCAATCCCACATTGATTGTGTAACATTCCCCAGGCCATAATTTATGCAAATTTATTACTTTTTTTCTTATACCACAAGAGACCTACAGTTGCAAAACACATTACTTGGTGGACAGTTCATTTAATGCTAGCAGCTCATTCTATTGCCATAGTATGTACAGAAATGAAAAAAAGACAGATTTCTTTATCTGTCTACTTAAATATATCCTTGCTTGTTTAACATAGATTCTTTTGTAGCTTGTGGAGCTATTGATTGTATTTTAGTTGGGTATTTATTTATGTATTTTGCATTACTTTTTCTTAAAGAAATTCAAAATAATTAATTGAATTACCATGAACAGTGACTATCAATTAATATGACACTTATGTAGTATATATATTCCTGTATAATGCTTTTAATTTTTTCCTATTTACAACAGAAATATAGAGAGGAACTAAAATGAAAAATATTAAAATGAAAATATTAATAATCATATTATTTTTCATAAAACTTATTAAAATGTATAAATATTAATGTATTATACATTTTGTCAACTGCCTACATCTAAGAAATCTTTCTCTAACATTGAGTCAAGATTATACATCTTTCAGCATTAATATGTACCTTTCCAATTTTGGCATCATTAGAAAGATGGTTGATAACAATAGCACTTGGATGTCTTAACCACTTCACAGTGTCTTGGAGTCCTCTTTAAGTGGCTTACAGAATCAGCATATTGCCCCAATAATCTGGTTCCTAATTTTACCGACCTTGGAAGGATCAAAAGCTGAGTCAACCTTGAGCCGGTCAGAATTGAGGGAATCGAATTCCTGACAATGTGAGCAGAGTTAGCCTGCAATGCTGCATTCTAACCACTGCACCACCACAGCTCTTATTTGATTGATGCTAGCAGATACTTCAAATGAAGCTATGTAAGTCTTCTCTGCTCCCATTGTTTTTGGTGTGATTTACTCCAAGATAAATGTGCTGTATGGGATGGGACACATAAGGTAGCATGTAAGGAAAAGTATATTGCAATGTAATCTCAACATCTTATATATTTGCCTCAGTAATCACATCCCATATACAACTAGCAATAGCACTGATATACCTTCCCATGGCGCTTTATGGCATTCTCTGAGTGGTTTACAGATATCAGCATATTGCCCCTAAAAATCTGGTTTCTCATTTTACTGAGCTCAGTACAATGGAGAGCTGAATTGACCTTGAGCCCATCATGATTGAACTCCAGACTATTGGCAGAGTTAGCCTGCAATACTGCATTGGAGCCACTACTCTAGTAATAACACTGCTCTGCCACTAGAGATAAAAGAGTTGAATTCACAATGGCAGCATTTTAGGGTGGAGCAGATTAATAAACCAATGCCATATAGGTCTAAAACTAATTTTACTTGAATAGATATAATCATAGGCTCCTCTTTTTAGTTTCTTAGAATAGATTTAAGTCTTCTCATTATCTTCCTCCTGTTCTTCAAGGCCATTCCCTATGACCTCTACAGTGATTCCCTATTTCATGATTTGACATCACTGAGGTTAGGAACAAATACTTATGTTGGGGTTATGCCAAGTACAGCTTCTAGAGTAAATTCCACTAAGTACTGCATCACCCTGCAACAGAATTAAAAAATCAATATTCTTAAGCAATCACAGCCTACAAGGTTCTCATATAAATTAATTTCAATACTTCATGAATAGTTCTCATTTTTGCACACTGACCAGAAGAAAACAGTTTTATTTTATCCTTTTACAAGAGCCAATTTCTACCTCTCATGATAAGGTAGAGTGGAACAAAACAGTAAACTGAGAAGATAGTTGAACTTAATCCAAGTTTGAATACTCAATGGCCAGAACTAAGAATCTTATTTCCCTTGGCACTTAAATTTCTACCAACAAGAAACTCAAACGTCAAGGATTTTAGCATAATTGAGCTTGGCTGACAAATCATGATTTTAATGCCAATATTCCTGTGTTTGTTATCCTTCAAATAAAAAGAGTGCAATCCTACACAGAATTAACTTGTGTGAATACTATTCTGAGGGATTTAATCCTTAGTAACATCTAAATTGCCAGAACGATTGTCCAGTGGTATCTAAGTAGCGCTATTATTAACATGAATGGAGACTGGAAGGAACTGATATTTAAAAATCAGGGATCAAAGCCGCTTAACTGCCCTGAAAGTGCCTTTCTTTGTGCAATGGAAATAATCAAACGGCACATGTACACTTCCAAAAAAGGGTAAGTAAAATTAAAAGTTTGAAGGAACAAGATTAGCATTTAAAGATAACCTTTATTGGCATTTTTTTCCTGTGGGCACTCTGACAAACATAAAAAATGAAAATCTGTTGCCTGCTCTCAAAATTGTACACATAAATAACACAGAGACAGACAGACAGACAGACACATATGTACACACACATACGTGTGTGTGTGTGTGTGTGTGTGTGTGTGTGTGTACGGCATTCAGCTTTGTTTGGGTATTTTCCCACGTCATTGAAGTTGTGCTTTTCAAGTTGTAGCAACATTTTGGCAGAATCTCATCTGCCATCATCAGGCTTCTGTATTGTGTTCGTCTTTAAAGTTGCTACAACTTGAAAAGCACAACTACAATGACGTGGGAAAATACCAAACAAAGCTGAATGCCATACATGTAAGTACCCGCGAAAACTTAAGAAAACATATATACATATATATATATATATATATATATATATATATATATATATATATATATATATATATATACATATATATACATACATACATACATACATACATACATACATACATACATCTATGTTATGTCTCACCTATATTCACAAGTGAGAACAAGGAGTTCCACAGTTCAAAATATTCAAACAAAACAGAGCCAGACTAAAAAAGGGTTAACAGTATTATATTCCAGTCCTTGGCAGACTTCCCAGAATCTGTCTGGTAATTCAGAATGTCCATAAATTACAAAAGCTTCCAAGCAAAGTTTGAGAATCAGCAATCCTCCTTAAATCACCTGGATGGGCATGTCAGTCTCTCTAATCAATGTCTGGCTTGACGCCTCCCTTCACCTTGGCGTTTCATTTTTCTCCTGATTCTAGCATCAATCCACGATCTGTCAGTTTCCCCATGTTTCCCCTGACTCATTTTGTGGATCAATTGATGGCATGAATGAATTCGAAGGCTCTGGCGAGGATTGTCTGTCCGATAATCTCTCATCCTCCTGGCTCACATCTGTGTCCTCTAATAATTCAGACTCCACATTCACAGCAGGCTCCACCCTTTCATCTTCAGAGTCATCAGAGTCAAAACTCACAGCAGGATCGATCCTTTCAGTCACAACATATATATATATATGATTTCTTAGCTTTATATTTTTAGCTTTATTAAAAACACAAGCACACAACATGACAATATTTTTAATCTTTATATCAGAGGAGCCCTTAAATACTACAATTACTTGCCAGATGCTTCATAGGCAAAGTAGGAGCAATACCTGGAATGAGTCTAGAGAATGTTCCTGCTTTATTTGCCTGACCCGGTTTTTACAAATTCTGCAATCTCCTCCAAGTTTCTTGGAAGCTTTGTGGGAGGGGTTCCACCCCACATTTTGAGAAATCCGCATTTATGCCATTGTTCTGAAAGTATCGTTGTATATTAATGCTATCATCAAGCGATCCATCAATACATTTTTCAGTGACTTGTTCCACTGTTCCAGTGATTGCAGTTATAAAGACTCAGAAAACAGACTCTCATTTTCTCCCTATGCAAATCCTAAGGCATGCGGCATAAAATAGGATAATCTAAAAAAAATTTTTAAACCAAAAAATCTATCCCTAATTTTTTTAGCTGTGCTTGTTTATGATGGTAATTTCCTTTCAACGTTTAAGAATATAATAGAAAATGATTCCTGTAATAGGTGAAGGATAAATTGAAGCTAGCTGCAATAATTAGCCTGTTTTCCCTAAAAACAATCAGAATGATTGCAGAACTATCCATTCCATATTTCACAATGGACTAAAAAAAAGGCTAGGAACACTCCAGGAAAGCTAGATATTGTGGTTGGAGATCTTCAGCAGCCAGTTATTGGTAATCAAAAACTACTCAGTATAGAGAGGCATAAAGAAAACAAACAGTTGAATTCTATACCCAGTGACATAGCCCAGAAGCCTGGTGACAAATGCTGAAGTCAGCATGGATTTTGATTTTTACTATGCCATTGAACTGATGAATTCCAGTTGGCTGATTGCTAACATGTTCTATCAAACTTTAGTTAGCCTTTGCAAGATCACTGATGAAGCTAATCCACATCAGTATTCCATCTTCCACTTGCTTTTAATTAACTTTATTTAACCTTCTAGGCTGCTGTCTATAGAAATTCAACTTTCCTTTCTGACAAATGTCTTCAAGTTCCTAATGTTGGTGTCAAGTGCGCGCGCGCATGTGTGTGTGTGTGTGTGTGTGTGTGTGTGTGTATATATTCTGAGGTTCTCGCGGGTATTTGTATGTGGATCTTTAGTTATTCGGGTTTTCTCCCATGTAAGATTGGAAGTATCTAGGCAACGTTTCGATGAAGTCTCATTCATCATCTTCAGGCTTGGTCTTCAGCTCCTCCAAAAACACAACATTAAGACAGCATTCTGCACAAACAGAAAGATATCCACCATCCTAAGAAACCCTAAGGACAGAATCGAGTTAGAAAATCAAGGAGTATACGAAATCCCTTGCACTGCCTGCCCCACCACATACATTGGACAAACTAACAGAAGAATAAGTGCACACATTGAAGAACATAAGAACTCAATCAAAAAGGAAGAACTGACCTCTTCCCTGGTCCAACACCTCAAAGCCACAGGACATGAGATTGACTTTAAAAATACCAAAACTATCGCCAAAACCGAACACTTCAGCAGCAGAATCATCAGAGAAGCCATAGAGATAGAAAAACGCCCACACAGCATGAATAAACGAGATGATACCTCCCGCCTACCAGCCATTTGGAAACCCGCCCTCATGAACAGACGCGTACCTAACATGAAGAATGACACCAGACCCACACCCCTGAGAGCCACACAAGATGCCACCACCACACTTCCATGTAGAAAGCAGACTCACACCCACACAGAACATGAAACACAACCACAGACCAGAAGCCGCACTGCAGCTGCATCACTACCCACTTCAAACCCCTCTGAGCTATACATGAAGCGAACTGACCTCCACCATGAAGATGCAGCACAACCACAAACTCGAAGCCAAACAGCAAGATCACAGCTCACCAGCTCAAACCCTCCAGCAACTAAGACTAACCAGAGCACAATCAAGCCCCCACCTGAACAGAACGCGCCTCCAGCCAATCAGAACACAGCCAACCCCCCAACCAATCAGAACACAGCCAAACCCCCAACCAATGAGAACACACCCCCACCCAATCATAACACAGCCAAGCCCCCACCCAATCAAGTCACACCCCCACTAGCAGTTAAAAGGAAGAAGCAGCTGCAAGCTCACATCACTCTGAGAAGCACAGAGCTGAAGACCAAGCCTGAAGATGATGAATGAGACTTCATCGAAACGTTGCCTAGATACTTCCAATCTTACGCGGGAGAACCCGAATAACCAAAGATCCACAGACAAATACCCACGAGAACCTCAGAAAACATATATATATAATTACATATATATATAATATATATAATATATATATATATAACCCGAATAACCAAAGATCCATATATATATATATATATATATATATATATATATATATATATATATATGTGTGTGTGTGTGTGTGTGTGTGTGTGTGTGTGTGTGTGTACATACGTACGTATGTATGTATGTATATATGTATGTATGTATGGCATTCAGCTTTGTTCGGGTATTTTCCCACATCATTGTAATTGTGCTTTTAAAGTTGTAGCAACGTTTGGCAGAATCTCATCTGCCATCATCAGGCTTCTGTATCCGTTTGTGAGTCAGGCACCCACAGTTGTTTCAGTTTTAAAAAATAAAAAATAAAACTGAAACAACTGTGGGGCCCTGACTCACAGACGGACACAATACAGAAGCCTGATGATGGCAGATGAGATTCTGTCGAAACGATGCTACAACTTTAAAAGCACAACTACAATGACATGGGAAAATACCCGAACGAAGCTGAATATATATATATATCAAGGTAAAGGAACACTATTTTGTAATAGCGTTCTCTGTAAATTGTGCTTCTTTTGTTTAGGTGTGCTTGACTTCTGCTGTATTCAATGCCGCTCATGAAGTCAGACTACTGAATATATATACATATTAATATTTTGTGATGAATATGGATCATCATGGATTAGCCTGGGCTAATGAAGCCAAGCATGAAGATAAGAATATAGAGTACTGCGATAAATGAATACATTCAGTTGCACCAGAATTTCCAAAATGACAATGTTCTGCATTTTTATTTATTCTTGGAAGAATGAGATAAGGAGGTACTCTAGACATTTTGTTGTCTCAGAGAAATCAACTGAAATTCCAAGACATTTTCATTTGACTCAAGAGCTAACTCCCATAGCTGTACAAGTAGCTACATTGGTCTTAGAGGAATTTGATAGCTCAAGAAAGCATAGGAAGGACTTCCGTCTTGGGCTTCTCCAGCAACGAACTGAAATTGCGATCATCCATGGTTTTGATCTGTGCTCACTGCTGGAGCGCCCCGAGCTGCCCGGATTCAGAGCTGAAGCCACCCTGTAGAGATGGTCAAGGGGGAGCCAGCAGCATGGTTGAGGAAAGCTGCATCTCTCCTCCTAGACTGGCCATTACTTCCTTTCCCAAAGGCAGTTGCAGTAGTGGTCAGAAATAGCCACCTCAAAAAAGAACCCGACTGGACAAGATTGTGCAGGAGGAAGTTTAAAGGAGAAAGTTTGGCTGACTGGGTTGAATGGAGAACATTTAAGGTACCTGGAACCTGAATTTTAAAGACTAATACTATTCCTTAAAAAAGATTTTAAGCTGCGAAAGATAAAGGGAAAGGAAATGGAATTGGCTTTTTTCCCTCTAACATTGACAGTTTTAACTGACTTGGAACATTAAGAAGAAGAGATTCAAATAAGAAATTGATACTAATCCACTTTGAAATTAATAGGCTATTTCTAGCTGAAAATAAAGTGTCAAAGGGATAAAGATTCTTGTATAATTTAAAAAAAAATTAAAAAGAAAGAAAGAAAGAAAGCAGCAGAGGGAAAAAGGAAAAAAGAGGGTGGAATCTGGAAAATGGAGGAGACCACCTAGAACTTTAAAAAAATTGATAGTGGAATTTTAACAAGGCTTGTAAAAGATACATTGTAGCTGAAACTTTGTTACAAGATAACAAAACCCCTGGAAAGAGAAAGTGAGAAAAGAAGCAAGAAACAGTTTTGGATTATTGGATTATTCCTGCAACTTTGGATGGAGGATCCTAATGAAATGAAATAAAATAAAATCAATTGGGGGTTGTTTAAATTTTTTTTTAAATGGGATAATCACTCCATGAAGAGTTAAAATGAGACTTAAAGACCAAAAAGGAGCACAAGACAGAAGAGGATCTTTTGGCTTTGTATTTCAATTTTTAGAAATGGAGATCTTGAACTATAAAAAACAACAAGAAATGCTGGCAGAACAAGAAGGGTGGGACAACGAAGAAGTCATCTTTAATGACCAAGCAATTTTAAGCAGGGTAAAAAAGGGAAAGGGGGGAAAGGGAGTTAAAAGCACTGAAGCAACAACCAAAAAAAAAGAGTAATTTGAAAAGTAATCATAATATCAGGAAAAAGCAGAAGGGAGGATCGCAGAAGGGAGAACCAGATAGAGAAGGGAATAAAAAGGGGAGAGAGAAGAAGAGAGGGAAGAGGGAAAGGAAAAGAAGCTACAAAGGACAGAAACAAGATATAGAGGTACAGCAAAAGCGTACAAGAATTAAAGGTATAAACTTATTTAAAAGACACAGAGACAATGGTTAAAATTTAACTTGAGAGGATTCTGCAAGGGTGCATGGGATAGCATTGTTATATTAGAAATAGAAAAGGGTTAGAAAATATGTTAGCTAATTGAAGTGATAGAAAAAATGTCTATTGCTGTGTAGTGGAATATTTGTTTGTAAAGAGAATAAGGCTCTCAATGATTTAAAAAGAATGTTTAAAAAAACCTGAAAAGAATGGAAGATTTTTATCAGTTGACAAGATGAACTTGAATAAGAATAATAACTTTATTGACTACTGTTAATAACTATTGTTTGGCTTTTTATTTAAAGACAGTAATAAGTAAAATATGCAATATAGATGATTAAAGTGAAAGACAACTTATATTACTAGGTAATGTTTGTTAAAAGAAATAGAAAAGTAAAAGATTGTTATTAATATTAATGGCAGAGCTGTACCTGAATAGAATAATTATTCCATTTACTATTGTTATACATATATACACAGATATATATACATATATACTTTTTTCTTTTAAGAATTTAGTGTGTATTTTTAAGGGAATGTACCAAGCAGAATTTGATTGAAAATAGGTATGTGTTATAAAATATAGGTTAGAAAATGAATGTTATAACTGTAAAGGTGTAACGTAAATTTTTAAATAAGATTTGAATAAAGATACAAAGGTGTTACACTCCAGTCTAGTAATTACAGGGGAAAATTTGTTTTATGAGAAAAGATAATATGAAATTGTAAACAGGACAGGCGAAAGTATAAAAACATTGATTAGAAAGATTTTAAAAATTAGAAAAAGATATGTAATTGAATTAAGAAAGTAATGAGATAATTTAAAATAAGGCTATAGGAAGTAAAGAAAGGGAAAAGCTATTGAAAAAATTGTGAAAATAGTTATAAGATATGGATTAGAATGTATAAGATAAATATGTATTGAGTTTATGTCTGTATGGAGAAGAGATAATCCGGGGCCACGCTGTTCTCAAAAAAATATATTTTATTTGTATTTTATGCTTTGTGAAAACTTAAATAAAACTTTTATTTAAAAAAAAGAAAGAAAGCATAGGAAAAGAAAACAGAGAATCCACACACAAAAAGGCACCTTATTCTAAAGAATAGAGATCATGAAATTACAAGAATAAAATAGAGGCAACCAGGGATGGGCTGCTGGGGGTTCGCAGGGGTTTGGGAGACCCTCTAGCTAAGATTCTGCACAGTTCAGAGAACCCCAAATCCCATTCCTGGATGGCCCAACCACCCCGCCCTGCCCTTCCCAGGAGTCCCCATGCAGCTCATTTTGGATGCAAGTAAGTGCAGGGCCTGTGCGAAGGATCAAGAAAGGCAAAAAACAGGCCTCCCAGAAGCTCAGGAAGGCTGGAAACAGACTCGTTTCTGGCTTCCAGAGAGCCTCTGGAGCCCAGGAAAGATGTTTTTACCTTCCCAGATGTTCGAGGAACGCCCCCAAGCCTGGGGAGGGCAAAAACACCCCCTGCTGTGGTACAGGAGGCCAACTAGGCCATGGCCACCAAGGCCACGCCCACCCAGCAGAGAACCCGTTGCTAAAATTTTTGAAGCCCACCCCTTCTGCACAAAGGAAACCATGACACATCTTCTCCTTCATTTATCTGTATGCTTGTTGATTTAAACTTGACTGGGAATTTGTTAACTTCATAAAGTATTTTACTGTCTTATTCAAAATCCCAAACTAGTCCAATGGTAGGCTGTTTTATAATGAAATGTTGAAAGTGTACTTATTTATTCATAGGACATATTTTATTGAAACTAATAAGGAGGACTTTCAGATACACTTATGTCATAAAACTTGCAAGTCTTTGTAGATAGTCATAAGCAGATACTGGGATTTAAACTCAGTAACAAAAAAATTGACCTCTTTTTCTTTCTTCCAACCAGTTGTGCATTTTATCCTTTAGATTTGTATTTGTTTGACCTTCCAGAATATGGTAATTCAGTTATTTCAGTCATCTCCACACTGGATGGCTCTAAAATGATAATCACTCCTGATGGAGGCAAAAGCCTATAGTCCTGTCTTGCTGTCTCTTAGTCCTCTCTTTGTCCTGTTTTAAATCTTACAACTTCCTTGATTTACTCAGCAAAGTCAATATTTTACAAATAGGGGAAATTGTACAGCCAACTGTGGGCCGTATTCATATTATCCCAACTTTTTAGCTTTCTGATAGCAGATCATTAATTATTAGCACAAAATAGGATTGCAGCTTGTGCAATGGCTTCCAGTTCAGTCAGATTCAGACCAATAGCAACAAAGAGTGAAGATATTCAAGACATTAGAATGCCAATGCATAGAGATAGCCAGCAAGTGCCCGTGTATGCAACCTAATATGTTTTAGCTTCTGCTTTTCACAAGTGATCCATTTAGCATAAGTGTGTGCTGCCTTTAAATCTAAGTTCAGTGGATGTTCTTTTATTGTTTTGTTTTGTTTAGAAAACCAATGATGTATTAATTGCAGGAAATTTATTAATGGATTCTGAATTAATAAAACAAAACAAATGGAAAAATGTTCACCTGTATTGTTTTATCTGTTTTGCCAGGAAATAAACATGTTTGCCAGCTATAACTCAACATTACAACATTCATATCATGGATAAAATGTCATAGCCTTTGGTTTTCATTAAGGCTATATTTCAAGATAAAGGAACAAGTGCTACTTCCATGTTTATTCTGGCTCATATCAAACTTTATAAATAAGGGACACAAGTACGTCTGTGTCACCTACATTACAATCAGTCTTTCAGGTTACACCAAGCTCTGACATTAGGCACAGTGATTCAACTATCATTGACACCAAAATTTGTATGTCACAAGAATGAAAATTAATTGGTCATTATTTTCCCAGACTTTTGGAACCAATACACAGGTGGGGCAGTGGACTGTATTCATTGCTTTAATACCCACTTCAGTAAACTCCACTTTGCAAGATTTCTTTTCTTTTCTTTACAACATATGTGTCTTTTTTTCCTCATTCAGTCTACTATATTATTATTTGGAGGAATCATACACGGACAAATTGCTTCTACAAATTTAATTGCATATGCTAACATTGATTTAGTCAATTTTTTATTCCTTTAGATTACCAGTACACAGCTAAAGCAAGAAGGCAGTTTTCCATAAATAAGTTGTTCTGGGACAGACTTTTTAAATGTGCCAAGTTTATTTCTTCATCATTTTGCTTCCCTTACTACCTTTCCCGGAGAGCTCAGTGTGGCTAACACAGTCCCGAGTTCATTTTATTTTCATATTACTTGGTAAGCAGCTGAATATATTGTCTTCACCTATTGTGTTTTTGTGCTGTTGTTTTCATTTGTTTTTTGGCTCAGCAGATGACAGACAGTGGTGACCCAGCATCTTTAAATATTTATTTGTAGTTTGCATGTCTAACCTGGCTTTTCACACAGTAACAAATGAATTCTCAAGGAAGTGAAGAGCAAAATATGCAAATAATATGCAAGGTCATAATTAAAAATAGAAAAGGTACTTAATTTATTTTGTTTGCTTATTTATTTTTTAAAAAAGATCATCCATACCCTTAATACTCCTTGCAGCATGCAATATTAAAAGTAATAAAAGCATTAAAAACAAGAACAATATCCATATTCTCTCCAGAAAAAAAGCAATTCCTGCTAACAGATAAAATCCTATGTGATGCTCAACACACATCATAACCCAAGGAATCAGGTGGGTTTCAGGGATTTCTTAAACAAGAATGTATCTTTTGTTGGAGTATTTGGCTCCCCCTTTCTTAAGCTGGGAGCCAGGTACTGAAAATACACTCTTTTTGAATCCCACAGATGAAATTGTTTAATCAATGGGATTCATTCTGCTTGATCATACAGAGGGGCAGAAATTACTTAGTCCTATGCTATGAAGAGCTTTATCACTGAAACCTGGATGTTTTTCAATATTGCAATATTGGCTAGATCAAAGCCACTTTATTGCCATGATATTTCCATGAAGCATTAATGTAGTATCATTTATGGACCATGCATGAATGATCAATTTTATGGAGGCTCTTGAAACAGAACAAGGTCCTATTTCAATCTAAGAAAGTCTCCTCCAGTTGTTTAATGCTTAGTGTATGTGTCATCTTTCAAGAATCTGGAGAGGGATAGATGTTAGATGGGTCCATACTTGAATGAGAGGCAGGACACAGCAGGAACTGGTAAGCAGTCTTTACTGCAGTTAAATTCAAATAGCCGCTCAATCGCAGCAAAGCTTCAGCCACTGATGGGACTTCATTTCTCCCATCAGTGGCTGGGCCAATGAGTGGAGTCTGTTAGCCAACTCCACTCCCTGGCCATATTTGGTCATATATAACACTCCTCCCCTCCTAGTTAGTGTTCCTCCAGTCAGTGCTTGCCTACCGTATGTAATCACGCAAGTAGGCGGGGCTTCAATGAGTGCGACTGGACCTGTACACCTCACTTGTTCCTGGAGCAGTGGCCCGAGTGGATGGGTCCGCCGCTGCTCCGGTCCCTGCTTGCAGAACAGTCTCGAAGCCCACTTG
Source organism: Hydrophis major (assembly GCA_033807585.1). Lineage (NCBI taxonomy): Eukaryota > Metazoa > Chordata > Lepidosauria > Squamata > Elapidae > Hydrophis > Hydrophis major. The sequence goes on along the minus strand of CM066331.1, from coordinate 69,027,828 downwards.
TGGCATGGCAGCGACCATCAAGCCTGAGGCCTCAGAAGGACACCGTGGAATCTCCTCTTTGCAAGATAAGTGTCTTTGCCGTTGTTGTACAGGGGTTGGTGTCTGCACCCTGGGTTGTTCTGTTGCTGCATGTTAGGTATCTGGCTGCTTGTCTGAGTTCAAGACCTGGCCTCGTATTTGATTGATGTGCCGCTCCCATAGTTTTCCATCTTCTGTCTCCACCCTGTAAGATCGGGGCCCTGTGATCCCGGTTACTCTGGCTGGTAATCATGTAGGTCCCCCAGTATAGTTATGTACATAGACCAGGTCCTTTATAGTGAATTGTCTGCATTTTCCTGTGGAATCTGAGGGTGTCTCTGTGCTATAATTGGGGTGAACTCAGTCAAGTGTAGTTCATAGTCTCTGGCCCATTAATAGTTCCGCAGGACTGCAGTGTGTTGTCATGTGGGGTGTGATGTGTTGGACTAAGAGTATTTTATCAATCCTCTCCTGCCAGTCCCTTCAGCCCATTGGCCGGAGTGTTTCTTTGGTTGACCAGACCATTATCTTCATTTGCCCATTTGCGGCCGGATGAGCAGGTGCTGACAGTGCGTGTCTGGTTCCCAATCCAGCCAGAAAAGCTTCAAACAGCTGTGAAGTGAACTGTGGCCCGTTGTCCAAGACGAGGACATCTGGCAACCCATGGGTGGCAAATAGTCATTGGAGTGCCCTTATGATTGCTTCCAATGTGGTGGATTTCATTAGAAATCCAGCCACTTGGAGTACATGTCGACAACTATAAGGAACGTCTGCCCCTGGCATGGCCCTGCAAAGTTGACATGTACTCAGGCCCATGGGGCTGTAGGTGTCTTCCACTTCCTGGGCCTTGCTGCCAGAGGGGCAGTCTGGTTTCTTGGCAGGAGGTGCAGTGGCAACCCAGGTTTCTATTTCTTTGTTTAGCCCTGGCCACCACACGTAGCTTCTGGCTAGGTCTTTCATTTGGACTATCCTGGGGTGGCCCTCATGTAGCATTTCCAGTATTTTATGGGGATAACTACTCTGTTCCCCCACAGTATACAGCCCTTCAGCACTGATACCTAAGCCTGCCTATTTTTATATGGTTGGTATTCCTCCCCTTGGGCTGCCTGTGACCATCCACTCCACACCCAGTTTGAAATCTGCACCATGATTCTGTTGTGGGCTGTGAGTCTCACAATTTCTGACAAAGTCATCAGTCCAGGCATTATGTTCTCTACAAGTAGTGCTGTAGTGGATGGTGCTGGATCTTTGGCTAGGTCTGGGAGGGAGCAGCAGCTGAGGGCATCGGCATGGGCGATGTCTTTTCCTGGCCTGTGTATTATGTGGTAACTGTATGCTGCCAGGAACACTATCCATCTTAACATCCTGGGTGACAGGATATTCGGTATGGGTTTGTCACTGGCAATGATAATCAGTGTTAAGCCTGGGTTCCCCAACCAGGGTTAAGGAGACAAGCTAAACAGAATGTGCAGCGTTAGTCAGATAGGCACACAGATAAATGAGTGAGATAAGTTTGTATGTTCATTAACATACAGTAAAAATAACAGATACGCTTGTGCTATCAAAATATAGTTTATTCCATTTAGAGTTTATAGCATAGTCAAAATAACAGTCTATTAGTCATGTATCATTTAGTCAGTCCATTCAAGGATATTCAGTTAGCAAAGTCTGTGTCGAATATCCTATGTCAGTTCACTTACAAATCAGTCCTTTGTTTATCTCTCCCGTTCGAGTAACGCAGTCTTGAGTCCATGCAGTAATTAGGGATCATCAAAGCCAGAGAGAGAGCAAGCTGTGGTCTTGTGTTGTAACTATGTATCATTGCAACTATGTATCATTCATGTGTTTGCAACTATGTATCATTGCAATTATGTATCATTCATGTGTTTGCAACATTGTATCATTCACGTGTAATCATTAACTTCTGTCTCTTCAGTGACCTTTGCAAGGCACGTACAAGGGACAAGGAGTGAGACGGTTGTTAATAAGCTTATCCACATTGTAAATGATCTGTCTGGTATGCAGCTTTGTAAACATGCACATCCTGATGAGATTATCATGTTTGACTTGAGCTTTGATTAAATTATTTTCTTGTAAAAAAGCACAATAAAAGAGCGTGTGCCAAGACATTTGGGGCGCACTCATCCCGAGGAAACTTTGCCTCCTGTTGTTTCTCTCTCCTTCGCTCCCTATCATGAGCCGCCCATCTGATGCGGGATAGCAGATACCGCATTCTGGTGACCCCGACGTGATTCCCTAAGGGGGATACGTTGCGATGCACCCATATCTTATCAGCTCGATGGGAGCTGCGCATCGCCAGGCCTGAAGCTAATTGCACATCATCGGATCTGAAACACGGTCTCGACTTTCGTAAGTATGGGTGGAAACTTTTCTCAACAACAGACGCAGCATCTGAAGGAATTGAGGGAGTTAGTCGCTTCTTCTTCTAAATACTCTGCTAATTTAAAGGGCTCGCCTGTAAAAATGAAACCTATTGCTACATTATTGGCTTATGTGTGGCAACATTGTCCTAATTATTCAGAGGAAGGGTCCTTAAAAATTTCCACTTGGCAAAAAATTGGTGAACATCTCCATAGTCCTCCTCGTGCACCTATTGGCATTTTGGTCACTTGGAGGAAAATTATGGAGGCTTTAATGGTCCGTTATAAAATAGAAGCAGGGAGTGTGTTTGAATCTCCCCCGCCAAGTTATGATAACTTTTCAATTTGCTCTAACTCAGGCAGAAGCTGCTGCCATTATTCAACAATGCCCCACATGTAGTAAGCAAGGACATTCCATTCCCATAGGAGTAAATCCTAGAGGATTAAAAGCTTGTGAAATTTGGCAAATGGATGTAACTCAGTATCCACCTTTTGCCCCTTGGAAATATTTGCATGTTTCCATCGATACATATTCAAGGTTTATTCTGGCTACTCCTCAAAGGGGAGAAACTGTAAAACATGTCATCAATCATTCAATTCGTACCTTTGCCTCGCTGGGATGTCCAAAAGAAATCAAAACTGACAATGGACCTGCCTATACAAGTTCTGTTTTCCAGGACTTCTGTAACAGATGGGATGTAACCCACAAGTTTGGGATTCCCTACAACAGCCAGGGGCAGGCTATTGTGGAACGAGTGAACTTATTCTGAAACGTGCTCTTGATCGATATTCGTTGCGGGAAAAACCCCCGAACCTCCCAGCATTGCAAAATTCTCTTAACATTTGTCTTTACACTTTAAACTTTCTTAATCTGACTGGCATTCCTCCCACTTCTGCTGCTTCACATCATTTTTCCTCCCCCTCACCCCCGCCTAACAGACCTCTGGTATATTATCGCAGATTGCCAGATCCTGCCTGGCAGGGTCCCACTGAGCTTCTCACTTGGGGACGAGGCTACGCTGCGATTTTACTACCAGACAAAACCACTTGCTGGATCCCTGGTAGGGCGGTTAGACCCTATCATGGGAATTCCTCCGCTACATCTGTATCTTAAAACTCTTCCTGATATTCTTGCCTATATCTTCTTTGCAATTTCTACCTTACTTCAACAAAATCTATGCTTCCTGTCAAAAGACTATTCGTGTTAAAACCATTTCATTAACAGAAGGCTATTATACTTGTTCCATTTGGGTACGTCATGAAAATGCTACCCATAGTTTTCACTCTGTCACTTCTGTTTTATTTAAAGAACACTCTACCACTCGCTCTTTTGTTCCTTCTTTACTCTTCCTATGGAAAGGAACCTTAAAATCTTTTCCTCTATTCAATCTAAACATAGGGAGACCTAGATGTCCTTCTATTGTATTATGGGTTCCCCCACCCCAACTAACATCCTTGATGAATTACCAAATTAATCTTTATTGTCATTATTGTAATTATTATCCTTTTTCTACTAATTGCATTCCCTCCTCATTTCGCAAATGTTCTACAACTAACTTGTCCATAGCCCTCTCTCCTGCTTGTGATGTTTTTATATACCCGAACTCTGATCCTGTCAACAAACGACGCTTCAAAAGAACTGTCCATGACGATCCGCAGAAGCCTCATAGAAGATATAATATTACTTGGACTATAACTGAATTTCAAGGAGTTCATTTAAGTTCTACAACCAATTTTTCTCGCATAGAAGACTTCTACCCACCACTTCAATTCGATTTGGCAGACACACCCACACAACCAGGGGATATTCTGCAATCTACACCACTTCAGGAGGAACTTTAACATCACGCCTGAAAGGAATGTATTTTATCCCTGGCAATAATTCTGTTTGGGCTTGTTCCACTGGTCTCATGGCATGGGGATGAAATTGTTAAATCCAAATCATTTTGCATTCAAGTATGGCTTGTGTGTATAACTCTGGTGATTTTATATCCCTACAGGTACCCATGGAATACCCCCTTTTGCAAAATCGTAAAGATTTAGATCTGTTATTTTTTAAAACAAGGGGGATTGTGTGCTACGCTTAAAGAAGAATGTTGTTTTTGTGCCGATAGCAGGGGGCTTGTTTTCTATTTCGCCATGGTTTACAACCTTTTTAACTGCATTGGCAGGATCATTAATAATCATTATATTGATATGTATTATAGGACCTTGTTGTTTTAATAGAATATTGCAATTTTTTAAAAATCAATTATCCTCCATAACTGCTGATGTTAATGTGCTATTACAAGCTCATGTTATATCCTCAACACCGAACGAAAAAATGTCATTGCTGAGTTACCGCTCCTTGGACAACCCTGACGCTGACGGGTCGCACTCTTGCCTAGATGACGGGGACAGCGAACATTTCATAAAAATAGTTCCTCTCTTCTCGGAAGAGGAAGAAGATTCATCATAAAGAATAAAAACAGAGGAGATGTTCTAACTATGTATCATTGCAACTATGTATCATTCATGTGTTTGCAACTATGTATCATTGCAACTATGTATCATTCATGTGTTTGCAACATTGTATCATTCACGTGTAATCATTAACTTCTGTCTCTTCAGTGACCTTTGCAAGGCACCTACAAGGGACAAGGAGCTAGACGGTTGTTAATAAGCTTATCCACATTATAAATGATCTGTCTGGTATGCAACTTTGTAAACATACACATCCTGATGAGATTATCATGTTTGACTTGAGCTTTGATTAAATTATTTTCTTGTAAAAAAGCACAATAAAAGAGCGTGTGCCAAGACATTTGGGGCGCGCTCATCCCGAGGAAACTTCACCTCCTGTCATTTCTCTCTCCTTCGCTCCCTATCATGAGCCGCCCATCTGATGCGGGATAGCAGATACCGCAGTCTTGCTTCTTTTAAAGTGCTTTCACAACCACTCCCTTAATTACATTCCCATATTTAAAGTTGCAGACACTTTAACATATAAACTATGATTACATATTTATTATTTTACCTAAGCCAGTTAGGGTAAACAATGTTATCCCTAACTTTCTCCCCTTTTAGGTTCAATAATAATATAACTAATTATTTACATCTTTAAATTATATTTGTTACAACTTTCTTTAAACTTAATTACTCCTTGAGCTTTTGTAAATTGGTCTGCAATGTTTTCTTCTGTCATGCAGTATTCCAATTTAATTAGCCCATTCTTTACAGATTCTCTAACATTTAAGTATCTTAAATCAGTATGCTTTGATCTAGTTTTTACAGCTATACTGGTAGCTAACTTTATGGCTGCTTGGTTGTCCTTGTACACAATAATGGAATCTTTAACAGTAATACCCATGTCTAATAATAACTGTTTGTACAAAATTAAGTCAGCGCATAGTAATGACAGACATGAAAATTCTGCTTCCATCGTGGACAAGCTAATATGCTGTTGTCTGATTGACCTCCACCCTATTAGTGTCTTACCAAATAATATAGCCATCCCAGATGTTGATTTTCTAGTGTTTATGTCAGTTGCAAAACTTGCATCTGCATAGGCACTAAGACTCAAATCACCCTTTGGTTCTATATACAATGCATGGTTCATTGTTCCTTTAAGATATCTTAAAATTCTCTTTAATGATTGCCAATGACATTGATGTGGATCTGAATTAAAACATGCCAGCTGATTAACACTATAAGCTATATCTGGTCTTGACCAATTGCTTATATATGATAAGCTACCAATCAAAGATTGATATATAGACTTATCAAATTTGGGACTTTGATCATTAGTTTGGCAAACTTCCTGACTTATTGGAGTCTTTGCCGGTTTACAAAGTTCCATTTTATAGGTTTTAATTAATTGGCAAATTTTATCTTCTTGAGATATCTTAAATCCATTTTTTGTTTTGTTAATTGTCAATCCTAGATACTTTTAAATTTCACCTAAATGCTTGAATTTTATCTTTTTGGCTCATAATGATATAATCTCATTAGCTTCATTATTAGTCTTAGTTATCAAAGCAATATCATCTGTAAATAATAACAATAATGACACCGTTCCATTATTTTCTCTTTTAAACACACATGGATCTGCTAAACCAGATTTAAAACCTATATTGTTTTATTCTTTCACAATATATTGGTTCCACTCAAAGCCAGATTGTTTCAACCCGTAAAGACTCTTTTTGAGTTTCCAACAATCATTACTATTTACTTTATTATCTTTTATAATAATTGGCTTTTTCAAATATATAGTATGCTGCAATGGTGCAAGCAAATAAGCAGTTTCTACATCTAAATGGTTAATGACATAGTTTTTCTTAGCTGCCCACACTAAAGCTGCTCTTAAAGATGTTGCTTTAAGACTTGGTGCAAAAACTTCATCGTAATCAGATGCAGTTTCATTAAATCCTTGAGCTACTAACCTAGCCTTATGGGTAACAGTCCCATCATTTCCAGTTTTTATTTTCAATATCCATTTGCACTCAATGGATTTTTCTCCTGGAGGTAATTTAGCATCTTCACATACTTTCATTACTTTTAATGAATTTAGTTCTTTTTCCATTGCCTTTTGCCAATTCTTCTGATCCTTAGCAGGATACATCTTTAGTTCATCTACACTAGTTGAAACTTTAGTTACTTGGCAAACTATACTTGCTTGATACCTATCAGGTGGTCTAGTTATACGTGTAGAATGTCTAGGTATTACAGGACTTACAAGTGGACTTTCCTTTATTAACTGTTCTTGATTATCTAACTCTTTCTGATCAACTGTTTCCTCTTGTTTTGGTCCTATTTGCTCTTCGTGGACTTCTTTAATTCGACTCTTCTTATAACTAATCTGATCTTTTTGCCTTTTGTAGGGTTCAATAATTACTTCATTATTTAAATCTTGCTCTAATCTATTCCATCCTACATGTTCTAGGAATTTAGCACTAGCACCGGTGTAAACTCTAGATGTACCTGGTTCCCAGAATCTATAAGATCTATGATTAGATTTATATCCTACAAAAATTAATCTTTTAGCTCTATGCTGTTCTTTTTGTCTAAGTTGTGTAGGGATATACACCCATGCTGGTGCTCCAAATGTGTGCATGTAACATAAATCAGGTTTTGTACCATGCCACAATGTGAATGGTAATTCACCTGTTGTTGAATTAACAACATTATTTAATATATGATTACCACACATTATTGCTTCTCCCCATAAATTGTCAGCTAAACCTGAATCAGACATCATAGTTCGTGTCATTGATTGTAATGTTTGGCCTCGTCTCTCTATAAAGGCATTATGTTGTGCCCTAAATGGTGCAGACTTTTTATGTTGAATACCTAACATTCTAAGTCTATTCTGGAATTTATTATTTGTAAATTCCGTACCATTATCTGTTATAAGAGTTACTAATTTCTTTTTAGTTTTTCTTTCAGCAAATTTTATCCAATTAAAGATATTTAGATACGTTTCAGTTTTGCTCTTCATTAAATAGCAAAACCCATATCTGGAATAATGGTCCATTATACTTAGTATGTATCGAGCTCCTCCTACACTTGGTTTTTTCGGACCTATTAAATCAGCAAATACTACTTCTAAAGGCTCTTTGGTAGTAAATCCATCAACTCTATTAGCCGGTTTGACCTTGCTCTTGCTTTGATTACAGACAAAGCATTGCAAATACTTATTACAAGGTTTCAAACTTATTCCCTTAGATAATTCAACAGTTTTCTTAAGCATTTTAAAATTTAAATGCCCTAGCCGTCGGTGTAACAAGTGAATACATTCATCATGAGGTTTCTTATTTTCATAAACCGTGTTAGCCACCTTTAAACCATTATCATTTAACACATATAATTCATCTCTTAAAGATGCAGTAATTTTCTTTTTCAATTATGCAGTTATCTCCTTTAAAGGTAACTACATATCCTAGTTTAACCAAAATTCTAACTGAAATTAAATTAAACTTAAGTTGTGGTACATATAACATTTTTACATTCTCTTTTATGAAAGAACAACTTGCTATACCTTGACCTTTAGCTTTCAGTTTCCAGCCATTGGCTAACGATATCTGCTGTGTACTCTTGGACATTTTAATAAAATTTTTGTTATCATTTGTTATACAGTGGGATGCTCCACTGTCAACCACCCATAAATTATTTTTTACAGCCCCGTTAATATACATGGCTAACTCTAAATTTTTATTTATCTTTTGATGACTTTTAGTATTCTGGCCAGCGTTCTGGCGCTTTGCTTTTTTACAAAATCTTGCCAAATGTCCTCTTCCTCCATAATTAAAGCACTTTTTAATTGCGTATGCAGCAGGAGATTTATTATCTTCTTTTTGAGGTTGCTCCCTCTTTAACTGATATCATTCAAGTCTTCTTCTGGCCTTTTCAATCAATCTGCCAGTTATATCAGTTAAAGTTAAACTTTCCTTAGGCAAAATTTCAAGGGAAGTAACGTAGTTGTCATAACTTTCATCTAGTGAAGATAGAATTATATAGACTTGGTGTAGTTCAGAGAAAATAAGCTCTTTCTCATGCAGTTCTTGCAAAATGCTTTGCATAGTTTTCAAATGACTAAGCATATCACCACTTGTCTGGAGATGCATCCTGAAAAGCTTTCGTGTAAGATTTATGTGAGCACCAACGTTATCTCGGACATAAATCCTCTTCAGCTTCTGCCAACACCCAACAGCCGTTTGCTCTCCATGGATATGAAAAAGTTGCTGGTCAGATAGTGTTAGTTCTATTATGCAAAGAGCTTGTTCATTCTTCTGTTTAAAGTCTTCTATCTTTTGACTATCTTCCTCAATCTCTGGATCCCATTCCTCTACGTTTGATGGATTTTCAATTATGTTCCACAATTATTTTCTCTTCGTAGAAGTAGACTGCATTTCATAGACCATGATACATAGTTTGTTCCATCCAACTTGGATATAAGGGACAAACTTTGTAGATTGACTTGTGCCATGTTTTCTTATATGGATATAAAACTGTAATTAATAAAACACAGCTGTCTGTTTACTGTAATGTATAACAACACAAACTCTCACTTTTAACATAAATCTGTTTTATCCTAGTTAAACTGACTTTGCAGCCTCTGGGCCCATAACCAGTGTTAAGCCTGGGTTCCCCAACCAGGGTTAAGGAGACAAGCTAAACAGAATGTGCAGCATTAGTCAGATAGGCACACAGATAAATGAGTGAGATAAGTTTGTATGTTTATTAACATACAGTAAATATAACAGATACGCTTGTGCTATCAAAATATAGTTTATTCCATTTAGAGTTTATAGCATAGTCAAAATAACAGTCCATTGGTCATGTATCATTTAGTCAGTCCATTCAAGGATATTCAGTTAGCAAAGTCTGTGTGGAATATCCCATGTCAGTTCACTTACAAATCAGTCCTTTGTTTATCTCTCCCGTTCAAGTAACGCAGTCTTGAGTCCATGCAGTAATTAGGGATCATCAAAGCCAGAGAGAGAGCAAGCTGTCGTCTTGCTTCTTTTAAAGTGCTTTCACAACCACTCCCTTAATTACATTCCCATATTTAAAGTTGCGGACACTTTAACTTATAAACTATGATTACATATTTATTATTTTACCTAAACCAGTTAGGGTAAATAATGTTATCCCTAACAATCAGTAAGGGTTTGTGATCAGTGATAAGGTCAAACTGCCTGCCGTACAGGTATTTGTGGAAGCACTTGACTCCTGCAACTGCTGCAAGGGCTTCCTTGTCAATCTGGCTATAATTTCTCTGTGTTTTGGACAGTGTCTTTGAAAAGTATGTGATGGGGGCTTCTGTCCCATTGGGTAATTTGTGGCTGAGGACTGCTCCGATGCCATGGGGGAGGCATCACATGTTAGCGTTAGTGGCAGTGTCTCGCTGTATTGGATGAGGATGCTGTTAGATGTTAAGATGTTTTTTTTTTTTTGAATAGGTCAGCCCAGCTTGTTGTCTTATTGAGCAGCCTATGGAGTGGTTCCACAATGGTTGCTTCCTGCAGCAGAAAGACATTGTAAAAGTTAAGCAATCCTAGGAACACTTGCACTTCCACTTTGTTTTGTGGTGTGGGGACTTCCTGTATTGCGTTAAGCTTCCCATTTGTGGGTTGAATGCCTGCGACGTTGATTAGGAACCCCAAAAATTCCACTTGTGGGACTGCTATGTGGCATTTATTCCTCTTCAATTTCAACCCTGCCTCTTGAAATCTCCCCAGGACTGCCCTTAACCACTTCATTAGTTGACCCCTGCTACTGGCTGAGACAATTACATCATCGAAATAGGGTGTTAAGCCTGGTTTCCCCAACCAGGGTTAGGGAGACAAGCTAAACAGAATGTGCAGCGTTAGTCAGATAGGCACACAGATAAATGAGTGAGCTAAGCTTGTATGTTTATTAGCATATAGTAAAAATAACAGATACGCTTGTGCTATCAAAAATATAGTTTATTCCATTATGAGTTCATAGCATAGTCAAAATAACAGTCCAATAGTCATGTATCATTTAGTCAGTCCATTTAGGGATATTCAGTTAGCAAAGTCCGTTTAGAATATCCTATGTCAGTTCACTTACAAGTCAGTCCTTTGTTTTCTCTCCCGTTCGAGCAATGCAGTCTTAAGTCCTTGCAGTAATCAGGGATCATCAAAGCCAGAGAGAGAGCAAGCTGTCGTCTTGCTTCTTTTAAAGTGCTTTCACAACCACTCCCTTAATTACTATCCCACAGTTAAAGTTGCAGACACTTTAACATACAAACTATGATTACTTAGTTATTATTTTACCTAAACCAGTTAGGGTAAACAATGTTATCCCTAACATTCTCCCCTTTTAGGTTAAATAATAATAAATATAACTATTTACATCTTTAAATTATATTTGTTACAACTTTCTTTAAACTTAGTTACTCCTTGAGCTTTTGTGAATTGGTCTGCAATGTTTTCTTCCGTCATGCAGTATTCCAACTTAATTAGCCCATTCTTTACAGATTCTCTAACATTTAAGTATCTTAAATCAGTATGTTTTGATCTAGTTTTTACAGCAATACTAGTAGCTAACTTTATAGCTGCTTGGTTATCCTCGTACACAATAATGGAATCTTTAACAGTTATACCCATGTCTAATAATAACTGTTTGTACAGAATTAAGTCAGTGCATAGTAATGACAGACATGAAAATTCCGCTTCCATCGTGGACAAGCTAATATGCTGTTGTCTGATTGACTCCACCCTATTAGTGTTTTACCAAATAATATAGCCATCCCAGATGTTGATTTTCTTGTGTTTATATCAGTTGCAAAACTTGCATCTGCATAGGCACTAAGACTCAAATCACCCTTTGGTTCTATATACAATGCATGGTTCATTGTTCCTTTAAGATATCTTAAAATTCTCTTTAATGATTGCCAATGACATTGATGTGGATCTGAATTAAAACGTGCCAGCTGATTTACACTATAAGCTATATCTGGCCTAGACCAATTGCTTATATATGATAAGCTTCCAATCAAAGATTGATATATGGACTTATCAAATTTGGGACTTTGATCATTAGATTGGCAAACTTCCTGACTCATTGGAGTCTTTGCCGGTTTACAAAGTTCCATTTTAAACGTTTTAATTAATTGGCAAATTTTATCTTCTTGAGATATCTTAAAACCATTTTTTGTTTTGTTAATTGTCAATCCTAGATATTTTTAATTTCACCTAAATGCTTTAATTTTATCTTTTTGGCTAATAATGATATATTCTCATTAGCTTCATTATTAGTCTTAGTTATCAAAGCAATATCATCTGTAAATAATAACAATAATGACACCGTTCCATTATTTTCTCTTTTAAACACACATGGATCTGCTAAACCAGATTTAAAACCTATATTGTTTAACTCTTTCACAATATATTGGTTCCACTCAAACCCAGATTGTTTCAACCCGTAAAGACTCTTTTTGAGTTTCCAACAATCATTACTATTTACTTTATCCTTTATACCTACTGGCTTTCTTAAATATATAGTGTGCTGCAATGGTGCATGCAGATAGGCAGTTTCTACATCTAAATGGTTAATGACATAGTTTTGCTTAGCTGCCCACACTAATGCTGCTCTCAAAGATGTTGCTTTAAGACTTGGTGCAAAAACTTCATCGTAATCAGATGCAGTTTGATTAAATCCTTGAGCTACTAACCTAGCCTTATGGGTAACAGTCCCATCATTTCCAGTTTTTACTTTAGATATCCATTTGCACCCAATGGATTTTTCTCCTGGAGGTAATTTAGCATCTTCATATACTTTCATTACCTTTAATGAATTTAGTTCTTTTTCCATTGCCTTTTGCCAATTCTCCTGATCCTTAGCAGGATACATCTTAAGTTCATCTACACTAGTTGGAACTTTAGTTACTTGGCAAACTATACTTGCTTGATATCTGTCAGGTGGTCTAGTTACACGTGTACTACGTCTAGGTATTACAGGACTTACAGGTGGACTTTCATTTATTAACTCTTCTTGATTATCTAACTCTTCCTGATCAACTGTTTCCTCTTGTTCTGGTCCTATTTGCTCTTCATGGACTTCTTCTTTAATTGGAATCTTCTTATAACTAATCTGATCTTTCTGCCTTTTGTAGGGTTCAATAATTACTTCATTATTTAAATCTTGCTCTAATCTATTCCATCCTACATGTTCTAGGAATTTAGCACTAGCACTGGTGTAAACTCTAGATGTACCTGGTTCCCAGAATCTATAAGATCTATGATTAGATGTATATCCTACAAAATATAATCTTTTAGCTCTATCCTGTCCTTTGTGTCTAAGTTGTGAAGGGATATGCACCCATGCTGGTGCTCCAAATGTGTGCATGTAACTTAAATCAGGTTTTGTACCATGCCACAATGTGAATGGTAATTCACCTGTTGTTGAATTAACAACATTATTTAATATATGATTACCACACATTATTGCTTCTCCCCACAAATTGTCAGGTAATCCTGAATCAGACATCATAGTTCGTGTTATTGATTGTAATGTTTGGCCTCGTCTCTCTATAAAGGCATTATGTTGTGGCCTATATGGTGCAGACATTTTATGTTGAATACCTAACATTCTTAGTCTGTTCTGGAATTTATTATTTGTAAATTCCGTACCATTATCTGTTATAAGAGTTACTAATTTCTTTTTAGTTTTCCTTTCTGCAAATTTAATCCAATTAAAGAGATTTTGATACGTTTCAGTTTTGCTCTTCATTAAATAGCAAAACCCATATCTAGAATAGTGGTCCATTATACTTAATATGTAACGAGCTCCTCCTACACTTGGTTTTTTCGGACCTATTAAATCAGCAAATACTACTTCTAAAGGCTCTTTAGTAGTAAATCCATCAACTCTATTAGCCGGTGTGACCCTGGCTTTACTTTGATTGCAAATATTACATTGCAAATACTTATTGCAAGGTTTCAAACTTATTCCCTTAGATAATTCAACAGTTTTCTTAAGCATTTTAAAATTTAAATGCCCTAGCCTTCGATGTAACAAGTGAATACATTCATCATGAGGGTTCTTATTTTCATAAACTGTGTTAGCCACCTTTAAACCATTATCATTTAACACATATAATTTACCTCTTAAAGATGCAGTAATTTTCTTATCTTCTTTCTCAATTATGCAGTTATCTCCTTTAAAAGTAACTACATATCCTAGTTTAACCAAAATTCTAACTGAAATTAAATTAAACTTAAGTTGTGGTACATATAACATTTTTACATTTTCTTTTACAAAAGAACAATATGCTATACCTTGACCTTTAGCTTTCAGTTTCCAGCCATTGGCTAACGATATCTGCTGTGTACTCTTGGACATTTTAATGAAATTTTTTTTATCATTTGTTATACATTGGGATGCTCCACTGTCAACCACCCATAAATTATTTTTTACAGCTCCATTAGTATACATGGCTAACTCTAAATTTTTATTTATCTTTTGATGACTTTTAGTATTCTGGCCAGCGTTCTGGCATTTTGCTTTTTTACAAAATCTTGCCAAATGTCCTCTTCCTCCATAATTAAAGCACTTTTTAATTGCGTATTCAGTAGGAGATTCATTATCTTCTTTTTGAGGTTGCTCCTTCCTTAACTCATCTCTTTCAAGCCTTCTTCTGGCCTCTTCAATGAATCTGCCAGTTATATCAGTTAAAGTTAGGCTTTCCTTTGGCAAAATTTCAAGGGAAGTTACGTAGTTGTCATAACTTTCATCAAGGGAAGATAGAATTATGTAGACTTGGTGTAGTTCAGAGAAAATAAGCTCTTTCTCGTGCAGTTCTTGCAAAATGCTTTGCATAGTTTTCAAATGACTCAGCATATCACCATTTGTTTGGAGATGCATCCTGAAAAGGTTCCGTGTTAGATTTACGTGAGCACCAACATTATCTCGAACATAAATCCTCTTCAGCTTCTGCCAACACCCAACAGCCGTTTTCTCTCCATGGATATAAACAAGCTGTTGATCAGTTAAGGTTAACCCAATTATGCAAATAGCTTGTTGATTTTTATGCATAAATTCTTCTATCTTTATTCTATCTTCATCATCCTCTCGATCCCATTCTTCTACGTTTGGTGGATTTTTCAATTATGTTCCACAAACCTTCTCTTCGTAGAAGCAGACTACATTTCATAGACCATGATACATAGTTTGTTCCATCCAACTTGGATATAAGGGACAAACTTTGTAGATTGACTTGTGCCATGTTTTCTTATATGGATATAAAACTATAATTAATAAAACACAGCTGTCTGTTTACTGTAATGTATAACAACACAAACTCTCACTTTTTACATAAATCTGTTTTATCCTAGTTAAACTGACTTTGCAGCCTCTGGGCCCATAACCAGTGTTAAGCCTGGGTTCCCCAACCAGGGTTAGGGAGACAAGCTAAACAGAATGTGCAGCGTTAGTCAGATAGGCACACAGATAAATGAGTGAGCTAAGCTTGTATGTTTATTAACGTACAGTAAAAATAACAGATACACTTGTGCTATCAAAAATATAGTTTATTCCATTATGAGTTCATAGCATAGTCAAAATAACAGTCCAATAGTCATGTATCATTTAGTCAGTCCATTTAGGGATATTCAGTTAGCAAAGTCCGTTTAGAATATCCTATGTCAGTTCACTTACAAGTCAGTCCTTTGTTTTCTCTCCCGTTCGAGCAATGCAGTCTTGAGTCCTTGCAGTAATCAGGGATCATCAAAGCCAGAGAGAGAGCAAGCTGTCGTCTTGCTTCTTTTAAAGTGCTTTCACAACCACTCCCTTAATTACTATCCCACAGTTAAAGTTGCAGACACTTTAACATACAAACTATGATTACTTAGTTATTATTTTACCTAAACCAGTTAGGGTAAACAATGTTATCCCTAACATAGGGTATGACCCCTAGGATATTGTGCAGCAGCCATTCCACGATGCTTTGGAACTGGCCTGGTGCTATGCTTACTCCGAACTGGAGCCTTTTACACTTGAATGCCCCTCAATGTGTGATATTGGTTTGCACCTCAGAGGTTGCCTCATCAACGGGCAGTTGCTGACAGGCCTGGGCCAAGTCTGATTTGGCAAATATAGTCCCTCGGCCCAGGGAATGCTGAACTATGGGCATGGGGTAGGCACTTTGCTCAAGGGTCTTATTCAGGTTTGTTTTATAAACCAATTTTATTAATTTTACAAAAACAGTGCACAAACAATCAAGGCATAACAGCTTATAAATTCTTTTCTTAAAAAAAATAGTAATAATTAAAGAAGAAAACCAATAGAACATAATGATTCCAAATTATATCAATATTTACTTTATCTATTAAACTTCATATCTTATCCCAACTTCTCCTTTTCATCCAGATTATTTCTTGTTAATTAAAATTTTATTGCCTTTTATCAACATACAAAACCCAAAAAAACATAACAAAACCTTTATATATCCTTCCATATCTTATTACCATTTTCAATAACATTCTTTGTCTGTTCTATTTCCAACTATCCATTCATCTTTTTTCTTTTACTATACTTCTCCTATACACTAATTGGAGTGACGCCTTTAACTCATTACCCTAACTTAAAAGTACTTCATATAATACTTAATTTATCTTGGGATTCTGTTTAGTAGATTCTAAAATTACACAATAAATTTTAAACTCTAAATACACATATAAAAACACAATCTTATGTACCTTCCAGAATCCCCCTTTTATCCTTAATTAGATTCACCCATTGTCTCTAAATAAACTTTTTTTCTTTAGATCTTGCTTCCCACCATTGAGGCTTCTCCTCCCCCCCTTTCTCTCTTGCTTATTCTTCTCCTTGCCCTTTTTACCCCTTTGTCTCTCCTCCTCCCTTTTCTTACTCCCTTTCCTTTGCTTTCTAACCTTGCATCCACCTTTCCTCTCATTTTTCTCTTTTTTGGTTGTTTTTTCAAACCTTAAAATCCCCTTTTTCTTATCCTCTTTCTCCTCCTCCCCGGAAAAAAAACATTGTTCATCAAAGATGGCTTCTTCTTCCTCTTCTTCTTTGTCCCAGTCATTCTGCTGCGTAATTAACTTTTCATAAGTACATAATGCCATTTCTAAAAATTGAAATAAAGTGCCCAAAGTATTTTTTCCATCTTGTTCTTCCTTTTTATATTTTTGATATTCAGTCTTTAGTTCATCCACAAGCGATGCCATCCTGAAAAGAGAAACTTTCCCCAAAACGACCAACCAAGTATTTTTAATCGAAAATAATTCAAAAAAAGTTCCAAAAGTTTATATTTTTCTTCTTTCTTCTATTTCTCTTTCTGGGGTTACTGTTTAATCAAAGAGGTCCAATTACCATATATCTTTCTTTGAGATTCTAGGCAATCTCCTCCTTTTTCCACTTCTGGTCCAATTTTTTTTCTCTCCCTTCCCACTTGCAACATCAATTTTTAAATGATCAGAAATCCATACCTCTAATAAGGGTTTTCCCATTTCTTAAATTTTTTAATCCAATGTCCAAGAACTCTTTTGTCCCTTAACTTCAACTTTCAGAACATTTCACCTTCAGTGCCCAAACAAATTTCAAATCTTCATCTGCTGTTTCCATGGGGTGGGAGAGTGAAGAAAAAAAATGTTCCCTTTAACAGCTTCTCCGCCGCTTTCGATCTTCTTAGGGATACAATGTATCCTCCAGCAATTCAGACAGCTCAGTTCCAGCGAGTTTAAAAGATGTTGATTGACCCGGCTCAGCCAGCACTTTCACTTTTCTTGCTTCCTCCAGCACAATCTTATCTGGTTGCAGGCTTCTTCGTGGCGGCCATTGCTGACTGCCGCTCCACCACCTTGGGAAAAAGGGTTTTTTCTGGACGAGGAGGGGGTCTGTGACACCCCCAACCCCCTGTCCGGCTCCCCTCTCTCTTCAACTATCCCTACAGGGCAGCCATATCCCCCTGGCCCATTTGGATCGGGGGTACCTCGGTGGCAAGCACAGCAGGAATCGCGAACAGTCGCAAATTCCTGCTGCCACCGAAGCCACGCGGAACCAGAAACCCGGTTTTCTTCAGGTTTGTTTTATAATCAGCACAGATTTTTATACACCATCTAGTTTAACTGGGATCACGATTGGAGTCTCCCATTTGGCATGGTACACTGGTTTTAGAACCCCTTGGGAGATTAGTTTATCTAGTTGCTCTTCAACTTTGGTTCAGAGGTCGAACGGGACTCACCGCGGTTTAAGGCATACCGGAGCAATTTTGGGGTCTAGGTTGAAGGATATGGAGGTCCCCGTAAACTTGGCCAGTTTGTCATTGAAGACGTCACTGAATTCCCACTCTAATTCCACAATGTCTGCTCTCGGGCTGGGGTGGTGGTCTCCGTTGCATGGATGTCAGTGACGTTTATTTGGAGTGGTTGAAACCATTCTTTTCCTAGCAGACTGGGCAGTTTCTGGTCTACTATTGTGAGTGGCAGGTCTCCCCAGAATGTGCTGTACTCCATATGGGCTGTCTTCTTTCCCAGGAATGCAGCAGCCCTTGTAGTCTCTTAAGGTGATGGTCTGAGGTTCCAACTGGTCGCGGCGCTGCTTGGGTTGGAGTTTTTTAAGGGTGACCCACAATATCATAGATATATTGGACCCCGAGTCCACCTCCATGCAGCAGGGCTTGCCCTCAATTGCAACTGTAGCCATTATCTTGTTAGATTCATAGACATCGGTGTGTCTCACCTGGGTCTGCACATAGCCCACGAATGTGAAATGGGCCTCTTCTTCCCTGGCATCTTCCCTCTTGAATATCTTGCCAAGGTTCTTCCTCCTGCCCCCTTGGTGGCCATATTGTCTTGCAGGCTATGATGCTTGTCTGCCTTGCTTGCTGGTCAGTTGGACGGTGCAACATATTTCTGTGATGTGGCCTCTGTGTTCACACCTCTGGCATACAGTGTCCTTGAATCAGCATGCTGAATGGTGATGATTTCTGCTGCAGCCCCCGGACTCTGCTTCCTGGCTTCCTGCCTGGCTTACCAGATTTCAGCTTGTGCACATCCCTGTCATCATTGTCGCTGGTCTCGGAGGTAGACTCACTTGGGTGAGAGTGGCAATCGGTCACAGTCGCATGGATCTTCCCTGTCCCTCATATCAGCGCAGCCAAATTGTCAGACAACTCTGCAGCTCATGCTTCATCAACGGCCTCTTTGAACGAGACGTCCTCGCAGGCCAGAAGTTTCTTTTGTAGCATGGGATCCTTTGTTCCCAGGATGATCTGGTCCCTGATCATCCCCTCGGTGTCTGGGAACCTGCAGTTTTTCATGATTCTCCACAAATCTGCCACAAATGTGTTGATCATCGCTCCCTCTCTCTGGCTTCACATGTAGAAGTCGGAACGGTTAGCCAGGTAAGAGGGAGAGGGGCCATAGTGTCCTCAGAGGGTGCATTGGAGTTCATCCCAAGACACAGTCAAAAGGTTGTCCACAACCAGGGCATCTGCCATCTCATAGATCTCGATGTTGCAGTATGTCAAGAATAGTACTTTCTTCTGCGCATCAGGGGCTGCTTGGATTTTTTTTCTTGACAGAATCTCAAGATGATGATATTAACCTAATTTGTTATGTAAGGTGATGGATGATCTCATAAAAGGATATACTCTATAAATCATGGTATTTAATGGTTTAAGTTCTCTGTGTTAAAATAGAAATTAATGAACTGTCCAAAGAAAAGTATTGCCATTCTCTCAATTCCAAAATTTCTGGTTGAAGGAATATGAATACATCTAGTTTTCTAAGTTGGTAATCCAAAAAACATCACCCACAATGGAAAAATATAGCAAAAGAACAAGTCCATTTGCCAAGGAATGCATTACAAGTATATAAGGTACATGTACACAATAAGTAACAATTATGATCAAGCTGAATCAATATATATATTTAACTGTTTGAAATTGCATGTATGTGTATGTAAATGTACACATTCAATTTCAACAAGTAGTCAAACTTGATTATTTTGGACAATATCTAGAGGCTTCTACATATTTGTGGTCCAAGAGATTATTTAATACCAGTGCATAAAATAACATTATTTTGCCTTAAGGCCAGATCTTAACTTATATTCAATGCATACAGTAATATTTCTATTACTGCACATGCTAAGCAAGAAAATTTTAAAATTTAAAATATTTGACCTTGTCTTTTCTCTTTCAGTAATCTCTGCTTACTGCACAGTTATGCTTTATACATCAGACTATTTTGAGGATTGTTTGTATCAATCCCATGCTCTTCAGACTACCATTCACAAAATACAGTATATGTCCAGTGGTGGGATTCAAATTTTTTTAGTCCTGGTTCTGTGGGCATGGCCTGGTGGGTGTGGCATGCCCTGGTGGGAGTGGCAGGGGAAAATATTGCAAAATCCCATTTCTTCCCCATCCTACTAATCTGCTTTCCATCTCTGTTCTCTTGTGCAGGGCAACAAAAGAAGACCCAGCTGATCAGCTGAGACTCAGGAGGCAGAGAAGAGATGGGAGTGGGGCCAGTCAGAGGGGATATTCTGAACTCAAAATTTCCTCTACTGGTTCTCCAGAACTGATCAAAACCTGCCATCTCTGTATATGTCCATATTTTCCAGTTCTTAAATTAAGGCTTCTGCTATGCCTGGGTTCCCCAACCAGGGTTAAGGAGACAAGCTAAACAAAATGTGCAGCGTTAGTCAGATAGGCACACAGATAAAATGAGTGAGATCAGCTTGTATGTTTGTTAACATACAGTAAAAATAACAGATACACTTGTGCTATCAAAAATATAGTTTATTCCACTGAGAGTTATATAGCATAGTCAAAATAACAGTCCATTAGTCATGTATCATTTTAGTCAGTCCATTCAAGGATATTCAATTTAGCAAAGTCCGTGTAGAATATCCAATGTCAGTTCACTTACAATAAATCAACAGTCCTTTCTCTCTCCCGTTCGAGTAAGAAAAAACGCGGTCTTGAATCCAGTAATTAGGGATCATCAAACCAGAGAGAGCAAGCTGACGTTCCTTGCTTCTTTTATGGTGCTTTTTACAACCACTCCCTTAATTACATTCCCATATTTAAAGTTGCAGACACTTTAACATATAAACTATGATTACATATTTATTATTTTACCTAAGCCAGTTAGGGTAAACAATGTTATCCCTAACATTCTCCCATTTTAGGAAATAATAATAAATATAACTATTTACATCTTTAAATCATATTTGTTACAACTTTCTTTAAACTTAATTACTCCTTGAGCTTTTGTAAATTGGTCTGCAATGTTTTCTTCTGTCATGCAGTATTCCAATTTAATTAGCCCATTCTTTACAGATTCTCTAACATTTAAGTATCTTAAATCAATATGCTTTGATCTAGTTTTTACAGCAAAACTAGTAGCTAACTTTACGGCTGCCTGGTTGTCCTCGTACACAATAATGGAATCTTTAACAGTTACACCCATGTCTAATAATAACTGTTTGTACAGAATTAAGTCAGTGCATAGTAATGACAGACATGAAAATTCCGCTTCTATCGTGGACAAGCTAATATGCTGTTGTCTGATTGACCTCCACCCTATTAGTGTCTTACCAAATAATATAGCCATCCCAGATGTTGATTTTCTAGTGTTTATGTCAGTTGCAAAACTTGCATCTGCATAGGCACTAAGACTCAAATCACCCTTTGGTTCTATATACAATGCATGGTTCATTGTTCCTTTAAGATATCTTAAAATTCTCTTTAATGATTGCCAATGACATTGATGTGGATCTGAATTAAAACGTGCCAGCTGATTAACACTATAAGCTATATCTGGTCTTGACCAATTGTTTATATATGATAAGCTACCAATCAAAGATTGATATATAGACTTATCAAATTTGGGACTTTGATCATCAGTTTAGCAAACCTCCTGATTCATTGGAGTCTTTGCCAATTTACAAAGTTCCATTTTATAGGTTTTAATTAATTGGCAAATTTTATCTTCTTGAGATATCTTAAAACCATTTTTTGTTTTGTTAATTGTCAATCCTAGATACTTTTTAATTTCCCCTAAATGCTTGAATTTTATCTTTTTGGCTAATAATGATATAATCTCATTAGCTTCATTATTAGTCTTAGTTATCAAAGCAATATCATCTGTAAATAATAACAATAATGACACCATTCCATTATTTTCTCTTTTAAACACACATGGATCTGCTAAACCAGATTTAAAACCTATATTGTTTAATTCTTTCACAATATATTGGTTCCACTCAAAGCCAGATTGTTTCAACCCATAAAGGCTCTTTTTGAGTTTCCAACAATCATTACTATTTACTTTATTGTCTTTTATAATAATTGGCTTTTTCAAATATATAGTGTGCTGCAATGGTGCATGCAGATAAGCAGTTTCTACATCTAAATGGTTAATGACATAGTTTTTCTTAGCTGCCCACACTAATGCTGCTCTTAAAGATGTTGCTTTAAGACTTGGTGCAAAAATTTCATCGTAATCAGATGCAGTTTGATTAAATCCTTGAGCTACCAACCTAGCTTTATGGGTAACAGTCCCATCATTTCCAGTTTTTACTTTAAATATCCATTTGCACCCAATGGATTTTTCTCCTGAAGGTAATTTAGCATCTTCATATACTTTCATTATCTTTAATGAATTTAGTTCTTTTTCCATCGCCTTTTGCCAATTCTCCTGATCCTTAGCAGGATACATCTTTAGTTCATCTACACTACTTGGAACTTTAGTTACTTGGCAAACTATACTTGCTTGATACCTATCAGGTGGTCTGGTTACAAGTGTACTACGTCTAGGTATTACAGGACTTACAGGTGGACTTTCCTTTATTAACTGTTCTTGATTATCTAACTCTTCCTGATCAACTGTTTCCTCTTGTTCTGGTCCTATTCGCTCTTCGTGGACTTCTTCTTTAATTGGACTCTTCTTATAACTAGTCTGATCTTTTTGCCTTTTGTAGGGTTCAATAATTACTTCATTATTTAAATCTTGCTCTAATCTATTCCATCCTACATGTTCTAGGAATTTAGCACTAGCATTGGTATAAACTCTAGATGTACCTGGTTCCCAGAATCTATAAGATCTATGATTAGATTTATATCCTACAAAAATTAATCTTTTAGCTCTATGCTGTCCTTTGTGTCTAAGTTGTGAAGGGATATGCACCCATGCTGGTGCTCCAAATGTGTGCATGTAACTTAAATCAGGTTTTGTACCATGCCACAGTGTGAATGATAATTCACCTGTTGTTGAATTAACAACATTATTTGAGATATGATTACCACACATTATTGCTTCTCCCCATAAATTGTCAGGTAATCCTGAATCAGACATCATAGTACGTGCCATTGATTGTAGTGTTTGGCCTCGTCTCTCTATAAAGGCATTAGGTTGTGGCCTATTTGGTGCAGACTTTTTATGTTGAATACCTAACATTCTAAGTCTATTCTGGAATTTATTATTTGTAAATTCCGCACCATTATCTGTTATAAGAGTTACTAATTTCTTTTTAGTTTTCCTTGCTGCAAATTTTATCCAATTAAAGAGATTTAGATACGTTTCAGTTTTGCTCTTCATTAAATAGCAAAACCCATATCTAGAATAATGGTCCATTATACTTAGTATGTATCGAGCTCCTCCTACACTTGGTTTTTTCGGACCTATTAAATCAGCAAATACTACTTCTAAAGGCTCTTTGGTAGTAAATCCATCAACTCTATTAGCCGGTTTGACCTTGCTCTTGCTTTGATTACAGACAAAGCATTGCAAATACTTATTACAAGGTTTCAAACTTATTCCCTTAGATAATTCAACAGTTTTCTTAAGCATTTTAAAATTTAGATGCCCTAGCCATCGGTGTAACAAGTGAATACATTCATCATGAAGTTTCTTATTATCATAAACCATGTTAGCCACCTCTAAACCATTATCATTTAACACATATAATTCACCTCTTAAAGATGCAGTAATTTTCTTATCTTCTTTTTCAATTATGCAGTTATCTCCTTTAAAGGTAACTACATATCCTAGTTTAACCAAAATTCTAACTGAAATTAAATTAAACTTAAGTTGTGGTACATATAACATTTTTACATTCTCTTTTATGAAAGAACAACTTGCTATACCTTGACCTTTAGCTTTCAGTTTCCAGCCATTGGCTAACGATATCTGCTGTGTACTCTTGGACATTTTAATAAAATTTTTGTTATCATTTGTTATACAGTGGGATGCTCCACTGTCAACCACCCATAATTTTTTTTTTACAGCTCCGTTAATATACCTGGCTAACTCTAAATTTTTATTTATCTTTTGATTACTTTTAGTATTCTGGCCAGCGTTCTGGCGCTTTGCTTTTTTACAAAATCTTGCCAAATGTCCTCTTCCTCCACAATTAAACACTTTTTAATTGCGTATGCAGTAGGAGATTCATTATCTTCTTTTTGAGGTTGCTCCCTCCTTAACTCATCTCTTTCAAGTCTTCTTCTGGCCTCTTCAATCAATCTGCCAGTTATATCAGTTAAAGTTAAACTTTCCTTAGGCAAAATTTCAAGGGAAGTGATGCAGTTATCATAACTTTCATTTAGTGATGATAGAATTATATAGACGGTGTAGTTCAGAGAAAATAAGCTCTTTCTCGTGCAGTTCTTGAAAAATGCTTTTTATAGAATTCAAATGACACAGCATATCACCATTTGTCTGGAGATGCGTCCTGAAAAGCTTTCATGTAAGATTTATGTGAGCACCAACGTTATCTCGGACATAAATCCTCTTCAGCTTCTGCCAACACCCAACAGCTG
Organism: Hydrophis major; assembly: GCA_033807585.1. Classification (NCBI taxonomy): domain Eukaryota; kingdom Metazoa; phylum Chordata; class Lepidosauria; order Squamata; family Elapidae; genus Hydrophis; species Hydrophis major. The sequence continues at coordinate 69,003,129 of CM066331.1, read as the reverse complement.
TTTGCTCTCCATGGATATGAACAAGTTGCTGGTCAGTTAGTGTTAGTCCTATTATGCAAATAGCTTGTTCATTTTTCTGCATAAAATCTTTTATCTTTAGTCTATCTTCCTCTATCTCTGGATCCCATTCCTCTACGTTTGGTGGATTTTCAATTATGTTCCACAGACTTTCTCTTTGTAGAAGTAGACTAAATTTCATAGACCATGATACATAGTTTGTTCCATCCAGCTTGGATATAAGGGACAAACTTTGTAGATTGACTTGTGCCATGTTTTCTCATATGGATATAAAACTATAATTAATAAAACACAGCTGTCTGTTTACTGTAACGTTTAACAACACAAACTCTCACTTTTTACATAAATCTGTTTTATTCTAGTTAAACTGACTTTGCAGCTTCTGGGCCCCTAACCAGTGTTATGCCTGGGTTCCCCAACCAGGGTTAAGGAGACAAGCTAAACAGAATGTGCAGCGTTAGTCAGATAGGCACACAGATAAAGTGAGTGAGATCAGCTTGAATGTTTGTTAACATGCAGTAAAAATAACAGATACGCTTGTGCTATCAAAAATATAGTTTATTCCACTTAGAGTTATATAGCATAGTCAAAATAACAGTCCATTAGTCATGTATCATTTTAATCAGTCCATTCAAGGACATTCAATTTAGCAAAGTCCGTGTAGAATATCCAATGTCAGTTCACTTACAATAAATCAACCGTCTGGTCTTGAATCCAGTAATTAGGGATCATCAAGCCGGAGAGAGCAAGCTGACGTTCCTTGCTTCTTTTATGGTGCTTTTTACAACCACTCCCTTAATTACATTCCTACAGTTAAAGTTGCAGACACTTTAACTAATAAATCATGATAACATATTTATTATTTTACCTAAACCAGTTAGGGTAAACAATGTTATCCCTAACAGCTTCAACTTAACATCTATTTCACATATTTTAAAAAGACCGTTTGGAATAACAAGTCAAGACAAACTCATTTATAGTCCCTTGGGAGGGAACCTTAGGCTTCTCAAATCAAAACTGCAATCCACTAAATTCAGCAGAATTGTTGCATTTGGTCAAAATACCAAACATAATTACATCCCCTTAAACATAATACAGATCCAGCGGGTGGCGTGATGGCCTAGAGGTGAAGCTTTTGCCTCACAATCAGATAGCTGTGAGTTTGATCCTAGGTAATGTCAGATGTTTTTCTTTCTAGGCACAAAGAGAAAATATCTGCTGTGAACTCTGCATAGGCATCAGAAAAGGCATATGGCCAGTAAATGCTCAGCTCCATTCAGTTGCCCTAACTTCACCCCAATGCAAGGAATTACAGGTAGGTCGTTAAAAGGAGAAAAAATAATATGGATACAATATTGAGCTATCGTTCTGTATTAACAGAATGGAATCAGACTCCTGTGGGTTCATTTAGTCCAATACTTTGATATATAAAGAGGAGATAAATTGGCTGTTTTTACTTGCATTTTGCACTAATTAAGTTTAGTAAATCTTCCTGATCCCAAATTTTCCTTAGTATTTTAATTTTCACTATGTTTAATAAAAAAAATAAGCCATTCTGGTTTAAAGAGAGAAGGCAGGCTCTGCTGGTATGGACATGTCCTGAGAGTAGCACCTTCCACAGTTGCTGCCTACCAACTAGAAGTCAATGGCCGGTGATCTCACGGGTGCCCAAAACAGAGATGGCAAGACACCATCAACAAAGGTATGCAAGCTGTGGGCCTGCACCATGGAGACGCAGATGACCATACAAAGTGGCGCTTAATGATCCGAAAAGCAGACCCTGCATTTGTGTGAACCTGCTAGGAAGAAGAAGATGTGGAGAGACTTAGTTATTTTAATACAGCTTTTTCTAACCCAGTTGCTGGATGTTATGTCCTAGAGATCATGCAGCAATTTTCTACATATTTTAATAAATAAGCAAAGTTCATTTAGCTCAACCACAAATATCAGCCCTTCTGATGTTCCAAATCAATAGCACCATCCCATTAGCATCCATTTCAATAGCCAGAGTCAATCCCAAGTCAACTTCCATTTGGCAAGGCTGATTTTCGATGTCCACTTTAACTCGAATTTTCTTGGCATTCAATGAAGAGGCGTGGCCGATAGTGAGTGTTTGGTGAGCCTCTTCTCGTCTCGTTAGACGATTCACGGGTCGGTTTCTGTAGGAGTGGTTTGCTGGTTCTCGCCTTACAGGATGGTTTCCTGTCGATTAGCGGAGATTGGTCCCCTTCAAAGTCTGGCTGGGTCCGAGGAGACTTCTGCAGACCCATCCGATATGGCCTCATTTCCCGCAGTCATGGCAGAGTGCGTCGTGGAATTTGCAATCAGAATGGTAATGGTTGGCCCCGCAGCCAGTGCACGGTTGCTGGGATTTCGGGTAACATTCCCGATCGGACCACAGTCGATGGACCTCTTCTTCGTCGCTGTCTGACGACGAAGAGAGGTCCTCATGGTGGGCCGTCGAAAGCTGTCCTTCCAACTTAGGTGAAAGTTCGCCGGCTGGTTGGTGTGTCGGAGCGCGATTTTGGCATAGTTGGGCAGCTGATTTCTTGGTCGCCTCCGCTGCCATAGCCTCAGCATTACTTTTTTTTCAATCTGATGGCAGAACTGACCAGGGCAATATTAGCTTCCACTGAAGAAAGGATGATATACAGATTCCCATTACCCAATTCTGTCATGCCACATTATTAAGGAAAACACTTATTAGTTGCTTTGTTTGCCTGCCAAGTGGCTGTGGGCATGCTTTATTTTATTTTTTCACATTTCTGTATTGCCCATCTCCCTCAAAGAGTTGGTAAGAAGGGAAATGCAAGCTTCAATCAGTGCCTCTTATTAAATCTATAAAAGCAGCATCACTCACTTTACAAATTGGTTTCCAGGTTAGAGCAAATTATGCCCACGTATTTCTGCGTTGCCTCAAAGACTGAGGAAAGCACATTACAGTGAGCATTTGGAGGAGACCTGAATCATATTGTACACTTACAGTATTGGCTTTATTTCATTTCATAGGGAAGAATAATTACAAAGAACAACCTTTGCTGCAAGATGAGGAATGGCAATGTGATAAAAAATGTGATAAGTATCTTCACACATCTGGTAAAATAGAAGTAGGATTATAAGTGCCAGCCACATCTCCCTAGCACCTGCTAGCCTAGAACAACATTGTTCTAAAAATATAAGAGTGCAATCTACCTGCACATATATCTAGTGCTTATTTCATCCCATTTTGAAATGAGTAGGATTGAGACTTAATCTTTTTCTGGTTCAGGGCTTCTTCCACTTCAGTGATATCATGAAATTTCTAGTTATGGTTTTTGTGGGCCCTGGGAAGAATGCAGAGGTAAAGGAGTTTGTCCAAAGCTAAAAAAATAAAGTACAATTTATATATATAGGATTTTTTTTCCACACGTTTAGCCATCATGGTTCCAAGTTGACAGAAGGAACCTGTTGTACTACATTATCACTTTCTCCTCAAGCTCGCATGTACAATATGGAACCCAGATGATTGAACACAGAAACCCAATCCCTAGTGTTCCGAACTAAGCAAACTTGTTAGCTTACAATTCTAATAGTTTTCCTTCCACGACAGGCTCATAAACCTGCACTTTTGATTGGCCTGCTGATAGCAGATTGTGATTGGTCGGTTTCGGCTGATCTGATGGCTGATAGTGGGTCGCTGCTGATTGGACGCTCCCAGCGCGGCAAACTCAAATCATTGGGTGTTGTGACAGCAGCCAGCTCAAAAAAGGATCTGCTGCTGCCCTAGTATTTCGCTCTGTTCTGAAGTCACTAATAAAGAGTTGGAGTCACTATTCGATGCCTCGTCTCTGTTCCTTATGCCCACTCTCCCAGATCTAACACTGGCAACGAGGATGGGATGCAGAGAGGATAGAGCTGATTGAACACTCATCGAATGCTAACAGAGCACGTGGCTGAGAACGCACCAATAGTGGCAGAATGACCAGCGGCACCATACCACCCGCTTCATTTGATCCGGCTAACGAAGACTGGGACTCGTATATGGACAGGTTTCAGATGTTCCTGGAGACCAACAACCAGAAGGATGCTACGCCTGGCAAGAAGCGAGCTGTATTCCTGACCCATTGCGGGCCCGCCATCTTTAAGATGGCAAAGGCACTTGCTAAACCAGCTGAAGTCAAGACGATGGACTGGGACAACCTCTCCCCAATCCTCCGGGCCCATTATGCCCCACCGTTGCCAACACTCATCAGGAGACACGAGTTTTACCAGAGGGACCAACAGGAAAGTGAGAGTGTTGGCGATTTCATCGCGGACCTCAGAAACCTGGGAGGACTCTGTGGCTTCACAAACCTCGAAGAAGCCATGAGAGATTGAATTGTTCTGGGTCTAAAAGACCCCACAACCCAGAGCAAGATTATGGTGAAGGGTAACATCGGCCTCGCAGATGTCATCGCCGATACTACTGCAGCAGAAGCAACCAGGAAGTTGGCGGCTCAAATGCGCCGAGTGAACGGACCGCACCACCAACTCGCCAGTGACACTACATCCCTTTCCAAGAGGCACACAATAGCCACCCACTATGAAGACCTCGAATCCTCGTCAGAAAGCGAGGAAGAGGAGGTCAACAGACTCAGGTCAGAACGTGATCAGCAAGATCAAGGAATTCGTAAGTCCTCGTATCAGTGTGCTGGATGAGGGGGAAACCACCCACGATCAGACTGCAAATTCCTAGACACCCTCTGCCGTTCCTGTGGAAAGAGGGGCCACATTGCAAAGGTCTGTAGAAGCAAGCAAGGGTCCAGCGCAAACCGAAGAGAAAATAATTTCTGGCAGACAACAGGCACCCCACCAGTAAATCGGGACCGCCCAAGCAACCAATGGAACCACTACTACAGAAATCGAGCACCAGCCACTTCTACCAGATGAGAAGAGGCGAACCAAACCATCACCATCGGCTACGCTTTATCCCTTGATGCGCGAAAAATCCAAGTAAATGTCAACATTGAGAATCGACCCTGCGTTATGGAAGTCAACTCCGGGTCTTCCCTATCAATGGTCTCCTGGAAAGCCCTCAAACAGCCGATCCCTGACATCTGTTGCCAGGACCTCAGCACTCAGAGAATTATATTAAAGGACTACCAAGGAAATAGGATCCCAGTCGCCAGTTCCAGCCACATCCAAGTCTCCTTCAAAGACCACACCGCAACCTTACCTCTTACCGTCATCGATAAAGATTGACCCAGTTCGCACCACTACGAATTGAACTGGCGGGCATCAACCAGACCGAAAGCGATGACTGGGAAGCGGCCCTCATCCAGGAATTCCAGGAAGTTTTCACCAAGAAGCTAGGCAAGTACAAGGGATCCCCCATATCATTTAATCTCTGCCCAGATATTGCGCCCATTCGCCTTAAGCCTCATTGAGTGCCCTTTGCACTCAAACCAAAGATTGATGAACAATTGGTCAAATTAATAGCCCAGGGCGTGTTTGAACCGATTGACCACGCCCGATGGGAGACCCCAATTGTAACCCCCATAAAGCCTGACAGATCTCTGAGAATTTGTGGGGATTACAAGGCCACCCTAAACCACGCACATCAGCAGAGCGCTTACCCCATGCCTGTGGTCCAACATCCTCACTCCCTTGGGGGCGGAAAAATATTCACAAAATTGGACCTAGCCCAGGCGTACCAACAGCTGCCCATAGATGCAGAGACCACAGAAGCCCAAACTATAGTCACGCACAGAGGTGCATTTAAATGTAATAGACTCCAGTTCGGAGTGAGCGTAGCACCGGGCATCTTCCAAAGTCTGATGGAGAGATTGCTACAAGGCATAAAAGGGGTCATGCCATATTTCGATGATGTCTTGATTGCCGCCCCCACTAGAAGTCTACTAGAACAGCGACTAAGAATGGTCCTCCAAAAATTTAAAGATGCTGGCCTGAAGGTCAAGAAGGACAAGTGCCAACTATGTATGGAGACGGTTGAATTCCTTGGTTACCTTCTGGACAAACAGGGAATTCACCCTACTGAGAAAAAATTAACTACAATAAAAAACGCCCCAAGACCTAGAAACAAAACAGATCTCCAAGCCTTCCTGGGACTCATTAACTTTTATAACATCTTCCTACCCCAGAAGGCGACTGTTGCTGAACTCCTGCATAGGCTCCTTGACAAGAGAGGTTTCTGTTTTCTACTTGGAGTAAATGGAGACAGCCTCTGAATAGTGACTTTTAGCTCTTTATTAGCATAGTGACTTCTCAAAACAACAACAGTTAACCCTGCCTTATATAGGCAATCTTTGTGAGAATTGTCCAATAGCGAGCTATGAACGCAAGTACTTTCACCCAATAATAATCCTCTGTTAAGGGCCAATCGGATTCCTAAGAACTAGCCAATCCGATCTGGCCGCCTAACAGCCAATCAGAAGTGCAGGGCCAGAACCCTGCACTTAACCTCAAGCTCATACTTTATTAACTATGGTACATACACAACACCCCTTCCCCCTGGCTTCTTAATTATGGTGTAGTTATATAATCCTTTAAGTAGGATGGTTGTCTTTTAAGTCTTTCGGATTTTCGTTGGACTGGTTGATTGCAATCCTGTTGATGTAGATTGTTGTTTGGCAGTGTCTCTGCTTCTTGCTCAGGTGCAATTTCTTGTGGTGCAAACAATTCTCCTTCCTGCTCCATTTCTTGAGTCTCACTTGATTCATCGCTCTCTTCGAGCAGGTTCCCTGGAATGTCATCTTCTTCTTCTGTACCTCCCCCCCCCCCTTGGTTTGGTCATGGGAGAGTTGTTGACTGGCCGTTATGAGTTGTGACCGTAATTGGTCGATATGCCGTTTCCACAGTCTATTGTCACAGCATTTCACTACGTAGGATTTGGGGCCGGTCACTCGTACTACCATTGCCTCTATCCATAATGGGTCGCCTGATAAGTTCCGTGCATAAACGCGGTCTCCTACCTGGAACGTGCGATAGCGGCTACTGGATCCTATTGGCTTTTCCGGTTCGTAAGCAGGGTGAAACCGGTCGAGGTGGGAACGGAGTCTTCGTCCCATCAGTAGTTCTGCGGGAGTTCTGCTGGTGACGCTATGTGCATGCGAGTGCTTTCATTCGCACGATGCCGGGGTGGCCCTCATGCAGGGTTTGTAGTAGCGTCTTCCGGAGTCGTTCTGGGACAACAACTCTATCGCCCCAGATGATACAGCCTTTTTGGGAAAAAAGTTCAGTCTGTCTTGCTTTAAATGGCGCGAAGTCATCTGGGACTTGGTCCAATGGCCATCCGCGTTCTACCCATCCTAGGACTTGGACTAGGGTGTGGTCTTGTTTGGTTTCTCTCGTGATGTCTCGGGCGGTCATAGGCGGCGAGTTGAGTGTTTCGATCTGTAACGTGGTTGCCATTGGTGCCGGATCGTCGAGAGTCTCTGGAAGCGGTGCTTGGCTTAATGCGTCGGCGTGGGGAATGGCTTTCCCCGGGCGATATTGAACGCGATAATTATAAGCAGCGAGGAATTCTGACCATCGGGTCATTCTCGGGGATAATATGTAGGGGTTTGGCTTGTCCCCGGCTATTATCCCTTGCAACGGTTTGTGGTCAGTTATAATGGTGAATGTCCTCCCATACACATAGTCATGAAATTTCTTTACAGCGGCAACGATTGCGAGAGCTACTTTATCAATTTGTCCATAGTTCCGCTCTGCATGTGAAAGAGTTTTCGTAAAGTATGCAACAGGGGCTTCGTTCCCATTAGGCAGTACATGACTCAAAATGGGGCCCACCCCGAAGGGTGAGGCATCGCAGGTTATAACTAGTGGTAAAGTCTCGTTATACTGCATAAGTACAGAGTCAGATGTGAGCAATTTTTTAACATTCCGGAACGCTTGCTCTTCCCGGTAACCCCATACCCACAATGCTTTTTTATCTAATAACCAGTGTAACGGTTCAGCAACAGTCGCCTTGTGTGGTAAAAATACATTATAAAAATTAATGAGGCCTAAGAATGCCTGGAGATCGGCCTTGTTACGTGGCCTGGGGGCATTTTTTATCGCCTTTAATTTACTTTCGGTAGGGTGGATGCCCTGGCTATCAATCCTATACCCTAGAAACTCAACACTGTCAGTATATAAATGACATTTATTTTTTTTCACCTTAAGTCCTGGCTCTTGGAATTTTTTAAGAACACATTTCAAATGATCCTGCAAGATTTTTTTGGTAGAGGCTGCAATTAATACATCATCAAAATACGGAACCACGCCCTTGATTCCCTGTAACAACCTTTCCATGAGGCTTTGGAATATCCCCGGGGCTACACTAACCCCAAATTGCAATCGAGTACATTTAAAAGCACCTCTGTGCGTTACAATTGTTTGGGCCTGAGCCGTCTTTTCATCCACTGGTAGTTGTTGATAAGCTTGAGCTAAATCTAATTTTGCGAAAACCTTTCTGCCCCCCCAAGGAATGGAGGAGGTGCTGCACTACCGGAACTGGATACGCATTCTGCTGTAGGGCATGGTTTAAAGTGGCCCGGTAGTCCCCACAAATTTGGATTGACCCATCTGGCTTAATGAGCGTTACAATAGGGGTTTCCCATGGAGAGTGATCAATGGGCTTCAACACCCCTTGAGCAATTAACTTATCGTGTTGTTCGTCGATCTTAGCTTTAAGAACGAAAGGAACTTGATGGGGCTTCAAGCGAATTGGGGCTACTTTTGGATCTAAACTAAATGAGATTGGGGTCCCCTTATACTCACCTAAACGGTCCGCGAAGAAGTCGCTGAACTCAGAAATAAGGTCTTCCTCCCACTCACAACCACCGACTCGGTTCACACCAGCCACCTCGATGCCTAGTGGCACGAACCATTGGAGGCCTAATAGACTAGGCCTATCTCTGTCGATGATCGTTAAAGGTAAGTACGCTGTATGCTTTTTGAAGGAGACTCGGACTCGGCAGGACCCAACCACAGGGATTCGATTTCCTTGGTAGTCCTTGAGGATGAGGCGTTGAAATTGGAGGTCTTGGCGTTGGATTGTGGGGATAAGTTGCTTGAGTGTCTTCCAAGACACCATTGAGAGGGATGATCCCGAGTCGACCTCCATGTGGCAAGGCTGGTTCTCGATGGCTACCGTGACTCGAATTTTCTTAGTGTCCATGACTGAGGCGTGACCTATAGTGATGGTATGGTGAGCCTGTTCTTTTTGCAAAGCGCGATTTCTGTAGGAGTGGTTTACTGGTTCTCGTCTTACAGGACGGTTTCCTGTCGATTGGCGATAGTTGGCCCCTTTTGAGGCCTGGCTGGGTCCTGGTAGGCTGCGGCAGACCCAGCTGATGTGGCCTCGTTTCCCGCACTCATGGCAGAGTGCGTCGCGGAATCTGTATTCGGCCCTGGCATGGTTTGCTCCACAGCCAGCGCAAGGGCGTAAGGGCTTAGGGCGAGGGTCCCAGTCGGACCGCATTCGATGGACCCCTTCTTCGTCACTGTCTGACGACGAAGAGAGGTCCTCGTGGTGCATCGTAACGAGCTGCCCTTCTGAGTTGGGTAAGATTTCGCCGGTCAGTTGTGTTGCCGAAGTGCGGCTTCGCCGTAATTGTGCAGCCAACTTTTTGGTCGCCTCCGCAGCCGTGGCTTCGGCGATGGCGTCAGCAAGGCTGATGTCACCTTTCGCCATCAGCTTGCTCTGCACGCCTAGCGCATCTAATCCCAGAATTACTCGGTCTCTTAGTGCTTCTTCTAAATCTGTGAACCCGCAGAGGCCTCCTAAATTTCAGATGTCTGCCACGAAATCGGCCACGCTCTCTCCTTTTCGCTGGTTCCTTTGGTAAAACTCGTGGCGTCTCATTGTAAATGCATTACACGGTTGGCGTGTAATGATCTCTCAGGATGGGTTCGAGGTTGTCCCAACTCATGGCTTTCACTTCTCGAGGTTTGGCGAGTGCTTTTGCCATTTTAAAAACAGCCGGGCCGCAGTGCATCAGGAACAGTGCCTGCTTTTTTGCTGGTGTGGCGTCCTTCAAGTTATTCGTCTCAAGAAACATTTGGAAGCGATCCATGTAGGATTCCCAATCCTCTTGGTTTGGATCGAACGGAGTGGGTGGTACGATGCTGCTGGACATGGTTCCGTTGTTGGCGTCGTCTTCCACGTGCTCGGTCTTGCTTCCTAACTTCTTAGGTTCAGATGTCTCCAAATCCCACCTTCGTCACCAGTGTTATGTAACACTTGGACATGGGTTGGAGTAAATGGAGACAGCCTCTGAATAGTGACTTTTAGCTCTTTATTAGCATAGTGACTTCTCAAAACAACAACAGTGAACCCTGCCTTATATAGGCAACCTTTGTGAGAATTGTCCAATAGCGAGCTATGAACGCAAGTACTTTCACCCAATAATAATCCTCTGTTAAGGGCCAATCGGATTCCTAAGAACTAGCCAATCCGATCTGGCCGCCTAACAGCCAATCAGAAGTGCAGGGCCAGAACCCTGCACTTAACTTCAAGCTCATACTTTATTAACTATGGTACATACATAACAGTTTCCTTCCCTGAAGTTTATAGTCTAAACTTTGAAACAAGAGATACTGTAAATGCAAAGAAAAGAAATAAGTAAACAAATCTTATGCTTAGACTGCTTAGACTTTGTTTGCGTCCAGTTTTGGCTTCAATTGTGGATTGGCAGTGTTCAATAGGCTTATTTTTACTACATAAAATGTTGTAGTTATTGCTTTACTGTGGTTATTTAAATAACACACAATTAACCATTCAGGCAACAAAGCAATCACAATTCTGTTTAGTTCAATGGGAACTCAGATACCAGGGTATCTGAACTCTGGGTCTCTGTCAAAGTATAAAGTTCCTTTTATGGGAGAGCACACTCAAGGAAGCAAGATTCATACAACCTTTTTCTAATTACTTTTAATCCCTGGATGAGGATTTAGAATACAGACTCTTCCAAACTGAGGTAGAAAACTGTCAGATCTCTCTCTCTCTCTCTCTCTCTTTCTCTCTCTCCCTCCCTCTCCCTCTCTCTCCCTCTCTCTCTCTCTCCCTCTCCCTCTCCCTTCCTCTCTCTCTCTCTCTCTCTTTCATTAAGATAGGAGTCATATTCTTCCAAAATATTTGGATGATGTACAAAGGGTCCATTTATTAAATAAGCCTGTTACGAGATGCATCATCTGCAAGTTTTCTCTCTCTCTTTTCTTTCTTTCTTTCTTTCCTTCTCTTTCTTTCTTTCTTTTTTTTGCCTCAGAATCACTTACTCAGAAAAGGTGGGTCTTGGACAATTGAAACAGGAAAACTAGAGGTAAACAACTCTTTACAAATTGGAAATTGGAAATGAATTCATTTAAACTCATATAACATGGAGGTCACATCTATTTTAGATTGTGTCATTAACTATTTATTTATAGTAACCTTTTTCTGTCTAGAAATAGTCAGTCGAATTTCTCATTGTTTCTGACTCTAAGGCAAAATGAAATTGTATTATTTTGCCACTTTCTTCCCAACTATTACCAACACAGCACTCCCTGCAGATATGAATCTAATTTATTTGTTTTTTAAGGGAGTGACACACAAGGAAAGATGTTTGGAACTCTTAATAAGAATTTAATAAGTCTTTATTGCTCCTTTGTGTCTCACAGCTTGCCAGAGTTTCAAAGAAGTGATTTAAAAATGATGCTGAAAACTTAGATGTTCAGCATTTGGGGTGCCTGAAAATATCTATGCGTCAGTTATACATTTTTCAGTATTACTACATTTTCTGTTCCGGTTCTGCATTAATGTATGAATGAGTTACACTGCTTCTTCCGTTATTTTGCCTTTGACTTGGGGATCAACTAGATGAGATTGAAATGGGCTCTTCTAATCAGCAGTGCATCTTGAACAGGAGTTATTTTCCCTAACAATAAAAAAAGAGAAGATACCAAATCTTTCCAATTTGTCCAATTAAGCGCTTATAAAAATTAGTAGCCTGGAAATATCTAAGCTTTCAGATTTCACCAACCTTCCATCTGGATGTTGATTGCTTTCAAAAGTGTCATTACCACAAACATTAATATTGTAAATATTATAAAGTAATGATTTGTTTTGCCTTGAGGAATACCCAACGTTGTAGTGAAAGCTGATAAATTATGTGTGTATGTTTATATGTGCATATTGGCAAACAGGATTTTAGATCTAGTTTCCAAACCATAAGTTTCAACACTTTTCACACATTCATTACACTGAATTAACAATTAAATTGGTGCTGGACATGCAATAGCAGAAATTATTGTGAAATCTGTTTCCTCTGTCCACTCCGTGTTTGGGTTGCAAAAACATCATCAGGCATTTATGAAAATAATGAATGTGTGTATGCAATGAACTTCTGTTGCTTTTTCACCAAGGCAAAGATATTAAGCTTTTTTAAAAAAAAAAACCTGGAAACTAAATGGACACTGTTAATAAAGCAACAAATATTTTACATTGTTTGCACATGTTTAATGAGAGTCTGTATGTTTATATCGTCAAAGAGATTATGAGAAATGTAATGGAGGCAGTTTTAGCTCATCAATATTTTAGGATTAATGCAGATCTTTTCCAGAATGACAAATCAACAATTTTGCAACTATTCTGCCTTCCCCTAAAAAGATGGAACAATAGATACAAATAAAAGATGTCATCTGGATTAACCATCAAAAATATCTTTGAATGAAACAGAGCTGTTGCACAAGGAAAACTTCATTTGGAAAATAAGTAATAATTGCACAGCTTGGTCATTACTTATTTAGAAATAATACTATATCTTCAAGCTGCAACATGAACTTTCCTCATCCCATTGAGGTTAAATGGATTTTGTGCAAATATTTTTCAAACAAAGAGAAGCTACTTCTTATAATAGCTGCAGTATTGTCAAGAACTGCTATGAACAAGAATAAAAGATCTCACAAGTCCAGGTATTAAATCATTTCAGAATCAAACAAGAGACATCAGTTTTATTATACTAGTGATGCAATATATTGTGATAATTAAGGGAATCACAATTAACTCAAGGCTATGATAGTTAAGTGTTATCATTCCTCCAATTGGCTTTCATAAATCACAAACTGGCTTCAACAGCAACTGATTAGAGGTGTGAGTGAAAGAGGAAAGGTATTTTGTTTCAAAATAGAACAAACAAATGGTGATTCAAACATCTGTCTGAACTCAAATCGAAAACATCATGAGAAGGACCAGGGGAGACATGATCGCAGTCTTCCAATATTTGAGGGGCTACCACAGAGAGGAAGGGGTCAAGCTATTTTCTAAAGTGCCTGTAGGACAGACAAGGAATAATGGATGGAAACTGAACAAGGAGAGATTTAACCTGGAAATAAGGAGAAACATTCCAACAGTGAGAACAAACAACCAATGGAACACCTTGCCCTCAGAAGTTGTGGGAGCACTATCACTTGAGACTTTCAAGAAGAGATTGGACTCCCATCTGTCAGAAATGGTGTTGGGTCTCCCACTTGGGCAGGGGGTTGGACTAGATGACCTACAAGGTTCCTTCCAACTCTGATTATCTGTTATAGTTGATTCCAACAAAATACAAAACTGAAACTTAGAAGGGATTAGAACAAGGCTGGTGTATCTCTTCCTCCATCCATATGTGGGGCATCTATGCAGCTCATCCAACAATCTTCCCAGCATCTTCCTTTCCTTATCCTTAGTTGCCACCATGCTTGAATACAATTATCCTGCCTGGACTCCCTTTGAAAGTAGTTCTCAACTTACAACCACAACTGAGCCCAAAATTTCTGTTGTTAAGTGATATATTTGTTAAATGAGTTTTGCCCCATTTTACGACCTTTCTAAGGGATGCAGTGGCTAAGACTCTGAGCTTGTCGATCAGAAAGGTCAGCAGTTCAGTGGTTCGAATCCCTAGCACCACGTAATGGAGTGAGCTCCCGTTACTTGTCCCGCTTCTGCCAACCTAGCAGTTCGAAAGCATGTAAAAATACAAGTAGAAAAATAGGGACCACTTTGGTAGGAAGGTAACAGCATTCCATGTGCCTTCAGCTTTTAGTCATGCCAGCCACATGACCACGGAGATGTCTTTGGACAGTGCTGGCTCTTCGGCTTTGTAATGGAGATGAGCACCACCCCCTAGAGCTGGAAACAATTAGCACGTACTGTATGTGAGAGGGGAATCTTTACCTTTACAACTTTTCTTGCCATAGTTGTTAAGTGAATCACTACAGTTGATAAGTTAGTAACACAATTGTTAAGTGAATCTGGCTTCTTCGTTGACTTTACTTGTCAGAAGGTGGCAAAAGGGAATCACGTGGGACACAGCAACGGTCATAAATATGAAACAGCTGCCAAGCACCTGAATTTTGATCACATGATCGTGGAGATGCTTCAAAAGTCATAACTGTGAAAAACTAGAATTAGTCACATTTTTCAGTGCCGTTGTAACTTTGAACAGTCACTAAAAGAACTACCTGTACTATGCCCTTCTCAGAGATAGATTTGTTTCCACCCAATGCCTGATTATTGGAATATTATGTTGAGATACCTAAAGAAACTTGGTTTATACTATGATTATTTATCTGCCATCGATGTTTATAATGTCTCGGTGTCAGGATTCCAGCAGTGTCTCCAATTAAATCATGAACTTCGAGCCACACTCCCAAAACTAAAAAAGATTTATTTGAAGTTAACATTCTACGCCCAGCATTTACCTGGGTGTATCCAACACTGAGATAGTAATTCATTGTCACCCTTGATCCTGTTTCACCGCCCTCCACGTGTATCCATAGCCAAGAGTCATCAATCATGCTGTCCAATTAGATTTTTGTGCAGCAGAAGCTTCAGTTATCTAATCAGTCTTTGAAGAAAATACGAATGGAATGTACTTTCGATTCTACACTGCTGCCTGGTCTTTGAACCCTGCCCCCCTTCTTTCTGTTGTTAACTATAAAACATATAAATAAAATGTTTCATGACTTGATACTCGGTCTGTTTGAAAATATCATAATTTTAGTTCTGGAATAATGGATTGTCAGCAGAATTGAAAATGCCTCACATCAGAATGGTAAGTCAGGTAACAGCCTCTTAGCCCTGGGACTTCCCAAAGTGACAACTGTAATACAGAAACAGGTGTTTTTAGCACTTAAGTTCTACTTTTAATATTCTGACATCCTGTACTGCAGCAAATGTCATATGTGTTCTGGTTGATAACTTCAAAATATTTCAGACTTTAGGCAGTTAATTGTACTTTCTAGGTAATATTAATACTTTCTTCCCTGTGCTATACCTTCCTGCATTCTGATTTTTATTCTTTCATGAGGTCAACTGTTGAATTTGCTGGTCACTGACTATACTGTATATATAATCAGTTGCCTTGGCTATGGATCATTGAACAGGATGAATTCAAATAATTCCTCCAGACGTACCTCAAATTATCTTAGTGTTTCCCTTCCCTTACTTCCCCATAGCTGTAGACTGCCACCAAGGCCTATTGTTTTTTTTATATACTTTTCTATCTGAAACTAGCTTTGCCTGACTTGTTACTGGTCTGGGTGCTGATCATGACCGATGTGGATCAAAGCTCAAACACAATACAAATATTTCAGTTTACCTGGAAGTGGCTATTCCAAATAGTACTGCTCGATTCTTTTTGGAAAGAGGAGATTTTGTCCTTTGATTTCTTAGTTTATCCTAAGTTCTGGAATTGTCTGGAGCCCCCTATTAAATTTCTATCCAGACCCACTTTGTTTAATTCCTGTTCGGGATAACATTGTTTATCCTAACTGGTTTAGGTAAAATAATAAATATGTTATCATGTTTTAAAAGTTAAAGTATCTGCAACTTTAAATATAGAAATGTAATTAAGGGAGTGGTTGTAAAAAGCACCATAAAAGAAGCAAGGAACGTCAGCTTGCTCTCTCTGGCTTGATTCCTAATTACTGGATAGACTGAGGACTGCATTTTCCCCTACTGAAAAGGAGAGAAAAAGGACTGATTTGTAAGTGAACTGACATTGGATATTCTACACGGACTTTGCTAACTGAATATCCTTGAATGGACTGACTAAAATGATACATGACTAATGGACTGTTATTTTGACTATGCTATAATCTCTAAATGGAATAAACTATGTTTTTGATAGCACAAGCGTATCTGTTACTTTTACTGTATGTTAACAAACATACAAGCTTATCTCACTTATTTATCTGTATGCCTATCTGACTAAAGCTGCACATTCTGTTTAGCTTGTCTCCTTAACCCTGGTTGGGGAACCCAGGCTTAACACTGGTTATGGGCCCAGAGGCTGCAAAGTCAGTTTAACTGGGATAAAACAGATTTATGTAAAAGTGAGAGTTTGTGTTGTTATACATTACAGTAAACAGACAGCTGTGTTTTATTAATTATAGTTTTATATCCATATTAAGAAAACATGGCACAAGTCAATCTACAAAGTTTGTCCCTTATATCCAAGTTGGATGGAACAAACTATGTATCATGGTCTATGAAATGTAGTCTACTTCTACAAAGAGAAGGTCTGTGGAACATAATTGAAAACCCACCAAACATAGAGGAATGGGATCCAGAGATTGAGGAAGATAGACTAAAGATAAAAGATTTTATGCAGAAAAATGAACAAGCTATTTGCATAACAGGACTAACACTGTCTGACCAGCAACTTGTTCATATCCATGGAAAGCAAACGGCTGTTGAGTGTTGGCAGAAGCTGAAGAGGATTTATGTCCGAGTTGGTGCTCACATAAATCTTACACGAAAGCTTTTCAGGACGCATCTCCAGACGAATGGTGATATGCTTAGTCATTTGAAAACTATGCAAAGCATTTTTCAAGAACTGCACAAGAAAGAGCTTATTTTCTCTAAACTACACAAAGAATGTAAAAATGTTATATGTACCACAACTTAAATTTAATTTAATTTCAATTAGAATTTTGGTTAAACTAGGAGATAACTGCATAATTGAGAAAGAAGATAAGAAAATTACTGCATCTTTAAGAGGTGAATTATATGTTTTAAATGATAATGGTTTAAAGGTGGCTAACACGGTTTATGATAATAAGAAACCTCATGATGAATGTATTCACTTGTTCCACTGACGGCTAGGGCATTTAAATTTTAAAATGCTTAAGAAAACTGTTGAATTATCTAAGGGAATAAGTTTGAAACTTTGTAATAAGTATTTGCAATGTAATGCTTGTAATCAAAGCAAAGCCAAGGTCATATCGGCTAATCGAGTTGATGGATTTACTACCAAAGAGCCTTTAGAACTAGTATTTGCTGATTTAATAGGTCCGAAAAAACCAAGCGTAGGAGGAGCTCGATACATATTAAGTATAATGGACCACTATTCTAGATATGGGTTTTGCTATTTAATGAAGAGCAAAACTGAAACGTATCTAAATCTCTTTAATTGGATTAAATTTGCTGAAAGGAAAACTAAAAAGAAATTAGTAAGTCTTATAACAGATAATGGTGCGGAATTCACAAATAGTAAATTCCAGAATAGACTTAGAATGTTAGATATACAACATAAAAAATCTGCACCATATAGGCCACAACATAATGCCTTTATAAAGAGACGAGGCCAAACACTAAAGTCAATGGCACGTACTGTGATGTCTGATTCAGGATTACCTGACAATTTATGGGGAGAAGCAATAATGTGTGGTAATCATATATTAAATAATGTTGTTAATTCAACAACAGGTGAATTACCATTCACACTGTGGCATGGTACAAAACCTGATTTAAGTTACATGCACACATTTGGAGCACCAGCATGGGTGCATATCCCTTCACAACTCAGACACAAAGGACAGCATAGAGCTAAAAGATTGTTTTTTGTAGGATATAAATCTAATCATAGATCTTATAGATTCTGGGAACCAGGTACATCTAGAGTTTACACCAGTGCTAGTGCTAAATTCCTAGAACATGTAGGATGGAATAGATTAGAGCAAGATTTAAATAATGAAGTAATTATTGAACCCTACAAAAGGCAGAAAGAACAGACTAGTTATAAGAAGAGTCCAATTAAAGAAGAAGTCCACGAAGAACAAATAGGATCAGAACAAGAAGAAACAGTTGATCAGGAAGAGTTAGATAATCAAGAACAGTTAATAAAGGAAAGTCCACCTGTAAGTCCTGTAATACCTAGACCTAGTACACTTGTAACCAGACCACCTGATAGGTATCAAGCAAGTATAGTTTGCCAAGTAACTAAAGTTCCAACTAGTGTAGATGAACTTAGCATGTATCCTGCTAAGGATCAGGAGAATTGGCAAAAGGCAATGGAAAAAGAACTAAATTCATTAAAGGTAATGAAAGTATATGAAGATGCTAAATTACCTCCAGGAGAAAAATCCATTGGGTGCAAATGGATATTTAAAGTAAAAACTGGAAATGATGGGACTGTTACCCATAAGGCTAGGTTGGTAGCTCAAGGATTTAATCAAACTGCATCTGATTACGATGAAGTTTTTGCACCAAGTCTTAAAGCAACATCTTTGAGAGCAACTTTAGTGTGGGCAGCTAAGAAAAATTATGTCATTAACCATTTAGATGTAGAAACTGCTTATTTGCATGCACCATTGCAGCACACTATATATTTGAAAAAGCCAATTATTATAAAAGACAATAAAGTAAATAGTAATGATTGTTGGAGACTAAAAAGAAGTCTTTATGGATTGAAACAATCTGGCTATCAATGGAACCAATCTATTGTGAAAGAGTTAAACAATATAGGTTTTTAATCTGGTTTAGCAGATCCATGTGTGTTTAAAAGAGAAAATAATGGAACGGTGTCATTATTGTTATTATTTACAGATGATATTGCTTTGATAACTAAGACTAATAATGAAGCTAATGAGATTATATCATTATTAGCTAAAAAGATAAAATTAAAGCATTTAGGTGAAATTAAAAGGTATCTAGGATTGACAATTAACAAAACAAAAAATGGTTTTAAGATATCTCAAGAAGATAAAATTTGCCAATTAATTAAAACGTATAAAATGGAACTTTGTAAACCGGCAAAGACTCCAATGAGTCAGGAAGTTTGCCAAACTGATGATCAAAGTCCCAAATTTGATAAGTTCATATATCAATCTTTGATTGGTAGCTTATCATATATAAGCAATTGGTCAAGACCAGATATAGCTTATAGTGTTAATCAGCTGGCACGTTTTAATTCAGATCCACATCAATGTCATTGGCAATCATTAAAGAGAATTTTAAGATATCTTAAAGGAACAATGCACCATGCATTGTATATAGAACCAAAGGGTGATTTGAGTCTTAGTGCCTATGCAGATGCAAGTTTTGCAACTGACATAAACACTAGAAAATCAACATCTGGGATGGCTATATTATTTGGTAAGACACTAATAGGGTGGAGGTCAATCAGACAACAGCATATCAGCTTGTCCACGATGGAAGCGGAATTTTCATGTCTGTCATTACTATGCACTGACTTAATTTTGTACAAACAGTTATTATTAGACATGGGTGTAACTGTTAAAGAATCCATTATTGTGTACAAGGACAACCAGGCAGCCACAAAGTTAGCTACTAATATTGCTGTAAAAACTAGATCAAAGCATACTGATTTAAGATACTTAAATGTTAGAGAATCTGTAAAGAATGGGCTAATTAAATTGGAATACTGCATGATGGAAGAAAACATTGCAGACCAATTTACAAAAGCTCAAGGAGTAATTAAGTTTAAAGAGAGTTGTAACAAAAAGATTTAAAGATGTAAATAGTTATTATTATTATTTAACCTAAAAGGGGAGAATGTTAGGGATAACATTGTTTACCCTAACTGGTTTAGGTAAAATAATAAATATGTTGTCATGGTTAAAAGTTAAAGTGTCTGCAACTTTAAATATAGAAATGTAATTAAGGGAGTGGTTGTAAAAAGCACCATAAAAGAAGCAAGGAACATCAGCTTGCTCTCTCTGGCTTGATCCCTAATTACTGGATAGACTGAAGACTGCGTTTTTCCCCTACTGAAAAGGAGAGACAAAGGACTGATTTGTAAGTGAACTGACATTGAATATTCTACACGGACTTTGCTAACTGAATATCCTTGAATGGACTGACTAAAATGATACATGACTAATAGACTGTTATTTTGACTATGCTATAAACTCTAAATGGAATAAATTATATTTTTGATAGCACAAGCGTATCTGTTATTTTTACTGTATGTTAACAAACATACAAGCTTATCTCACTTATTTATCTGTATGCCTATCTGACTAAAGCTGCACATTCTGTTTAGCTTGTCTCCTTAACCCAGGTTGGGGAACCCAGGCTTACCACCAGTTGTGATGTTTTAATGTCCATATTTTTTTAAAAAAAATATTAAGATTCTAGAAGGATTTTTGACTGAGATATATAATAGTCAAAAGAGAGTGGATCTTACGTACAGTGTATGGATAGACCATAGGTGCCTTTGAAATAAAGATGATATGGAAGATAAGAAAGCCATGATTTCTAATAGATTTTAGTGGGATCTAAGTGTAACAAGCTTTGTTATTAAGAGCTGCGATGACACAGTGGTTAGAATACAGGATTGCAAACTAATTCTGCTGACTGACTGGAGTTCAGAATTTGGAATCTCATCAGACTCAAGGTTGACTCAGCCTTCCATCCTTCCAAGACTGGTAAAATGAGGACCCAGATTGTTGGGGGGGGGCAACATTCTGACTCTGTAAACCATTTAGAGAGGGCTGCAAATATTGTGAAACGGTATGTGTGTTATTTCTATTGCTAATGAAATCTTCACAGCCATTCCCCCCCCCCCCGCACACACAGAGAAAATGATTTTCTAATGTATCTGGGCTATTTTTATTCTGCCATTAAATTGAAGGAATTTGATCCATGAGTAAAATGATATAAAAAATGAATTGGTGTTGTTTTCTTCAAGTATTAACATTTTTAGTTCAAATGAACTGCATGTTTTGTCACAAGAAATGCTTGTGTAAGTGAATTGCCATCTCTCATTACTTTATTGTGATTAGACTCCGTGTGTATGTGTGTGTGTGTGTGTGTTTATATGTATGTATAGATGTACATATTTACCCGAAGCCAAGCTGCACTAAAGGCCTCTAATAAAGTAACACAATGTTGCCAGCCAATCAAGATACAAAAAGAGCCCCCCCCCAAAAAAAAAAAAAAAAAAACAGACAGAAGATATTAGTAGCAGAACACAGCAAACTCCAAGACCAATAAACACAGATCAAGACTCTCAACCAATCAGGAGGAAGAAAAAACCATTCTGACACAGCAATAGGCTGCCCCAAATTTAAATCTGAAACCACTGTAAAAGTCTGACTCACAGACAAACACCATACAGAAGCCATGTGTTGGACAAGTGAGGAAGTGTGTTCCAGCTTTTTGACTGCATTTTTGTGTTCATCTAGGTGGGTGCTTATTCTTCTATTGGTCTGTCCAATGTATGTGGCCGAGCATGATGCACAGGGGACTTCATATATGCCTTGGTTTTCCAGGTCAATTTTGTCTTTGGGGTTCCTGAGGATGGCTGCTATTTTTCTGTCTGTTTTGAAGGCAGTCTTGATGTGGTGTCTGTATAGATTCTTACTAATTTTGTCTGTAGTGCCTCTTATGCAGGGCAGGACAGCTGTTCCATGGGTCTGTTCATCTTCTGGGTCTCTATTATGTCTCAGTGTGTTTTTGTGGATCAAGTTGGTGATTTTGCTTTTGTGGAAGCCGTTGGCTGTCAACACACTTCCTCACTTGTCCAACACATGGAAGCCACAGGTCATAACATCAACTTCAATGGCACCAAAACCCTAGCCACCATAGAAAATCCCAGCCACAGAATCATCAGAGAAGCCATAGAGATTGAAAAAAGACCAGAAAGCATGAACAGAAGAGATGATTCCACCAGGCTGTCAATCATTTGGAAGCCTGCACTCACAAACAAAAAAATCTCCACACCACAAGCCAGGCAAACACCTGGGCACAAACAGATCCCCCCTGATACCTCCAGCTCAAACACACCCCAACCAGGCACCCAGATGAAACCCAGCTTCCTAACGAATGATAGCCATCCATTTACCTGAAGCCAAGCTGCACTAAAAGCCTCCAATAAAGTAACACAATGTTGCCAGCCAATCAAGATACAAAAAGAGCCCCCCCCAAAAAAAAAACAGACAGAAGATACTAGTAGCAGAACACAGCAAACTCCAAGACCAATAAACACAGACCAAGACTCTCAACCAATCAGGAGGAAGAAAAAACCATTCTGACACAGCAATAGGCTGCCCCAAATTTAAATCTGAAACCACTGTAAAAGTCTGACTCACAAACACCATACAGAAGCCTGATGATGGCAGATGAGATTCTGCTGAAACGTTGCTACAACTTTAAAAGCACCACGTGGGAAAATACCCGAACAAAGCTGAATGCCAGACATGTAAGTACCCGCGAAAACTTAAGAAAACAAATATCAAACCTCTACGGGGAGGGAATAAACAACCAGATCAAAACCTACGAGAAACTGGAAATTAAAAGAGCAGTAATACTATGTGACCTCCAATTCCTACGCAGCTGCAGAGACAACAATACTACACCAACCTGCTTCAAATTAACATTTCATCAAAGCACAGCAGCCACTAAACGTATCCTGAAAAGAACTGAAATGGCTCTACTAAGGAACGAGCTCCACAGTAAGAGATTCCAATTAGATCAGTTAAACAAAGATTTGCTAGCACTACACCTGGAATTGAGCAGCAAAATCCACCCTCTACTTTGGGACAAGATAAAACAACTTACAACTTGGAGAGCTGAATCTGCAAACATTTACAAACAGGAAAAGCTCTTGAAAAAATTAAAGAAATTAGAACATGACAAAAAAAAACCCCAACAACTCACAACAACACCTGAAACAATTAGTGTACAATGTTTCCAACAGAGAACTCACCAAAACAGAAACAGAAGTCCTAACCAAAGGATTCAATTATGCTATAGCACCGCAAAAAATCCCCACAGAATCCATCATATGTGCAGTAGAATCCAGCCTAACTAAATTAAATACAGATGAAGCTGATAAAATAAGACACCAAGTTACCAACATTCTATGCACAAGCAAACCACCCAAAAGCAACTTACAGCAAAATGAAATTAAAGCGCTACAAACCCTGAAAAGAGACAGCAGCATAATCAACCTCCCAGCAGATAAAGGGAATGCCACTGTAGTAATGGACAGAAAAGACTATGAAACTAAGTTGACAGACCTACTCCAAGACTCCACATACAAACCCATAAACACAGACCCAACCACATATCTGGAAAAATTAACCAAGAAGAAAATTATAACCAGCCACATAAGCAAAGAGATCCAACACACGATCATACCCAGAGAGAAATCTTCCAGATGCCCCAAACTATACGGCCTCCCAAAAATACACAAAGAAGGCATACCGCTCAGACCCATAGTCAGCTCCAGAGGAGCACCACTACAAAACCTGGCTAAACACCTAGCAAAAGAGCTACAGCCCCATGCTGAAACAGCAGCTTCTCATGTACAAAACGCATACCACTTCTTGGAAATGATCAAAGATCTACACGTGGAGCAAGAAGATCTGCTTGTAAGTTTTGACGTGGTTTCACTATTCACTCAAGTCCCGATAAAAGAGACCCTCGAAATCATCAAAAATAAATACCAACCAGCTAAACACCTCATGGAACTAACAGAACACTGCTTAACCAACACATATTTCATATACAAAGGACAAAGATACAAACAAATTGAAGGAGCCCCCATGGGATCACCACTGTCACCTGTCATTGCAAACCTGTTCATGGAAGAATTCAAATCCAGAGCCCTGGCTAATGCCATACTCAAACCCAAACTATGGTTAAGATATATAGATGACACATTTGTGATTTGGCCCCATGGACAAGAAAACCTAAACAACTTCCTAACACACCTAAACAGCGCACACCCCAAAATCAAGTTCACCATGGAAACAGAAACAAAGAAACAACTACCATTCCTAGATGTACTAATCTACAAGAAAACAGATGGCACACTAGGACACACCATATACCAGAAAAAAACACACACCAACCGCTACCTCAATGCCCAATCCCACCACCACCCAGCACAGATAAACTCTGTGGCTAAAACACTAATTACTAGAACCAAACTCCTGGCAGACAAGACACACATTAAGACTGAACTATGCACCCTGACTAAAATATTGACAGCCAACGGCTTCCACAAAAGCAAAATCACCAACTTGATCCACAAAAACACACTGAGACATAATAGAGACCCAGAAGATGAACAGACCCATGGAACAGCTGTCCTGCCCTACATAAGAGGCACTACAGACAAAATTAGTAAGAATCTATACAGACACCACATCAAGACTGCCTTCAGAACAGACAGAAAAATAGCAGCCATCCTCAGGAACCCCAAAGACAAAATTGACCTGGAAAACCAAGGCATATATGAAGTCCCCTGTGCATCATGCCCGGCCACATACATTGGACAGACCAATAGAAGAATAAGCACCCGCCTAGATGAACACAAAAATGCAGTCAAAAAGCTGGAACACACTTCCTCACTTGTCCAACACATGGAAGCCACAGGTCATAACATCAACTTCAATGGCACCTAGCCACCATAGAAAATCCCAGCCACAGAATCATCAGAGAAGCCATAGAGATTGAAAAAAGACCAGAAAGCATGAACAGAAGAGATGATTCCACCAGGCTGTCAATCATTTGGAAGCCTGCACTCACAAACAAAAAAATCTCCACACCACAAGCCAGGCAAACACCTGGGCACAAACAGATCCCCCCTGATACCTCCAGCTCAAACACACCCCAACCAGGCACCCAGATGAAACCCAGCTTCCTAACGAATGATAGCCGTCCATTTACCCGAAGCCAAGCTGCACTAAAGGCCTCCAATAAAGTAACACAATGTTGCCAGCCAATCAAGATACAAAAAGAGCCCCCCCCCAAAAAAAAAAACAGACAGAAGATACTAGTAGCAGAACACAGCAAACTCCAAGACCAATGAACACAGACCAAGACTCTCAACCAATCAGGAGGAAGAAAAAACCATTCTGACACAGCAATAGGCTGCCCCAAATTTAAATCTGAAACCACTGTAAAAGTCTGACTCACAAACACCATACAGAAGCCTGATGATGGCAGATGAGATTCTGCTGAAACGTTGCTACAACTTTAAAAGCACCACGTGGGAAAATACCCGAACAAAGCTGAATGCCAGACATAGATATATATATATATACACACACACACACACATACACATGTTGTCATAGATTCAGGCATGGGTAGAATGAATGGAGATAGTCTTAGTTGGTGAACTTTCAACTCTTTATTGCATAGTGACTTCTAACTTGTATAACAACAACTCTGCTTATAAAGGTAATGCTAATGTTAAATAACCAATAGGAGCTTGTGAAATGCTAGCTCCAGTACCAATAAGAGTCCTTCGTTAAGGGCCAATCAGATTCTCAGAACCCAACCAATCCGATCTAGCCGCTTAACACCCAATCAGAAGTGCAGGGCCAGAACCCTGCACTTTACCCCAAGCTTGCCTTTATTCAATTATTTACATACATAACACCCCTTCCCCCTGGCTTCACAATTAGTTTGTGACTATGTAGTCCTTTAAATAGGACGGTTGTCTCTTGGGTCTGTCAGATTTTCTTTGGACTGGCTGCATGCAGTCCCGTTGAGGTAGGGTGTTGTTTTGTAGTGGCTCGGCTTCTCGTTCTGGTGTGATTTCCCTTGGAGCGTACGATTCTTCTTCTTGCTCCATTTCCTGGGTTTCACTTGATTCATCGCTTTCCTGGAACAAGTTTTCTGGCATATCGTCATCTTCTCTTCCTTCCCCCCCCTCCTCAGTTTGGTCGTTGGGAAGTTGTTCGCTAGCAGTTATAAGTCGTGACTGTAATTGGTCAATATGTCTTTTCCATAGTCTTTCATCAATACATTTTACAATATAGGAACTGGGCCCAGTATCACGTATTATTGTGGCTTCAATCCAAACTGGGTCGCCCGATAAATTCCTTGCATAAACAGGGTTGCCTACCTTGAAGGTACGGTAGCGTCCGCTGGATCCTGGAGGCTTCTCTGGCTCGTAAGCAGTGTGCAGTCGGTCGAGGCGGGAACGGAGTTTTTGCCCCATGAGAAGTTCAGCGGGAGTTCTGCCGGTTTCGCTGTGCGGAGTGATGTGTTGTAGAAGTAGAATGCGGTTTATTTTTTCGTCAATATTATCATAGTCCATCTTTTGTAAAGTCTTTTTTACAAATTGTACCATGCCTTCTGCTCGGCCGTTGGTAGCAGGATGCGCAGGCGAGGTGAGCGCATGGCGGATGCCGTTGTCAGCAAGGTACTGTTCAAACATTAGCGCTGTAAACTGTGGTCCGTTATCGGACACTAGGACATCCGGCAATCCATGAGTTGCAAAGAGTCTATTGAGGACTTTAATTACTGCCTCGGAGGTTGTATTGGCCATCCGATGAATTTCTAACCAATTAGAGTATCCATCGACAGTCAACAACAATGTCTGTCCTTTGATCGGCCCTGCGAAATCCAGGTGGATTCTGGACCAGGGTCCACGTGGCGTCTCCCATTCGGTCGGTGCAGCTTTTGGCGGTGCGTTGCTGGTTTGTTGGCACTTGGTGCAGGCCTTGACCCATTGCTCAATGTGTTGTTCCATGCCTGGCCACCACGCGTAACTCCGTGCGAGTGCCTTCATTCGTACGATCCCGGGATGTCCCTCGTGCAAGATTTGTAACAGCGTCTTTTGGAGTCGTTCTGGGACGACGCTATCGCCCCAGATAACGCAGCCTTTTTGAGAAAAAAGTTCAGTTTGTCTTGTTTTAAATGGCGCGAAGTCATCTGGGATCTGGTCCAATGGCCATCCACGCTCTACCCAGCCTAGGACTCGTGCTAGGGTGTGGTCTCGTCTGGTCTCCCTCGCGATATCTCGAGCGGTCATAGGAAACGAGTTGAGCGTTTCGATTTGTAACGCCGATACTGTTGGTACCGGATCGTCGAGGGTCTCTGGTAGCGGTGCTCTGCTGAATGCGTCGGCATGGGGAATGGCTTTCCCCGGTCGATGTTACAATCGATAATTATAAGCAGCTAGAAACTCTGACCATCGAGTCATTCTTGGGGACAATATATAGGGAGTTGGTTTGTCCCCAGCGATTATGCCCAATAAAGGTTTGTGGTCGGTTACAATTGTAAATGTCCTTCCATATACATACTCATGGAATTTTTTTACGGCTGACACAATTACAAGAGCCTCCTTGTGTATTTGTCCATAGTTACATTCTGCCTGGGATAGAGTCTTTGAAAAGTATGCAATGGGAGCCTCATTTCCATTTGGTAGCACATGGCTCAAAATAGCGCCCACCCCAAACGGTGAGGCATCACAAGTTATAACCAAGGGTAATGTTTCATTATATTGCATAAGTACA
Organism: Hydrophis major; assembly: GCA_033807585.1. NCBI lineage: Eukaryota > Metazoa > Chordata > Lepidosauria > Squamata > Elapidae > Hydrophis > Hydrophis major. The sequence continues at coordinate 68,975,623 of CM066331.1, read as the reverse complement.
GAATCAGATGTAAGTAAATCTTTTACATTTCTAAATGATTTTTCTTCTCGGTAACCCCAAACCCATAATGCTTTCTTATCTAATAATCGGTGTAATGGTTCAGCCACAGTCGCCTTGTGCGGTAAAAACACATTGTAGAAATTGATAAGGCCTAAAAATGCTTGAAGATCAGTTTTGTTATGAGGTCTGGGAGCATTCCTAATTGCCCTTAATTTACTCTCAGTTGGGTGAATACCCTGACTATACCCTAGAAATTAAACACTGTCGGTATACAGATGACATTTATCCCTTTTTACTTTCAATCCCGCTTCTTGGAATTTTTTAAGAACACATTTTAAACGATTCTGCAGAATTTTTTTACTAGGAGCTGCAATCAATACGTCATCAAAATACGGAACCACGCCCTTGATTCCCTGTAACAATCGTTCCATTAAACTTTGGAATATTCCCGGGGCCACACTCACCCCGAACTGCAATCGGGTACATTTAAAAGCACCTCTGTGCGTTACTATCGTTTGGGCTTGGGCTGTTTTATCATCACGGGCAATTGTTGATAGGCTTGAGCTAAATCTAGCTTAGCGAAAACCTTTCCACCTCCCAGAGAATGAAGGAGGTGCTGCACCACCGGCCCTGGATACGCGTTCTGTTGGAGGGCGTGGTTTAGAGTGGCCCGGTAGTCCCCACAGATTCGGATTGACCCATCTGGTTTAATGGGGGTTACAATAGGAGTTTCCCATGGGGAATGATCAATGGGTTGCAGTACCCCTTGTTTAATTAGTTTGTCAAGTTGTTCATCTATCTTGGCCTTAAGGGTGAATGGAACTCGACGGGGCTTTAAACGGATCGGGGCGACCTTAGGGTCGAGGCTGAACGAAATTGGGGTCCTCTTATACTCGCCCAGATGATCTGCGAAGACATCGCTGAATTCAGACATAAGATCCTCCTCCCACTCGCAATCACCGACTCGGTTCACGCCGGCTAGCTCGATGCCGAGTGGCGCAAACCATTGGAGGCCCAACGAACTAGGCCTGTCCCTATCGATGATCATTAGAGGTAAGTATGCCGTATGCTTTTTAAACGAGACGCGGACTCGACAAGACCTGACCACAGGGATCCGATTCCCTTGGTAATCTTTAAGGATAAGGCGTTGCATTCGAAGGTCTTGGCGTTGGATGGTAGGAATGAGCTGCTTTAATGTCTTCCACGACACCATCGAGAGGGACGATCCCGAATCGACCTCCATGTGGCAGGGTTGGTTCTCTATGGCTACTGTAACTCGAATCTTCTTAGCGTCCAGGGCCGAGGCGTGACCTATAGTGATAGTATGGTGAGCCTCTTCTTTCTGCAACGCTCGATATCTGTAGGAGTGGTTTGCTGGATCTCGCCTTACAGGACGGTTTCCTGCCGATTGGCGAAAGTTGGTTCCCTTTGAGGCCGGGCTTGGTCCCGGTAGACTGCGACAGACTCGACCGATGTGGCCTCGTTTCCCTCACTCGTGGCAGAGTGCGTCGCGGAAATTGCAGTCTGCCCTGGGATGGTTTGCCCCACAGCCAGCGCAGGGGCGTGAGATTTTGGGACGAGGGTCCCGGTCGGAACGCAGTCGATGGACCCCTTCTTCGTCGCTTTCTGACGACGAAGAGAGGTCCTCGTGGTGCATCGTAATGAGCTGCTCTTCCGACTTGGATAAAAGGTCGCCAGTCGGTGGGGTCTTTGGGTTTCGGCTTCGCCGTAGTTGCGCCGCGGACTTTTTGGTCGCCTCAGCAGCAGTGGCTTCGGAGATGGCGTCAGCAAGGCTGATGTCGCCCTTCACCATTATCTTGCTCTGCACTTTTGGTGCATCTAATCCCAGAATTAGGCGGTCTCTCAATGCTTCATCTAAGTCTGTGAACCCGCAGAGGCCTCCCAAGTGCCGGAGGTCTGCCACGAAGTCAGCCACACTTTCTCCTTTTCATTGGCTTCGTTGATAGAACTCGTGGCGTCTCACGAGTGTGGGTACGGTTGGTGCGTAATGGTCTCTCAGGAGAGGTTCGAGGTCATCCCAGCTTATTGCTTTCACTTCTCGAGGCTTTGCGAGGGCTTTAGCCATTTTAAAGACAGCCGGGCCGCAGTACGTCAGGAACAGCGCCCACTTCTTGGCTGGTGTGGCGTCCTTCAGGTTGTTCGTTTCAAGGAACATCTGAAAGCGATCCATGTAGGATTCCCAATCCACTTGGGATGGATCGTACGGAGCGGGTGGTACGATGCCGCCGGACATGGCTTCCGTTGGTGGCGCCGTTTTTTTCACACGTGCTCTGTTTTTCTTCCAAGTTCCTTAAGATCAGATGTCTCCAAATCCCATCCTCGTCGCCAGTGTCATAGATTCAGGCATGGGTAGAATGAATGGAGACAGTCTTAGTTGGTGAACTTTCAACTCTTTATTGCATAGTGACTTCTAACTTGTATAACAACAACTCTGCTTATATAGGTAATGCTAATGTTAAATAACCAATAGGAGCTTGTGAAATGCTAGCTCCAGTACCAATAAGAGTCCTTCGTTAAGGGCCAATCAGATTCTCAGAACCCGACCAATCCGATCTAGCCGCTTAACACCCAATCAGAAGTGCAGGGCCAGAACCCTGCACTTTACCCCAAGCTTGCCTTTATTCAATTATTTACATACATAACACATGTAAACATACATGCATGCACAGAGTATATATTTAGATATACATATACATATATATACATGCATAAAGATACTTACATATACATCCTCAAAAAAATAAAGGGAACACTTAAACAACACAATGTAACTCCAAGTCAATCACACTTCTATGAAATCAAACTGTCCACTTAGATAGCAATACTGATTGACAATCAATTTCACATTCTGTTGTGCAAATGGAATAGACAACAGGTGGAAAGCAGAGGCAGTTAGCAAGACATCCCCAATAAAGGAGTGGTTCTGCAGGTGGTGACCACAGACCACTTCTCAGTTCCTATGCTTTCTGGCTGATGGTTTGGTCACTTTTGAATGCTGCTGGTGCTTTCACTCTAGTGGTAGCATGAGACGGAGTCTACAACCCACACAAGTGGCTCAGGTAGTGCAGCTCATGTAGGATGGCACATCAATGCGAGCTGTGGCAAGAAGGTTTGCTGTGTCTGTCAGCATAGTGTCCAGAGCATGGAGGTGCTACCAGGAGACAAGCCAGTACATCAGGAGACATGGAGCAGGCTGTAGGAGGACAACAACCTAGCATCAGGACCGCTACCTCCATCTTTGTGCAAGGAGGGGCAGGAGGAGCACTGCCAGAGCCCTGCAAAATGACCTCCAGTGGCCACAAATGTGCATGTGGCTACTCAAACAGTCAGAAACAGACTCCATAGGGGTGGTATGAGGGCCTGACACCCACAGGTGGGGGTTGTGCTTGCAGCCCAACACTGTGCAGAATGTTTGGCATTTGCCAGAGAACACCAAGATTAGCAAATTCACCACTGGCTCCCTATGCTCTTCCCAGATGAAAGCAGGTTCACACTGAGCACATGTGACAGACGTGACAGGGTCTGGAGACGCCGTGGAGAACATTCTGCTGCCTGCAACATCCTCCAGCATGACTGGTTTGGCAGTGGGTCAGTAATGGTGTGGGGTGGCATTTCTTTAGGGGGCTGCACAGCCCTCCATGTGCTCGCCAGAGGTAGCCTGACTGCCATTAGGTACCAAGATGAGATCATCAGACCCTTGTGAGACCATATGCTGGTGCGGTTGGCCCTGGGTTCCTCCTAATGCAAGACAATGCTAGACCTCATGTGACTGGAATGTGTCTGCAGTTCCTGCAAGACAGAGGCATTGATGCTATGGACTGGCCCGCCCGTTCCCCAGACCTGAATCCAATTGAACACATCTGGGACATCATGTCTCGCTCCATCCACCAATACCACATTACACGACAGACTGTCCAGGAGTTGGGGGATGCTTTAGTCCAGGTGTGGGAGGAGATCCCTCAGGAGACCATCCACCACCTCATCAGGAGCATGCCCAGGCATTATAGGGAAGTCATACAGGAACGTGGAGGCCACACACGCTACTGAACCTCATTTTGACTTGTTTTAACAACATTACATCAAAGTTGGATCAGCCTGTAGTGTTTTTTTTCCATTTTAATTTTGAGTGTAACTCCAAATCCAGACCTCCATGGGTTGCTAAATTTGATTTCCATTGATAATTTTTGTGTGATTTTGTTGTCAGCACATTCAACTATGTAATGAATGAAGTATTTAATGAGAATATTTCATTCATTCAGATCTAGGTTGTCTTGTTTTTGTGTTCCCTTTATTTTTTTGAGCAGTGTATATGTACATATATAACAATCAAAGTATGCTGTATTTCACATAATGTGTGATAAGCATTCTATGAATCTATTGGCAATCAATTGCACAAACTTCAATAAACACACATCCTTTTCTCTATCTCATGATAGTATAAGTTTCAAATTAAACCAATCCCCTTTTTTAATAAAAGGTCACAGAATGCCTTGTCATTTTAAGAAATTGAATTGTTGTATTATAAACTATTCCAACTTTTGAAAAGCAATATTAGATCCATTCATCTTTAAGCTGCACATTGAGTGAATACGTTGTAATTTCAGAATCAACTGCTTGAAGATGGAATTCGAATTTCTAGATACCTAGAAAAAACTTGAATTTCTAGATACCTAGAAAAACCTAATTTTGATTTGGAGGTTTATGCCAGTTTTCTGGACACTCTTTTATGCACCCTCAAATTGCCATTAGTATTTCATGCCATTATTTTGTTCCAAAATCAGCAATCACTTGGTTTATGTTGTGCCAAAACACATTCAGCTCAATCATCAGGAGAGTTTTTGTGACTTTGGAATCTGTACTGACATTCACAAATTAAACACTTGCCAGATGAGCTAAATCTTGGCCAGCTGTTTGGCAGCTTCACTAGAACAGCTTGTCCTTTACCTTTTTCTGTAAGTTGAGCTCCATAGAAGATCTCAAAAAATTATGTGACAGGAATGTGTACAGTAACAGTAACATTGACATTAATTAAAGAAGTTTTCCCATATGCTTTATATAGATAATAAATGAAATAATGAAATTTTATTTTCAGAGAAATATTGTTACTATTCAACTATCATATTTTTGTCTTGCAATTAATCTTAGTTCATGTGATGACCTGATATTTCTTCATATCTTCTAGAAACAATTTATTGCTTTGCAAGTTTGATTGATTACAATTTAGATTAAGCCCTGACTTGTCAATACATTTACATGCTAAACAGCTAAGAACTTCACTTTTAGAAACACTTGTATTTGTAAAAAAAAATAATAATGGATAATTCAGTTCATTTCTGAGAAATGATTAAGAAATTACTTTAACATTAGTCCAAGAAATGTAAAAAAAAAAAAAATCTCTGGGCAGACAAGAAAAAGGTCATTTTGGGCAGGGACCATCATAGGAATTAGTCAAAATATCTCAAAATATATCTTAGCTTGCTGGGTTTGAAATAAAGACTCTATTGCCTGACAGCAAAAAAACATGGTTGAATTAGTTTCTCTGAGAGTGATTGCTATCCAGCCCTTGGTTTTCTTGAGAGAGGCAAATCTGGCTTGGTTGTTGACATTCCTTGTGATCACAACATCCAAATCATCAACATCAAACTATGAGGGTGAGCAAAGATGTAGGCCACTGTTGGTCTGCTAGGGAGAGATTGACTTTGCTCCCAGTTAGACAGCTGTTTTATTTTGGGATTGGGTGAAAGCATAGAGTATTTTGGAAGTAGCTGTGGTCCCAATTTAGCCTTTTGGTGAGAGGTGGGTCATTGAGAAGCAGCCAAAATGGGAGCTAGGCATCATTTCAGGAGAAATGAATGGTAAGTCATTAAGAGCTTTGGGAGCTTTCCACTTGGCTGAGGGAATTCTTTGTGTATATAGTTCCATCTTTTTAAAGGATATGATTTAAAAACCAGCCTGTTAAATTATGTATTCTAATAGGTCAGTATCTGGAGGAGTAAGGAGTTCTATGTCTATGAAACTTAATACAGCAATTACTATATTAATGGGAAGTGGCAATCCCAGTATTAACAAGTCAAGAGATCATTACAAGACAAAAAAATTAGAGAATTAAGAGCTATTTCCTTCTTAACAGCTTTGTCAGCTTTCAAGAGTGTTTCTAAACCTGCAGTCAATGCAACTGTTCAAACCCACCTTCTCAAAAGATACCTTATAAGTCACTGAGAGTCAGGTGGTGTACAAATTGAATAAATAAATTCAGTTTTTCAAAAATGGTGACATGGGTGAACTGCAGGATTTTAAAGGTAATCTGGATAGATAGAATACAGGGGGAAGAAGAGCCTAACTGAAACCTCATACAGGGGGAGGAAGAGCCAAACTGAAATCACACGGCACAAGGTCCATTTGAAAGTTCATGCCAAATTTTGATATGGTGCAAATTTTGTTTGCATGCTATTTTCTTCACAAGTTTATATACTACTGATTGGCTGGTTTACTGGAAGCCATTCTATGTGTTATTTACATTTTTGTCAGATTTTGACCTGTGACAATACCTTTGTAAATTCTTAAGAACAACCTGGACTAGACTAGTTTTTCTGGCAAGATTTTTAGAAGTGTGTTCTTCCTAGGTCTGAAAGAGTGTGACTGGCCCAAGGTCACCTAACTGGCTTCACACCTAATGTCATTGTCTCCTGTTTCTAACCTGGTACATTTATCATCACACCAACCTGGCTAGGAAACAGATTATTTTTAACAATTTCAAATCAGTTTCAAAATGACCTACATACTAAGACTACCTTGGCTAACCAAATAGATTAATTCTGCTTGGGAATAAACAAAAGAGTTCTATTTTCTTAGACTTTAAAATTTCTCATCATCTTTCTGTATAATCTTTTGAAATTTTTAGTGGTCCAGTTCTGTTCCTATTTTGCAAGTTGATTTGAGCTCATATGGCTTGGAGACAGCTTCTCATTGAAATAGGAACAATTAAATGGTGCCCCTTGAGACTCTATTCAGTCTAATGCTTTTAAGTATTCACATTATACTCATTAGGGAAGATAATCAGAAGATATGGAACTGAATGCTATCAGTGTGATGATGAGACTTCATTTTGCTATCTCTAGAGATAATGGTGTATCCCTAAATTACTGTTACTATTAATCCACCCATTGCTTCTGGTCCTGCCTTCAGGTGCTTTGAAGAATAGATTGACACCCTCTTCTTTGTGGCATACTCAATTTTCTTCATGTATTTTAGCCTTCAGTCCCCTAATAGTCTTTGTTGTTGCTCTTCTTTGTTGTGTCCTTTTTATATGGTGGTGACCAAAACTGGAAACAATATTCAAAGTAAAATGCCTCTTACCAAGGCATTATAAAGTGGTATTAACATTTCATGTGACCTTGAAGTTTTACCCTTTTCTATATGAATATATACTTACTGCAGTCATCCAATAAGGTTCATTTACTATTAGCAAGAATTCAACTGGGAGCTACATGGGTTCAAGTCTTTTCTGACAGCTCCCTAGTTCTTTGTAATGTGTCTCCTACAGAGATGAGGAGCTGAGCCTTGTCATTCATTTTGAAAAGAGATTTTGAACAAGCTTTTTAACTGCTGATTTAATGGTCAATGTTGTTTCATTTACACATGTTACTCATTTTTATTTGTTTTACTTGCTGTTTTATCTGTATTAGTGTTTGATTTTATTGTTTTTATTGTAAGCTGCTGAGATGTGATAGTTTGGTATTCACCCAGAACACTGCAATCAGGATAATAAAATAGATTCCAATTAGGTAAGAAATGATAGGAAAGAAAGTTGTGGATAAGTATTTTAGGAACATCTGTCCTTCAGTTTTAAGACTTTCAATTCTTATAGAATTTGATGAGTTGTACCACTGAATTTTAACAAAATAGTTGTGAAGCCCTGATCTCAGCAAATTTCATTAGGGATTCAAAACATGTTTTTTGTAATCCAATCAATAATTCAGATGAAAATTATCTTTGACATAAAGCAGTGGGTACTTTTAAATGTCTTTTCCATACTGTACAGAATGGTATGATTCCTCACATATACAAACAGTACAGATATACATGTAGTACAATTAGACCCATACCCCAAGGAATAAGCAGAAAAAATATATATGCACAAATAAAAATCTTATTCAATACCCAGCTTCCCGCATTGTTAAGCAAGCAAAACTCATCTTGGTGATTTCTACCTTCCAAAAATAGCCCAAAGCTGGAAGAATATATTTATATTATTGAATTAATAATGACTAGTTAAAGTTATTTTTTGTAAAATAAAGCATTGCATTTACCAAATTAATTGATCCCAGCCTCTGTATATCTATCATTCTTTCTCATATAAACATCCATATACTACACTCTCCTTTCAGCAGAAACAACAAAAAAGAAGAAAACAAAATAGAAATAGTTTAAGAAGAAGTAGAAACCACACAGGGAGGAGATAGGAAGATTTAACTGGTGCAGATAATGTCAGGAAAACAGATTACTAAGCAGGAAAAGAATAAGAAAAGAAAAATCCTGCTTAGGATAGAAGAAAAGGGATAGATAGAAAAAGGATTAAATTTGGACTTCCGGTCTGAAAGCTTTCGACGGCGGCAGGGATTCTTGATCGCGCGATCCATGCTGCGTTCACCGCCAAGGTTCCCCCGATCCATTTGGATCTGGGGGATATAGCTGCCCCGTAGAGGCAGCTGAAGACAGGGGGGATCCAGCAAGGGGTTTGGGGATGCCGCAAACGCCCTCCCAAGCTGGCTAACCCCCCTTTTTCCAAGGCGGAGGAACAGCGGTCAGCAATGGCTGCCACGAAGAAAGCTGCAGCCGGGTAAGCAGGTGCAGGAGGGAAAAAGCTAGAAGAAAAGTGAAAGTTGCTTCTATCGGGACAAGACAGGAGAAAGTGACCTGGAACCTGGAAGGCTGCTAAGTATATATTGTCCCTTATGAGAGTTATAACTGTGAATACTCTAAAAGGGAAAGTTTTTTCCTTGTTCTACTCTCCTTCCTAAAGTGACAGCGGAAAAAAAGAAAGAAAGAAAAAACCTTTTGGCTGTGAGTGGGAAGGGAGAGTGGAAAAAATAAGAGCAAAATGTGAAAATAAGGAGAAGATTGCCTAGAATTGCAAAGAGTTTAAAAACTTCCAAAAATATATATTTGAAAAGGATTTGTGACTACTTTAACCCCAGAAAGAGAAAGTGAAGAAGAAGAAGAAGGTATCTAAAAGAAACAGTCTTTTTGGATTGTTTTGGTGATTTTGGAACCTTTGGAAATTACTTCTGATTAAATCATCTGGGTGGTTGTTTGGGGATACTTTTTCTCTACACAATGGCATCATCTATGGATGAATTGAAACTTATATATCAAAAATATGAAAGAGAAAAACAAGGAGGAGAAGTTGGTCTTGGCACTATTTTTCAATACTTAGAAATGGTGGTTTATACCTATGTGAAGCAGAATGAGGATGATGGGGACGAAGAAGAAGCCATCTTTGATGAACAAATGACTTTGACTGGAGAAGGAAAAAAGCAAGAGAAAAAGGAAAAAAGGTCTTTGAGATCTGGAAAAACAGCCCAAAAAGAGAAGAATAAGGTGAAAAGGGGACATTGTGTTAAGAAACAACAGAAAGGAGGAAAGCAGAATAAAAGGGAGGTGGAGAGACAAGGGGTTAAAGAGGACAAGGAGGAGAAGAAGCAAGAGAGAAAGGAAGGGATGAGAAGTCCTAATGGTGGGGAGCAAGATGTTAAGAAGCAAAAAATTTTCAGAGATAATGGATAAATTTTATTGTCAAAGGGATTCTAGAAAGGTACATAAGACTGCATTTTTATACTTGTATTTAGAAGTAATCATAGAAAATTAGAAATAATATGCAATTTAAAATGTGATAAAATATTTAACATAAATTAGTGCAATTTTTGGTTAAGAAAAGGGAGTACTGTAATGAAACATGATTTAAGATTGTGATGTGAGGGGTAATAATTTTTGGAAAACATAAGTGTTCCCACAAAGGCATGATATTTAATTGAAATGAAAAAATGTTTAAGATATAAATGATTGTTAATATTAATGATTAGAATATGGTATACTAGCAAAATCTTTGTGAAATGAGATTTGAAGTAGAAGAAAGAGGAACATTTTAATGAAATATTGAGCTATAATATGTGATGTGGGGGGGGGATCATTATAGAAAATGGGGCTCCCATAAGAGTATGTGATTTAATTGAAAAGCAATGAGTTAAATGTTTAAAATATGAATGAATATTAATATTAATGAATAGATTTGTATTATTTTTGATAATATAGTATAATTTTAAAATGTACCAGACAGAATCCCAATGTATGTTATGTGTTTTATATTAAGTATTATAAATATAGGGGAAAGAGATAAAGGCATCATACTCCATATAGTGCACAGGAGAAGTATTTCTTCTTCTTCTTTTTTTAAAATAATGGTTGGCTGGAATAGAACAGACAAAGAATAATAAATATTATGATATGAATTGAGAGGAGATAAATAAAATAAAATAAAATTGAGAAAATTTAAAGGAGAGAAGAAGTTATATAGAAAATTGAAAATGTTGATAAGATATGAAATGGTATGTAAAATGAATATGAATTTGAATTTGTGTCTGTACCAAGAGTTTTAACCAGGGACTAAGCAACTTTCAGAAAAGAGATTTTTTTATGCTTTTATGTTTTGTGTTTATGTGTATTTATGTATTGTGTGTTTTGAAAATAAAACTTGAAAAAAGAAAAAGAAAAGAAAAGAGATTAAATTTGTAAGGCAAAGAGGGCCTTCCAAAATACTAATTCAGCTAATTTTCCAAAACACAAGGATGCTTTGCTTCAGCAGCCATTTCTACTTCATGCTAATTCCTTGATTTTCAGCAGCTTCTTTTAGCCTTATCACCACATGAGATTACAGGAGGGGGAAGGGGGGAGAAAATGCCTCATTTTTCTAATAGTAAATATGAAATACAAATAATGTATAACTCTCCTCTCCCAGCAAAATATCTTTCATGAATCAACCACAATGTCAGTGTTCCAGCAAAACCAGATCCCAATCAACAACTCTGAGACAGGCATTTTCTCAAAGTTTCTTTTTACTGGAAAAGTCATACTGGCAAATCTGGGAAACCCCGAATCTGAGAGTTCTGGGTTTTCCCTCAGTAAAACCCCTGAACCCATCAGTCCATCACGTGGTCCAATCACCATCTGTCCCAACTTGAGACATCCCTTCAACCACTTCTCCTCCAGGTGTAGGAATAACTTGACCTTGACCGAAAAGAAGAATGCTACTATATCTAACTACAAACACTTTAAAAATCCTCCCTCCGAATTTTCCAGGCACAGGAATATGGCAGTGTGGAGGTTTCCAGTTTTAATATGGCTTCCAAAGCTGACACACAATCCAGACAATCCCAGTTTAGCAAATCCAAAAGCCCACCCCTCCTAACAAAGAAAAGGTACAGGGAGAAAGAAAGATAAGTGAGAAACAAGCAGAGGCACCAACTCTGAAAGTACAGGGTTATCACAATGACTAAAAGGAACAGAAGGAAATGCCGAGAGAAGAGGAGCCCAGGGACTCCTTGCTTTGTCAAACTGATGGAGTAATCTTACTACCAATCTCAATCTTTGCCTTTCTTGAAGCCAGATAGAATGGTTACTGCAAACCGAGAGGGGGGATGAAGAGCCTTCCAGTTTTATTTCTTTTTTTCTTTTCTTTTTTTTTTTTTTGGTAAATTTTATTTGAGTTTTCACAAAGAGAAAAAAAAATACAAATAAAACATCTTTTTTGAAAGTAGCATAATCCCAGGTTACATTTCTTCGTACAGACACAAATTCAGGTTCATGCTCATTTTTATATTCTATTCCATATCTTATTACTATTTTACATTTTATGCATAGCTTCTCCCCTCTTTTAATTTTCTCAATTTTATTTTAATTATCTCATCTCAATTCAAATCATTGTATTTATGTTTTTGTCTGTCCTGTTTCAATTATCTATTATCTTTTCTCATTAAACAAAATTTCTCCTGTAGTTACTGATTATGATGCCTTTATATCTTTTCCCTAAAGTTGTAACATTCAATATAATACATAAGTTCCATTCGGATTCTGCTTGGTACATTCTTAAAATATACACTGTATTCTTAAAAAAAGAAAAAAATATAAATGTATATAATTAAAACAACATTCCATTCCAATTCAATTCTATCATTAATATTAATATTCATTCAAGTGTTAACATCTTTAACATTACTTTTCAATTAAATATCATACTTCTATGGGAACAATTATAAGCTTTCCATAGTTAATTCCCCCCCTCTTCACTTATATTTTATAAAACATTAACTAATTAAAATGTTCCCGTTCCTTCCTAATTCAATTTTCTCATTTATTTTATTTCACTTATTTTATTCACAAACATTTCACTAAATTACACTAACTATTTTATCCCTCATTTTAATCATACATTGTTTCCAATTTTCTAAAGTTATCTCTATTACTAATATAACAATACAATCTTATGTACCTTTACAGAATCCCATTTTAAGTTAGATTTTCACCCATTATCTCTAAATAGGTCTTGTTTCTCTATATCTTGCTCCGGTCCTTTGTAGCTTCTTTTCCTTTCCTTCTTCCCTCTCTTCTTCCCTCTCCCCTTTTTACCCCCTTGTCTCTCTACCTCTATTTCTCTCTTCTGTATTCCCCTTTTCTGTTGCTTTCCAGTATTATACTTATTTTTTGAATTATTTTTCTTTTCTTTGATTGTTTTTTTAAGTCTTAAATTCTCCATTCTCTTTCCCCTCCTTCCTTTTTCTTCCCCACATAAAATGACTTGTTCATTAAAGATGGCTTCTTCTTTGTCCCAGTCTTCTTGTTTTGCAGTCGTTTCTTGTTGTTTCTCATAGTTCCAAATCTCCATTTCTAAGAATTTAAAAATGAAGCCAAAAGAACCCTTCCCTTCTTGTGCATCTTCTTTGTACTTTTTAAGTTCCATTTTTTAAAACAAATTTTATTAATTTTAAAGACAAACAAACCATCATTAACCATTGAGTACATAAAACCTCTTTCCATTATAAATTTTTATTAGTCAAATAAAACATTATTTTATACAACATAATTCTATTTTACCCCATTTCCATATGGACATATAAATATCTTTTAACAAATTTCTCATTATTTCTCTTTACTCTCATTCAATTTCATTATTATTATTATTATTTTCTATATTTATCCATTTTATAGTCATCAGCTTCATTTCTCTCTGACTTGTTTACCATTATTCTCATTCCTCCAAGGTTTTATTAATTCATTCCTCCAAGGTTTTATTAATTCTCAAACAACATAAACACACAAAACACAAAAACATAAAACTTCTTTTTAGAAAGTAGCTTCGCCCCAGATTACCTCTCTTTATATGGACTTCAATTAAATTCATGCTCATCTTATATACCATTACCTATCTTATTTACCATTCTATATCTTCTATACAGCTTCTCTCAGCTTTTCACTCTTCTTAATTCTATTTTATTTATTTCATTTTAATTTAAATCATTATACTTGTATCTTTTGTCCATTCTTTCCAAATTATCCATTTATCTCATTCCCTATAGTAAAAAAAAGGATTTCTCCTGGAATCGCTAATCAAAGTATGATGCCTTTCTATCGTCCCCCTAAATTAACATTTAAAATGTTAATTTAATTTAACATTTAATGCCTAGTACCCAATCTGATTCTGCTTAGTACATTCTACCTACTAACTTTTAAAAAGAAGAAAAAATAATAAATCCAAAATGATTAAATACATAATTAGATAATAAATCTAAATGTTAAATCTTGTAACATTCCAATTATCTATTTCAAAAACAAATGCTACAATGCTAAGTTTATTATAACATCAATACAATAGTCACTTAAACTCTTTAATTAAACTCAATATTTTAGACATTCCCTTTACTATTTTGTTAAATTTTAAAGTCTATCATTACTAAACATTTCAATATTTTAATCTTTTATTAATTCTTATAACATTCTAATTTTCTATTTCTAATACAAATATTACAATACCATCTTGTGTACCTTGCAGAATCTTCTGTTTAAAAAATTATACAATACCCTTTATCCCTAAAAAAAATTCCTTTTTTCCCATCTTGTTTCATACCTTTGTGGCTTTTTCCCCCCCTTTCCCTTCCTTTCTTATCCCACCTGGCCTTTTAACCCCCCACCCCCCCCCCCACTCTCCTAACCTCCGCCTTTTTAGCTTCCCCTCTCTGTTATATTCCTTTTTTCTTTTGCTTTCTAACATTGTGTTGATTTTGCATCTTATTTTTCTCTTTCTTGGGTGTTTTTTTAAGTCTTAAGTCCTTCATTTTCCTTCCTCTCTTTCTCCTTTCTTTCTTAATTAAACTTTTGGATTCATTAAAAATGGCTTCTTCTTCTTCTTTTTCTTCTTCTGCTTCTTCCATCTGTTGTTGTGTTTGCTGACAAATAGCAAGTGCCATTTCTAAGAAATGAAAGGCTTCTTTCACAGCGTCCTTGCCTTCTTTCTTTATTTTTCCATATTCCTTTCTAAGATCATCAACAGGTAAGGCCATTATAAACCTTTTCTTTTCCCCCCCCCCCCCTCTTCTTCTTTTTTTTTTTTTTAAACAACCAAGATATTTCAAAAGTTATAACAGTTCCCCAAAGTCCCAGAGTCATCAATCAGTCCAAACAGAGCACAAAGTTCTCACTTTCTCTTCCTGGGGTAATATCAATAAAAAGAAAGAAAAAAGCCAATCTGTATTTTAAAGCCTTGTTGCAATTAATTTCTAGTATCAAAATCTTCAAGGCATCTCCTCCAGCAAGATCTTAATATTTTTTTTTGTCCTCTCCCTTCCCACTTATAACAAGGAGCCAAATTTTTACCTTCTATAAAAAGACAGGTTTCTCAATGTCTATTTGTTGATTCCGTAGGGAAGGAGAGTAAACTTTCCCTTTTGGCACCTCAAATTTGCTGCTAGAAAATCTCCTCTGGAAACAAAGTATCATTCAAAAAGTCATGGTTTTCAGGATGTTAGATGTATCTTAAAGTCCTGGGTCAGCCAAAAAAACTTTCTCTTCAAAACTTTCTCCCTCTTCCTCCTGCGCAGTCTTACCTAGTTGCCAGCTTCTTTGTGGCGGCCATTACAGACCGCCGCTCCACCGCCTTGAGAGAAGGGGGTTTTGCCAGCTGGGGAGGGGGTCTGTGACACCCCCAAACCCCTCTCCGGATCCCCCCTATCTTCGGCTGCCTCTACAGGGCAGCCTTAGCCTCCAGACCCGTCGGGGTTGGAGGCACCAAGACGGCTAGCGCAACAGGGATCACGCAGGATCATGAATCCCTGCTGCTGCCGAAGCCTGGCATACCGGAAATCCACTTTTTAAGTTCCATTTTCAATTCATTCAGAAGTGGTGCCATTGTATAAATTTTTAAACAACCACCCAATTGATTTTAGTCATTCAAATATAATAACCAAGAATCCAAAGATCACCAAATAATCCAAATACACTCAAGCTGTTTCTTTTTTGCTCTTTTTTTTCACTTTTTCTTCCTGGGATTACTATTTAGTTGCAAAGTTTCAGTTAAAATGTATCTTTTAGAAGTCTTGTTGAAGTTTTACTGTAGATTCTTTTTAATTCCAGGCAGTCTCCTCTCTCTTCCAGATCCTGCCCTTATTCTTTTTCTCACCCTTCCTGCTTATGAAAAAGAAAAAATTTAATGTCCAGAAATCTTTATTATTCCTTTGGCATTTTGTTTTATTTTCAGCTTAATTGCCTATTGATGTCAAAGTGGATTTTTCCAATTTCTTATTTAAGTCTCTTAGTTGTCAGTATAGGGAAGGAGAGAAAAGGGGGGGAAAGCCAAACCTTTCCCTTTTCACTTTCCTTTGCTGCTTCCGACTCTTCTTTGGGAGCGATGTTATTTTTTGTAAGTTTAAATTTCAGGGTACCTTAGTTGTTGCTTTTACAATTTAACCCAATCAGCCAAAACTTTCACTTCTTATCTTCCTCCTGCACATTCTTTTCCGGTCAGGTTCTCCTTTGTGGTGGCCATTTCTGACCACTGCTGCAACCGCCTTCAGTAAAGGAAGTAATGGCCAGCTGAGGAGGAGAGATGCGGCTCTCCTCAACCCTGCTGGTGGTCTCCCCCCTCTTCACCACCTCTACGGGGTGGCTTATCCCCAAAACCAGCCGGCTCGGGGTGGTCCAGCAGTGAGCCCAGACAGAAACCGCGCACGATCGTGGATTTCTGTCTGTCACCAAAGCCCTTCAGACCAGAAGTCCCGCCTTCCAGTTTTCTTGATGTTTCTCTGCTGCTATAAAGGACAGGACTGAATAGGTCCTCAAGGAGTGCTTTGTTTCAGTGATGGTTCAATAAAACACCATGGTGCTTCTGAGGATATCTGGGTAGTACAGAGACCTTGACATTCCAATAATCCAAAGTAATTTATCTCAGTACAACAGCTATTCATGCCAAAGCAAAGCAATGAACAAGGCTGACCTCTGATGCTCTGAAGAGACAGGGAGCCTATCCTTTTCGAACCACTTTAACACTTCAGTTGTGATACACATCTGTACAAATCCCAGGACACTCTGATCCACAGCAATCCAACCTGGGTCTAGTAAGCAGTTATTTTCTTTTTTAAAAAATCCATATCAGGATCATGCAAATGCAAGTTAAAACTTTCGTGTCCATGTGCTGGATAATTCTGCTCAAGAAGGAAACAGTGGTTTTGTATATCATGAAGAGTGGATATTGTACATCATGAAAATGTTCTCTCAGACCTTTCTCTTTTCTAATAGCTTGCAAATATGGTTTTCTGCATGCTTCGTATATGAATATAGGTATATGAATATACTTCCTAACTGCTAGGTGTTTAATTCCCCTTGTTTTCTATCAAAGTCAGTCTTCTCATGAAAAAATTCTACCTTCTAAAATAGAAGCAGCTAATTATGCCATAACAATATGAATGGTAGAAATGAAAACTGTATAATTTTTGGCTAAATAAAATGCTTTCAGTTCATATTAATAATCTTCCCAAAAGACCTGGCATAGGTGTGTTGCTGTAATAATTTGATCTTGCAGCTTAATAAATAAATAAAGATCTGTATATTACAATGTCAAGGTAATTCTACCAATACAAGCAAGTGTAGAATAATTTAATATTACAATAGAAAAGAACAAATACAATGATCCATAGTCCATTTTATTATCTTTCTCAAATTAGCTATTCCTTTAAACTTCCTTTTGCATTAAAAACTACTTCATGGAAAGCATACAAGATACTATAGAAAACAATTGCTAAAACTAAAATGCAGTTTGCAAACATAAAGAGTTCTTAACTTAGAATCAAATATTTAATGAGTAATGGCTTATGTTTACAGGTTTAGCATTTTTTAATGAAAGATATAGTTATTTATTTCCTCAATTATGAAAAATCTTATATCAGAGGCCTGTCATGATCTTATTTTTGAAAAGGTTTATTTTACAATAGTAAAGAGGATACAAATTTTTACTTCTGTGATGTATAGAAAAAAGAATGTCATGTATTTCCAAATTAAGGGATGATAGACTGTGAGAGAAAAAGGAAATGCCTATGAATTTAATTCAGAAATATTTTTATCACAGAATTTACTATTTCACCTCCCTTGCTTAATGTATATAGGTATAATTTATCAAGAGCCCCCTCCTTAATAATTCAGCAATACCACAATTTAGGGCTTTGGGTTCAAGAAGTGGCTTTTAACGGCAAAATGCCCTTGGAGCTTTGATCAGTATACCTGTTGAAAACATTTTAAAGCCACTTTATCTTTTCCTAATTTTCATAATTGCTGGTATGTGTCTACAGAAAATGATACATATGGTTTAAAGGATTCCAGTAGTTGCTCCAAATCACATTGTGCCCTTTGAGCCTGTTTCTCTGCAAAGGAAAATGGAACAACTTTACAACTTGGCCCACTCGCCTCAACTAATTCGTCGCAGGACAACTCAATATGAGACCAACAAATAAAAAATTTAAATTAATTTTGACAGGACCATGGCCAATAATAATAAAATAAAATAAATCTAGAAATATGCAATCTGGATTTGTGTTCCATTCCAGAGTGTCAATAATTTTGACGAAACCATGGTCACCAATAATAAAAATAACTAATGAAACTTGATATAGTTTCAGGCATGGGTGAAATGAATGGAGACAATCTTAGTTGGTGAACTTTCAGCTCTTTATTACATAGTGACTTGAGAACTTGAACAACAACAACTCTGCCTTATATAGGTAACCTTAATGTGAAATAACCAATAGGGAGCTGTAAGACGCTAGCTCCAGAACCAATAAGAGTCCTTCGTTAAGGGCCAATCGGATTCTCTGAACCCAACCAATCCGATCGAGCCGCTTAACACCCAATCAGAAGTGTAGGGCCAGAACCCTGCACTTTACCCCAAGCTTGCTTTTATTTAAACTATTTACATACATAACACCCCTTCCCCCTGGCTCCTCAATTATGGTGTGGTTATATAGTCCTTCAAATAGGACGGTTGTCTTTTGGGTCTATTAGATTTTCTTTGGACTGGCTGTGTGCAGTCCTGTTGAGGTAAAATGTTGTTTGGCAGTGGCTCAGCTTCTCGTTCTGGTGTGATTTCCCTTGGAGCGTACGATTTTTCCTCCTGCTCCCTTTCCTGAGTTTCACTAGATTCATCACTCTCTTGGAACAGATTCCCTGGAATGTCGTCTTCTTCCATTCCTTCCCCCCCCCTCAGTTTGGTCATAGGGGAGTTGTTGGCTGGCCGATATGAGTCGTGACCGTAATTGGTCAATATGTCATTTCCACAGTCTTTCATCAACACATCTTACAATATAGGATTCGGGCCCAGTCTTGCGTATTATTGTTGCTTCAATCCAAACCGGGTCGCCCGATAAATTTCTTGCATAAACGGGGTCACCTACCTTGAAGGTACGGTAGCGTCCGCTGGATCCTGCAGGCTTTTCTGGCTCGTAAGCAGGGTGCAGTCGGTCGAGGCGGGAATGGAGTTTTCGCCCCATGAGAAGTTCTGCGGGAGTTCTGCCGGTTACGCTGTGCGGAGTGATGTGTTGTAGAAGTAGAATGCAGTTTATTTTTTCATCAATATTATCATAGTCCACTTTTTGCAAAGTCTTTTTTACAAATTGGACCATGCGTTCCGCTCGGCCGTTGGTAGCAGGATGCACAGGCGAGGTGAGCGCATGGCGGATGCCATTATCAGCAAGGTACTGTTCAAACATCAGTGCTGTAAACTGTGGTCCATTGTCGGACACCAGGACATCCGGCAATCCATGAGTTGCAAAGAGTCTATTGAGGACTTTAATGACAGCTTCGGAGGTTGTATGGGTCATTCGATGAATTTCCAACCAATTAGAATATGCATCGAAAGTCAATAGTAATGTATGTCCTTTAATCGGCCCTGCGAAATCCAGGTGGATTCTGGACCAAAGCCCGCATGGCGTCTCCCATTCAGTCGGTGCAGCTTTTGGCGGTGCGTTGCTGTTTTGTTGGCACTTGGTGCAGGCCTTGACCCATTGCTCGATGTGTCGGTCCATGCCTGGCCACCAAGCGTAGCTCCGTACGAGTGCTTTCATCCGCACGATCCCGGGATGTCCTTCGTGCAAAATTTGTAACAGCGAGTTTTGGAGTCGTTCTGGAACGACGACTCTATCACCCCAGATGACACAGCCTTTTTGCAAAAAAAGTTTAGTCTGTCTTGTTTTAAATGGCGCGAAGTCATTTGGGACTTGGTCCAATGGCCATCCACGTTTTACCCAGCCTAGGACTCGAGCTAGGGTGTGATCTTGTCTGGTCTCTCTTGCGATATCTCGAGCGATCATAGGAGGCGAGTTGAGTGTCTCGATTTGTAACGCCGATACTGTTGGTGCCGGATCGTCGAGAGTTTCTGGTAGCGGTGCTCTGCTGAGTGCGTCGGCGTGAGGAATGGCTTTCCCCAGACGATGTAACAATCAATAATTATAATCAGCTAGGAACTCTGACCATCGAGTCATTCTTGGGGACAATATATAGCGGGTTGGTTTGTCCCCAGCGATTATCCCCAGTAAAGGTTTGTGGTCAGTTCCAATGGTAAATGTCCTTCCATATACATACTCATGGAATTTTTTTACGGCTGACACAATTGCAAGAGCTTCCTTATCTATTTGTCCATAGTTATGTTCTGCCTGAGAAAGAGTCTTCGAAAAGTATGCAACAGGGGCCTCGTTTCCATTAGACAGCACATGGTTCAAAATAGCGCCCACCCCAAACGGTGAGGCATCACAAGTTATAACCAATGGTAATGTTTCATTATATTGCATAAGTACAGAATCAGATGTAAGTAAATCTTTTACATTTCGAAACGCTTTTTCCTCCCGGTAACCCCAAACCCATAATGCTTTCTTATCTAATAACCGATGTAACGGTTCAGCCACAGTTGCCTTATGTGGTAAAAATACATTATAGAAATTAATAAGGCCTAAAAATGCCTGGAGATCTGTTTTGTTACGGGGTCTGGGAGCATTTTTTATCGCCCTTAATTTACTCTCAGTAGGGTGGATACCCTGACTATCAATGCGATAACCTAGAAATTCAACACTGTCGGTATACAGATGACATTAATCCTTTTTTACTTTCAATTCCGCTTCTTGGAATTTCTTAAGAATACATTTTAAACAATTCTGTAGAATTTTTTTACTAGGAGCTGCAATCAACACGTCATCAAAATACGGAACCACGCCCTTGATTCCCTGCAATAATCGTTCCATTGAACTTTGGAATATTCCCGGGGCTACACTTACCCCGAATTGCAATCGGGTACATTTAAAAGCACCTCTGTGCATTACTATCATTTGAGCTTGGGCTGTTTTATCGTCCACGGGCAATTGTTGATAGGCTTGAGCTAAATCTAACTTAGCAAAAACCTTTCTGCCTCCCAGGGAATGAAGGAGGTGCTGTACCACTGGCACTGGATACGCGTTCTGCTGGAGGGCGTGGTTTAGAGTGGCCCGGTAGTCCCCACAGATTCGGATTGACCCATCTGGTTTAATGGGGGTTACAATAGGAGTTTCCCATGGAGAATGATCAATGGGTTGCAGTACCCCTTGTTTAATTAGTTTGTGAAGTTGTTCATCTATCTTGGCCTTAAGGGCGAACGGAACTCGACGGGGCTTTAAACGGATCGGGGCGACCTTAGGGTCGAGGCTAAATGAAATTGGGGTCCCCTTATACTCACCCAGATGATCTGCGAAGACATCACTGAATTCAGTAATAAGGTCCTCCTCCCACTCGCAATCACCGACTCGGTTCATGCCGGCTACTTCGATGCCGAGTGGTGCGAACCATTGGAGGCCCAACAAACTAGGCCTGTCCCTATCGATGATCATTAGAGGTAAGTATGCCGTATGCTTTTTAAACGAGACACGGACTCGACAAGACCTGACCACAGGGATCCGATTCCCTTGGTAGTCTTTAAGGATGAGACGTTGCATTCGAAGGTCTTGGTGTTGGATGGTAGGAATGAGTTGCTTTAATGTCTTCCACGACACCATCGAGAGGGACGATCCGGAATCGACCTCCATGTGGCAAGGTTTGTTCTCTATGGCTACTGTGACTCGAATCTTCTTAGCGTCCATGGCTGAGGCGTGACCTATAGTGATAGTATGGTGGGCCTCTTCTTTCTGCAACGCTCGATATCTGTAGGAGTGGTTTGCTGGATCTCGCCTTACAGGATGGTT
Organism: Hydrophis major; assembly: GCA_033807585.1. Classification (NCBI taxonomy): domain Eukaryota; kingdom Metazoa; phylum Chordata; class Lepidosauria; order Squamata; family Elapidae; genus Hydrophis; species Hydrophis major. The sequence continues at coordinate 68,953,811 of CM066331.1, read as the reverse complement.
TCCTGCCGATTGGCGAGAGCTGGTTCCCCTTGAGGCCTGATTTGGTCCCAGTAAACTGCGACAGACTCGACTGATGTGGCCTCATTTTCCGCACTCATGACAGATCGCATCACGGAATTTGCAGTCTGCCCTGGGGTGGTTTGCCCCGCAACCAGCACAAGGGCGTGAGGGTTTAGAGCGAGGGTCCCGGTCGGACCGCAGTCGATGGACCCCTTCTTCGTCGCTGTCTGACGACGAAGAGAGGTCCTCGTAGTGCGTTGTCGCTAGCTGCCCTTCTGAGCTGGGTAAGATGTCGCCTGTTGGTGGGGTCTTTGGGTTTCGGCTTCTCCGTAGTTGCGCCGCGGACTTTTTGGTCGCCTCAGCAGCAGTGGCTTCGGCAATGGCGTCAGCAAGGTTGATGTCGCCTTTTGCCATCAGCTTGCTTTGCACGCCTAGCGCATCTAATCCCAGAATTAAGCGGTCTCTCAGTGCTTCATCTAAGTTTGCGAACCCGCAGAGGCCTCCCAAGTGTCGGAGGTCTGCCACGAAGTCAGCCACACTCTCTCCTTTTCGCTGGCTTCTTTGATAGAATTTGTGGCGTCTCACGAGTGTAGGTAAGGTTGGCGCGTCATGGTCTCTCAGGAGAGGTTCGAGGTCGTCCCAGCTCATTGCTTTAACTTCTCGAGGTTTCGCGAGTGCCTTTGCCATTTTAAAGACAGCCGGGCCGCAGTACGTCAGGAACAGCGCCCGCTTCTTTGCTGGTGTGGCGTCCTTCAGGTTGTTTGTTTCAAGGAACATTTGGAAGCGATCCATGTAGGATTCCCAATCCTCTTGGTTCGGATCGAACGGAGCGGGTGGTACGATGCCGCTGGACATGGTTTCCGTTGGTGGCATCGTCTTAACACATGCTCCGTTTTTCTTCCAAGTTCCTTAAGATCAGATGTCTCCAAATCCCACCTTCATCGCCAGTGATATAGTTTCAGGCATGGGTGAAATGAATGGAGACAATCTTAGTTGGTGAACTTTCAGCTCTTTATTATAGTGACTTGAGAACTTGAATAACAACAACTCTGCCTTATATAGGTAACCTTAATGTGAAATAACCAATAGGGAGCTGTAAGACGCTAGCTCCAGAACCAATAAGAGTCCTTTGTTAAGGGCCAATCGGATTCTCTGAACCCAACCAATCTGATCGAGCCGCTTAACACCCAATCAGAAGTGCAGGGCCAGAACCCTGCACTTTACCCCAAGCTTGCTTTTATTTAAACATACATAACAAAACTATTAATAGAGTTGAATTGTCCCACAGTGAGTTGCTGTGGTGAGTTGTCCTAGACTCAGTCCTGGAACAGAAATTTTGGATTTAGAAATTCCTTAAAAAGAGATTGGTGATGAAGTGAGGATAGATGTCTGGGCCCAGAAAGGATTGGACTAGATGGAGAATTGATGTGATGTGGGATACAAATGTTTTGAAAAGGCATCTTCCTCTGGCCTGCAAAATCTATGAGACACTGAGTGAAACAGATTAACAGACATATATTATCTGGCCTGTAATTGCCTTGTTTTTGCTGTTCTAGTCAGACAATAAAATAGGACATTTGTTAATCCCCTGGTAGTCTGAGGATACATGACAGATGAAGTTATTTTGCTCAGTGGATCCCATAATATACAGGCTTGATCTAATTAATCTAGCACCACCAGATATATGCAAGCACCACATACTTTTAACATTTTTTTTTATTGTCACAGCTGTTGAGTCAATTTGTCATTATACGTATTACTTCCCATTATTTGGTTCATTTAACTTCAGAGCCACCTAGTGAATAAAGGAAGGCACTCTGTCAGGCTCATCTGAGAAGCTGCTTAGTGAATATTAAATGGCTAAACAAGGATTTGGACATGTGACCTTGGTAGAACTTGAAAAGCTGAGAGGGGTTAGACTTAATTAGAATTAGGGCTGAATCCCAGGACTGAAAGTTTTTATTTTGTTAAGGATCTAGAAGAATCCTTAATCCCAAAAGTTTGCTTTTTTGTTATTGTTTCCAAGAAAAATTACATGTATAAGAACTAACCAGGAATTAAAGTTGATTCTAATTAGATTTTCCTTCTCCCATGTTTAAACACTACAATTAATGAATTTCCTACTGCTCATTATGACCCCTTTTCAATTTAAGGCAGTTGAGAGATAGTTAGAATTTGGAAGCTGTAGTGGCAACAGAACTGGGGAGGACATCAGGTATCATGAATAAAAAAAATAATTTATGGAAGAGTAGCCAAGCATATGCCTTCAAGATATTTAACTTCCACCAGCCTCCACTACCAAGGATATTTACATAAAGTCGTGGAACTTGTAGTCCATTGATCACTTATCCTTGGCCTGTTGAATTACAATGCCATGTGGATGAGAACTGTGATGTAATAGAATCCATGACTGGACAAATAGATTTAGTATTCAGATTGTCAGATGATAAATTATAGACCAAAAATAAAATAAAAATCATTTTGTATTTTCTCCACCCCAGAAAAGGGCACTATCTTACAGCAAAAGATAAGTTATGCATTATGAAAGGGGGGGGGGAAATCTCATATTAGTATCCTAGGGGTCAAATTATTCAGTTGGTTGGTAAGACTTGTTTGACAGCATATGAATCTGTTTCCAATAAGAATGAAATATGGAATCAGTCATTCACAAATATGTAAATCAGCCTTTATAGTCTCTGTAAAAATGTCTCTTCGATGGCTCTTCCACAACACTTTTATTTCCACTGCTCAAGACCTCACAAAGTTGTTTTGAATTCAACCTGCAATCGTCTTCAATTTTTACAAATGATTGTATTGATTCCACATTTGGCAAGGACTTATTTCTTTATGTATTGTTGATAGCATTGAATTAGCAAGTACAGGTATATGGACAAATGCCTGCCCTCTTTATGTATCCATCTTGATAATCTGTAGCTCTTCCAAATAACATCATCCCACTATCCTTCCCTTCTATTTTCCTCAACTAGCTATGTAAAGTTATTTTCTGTAGCCCAAAACTTGCTCATATCTCATACCCAAATGAGGTTAATTACTGCCAGTTGATTTTGTAATCTTCATCCAGGATCAATTGACTGGCTTTTGTTGGAATATGTGCTACTTTAGCAGTCACAACTTAAAGCTGCATATCTTCTTTCAGTTATTCTGTCTCACTATCTATCTTTCAATATGTCATCCCGGAGAAAAGCCATTGCTTTAACCACTTCCCTACCTTTTATAATCTTCTAAATTTTAGCATTCCTAGATCCTATCTAAGATTAATCTATTCTTTGCTTTCCAACTCATTATCTATTATCCTTGAATCTGAGAAAATAGCAACTTCTTTGTTGTCAATAATACGCTCACCAAATAAGTTGGTTTGCATTATCTTTGTTTTAATATTGAACAATACAATGTATGGGGTATGAGAAGGGACTTCAAAACAGGTGGTGGTATTCCACATTACCTCAAACACATTTTTCCTACTATCATGTGCTTACTTTATAGGTCCAGTAAAAACACAATATCTTTAGGAAACACCAATGGTTACAGGGTACATTTCCATACCCAGTGTGAAGTATTTTTGCCTTGAGTGAAAAATACAATACAATATTCCCCAAGGACAAACCTAGCAAGCATTATGTTCTTTATCAATGAGAGTAATATCTATCCTTACTAACAGTAAATATATAAAGCAGTCATCTCAAATCCATATATAAAAATTCTTTTACACATTGAAAATATACCCCATCATTTCTTGTAACATTTCCTAACCATCCTTTTTAACCATGAGCATACATTTGCTCAATATAAAGAATGGCAAGACAGAGGAGTTCATATAACTAGAAGTTTTAATTATAAATGCCAATCCTATGAGTTTTGAATTTATTTTGGAAAAGGGATGGATGGAAATACCACCTGGTATCCAGTGAATTTAGTTCAATAATTCCTTTAGGATGATATTTAGGATATATCAAGTCATTAAACTTTAACAATATTTGAAGAACAGATATCTACCTCATTTAACAGCAAGGGAATTTCATCAGTGTCCTGTAAAATTCTTAATACAAAGTACTTTTTTTTTCTGAACAACTTTAAAAAAAAAACCTCTGAAAAAAATTATCCTGATTGTAAACATGACAAACGAAAGAATGAACAAACTAATTTTAATAAGTCATCAAGAATTAACAATAAAGGTAGGTGTTATTATACTCTGCTAAAATTATACCACATAAATTTCAATCTTTCTCATCTGGACTGTAAACAAATTAGTATGTACTACCATCTTTGCTGCAGTGTTCAATTACTCCTTTTTGTTGAAAGTTTTTGAAGATAGTCAAGAAATTATTCAATTAATCTTCACAATGAGTTCTGCAGTCGGTTTATTCTGAATTTTTTAATGCTTGTAAATTGAAGCAACATATGAAATGAATTCAGGTGCTAGGTTTCTTATTGCAAAACACCAGAAAACTAAAGTACATATTTTATTAGGTCACTAGTATTTAAAAGAGCTTTGAAAAATTCTACAGTGTAACACAAATTCAATGAAATTTTGTCACTATTTATTGTCCATATTAACTAAAGTGTTTTCTTTTGTAAATTCCCCTTGCGTTACAAATGTTATATTGAAAACATATTTGTCCTCAAATACTGATCATCCAAAGGGTGTGAAAAATAATGCTGAATCAGTAGAGATATAACAGCAGTTGTTGTAATTTCTTGGGAAAGTAACAACTAATTAATCCCAAGTAAACCATAAATGCTAGTTCAGGGGATCTTCTGCCCTTTGGTAATAGTAGTAATCTGCAGCAAGCATTGATTATAGACTGCAGTTAAATTACTTTCTGTTAAGTACTTGGACATGGGTTGGAGGAAATGGAGACAGCCTTTGAATGTGAACTTTCAGCTCTTTATTGCATAGTGACTTCTCAAAACAATAACAGTGAACTCTGCCTTATATAGGCAACCTTTGTGAGAATTGTCCAATAGCGAGCTATGAACGCTAGCTCTTTAAACCAATAATAATCCTCTGTTAAGGGCCAATCGGATTCCTAAGAACTAACCAATCCGATCTGGCCGCCTAACAGCCAATCAGAAGTGCAGGACCAGAACCATGCACTTTACCTCAAGCTCATACTTTATTAACTATGGTACATACACAACACCCCTTCCCCCTGGCTTCTTAATTACTGTGTAGTTATATAGTCCTTTAAATAGGACGGTTGTCTTTTAAATCTTTCGGATTTTCGTTGGACTGGTTGATTGCAATCCTGTTGAGGTAGATTGTTGTTTGGCAGTGTCTCTGCTTCTTGCTCAGGTGCAATTTCTTGCGGTGCAAACAATTCTCCTTCCTGCTCCATTTCCTGAGTCTCGCTTGATTCGTCGCTCCCTTCGAGCAGGTTCCCTGGAACGTCATCTTCTTCTGTGCCTCCCCCTCCCTCGGTTTGGTCATGGGGGAGTTGTTGACTGGCCGTTGTGAGTCATGACCGTAATTGGTCGATATGCCGTTTCCACAGTCTATTGTCACAGCATTTCACTCCGTAGGATTTGGGGCCGGTCACTCGTACTACCGTTTCCTCTATCCATAACGGGTCGCCTGATAAGTTTCGTGCGTAAATGTGGTCTCCTACCTGGAAGGTGCGATAGCGGCCACTGGATCCTATTGGCTTTTCCAGTTCGTAAGCAGGGTGCAACCGGTCGAGGTGGGAATGGAGTATTCATCCCATCAGTAGTTCCACGGGAGTTCTGCCGGTGACGCTATGTGGAGTTATGTATTGCAAAAAGAGAATTTGGTTGACTTTGTCATCGATATTGTCATAGTCCATTTTTTGCAAAGTCTTTTTAACAAATTGGACCATGCGTTCTGCTCGGCCATTGGTCACAGGGTGCACCGGCGAGGTGAGCGCATGGCAGATGCTACGGTCAGCGAGGTACTGCTCGAACATTAGTGCCGTAAACTGTGGCCCGTTATCGGACACCAGGACGTCAGGCAATCCATGGGTTGCAAAGAGTCTATTTAGGATCTTAATCACTGCCTCGGAAGTTGTGGCCATCATATGATGAATTTCTAACCAATTGGAGTATGCGTTGACTGTCAGCAGGAAGGTATATCCTTTGGTTGGCCCCACGAAATCCAGGTGGATTCTGGACCAGGGTCCATGTGGCGTCTCCCATTCAGTAGGCATGGCTTTTGGTGGGGCGTTGCTGGTTTGTTGGCAATTGGTACACGCTTTGACCCACTGCTCGATTTGCCGGTCCATGCCCGGCCACCATGCGTAGCTTCGTGCAAGTGCTTTCATCCGCACGACGCCGGGGTGGCCCTCGTGCAGAATTTGTAGTAGCGTATTCCGGAGTTGTTCTGGGACAACGACTCTATCGCTCCAGATGACACAGCCTTTATGGGAAAAAAGTTCAGTCTGTCTTGCTTTAAACGGTGCGAAGTCATCTGGGACTTGGTCCAATGGCCATCCGTGTTCTACCCAGCCTAGGACTCGAGCTAGGGTGTGGTCTCGTTTGGTTTCTCTCGCGATGTCTCGGGCGGTCATAGGCGGCAACTTGAGTGTTTCGATCTGCAACGTGGTTGCCGTTGGTGCCGGATCGTCGAGAGTCTCTGGAAGCGGTGCTCAGCTTAATGCGTCGGCATGGGGAATGGGTTTCCCCGGGCGATATTGTAGGCGATAATTATAAGCAGCTAGGAATTCTGACCATCGGGTCATTCTAGGAGAAAATATGTAGGGGGTTGGCTTGTACCCAGCTATTATCCCTAACAACGGTTTGTGGTCAGTTATAATGGTAAATGTCCTTCCATACACATATTCGTGAAATTTCTTTACTGCTGAAATGATTGTGAGAGCTTTTTTATCAATTTGTCCATAGTTCTGCTCTGCTTGTGAAAGAGTCTTTGAAAAGTATGCAACAGGGGCTTCGTTCCCATTAGGCAGTACATGACTCAAAATGGCGCCCACCCCGAAGGGCGAGGCATCGCAGGTTATAACTAATGGTAAAGTCTCGTTATACTGCATAAGTACAGAGTCAGATGTGAGCAATTTTTTAACATTCCGGAACGCTTGTTCTTCCCGGTAACCCCATACCCACAATGCTTTTTTATCTAATAACCGGTGTAACGGTTCAGCAACAGTCACCTTGTGCGGTAAAAATACATTATAGAAATTAATGAGGCCTAAGAATGCCTGGAGATCGGCCTTGTTACGTGGCCTGGGAGCATTTTTTATCGCCTTTAATTTACTTTCGGTAGGGTGAATGCCCTGGCTATCAATCCGATACCCTAGAAACTCAACACTGTCAGTATATAAGTGACATTTATTTTTTTTCACCTTAAGTCCTACCTCTTGGAATTTTTTAAGAACACATTTCAAACGATCCTGCAAGATTTTTTTGGTAGGGGCTGCAATTAATATGTCATCAAAATATGGAACCACGCCCTTGATTCCCTGTAACAACCTTTCCATGAGGCTTTGGAATATCCCCGGGGCCACACTAACCCCAAATTGCAATCGAGTACATTTAAAAGCACCTCTGTGCATTACAATTGTTTGGGCTTGGGCCGTCTTTTCATCCATTGGTAGTTGTTGATAAGCTTGAGCTAAATCTAATTTAGCGAAAACCTTTCCGCCCCCCAAGGAATGGAGGAGGTGCTGCACCACCGGAACTGGATATGCATTCTGCTGTAGGGCATGGTTTAAAGTGGCCCGGTAGTCCCCACAAATTTGGATTGACCCGTCTGGCTTAATGGGTGTTACAATGGGGGTTTCCCATGGAGAGTGATCGATGGGCTTCAACACCCCTTGAGCAATTAGCTTGTCGAGTTGTTCGTTGATCTTAGCTTTAAGAGCGAATGGAACTCGACGGGGCTTCAAGCGAATTGGGGCTACTTTTGGATCTAGACTAAATGAGATTGGGGTCCCTTTATACTCGCCTAAACGGTCCGCGAAGACGTCGCTGAACTCAGAAATAAGGTCTTCCTCCCACTCACAACCACCGACTCGGTTCACACCAGCCACTTCGATGCCGAGTGGCGTGAACCATTGGAGGCCTAATAGACTAGGCCTATCTCTATCGAAGATCATTAGAGGTAAGTACACTGTATGCTTTTTGAAGGAGACTCGGACTCGGCATTACCCGACAACGGGGATTCGATTTCCTTGGTAGTCCTTGAGGATGAGGCATTGAAATTGGAGGTCTTGGCGTTGGATTGTGGGGATAAGTTGCTTGAATGTCTTCCAAGACACCATCGAGAGGGATGATCCCGAGTCGACCTCCATGTGGCAAGGCTGGTTCTCGATGGCTACCGTGACTCAAATTTTCTTAGTGTCCAAAACTGAGGCGTGACCTATAGTGATAGTATGGTGAGCCTCTTCCTTTTGCAAAGCTCGATTTCTGTAGGAGTGGTTTACTGGTTCTCGCCTTACAGGACGGTTTCCTGTCGATTGGCGATAGTTGGCCCCTTTTGAGGCCTGGCTGGGTCCTGGTAAGCTGCGGCAGACCCGGCTGATGTGGCCTCATTTCCCGCACTCATGGCAGAGTGCGTTGCGGAATTTGCATTCGGCCCTGGCATGGTTTGCTCCACAGCCAGCGCAAGGGCATAAGGGCTTAGGGCGAGGGTCCCGGTCGGACCGCAGTCGATGGACCCCTTCTTGGTCGCTGTCTGACGACGAAGAGAGGTCCTCGTGGTGCATTGTTGCAAGCTGCCCTTCTGAGTTGGGTAAGATTTTGCCAGTCGGTTGTGTTGCCCGAGTGCGGCTTCGCCGTAATTGTGCAGCCGACTTTTTGGTCGCCTCCGCAGCCGTGGCTTCAGCGATGGCATCAGCAAGGCTGATGTCACCTTTCGCCATCAGCTTGCTTTGCACGCCTAGTGCATCTAATCCCAGAATTACTCGATCTCTTAGTGCTTCTTCTAAATCGGTGAACCCGCAGAGGCCCCCTAAATTCTGGAGGTCCACCATGAAATCGGCCACGCTCTCTCCTTTTCGCTGGTTTCTCTGATAAAACTCGTGGCGTCTCACGAGTGTAGGCACGGTTGGCATGTAATGGTCTCTCAGGATGGGTTCGAGGTCATCCCAGCTCATGGCTTTCACTTCTCGAGGTTTGGCGAGTGCTTTTGCCATTTTAAATACAGCTGGGCCGCAGTGCGTCAGGAACAGTGCCTGCTTCTTTGCTGGTGTGGCGTCCTTCAAATTATTTGTCTCAAGAAACATTTGGAAGCGATCCATGTAGGATTCCCAATCCTCTTGGTTTGGATCGAACGGAGTGGGTGGTACGATGCCGCCGGACATGGTTCCGTTGTTGGTGTTGTCTTTCACGTGCTCGATATTGCTTCCTGGCTTCTTAGGTTCAGACGTCTCCAAATCCCACCCTCGTTGCCAGTGTTTAGTACTTGGACATGGGTTGGAGTAAATGGAGACAGCCTTTGAATGTGAACTTTCAGCTCTTTATTGCATAGTGACTTCTCAAAACAATAACAGTGAACTCTGCCTTATATAGGCAACCTTTGTGAGAATTGTCCAATAGCGAGCTATGAACGCTAGCTCTTTAAACCAATAATAATCCTCTGTTAAGGGTCAATCAGATTCCTAAGAACTAACCAATCCGATCTGGCCGCCTAACGGCCAATCAGAAGTGCAGGGCCAGAACCCTGTACTTTACCTCAAGCTCATACTTTATTAACTATGGTACATACACAACACTTTCCCTTAATTATCTCAAACTATCTGTAGTCTGGGTTATGAAATCATGATAAATCAAATCATAATATTATTGTGTGCTGAAGGCAAATCCTCTTTGCTATATGTTCTCTGGCAGATTAGTCTTCTCTGGAGCCCAGCAGAATGGATATTCACAGGTATTGCATACTACATTTTCTAGTATGAATTCACCAATAATTATTTCCTCTTTAAATATCCATTTCCTGAGCCTATATACCAAGTCAGACATTTTATGTTCCAATATTTTCATACTTAAATCAAAGGGGAGTAATGGAGCAAGATGGCAAAATGAAATCAGTGGACCTCTGATTTCTTATCAATTAATTTCTTTTCCTTTTACAGCTATCAGACTCTGAATTCAAGCATATATGACTAACTTTTAATTTAAATTCATGTTTGAAATACTGGGAAAGTCTCTAAGAATTACAATACATGTTTCCACAAAAGATCCTTCCTCTGGACAGGAGATAATTCACAGAATATGCTGCCAGATGAGGTGAGATTTTGATTCTTAGTGGACTTATAGAAATATACTCCAGTGATAGTTTTATCTTTGGTTAAAAAAAAATCTCTCATTAAAAACTTCTTTTTAACTGGTTTAAAAGTTTTAGAGCCATTCCCAGCTTTCAGCACACAATTTTCAACTTGGTTTTAGAAATTTTTAGGAAAGAAAAACTAGAATTGCCAGAGTATCCGTATTTTTTATTCAGTAAATCCAGGGATGTGCAAGCAAGCATATCAAGGGATTGAAACAGCTTCCCTTTAACTATTTTCATAACACAGTGGTTTTTATAATGCTACTGTACCTAAAATCTTCTTGTAAGCTCAGAAGTAGATAACCATTTAGTTGGGGACTCAAATTATCCAGGTTCTTTCAAATACCTCAGGGTGGATCTTTCCTATCTTTTCCAGAGCTCTGGCATACCAACTGTTCTATATTAGCATACTTGTAATACTGCCTCCTGATTGGTCCACTGATACTGCCTACTGATTGGTCCAATTACCCGATTCTGATTGGCCCTTACTGCTACCTTGGGATTAGTCCATTTGGATGAAGGGAGATTCAAGGGGCTGTCACTGGCCGCGAGCCGCGAGCAGCCGCTATAAAAGAGGCTGCCATGGCTCTGCAATTTGAGGGAGCAGATTTTGAGAACTAAATAAAGAGCTGAAAGTCACACTGGTCTCGAGTCTCTTTTTCCTCGCGATCTAACACCAACTACACATTTCCAATTTGTCAAGAGTTTAAGGTATGCTGACACTTTGGAGTGGAAGAATATATTATAGAATACACTATCCATTAGGCTGAACCTAGTTTATGATGATCAGATGTTCAGATCCTCTCAGTCCATTTTTATCTTTCCAGGAATTTTGTAAATCTTGATAAAACTCTTAGGTACACCTTCTAGAAGTTCAAGACTTTTTCCTGTTTGATCCAGTCATTTACCTCTGGACTCCCTGCTAAGACCTAATAAGCAGTATGGGCTGGGTTTTTTTTCTTCTTTCACCCCCTCCCCCATTCCACTCAGTATTTGGAGTTGTTTTTCACCTTAATTCCTAAGTTTGCATTAATTAAATTCACTCAGACACTGATGCCATATGGGTAACTCCATGACAAGAATTGATCTCTTGTTGAGAGTCTATGGTAGAGAAAGAAAGATCTCCACAAATTCTTTCTATAGATTCCTTCTACAGGTAGATCATTTTCTTCCCATATTACAGGTTTATTTATAGCTAAAGAGTATTCTATGTGTATTTATCAATACATTTGATAATGACACAAATCAATGCCATTTGGCAGTAGAATCCACACAACTATTGTTCTTTTTATTGATGAAGGAAAGCAGATACTTTGACCTATTTCTAAAGGAGTAATTTCACATGAAATGTCTTTTTTATCCAAAGAAAGTCTTTCAAATTACTTAGTGGATGAAGAACTTGTGACTGAATTATAAATCCATTATTTTTAGGATGAAGTTAGTTCATTAACCAGCCAAAAAGAAATTTGACACAGACATCCCAAAGATCAGGGGAATATATTTCTGTTTCCTCATTTATATACTTTGTGAAGAATGCATAGGTCAAAACAAAAAGTTAAGGACCTAACAATGGCAGATTCTGAATTGCCAGCAATGAGTTTACTCATGGCTGTCATATCTTTTCTGTTACAATAACATTCTGCAACATTATCCCTCTCAGCAGACTGTAAGGCATCTCATCCAGCAGTACTTATTTATTAAGGGATTTATATGCTCCCCCATTAAACAATTGTAATTCCCCAAAATGTCAGTCAGTATTTCAGCAGAGCATTCTAAAAACAATGAGAAATGTCTTGAATTTATAAACACCTGTCTTCTACCATTTGAAATGTCTCCTTTACTAAATTTGTTTCCTGCATTATTTATTTTCATATCAATTCACTGAAGAATTAAAATAGATCAATTTCCTGATGCAGCATTCCTCGGTTTAACATCAATAAAAACTCAGTTGGATATGTCAGATTACAATACAAGAATATCAAAATTGCTTTCAAGGGGGAATAGCACATTTTAAAACTCTTTACATGTCACCATAAAACCTGACTTAGTGTTCTATATATTCTTGATTGTGTATATATGTTTCCTATACCCATTATTTCAGTGGAAGAGCCTTATGAAGCTGTATAATATTTTGTATTTTTGTAAACTGCATTTCTTTATTGAAAAGGAGACATGATTTGTGTATCTTCTTGGCACGATGCTTAAAGTTGCTCCTGAACTGGCACCATCATGATCATTTTATTAGGCAAATATTGGGGTCCTAATATTGGCCCCTATATTGACATGGATTTGCTATTATATGGCATTTTTATATGAATCACATAAGCTTTTCTTTTGAAAGCCACACATTCTAATTAGGCCAACATGTTCAAGAGAGTACAAATATAGAAAAGTCCCAATGAACAATTACTTTCATTAAATAAGGATTTAAGATCAACTAGTGATGCCTGTCACATTTTGGTAGCTTTATGTAAGTACAGGTAGTTCTCTCATCTGCACAAATGTCTGTTAATATTATTGGATGTTTGGAGATAAGTAAAGTTTACTCAGATTCCACTCAGTCATATGAATTTTCATATTTGCCAACTAATAGCAAATACGCAGTCTTGTTTTTCTTTGTGTTGTGAATACACATAAGCTTCCCGAATGTATTGACTTCTCTTTGCAACTTATCCTGGCACTGTTGGGAGATTTAAAAATGATAACTACTGGTAAGAGTGGATGATATTTGCTTTTCTATATCAATATTTGAAAATGTTCTCTATATTTAAAAACTATAATGTAAAACTTCTGATTTCTGTGAAAGAATCAGAAGCATTCTGCATTGCTTTTAACATTCAGGGAGTTACTTATTCATTGTATATGACTGCTAACAAATAAATGATAACTCTGTGTGGGCTAACAATACATAAAAACTATATTATAAAATCAATATAAAACAAGTCAAAAAAATACAATAAGCTTTTTAAAAAGGATAATTTATGCATATATTTATTTTAAATGGATTTAATTAGAAGGATGCCTAATTCTAAAGTGACTCTAGATGTCTTGCTGTACTTAATTTTTAAAAAAAGAGAAATTAAAAGCAGAATACTGTAAATATATATGCCTGGGAGAAAAGCCATCTCATAGCTGACAGTACTTTACAAAGATTGTCAGGAACTCTACAAACAACCTAACCCCAGACCTGGGAACACAGCACATTTTATAAATCCTTGTAGCATGAAAACCAGGAAAATCTCAGGGGTGGGGGGGTGGAATGCAGTTCCAGAAAAGAAGCACCACAAACAAGAAGATGCACTTTGGGGATCTCATTAGTTGATGTTAATTAATTAGATAGCTTTATGGCATCCCCATTCTGCCCAATCTTACAGAATCTATTGAAAACAAGACATTTTCTTACATAACTAAGCTTATACCATGAGGGACTTTATAAGTGACAACCAGCATCTTGAATTATTGAAAGGCAACCAGCAACCAATGCAACATATGGAGCATGATATCAAGTTGGTATATCAAGATACAGTCACTAATCAAGGAAGTACCAAGAACACTTTCGCCAACATTGACAGGGCAAGCCACTGATATATAAACAGAGAGCAAACTCCTCTCCCTTCTAGCACTGCTGATGTTACCTATTTGGCTAATTAAACTTCTGCAGGAAAACAAAATAACCAAGTTCAGAGAGTACTGAGGGAGCCACTGCCCTTTCAATTACCTGTAGTTTTTTGGTGCTATTCAAGGATCATACCATGTAGAACGTGTTACTGTAATCCATTCATGAGCTAATGGGGACATGAGTGGTCAGCTGAAGGGTTTCCATTTCCAGGAATAGGCATAGCTGGCAACAACAGAAACCTGTGCCAAGGCTTTCCTTGTCATAGCTGCCACCTGTTCTTCAAGCATAGCCATGAATCCAAGGCTGCTGACCTCTCACTTGGTGAGAGAACTGGTGTCAAATAAATATGTTGAATTATTAGCCCTTAGCAGTATATGGTGTATATATTCTTGATCAAAGATTTTTTTTAAAGTCTTTACTTGGATATAGTACACTGTATATGGACTACTATCACGCCCCCCCCAAAAAAAAAAACAGAAAAAAGAGAAATTACTGTAAGCCTACATATTACTCTATCTGTGAATATCATGTGTGTGCTGTCTCTTTTGATGTTCATAAAGGAATAGATGCATTTGTTTAACCTTATTTTATGTTTAACAGTTGGTGATCATCCCAAGTAGAATAAAATGGAAACAAACTATTCTTATAGTTTCTATAAAATGGTGAGGTAGATTGATTTTTCCCTAAAATATTACACTTAATTCTTTTTTTAAAAAAATCCTGGACTGTTTTTGTTCAAAAATATCCTGACAAAGGTTTATTGCGGAATTATACAATTCCATCTCCCATTTATAATCATTCCATTATTGCTAGTGGTCATTATCTCGCTGCTGATATTCAAACCCATCTCTTAAAAAAGAAAAAGAAAAAAGGTAATGTTTAGGATATCTGGTTTGATGGAGATTATATTCTGTGTCAGTAAGAAGACAAGCTGTAGTATAGCCTTTTTTTTCTTTCAAGAGGTCGGACAGTGAGATAATGATCAGATTAAACCTTCTGCATTACTGAGACAGCAACCATTCATTATTAACTTTCTGACTGATATAGTGTTAATCAGTCTTTCTTCTTTAAGCTTAGCTCCTAATAACTTCTAAGTGATATCTGTGTAGTTTCCTTGGTAATTACAATTTGCCACTGCCTTTTTCCAGGATCTTTTTCAATTTCCCAATCTAGCCTAGAACTGGAATTTCTGGGTGATCCGTATACTGGCGATCCAAAAATATTTAACAGGAACAAAGTGAGTGTTAATGATTCATACAACGCATTCCATCATTTGCAAGATCATTTTCCCCAAGCTATAACCATAACCTAGAACTCCATTGCAATTAAGGCTCTGTTTTAGGGCCAGGTTCAGGATGCACTCAGCACTCCTATATGGGAAATCTAATAAACTTCCAATTGCTAGTCAAACTTATCGTCATAGTAATTTATCCTTCACATACTGTTACGTTGTCCATTTCACAATGATACCAAAAAAAGCTTCATCTTTCCTTTGTTGTTGCTATTCCAGAGGATATGCACAATATTCTGAGTATATTATGTTGACTTTCTTTTATCAGATAAGAAAATCCTGTCACCTCTAACATATCCAAGTTTTGCAAAACAGCAGATTAGATGCAGATTTCTGTTAGCAATTATTCCTCCATTTTTTTGTTAGCAATTATATTTGGGATCTATAATTAGATATTTTGCTTACACTTTATAGGATGGTTTATATTTACACTATCAAATTATTTTAATTTTACAATAAAATCACATAATAAAGTTATTTTATATGTACCCTTTTAAATTTAGCTAGAAATTGTCCAAGAACTTTAGTTGTAAGATGTGCAATGCTGTATCATTTATTTTATTCTTTATTCATACCAAACTCACGCACTTGATGTAAGTGTGTATGCACTGGTCATTGATTGGAATGAGTAAAATCCAATCTAATCCATTTATTCTTGATCTTTTCTTCTTTGTGATATAACTTCCTACTGTATGCCACTCAACTTTATAATTGGTCATTCTCAACTCTTCTTCCTTAACAAGATGAAAAATTGTTTTATTATTCATAGCTATTTTTGCTTCTTGTGACAATATTCAGCCCTGACAATGGAATTTTTCTTACTGTATCTATATGTATATATTTATATACATATCCATAGATGAATTTATGTATCTCAATTTACTAGAGATGGGATAATGGATGGAAAATGTGTGTGTGTGTGTGTGTGTGTGTGTGTGTGTGTGTGTGTGTGTGTGTGTAGCCAGCCAGGCCATCTGGTGAATGAAAGCAAGATATAATTGCTGCTTTCCCACCTCTACTCTAGGTCTCAAGTAATATTGGGCCAAAATCTTATATAGTAATTTAGAACAATGTAGAAGTAAAGTTTTTTTAAAAAAACATTACAGCATTTAAGGTCCAGTGACTGTACATTAGAACTTGGAACCCCATAAGCATCTTAAAACATCTGCTGGTGATTGGAAAATAGATTAGCACAAGGTTTTTCTCAAATTTCATTCATTACTTTTAAGAAACTTACTCAAGCATGAAAAAAGCCTTAACTAAGTCTAAGCAAGAGTGATTTCAATCAGCTTCTCAATTCAAATGAAAATCTAGAAAACCAGCTAACCTTTACCATTCTACCTCTGCATTCTTAGTCACATGTATAGTATTTGTTTGATTTGATTTATGTGACTACCAATCTCAAATTCATAACTCTTGGTGGCTAATAGCAATATTCCTCTTGAGATCAGACTGTCACCAGTCCTGTTGCAAGTTTAAAAAAAAACCTTTGGGGACTGACATGATTAGACTCCTTCCTATTATAACTTTGTAGAGTGTTTGGCTTATTCTTTGGCACAGATATGGGGAAATTGTTACTATTATGATAATTTATTATGATATCGTTCCAGCTTTTTCACTATAAGAATGGGAATAAGTCAAGTAAGTTACAATTCATAAGGGAGGAAATAAAATAAATACAGTTATGCAAAATCCTGTCAATGTTCAGAAATGGTATCCTCAGGTTGGGAACAATGTGGAATTTCCTCCTGAAGAAAATTCAAGCAAGACCTTGAGAATAAAATTCAGGTAAGTACTCTCCACTAATCTTATATTGGGCTTTAATGTACAAACAGTTTCCATCTGTACAGAACTCTGTGTCCTGTTCCTCATTTCCACATACCCCACCACCACCACCAGAACACTGAGAGAAGGAAAATGGGTTGCTACATCCTAGTTGGCCATCAATAGTCTGGCCCAGCCAATTCTGTATTTCCAGTCCCATATCAAGATATCATCTGCCCGGTGATATTCCTAAACTGCCAATTAAGCAACCTTTGTAGGGAGAATGACCAGGCTTGCCTGGGATTCTTTGACAAGGCGCCCAAAGCAGTCACAACTGCTGGCAATTAGGCTCTCAGTTCTCGCAACAATATTTAGTGATGTAAATATGTGTTGGAAGAAATATCCATCTAGTTCAGTTCCAAGCTGGGAGAAAGACACTGGAAACATGGAGGCTGATCAGAAAGATGGTTTAATGATGAAGCAGAAGCACATGCTTCTGGTTCTGGGCAGCTGACAAAATGGAGTTGAGAGTAGGTGGCTTTATATTTTCTTTTGGGCTTTGTATTTGAGCTTCCTGTTCCTGTGCAAGGAGATGTCTTCAGTTGGCTGTTGTCAGAGTCCTATGGGGTCATGTAGGGGTTATGTAGGGGTCACAGATGACTCTATAGATAAAAGAGGAAATGCAGGTTTACCTCTGGCTTATTATTTATCTGAGCTCCCAGGTGAAGTTTGGACTGCTCTGGGATGGTGCAATGAAGGGGCTTCTCTTCTGAAAGGGAGTTGGGCAATTCCTATTGTGTCTTAATGGCTTTCATCCTGTTTGGATCTTGGTAGAGGGGCTTCTTCTAATCCTACTATTCTGCCTTTGCTCAGACTTTGCTGCAGGGAGTTTCAAAATATCCTGCCTTGAATGGATTACCAAATCTGCATTTCTAAAAGGTGGCCTCCTCAGTTTCTGCTTGGGAGCAGGGAGATTGGGGCTGCTTCTTAGCTCTAAAAAAACATGTTTCTCTATTTTTCATCTAAGGAAATATAATAGTCTGCCCTTTTTAACATTCCTTAAAATATTTCATTCTTCTAGGAGAGTGGGGATAAGCACATATGAGTTGTGAGAGAAAAAGATAATCTTTCTGGATACTATTCAAATTCTAAAATGCTATTTAGAGTGGAAAAATGTGCAACAAATTATTAAATTACAGGCACACTTTTTTGTCTAGTCCCGTGATGGCGAACCTATGGCACATGTGCCAGAGATGGCACACAAAGCCCTTTCTCTGGGCACGCGAGCTGTCATCCCAGCTCAGTTCCACCTAGCATGTGCACTCATACGCTGATCAGCTGTTTTTTGGGTCTCTGCTGCACATATGCAGGGCAAATGGGGTCATGTGTGCATGTGTGCATGCACAGGGGGTGCACACATGGGTGCCATGCACACATGCATTGGAGTGTGGGGGGGTGTGCACATGCATGGGACGCAGGGCATGCATGTTATATTTTGGGCACAGTGCCAAAAAGATTAGCCATCACCAGTCTAGTCTATGTTTTAGAGTTATTTCTCAAGCAACTTATCTTTGGAATTTTAATTCGTAGTAAAGAAACAAACCATCCCAAAGACATACAAAACAACACTAAGCTTAAGCGAAAGCAAAACATCAGCCACGTTTATAAAAATTGCAAAATAGTTGTTGTCAGCAGCTACAATGCCCAAGACTTCTGATTCATGTTCCTGAGTTGTTGTTTTTTTCACATCCCGATCACATTAAATTGATGCGTTAATTTTCAAAGTCATGAATACTTAAAAATATAATTAGTTGAGACTTCTAATATTGAACTGATAATAAAAGGTGGCTTTTATCTGACACAAGCTATCCTAATTGTAGAAAAGATAAAAAGTGATAGAATAGGTCAAGGCAAGACAATCCACGGACTATCACCCATAGTCATAATACCCTTTTTTTAATGCCCCTGAAATTTTCTAATCATGTTTACTGAAAATTTAAAGCAGTTTCATGCAGGTTTATAATAATGCAGGGAAACTATAAATGTGAAAGAAAGTCTTATAAAATTAGGATTATCAGTTTATTTTTTTAATTGCCCAAACCTTTTCACCAATTTTAGTTTCACCAACTTCAGAATTCCTCCAGGCCCGTGTGATGTATGCTCATTTTACAAAACTAGTCTCCCCAGAATGTTGGCTAATACAGGTACTGTAGTCCTTGACTTACAACAGTAAATTTGATGACCATTCAAAGCTACAATGGCACTGAAAAAAGTGAATGACCATTTTTCAAACTTATGGCCATTGCAGCATCCCCATGGTCATGTGATCAAAATTCAGATGCTTGGCAACTGACTCATATTTTTGATGGTTGCATTGTCCCTGGGTCATGTGATCATTTTTTGCAACTTTCTGACAAACAAAGTCAACGGGGAAGCCAGGTTCACTTAACAACTGTGGCAAGAATGGAGTGAGTGATTTTGCAATGTAGTCTGTTTTGAGAAGATGAGTCAATAAATTTTTAGCTTTGCTCTGATTTATTGTAAACTATAACAAATCTAATATTTTCTTTTAAATGCCAATGGTTCTGCTTACATTTGGAACCCTCTCTTCTTTTTCATTTTTGCCTGAATGAAGCCCTTGAATGAAGTTCAAGATTCTATGGCTGAATTGCCTCTTTCCCTAATTTCTTGAATTGCCTTTGCCCTGTTGATAATTTAGCTAGTTATGGGCCATGAAAAAAATATACAACTTTATTGAACCTATTTTTATTCCAAACATAGAGTGATTAAGTCTCCTCTAGAGGAATGATAAAAACTTATTAAGACAATTAAAATATCCCCCTCAAAATATGACATAGTACTATGTTATTCTCTCTCTCTCTCCCTCCCTCCCTCTCTCCCTCCCTCCTCTCCTCCCTCTCACTCTGTATATACACATATTTTAACTGATTGTGGCTGCACAAAATATCCCATGGTAAGAGATGGAAACATCCTCTCCATTGGCAAAATCTGAAATATTTATGTCTCTTTCTTTTACAGTTTCATACATTTTAAGAGAAAGAAATTCTGTTCTGCCATTATTGTTTACATGCCTGAGAGAATAACATTGTGTCCCTAATAATTATTCAAATTGCCCAGGCAAATTTCTTACTGTTGCAAATATTTTGCATCTTCCATGTTTTTACTGTTATCTTTTCTCACAATTCAAAGATAATTGTCTATTTGCACTCACCTGTATTTTTTCTGATCTGGTTTTTTGTTTTGTTTTGTTTTTGCTCCTGACTAGTTTCCTTTGTTGGTCCATGACCTATTCCACACTTTATTCCAAATAAGGTATTTATCTATGCAGGCTTTAAATGTTGACATTCCAGATTGTTACTTTCTCAGATCCCCTATGGCCTATCCTTCAGGCAGATGGTTGGAGCCAATAGGATGCAACAATTGAAAGTCTCAGCCTACTCATCCTGAACTCACCTTCTTGCCCTGGGTAAGTGGCTTGGTAGACACTGCTACCCTCAACACACACCTCTTGCCTATGGGAATGGCATTATCAGGTGTCTCCTCTTTGAATCTGTCTATGTCTGTGAAAAGGGACCCCATAACCTTAAAATCCAAACATTTTAAAGTTCCAAGATTGCCCTAATTTTTCAATAAATGTGTACAGGATTTGATGAAATAGATTTAACTGTGTTTCCAACTGGTCAATGTTGAGGTTTAATTGTCCTAAATATCAGCACTGACTTGTTTAAAGCACTTGAAGGGGTTTCTTTAACTCCTGGCCACCTAGACAAGTCCCTATGGTTTTCTTGGCAAGATTTCCAAAGTGGTTGCCATGATCTGTTTCCTAGATCTGAAAGAAAGTGAGTGTCCCAAGGTCACCTACCTGGCTTTGTGCCTAGTGTGGGTCTAGAACAGAGGTCCCCAAACTTGACAACTTTAAGACTTGTGGTTTCAACTCCCAGAATTCTCCAGCCAGGACTTCTGGGAGTTGAAGTCCACAAATCTTAAAGTTGCCAAGTTTGGACATCCCTTAGTCTAGAATTTATAATCTCCCAGTTTTTACCTGGTGTCTTTAACCACTACTGACTACCAAATTGGCTCTCTGGAAGGATATATAATATGGTAAATGACTGATAAAATTCTAGTTCTCCATAATGATTTATAAGGGTCTAATATTATTGTTACAGAAGTCACCTCTTTTCCTTTTTAATCTGCTAATGACTCTGCTGCCTGTATCCAGAGAATACATAATGAAATTTACAACTGGAACTAATTATATCCTAGTACGCTGAACAATTTGATTCTTCAAGTAGGAACTGAAGTAGAACTGTCTGCATTTTGGCTCTCAAGTGCCACTGAGCTCAGTCATCTGTTCAAAGCTGACATAAATAGTACAGAATCTTATTAATTACAGCTAAAAGATAAAAACGGAAGAGCAAAATTCAGCTGATATTCTAACCTGGTGTTTTTGATAGTGTAACAATGAGCTCCTGCTCCTAAAATATCTGCAGTGAAAAATCTTCATTTATTGTGTTCAGGGAGACTGTTAGAGCTCCCTGCAGACAGTTTAATGTTTAATCTCCTTGTTGTGATGCCTTTGTCTGAGATTGTATTAGAATTGAAACATGGAATACAGCAACACACTGATCTGATGCAACCTAATGAGATACAACCTAATGCAACCTAAGGAGAGTAGTAGACGTTCAAGTTAACCTGCGTTCATTTTGTAGATCATGCTGCTGCTCTTCCAATATGGATATGTCATGAATCTAAAAAGTAAAGCACTAAGAAGGGATCTCTTTTGTTCCAGATTACTTGACTGTGCTTCCAAGAGTGATTCCAAGATTTTTTTTTTATGTGGCTCATTATCAAATAAAATCAAAAGTGTTTGAGCACAACCCATAAACCAAAGTATGAATAATCCAGTGCACCAGGGCTTACATGTCTCTCAAAAACAGCATCTGCAGGGTTATAAAATAAATTCTAAATTAAGAAAATAAGTAAAATAACTGATAAGACCTCCCAATGCTCTGAGATATTGGTGTTTCTACCTAAAGATATGGAGGAAGAGTACCTACTTCTTTTGAGAGTTTGACCATTTTAAAAAAAATATTTGTGCCAAAACATGGAATAATCTGACCAATAGATAATCAGTGGTCTCCAGATCATAAATTGGGAATTAGTGCTGCATATGCTGTCATTGACAGTTATGCTTATCCCTTCTTTCCTATATAGATATGAATCCTAGACATTGTACTGATGACACATCAAACAACTGGAGGAATTTCCTATGTTGTCCTCTGCCCCACCTTTGACATTCATTGGCAAGATCATTTCTACAACCAAGAGATCTTGGATCATACAGAGTTCACCAGCACTGGCACTCTGATTATCACAACTCAGATGTAGCTGGTGAGCCAAATCATTAGAATGGATGACCACTGTGTGCCCCACCTTTTGTTTTATGTGAACTGATGACCAGAAGGAGACCTCAAGGCCATCCATGTAAATGCTGTGAAGGAAAGGCAATGACACTTTGACTAGAGAACTAGAAGCTAGAGTTATTTATAGAACCTGCTGGCAAGCCCTGTGCTATGAAGACTATACCAGCTTTGAAGACAGGTGCTGCCAAAAACTGATGGGAAATAATGAATGGCATCACAGAATAACACCCACAGTTATTATTGCAACCATGGACTTCCAGTTCCCCATTGTGCTAGACTTTTCAACGTAGAGACTGCATAGCCACCTCTGTGGTTGAACTGGACAACAGTGTGTTTTCTTCGATTCAAAGACAATGAACTTACCATTCATTTTTCTATACTAACAGAGAGATAGATTAATAAGGACACTTTAAAAAATTTATGATGAGATCTCTTAGTTCTTGGTTAGATGAAAGAGAATAGCTTTGACTATTTCCCTGACATCCTTCTATAACACATGAAGCAGGAAATTAGTGCATGATTTTAGCCGAATCCATAGCTGGTATAAAAGTTATGTTCCGATTGAGACTTTGAATAATAAAGATAGAGTTAAAGACAGTCAGAGACAGAGATAGGTTTGTGTATATAACCAAGCATTGAAAGAAAAACAATGCTTCCAATGTTATAAGGCATCAACAGATAACAGTATTCACTAGAAACTCTGACATGTTCTTTAGCATCTGTTCTTTCACTTCATTTGACAGGAGGTTGCTGTGAGGAAAGGATGTGTTGCTATTGTTTGTGAAGTAAAAGCTTAAGTAAACACTCATCCGTACTCCTTAAGCAATATGCCATAATTGATTCTCCTCCAACTAAAATTCACTGCTAAGTGCAGGTTATTAATGATAATGACAATATCAATATGAGTATTGTGTATTGCTTTACAAAAAAAGTGAAGATGGATAACCTGGACATATTTTAAGCAGATTGTTCTGATGATTTATGTCTACCATAATTCTATTGAATTAGACAGGTATTTTGTGTGTTTGTGTATGTTGAGTGAGTGAGAGAGAGAGAGGGAGGGAGGGAGGGAGACTACTATATTCTACAAGAACTCATCGGTCCTCTCAGTTTCATGCCAAAATATAAATTCCTTTAACATCTATATCAATATTTAAAAACAGATATTTTGAGTAGGTTGACCCCATCTTGTATATTGTGTACATTATCTAGTATCAATTTCCTCCTGCAAAGGTAAGACATTGGGAGTTGGACAGTAGGGAAAGCCAGGGACCCCCTTCCATTCTATTCAACACAACTTCATGCAATTGTGCCTCTTTGCTTAAATGGAAATTTTCCATTTGATAGAAATCTCATTACTATAGCTCGAAGAAGCTATATCACATAATACAGTATTATATTATATTATTATATATTATCTATATATTATTATAACTAGAAGACAATGGAAAAACTGTGATGATAAACTGCACTAACTGCATCAAGTGAATCAATTGATGTGAATCTTTATTTGCTGCAATAATATTGGAACTGAACATCCACCTAGAAGGCCATTTAGCTGGCTTATTCAGTTCAGTTCTTACAAGTATGTTTGAAGCTATCTTAACTGTCTGTTATATATTCGCTTTATGAATTTTCAACAGAGCAAAATACCTTGCACAAACACAGGGAACATTTATTCAGTACAATCTGTTGCCGTCATGGTGATAAAGTAAGACTTCAAAGTTATGAACTGCCCCAAGAAGTTACCCTTTTTAGTCTAGCAGTCAAAGCACCAGGCTAGAAAGCAAGAGAAATGAGCTCAAGTCCAGCCTTAGCCATAAAAGCCAGCTGGGTGACTTTGGAGCATTCACTATCTTTCAATCCAATCCACCTCATAGGATTGTTTTTGTGGGGAAAATAGGAGGGGGAAGGGGTGTTGAATATGTTCCCCATTGTTGTAAAACTAATGAAAGTGTGATATAAATAAATAAATAATAAACAATAAAGTAGCTACTCTTCCAAAATGCCGCACAGAATCTATCATTGCTAACTTAGAACAGGGGTGTCAAACTCAAGGCCTGGGGGCCAGATCTAGCCTGCAGGTTGCTTAGATCTGGCCCGCAGGGCTGCCCTAGAAACAGCAAAGGACTGGCCCATGGTGCCTCTGCCAGTGAAAATAGAGCTCCTCCCTGAGCTCTGTTTTCACTGGCAGAGGGCAACAGAGGGACATTGCAGCTGAAAACAGAGCTTGGGAGCCTGTTTTCGCTGTCAGAGCACTCTGGCCACCGCAGACGTTCCTGACATGAGTGACATCAAGCTGGCCATGCCCACCCTGGCCACCCCTACCCCCACACAACCCTGATGTGGCCCACAATGAAATCAAGGTTGACACCCTGACTTAGAATGAATATGTATAGTTTAAATTAAAATATACTTGATCATATTGGAAGAGTCTATGGATGGTCATGTACAGAATGTATGTTCTACTCAATAAATACACTTGTTTTCACCAGAATTGCAATATCTGTCTCCTGCACCCATAAAATCCTTATACTTCTCTGTCTATTTGGAATGAGAACAGAGAATTATTCTAGTGCTATCAAAAAGCACATCAGGCAAGAACCATGTTGAAAATCAATGCAATCCTCCTGTAATCCTTATCTATAAGAATCAGGAAGAGATTTGAATCCTACCTAATCTCTGAAATGAAAAAGGTGATGAACCAAAAACAGATTAATCATGAACAAGAGCATACAATCCTTGAACAAACGACAAATGTGATGGTGACCTTGCAGACAGATTTTGAACCTTGAAATGTTTTTACAGTTTTGAACTGTAAAATATTCTTGTTTGTTATTTTTTATGATTTACTTTTAAAATCTTCTAATGGGGCTCTAATAAATACCAGGAAATCCTACTTTTAAATGAGTGGAAAAAGCTAAAAAAATAAAAGTGTATTTACTTCTCCTATGGAGCACAACTGAGAATGGAAGTTAAAATAATTCTGTTCAGAAAAAAAGGTTTAAATTAATTTAACTTTCAGATTCCTTGCTTTCCTGTTAAAAAAAAATACAATGTGCCAAAGACCTTATGCAACCAGTTCAGCATCAAGCTTTTTAAAGTGTTCTGTTGAGATAATCAAAATAGTAAATAGTTATTTGGAAATGGTTAAAATAAGCAAAACCTGATTTGTTTAGCTTTTTAAGAATGAGCAGAACAATATGCACATCGTATTAATCATGTTCTAAAAGACTCGGGTTGAGTCTGGACATCACAAACTATGCCTTACTTTGTGTTAGTGCTTTTCCTCATTTAGTGATTTACAGCATCACTGGAATATCTTAGCAAGTCCAATTTTACCTCATGTCCCACAATACAGGCTTTATCTTGTCTCCGAGCTATGATTGGCACCTTATCCCATTGTTTAATGTACCACAAAATACCTGACAGCAGCAAAAAAAACAAAAAAACAAGGGAAGAGAGCAGAAACAATGCATCATTATGTCAGCCGCGCTTCCTAACACCACAGCAAGGGACAGCTTTTACTAAGGAACACCAGTGATGAAAGATCTTCAGCAAGCTTTCAGACTCAACATTTTCTTCAGTTCTTTCTCCTTTATTGTCATAACTACCAGGACACTGCATGTGATTTTTTTTCATCTTTTGCTTCCTGTCAATCTAGTATAATATGAAACTCCATGATTTAGTTCATGATAAATGTTATTTGGGGATAGAGTTAACTACAAACCCCAAGATTTGAAGTGGATGAGTTGCAAATAAAAAACATCATCAGTATTAACCACACTCTATTGAGTGTGGATGATGTGTCCAATTCGCCATGATTAATGAGAAACAGTTCTACTTTGGGAAGATACTACCTAAAATTAGCAAAGGTTTGTGCCCATTTTGTTTACTTTTGCTGTACCACAACACCTTAAAATCTGACTCCTATGGGGACATAATTGAGCAAAATACAATAGAACCTCAGTTTAAAAAATGAAGACAAATGCAATAAAAAAAAACTTAGGAGCAGTCCAGGAGATTTCTTTCAGTTTCACCAATGATACTTCCTTCTCTGGTGTTGCTGTTCCTCTTGTCCATGTCCATTCAAACTGCCTGTTAGATTTGTTAGCCCATCCTGTTAATAATTGTGCTCTCCATCTGCTGAGAGCAAGAAAAATGCACTCACAAAATCACCTCCAAGTAAAAGGAAGATTTGACAGCGCCCTCTTTCGTTCATACAATATAATGTGGTGGTTGCTGCAGTGAATCTGATCCAATTATTTTAAAAGAAAAGGGAAGAAGCATGCCTATAAACCAAGAAGCTTGATCAATTCAATGCTATGCATTTCCAGCAGTTGAATTCCAAAGCCACACTCTGCCTACTGCTAGTTTTCATAGCAACACTCCTTAGTTTGGCATGTGCTCCACAGCAACAGTCCCCAACCAGAGACTGCTTTCATGGAAGACACTTTTCCCATGGACCCAGAGAGAATGGTGGTGGTTTCAGTTTTTCTCACTCATCCACTGCTCACCTCCAGATGTGCAACCCATTTCCTAACAGCCTGCAGCCAGTACCCGTCCATGGCCTGAAGTTTAGGACCCCTATTCTAGAGAGTTTGTCAACTCTAGTGCTTCACTCAGAGGCCTTCTCAGAGAGAAGCATCAAGTTGCCATGTTGTCTATCCTGAAATTTTCTTCTGAGGATTCCTTATATTATTCAAAGGACTCTTCAGATCAAGGTATCAGCCACCACTTTAGTAGCTCATCCACCACAAAGGATGGCACTGGGATTGTGAACAATTCTAGGAAAAGCATTGATGTAGCTCCAAGCCTATATATTGTTAAATAAAAGATAGGCGTAGGTGATTGCGAAAATGCAACGGCATGGTTAAATACAATATTCCAAATGGTATGGAGAATATGTGTTAGACCTGCTATTTCTGAGATGATCCTTTGATAAAATAGAGTGGACAGAACAAATAAAAGATTTGGTC
Organism: Hydrophis major; assembly: GCA_033807585.1. Classification (NCBI taxonomy): domain Eukaryota; kingdom Metazoa; phylum Chordata; class Lepidosauria; order Squamata; family Elapidae; genus Hydrophis; species Hydrophis major. The sequence continues at coordinate 68,926,459 of CM066331.1, read as the reverse complement.
ATCATTATAAATCTTCAGTTATTCAAAGTGCTTGCTCTGAAATCTCATCTCATAGCTCAACAGACAGTGAAAATTCTATTTTATACATTCAGTTTTATCCATCTGTCATTCTTTCTTTATTTTCGTTTTCACTATTCTTATTTATTACAAAATATTGAAGAATACTTTCATTTATAATTCACATAAAACAAGAAGAATGTAACATTGCTGTTACTTTAAATGCTTTAAACTCAGTTTTTGCAACATAAGAAAAAAAATGTAACTATCGATCCAAGCAAGCATCAGCTGAAAAACTCTCTGGAAATCCAGTTAGATTTAAAATGACAGATATTTGTGAGGCATTTGGAAAAAAATATTTTGTAATATTTATTTGGTCAATGTTACTTTTAACTGGTTAAAACAAAATGTTTGCAATTCTAAATTGAAATCACATACTTGTTGCGTGCAAAGCATTCTTTACATACTGTGCTATATAAACAACACAAATAAATGAATATTTGTTTCTCTGTGTTCAATGCAATGTGTTGTATTTAGGGTGACAAGCTAGAAACATAGTTTAGAATAAACACAAAAAGATTATCAGGATCATTCTGACAGAAAATGCCACTAGAAAACTCCAATGATTTGTAGGCTAGAGTGGAAAGGAGAGAAAACATGCAAACTTTATAAGTATCAAGAATCAACAGGAATTGATCTTAATTTCTTTATCCACCATTATTTTATAACATTTTGCTCCATATGATGGTAATCTGCTATTTTTAAAAGCCCATTAATGCTTTTTAAACGAACAAATTATATTAAAAATTGCAATTATTTTCAAACCAAGCATGCTAAGGGTATTTATGAATGTACACAAATGAAGCAGCTGAGTGGTTTTTAGTAATTTCAAAAGTACCAGCTATATCATCTTATTACTTTATTAATTTATCAAACAAAACATGAGTTTTATTTAAAAAATAATAATATAAAATACAAACAAAAGAAAGACCATAGGAAAAATAGTAAAAGAAAAGAGGGAAGGAAAAAGAGTGCGGGAAAAGGAAAGGAAAAGAAGGCAGTGACTTTCAACTTTTTTAGTAAATTTCATAGTGAAATAATAATATCAGGTTTTTACATACTTAAGAATACTAGTCATTTCTGTAACAACCACCTATTTAATCATGAAACCAAAAACCAAATTTTAATTTTTATCTCTTTAAAGCAGAAAGTGGTTTCCAGGTGGAAACAAAACTCATTATGTTCTTTTTCCTAATTAAAATAGTTAACTTTGCCATCTCTTCCAATTCCATCATTTTTTTAATCCATTCTTCTATTATGGAAGTTGATGCTTCTTCCCATCTTTGCGCATACAAATTCTCACTGTAGTCAACATATATATAGTAACAAAGTTCCAAACATTTTGTCCACTTCTTTATCCAAAAATCCTAAAAGAAAACTTCCTGATTTCTGTTGTATATTTATTTTGAGAATCTTCTGAATTAAAGCATAAACCTGGCAATTCATCAAAATTCTAAAATGCTTTTCATGAAATTAATCATGGAAAGAAGGGAAACTACTTTTCCGATATGTTCATTTACAAAACCCAGCCTTTTATTTATGAATTCACTTTAAGATGGTGAATTTTAGGTAAATGGATTTAGGATGGTAGCCAAAGAACTGGAAGTGCTTGCTTTAATGTCTAGGAAAAGTGCAGCTCAAAAATGTATTTTCATTTGCTCTGTCAATTCTGTATCAAGGGCCTCATTCCCAGAAGCGGTGTGTCCAGCTATCACAAAAATTAATTGTCATTCCGCTTCATTTTAATTTAATTGTAATTATGTAATCATTATGATTGAATAACAACATAATGGTTATAGATGTAACCATTTTCCACTTATCATTAACAAAAAATGCAGTTTGAAAGAAAAATTGGGTTGATCTCTGAGATCATAACCAAGGTTAGGAAAAGTGTACTGTACATAACATTGGAACCTCAAATTTTATGACTTCAGTCCATCTGATTATTAAAAGGGTTTTTTTCCTGTAACATGAAACATTTTTTTCTGAACATTCAACCTAAGTGTTAATAGTTATTAAATTCTTTTCTTTCAAAAGATACATTTCTTTAAATTTCTCCTCAAAGAACTCTGAAGTACCTATTGAGACAAAACATATATTCTGTTTTGGTTGAAATAAAGGTGGAGAAGATTCATTTCATTGACTCAGTTTGCTATTCTTGAGCTTTGTTACATCAGCCTTGTCTTACAGCAAAGCAATTTTATCTAGTTCCATTGGTAGAAAAGTGGAAAAGAGCCAATCGGCAAACAGTCTCAGTAGCAATGTAAGACCATTTGTGCAAGCCAAATAAACAGACATGTAGGTATAGCTGTACTTTACATGATAAACCATTACCATGGAAAGACTGGTCTTATGTAAGTCATACTAGTTTTACATAAGATGCTCTAGTAAGTTGATTTTCTTCCCTAAGGGGGAAAACACAAAAATAATCTGTGACAAAAATAATCTTTTATTTCTTTTCTCTTAACTTTGAAAAGTAATCTACTACTTCTAAAGACCAATTCTCATTGGGAATAAAATGATAATAATTCTATATATTCCCTAAGAATGGGAGTGATCTTATTAAACTGATATAACCATATGGTATAGTAACATATGGTTTTTTTTTCAGTATAATTTTCCTTATCAGTTGAATGCTGAGCAGATGGAGAGAAGCTGAGGTCAGCTCTTTTATGAATGTATAAGCTGAAATGTTCAAATAATGACCACACAGCTTCAGTTTTTTTTCATATGAAGTCCATCTATCTCAACAGTTCTTCTTAACACAGTAGCTTGTCTGATATTCACATTAGAAGCAATCTAATGTTATATGTCATGAAATTTTATGGTTTTGTTTATTTCACCTTGGAAATCGGCAGCTGAACCAGTATGGGATAGGGAAAAAAAAATGTTTAAATTAAAAAGCTACACAGAATAATTCTAATGCTTGAATGACAAAGAAAATAGGGGGTAGGAAGTTGTAGAAGAAAATCCTACAGTTGGGTCTTTACACTGATGGTAACATTTATAATAACTTAAGAAAAAGAGTTTTGTAAATATTTCCCACATTTATAGAAATTTGGAGCCTATCAATAATCATGGAGGACCTGTTAATGTTCAGGTTCCTTAGTTCCATCTAAATTTATCATATTTTGTATAGTGCACTGCGGTCACTTATAGCAAAATAATGTACTAATGAACTGATAAAAATGCACATTTTGATACTTCTACATATACATTCTTATATTTCTATACATTCGGAAATAAAAATAGCTGCTTTAAAAAGCAGGCTTTCAAACTTATTTAAAGTTTAACTAAAAATAAAGGCACACATCCGGAACCCCCAGGCTACCTGTAGCTCTTAGAAACCTTTGGTTTTGTATCACAGACATCCCCTCCCTCGATGTGTAAGTTTAAAAGGAAATACGGGTGATCCTTCTTTAATGATCAGTCACCATTCAAACTCATGATGGTGCTGATTATTTACAACAGTTGCATTTATCCTGCGGTCACACGATTGCCATTTGTGACCTTCTGTGCTGGCTTCCTACAAAGAAAGTCAATGGGGAAGCCAAAAGGAAGTGCGAATGATGATCAGGTGAGGTCATGTTTATCTATTTTGTAGGATTTCCTTAACAATGGCATTTTGAAGTAGCAGAATTTGCATTGTTAAGCAACACAGTCATGTCACATGTCAAATTTTATGGCTGCATCACTTCAGCAATAATAATTCCAGGCCCAACTACCAATGTAGGGACTGCACATGTGGGGAATAATATAAAATACATCAAATTACATACAACTAAGCAAATTAAAGCAAACTTTCTTTTTTTGTGCAGGCAATTACTTTAGGGGGACGTGGGTTTCCCCTAGCATTTTATTGTGAATTTTGTCCTGACACTTAAGCCATAGACCATAGACACTTAAGCAATTCTCTGTCTGGAGAAAAAATTAACATTTTAATTATATTTAGTTATAATGGTCATCACTGTGACTTTCCATAGTCACAGTGATAAGGACTAGAAATAGTGCACATAAATTGCAAGGTTTTATTTCAGAAGAAGGAAACACTTCCTGATGGTAAATTGTATATAAGAGTGGATTAATCTATCAGTGGAAGTTGTGAGTTCTCTAACTAGGGAGATTTTTAAAAAGGGGTTGAACAGCTAACCTTCTGGGTGTTGTAATTTGTTTTTTTACACTTTGCAGGCAGTGGGAGTAGATGATCCTTAAGGACCCTTCCAATATTGCAACTTGATGATTCTATTATGCCTAAATTGCAAAAGGATCAAACTCTCCCTCCTGCCCCCCCCCAAAACATAAGAACCTCACAAGGGAAAAACAATTTATAATATAAAGTTTAGCGTAGCACAAGTCTTTGCTTGCTGCAAAATAACATATGTGCCAAGCAAACCCCCCTAGGGAGAGAATAATTATATCATCAACATGATTATATCACTGAAATATAATCCTGTATGATTAGATTATCAAAAAGATTTGTTATTACTGCTATTTGTGGCATCATCCTAAAAGAGAAAGTGGCCTTTATACTTCTCCCTCCCTCATCTTCACCCTCAAGCTATACAGACAGGTAAGAAATTAAATATTATGAACAGATTTAATATTTGGTAGCCAGCAGAAGTAGTTTCATATGAAATTGCTATCTTTATCACATTTGCATAAAATGAACAACTCAGGGATGAGAGGAGAAAATACAATAAAATTAACTTCATCATCAGCAAATTAAGGTTTGATCCTGAATTCTGAATCCAATAAATTTGTTTATTGTATTCTCCAGTATTTTGAGGGTATGTTTCTTCTGTCCCCACACTCCAGTATTCTATAAACTAAATAGCCTGTACATTTTCACATTGTATTTAAATACAATTATATCTTTTTGAGAAAAAAGATATATTTCTTACTTTAAAATTGTATATAAATCTAAATAAGCTGTCTAAATAAGCTTTAATTGGATACTTTGATTATACGTACTTTCCATACATAAGAGCTATGGTAGTGCAGTGGCTAAAATACAGTATTGCAGGCTGACTTTGCCCATAACCAGAAGTTTGATTCTCATCGGCTCAAGGTTGATTCAATCTTCCATCCTTCTGAGGTCAATAAAATGAGAACCCAGATATTTTGGGCCATATTGTGACATTGACCCATGCAGCACCCTTTTGCAACACCCTTTTGCACTATTCAGGTGACCCTGAGGGCACAAAAAAATCTCCAAGTGGCCTCAATAACTCTCAGAAAGAATGCTAATGACCAGATAACTGCAATGAATATTAATCCTTCCATTCCCCACCATTCAGTCAGAACTGAAGAAGCTTTTTGCATGAGAAGCAAAACCTCTTCAAGGAAAAACAAAGAAAGGCCAGCTGCCTCTTGAAAAATACAATATAATTAGTTTGTTTAGTTGTTTCCTGTCTGGTTCATCTGGTAAAATGCAATGGTTTTTTGCACTTTTTACACTTTACAGGAACAACTCACAGCCTTACTATCACAAGGTAGGCCTTAATAGTATCTACCATATCAATCTATGTTCATCCCTGGTTGAGTGCCGGCAACACTTTAGATATCTCATCTCCCACTTTATCTCTATCGGTTCCTCCATAAATCACAGGAGGATTCCCAAAAGAGAAAAAGTTGCATGGGCAGAATTTGGTCCAGCACCTCAGCTGCCCCCTTATTTTGAGTGACAACCAAAGCTTCAGGTGGACAATGCAGCAGACTAGCAGGAACAACTCACAGCTCCTTTCGAAACCTATCTAAGACCATCAGTCACCAGACTAATTTAATAGTTCAACCTTCCCTACAGTGGATAGTGATACTAGAGCATGGCTCTTCAAACTTGACAGCTTTAAGACTTGTGGAGTTCAACACCCAGAATTACTCCTCCAGTCATGTTAGCTCAGGAGTTCTGGGCTGAAGTCCAGAAGTCTTAAAGTTGCTAAGTTTAAAGACCCTTGTACTAGAGAATCTCATAGAAATCAAGGTATGAACTGACCATGACAAGGGAGACGTAGCACATTCAAAACCAAAGGTAGGAAGTCACTCAGACTGGTAGTCCAGGAACTCACAGTCACTATTATTGAATATATATTCTGCCTTTTTATAAATTATGCTCAGAGTGGCTAAACAAATGGAACAGGAGCCCATAAATAATCAAGGTTTTATCTGATGATACTCTTCTCTTTGAACCAGTGCCTTCTTCACTTGAAATGCTGCTTCCTCATAAATAATCAAGAGAAAAATGTCTGCACAGAATTGTGTGAAAGTATTTGCTTGTTTCAAAAACAGTATTCTTACAACTCCTACTGGTAACAGTGGGAAAATATTATCTCATTTGATTTTGCTCTGCTTGGTACTGTATCTAGTCAAGATTCAATTAATGCAGCTTTTGAGCACAAAAATTATTTGAAATTATTTAAATTATTGAGTAGCAAAGATTCTTTTAGGCTGAATTCAATAAGTTATTCCATTTATTTGAAGAGCACATGTTGATGCCTGTAAATCTTGTCAATAGCTTTGCATAATTAAAAATGTTATCTAGAAAGAAATCATGAAAATCTTCACTTTCTCTTTATTTACAGTGAAAAGCAGCAGAGCTTGGATTGTGATGTCACGCCTAACATCTTACCTATTTTAACACATGCACACCTTTATGTTCTTGCATTCCATTATGTTGACTAGTATCTGTAAGATAAACAGATACTCTTTCATCCATGTATTTTGACTAATATCTATAAGGCAGACAAACATGTTAAGACTTAACCCTGAGCATATCACACACTAAAAATATAAACTGATCCACACATGAGGTACACAGAATCTTCCATCATTCAGTTGCTACCCTCACACAGCTCCTAAAGGTCATACATCTTCATCAAAAAGACTTCTGGATCCGCTTTGAAATACTATTCAGATTTAGACATTATTTTAATCTGTTTTAGGAATGTAATATTATGCACTGGGGATTTAAAATATATGGCCATTCAAATCTTGCTGAATGACAACTGCCAGCAACCCTCACTACAGACATTGGCTGGTTTGTTGGAATTGTAATACAGGAACAAATTCCTAGCCTCTAGTACTTTTACTTAGGATATAGGCATTCCTTTGGGTTCAAAGAAGACATACTGTTGTGAAGTTCATCTGTGGAGTCAGAAGTGTCTCTGCAGTCCCAATGGGGAAGTACAGAATCTAGCATATTGGGGGCAGTGTAACACCATAGTTGAAATAACTGTGGGAGTCATTCTGATGCCATTCATGGTCTTCTATCAATTTTTGGCAGCACCAGTCTTCAGAGCTGGCGTAATCTTCATAGCACAGGGCTTATCAGAGGGTTCTGTCTGCAGCTGAAACTTCTACTTCCCTTGGTGAATGTCACAGTAGCATAATGTATTGCCATTGTAAAGGATCTGTCCTAAAATTCCATTATTTAACAGCTGAATCAATTTCATGAATTTCCTTGGGCATCCGGAGTGTCTCAAGATCGTCCAGGGAGTCTCCCTGTTCTCCCCCTTCCCCCCTACTTATGTTATCCCACTTTTTCTCTTCATTTCCATAAAAGTAGAATAAATGTAAGTTGGAATTTTTCCTGCCTAGCAAATTAGAGTTGTCAGTAATGACATTAAAATACACATTTTTAGAAACCTCACAACAGAGTGGGTGGGGAGATAGCAGAAATAGTTATTTTTATTTATTTGTTTGTTTGCTTGCCTACCCAACTCTATCATGACCAATGGCTTGTTATTATATGGTGCTCTATCAGAAATTCTAATTTGGTCATATTTTGTTTCACGGTATTCCAGAAATAATTTATCAAAAGCATCTAATAAGGCCTAAGGAAAACAAGCTTAGTGCCAATTAAGCATCCATCACTGCTATTTTCAACTGGCTTCTTTTTGTCCCTTGGATATTCTATTGATTCCCTTATAAAATATACTGCAGAGGTTAGTACATTTAAAATCATGACTTTCAAATTGAGGACTTAATAAATTGTCAGAATTACAACAGCTCTCTAAAACATAAACAAGAATTGGATATCAGATAAGCTGCTCTTTTTACAGGGCCAGTTGTTTGCTCTATTCAAAAAAAAATATAGTTCCCATTCATTTTAAGCCACCCTTAAAAATCAGCACTGTATAAGGCTTGATGTAGAGTCTGGATGCTTTAAAAACATTGTTCTTTTGAAGTGCACAGTTCACCCAAGAGATTGGGGGCCAAAAATATCTCCTGTTTTATTTTTGTTCTTTGAAGAAGTTTGGAGTAAAATGGATGTGTAAATTGCAAAACTCAAAAAGAGAGGTTCAGACTTCATCATATTTTAGCATGCAGCCTTCAGCATACTTCCAAAACTAATGTAATTCTGGAACTCATGGAAGCTTTCTTTGCTGGTGTAAGTACCTCAGTTCATAGCTTTATGTTTTCCAGAGGTTTTCTCCTACAACTCAACTAAGTGGCTGCATTTAGAGGTCACTGGATTTATAATCTAAAATATATGATGAGTACAGGTTGCCTAACATTTCTACAGAACTACCAAATTGTCTATTGGACAGAAAAAACATGCTTTGAAATTAGAAACACTAATTTTGACAATTTAAGTAATCTTAGTTACATTAATCATACTCACATCATTACAGTAACATTATACATAGTCACTTCTGGTCCTTTCCTTTCCATACTGATTTTAGAATATTATATAGAAGTATGCATAATATTTTCTCCTTCCTAATTTCTACCTCTATTCTAAACCTTAATAACACAATTCTTATATTAATGGGTGTTCTATTTCTATCCAACATCTCTTGCTCATTTTAATATTTCAATTCTTGTTGCTTTTTTGAATGCTTACATACTATACATACTATTAAATGTTCCTAAACTATATGACCCAATTAAAAACATGCAAACAAATAATGTTCTATAAATACTTGACCACAAGATTAAATTTATACGTACATCGTTGTCATTTCAGACATCTGGAATACAAGTTTTATTTGGGCCATGTGGTAGGTGTCCCATTGATTCCATATTATTGTATTGAGAATGTTAGGGATAACATTGTTTTACCCTAACTGGTTTAGGTAAATAATAATATGTAATCATATTTTGTATATTAAAGTGTCTGCAACTTTAACTGTGGGATAGTAATTAAGGGAGTGGTTGTGAAAGCACTTTAAAAGAAGCAAGGCTGCAGCTTGCTCACTCTCTGGCTTTGATGATCCCTGATTACTGCAAGGAAAACAAGTCTGCATTGCTCAAACGGGAGAGAAAACAAAGGACTGGCTTGTAAGTGAATTGACATAGGGTATTCAACACGGACTTTGCTAACTGAATATCCCTGAATGGACTGACTAAATGATACATGACTATTGGACTATTATTTTGACTATGCTATGAACTCATAATGGAATAAACTATATATTTGATAGCACAAGCGTATCTGTCATTTTTACTGTATGTTAATAAACATACAAGCTTAGCTCACTCATTTATCTGTGTGCCTATCTGACTAACGCTGCACATTCTGTTTAGCTTGTCTCCCTAACCCTGGTTGGGGAAACCAGGCTTAACACTGGTTATGGGCCCAGAGGCTGCAAAGTCAGTTTAACTAGGATAAAACAGATTTATGTAAAAGTGAGAGTTTGTGTTGTTATACATTACAGTAACAGACAGCTGTGTTTTATTAATTATAGTTTTATATCCATATAAGAAAACATGGCACAAGTCAATTTACAAAGTTTGTCCCTTATATCCAAGCTGGATGGAACAAACTATGTATCATGGTCTATGAAATGTAGTCTGCTTCTACGAAGAGAAGGTTTGTGGAACATAATTGAAAATCCACCAAACGTAGAAGAATGGGATCCAGAGGATGAGGAAGATAAATTAAAGATAGAAGAATTTATGCATAAAAATCAGCAAGCTATTTGCATTATTGCTTTAACCTTAACTGATATGCAACTTGTTTATATCCATGGAGAAAAAAGAGCTGTTGGGTGTTGGCAGAAGCTGAAGAGGATTTATGTTCGAGATAATGTTGGTGCTCACATAAATCTAACACGGAAACTTTTCAGTACACATCTCCATAAGAATGTTGATATGCTGAGTCATTTGAAAACTATGCAAAGCATTTTTCAAGAACTGCACGAGAAAGAGCTTATTTTCTCTGAACTACACCAAGTCTATATAATTCTATCTTCACTTGATGAAAGCTATGATAACTACGTAACTTCACTTGAAATTTTGCCAAAGGAAAGCCTAACTTTAACTGACATAACTGGCAGATTGATTGAAGAGGCCAGAAGAAGGCTTGAAAGAGACAAGTTAAGGAGGCAGCAACCTCAAAAAGAAGATAATGAAACTCCTACTGCATATGCAATTAAAAGGTGCTTTAATTGTGGAGGAAGAGGACATTTGGCAAGATTTTGTAAAAAGGCAAAACGCCAGAACGCTGGCCAGAATACAAAAAGTCATCAAAAGATAAATAAAAATTTAGAGTTAGCCATGTATACTAACGGAGCTGTAAAAAATAATTTATGGGTGGTTGATAGTGGAGCATCACATTGTATAACAAATGATAACAAACATTTTATTAGAATGTCCAAGAGTACACAGCAGATATCGTTAGCCAATGGCTGGAAACTGAAAGCTAAAGGTCAAGGTATAGCATATTGTTCTTTTATAAAAGAGAATGTAAAAATGTTATATGTACCACAACTTAAGTTTAATTTAATTTCAGTTAGAATTTTGGTTAAACTAGGATATGTAGTTACTTTCAAAGGAGATAACTGCATAATTGAGAAAGAAGATAAGAGAATTACTGCATCTTTAAGAGGTGAATTATATGTGTTAAATGATGATGGTTTAAAAGTGGCTAACAGAGTTTATGAAAATAAGAAACCTCATGATAAATGTATTCACTTGTTACATCGAAGGCGAGGGCATTTAAATTTTAAAATGCTTAAGAAAACTGTTGAATTATCTAAGGGAATAAGTTTGAAAACTTGTAATAAGTATTTGCAATGTAATGCCTGTAATCAAAGTAAAGCAAGGGTAATACCGGCTAATAGAGTTGATGGATTTACTACCAAAGAACCTTTAGAGGTAGTATTTGCAGATTTAATAGGTCCTAAAAAACCAAGTGTAGGAGGAGCTCGTTATATACTAAGTATAATGGACCACTATTCTAGATATGGGTTTTGCTATTTAATGAAGAGCAAAACTGAAACTTATCAAAATCTCTTTAATTGGATTAAATTTGCAGAAAGGAAAACTAAAAAGAAATTAGTAACTCTTATAACAGATAATGGTACGGAATTTACAAATAATAAATTCCAGAACAGACTAAGAATGTTAGGTATTCAACATAAAATGTCTGCACCATATAGGCCACAACATAATGCCTTCATAGAGAGAAGAGACCAAACATTACAATCAATGGCACAAACTATGATGTCTGATTCAGGATTACCTGACAATTTATGGGGAGAAGCAATAATGTGTGGTAATCATATATTAAACAACGTTGTTAATTCAACAACAGGTGAATTACCATTCACACTGTGGCATGGTACAAAACCTGATTTAAGTTACATGCACACATTTGGAGCACCAGCATGGGTGCATATCCCTTCACAACTTAGACACAAAGGACAACATAGAGCTAAAAGATTATATTTTGTAGGATATACATCTAATCATAGATCTTATAGATTCTGGGAACCAGGTACATCTAGAGTTTACACCAGTGCTAGTGCAAAATTCCTAGAACATGTAGGATGGAATAGATTAGAGCAAGATTTAAATAATGAAGTAATTATTGAACCCTACAAAAGGCAGAAAGATCAGATTAGTTATAAGAAGAGTCCAATTAAAAAAGAAGTCCACGAAGAGCAAATAGCACCAGAACAAGAGGAAACAGTTGATCAGGAAGAGTTAGATAATCAAGAAGAATTAATAAATGAAAGTCCACCTGTAAGTCCTGTAATACCTAGACGTACTACACGTGGAACCTAGACCACCTGATAGGTATCAAGCAAGTATAGCTTGCCAAGTAACTAAAGTTCCAACTAGTGTAGATGAACTTAGGATGTATCCTGCTAAGGACCAGGAGAATTGGCAAAAGGCAATGGAAAAGGAACTAAATTCATTAAAGGTAATGAAAGTTTATGAAGATGCTAAATTACCTCCAGGAGAAAAATCCATTGGGTGCAAATGGATATTTAAAGTAAAAACTGGAAATGATGGGACTGTTACCCATAAAGCTAGGTTAGTAGCTCAAGGATTTAATCAAACTGCATCTGATTATGATGAAGTTTTTGCACCAAGTCTTAAAGCAACATCTTTAAGAGCAGCATTAGTGTGGGCAGCTAAGAAAAACTATGTTATTAACCATTTAGATGTAGAAACTGCTTATCTACATGCACCATTGCAGCACACTATATATTTAAGAAAACCAGCAGGTATAAAGGATAAAGTAAATAGTAATGATTGTTGGAAACTCAAAAAGAGTCTTTACGGGTTGAAACAATCTGGGTTTGAGTGGAACCAATATATTGTGAAAGAGTTAAACAATATAGGTTTTTAATCTGGTTTAGCAGATCCATGTGTGTTTAAAAGAGAAAATAATGGAACGGTGTCATTATTGTTATTATTTACAGATGATATTGCTTTGATAACTAAGACTAATAATGAAGCTAATGAAATTATATCATTATTAGCCAAAAAGATAAAATTAAAACATTTAGGTGAAATTAAAAGGTATCTAGGATTGACAATTAACAAAACAAAAAATGGTTTTAAGATATCTCAAGAAGATAAAATTTGCCAATTAATTAAAACGTTTAAAATGGAACTTTGTAAACCGGCAAAGACTCCAATGAGTCAGGAAGTTTGCCAAACTGATGATCAAAGTCCCAAATTTGATAAGTCTATATATCAATCTTTGATTGGCAGCTTATCATATATAAGCAATTGGTCTAGGCCAGATATAGCTTATAGTGTTAATCAGCTGGCACGTTTTAATTCAGATCCACATCAATGTCATTGGCAATCATTGAAAAGAATTTTAAGATATCTTAAAGGAACAATGAACCATGCATTGTATATAGAACCAAAGGGTGATTTGAGTCTTAGTGCCTATGCAGATGCAAGTTTTGAAACTGATATAAACACAAGAAAATCAACATCTGGGATGGCTATATTATTTGGTAAGACACGAATAGGGTGGAGGTCAATCAGACAACAGCATATCAGCTTGTCCACGATGGAAGCGGAATTTTCATGTCTGTCATTACTATGCACTGATTTGATTTTGTACAAACAGTTATTATTAGACATGGGTATAACTGTAAAAGATTCCATTATTGTGTTCGAGGATAACCAAGCAGCTATAAAGTTAGCTACTAGTATTGCTGTAAAAACTAGATCAAAGTATACTGATTTAAGATACTTAAATGTTAGAGAATCTGTAAAGAATGGGCTAATTAAATTGGAATACTGCATGACGGAAGAAAACATTGCAGACCAATTTACAAAAGCTCAAGGAGTAACTAAGTTTAAAGAAAGTTGTAACAAATATGATTTAAAGATGTAAATAGTTTTATTATTATTTCCTAAAAGGGGAGAATGTTAGGGATAACATTGTTTTACCCTAACTGGTTTAGGTAAATAATAATATGTAATCATATTTTGTATATTAAAGTGTCTGCAACTTTAACTGTGGGATAGTAATTAAGGGAGTGGTTGTGAAAGCACTTTAAAAGAAGCAAGGCTGCAGCTTGCTCACTCTCTGGCTTTGATGATCCCTGATTACTGCAAGGAAAACAAGTCTGCATTGCTCAAACGGGAGAGAAAACAAAGGACTGGCTTGTAAGTGAATTGACATAGGGTATTCAACACGGACTTTGCTAACTGAATATCCCTGAATGGACTGACTAAATGATACATGACTATTGGACTATTATTTTGACTATGCTATGAACTCATAATGGAATAAACTATATATTTGATAGCACAAGCGTATCTGTCATTTTTACTGTATGTTAATAAACATACAAGCTTAGCTCACTCATTTATCTGTGTGCCTATCTGACTAATGCTGCACATTCTGTTTAGCTTGTCTCCCTAACCCTGGTTGGGGAAACCAGGCTTAACAGAGAAAATTGTTCAACGACTGGCAAATAATTGGATGAGAAGACTTCACTCAACTCAAAATTATCACAATTGGTATTGAATGAGTGAGTCCTTTTGAGTGTAAAGACTCTTCAATTGTCTAACTAAATTTTACAATCTCCTTGTGTCTTGTGATTTTTCAGATACTTGCAAGGATACATGTTCCATGCAACCACTAACACCAAAAAATTAACCCTTCCCTTCCTGTGCATTTTCCCTAACGTACTACAGAAGTGACAACCAGCAATACCAAAGCACAATTGAATTTTATAGAACTGCTCATGTGTAAGCTTTGAGTTTATGTGTTCCCTGGCCCCTAACAGGACTATGAGGGCTCCTTCTTCCATGTTCAATTAACTATCTTTAAGTATATCATCTGAAACATAAAGTGTGTTAAACTTAAATGTGAATGGTTGAAACAAGGTTGTAGCTGTTAAATTCACATTCTGCTCTCCCCCAGTCCTCACTTCTATCCATTTCAGCAAAACTACAGGACTTACACCAGTTCATTTAGTGACCATTCAAAGTTACATCACTGAAAAAAGTGACTTATGATTGTTTTTCACACTTACAACCATCACAGTATCCCCACGGTCACCTTGTCAAATTCAGAGGCTAGGCAATGGACTCATATTTATGGCTGTTGCAATGTTCTAGGGTCACGTGATTGCCTTTTGTAATTTTCTGACAAGCAAAGTCATTGGGGAAGGCAGATTCACTTACCAACAGTGTTAATTTACCAACTGCACAACAGTGGCAGGAAAAGTTGTAAAATTGGGCAAAACCCACTTAACAAATTTTTCACTTAGCAACAGAAATTCTGAGCTCAATTGTGGTCATAGGTTGAGGACTACCTCTACTTGCCCTTTGCTATTTCAGTTTTTGCACAAATTTGGCTGTTACTTTCTTTCTGCAGATATTATCTACTTTTTTTTGCAGGTATTATATACTTGCTAGAACATATACTTCATGGTTACACCCATTTTCCATTTTCTATGCCTGTTACTTTTAAATCTTAGCACAATCAAAATTTCCCTATGCATCCATGTATTTTCCTAAATGCCCATTTTTTTCGTCTCATCAAAATGGTATATAACTGCAATTATTTTTGAGTTTCTCAACCTTCCTGTGCACACTTTTACCAGAGGATTTCAGTCCATTAGTTTATATCTAATTCTTTTCCAAAATCTTTGAAATTGGGTCTTTTGAGACATGTAAGATGAAGTTCCCAATTTCTTTCTGTAGCAATTTGAATCTCAAGATGATGTGGCTACTTTTTCCTGCTATTTTTAATCTTCCAACCTCTTCTTGTGCTTGGTAGCATCAAATATAAATTTTAGCATTTTATATCCCCTCTGCCTTGTATTGAGTGTTGTTTTGTTATATTTGTTCTTAAATCTTAGCAGTCTCATCTGCTAAATGGATATTATTGAAAAAGGCTGTGGTTTAAAATTTTGCAACTTGTATTTTAGGAAAGCTCCATTTCCTTCAAATCCCCATGATGTTTATCATTTGAATTTTTTAAAAAAGTTGACTTCACTTATCATAATCATTTTGTGAGTGCTCTGAAAATTCTGACTTCAATAAATGACCCAGAAATGCCTGCTATAATTTGCCTACATATTTCATAAGACAAAAGTACTTGTGTTATAACAGTACAATATCATTGGATGCTAACAATATTTTTGAAGACAGAATATATCCCCAAATTTTAGTAAGATCGGAATCTTTTCCAATGTCAGTACCTTATTATATAAGTTAGAGCAGCAACTTTTCCCCTAAGTATCATAGGTTCATGATCAGACTGGCAATTTCATGGTCGATTTTAATTTAATTTTAATTTTAGCATATAAAGCTAAAAAAATAAAATAAATGTCAGTTCCTATTTCAGAGGGTAAATAGAAGGATGTAATTAGCACTGTGCTAAGGAAACTTTTAAAAAATTAGTAGTCAATAAATGGTTAAAACCTCAACACACAGCAGAAGATTTTGCTGCATTTTAAAAATATTTATTTTCTAGGAATCTGAAAGATACCTTAACACAGGTTGGGGAAGTTTCAGAATCCAATAAAATCATCAAAACTAAATAGCCATATTGGCTCACCATAAAATATCCTAAAAGCAAGAGTATATTATGCTGCAACTAAATGTTAAAGCAATAAGCAAAACATGAATTCAGCAAATTCTTCAAGCTGATAAATAAGCAAAAGAATACACAAGTTAAAAAAAACTGTTTTCCATTTTCAAAAATGCTAACTCAGATTCTTCCAATTGACCAGGTTAAAAGGAAACCTGCAAAGTATGTTCTTGTTCTTTCAATGTGTTATAGTGTTAGTTCAGTTTCTGTGTTGATATAATAATGACAATTTTGTTGACAATTTGTGCATTAAATCCTCTTTCATATTGAAATGCTGGTCTACAGTCAGGATCAATGATTATAGAAGTTTCTGGCATGTCTTGAATTTGTACTTTTTCAAGTTGAAGAGATGCATTGCACAAGTTTCATTATCATAATAGTTTCTGTAATGATTCTACTATCTGATTCTGAATCCCATCATTGTGAAGCATTCTCAACTCTATGCTATCTTGATGATCCATGAAATAATGCATTGCCTTGGGAGTCAGCAGGTTCTGACCAGTTCTGGAGAACTGGTAGCGGAAATTTTGAGTAGTTTGGAGAATTGGCAAATACCACCTCTGACTGGAGATTTTACAGTATCCTTCCCCTGCAACACCCACTAAGCCACGCCCACAGAACCGGTAGTAAAAATTTGAATCTCACCACTGGAGTCATAGGTCCCAGATTTTGGATAACACTCCGTAAGTTAACCCATCTGAGGTACTTGGGTTCAAAAACTATTTCCCTGTGGTACCATTTTACCCAGGTAAAGGTCATGTTAACAATAATTTTAGTAATAGATTGATGTTTCTTGCATGGTCTCCATAGTATTCCCTTTTTGAAGTTTTTGCTTATTTTTGTAAGTATGCTGGTCTTGGATTGTAACATTAAAAGATTTGAATTTACTTTTCTCTGTAAATTTACAAATATCTTCATACTTCACTACCATAGAAAAATACATATATCTAGAGTCAGATATTCTACATCACCCTAAGAGGAACTTGAGAATATTGATAGGCTTCCTTTAGGCATGAAAGATGGCTAAGTAACTAAGTTAAACCCAACTCACGATGTGGTTGTTGTGGAGAAAGTAGGAAACAGGAACAATAGGTATGTTTATTACCTTATATTATATACAACTGTGGGGAGAGGAGGAGAAGACAGCAGCAATAAGTCCTCATGTTACTATACCCTACTGACCTATACAAAACAGTTATGTAGGACCTCTTGTAAATTGTGCCAATTTCAGAAAAGAGAAGATGAAGAAAAAAAGTTTAAATGAACAGACCAGAAATTTTAATCTCAATACTAAAATTTAAAAAAAGAACAAGAAACACTCATCATAAGCCACTGATATAGTCATTCAAGAATTGATTTGCTGCAGTGATAGAAACCCTTGCCAAAATGTAAATAATCTGGCTATTTTACAAAGCACATAAAAATAACAGACAGTGAAAGCAAAATTAAGTTTAAAAAATACATAAAGAGGGAATGAAATTGTAAGTCAGGTTCTTTCTCACCTCAAGAACCTGACTTATGGTTTCATTATGTCTTATATTTACATTAACTAAAAATACAGTATAATTACAAAACAGAATGTGAAGGATTGAAGTTGTTGACAGTATGTACACAAAACTGTACATAATTCAACAGGAAACAAAAATAAAACATCATTGCAGATACATTTGAGAAAATGACAGGTTTGCTTCCAGCTCTGAAAGCCCAATCAGGGAATAGTTTTGCTTCAGGCTTATCTAACCACAGCAGCAACCATTGTAATTTCCAAAAATATTCCCAATATAAAGGTGCTACAAGAATTTGTGGAAAATAAGAATCCATTGCTATGGCTACAGTACCAATAAGAGGTAGAGATACTGGTTTGGCCATTCCTGATTATTTGTTTTTTTTAACTATTCTTCTTTCCTTCAAGAAAACACATAAAACAGCATAAACCAATAGTCACAGCACTGCTATCAATCTTAGCAAGCTGAGGAAAGAAAATGCTCACAACTACTTCCACATTTTTCTCTGATTGCTGAACCTTTAAAGTTTGGGTGATGGTTATAAACTCACCACTGGGTTCTAATTTTGAAAACCAAAATCTTAGTTTGGATGATTGTTGTTCATAAATTATTGAAATTTCTGCCACAAATTAAAACCCAGTTATTAAATAAAATACATAAGCAAGCATAGCAATAGGAGATAATGTGCACTGCAGGTAGTTAATTAATGTGAAGTATAACAGTATTAAGTTTATACTTTAGATATCTACATCTCCATCCCCAAACTAAATGTATAATTTGTAACAAACTGAACTTTATCTGTATATTGAAATGAATAAAGCATATGGCATACTTGCAGAAATTGAAATATTTTGATGAATTTAAAATATCAAAACCAAACTTAAGTTCTATGCAAACATCCAAAACAGTTTATCAGGTTTGCACTATTTATTTCCATGGCAATAAACAATTTTCAATCAAAAACAAAATGAACTTCTTTAAATTAAACTTGATAATAAACACTTCTGCATTTTTCATAGTGGCAATCAATACATTTATTGTATCTCACTTTACATTTTCACTTCAGCATACTCTATATACAAATACTGTTATTGATTCTTCAAAACCTTTGCACGTCTTTCTTTCCTTTATATGTGACCAGAATGATTGGGAATATGATCTGAATACCAAACATTAATTTTGAAATCTGTTTAGAGCAGTGTTTCTCAACTTCACAACTTTTAAGTGGACTCCGATCCCTATAATTCCCCAGCCAGCAATGCTGGGAGATGAAATCCACATACCTCAAAGCTGCTAAGGTTGAGAAACATTAGTTCAGAGATAAGTTTAATCTGAGTAATATTGAAGGACTTCTCCAGTTATTCTATGACAGAACACTGCTTCATTCACTATTTCTATGCCAAAATTTACTCAGGTTTAACAAGAAATATGTTAAATTTCATTATGACAAGGAGCATAGCAAATACTTATAAGGGGAAAAAATCATGCTTTCAGAAAATAATATCAGAATTACCAAAAGAACCATAAACCTTCCTGAAAGGCCACTAATATCACAGTTCTTAAAGATATATAAAATAGCTATGTGATAATATACTGCAATGAATTTACTTCTGTTAATTTAAAAATATACATTTTTTAATTGCATAGACCATACAACAGGCAGAAGATGATTAAATTACAAATCTATCTCTTGGTCCTTCTTTTCAGGAACCAATATAATATCTGCTTCAGGATAAATATCACCACTTCCTGCAGTCAGCAAAATCATATTTTTGGGGGCGGGAATCTAAATTAACTCATAGCAAGTAGCCAATGCAATATCACTTTAATGAAACATTGCTTAATATGCAGTGGTAGGAAAATTAAAAGTGATGAAGGAAAATAAGCTTCAGAAGTCCAGTGTTGATAAATTTATTTATAAAATTGTCAGATATTTTGCTATGAGAACTAGGCAATGTTAAAGAACTAACTAAATTTGATCTCTAAAGCATTCCTCCACCCCCAGAGCCATAAATGTAGATATTTTTCTAGGTCTGATCCTCAAATCACATACCAAGTCATGTATCCTAGCAGGTTCACCAATGTCAAACCAAATTTAGCTCATTGTTCTCTACTCAATAAGCAGACAAATAAACAATAAGTATAAATTAACTCATAAATTAATTCATAGCAAGTAGCCAATGCAATATCACTTCAATGAAACATTAAAGTGAGTTTACAACAATTCTCTATATAACTTAGAATAAAGGTTCATGTCACAAAAATAAAAATGCATCTCTTTCAGACGCTCAGAAGTCTTTTATAAAAATGTAATTGTAAGTCTGATATTGTATGAAATTGATTCCAATTATTTATTTTGCAAATATACTGGCTTGATGTAAAGGTACATTAAACAAATTTGATGTTAAGTTTACATTTTTAAAGAAATTGGACCAAATTGATTTATTAAATAAAAGTATTATTGCTATTTACCATGAAGATATTATTTAAAAAATGGAATCCTGATCAAAAACACAGGCCTGATAAGCTTACGAACCAAGGCAGATTAGAAATTATTAATTTGCATGTATCTAAGATGACTCAAGTTTGGTAAAAATGCCACAAGTGATTCAAGGCTATGAAAACAGTATATACGTTCTAAAAAAAAAACCAACATTTTTTTTTCCACACCCGATTTTTTTTTTCTAAAAGGTGGCTTAGAAACCGAGTGCTGCAGACTGAAACAACTTCTGTCATCTATGGATAGGGAATTGGTGTATTTTTCTTCAAAGACTGTTAGCAAGCCAAAACAAAGATGAGAATTGCTGAAAAAAGAAAAGAGAAATAGACAGGAGGGTAAGCTATGCAAAACTTTGTTAACTGAAAACACAGTTGCCAAGAGATGTAAAAATATCACTGGAAATATATAGGGATGTCTCTATCCATTTAATTTCTATTAGGACATTTTCTGCCCATACCAGTGCTAATGGACAAAAGAATGTAAAGAAAAAACGCATTATAAAATATAATCCTGTCATAATTACAACTTCTTTAGCAGTAATTATCATAATTTTTATGTTATTGTTTTTTACTTTAATTACCATACAATTTTCTAAAAGATATATAATCTCATCAAATAACTTTTTTTTAGTATTTTTCATTTGCACAATGGCCACACACAAAAATATTTTCAGTCAGATTTAGATGCTACAAAAGTTTACAATGAAAATCTGAACACTAAGCATAGAACATGTTTTCAGTTCATTCACTGTCTGCAGCAAACAAATTTAAAAACACAAAACCAATAATGCTACTCCTCTAATTATAGTCAAATTATGACAAAGTAAACATCAAAAGAATAACACCTCCCAGTTACCCCAAAATATCAAAATATCTTAAAATGCTCTTCTGACAGAATTCTACACTATCTTCACATAAATAATTTAGCTCAGTGTATCTATTTGAGGACCTATTTGAGTTTTGCTTCTATTAAAATCAAACATTTAAAGTTGGATTAAATAATTTATAAAATGTATTAAAACATATCTGGAGGCAATGCCAGTCTTATTCCCATTTTGGTGTGGAATACAGTAAAAATTCAACCTAATTTTCCCTCCGGAACTTCAATTTTTTTACATGTGAAAAGTCCCAGGGGTTGCATATCAGTAGGTGACTGCAGAAAAGTTTCCTAGGAAATCTGTGTATTTGCCTCAAAAATAGGACTTTTCATGCATAAGTAAGTAGCTATGTTTCTCCTCAAAGTAGTATGACTAGATGCAATAAATGTGATGGTTGAATGATAGAAGTGCTATGTATTGAGGCAAAGAAGGAAAACTGTATTGGAAAATGGAAAATGTGCACAAACCCCATCTTTCTAATGGTCAACTGAACTGCCTTTGGAAAAAAAGCTTCAAGGATTGTTCACAGACTGTTCTTATAGATTACATCATGCCCCAGGTATAAATTCTATTCTGATGTAGTGCTAGAGTAATGTAACATATTACAAAGGAAGTTAATATCTATTATTTTTCAAACTGAAACTACTATATAGCAAACATACAGAGTGTACCTTTATTATAGAAATAATGCAATAAAATCACAGAATTTGAATGTTCCCTTCATATTTTGGCAAATAGGTTTCTACAAACTTTTTTGACAATGGTTCAAGTGGCAATCGCAGGAGTATTTTCCTCCACTTGTTATTTCTTCAAATGACTCATTTGCTAAGTTTACATTTAAATTGCAATCTTGATAAGCGCTAAAGATTAGAGACATTTATCTGTATATTTTAAACAAAGCTTCTCTCAACAAGCAAAGCATGAATATGTCATGAAGCAGCATGATATGAGCAAATTGTTTACTAAACTCTGGGAGTAATTAGAATAATTTCTACTGTTATGTATTATTTACTATAATTGCAATTGGATGTCTATGTACGCATAAGAAAAATTGCTAAGAGTGATAAATATTTCACATATATTGATTCCAAAATATGTTAAATAGTCAGAAGTATCTAATTCAGAAGTATATAACAAATTCTTCATACAAGTTAAAATGATTTAAGCCAAAGAAAACAAATTTATTTCTCAACTAAACTCTGCAATACATATTGTTAATCAAAACTGAATGTATATCAGCTGATAATTTTTCCAATTCACTGAACAGATTAAACATAGATCAGTGTTTCCGAATTTGATCCTATAAAGATAACTACATATTTATTATTTGTTTCCCTTTTGATTTCCTGCATATAAACTTATTTAAAAAAAGAAATATAAATATAATGTATTTCTTTCCTAACATGTACATATATTTGCTAACAGAAGGATGTTTGCAAACTGCTGAAGGATGGGGAACATAAAATTATAACTATTATATGCTTAAGTTTTTATATTTTATATTAATAAGCAGAATTGTTTCATTTGCTCAGTGTTTCATTATAAGAATCATGGGACTGTTAGACAAAAAGTATTTCAAAAATGTAAAATTTTTGATAACATAATTTTTATAAGCGGAAGAGGGATGACATCACTAGTACTAAAATTATTCTGACGTGACATTAGATATCTTCAATGAAGCTAACCTCAAAAAGGAGATGTGAGTTCCAACTTCAATGTTATCAAAAAGACTGGAAAAACTAGTAACTATCCCCGCCAGCTAGCTGATGTTACTTTTTTGTGCCATAGTTGGAAAAAATTACAAAAAAAAGACTTATATTATCACACTCATCAAATTTACAGTTGAAGAGTTATGAGGTTTTTAAAAAAAAAAAAAAAAAATAGGGCTTCTCTAACATTTGTTACAAAATGTTACCATATTACCAAATTACCATAAAGTAATTCACTCCACAGGCAAATGTTTTAAAATGGAACATACAGGTGGTCCTTGAATTACAACTGCAATTGGGATCAGAACTTATGTTGCTAAGCAATGTGGTTGTACATTATATGACCCCATTGTTTTGCGATGGCATTCCCAGCAAATCCAGTTGTCTTCATAACATGATAACCCCATACCTTTAAATGGTTGCTGAAGGAGTAGTTGAAACCCAAGAACTACCTGTACATAAAGTGATACAAATATATTTCAAGCATACTAGTGCCTCTATACCAGGGTTCTAAACCTTTTAGGAAATAATATTGTATTCTATTTATATTAGGTATTACTTACACAATTTGTATTACAGATGTTCTGATATCAGTGTTGTGGTTGTTCAGGATAAACACTCATAGTTCTATAGATTTCTTTTAGAAGAAGTAGAGCTGTATCTTCTGATTCCCTGCAGATTAAAAAAAACATGCTAATTTCCAATGAATTGCCTAATTTGAACAACATTATTGTATTCTGTAATGCAAAGAAGGCAAATACCTAACTATGCAGAAAAATTGAAAAATTGCTAACCTGGTGTTCTTTGATTGCTTTTCAAATTAATTTCTTCAACATGTTTCAAACATATTTCTCTCCGCAACATCATAATAGTTTACTTAGGTCATTTAACCCTTCAGCTATGCTTTTTTAACATCAACATACAAAACACAGCATCTCAATCATCTTGACACATAATTACTTGCCCTTAATTTACTCTCTGATTTACATTATATTTCTTCCAATTCTTGTATCTCATTTCATTGCCCATTTTCTTCATTCATTTAAACAACTTCTTATTTTAGACTTTATTCTGTCATGATTTCAGGGTCAGTTTTAATCTTCACTGATTTGATCATGATTATACTAATGTCTCCTTTCAACCAATTGGTCTACAAGCATTCTATTGCTAGCAGCTCAAATTCCTCATCAAATTAAACATCTTTTAAATCCCATAATATCACATTAGCAGTCTCTAAGCTCTGCTACAATTAAAAAAAAACAGTTTCTTGAATGTTTTCTGTAACTTTTATTAATAAAATTCATCTTTTTCACTTATTTTACATTTTTGATCAGGTATTTATTTATTTACTCAGCGTATGGCAAATACATGCATTTATAGTGGTTCAAATGCTAATGTCCAGTCCGCTTAGCCATTCAAAGGCAGGGTGGTCTATGTTGAAAAAATCAGACATTGAGCCAGTGTAAGCTCTTGATGGACATTCGGACAGAATGTGATGGTTATTTTGTCAAGGAGCACCACAGTCACACTGAGAGGTAGAGACAAGACCCCACTTAAACAATGAGTCCTGGCAGACTCCATGTTGGGTACGGATCCTATTCAGAGTTGATGCTGGCGAGGAAGGTCAAAACCCAGCACCTTTTGTGTAGGGTCATCTATGTAAAAGCCTGTATCTGGGCATTCAGTAGCCTATTTGGCTATTTGTGCTGATGTCAAAGTTGTTAGACAACTATTGAGCGAGTGCCAGAGGGCTTCCTGAATTTAAGCCTGCTAATTGATAGATGAGGAAGCATGCATAGGAAGAAGTGGGTTTCTCATAATTTTGTTGTACTCCTTTACTAAGGCTTCCTGCCTTTATAGAGTTGGTGGTGCAATGTGGCTCAAGATGGGGGCCTAAAAAGTAGGAGCAGATTTTATGCAACCGCTTATGATCCCCACTGGATCATTGGATCAGGTGACATTTATAGATTCAATTTGATTGTAATTCTAATTAGTGGGTATTAAGGCTGTCCTGAACATTACAAGAATCCACAGCTAATGAAACTGGGGATAGATTGTTACTGCTGTTACATTATTAAATTTTATGTTCTATATTTCTATTTCTTGGGTCAAATATTCAAGTAGAATCTGCCTGGCCAACGTGCTCAAGCTTGGAGGAAAACTGTAAGAGATTGAGTGGATGGGCATGCAGAATAGCCTTCTTAGTAGCAACTCCCATACTCTGAAACTCTGATTTCCTAAATCAGGAGAGTCCCCATCATGCTAAAATTTAGAAGATTGTAAAAGTGGCATTCTTTCACATAAGCATGTGGTACATGAAAATGTAGTGGTAGAAAGCACTACTGAGATTTTAGTTGTGTTTTTCTTATTATTGATTTTTATAATTGTTTAAGTTACCCATAATTTTGTGTGTGATATACAAATGGTTGCATGACTAATGGTTGGAAGCAATGATACATAGATCCTTTCGCTAATAGTTTCAAGCTTCTTAGCAAAGGAACAAAATTTGATTCCATTCAGAGTAGAACTATGTTTATTTTGTTTATTAATGCACGATTGCAAAAATATACTAACAAACTCTTTTTATTTTTTTATAATACAGTTAGCAGCACTCTAATTTAATATTTGTGTATGTTCAGAGAACCAGGCTTTGTATTAATTTATTGCTATTTCTAATTATTTGGTGGTGTTGAATTTCATATAACAAATTATGTAATGAATATATTAATAACAAAACAAGAAGACTAATTTTTATTTGTAATCCAGGACACCATCCTACAATATCAGTCTATATAACCTGCAGCAGAGTACTGAATCTAATAGATATATTACAAAGTGCAACAATTCTCCTATTTTTATAAATAATTAAATAACTTTCAAGTTGTCCTAATAGATTTCTGACAAAGATATAATGGTGAGCTAATCACCAGAAGAATTTTTGTATAATTTATTTGAGTACATGCCATAATGAAACAGAACAGCATATAGAAAGACCAAAAAACTCGTTTATTATACAAATCCTTGCATCTCTTCAGCCCTATACTTAAAGGGCAGGTAGAGAGAGACTGACTATTACCTATTAACAGAAAAAAATATTGTTTGTCTACTACCTCAAGATTTATTTTATTAATCAGCGATGTATGATGTATTTGGCTACAGCCTACTATGTAAGAACCCAACAATTTTAAAACTTTTTTTTCATTTTAAACACTTTTATTTTTAGATAGTTCTAGAGTAGAACTATACATGCAAAAAACTGCATTAGATAGAACAGATTTACAGTAGATTCTATTCTATGTTAAGTATAGAATTTAGATTTTTTTTTATAGTATAAAAAAGTAACATCAACAGGTTCGAATTCTGATGTTAAATATTCCACAACATTCAGTTCCAAATACCTAGTTACCATGATACAGAACTTAAGGCTTAACTTCAGAGACTTAACCACAATATTTGCAGAACTGGATTTTCCAGTCACTCCCTTTTTCTATAAACCAGCACCAAATCTTGCCATAAACTACCCAAATAATATTTCTTATTTGCCAATGTACAGGGTTAGTCCACAAAATTTTCTTTTAACACAAGAGTGCCATCTTATGGATATATTATCTAACAGCCTTTCAGCATAGATCAACAAAAGAAACTGAAACATTTCTGAAGCAAAATATAAGCAGGCAAACGTGGGTGCAAATTCTAAACCTCCCTACTTTTAAAAAAAAGCCATATAAGAGGAATAAATTATGTTATTTACACTCTCAGAATATAGTGATGGTAATCAACATGAAAATTTTTAAAGTGTGGGAAACTAAGTTCATAGAGGATAAAATTGTTGGGAAAGTTAAGGAAAGAAGAAACTTGATTTCATGTTTTCTCCCAGTAGGTATCAGGTTAGCAAATGTTGTGGCAGAATATTTGATAAGAAATAGCAAGTTGGAATATTTTACTAAAATACATCAAATATAACATTTCCATATTTAGATGCCAGATATAATACTCCCACATCAAAGTTTTTAGCAAAGTAATAGACTATATTTACAAGTCTTCATTTTGTCATTTAAATCAAAATGGCTATAAAGTCAATATTATAGGAATATATCAAGGGCCACTTTAGTTGTATAATAATTTACCCATCCCTGTGGTCTGAAATGAAGCTCTTCGTTTTGTTAAACACTACTTCAGTAAACAGGCCCTTTGTTTTTAAACTGATGCAGCAGTGTAATCCTGAATATCTCATATCATTGTTCATAAAATTCACATCTCTTATCTTAGGCAAGGAAAGTAATCTAAAGCAGGGATCCCCAACCCTTGGCCCATGGAAGGGCACTGGTCTGCTGCATGCCTGCAACTGGGCCGTGCGAGCAAGTGAAGCCCGATCTTTGGAATGCAGGCAGTATACAACATCATGTCTCCTCCGGTCCACAGAAAAATCTCTCTCCACGGAACCAATCCCTGGTGCCCAAAAGGTTGGGGCCACTGATCTAGAGAAAATGCAAAAAGATGCCAATAGAAGATAATCTATGTAGCTCATGATTAAACTGTGGGGTCCTTGGTGCTCTCTGACCTTGTTTGCTTGCTTACAGACATGTTATTTCTCAACTAGTGAACAGCTAGTGAGTGTGTGGTTTGCATCCTATTTATATACAGTAGTTTGTCCTACCTCTATAGGTGGGGGAGTGGTTTTCACCTTAGTAGTTGTTTTTGATTTGTTTGGGCTTGATAGTTTTTCTAGTATTTTCCATCAGGACTATCAGTGGGAAAATTTATGGGTCTCATTTACAGGACTCTTGTGGGTCCAGGAAGGTAGAAATTCTTTTTCATGTCCTCAATATCCTTTTTATAATGCACACAATTATCCCAACATTTGAGGGTCATACTGATAAATTTTTCTGTATTATTTTTTGAGATAACTCTACACTCACATACCAGGTGTCCAAATACTTTTATAAAGTAATGCAATTGTGCAAAAGTTTTAACTAGATATATTGTTTTACTGGATTTTTCCCCCCGATCAGTTGTTGTATTGCATACTTTCCTTTTTTATTGTATAGATACATCAAAGATCATAATAAAGAAGTTTGATTTGATTTCTGGTGTTAATTCCTGCTTATCTGGATGTTGGTTACTGAAAAGGATGTGTTCTGGTCCTTAGCTTTTTACTTTCACTTTTTAATATTGGGTAAATGTGGTTTATAATCTATATGTCTATTGATGGCAAATTTGCCTAAATGACAAGCTTCCAAGAATCCCCAAACATTTTGAGTGAAGTTTGGTCTAGGATGCTTACGGATTCTAGCTGAAACTATAGATGGCTCTATCGATAAATCATGAGATTAACTTTTCATCCTGCTTTTTTCTTCATACTCCCGTCAATAAGACACATAGAGATAAACCACATTTACATGCCATTCAACAGGGACAAGCTAAGAAAGAAATAAAAAGACCAGAACAGATCCCCTCCAGCAACCAACATTCAGATAAGCAGGTATTAACACCCAAAAAACAATCAAACAGAAAACAATAGCCAAATCAAGGAACTATCAAGAAGAAAACCATACCCAACTAACAATGGCAGGGAGCAGAGTCATCAATGCTTATCTGTTTACCTAGTTCAGTAATAAAATATCTGCAAGGAAATACCCAAGCTCAGATAGTATCAAGGACTCCACATGCAAAAAGATGCTAGTAATATATAGCAATAGAAATAGCATTTGGACTTAACTGCTCCACGGTGCTTTACAGCACTTTCTGAGCGGTTTCGAATGTCGTGTATCATCCCCAACCATCTGGGTCCTCATCTTACCAACCTCAGAAGAATGGAAGGCTGAGTCAACCTTGAGCTGATCAGGATCGAACTCCTGGCAGTGGGCAGAGTCAGCCTGTAATACTGCATTCTAACATTTGTGCCACCATGGCTCCTATACATGGATTTTATAAATGCATTGTTACTTGCTGAATTATGATGTGGTAGTATATACCTTTGCTGAGAATATTAAATGTAGAAGACAAAATATAGCTGAAAAAGAGGGATATATAAAGAAACAAAATTTTGCAGCACTGTTTGTTACAAAAAAATTCTTACCAGTAGCACAAGTGACTCTGTAGAGCGAAAAGATACTCATTAAAACTTTCTATAGGTTTTTCTTGAAGAACATAATCAATACGACGGCCTCCATTTAGCAAACCAATTTTTATACTTAAGTCTTCATCCTTTGAAAGTTCTGGGCTTTCCACTATCTTTTCTGCTTCATGAGAAAGAAATTGAGTATGAAAAATAAGTTGAATCCTCCTTTTGCCATTCTTTCTATTTCAGTATTAAGCCTTTATATAACAGAGTTAAAAAATTTTCTCCTGATAAAGTATATATACAAATAAATGTTAAGAAGAAAACAAATATCCAATGGGAATTTATTATATTATGCATATTCAGAAACTTTCAGAAAACAAGCCATCCTGTCACACAGTCTTACTGTGCAGGATATCCTAAAACCATCCAGTAATGTGTGCAACAATTGATCTAAAATGGCCTAGTGTGCTTCAGTTCCAGGATAGATGCTTTCAGTTAAATGCTTCTTAAAGAGGCTATGTTTTTCCTGGATTTACATGGTAACTACTTAGGCTTTGAAAATGTTTTACTTAGTCCATAACACAATAGGATTACTCGTTTCACTTTGAAATCCACATGAATTTAAAACTAACAGCAGGTGATAAGAAGGCAGATAAAGGCACTTCAAAGATAATCTCAAATTATATTTCATTGCAATAACTTCGGATTATTTTTCACTAAAAGTACTTTAGTTTGAATCACTTAAGAAAAGTTAAATAAAAAAATTCAACATAGAATAAAATAAACTTTTTTTGTCTAGAAAGTCAATATTCGATTTCCTCAGGCAATTGTGTTTTTATTTAGAAAAGTTGTCCTGTTTATCATGGTGCATACCAATGCATTTACTATGTGCAATGTAAGGTTTTTACTAGATGTACCTGATAGTCCTCGACTTACAACCACATATGGGACTTGGTTTGCAACCATTTCTACTGTGGTCATTAAGTGCATTACTGTGATTGTAAAATAAATCACAAAGTCATTAAGCAAAGGTAGCTTCCCCAATTGACTTTATTTATCTGAAGCAGATTGGGAAGGTCACAATTTGTGTTCATAAGATGCTGCAACTGTCATAAATATGAGTCACTCGGCAAGCACCAAAATTGTAGTCAAGTGCTTGCAGACATATTGTGACAGTCACAACTTCAAACATGGGTCATAAGTCACTTTTTCTGAGGCCATAGTAACATAAACTGTCATTAAACAAAGGGTTATAAGTTGAGGACTATTTATAACTATTTTCCTTTTAGGAAAACTTGTAATTTTTATCCCCTTCCAGGATAAAAATGAAAGTTTGCATATTGGAAAACTACCCAATGCTTTATCAAGTTTCAGATTATGAGATGCAAGTTCCTAACATGAGACTCTAGACTTCAATTCTGCAGAGAAATAGAAACACATTGCAGTTTTATCACTTTGAGCAGTTACTGAAAATGATATGGTTGTACCAACCAACCTTCTGCCTCATCTTTTTCCTCTTCTGCTTTAATCTGGTGGGCCACTTTCTCCAATTCTGCTTGGAGTTGTGAAGAAGAGGTATGGGCACGTGCAAATTCATTAAGGGTTTGCCAAGCACTTTTCAAAGAGCTGAGAAAGCCTTGTTTCAAGTCTGATCCCATTCGAGAAAGAGAATCTTTCAATTCTAATGAAAAAGATAGAAAAACATTTAAATTTGTTCCAACCACTGCAAATTTAAAAAGCGATTACTTTGTTAAATACAAATGTTAGTTACCTAGAAGTAAATACAGAATACAGCTTCAATTAAACAACAACAAAAACTATTCTGCCATCTTTAGACAATCATTTATTGTAGCTCTGTTCAATCTGAATGCTTATCTGGTTTACTGTCCCGGTTTTAAAAATATTTAAATGTATTAACCTGGTAAATTGATGGATGAATCAATTAAGGTTGGAGATAATATGGCTTCATTTCTATCTATCTTCCCCTCAAGCCCCCTTTTGAAGAGCAGAATGCCAGCAGACAGGGTCCTCTCCAAGCACTTGTGGGGAGCCATGCGGGGAGGGGGGCATCTGAGACTCCCCCTACATTCTATCTATCTTTTATATTAACAATAGGATTGTGGAATCCTTTGGATGCTTCATATGCAAAATAAATTAAATGAGGACTAGATCTGAAGTATTGCATAGCTGTAATTAATCTAAACAGGCTCCTTAAAGAATGGAGTACGACTCTTTAAAATCACATATTTATTTATCAATCGAATTTATGTCGCTGTCTATATCACTTAGCAACCAAAACTCCATATTGAATTATCATTATTAACCAAGGACTACCTGTAGCTGCACTATGCTAAACATATAATTGTAACCATGAGTAGTGACCATTGTTATTTTCTGTGAATATTGGTCAGGGAAAAATAAATTACCAAGGTGAAGGACACAGCATTTTGGAGGGAAAGTTTTATAAAATATTTTTTTCACACAATGATACTAAAGATTTTATATCTTGATATGTTGTTGCATTCTATTTGCAAGCTTCTTCTATTTATGCTTTATAAAATACATACATACTGACTTATGTTCAAGTCAGATATTAGAAAATATTTCAATACACTTTATTTACCAAGGTGGAGTCTTTTTCTGCCTTTGTGGTGTGGAATGAGGACTGGTTTCACATCAAAATCAGAAATAATCATAGGTTCTAGCCTGTATGCCACTGGATCAAGCTAAAGAATTAAAAATACAATATAAGTAATTTCAAGTCTAAACAAAGAACTGCACAACTAGCTTCACATAAAAAGATTGGTTTCCCAATAGCAACCAGAGGTCCAACATAGTTGGGAAGAAAATACATTAAAACGTTTGCAATGCAGTATCTAAAATCAAGTATTATCCTTAATGAAGCTTTTCTATTTCTATTTGTTCACATGTTATTTATTTGTAGATTTAATTTATTTGTAAACACATTATCATGCATGAAATCATTTAATAATTAGTGTATTGATAAGCAAACAATAAAATATCAGGTCTTAAGCATTCAATACTCAGTTATGCTACAGAACAGAACACTCAAATTACAAGAAAAGCACATATACAAGGGATCTAGTGTACAAATAGAATACTGCACAAAGTGACTAGTACACCTTTTTTCAGTGTTTAAGAAAAGCCTCTGTAATTACTGTAATTCAGACAGTAAATCCTAATAATATATAAGTTGTTAAAGGGAACACAGAAATACATCCTCTATGCTTACAAGACGCCTAAAGTTTTGATCTGTAATTTCAGAGACCTAGAAGAGGGAAATTAATAGATCTAGGTCATTTGAAAAACAGAAGGCAGCTCCTTCTTAGCAACAAATAAAGAACAATTACAAAATATTCTCAGATATTAATAGCAATAGCACTTAGACATATACCATCTCAAAGTGCTTTACAGCCCTCTCTAAGAGGTTTACCGAGTCAGCATATTACCCTCAATGATCTAGGTCCTCATTTTACTGATCTCAGAAGGATGAAAGGATGAGTCAACCTTGAACCAGTCAGAATTGAACTGCTGGCAGTCAGTAGAATTAGCCTGTGATACTGCATTCTATCCACTGCACCACCATGGCTCTTTTCATCCCAAACAGAAACTTATTCACCCCCAAATATTTAATAAATCAAAAAGTAGACAATCCAGTGTAGAAATACATGTAGACCTCGATTTACGACTACAATTGGTATCTGAATTTCTGTTTTAAGCAAGGTGGTTGTTAAGTGAGTCACATCCAATTATACAACCTTTTTTGCGCTGTTGGTTAAGCAAATCACTGCCACTATTAAATGATACATTTAGCCGTCATTAAGCACATTCAGTTTTCCCATTGACCTTTCTTACTGGAAGATAGCTGGCAAGGTCAAATGGTGGTCACATGACCCTAGGACACTGCAACTGTCATAAATACATATCAGTTGCCAAGCACAAAAGTTTTTATCAACTGACTACGGGATGCTATGAATGTTGTAGTTGTAAAAACCAGTCGTAAGTCATTGTTTTCAGTGCCACTGTAACTCTGAATGGTAACTAAACAAATGGTTGTAAGTCAAGAACTACCCATGTAAAATTCTAAAAGTTCTCCTGATTTGCATGGCAACTCAAGGTTTCAAATATTCCATTTACTCTCTAGCCCTAAACTAAGAATGTAATCTTTGATGTCATTTTCTTTTAAAAATATAAAATATGATAAAAATAAATCAGAAATTAATTTTCTTAGTTTTCAAAAAGTTACACTTAGAATTTTAAATATGGAAGATACAATATTACTTTCACTAAATGTAATTTAAAACCTGTTCTTCTCACTAACCGGATGGTATATGTTAAAAAATCCCTTGCAGGTTGGCAGCCTGTAGCTTTCCTCAATTTTTTCCACTCCTCTTACAGTGAGAAATACACCAATTGGAGAACCCAAAGCAAAGAAAATATTTGGTTCAAAATCAAGAGTGTTGTATACCACGGACACCTAGAAGACATAAAAGTATTTTATTTTAAAAAAGAAAAGAAATAATAATCTGTTTGTATGTCAGCCACTTCAGTTTCAGCCTATTAACATGTATCCCCAGCCTGGACATAACAAAGCTGATTTTGGAAACAGCAAATTACAAATTCCTTTCAACTGAAAGCATTTTAGGTGAAATTGATGTTCACAACAAACATTCTATCATCTGTATTCCAGCTTCTGAGGAATATTTTACATTTCACTTTATTCTCTAATACACAATCCCTTATCTGTAACTGTATAGACTATGCAGAAAAGACTGTAGTCCAAAAGGGGACAATTATACCAGTTGGAAACAAAATGCATATATTTATGTATTATACCTGGCCTGTCCCCATGTCAAAAAATTCATAGTCCACATGTGCGGATGAAATGGATGCTCCAAATGGGCGCTTTCGTTTGGATGCCTCTTGAGGAATGGCAGGTTCTGAAGATGCAGTAACCGAAGAAAACTTAACTGTCTGAGCAACTTCTTCCATTGCAGCCTTTTTCTCTAGCAATGCCTTTTTTTGTTCCTATTGAAAAAAAGATTTTTAAAAACTGAAGTATCAAAGAATTACTCTTAAATAAGTATATGCATTTATATTTGTACACATACACACACACACACACACACAGAGGCACACACTAACTTCGTTAGAGGTTCAATTATCTTTTCTTCAGGATCCTCTGGAACTGCTCAAAATATCATGCAGAATTCTTTTATTTTTTCTTTCAATTCCAGGAAAGCCAAATTGTCTACATCCTTTTTCATCTGTTTATTATTTCTGTTTTACTTGCTTAAATTTTCACTTTAAAATTTCACTTAATTTATCTCCTACGATGCACCTATAGAATCTTCAATTTTTTCCTATTTATTCAAACATTTTCTATAATATTTCTGGCTAATTTTTTTTCTATCAGTTGATCTAATTGCCTCATTTTGCTTTGCAGCTTTTCTGATGGATTATTCATAATCCAAACATAAGTCAATTACAAAGACGAAGATAAATAGCAGGATTCTCTTTCCCCCCCCCCCACTGTCATTCCCTCTATAGCTTTAAGGGTTTAAATCCCTGCAGTTTTCTTGATAAGATGTTTCACAGCTTTCCACTTAACCATTACCCCAAATTGTCTCTCAGGGTTTCAAACACAAAAATTCTAACTACGAGCTGAATGTTAAATATTTGTTCATAGTACTTTACAAAAGGTGTTTCTTCCATAGAGAAGGTCAGTAAAATATGTTATCACCCTGCCTATTTCTGTGATGAAACATTAATATTTAAACAGACACAAAAGGAGAGTCAATGAGATTGTTTCCCAAAACAAAACTTCCATTCCTACCTGTTTGGCTGCTCTGTCTTTGACAAAGTTTGCTATCTTCTTCCGAGGCCCAAGAGGTATTCCCATTTCCTTCAGGTCATCAATTGTACACAGCAGCTTTCAAAATAAAATGAGGGAAATCAAATTTTGTATTCTTTCTTTAAAAAAATAAAAATACAAAATACATTTCCCTATAGCTGGTTAGTTAACAAAAAAGTATAAACATCTTAGTAGTACAGGTTGTCCTTTATTTACAACAGTTCATTCAGTCACCATTCGAATTTACAACAGCACTGAAAAAAGTTATGACAGTTTTTCACACCTATGACTATTACAGTATCCCCTTGGTCACACAATCAAAATTCAGATGCTTGGCAACTGACTTGTATTTATGATGGTTGTAGTGGCCCAGAGTCATCTGATCTCCTTTTGCAACCTTCTGACAAGCAAAGTCAATGGCAAAGCCAGATTCACTTAACAACTATGTTACTAACTTAATAATTCCAGTGATTGACTTAACAATTGTGGCAGGAAAGGTTGCAAAATGATGCAAAATGTACTTAACAAATGTCTCACTTAACAACAGAAATGTTGGGCTCAATTTTAATCGTTAGTCAAGGACTCACATATGCATTGGTGACAATTACCATGAATCCTGGGAGGCAAGTTAAGAACCTCCAGTATAATCAAGTCTGTGTAATTGAAAGAACAACTATCCTTACAGCTATCCTTACTTGTAGATTGAAAGCAGTAGGACCCAGAGTTTATAAAATAGATCAAAATACATGCTAAAAACCAATACTGTAAACCTAATCTATTAATCCCCGAATGTCATCACAGAGAAATCCTAAGTAAAGTAAGTTATTGTGATCAATAAATCATACTCATTCAGCTTACCACTGTGATAGCAATGTAGCTGCAGCACTATTATCTTGTGTTTTTATTTTAGTTTTTAATTCATTATAATTTATCTCTGGAAATTAAGCTTTTATTTTTCTACATCCTCTCAACTCTGAAGGAACAGGTTACTATTTTGAAAAGCCTCGATGATTCAGAACAAGCTTTCCAATCTCAAGAGTTTAATTTGGATAATTTAACTCTAGGAGTGACAGTGACAAAAGCATAGGCAATTCATTTCTTAGCTTCAATTTGCCAGGATACTGGCCTCTAACCTACCAGTAAATATCTTAGGCCAATTGCAGTTCAACTTTCTCAAATTCCTAGTTGCTGACCATGAAACTTCAACAAATATATTGAAAGAATCTACTTGCCCCTCAATTCTCACCAAAGGTAAAAGCTACAAATTCTGTTGACCTAAACAATACTAATTCCAATGACTCCTTTATA
The DNA here is from genome assembly GCA_033807585.1 of Hydrophis major. Lineage (NCBI taxonomy): Eukaryota > Metazoa > Chordata > Lepidosauria > Squamata > Elapidae > Hydrophis > Hydrophis major. The sequence goes on along the minus strand of CM066331.1, from coordinate 68,890,261 downwards.
CACCAAAAATGTACTCCAAGTTTTCTAATTCAAGCATATAGTCTCCTGGGATCAGTTTAACTTCATACATTGACTTGTCCATCAGTCAAAGAGCTATGGCCTTCACTAGATAAATACCAACGCCAACTCCAGCAAAATGACATCTGGCAACATATATTGCTATATGGTTGCTCTCATGGAGTACTGTTGATTGAATGCTAAATATGAGGATCCTGCTTTCATTGGTGTATTGAGGCAATATGAAATCCTTTTTCACAGGAAGCCAACCTCACCAACCTCCCCCCCCCCCACACACAAAAAAACCATTTAGAATTGTAAAACTAAAAAATTATGCAGCAGTTTCCTGTTATAATAATATATACTCTGAAGTGTGGTGATTTGTATGTATTTGTATATATTTTATACGTGTTTCTTCTGTCTTCTTTATTCACTAAAACTGGCTACTGAACTGAAAAGTGCTCATGTTAATTTGTCATTAATTAACATGACAACTTCCATGCAAACACTGAAATAATACTTATTCATCTCAAGGATTTATCATTTTTGTGCTATCTTAAAATTATTTTAGAGGGTGCAAATATTTCAGGCATTGAATGATCAAGAGGAAGTGGGGATGGTCTCTTGTTCACTAACTTTATATTACTGTTATCCTCTGGATAACAGTGATTCATGGCTCAACAGATACTTCGGGATGTGCATAAAATGGTATTGTTTTGAATTCAAACAAGGCATGTTATTTTTTAATTTTTACTATACCAGAGATTCCATGTCAATCTTCTCCTTTTCAAAAGTACTGATATACTCTGACAAACTAAGCATTTCCAAAGTTTTTTGCAAGGTTGGAATATCATCCTCATCATCCTGATCCCCATGTTCATCATTTAAATGAGACAGTAGGCAACCAGCAGAATTAGAATTCAGTGTTCCCTTGAAAGAAAAACAAAATCTGCATTAGGTTATAAAATTTAAAACCAAACCAAAGTCAAAATAGATCAATTTCACTAATGAATATGGATAGCTCAAAAATAAATCTCATAGAGTGAGTTTATGTATGTTTGGTGCTCACTTCAATCCACCATGTCACAAAGAGAAGCCCAACCTGGATTACAGAACATCTAGCTTGTATCTAAAAAACATCAGGATTAAACACTAATTAAAGTTAACTCTCAAAGGCATTATAGGATCATAAAAACTCATACATAAAAATATATATTCTGCAATAGCAACAATACAACTATTTATGACAGAATTCCTTTTAACAATAAAAGCTAAGATTTTAAATGAAAATATGGGCAGGGGATCTTTTAAAAATCTGGTTAATTAGCATACACCATGTATGCATATGCTGGCATGTAGAAAATGTTTTTCCTTGATTAATGCAGTGTAACCATCCTTATGAACTGATCATTTATGAGAGAAAGCTTATCCCATTTGTTAAAAAACAAAATCACATATACTTGAAAGAAGACATTCAGTAAATAATGATAGCAGTACTGTGTAATGTGATTAGATTACATATTTGTAATATTCTTAATCATTTGTGATTCATTAGTGATCATTTGAAGATTTTTTTTAGCAATCACACAAATATTAAAGAAAATTGTTTGGTACTACAAATACCTGCTGGTCTTCTGTCACATCTTTCACAGCACCATTGGAAGCAACAGGAATAGAATTAACTCCAGATGTCCAATCCTTCTGATTGGATAGTATGTCAAATAGTACCAAGGATCCTAGGAGATATGAATTGTTAGAAATAGAATTTTGAGATACCTAAACAGTCTGGGTTTAAACAGTAATTACACATTGACCTCTTAGGTATGTTTCCCAACCTTCCCTTTGCCTAACAAAATAGATATTCACAATGTCAGAATACTTGAGATGTTTCTAGGACAAAAATCTGACTACAACTTTAAGAACTAAAACCCCCGTTTAGACAACAGTTCTCAAAAGTTATGCAATAAAAATGTTATATTGAACTAATCATCATATTAAGACAATGTATTACCTAAACTGTGTCCAGCAACAGAGATTCCTCCTTTAAAGTCAGGGTTTCTGCTCATGAATAATGCATAAAGATGGTTCATCTCTACTGTTACTTTCTCCACAACTGTTTGGCAGTAAGTAGGGCTATTATAAAACAGGATATCAAGTAGAGTCTCATTGGTGAAGTGGCGGAGACGTCCAATAGTTGGCAATGTTATTTTTTTAATATTCCTTGAAACACATAATTGCACAGGTTATTACAAAGTGATTTCAAATAAACTTTGCTAAAACTAAGAAACTTGAGAGTAAAAATTGCCAAAGTAATTTTCACAAATATTTTTCAAGTCTATAAAGCAACCATGGTCACTATGATATTATTTTCTTGCAGCTTCTCCACTCCATTTTAATAGCCTTGCCCCAATTTTAACAGACCATTTAGGGAAAAGAAGTCTGTTAGTCATGATCCTCTGTTAAATTGAAAGCTACATCATTGTAGAAATTAACTTTGATGCTATCATCACTTAAATTGTCACAAATTTAGTCTGTTGTATCAAGGTTCATTAAACTGAGGTTTCACTTTGTGTGAACCTAATTAATGATGATATATTCAACCCATAGTTAGGCAAACTATGAATGTAGTATGCGATGCATCTGTTTGGTCTAGAGGCTAAGGCTCCAAGCTAGAAACTGGGATACTGTGAATTCTAGTCTGCTTTAGGCAAGAAAGCCAGCTGGGTGACTTTGAACCAGCCACTCTCTCAACTTAATCCACCTTTACAGGGTTGTAGTTATGAGGAAAATAGGACAAAGGAGTATTATTTCATCTTCAGTTATTTATAAAAGTAATAAAGGTAGAGAATGAAGGGATGGATGGATGGATGGATGAATGAATGAATGAATGAATGAAGCTAATCAAAATATCAGACAGGGACACATCTGTTCCCTTCATATACCATAAACAGATTAAAAATCCTGCAATTTACAACATGGGTCATACGTTAAACATAGTGATACGAAGTATGCCACAGTATATCACTTTGTCATACCACAATTTACACTTCCATGATCTCAGATAAATTATTTAAAAACACTTAACTAGTGCAATAGTCGTTTAGCTCTACTATCCCAGAAAGACTGGTTCAAATATTCAAGGAATCACACTGGTTGCATCCAAATGTTACAATTAGCAAATATTTAGTATGGCAAGAACAAGAGTTATTAAATCTATTTTCTATTTTTCCCATCCTTGTACGAGCTCTAAGTGTGATCAGCCTTAAACACGATTGGATCAAGCTAATTTCAAAACTATAGTATTACTTTGGCCTATTTCAGACAAATAAGATATAGTACAATAAAATGCAATTATGAAAAATGGAACAAATGATATGGAAAATCACTTTTTATTCTAATGAAAAAGTATATATATTCTCAGTATATGATAACTTATTCACGGGTAACAATATTTAATAATTCTAAACTAAAAAGTCATCAAAATTATACACTTAAAGTCACAAGTAATTAACTTTGAGTAATCAATGATCAAAGAACAATTCCATTTGTTAAAATGATTGGACAAGAGTGATATGTGAGTACAATAGACCTACCTATCCACCCCTGTTGCATCTCCATGCAAAGCATTGTGCCAATGAACTGGCAGGAATTCGACTCTACTCACTTTATGTTCTTCTACTGATTTCCTAAAATGTGTTTGCAGCAATTTCAGGGATACTGTCCGAAAGTCATCAACTTTTTAAAAAGGGAGAAAAGTAATAAGGGTGTCATACAATTAATATTACCTGAAGAAGTTTATAGTAATTGTGTGGATACTGACTCTAACAGAATTTCTAACTTCTGAAAATAAATATTTTCTAGCCCAAACTCTGCAGGTGGACTTGTAAAAGCATAGCTAACATTTTGTATATACTCCACATATTTTGATTTTTAAAACCTCAGCAAGTTCTAGAGCAGGGGTGTCAAACTCACGATGTCACGGCGGCATCATATGACATATCGGGACTTTTTCCCCCTTAGCTAAACTGGACAAGGGCAAGGCCAGCACATGACGCACCCAGCCTATGGGCCGGGAGTTTGATAGCCATTAGAAAATATGTATGTTATTGATTTGGATAAAGCATCAGAAGCAATTTACCACTTTTCATCTTTCCTAATGGGAAAACTTGACTTCTAAATATTATCAATAATAAGTTTATAATTCTGTTTTCTTTCACTAATAGCTTTTAAAACTAATATATCATTTATTTGAATACCTTTTAAGAGAATTATATCTTTGGAGCAGTTAAATCATTCCATTATCTTCTTAACCACATGGAAATTAAATTTGTATGTTTATATTTCTGATGCAACAACCATTGTGATTTGAAATCCAATTTAAAGATGATCCTAAATGCTTTAGTGTATTAGATTAAATGATGTTACAAACAACTTTAAATAAAGGTCTAAGAACCACTACATAGTAAGATACTAGCTGAAAAAAGGAACAAGGAAGTATGCTTCATATGCATTCCTGTATCCATGCTCAAATAATCCTACCACATTCAACAATGCTTCTGAAGCGTAGATCGCAGACTGGGCCAATTCCATGGACCATAAATACCAAATGATCAATTTGAGACACTTCACCTATAAAAATAAAAATAAATACCATCAGTTACATTCATAAATACTACAAGACATACTTTCCAATTTAAATATTTCTATATATTTGCAATGTTTTTCTATTCAACTTTGAAGGCATCCCTTAATTTGTGATCTCAAAATGAAGCAATAGCCTCTCAGGAATCTTGAGGTAAATACCACATATCCAGAGGAAATGTATTTCCATCTATTCCGGAAAGGAGCCTTACTCATTACCAGTATCTATACAGTCAACATTCAGAAGCTTGCTGGGAGTCAATATATTCTTCAGTCAAAACGTATTTATCATCCCGACAGGAGAAAGTAAGAGACTGTAAGAGAACATTTTGTATGAAATCCTGTACAATTTACCATCTGGAATATCCTCATGATCGTCATCAATTCCACGTTTAACTACTCTTGGCCTGGTCTGATCATCTTGTGTGGTGCCCCATTCATCTGGTATTGAAGAAGGCTGGAACTGAACTATAACCTGGGATAAAATCAGTGTATCACATTTATACCCAATTTAACATATTGTGATATTATGCAATAACATATATGCTATAGCTTAGGTGGATTAAATAGGTGGGTACTACAGATTCTTTTGCCAAGAAAAAAATGGCATAAGATTGTGTAGCATATACTAGACAAAAATTATGTTTATATTTATTTCAATTTCCAAACTAATTTAAACATTCTTAACATCTGAAATAATGATTTGTGACAGCACATTATTCAAAGTTAAACTGTACTGTTGGAAAGAAATATCCAACATGCCTTCTCATATAAGATTATGTTTGACATGCTGCAAATTCATTGGTGATGTCTGTTTTGCTCCCTGAATTCATGGAAACCTAACCCTAAGTGGATTTTTCCCCCATTGGGATTTTCCCATGTATTTTACCAGGAAAAGTAGATAACTGAGGTTTCAGAATTCAGCAGCCTCCTAAGCATACCGATTCACTACAAATCATTGGAGATGTCCATTTTGATATCTAAACCTAACCCTGGGTAGATTTGGCCCCTCAATGGGACTTTCTCTTGTATTTTACCAGGAAAAGTAGATAGTGCTGGCTCAAAAAGTCAGCACGATGCTAAGCATACCAACAAATTACAAATCCACTGGAGATGTCTATTTTGCAGTTCAAATTAACAGACAATAGATAACCAGAGTTGGAAGGGACCTTATAGATCATCTCGTCCAACCCCCCGCCCAAATGGCAGTCCAATCTCTTCTTGAAGGTCTCAAGTAATGGTGCTCCCACAACTTCTGAGGGAAGCTGTTCCATTGATTGATTGTTCTTACTTTCATGGAAACCTAACTGTAACCCTAAATGCATTTGCCTACCAATGTGGTTTTCCCATTTATTTTACCAGGAAACACAGATAAGACGGGCTGGAAAAGTCAGCTCCCTCCCTAGCATATCAAAGCACTACAAATACGTTAGCAATATCATTTTGCTATCTGAATTTGTAGAAACCTAATCAGAGCTGAAGAAGCTTCTTGGATGAGAAGCTAAATGTCTTCAAAGAAAAATCAGAAAGTTCAGTTGCCTCTTGAAAAAAAAAACACCTGTGGGACAACCATGACCTGGATGACTGAGAATCTCCATAGACATAATCCTTAGTCTATTTATCCCACATGGTGATTTTCCCATGTATTTTATCAGGAAATGTAGATAAGACGGCTGCTAAGATAGATCAGCTATCCTTTAAAGTAAGGTGATCAAACAGATATGATTAACTGCTCTTTAAAAAGCAAAACAGTACAATTTTAGGCCCCGAATCATTAAAAATTAGTGGAATTTTAGCAACATGCTTTCCAACCACTTCAAACTAATTGGGTATTGGATTTTTTCCCCCAATGTTGATACTTTTCAATGTTTTAAGAATGGAAATTGTAATAGGAGGAATCTGGCAGTCAAACCATTCCAATTATTTTCCTTAAACCTTCAGAATCTACCCTTAAAACTACCCCAAACCACCAGAAGACATTTCAACCTCCCCCTTTTGCCCAAACAGACTGCTGTATCCAATTATGATCATCCTCCAGAGTGATAATACTAATACATTACTGATGCCTCCAGAGTATCTAATGAAGCAACATTCTCCTTACCTTAGGATTATGCATAACAAAAGTTTCTCCACCTGGAAATTCTAATCGCCGATGCCACTGATTTGTAGTAACAGCTTTCTTGTACTCGGCCTACAACAAACATCAATGATATATAGTGAATATCAAGAAACCACATCAAAGGACTATGTGACAGGAAGATAATTTATTTATAATATTACATTAAACCTTAAATTGTTCCCACAACTTGTTAACATATTACAAAGTTTAATGTAATATGCGTTTCCTACCAATTAATTGAATTTCTAAAGGCAGTCACCGTTTAAATATAATGAAAACTATGAAGACAAATGTTTTCCCATAGTGTTTCATGTCTCATATACTCTGAATGGCACTTGCCCCTAGATTTGAAGCCACAATGAAAATCAGATACCAACAATATGAAATTTTATTTTCAGCTAATGCAGTATGGAGTGCTCTAGTTTCAAAACATATTGGTTGTATGATAAAATAATCTAGATTGAATATTAAGAATAACTGAACTTAATCTAATTTATTTTGGCAACTGAATAAAAATGATTACAGTTAGTTTACCCCACCATTCATGTGGCAGTTTAATACCTGGTTGTGCCATATATAATCTATTCAGTATAAAGTAATTTTGCATTGAAAAAATAGAAACCCAATTTTCAATAATTTCTACTAAAATGTTGTTTTAAAATTAATATTACAGAAACATTTTTATAAGGTTAACTCAAAGGGCACAAAATAATAAAATGATTTTTAAAACAGATTCATTTGGAAAAGCTTGCTGTCCTATGTGCTTCACACAAAATAAACTGATGATAATATGGATATGATAGCACATTATTATTTTATTATTCAGAATAAATTTTATTTTTGAATTTGGAATTTTTTAAAAAGCTACAGCTTACATTGTTGCCTTCCTTTTTTAAAAATACTCACCTCTAGTTTTTCACTGAAATCCTCAGTATAAGGAATAAATCTGCTGTCCTTATCTCCCTTATAAAACCAAGTACATCGTCTTACTTCAGACTGTTGTTCTTCCCAATATACAGCTTTCTTCACACGGTCATACAGATAAACATCATAACGTCCTCCATCAGTACTCAAGACTACACTCTCTGGATCAGGTTGTACTAAAAATTAAGAAGAAAGTTTTTATTAACCTTTCTCCCTTTCTCATCTAACCTGTGAATATTGGAAATGAGAAAGCTTCAAGTTTTACACTCAACAGTGATATTTTGTTTCTGAACTAAAACTTCTATTGGAAAATGAGAGCAAATTGGAAAGTTTTCTAGATTCACTGTTGAATCTCTTTCATTGTTCTGCTTTGCTCATTGGTGATGTCAGAATCAGACAATATGCAAAATCCACAAGCACAATAGAAAAGTTCAGTAGATACTATAGAACAAGAAACAGGAGAAATAATCTGAAATCCTCTTTGAGTAATGAAGTATTCAATATCTAATCTAATAATGCTCCTCATTACTCAAACATATGACTTTATGGAACTTTCTGTAGTAAACTTGCTGAAAGGAAGAGGGGAGAACAAGTGAACAAAAATCTCTCTTATAGAACTGGCCGCTTAACCTTGATTACTTCATGAATAACTGTCATCAAGATCATTAAATGTTTATATAAATCAAATACTATACTATGACAGGTAAAAATGTATATATTATACCTATATTTAACAAGTTGGTGTTTTCTGATTATTCTTTGAGCTATAACATCTGTGAGGAATGCTCAGTTTTATTGCTATATATTTAAAAATAAAAATCCAATAAAACTTGGGGGGGAGACCTCATCATTTCCAGGACAATTCTCAAAAAATATCAGGAAAAATAAAACAACACATAGTGTTTCTGAAGAAACATTGTTTGTCTCTAAACAAGGATCTCTCAGGTCTCATATTTTCATTAAAAAAAGCCTTTAAATATATGCAAATAATATCTCACTGTAAAAAAGATAGGCATATTAAATATTATGCTTATCTATTCTCTTCATGTCCAAAAGCACAAATTACACAAAGGACATTCTTAAATCTTACCAGAATTATAAACCTTTTCTAGAGTTGTAGAATCTAGATCACTGAACGGCATCCATAGTTCCTTGTTTTCCACTTCCTTACAGTAAAACCAATGTGGCTGAACTGATTCATATTGGTTTTGTAATAAGACAGGTGGTGCCTTCACAAGTGGTCCTGGTGTCATTGATGTCTGAGGTGATAGGGCTGACTAGAATGAAAAAAAAGGAGGGGGAAAAAGTTTCTTTAATGTTTCAAAGTTTTACTTGATGTTTAGATACAATCTTAATTATGTACAATTAATTCCATTCTGAATTACAAGAATACATTATTCTTATAGATTTCAGATTAGCATAGCAAGCTAATTACCAAAGCAATATAGGGAGTTGTGTCTTAATTTTGCATATCTGATTGCCAATTATTTTCAATCTTGATCTAGGTGGAAGACATTAGGTTTCACAATTGAATCCTAATCAAAACTCTATTCAACCTAACTTTCAAATGTTATCAGATTAAATACAAAAACTAATTAGTTTCATAATTTTGCAAATATTTTACATTCAGATATGACAAATAAACTAAGCAAGTATTAACTCTTTACTTGATATAATTAAACAGTGCCAAAAATTCCTAAAATGGAAAACATTTCATTTTTGTTTTCCTGCAAAATCAAGGGCCAAGATAGCAAATGCATATAACTTTATTTTTAGGGAAATATTTGTCTCAAATCCTTTTGTTCATGTATGTCTAAATTTTCATTTCTCAGTAAAACCAAATTACAAAACATATTCAGCAAATCATAAATCAGTTATTGAGCTAGTTGAACATATGAGAGTGAAACAATTGTTGAAAGGAACAACGAACTATAATATTGAGTCCTTAACTTTTTTTATAGTAATTGCAATATACTAGATAATATAATTATAAAGATAATCTTCCTACCGGTGGCATTGGTCCTGCAGGAGTTGGATATTTCTGCACAGGTGGTACAGAAGGTGAGGGCTGCAGATTCTGGCCAGGTGCTTGTGTCTGTTGCAGCTGTGGGGGAGCGATGTAAGGATTGGCTCTACTACTTAAGGTATTATGACGATAGGGGTTATAACCTTGTTGTGATGGTCCCTGAGGTGGTGTTGAAAAGACTGTTAGGGGAGGACCACTTTGCTGAGGTGTTTGATAAGTTCCAATTCCTTGTACTGAAGTAGATGGAGTATTAAAAAACTGTGATTTGGAAACAGAAGCTGAAAATATATTTGGCCCATCTTGTGATGAAGGCAGAAGAGGGAAAGAAACTGGAGGTTTAGAGAAAACCGATGTTCCAGCTTGGGTTGAGGTTGCCACCCCTAAGGGTGGTTGTCCAATGCTTCCAAAGGGATCACTACTGCTAGGAATCTGAGAGAAATAACTGAATGTAGATGGAGGGTTTACATTTGCTGATGTCTGGCCTAGGAAGCTGTCTTCTTCACCAACATCCGTATTATCATCTGCATTAAAGAATATAGTAAGGATCAACAAAAACATAGAAAGATCTTTGCCATCTAGCCTGGGATCCAATAACATAGATATGGAACCTACAAAGAGTTTTATTACCAAGGAAATTGAGTGTGCCCTCCTGCAAATTATGTTTAATGCTTTTAACTTTTTTTGATATTGGCTATGATTCTTTTGTTACTTTATTGCATCATTTTTGCGTTTTTTAAGTTTGAACACACTGATCAGAGTCAAGTACATGAGATGGGCAGATGTATAAATATACCAAATAAATAAATAAACCTGAGAATTATAGGAGAAATATGAATGGGTGAAGTACATTGCTGCAAAACTTCTTTTGTATGACAGATTTTCCTCTCTCCCATCTGATGTTCCTTGATTTTCACTACCATCAGCTGGTGCCTTATACCTGCCTCCAATCAACATCCTAATAAACTGAAATCTTGCCTGCTATGCTTCTTTCCAAGAAACATACCAACATTAAGTTCTTCCACGTAACTACAGGTAGCCCCCAACCTATGACCACAATTGAGCCAACTAAGCCCAATATGTATGTTGCTAAGTGAGAAATTTGTTAACTTCCCATTTTACCAGTTTTCTTGCCACACTTGTTAAGTGAATCACTGCAGTCCTTAAATTAGTAACATAGTTGTTAAGTGAATCTGGTTTCTCCATTGACTTTGCCTATCAGAATGTTGTAAAAGGTGATCACCCCAGGATACTAAAACCTTCATAAATGTGAGTCAGTTGCCAAGCATCTGAATGTAAATCATGTGACCATGTGGCTGCAACAATGGTCATAAGTGTGAAAAGTGGTCATAAGTCACTTTTTCCAGTGCTGTTATAACTTTGAACCGTCCCTAAGTAAACTGTTGTAAGTACCTGTAGTTATATCCAAGCAACTAAACTAATTGCAAGAAAAAAAATGCAACAGGTCTCATGAGTCAGGAAATCATACCCACTGATTGGGCAAGTCTTAGTGGGAACTTTCTTTGCATCGTCAGTAATAAGATTGCAGCACCAAGGCTGTGAAAACACACATTTTTGTGCACTGAAGCCTTCAAGGACATGGAGTGCTACCCAGAAGACCCTAAAGAGGAGGAGGGGGGCAGCAAGCCAGGAAATTAGTAAATTAACTCAATTTCAAACTCCGATATACAGAAATGCAGGCCAATGTCAACAATACATCTGCTTCCCGTTATAAATCAATGTCACATCTCTGGAATATCCCAGACCTTCTCAAACCCCTCCATTCATCCTGTCGTCCATCCCAGATCCTGGAGGTTACGAGCCCTCCTCCAATCTGCAAGAGGGAAGAGTTTGCAGGCGTCTTTATCGCAGACTTACGGCGGGGATTTTTATTTATTTTTTCCCTAAAGCCCCCTAAACGCATTAAAGTTATCAATCAAAACGAAGCGGGTGGTGGTGGTGGAGGGAAAATGGATTCCAATTCCCGTGGGTTTTCCCCCTGTCCCCCCCGCCTCACGACCATTACCTGCGGGAAGGAGGCCAGGTCCCGAACCGGCCACAGGAGGGGTTTGACTGACTGGGATGAAAGGGACGGTGAAATTGAATTCGGTGGCCGAGGAGGAGAAGAGCAAGTTAATGCCGCCGCTCGTGGAAGAGATGCCACTCGTAGCGGAGGTTTTGGGGGCAGCCATGACGGAGGGACTTCCACGTCTCCCGACTCTCTGGAGCCCTCCCCGACAAGGCCCTGCCCCTTCCGCCCGGCTCGAAGATGGCGGAGGCGCCGGTCTCTTCCCTCTTCTCCCGCCAACCCGAGCCCGCGCTTAGAGGCGAAGTGAAGTGAGGCTTGAAGTCCGCTCCGGCCTGGCTTGCGCCCTTTTCAGCCCAGCTTGGAACACCCGCTATCTTAAGTGCTCTCTGCCCGGCGCGTAAACCTCCAGAAAAGCGGGTCTTCTGAAGGGAGACCTCTCTTTGGCGTCTCTCTCACCTGGTCTTTTAAACGCACCGAAGAAGCGAAAAGATGCCGTGTGTGGCGGACTGGCTGAACTGCCCCCTCAGTATCGTGCAAGGCATTTTCGGTGAGACCGGGCTTGGGAGGGGTGGTGGTGGTAAGGCACGAAAACGTAGCAAGCTTTAAGGCAGGTCAAGGCAGCGGGGAAGCAGGCTGAGCTACTCCGGCGGACAGGCAGAGGGGAAGTCGGCCGAGTCCTCCCCCCCTCCCAAAAAAAAAAAAAAAAAAAGCACGAGAGGAAAGAGAAGACGGCGGCATTGCTGAGAACAGCTCTGGGACCGGGGAAGACCGGGAAGGAAAGAGGCGGCGGCACCACCTCGCTGTTTTTTGCGGAACGGGTTGGGAGGGGGAGGAGGATAGGAAGTAGCGGACCTATCCCGGGCAAAGTGGGGCTGACCGCCAGCGACAAAGCTAAATAAACCCGAGTTTGGCCTGGCAAAGTCGGGACCCCGCTGGGCCGAGCGGAGTGAAAAGCGGCCTCGGAGTTTTGTTGTGAGGCAAACTTGGCTGCGGGAAGGGCAGTTCTTCTGCACGCCTAAAGTTGGAAGCCTCGTGGGAAGAAGGAGAAGAAGGAGGGTGTTCCTGAGCCTGTGCACTGCGATGTTTCTTTCGGCTTCATGCGGGGAGAGGGGGGCTGAGAGGGAGAATAACGCTTCTTAAAGGCATTGAAGGGGACTTTTCCTATTAAATGTCAGTCCTGGCGTCCTCCTTTTGAGTGCTTAATTACTAGTTTACCGCTTTACTTCGTAATTAAAAAGAACAGGGTGAAGCATGGTATTATTAGGCTTCTGCTTGTCAAAACTGAACAGAAATCTTCTGATTTCTGTTTTCGGTGGATATCAATTGCTCTTGTATCTAGTTGGTGTGTTCTTATCTTATAATTAGCTTTCTAAACCCAAGTTGTTATGTTCTTATCTATTTTGTTTTTAGCAAAACTGTTTGCTATGTATCATTTTTGACACAATTATTTGCACTTGAATCTCTGGGAACACATCTGAATAAATGTCTAATTGTTTTTGTTAAGCTTTAAAGCAAAATATTAATTGATTGGCAGGCTACCAGGAGATTGTGCTTAGCTCATAATTGAAAAACCAACATTTGGAAAATACAGCTAACAGGAAGAGCAAAATACCATAACAAAACTAGAACAAGTGAAACTAGCAAAACAAAATACAGATTTCAGAATCACTCTATCATTAGAGGCTAATTGGAACAATAGCAATAGCACTTAGAATTATATACCACTTCATAGTGCTTTACAACCCCTCTCTAAGTGTTTTACAGAATCAGCATATACCCCCTCCCCAGACAATCTTGGTGCTTATCCTATGTTTAAGAATTTTCTAAAGAACAGAAGGGTGGGAATCATAGGAAACTCCAGAGGACAGGAATTCTCAGAGTAGGTGTTTCTCCAGAATCCCACCAGATGATATTCTTTAATTGAAAACCAGCTGCTTGAAACTGTCTACAACAAAGTCAGATCAATTATTGGACAAAAGTTGATACTTCATGACATGGAAGAGTAAGTGAACATTGAAGGTGAAGATGTTGAATTAGGAAGTTTACTTTCAACCATCGAAACTTACTGAGTTTAGTGGGCCGTTCTCAATGTAATCTACCTCACAAGGACAAACTTGGGGAATGTTTAATGTGCCAGCCTAAATGCTGAGAAATCTAAATGGGGTCAATGGGAAATAAACTCACATTTCTCTTCAAGGAAGATAACTATTCATATAAGGAATCCATTTCATTCAGGGGTGGGATGCTACTGGTCCTGCCCAGCTCTATAAAACCGGTAGCTCTGAAGAGCAGCAGACACAGAACTGGTTCTGTGTTTGTTGCTGTTTGGCCCGCCCGCCTGCCTGGGCTCTTACTGTCTTTTATTTCCTGTTTTTTCAACCTCAGCTGCTTTGCTCAGCAGAGCTGAGGTTGAAAAAGCAGGGGGAAAGTGGCTTTTCAAATGCTGCGCACCTGTGCGCAGCGCTTTTCAGCTGTACAGGCAGTACAACTTAAGGTTTTTTTACACGCGTGCACAGCGCACGTCAGGCACGTGTGCACACAAAGCACACTTGCGCACACAAAATGTAGTCACTGAACCAGTTGTAACACCTGTTGAATCCCACCCCTGCTTTCATTGTAAGAATTGTAATCTTATACCATTTTAAAGGGAATGTAATTAAATTATACAATATAAAACATTTAGATATTGGAAAGGAAAATATTGGAATGAGATTGACAAGGAATTGTTTTCATAATAACTTTTGCAAGTGGCTAGTAGGCACTTACTATCATCTTTCAACTGTGAGTGGTTCTAAAGATAAAATACTAGCAAAAGTTCACTAAGACTGGAAGTAAATGTGTTTTAAGCCAGGTTGACATGTTATTGTAATATATATGAACATTATTGTTTGCAGGAGAATCTGAGTAATATAGAAAGATACATTTTTCCCTTTGGGTAGTAAATCTGAATGAACCTGTCAGCTGTGAAACAGGAGAGATAGCCTTCACATTTAAAATCTTCACTAAAAGCACAAGTTCCATATCAAAAGGCCAGAAGTATCCCAGTATATCACAAGAGATTACTCTACCAGAGATCCCCAAGAGAGTCATAGTCCTTCCTTCAAATTTGAAGTCTGTATATAGCAGGGGTCTCCAACCTTGGCCCCTGGAAGCCTGGTGGACTTCAACTCCCAGAATTCCACAGCCAGCTTTGCTGGCTGTGGAACTCTGGGAGTTGAAGTCCGCCAGGCTTCCAGGAGCCAAGGTTGGAGACCCCTGGTATATAGGATCCTCAAAGACGTTCTGCAGGTGCCCCTCAGAGCACTGATATGGGAAATCCCAGGACAAAGTTACCCTAACTAGCTGGAATCTGGTTGGGTGATCTTCAGACTACAAAGATAACAATTTCATAAATGTTTTGTGCAAGCTTGATATATACTAGTACAAGAAACCTGATTCCTAAATACTCTAGCTCTCAGCCACATCACAGTAATAAAATAACAGAATTGGAAGGGACTTGGGGGGTGGGGGTGTCATATAATCCAACCCCTGGCTCAATGCAGGAGAACTATGCCATTTCAGACAAGTGGCTTAAAAGCCTCAGTGTTGGAGCATCTACAACTTCTCAAGGCAAATCATTCTACTAATTAATTGTTCTCATTGTTAGGAAATTTCTCCTTGGTTCTTGGTTGCTTCTGTTCTTGATTAGTTTCCTTTCCTTGGTTCTTGTCTTGCATTCTGGTGCTTTGGAAAGTAGATTGACCCTCTCTTCTTTGTGGTAGCCCCTCAAATAGTGGAACACTGCTATTATGTCAAACCTAATCTTTCTTTTCACTAGACTAGCCATACCCAATTCCTGCAATGGTTCTTTGTATGTTTTAGTCTCCAGGCCCTTAATTTTAAGTCTTTATTGTTCTTCTCTGCACACTTTCCAGAATCTCAACATCTTTTTATAATGTAACTAAATGCATGTTTCCAAGTGTGGTCTTACTAAGATTTTATAAAGTAGTACTAATACCACTTTATAAAATAATCTTGATTCTATCCCTCTGCTTATGTAACCTAGGATTGCATTGGCTTTTTTGGCTGCTGCTGCATGCTTCAGGCTCTTATTAAAATGCTAAAGCTAGGATTGGCAAGAATAGATACAAAGACATTCTACGTACACTGATAGCTACCTATTTGAATGTAACAGCTGCAGAACGTTTACTACTTACATAATGGTTCACCTCAGTGACAATTGAATCAAGACTGTATGCTAACAGTAATTGGCATATGTCTCCCACCAC
This sequence comes from Hydrophis major, assembly GCA_033807585.1. Classification (NCBI taxonomy): domain Eukaryota; kingdom Metazoa; phylum Chordata; class Lepidosauria; order Squamata; family Elapidae; genus Hydrophis; species Hydrophis major. Next base: position 68,874,260 of record CM066331.1, on the reverse strand, counting down.
TGAGATGGAAGCTTGAGAAATTGCTGGAACAAATTCCAATATGTTTAACTTTTTTTTCATTTATAAAGTTTTAAATCTCAAAATAGCATATAAAAGAAACAAATCTTATATTGTAATTATGTCTGAAAGACAGAGTTATTGTAGTGGACTATGCCATGATTTGTGACATTGTTAATTAATCCTGCACAGAACCTGACATTTCCATTACTACTAGAGAAGTAGTTATCTGTTAAAAATTAAAGTTAACATTGGGGGGGGGGGTTTGTAAATAATATTTTCACATCCATCTCAATCTTCCTATATAAAACTCGTTCCCCCTCCCCCCCCGCCCATAAAATATTTTAAACAAACTATAGAAGCAGACACTCTTAAAATTAGCTTCTGGGTTCATTGTTCAAAAATGTCTTCAGTTTGTCAGTATTTTGCTTCATTCTTATTAGTAAGTCAAATTTAAGTCTACATTTTTAATTGTAATCTTTAATCCTTCTGGTTCTTTCTAATGTCCATCCTTCAAAGTATAATCCTAGCATTCTTTTTTTCCCACAAGAAGGATTGTTATAATTAATTACAAAATCTTTTCCAAATTCATCTGGACTTTTAGTCTGTAATTTTCCAAAATCAAAGTTTTAATGACTCTTGCCTTAAGCTGTATTTCAAATTTCTTTCACTAAGCATTAAAGAACTCACCTGGTGTTTGGTGATTTGAGCAAAATGGCTATTCCCTCATCTCCAGAACTCTAAACCTGCCACAAACCTTGTCATGTAGTTGCCTTGTCTAGAGCACTTGTGGGCAATCTCCAATCTTTTCCTCATCTGGAGGATTATGAAAAGCCAGTCTACTCACCAGCTCTTCATTCTGCTGCAGTCATTTGCTTTTAGCCTTCTGCCTTCTAAAAATACAGTATGTCTGTTTTAATGCTTTAAATAAAGGTTCCTCACTGTTAGGGCCCAGGCCCAGGGTTCAGAATCTGAATCTGATTCTAAAGAAGCTGTTTTAGCTGAGCCTGTGGAATGTCAACATTAGGAGTCCCCAAGCTGAGTATCAGATGAGGCTGATCAAAAAATAAGCACTACCTGGGCAATTGGAGCAATTAGATAAGGAGGCCACCCAACCCCTGCAATAGGCGAGTAAAAAAGAGAACAGAACAGAAATGTTCTTTGAGCCTCCTTACCAAGCAAGGGAGTAAATCTCTTAGTTACAGCTTGCTGTGGTTTAATTTAAGGAGCGCCCTGACACATTCTTCATTGCAAGCATTTGTCTGTTATCCAGGTCCTGTCTGTGCAATCATGACCTTTGAACTCATTGACAACTATGATTGGTTGTTGGAATCAAGAACTAGATTTGGATGCTACTGTTAAAAGCAAACCATTCCAGCAAGCGTCTGTCAGAAATTCGGTTTTGATTTTTATTCCTAGATTACTTTTATCTCTTTGAGGTTCAATAAACTTAATTACCATAATGTGTGTGTGTCTGTATTTAAAACCTAAAATGCTATATGTTCATTAATTATTGAATAATAAATACTGTATTAGCAAAGTAAAAATTATTAAATAATGAATACTGTATTAGCAAAGTAAAAATTTAAATGTATAGCCTGTACTTCTTACAAACTAAAATAGTATGTGTGACTTGATCTTTTGTCTTATTTAGCTCAGAATAGTCTAAATCCTGAATGGGAAAAGAAAGTAACAGAGTACTTCAAAGAGAAATTAAAAGAAAATAATGCAACTAACTGGGTAAGGCTATATTTACTTATCAGAACTAAAATTACATAATGATGGGTTTCAAAATCTTTAGGCAACTTGGATAGGAGGGCATTGAATAACTTGAAGCATACAGTAAAGCCAAAAGGGATTATAAAATAAATTGAATTTCTAGTTAAGTTTATCAGTACAGAAATAAAACAGGAAATTGGAATTGGATATAAGATCTCTAAATGTATAGTCTTTAAATTTTTTTATTGCATTAGAAATTGTATGGCATGTATATAACCATTTAGTCAGTCATTTTAGTAACTGACCAGCTGTTTGAAAAATAGAATTTATTGATTAGTCCATTTTTTAATTTCTTGTTAAACACTTTGTAGATCCAAATCTATAGAGTAGATTTAGTTAATCAACTGAATCTCAAATATGCATAACTGAATTAAATCATATTTATTTCAGTGATTACTAAGAAAAAAATTATAAAATCAATGTAAATTCTATCAGCCTTTCTGTGTAGGTATTAGATCTTCAGACTTACATAAATTGAAATATAATTACATTAATAATCATTGGAAATAAAGATACATAATTCTGCTTGCCTCATGAAGCTGATAATTGTTGTATTTCGTTTTACAGGTACCATCATTGAATGATGTTCCTTTACATTATCTGAAGCCAAATAGCTTAGTAAAATTTCGCTGTATGGTTCAAGATATGTTTGATCCTGAATTTTATATGAATGTTTATGAAACTGTTGATACAGTTACTAAATCACGTGTAAGTTAATTTCTTCACTATAGTTCTGATTACTTATATTCATACCCAGCCATGTTATTCCTTTTGTGGTCTTTGTTCATTTTGCTATGGTTGTTGAAAATTTAGAGCAATTTTTCATAAATTGTTGCTTAGAGTGATTTAAAAAAAACACTGTAGTATAAATAGGAGCAAAACCAAAACCAAATAATCAAACTTTTATCAATGCAGTTCCAGGACTACCATATTTGTGTTGTGGCCTTACCCACTTTTTGAGCTTGTCTTCCTTCCTGAGTTAAGTTTGGTCTTGCTTACCATAAGGTTGTCCATCTTTGCTAGGTCCATCATTTCCTTTTTATTCCATGTGACATAGGACTTTTGTAGGAACAGCCAGTGCCTCTTTGTAATAGTATCACATGAAATAAAGGAATTCTTAAGGTTTTTCTATGTGTTTTCGTATATGAAATATCAACAATCAATGTTCTTTAGTAATTCTGCTCATGTACTGTATATTGGAATGGAACAGATGCTTTGCCTGGAACCAATAAAATATTATAAATCAACCCTTAGCTTTTTCAGAACGAAACATTAAAAAAATAATATATGGAGCTTGGCAGAGAGTAGAACCACTATGTTCATAGAAAAGGTAATTGTGAAAAAGTAACAGTAAATATTTACAAATCCCCACAAATCTCCCCAAAAAGAACATGGTAAGAAGTTATATAGAATACAGTAGTGATTTTATGTTTTTTAACAGGTTATGAATTTTGGAAAATATAGAGATGTAGCAGAATGTGGGGTAAGTCCAGCTACAGAAATTATGGCAACTTCTTTAAGATACTATAATATTTATCCTTTTCTTTCTATTTTATATTTCACCGATTCTATGGATACATTTTTGGAGAATTTGAAAAACATGGCTTTTCAAAAAGGCATTTGGAGATGAATTTGTTCATGTAAGCCCAAATGCTGGTGTACTGGATTTTTTGGTTATAATTGTTTTAATTGATTTTTTTTTTTGTCTTAAAGCTTCCGAAAGCAATTCGTAGAATCAAGAAATGGAGATGAATACAAGTTTTTGTAATAATAAATAATCACACAGCATAAATATTTGTTTTTAAACAAAAGAAAGAAATGAATATAATGTACCTCCCACAACTTTCTCTTGTGCTTTTTTAAAAAAATAAAACAATATAATTGAGTATTCATTTGCACTGATGTATCCTCATTTAGTATATGGAATCAGTGACAAGCTAGTCCTTTTTAAACATATTTCTGCAGAATTTGTGCCTCTATTCTGTTTTGAATGTACAAGGCAGTAATGCCAGTGTCAATGGCTTTTAAGAGTACTGGTCCCTCACACATTCTAATATTTTATAAGGGGAAGAAAAACTCACCCTTATCAGATACATGGAGTAGATTACATTAAGACAAACACAAAATGCTATATGAATGTGTATTTTTAGCATTGTCATTTTAACATTTAACAATGCTTCAAAAACTTGAGATTGGAAAATAAATGTAACACAGAGGGAAGCATATACGCTGTAGTGAAAAAAAAATAGATTTTTCAGTGTATTGTATTTCTGTGCAGGAGATCTGTATGCTAATTATTACCCTTTTTGTGGGATGTTCTGTTCCTCTCCTTTCCAAACTTATATTCTACTTCTGATGTTATAAGTGTTCTGGGATCTCTTCCAGGCAGTTTTCTTGTAAAACTTGTTTTGGGATCATACCTGCCAATTTATATGCTTATGTCACTTATATATAGATATTTGGTGCTGCATTGATGATGTTAAGAACGCTTAGAAAATGGATTGATCAATAACATACATTAATATATGTTGTGTAGACATGGATTTAATTTAAATTTGGCTCCATATATTTCACTAGTCCTACTTGAATACCATACTGTATTGCTAACAAGGAAATGTCATGCTTCAAATGATACCGTTCAAACCAGCATTGTGCTATTGTTGTCATAAAAAACCAGAATCAGCATTTCATTATTTTAGATATGTCAAAAAAGTTGTTACTGGAACTTTTGATCCATAGAGATTGGAGTTCATTCCTTGTAATTCCTTAGGATAAATATTACTTTCTAGAACGCTAATTATAAATTTATTTTAAGATTACTTCCCTTTTGTAAAAAATCAAATGTATTTCATTTTTATAACAACTTCACAATATTTTTTTCTTTTTATGGTATGCTAGTGATGTATAATATCTCTTCTTCTAGCCTCATCAAGAAATAGATTTAAATCCTAAACAAATTGTAACTGCAGACAGACAGACTTTTTACTGTGTTCCAGTGCCAGGAGAATCAGCGTGGGTAAAAGAAATATCCTTTATAGCTTATTATATTGTGGACTGATGTATAAAAAATACAAAAATAGTGAGAATGCAAGATCTTTAACACTTGATTAAAAATAAAAAAGTATTGAGTGACAACTAAGATAGACTTCCTCTAGCATAGTCTGTTCCAAACCTGACCTTTCAAAGTGTTCCAATGATGCAATCATTGCTGCTGTAATTAAATCCAGACACCTTGTTTCTGGTTAGACTCCTCTCCTCCGGATTTCCCAGCATAAGAAGTTTTAGGGCAGCTAAGTCTTTGCATCATGTATTCAAAATACAATATTTTTTACTATCATCTCCAGTGAGAATTCTGGATTGATTTGTTCTACTAGCCATTCATTTATTTCCTTGGTTATCTATGGTATACTTAAACAGCAAGCAGAGTATTCTTTCTATCCTGCTTCTTCGAAGTCCAGTGTTTGCTTCTACAGAGTATTACAGGGGAAATCATTGCTTGCAGAACTCTGATCTTTTTAGAACTTCAGAATTTATCTTTTGATTCCACCAACAAAAGCTACAGATGCTGAACAAAATGGCTATTTGAAGAAGCATTAATAAAAGTGTCATTTTAAAGAGCTTTTCTTAACTATAATAATAGAATCGTGATTTTCTGAATCCTTGGCAATTAATATAGGAAGCACATTTGGGGACGTGTTTTTGTTTAGATCATGTGCATGAGTTGAGACAGAAAATATCTCTTCCAAGCTGATAGTGTGATATTTCTCTGTGTCAAGTGATAAAAAATTGTAATAAGAAGGAAAGGAGATAATTTATAGCAAAATAACATGTATCAAGCAATTTATCCACATTTAAATTGCTTTTGTATTATAATTTTTTATGGTGCAGCATCTCTAAACTATGTGTGCTACCTTATTTATGGTATTATATTTTAACTTGAATTTTTTGATACAGAGTGCATTATTTTCTGCATTTCTTTTTGCCCCAAATTAGATATTAAGATAGACAGCCATATCCCGAATTAAGGGATTACAGGGTTGTAAAAAAGGAATTATAAGATTCTGAAACAAATAAATACATACATATACACAGGGGTGGGCTGCAGGGATTTGGGAGAGCCCCTAGCTAGGATTCTGTGCAGTTCGGAGACCCCCCAAATGCCACTCCTGGCTGGCCCCGCCCACCCCATCCTGCCCCTCCCAGGACTCCACACGTGGACAGTTTTGGATGCAGGTAAGTGCAGGGCGCGTGCAGAGGCTCGGGGAGGGTGAAAAAACAGGCCTGCCAGAAGTTTGGGAAGGGCAGAAATGGGCTCGTTTCCAGCTTTCAGAGACCCTCCAGAGCCCAGGAAGTCCGCTCGAGGCTTTCTGTGGTGCAGGAAGCTGACTAGGCCATGGCCACGCCCACCCAGCAACCAGGCAGAGAACCGTTTGCTAAAATTGTTGAAGCCCACCCCTGCATATACACAATAATATTTGCAGATTTGTAAGCCAAATCGTGCTCTTTCTTTATTGCCACATAGCCTGCTAGCACTTGTGTAGTATTCTTTTTTAAAATTTATTTACATTAATTCTTCAATATTTCTACAAAACTATTTTAAAATTTTATAACAATATGAAACATTACATGATGTAGTTAATATGTTAAATTTACAAAATGCTATTATCTTTTCCTTCATATTTGGAAACTATAGCATTGTTTTAATTTTAAATTAAATGTTTAATTAAATTTCCAGATAAGCTTATTCATGCTATCGGAATGATTCTGTCCTTAACTTAAAACTTACGCTTATAATAGTGCAAGTCAAGCTCGAGTTTGTCCATCAACGTCATACACACCAAGTCGCCATAAGAGAAGTTACGAGGATGATGAAGACATGGACTTGCATCCATCAAAACAAAGAGAACAGCACCTCGGTATCACCTCGGATAATGTTGTCTTTCTCCTGAAAGTCACTTATTTTTCAGAATTAATATTGTGGTATATCCATTTGCACTGAAGTGATTTATTCTATTGACTTAGAATAGTTTTAGAATATGATTTTACATACTATTATCTGCTTTTTGAAATTAGATGAGTTCAGGTACAGTTGCAAAAAGAGCAAGATTCTGAATGTACCATTGGTCTGATATGTTATCCATGGATCATTTTGTAGCTATAGATACATGATTTACAGACCAGTATTTGCAGATACAATATTCTTGAAAATCAAGGCTGATTCTGACTCATGGAGAGATGATACATTAATTGTTAGCAATGAAAATAAATAGGACAATATATAACTGAATGCCAGATGCAGCAGAAAAATAATGGATTATGAACTTCAGGGTTCTCTCTGGCTCACAGTTGTTGAAAAAAATATGCTGAGTTAAATCAGAGGTGGGCCATTTGCAGAGTCATCTATATTTTTGCACTTCTAACATAATTTTAAAAACACTATATATAGAGGGTCCAGAAATAAGCACTTTATTTCAGTCCACTAATGCCAGATGTTGAGGTCAGGGAGAAAAAAATAGTGTACAAAACAAATAAAATAACAGCTTGCCCCTTTTTTCTAGTCATTTCCATTTTGTTTCCTATCCTTCATAGTATTCCAAAGAGAGTACTCATTTGCTTGGTTTCATCTAGGACTTAGTACTCATTTAGTAAATTAAAATATTTTGCAGGAATTAGTATTCTAAAAGAATCTAAGCTCGTGTTTGCAACAAGTACTTGTGATTCAGCATGATATAATTTTTTCCCAAAAAGCATCAATAAATATTAATCTCAAATTACGAGTGTTAAGATAGTAGAAACTGTTGTTTTAATTCTAGGAAATCTGCCTGGTATCCAGGGGAGGGGAGAGCCAAAGCGATTAGAAACAGAAGCTTCTGCAAGGCATCAGATGATTTCCTTAAACTGTTCATCTCCACTAGATCTGAATTTTCCACTCCCAGGAGAAAAGGGCCCTGCATGTCTTGTGAAGGTAATAATATCTTAAGCAGTATCTGAAACAGGATCACTTTTACATGTGTTAGAGGTGTGGAGATTTGTTGTAATTTACATTTAGAACTGGTACATAAATCAAAGCCGCATACTATATACAGGTAGTCTTTGACTTAAAACAGCTCATTTAGTGACCATTCAAAGTTACAATGGCACTGAAAAAAAATTATGATCATTTTCACACTTACAACCATTGCAGCATCTGACTCATGTTTATGACGATTGCAGTATCCTGGTGTCATGTGATTATCTTTTGACAAGCAAAGTCAAGGAAAGCCAGATTCACCAACAACTGTGTTACTAACTGAATAGCTGCAATGACTCATTTAACTGTGGCAAGAAAGATTGTAAAATGGAGCTAAATTCACTTAACAACTGTTTCACACAGCAATGGAAATTCTGGGCTCAATTATGAGTGTAAGTCAAAGACTCCTGTGTTTAATTATATATCACTGCTTCATGTAAATCTAGCCTGACAATTGCACAAAGTCTATGTGATGACCCGGGGCATGGCACAAAAGCAACAAAGTCACATAAGTAAGAAGGGTCCCTTTAATACTTCCAACTTTGCCCCCAATGTCCAGTTATCATCGGCTGGAGAAAAAACTCTCCCAAGAACAGTTTTTAAAAAGAAGAAATTCAGTCTGAACCCGAAGTACATATAAATTAAAAACCAACAAAAACCACACTGCAGATATTAATGAAACAGGGCAGGATAAGGAATTGTAGACTTCAAAAGATAACAAAACACAGTTGGAAGGATGCCAGAACCCAGATAAGACTTGACAAACAAAGATAATGCACACTTTGCTTCCAGCAAGGTACTGTGCGCAAACGCCCTTTTTAAATCCTGTTTTCCCAGCTTCAGGTAATGAAGGGAATCAGGGCCCCTTTCTCCCTTGTAACCCATGTAACTCACATTGCTCCCTTTTCCATTCCTCCCTCTGTGCCCTAGGATGAAGAGGGGGTGGCCCTGGGTCTTCCTCTGAATGCCCAGCCAGACTGTGCCCTACTCCAATTTCTTCCACAGCCACCGGAGCCACACTCCCACTCCTTGTCAGCTTCTTGACCTTCCCCTCGGAATCAGATTCCAACAGTGGCATAACTGTCTGTCAGGGTATATTAAGTGACTGTATATTGTTAGAATTTAGAACACTGTAATTCTGCAAAGCTACAATTTTTAATTGAAGCAAAAAGTTATGAAGGACAGTTACAATACAAACCTCCCATAATACCAAACCATAATTTATTAATGTGTTCAAGTAGCTATTGCTTTTATAGTACTTCATATTGTCTTACTACAGTTTCTCCTCTTAAACATGTTCTGTTCGTTGCAGATATATGAAAATGGGGACAGTTTCAAAGTCAATGATATTCTTGAGGTGTATGGGATTTTGTCTGTCGATCCTGTCCTGAACTTGCTGAACAATGAAGAAAGGTAACATTTTAGTGATGATAAAATGCAAGTTTGCCATCATTGTGACTGAAGAAATTCACATATTTGGTCTACAAATAATAGGTAATTTGCAAATTTTCTATAAAAAATTAGCAACAACATTGATTTTTCTTGTGTGTTTCAGAAAAACTGAACAATAATTTCAAAAAAATTTGGAAGAGTAATGCTAACCCACAAATTGCTACTTTACAGTGTTGAGTTTATAACTAAATTTTAGAGATCTGGATTTGTCCCAATTCTAAATATTACTTAGTTCATTGTACCCATGTAAAAAATAAAAAGGTGATGTCAGTTCTTTATATTCAGGAGCATTTTTAAAAGATATAACTGAGGACTTTACTTTGATTGCTGCAAAAGTGTGAAACAAATTCAAGAACTTAATTTATTCTGTTTATGATACAGATAGCCTTTGACTTACAATAGTTCATTTAATGACCAAAGTTACAACAGCACTGAAAAAAGAGGCTTATGACCATTTTTCATACTTACAACCTTTGTATCATCCTCATGATTACATGATCAAAATTCAGATGCTTGGCAACTGGTTCATACTTAGGACCATTGCTGGGTCCCAAGATCAGGTGATCAAGTTTTGCAACCTTTTGACAAGTAAAATCAAGATTCACTTAACCATGTTACCAACTTATAAACTGCAGTGATTCAGTTAACAACGATGGCAAGAAAAGCCATAAAATGGGGCAAAACTCACTTAAATGTCTCAAGATAAATTTTGGGCTGAATTGTCGTAAGTTAAGGACTATCTGTGCTGACATTTTGTGTTTCAATAAAATACCTTTCTTTTTAGCAGGAAAGAACACTGCATGTAATTTTGAAATTAAATGTACCTAAATACAGCAATTTTTATGTTTTAGGGAGAATTCCTCCTCTCCAGTGGAGTCTATGGATTGCATGGATACTGTGGAAGAACAGAGAGTTCATAGTCCTCCAGCATCATTAGTTCCCAGAATCCATGTAATTTTGGCACAGAAACTTCAGCACATAAATCCATTGTTGCCTGCTTGCCTTCATGAAGAAGAAAGCAAGAGCTGTAAGTATTTAAACTATTTAGGGAAGATTACTTTTTTACTATCAGATGTCTGAATTGGAATTTATTGTTATCACTTCTTTGTACACAAAAAAGTCAATTTGTTCCTATGCACTTAGTATTTAAAACATAAAGGAAATTTGTAAATGTTGTATAAGCCATTTTTGTTCCCCCTTTGAATTTTGTTCTATGCTCTGTGAAGGGAAAAAACATTACGATATGTCATGTGACAGCAACAAGATGTGGCAAGTTTGACACTCGTGTCTCATGGCATCCATGTAATAATCAAAAGTGTCCAACTTGGTTCTAAATAGCACAGGAAATTGTTCAATATAAGGCACCGCCCTCCTTTCCTCATAGTAGTAATGCTCTTTATCTTGCCAAATACATCTCTGTGAACTGTATATACTGTATATACAAATACGTTTCTGAAAATCCTATAGCCTACATATATGTGACAACAATAGTGTTCGTTTTAGCTTGTAAAATTATTTTTAGTTTTAAATCCCAGATTATCCATAAAGTGATTTATGGAAAAGTTCTGAATATTGTAACAATTGCTCTAATGGTATCTTTTAAAGAGAAGAGATAAAGAGCAAATTATATGCACCTATAATAGATTAAATATAGCTTCCAATTTTTAATTGCCTACTTGACAGAGTTGGTGTGACTTCAAGCCAATTTTCAGTCTTGCTACTGATTAATTTTTCTTACTTGATAGAAATATTGAGCTAACCTTTAACAAAATTGGCTTCTTTCAAAGGGACACCTGGCAGCTATACTGACCCCTAAAATTAGCATTTGAAGCTACAATAAAGAACTACTTCCAGAACTCATATTTTAGGAAAACAATTCTTTTTTTAAGATAATACACGGCCAAAACAATGCTATGAAGAAAGAAAATATCTGAGGTTTAAGCTAATCATATAAGCAAGTTAATTTCCTCCACACCATAAATTCAAATCAAACTTTATTAGAATCATATATCACCATATTCTGCATCATCACTGTCAACTTTCTTTCAGAACTTGTCCAGGTCCTTAGACCCCTAAAAAAAGAATTTCCTCAGTTTCATGGTAATAAAAAGAGTGCCTTTGATTTAAAAATGAAATTTAATGAATTAATAGCATAATCAATAACTAGTGTGGGGCATATTCCTTAGCCATTTACATTATTTATTTCATGTGTAACTTATATTTTTAAATACAGCATTAAAATCTGTTGTCAATATGCTAGTCCGCTAAAAAAAAAGTTAAAATAAATGTATGGTTGATGCAGAGTTGTATATCATTATCTGTTTTCTGCAAATAATAATTAAGTGTGCAGGTAATTCTCAACTTATGACCATAATGGAGCTCAGAATTACAATCATAAATCATTTATAAGTTGAGGCATCATGTGACCTCATGCAAAGTTATAACCATTTTTTTTACAACAGTCGTTAACCAAATGCATTTTCCTCAGTGGGCATTTTTTGTTGGACACTAGAAGTTAACTACAGAAACCAACAAAAAACATCACAGTCATGTGTTGCCGAATACAGCAAACGGCCATAAAGGCAAACTGGTTGTCAAGTTCCAAACAAATATGATCTCATGATTGCAGAGGAGGCAAGCAACAAAATAGGTTGTAAGTAGTTTTGGGGAGGTTTATTGTCATTTGGAATGGTCATTAAGTGACAGCTGTTAAGTGAGTTGTGCCCCATTTTATGACCTTTTTGCCACTGCAGTTATTAAGTCAGTCATATGGTTGTTAAGTGAACCTGGCTTACCCCATTGATTTTGTTGCATACCAGCTGGGAAGGGTACAAATGACAATCATGACAAATGACAGTTGGAGGGTAATGCAACTGTCATAAGTCCATGCCAGTTGCCAAATGCCTGACTTTCAATCACATGACCATGAGGATTCTGCAACCAGTCATAAGACACTTTTTTCAGTTCTGTTGTAACTTTGAACAATTATTAAACAAATGGTTATAAGTTGAAGAATATCTATATAGAAAAATGTATGTGTTATTTCTGATTTTTGCCTATGCTGTCTGTTTTAGTTGTCTCTAGTTTTATGTCTGAACTATCACCGGTTAGAGCCGAGCTTCTTGGCTTCCTCAGTCATGCCTTTTTGGGAGACAGCTTGGCTGCCGAATACGTTATATTACACCTTATTTCCACAGTGTAAGTAACCAATTCACCTATTTAATGTATCTGATCCTGTGGGAGAAGAGGTAAAGGGCAGAATGTATCTGCCAGTAATTAAAACAAGCATATAGTATTATTCTGCCACCTAAAATTGTTCTAATTTTTATCCTGCAAATAAAGTAAAATAATTTGTCCTTGTTTTTTTCAATATATGGTGATGTTATGTCTATTGATGTACTCTCAGTTGCTTGCATATTTATTTAGGAAGCTTTCTTGACAATCTTAACAGTTTGAATCACTCTCTTAATATACAGTTGCTAAACTTAGTCACTGGGCTGAAGGTAAAAAAAATGCTGTCTAGAAGGAATAACATAATTGTTAATATAAAAACGTTTAACTCTTAGATAGCTATCCTTTATCTTCAGTTTTCTGCTACTAGCCTTTCCTAAATTAAAAAGGAGGAGGAGGAGAAGGAAAAAATAATTTAATGCAATAAGAAATTCCTGCAGATCACAACAGACCAGGACAGGGAGCTGGTTTTCCAAGAGGGCTCCCCATATTTCCGAAACAATACTCCTATTACAGATTTAAGCTATCTTCAAATGCTATATCTTTGTTTTGGCACTTGTTCATACTTGTTCTACTAATTTCACTATATATATATGTGTGTGTGTGTGTATGTGTTTTCAAAGTCAATAATGCAAAAGCATTCCCAGCATAAGATGGTTTGCAAAGATCAGCAATATAAGTTCTTGCTCATAGCCTTATATTTCTGTCCTTTGTGTTATCTAGCTATGCAAGAAGAGATGTCCTTCCGCTAGGAAAATTCACCCTGAATTTCAGTGGCTGTCCAAGAAACAGTGTCTTCACAGAGCACTTATACCGTATTATTCAGCAGCTTGTTCCTGCAGTAAGAATTACATTTATAAGTTGTGTACCTTAACTGCTCCTTCATGTCAGTATCTGGGGGTCACCTGTCACATTAAGTTGTAATGAATTTGGCTTTCAATACTATGAACGCAGCCATTTGTAATGCAATGTATAAAATTGCTCAGTCATAGCTTAGTCAATTTACCATACTTCTGATTGGATATTTAAATGGACAGTTCAAAATGGTGTTGGTGAGTATGTGTGTATGTGTGTGTGAGAGAGAGAGGGAGAGAGAGAGAATAATTATCCTCTGTAGAGTTGATGGTCCTCAACTTATGACCATTCTGTGACGGTGGTGCTGAATGTATAACAGCTACAAGCAGTCCTTGGAGTTCTGCTGATTCTTGCACTCACGATTGTGATTCGAGTGCTTCTCTCAAGTGTCTCACACTTAAAAGTGGTTGCAATACCCTGCAATCACATAATTACCATTTGTGATCTTTCCTGTTAGCTTCCCCAGAAAATCATTGACAAGACAGCAGAGTCTCAAGTATCTGGAGGAATCTTCCTCACTTACAGATGCTCTCTGAGTGCTTGCACTAATCACTCTCACACTTCCCCGCTTACCTTCCCAAGCTTGTCAGCATTCCAAGTAACAACCTCCAGAAAAGAAGACTCTGAGGCTAGCCTTTCCTCAAAGTTCCATTTTATTAGAGATCTCATATTGGCATATGTGGGAAAACCCGAATCTGAGAGTTTCGGGTTTTCCCCACCAAAAGAAAATCCATTCCTTGCACCCAAAAGTCCATCACATGGTCCATTCATGTCTTCGTCCCAACTGGAAATTACCCCCAGTCACTCCCTTCCAGGTGCAGGGCAATCGTCCTTGACTCACAGAGAAAGGAATGTTGTTGTGACTAATCTTCCACCACTCCTTGCAATCCCCCTCCCGCTTTCCACGGTACTAAATGTGGCAGCCTCGAAGCTCTAAAGAAAAAAATGGCTTCCAAGGTTGGCAGCTCCCCTTAATGCTCATGTTTCCCTGTGTATCCGCCCCAAGCCTTGCTGTTCCATCTCACACTCTTGCATCTCATTACACCTTTCTGACACCTTCCTCACACCCTCCCCAACTCTCACTACACCTTTGCACACTCATATCTTGCATCTCCTCATGCCCTTCCCCATCTGGCAGCAGTCACTTATTGCCTACTGTCCTGCCTAAGAACTGCCTGGTACTTGCACCTTCCTATCAGACTCACCACTGACTTAAGGGAAGCTGGCAGAAAGCTGCCTGGGATTTAATTAACAGTGGAAACCAAGACTGCAGGGCTTGCCCTCACTATGTAATGCATTCACACTTTACAACCACATAGCTTTGCGATGGAAATTCTAGATCCAATTTCTGTCATAAGCCTACCCATATGTTGATGCATGACTGCTTGCATGACTTACCTAGAATGATGGCCCCAATAAAACAATTTATCTCTAATTCCTCTATGGCTCAAGGAAATACAGTTGCCATAATTTTAATGATATGGTTTTTGCCCTTGCTTATGCTTGCCAGTGTGCTTAGTTATACTGACAAAAGAAAAAAATTAAGTGTAATTAAACATTCTTTCTGCATATGTATAAAATGCATTTTTAAGCAATGTCATGTAAGTTTGATGCTTTCAAGGATAATAAAACATTTTTAGGATTCTGTCTTTCAAAACCAATTTGGATAAATTTTATTACACTTCTGGTTTTAAATATTTACTAACTTACCTAAGTGTTTTGAAAGAAAGGGTGTATTTCTTGTACTGTGGAAGAATTGGGTATCTTAGCCAGAATATCTGCAATTACATGATTCCTTGATTTTTATTAAATTGTTAACTTCTTACGTCAGTTTTAGTGAAATGTAGTAGCTTGTTTATTAGGTACATGTTCCATATGACAATTCATTATAGTGATTTTTTTTGGGGGGGGGGGCAGTCATATCGCTTACAGATGACCATAGAGAATATGAACAGCTTAAAGTTTAATCCACACAAGGACTACACAGCTAATCGCTTAGTCAGTGGAATATTACAGCTGGCCAACAGTACCTCTTTTGTCATAGATGAAACCCTGTTGGAGCAAGGACAGCTTGACACAAAAGGTTAGTATCCATGGATATAGTTTCGGTTCAAATATCTTGCACAAATAAATGTTAAAAAAACATGTCTGAAGCAAAAAGAGTTGCCTCTGATTTGCTTATTTTACATTATATAAGCATATACATGCTTATGTTGTCATCTGAGATTGTCAGTTATAAATGTTAAACAAAATTGTAAATGCATTATAAATCAAGCAACTAAGTATAGCAAGAAGTAAGATCAGAAGAAGGTTTAATACATTTGGTTAGTTACTATTACAGGTATTGTGTAAATTTGGGGAAAAGCAATTAATCTAACTGGAAATACGCGAATCCCAATTTAAAACACAGATAAAATTTCCTTCAACTTTGCAGATTTAACATCAAATTCATCTTCTGAAATTCAGTTATCTCACAATGAGAGAAAGGCAGAAACAATACAATTTTTGATTTGGAGTTGATTTACCTTCTTCACAGGAATAATTGTAGAGGCATATAGAGCCTGTCCCCTTTTTGGCTTAATTTAGTTCAACTACCTCACCAGAAGTTACTCTATTTAATTTTAAAAAACTGGAATTTTCGTCCATTTATTGTTGAAGGATATTACCTATTAACTCAGTTGTCAACAGACTTTTCTGCTTTTCCACTTATGTCTTAATTCTGCTTGTAATTCATAACATTAGAGGACATCAAGTCAATAAAAATTTGATTACATAAAAGTCATTATTACAAACAATCAACACAAGATAAGAGACTACATAAAGAATGCTGAAATAAAACATATTTAAATTATTGAATTTTAATAAAGTAGTTACTTCTTGGTGCGAGTATATCTTAAAATGTGGGGCTTTCTGCAAAGATGACCTTCTAACTTCAGTTTCTGGATCATCTTCAAAGGCAGCCTCATAAAATGTGTGGGAATTATCCAACTGAGTGGTGATCATGGCATGAGTCATCCATCAGTCAGGATATCCAGATCCCTCGGGCTTTTACTTATTTTTTATATTTCCATTCCAACGAAATGTTGGACATAAGTTATGTAAATAGTCTTGTAACACTGTCTTTCTCTGTCATTCACCAGGATCTATAAAAAAGGGCAGAGCAAGATAAAATTTGGTGTAGGAAAGAAAATGGGCAAAAAATCAAAAATGTACATTACATCATGGCATAAAAATATATTGCAGAAGAAAAATGCCTCGTACAGCTCTGTGAATAGACAGTTGTGTAGCTGCTAGGAGTATTGGCAATTGTTCCATTTTAAGCTCTCCCTCCTAGTCATATCCACCCTGACCTGACCGCATGGAAGTTTCCCTGTCTTTTTTATTGGGCTAAAGATAACAGGAAAAACACCAGAAACTAGTTTTGGCATGCTTTCCCTAGTTTATTAATTATTAACTTACATTCTGGCAAGCATACAGACAAGTTCTTGAAACAATTAACTTGTTAAATACAATGGACCAAAAAATACACTGAATGGTATATTATTTTCTTATTCCTTATTTTTAGAATAAGAAAAGAATAAGAAAAATGCTTCCTTTTGTTAGACAAGCCATGATTAATGTTTTGGTTTGATTTTACTATCTTTGATAGATAAAAATACTAAATCTTAGAGAGAGATTAATGGTCTAGCAACACATGGTATTCTTGTGATCTAACTAGAATAGCATAAAGCAAATGGGATACAAGCAATTTTTAAAAAGTTAAAAGATATAAAAATAAAAATTGCACAAGGTAGATAAGTACTTAAATATAGGGGAGCATAAAAGCTAATATATAGCTAATTAAATCTATCCCAGTCCAACTGTGGTAGAAACGAGTGCAGAGCCTAGCAATATATGTTTATAGAAGGATTAGTATCTGTCAGCAGCTGGAATGTATAGAACTGTTCTGTGTGGCCTGGGTAATGGTGAGATAAAGCTAGTGCAGAAACTATCAATATGGCACATAGAGTAGTATGGATAGAACCTGCAGGACTCTTTCCATTCTTCCATGTTTTACACCTGCTTCCGCCTCAATTAAGATCCATTTAATAAATCCATTTAATAACAGTTTGTCAACAGCCCATGATTCCTAAGTCAATACGTAGTCATGGTGGGAAAGGAAGTAAGTGAAACAGAATTTCTGGTGGATGCAAACCACATAGCTATATTCCTGGTTAGAGGAATGACCCTATATTGGTCACTTAGATATCAAATTACTCTGGAAGCTAGTTAAGAAAATCAAACATCAATTTACTAAGGTTCCTACAAAGAAACTGTCCTTTAAATTATAGTTAACCCAGGTCACTATTTCCCTTTCAGAACAGCTAGCCTAGACGAACAATAAAATTTACTTTTTAGGGGGAAGAAAGCTTTTTTTAATTTTTAACTTCTAAAATATATTAATGGTATTGCATTGTAATATTTATTGCAATAATTTATAATTTCCTCTTATTTATATTAGATTTACATACTTGATTGTGTAAGAAAAAATAATTTTGCAGAATTTATCTAGTTCCCAATGATAATTTTCTCAGCTTCTTAACTACTACAGGAATTTTACCTAGGAACTAGGTTTACATATTCATAGGACAGAATTCTTGAAAACTTAAAACTTAAAATACTATATTTTATTTTATTTTATATCTATATCTTTGATAATAAACCATCTTTTTTCATCTTTTTCATTATTGTGTTTATAGGTGTACACAATGTGAAAGCACTGGGCCACTTGATAACTTGGCAGAAGGTGGATTATGACTTCAGTTACCATCAGATGGAATTCCCATGCAACATTAATGTCCTTATCACTTCAGAGGGCAGATCCCTCCTACCGGTATAGCAAAGCTTCCCTGACTTTCCTTCTTTGTAATTTCTTAAAGAAGGATACAAAGATACAAAGATAACTAACTGAGCTGTACATCGGTGGTTCATACTGGACACTGTACTTGAGCAATACATTGCTTTTCTGTGAAAATTTGGCACTATGAACCTTGGAAGGAACAAAAATAATATCTGTAAACAACATTCATACATATAGATCAATTAACCTTTCAGTGTCTGATTTTGGATGTTATTTTTAAAATCTGCAATCATTAGGGTACTATTGCATTTGTAGATAACTAATTGGATTAAAAAGACTTTTCAACTAATTCTTGTATTCTAATTTCTAAGACAGAACTCTATATAGCATGTAGACACTTTCAGAGCCAGTATGAAAAAATAATTCCCTTAATGGTTTTGGGGTTTAGTCAGAATGAAGACTGCTAGTTTTCTTTGTATTAATAAATGAAATGTAAAATAATGATTTAAACTTCTTTTTCACAGTCAGACTGCCAAGTCCATCTACAGCCAGAGCTCCTTCCCCCTAATATGGAGGAGCACATGAACAGCCTTCTGACAGCTGTGCTGCCATCAATCCTCAACAAGTTCCGCATCTATCTAAGCTTGTTGAGACTGCTGGATTATAGCATATCAGATGAAGTCACAAAGGTATAGAAATCATCATTTATTGTTAAGTGTTCAGATTGGGACAAATACTTCTATTAGCATTAGGATGTATGATGATAAAGTACTCAACCCCCAGAATGAGGAGTCACTGAAACAGTCAGTGTGAGCTTAGATGGACTCCAGAGGGTGGTAGAGGACAGCAAAACCTGGAGGAACATTGTCCATGGGGTCACAATGGGTCGGACATATGACTAACAACAACAAAAATGTCACATGCAAAAACACTGGCTAAAAATTAGCATTTGGAGGGAGAAAATTATAGGCCAATCTTCTTCTGGACTTTGGGAGGCAAATCTAAGTTTAAATGATAAAGCTTTAATTTCTCTCTTCAACAGGCAGTAGAAGAGGATTTTGTAGAAATGCGTAAAAACGATCCTGACAGTATAACAGCAGATGATCTTCACAGAACTCTACTGGTAGCTAGGTAAGAGCACAAATGTTTACTGAAGTTATCACTTACTAAAGCAATCAAAAACAAGAACATGTGTCGATGATGTGACATATAGGACAGCTCAGGCTTTGATTTTCAGTGAAAGTAAGAAAATGCATAATAATGCACAGAAGTACGGACCAAGCTATGGGGCCTACATAGAAAATGGCTCCAGCCATTCAAGCAAAGTGTGGATGAAATAGTGGAAAAATAGTAATAGGGTAATTTGTCCCAATTGTTGTCCAGATGAGTCAGGTCTGCCATCTAGGAGCATCATCCCAAATTCAGAAACTAATTTGTCTTTGGTTAATGAAAATGTATCCCAGGAATCATGAAAATAAAACAGACTAGAACAGCAGGTAGAAAATAGAAAAACAAATAATCCTCCTCCAACAGTGCTTTAATTTTATTTTTAAGAGAGATAGATTAAATAATGATTGCATAGAAAAGACTATATGCAAAGTTTGGAAAGGGTGCATTTTTGTTTCTTTGTATCCCAACTCTGTTGTTTTTACAAATAACTCAAAATGGTGAACATATCCAACACATCCTTCTCCTCCTCTTATTTTCCCACAACAATCCTGTAAGGTGGGTTGAACTGATAATTGGCCCAAGGTTACCCAGCAGGCTTTTGTAGCTAAGACCATGAAATTTTTCTCATTCATGTCACAGGAGGAGTAAGAGAAGAGACATTATTTTTCTCATTTCCCCCACCCTCCTCTTTTCCTGGAAATCAACCTGGAAATTTTAAGAGCAAACCCTTTCCTTCTCCTTTCCCTTTCAATAAGATTGCTGCCTCATTTAAAGATCTCACCAGTGTTCTGTACCTGACTTTTTTTTTTTCTTTTGGCCTTTTGGCAGGGTGGAATGATTGCTTAAATGAGCTGTTTTTTTCTCTGCAACAGAGCACTTCCCTAAAAAGTGATAACTGCAACTTAACAAGCTCAGTTCTACTACCTTGATTAGATTAGAACTCTCCCACCTGCTTGCAGGGCTGCCTGAAAGTGACCAGACTTTAATAAAGTTTCACCTTAAAGGCTTTTTGTCAGGTGCAAAAATTTGTTCTAAATGTGTCTATTGGCAAGAAAATGAAATTTGTCACATTTGCAAACTATTGCTAAATACTAAACAAGGAATGGTTGTATTAGTTTTCTTTCATTAATTCCTAGTCTTTATCATATATCACTGTAACATTCTTATGTTGCAGTCTTTTGGATACCACTGTTGAGACCCAATGAGAAGAATTCATCAGGTTGTTTTAGGGCTCCATTAAGTATCTGATTCCACAGAATGAGTTTATTTGCCAAGCCCAAAGGAGCGTTGTCTCAACCAATGGCAATATCTGGCAAATGTTATCTTAGCTAAAACATTTTCAGACTGGTTACTACTTGGAAGAAATTACCAGGGAATTCCAGGGTGTTGGCTAGTCAGGAAATCATGACCCAATCCCAGAAATAAACAAGCCCTTTGCTGCTGACAAGTGCAGAAAAGTGTATCTGTAATCTCCAACAGTTGATCTTGGACTTGAGGGGAATTCTTAAATGAGCTTCAGGATATGACTTTCTCTGTATACAGATTTCATTATTTATATGCTTTCATTATTTATATGCTTCTGTTTGTTTCATTTTGATTATAGTAAAGCTTTTTGTTTGCACCATACAACCTGTTCTTCACTGGGTCATCGTTTCAGATATTTCTTTACCAGATTTCTTTACCAGATGTCCAACAATGACAGACTTTCTAAATATATTGCCTCCAGCAGAAAAGCTGGAATACATTCAGAGATGTATCTGCCTTGAAAATAGCTTATGTTGAACTATACAGCATAGTCAAATAGCCCAGGAAGCCTTTTATAAAATTCTGCCAAATTTCAATACCATAGGAGTCATATCTCCTAGATTTTGAACATGTTCTGTAAATTAACTCATTTGAAGTACCTTGGTTCAAAAAGTTTTTGTCTTATAGTGCACCGTTTTGCTCAGTTAAAGATTACAGGAATCAGAATTTTAGTACTATATAGATTCTAAAGAGGTTTATCTATTTCTTGTCCATAGGTTCCTTTCTCTTAGTGCTGGGCAGACAACACTATCGAGAGAGAGGTGGCTCAGAGCAAAGCAAATGGAGGCACTACGTAAAGCCAGATTACAGCCACAAAAATCTGTAAATGGAAATGAACTTTAGGACAACAGTACCCATGTTTATAAGACTGTAAACATGCCTAACATTTGTAGAGCTGATACGGACAGAGCTTATGTTTATACTGGGTTTTGTAGATAATTTATATCAAAGTTATGGCTCTTTTCTCAAATAAACCCAATTTATGGTGTTGAAGCAGATTAACACTGATAAATTTTGGAGTTTGTTTTGTAACCTAATTAGCAACTATGGAAAATCTGTTTGATATTAAAGATTTACTATAAAAATGATGTCACATTTTTACTAAGAATTATTATAACAGATAAACATTTTATGGCATTAGTACACATACCAGATTTTAATGGGATTGAAAGTTACAGTAGAAAGTACGATTTGTTGAAAATGGCTCTCCACTTACAATTGGTTCCATAAATAGTTACTTTTCATCAAATTTAGCTCTGTGAATATATCCTAGTCCTAAATTTACTAATTACTATTTACTCAGAATGTTAAAGTGTAAAATCAATATAGAATTATCTATATCTTTGCCATCTTTATTTCAGACCATCAAAATGGAGATTGTACTTAAGGTATGTGTCATACCTAATAATGTTAGTTAGCATTGCTAGTTAACATTTAATGTGCTGGGATAAAAGTTCCTCAGTGGTTTCAAGTGGTTATTTTAAATTATTTTGTCCCACCATTATTTTTTTTATATATATACAGAAAAAACAGCAAACATAAGTAATACTCATGCTTCCTAAATTCCAAGGCTCTGCAGATTATATCCTTGCAGTATCTATTAATATCAAGAGTTCTTTATCAAAATTACAACCTAGGTTAAGTGACAATGCCCAGTTTTGTTAAACATACCTTTGGAAATCCACAATTTCATCAGAGTTACAAAGTATTAGAGTAGCATTTCATGAGTATACAGAGGCCATACTTTCTGAACTTTAAAATAACTACAGATAATATACAGCAAGGAAAGACAGTACAGAATAAGATTTTGAAGAAATGTGTATCCCATTACTGATTTGAATCCTCAGAAATATGAATTTGACCTACTGGAATTTTCAGAATATTCAGGAACATGTTCAGGAATTTTCAGGAACATTCAGCAGGAAAAAAAAGAGTAAACTCTTTTCTGTAAAAGTAAGTCTGTCACCAGACAAGCAAAACTTTAAATATGACTTACATCAGCTTTTATGACTGATGAGCTAGCAGTCTGATATTTTCAATTCCCTCTTCCTTGAGGAAAAGCAGTAGCAAGTGTTCACGGTAGTCATTTATAGTCATCCCTTCCATCTGTTACCAAGTAGTATACTTCATTAACATCCTATTTCTCATGGCTCCAAACAGATCTGTGCAGTAACTCCTCTGACATAATCACTTTATCAAGATAGCATCCTCAGAACAGTTTTTTTAGTAATTAAGCATGTTGCTGTCAAAAAAATAATAAAGATGTATAATAATAAGAAAACAAAAGACCAAAGAAGCAGTTTTAGTCTTTTAAATGAACTGACAAAGATCCTTAGTACCTTGAACCATATACACCAAAATGCATAATTTTATTTTTTATTAAAATAGCTCTTGTTTCCCACATAAAACAATACAGTTTTATTCTAAATATACTTAAATGTATAGGTACTCTCAAAAGAACACATTAAAATATTAATAAATAACAAAATACAAACAGTACAAAAGTATCACACAAAAGACAACTTAAGTAAGTTATAACTTCTGATATAGTAGAGACACTCAGACATATAATTGACTCATTAACTGTTCAGAACACTACATGCAATCTAGCTATAGTACACATGTACTAACAGAAACCCAACTTCTAGCATAAGGATAGGTTATGAAGGAACAAGATTGCATTCAGTGTTGATTCTGCTGCTACATTCTATTGTAGTTCCATCACAAGACTGTTCTGGGAAATAACAGCATGCTTCTAAGAAATGAGCTAGCATTTAAACACCATTTCTCTGCTAAAACTGATGTTAAGATAGCTATAGTAACTTCTGAAACACATTGCACTGATCACATTTTAGACAGGAGAGTAAGGTAAAGTAAGGAAGAATATGTTGTCAGTTATATTACTGAAGATGATCCCTTGAATATGTTTAGGTAATATCTCCTCATATGGATACATTTTTAATCAGAATTTGATATCAAGCTTAAGATTTTTGCTTTGATCCAGAAAAGACTATGCTCTAAGAATATGCAACTAGTTTCTTGGAAAATAATGCATTACGGCTCCTAGACACATTGAGGATTATTATTATTTTCAGCTAGAAAAGCCCTTTCAGCAGCTGCCCTGAAAGCTTTTAACAAACATACTTCTAGACACCATAACTTAGTCAACAGAGGTAGAAAGAAGCAAGGAACTGGTGAAAGAAAGGGAGAATAAATGCCAAAGCATTTTTTAAAAAAATACTCCCTCTACAGTGACCATTTCCTTAGGAATGAAACCTGTTCAAGGAACACAAATGTTTAAAAAATTAAATAAATCTGGAGAAAAATAAATAGAATGCCATCTATGAGTAAAATGTTCACTGGAACAGTGCAGGATTAATAAGGTAACAGGTGTTTAGTACCAGACCGTTAATATAAATATTCTACACAAATCTGAAGACTTATAAAAAACTTGCCCCAAAAGATATAATTGTGCATCTGATCACCTAAACAAACAGCATGCACATCAACAACTGCTATGGAGTTACCTGTTTAATACAATTTACTGTCACTCACTTGCTACAAAACAGTTCTGAAACCTGTTCAAAACCCAACTAATTTCTCCATCGGTTTCTGTAAACATTGTTATTGGTATTCTTAACAAAATTCAGTTTGCCCTTCCCTAGAATTTATGTTACAAACAATATTTGTTCAATAATATATACAACAGGATCTTGAGCTCTAAATCTGAATTATTCGTGTTTGACACTGGGTAAACATTTCTTTCAATTCATTTTGCTGACTTTCATTAATAGTTTCTGGTTCAGCTGGGCTCTTCTGGACTTTAGCCACAGCGAAGTTGATTCCTTGGGTTAAGCCAGCTTGTGTAATGTTAGCTACTTGTGCCATTGAATTGCGTATCTTTGCAAAGGGAGAGACGGCCCTGCTACCATTATTTTCCGCTGGTGAAGGAGCTGCATGAAACCCTGACTCAGCTTCAAGAACAATAGATGAGGAGCCTGGGCTTTTATAAGACTTAAATAAATTCATCTGTTCAACCACTAAATATTGTGGTCCTGTCTCTGAAAACGATACATCCAGTTTAGATGGTCTAGAAGGAGCCTTATTAGTTCCCAAACAATCAATTGCCTTAGAAGCATTATTGCTAATATTATGTGCCACTTCTTGGAGTTCTTGAGAACCTCTCTCACATTCTGAAACACTGTTGTTCATCTTAATTTTAGCATCCTGGACAAATCTATGACAGTAAACATCAATCTGTTTAGTGACATCTAGTGTTGTATTTTCAGCAGAAAGAGCTTCTTGAAAAGTTTTGCCTTCACATTCATTGTTCATTTGGTGTCCAGATTGTGTAACATGGATGTCTGAAGGAACAGGAATGCTAATGTTGATATCAGTGTTGCTCATAGATTGGGAGCGACTATTTAATCGAGGAGCAGATGCAATGATACCACAGCTAGGTAAGACATAATCTACCTGTCCATTCTCTAAAGAGTCCATGAATTGCTGGTCATCATCAGATCTGGAATTTGTCAGGAAATCATCTGAATGGAATGAGTCGTTATCAGACGAGATCTCAATATCTGATTCTATATTGGCATTAGTATCAGTCATGGCATTTTCCATGGTTTCAAGACTACTGTCAGATTTCCAAAGATTTACTTTCAGATTGGGCTTTAAGAAATTGACTTTCATTTCAGGCTTCGTAAAGTTTCCCAGTTTTCTAAGATTGCTGATATTTACGTTGGATTTGGTTTGTTTCACTTTTTGATTAAGAGATGAAAACTTGTTCATTAAGTAATTCTTCCCCAGGGCCAAAGAACCTCTGTTCTGGGATCTGATCCCAATGATGTCCTCATGTGGTTTGCTGCTCTTCCTGAAAAAGTGAGAAAACTAATAATTTCCTTTGTTACTCATATAATAAAAACAGAGCTGCTTTTGATCTCTTCTTTGATTACATAGGGTATACCCAAAATCAGACTTCACAGACAATTTATTACATAAATTACATTAAATGTTTGAATTGGTTACTATTTTGTTTTAAATACACCTTACTCATTTGATGCATGACCTTTAAGCATTCCATGTTACAGTCACATTTTCTCTGCCCCCCTCCCAAAAAAAATCAAAAAATCAAAAAAAAAGTATTCTGATTAGCTTAGAGGGGCTGACTTTTGGTGCACCCTGGATATATACAAATTCCTTTTTTTTTAATTGGGGTTAATTAGTACTGAGGCACTTAGCATCCTCAGTATTGCAAGACAGAATCTTCTGGTAATATAAATATTTAAGAACTTTTTGGAGTCCTTGGTGCCTCTGAACTTGGAAAGTTTTCTTGTAAATGTTTCAGTACCCAGCTAGGTAACTACTCAGTGCTCCTCAACCCCAAAAGCAAAGCATCCAAATTGACACATTTTATTTACATAAAAGCAGGTAAGTATCATTAATACTAATAGATGGCTGGTGGATAGGTGGTTCTTGACTTACAACTATTCCTTTAGTAACCATTAGAAGCTACAACAACACTGAAAAAAATGACTTACAACCAGTCCTCACATTTACCACTGTCACAGGATCCCCAGAATCATGTGAAAATTCAGGTACTTGGCAACTGGCATCACTTTACAATGCTTGTTGGATCCTTAGGGTTGTGACCTCGCCAGCTGGCTTCCAACAAGCAAAGTTAAAGGGGAAAGCTGGATTTGTTTAACAATCACATGGTTCACTTAACAATTGCAATGATTCCTTCAAACAATGTGCCAAAAAAGGTTGTAAAATCAGGCGCATTAACAACTGCCTTGCTTAGCAGAGGAAATTCTGGTCTTAATTGTGGTTGTAAGTCGAGGACTGTAATACATACTACAAGTGTTGTAGCTTAAAGTAAATTGAGTGTCAGGGAATTTATGAACATGAAAAAAATAATAATTTACCTCTCCAGTTTTTTCTCAATAATGGGGACATCTAATCCCATGGCCTGCTTGGTGATTCGCAGCATTTCTGCAATGCACTGAAGAGTGTCTGAAATAAAAAGAATTAATCCAGAATTCCTGAAAATACCATATTCTTCACTTGATGCTAATGATAGTTTATTTGAATAGATTTGCCTTCCAAAAATAATATAGTATGTACTACGTACTAACCTGAAAAATTCACCTTCATTTTACATCAAATGACTTATTATTAATAAAGGTAGGTATTAAAGCAAAAAGCAAAAGAATTAAGCCATTTTCAGTTGCAAAGATTCATTTTTGAGATAAAATAAAAAATGATTTGTACTAGACACTGTTGTACTACTCATTGGAGTGGTGGCCTGAGACATACTGCAAAATGCATGGTATAATTAGGGAAGTATAATTGAATGGGCGCAAATGTACCAAATTATCTTGAATGTATATGCTACCCTTCCAGACACCTGCTAAATAATCTGTAGAAGGACTGATTTTGGTGAAAATGAGCAGAGATCTGGTGTCAGTAATTCAGTAATTAAATTGGCTAATTAATTTAAAATATGGTTTAATTTCAAGCAAGTTATTTTATTATTCAACTATTTAAAGTCCCATTTCATTTTCATAGCTAAATTGTAATTGCTCAGAAACAACTAAACTGATTCTATTCATTCCCCCCAAAATAGATACTTACCTTTGCCATCCTCTTCAGGGCTGCGCACCACAGCTCTAAGTGTATGGAAGTACCCACTTGTATCTTTGTATTTATAATGAAGCCTCATGCATGAGAACTTGGGTTTTCCAAAGAATGTTGGTTCAGGTCCTTGTTAAAAAAAGCAGTAACAATTCAGGAATGCTGAATCTACTTTTTATTTTAAACAAGATACTTCATTATACCCTCCTCAGAAACAAGGACTATCCTAGTTCAACTGGGGTGAACTACTATTGGATTCTACTTATCCCTGAACTGTATGCTGTGATTCTGTCTACAGCTTCAGTTATTCACCATTGAAAGATTGATTAATCCCATGGATTTTGTATGTTTTTCTTCTTATACCAATGAGTGATATAATTTGGTTTATATCCAATTTAGCAATGAAGCTCACCAATTACTTTTGGTCATTCAATTCCTCAAATTAATCTATAAAAGAGGAACAATATTCTTTTTTATACTTTGAGTTCCCTGGCAAAAGGCAGGATATCAAAGTAACATTTTAATAAAAGCTCACCATCTTTTCTATTGTATTGCTTTAAAATTTTAAACACAATTTAAAATTCCACATGCATGGAAACAGCCACTGGCAGTAGCAAAACAAGTAAACAAAGGAAATTTCTGGAAAAGTTGGTATATGCTGTGGCTGCTCCATGCCACAGCCATCCTTTTATTAAACCCAGTACAGCCAACCAACTGGTCCATCTCTCCCCTGTTTTTTTTCCAATTTGCTCCTTACTTGGCCTCCTTTAGCCTCTGTCATCTTTAAGAGCAATATATTGAACTTTCCCATTTAAAAGTTTCCCCTCCCCATTTAAAGGCAGGCAGTTGGTTTATGTTGTTTCTCAGGAGTCGAGTTCAAAGACTATAGCACCAACTAAAGGGAAAGGGGGAAGAGAAAGCACTGGGACATCAGTGGACAAATTAGATCACAGGCGACAGAGAGGGGAGCAGAGAGAAAAAGAGAAAATGCACCAGATTTGTTTTACCTGATAAAGGTCTTCTAGAATTTACCTAGGTCACAACTTGGAACAACTAAGATGTTCCTGGATCCACTTCAGCTAATAGCAACTTGCCCAGAACAGTTCGGCTTAACTCAAAGCCACTATTCATGAGTTTGTTTTCTCAAATTGGAAACAAAATATTTGTTCATTTGTTTCACAACAAATCACTATAGAAATCATTATACAAAAGAGAAAGATTTTTCAAATCATTTTCTTACAATTACCAATATGCCCTGGCAAGAAATAAGGATATAGAATGTAAAATACATACCTATTTCTATCTTCTCCAAATTTTCAAGGGTCAGCCTTTGATACTGATTGACTTTATCAATTTCATCATCATAGCTACAAGGGAAAAAAGTGCCTAGAATTAAATCTTCACTCAGTCAAACCCTGGATAGTGTAGTTCTGACAACTTTGTCTACAATGTGAAATAAAAATTATTACTTACTAGGCTACATAGTATGCAGAGTTAGAAAGTAGAAGAAGAACATCCACGTCTCTATGAGTAGCATCAATAAGGCTAAAATAAAAAATAGTAGTAACAAAAATGTTGAAGCATAAATCTCATCAACACTTTTTGAAAGTTTTTCTACTTCGTAGTTAGGATGGAAACATTTATTATAAATCGTAAACACAGTTCCTGATTCCTAAGCCAAGCAGTAGGAGGGAGGCTTGGCCTTCTGCCCCACATTCTGAGATTCCTGTTCTGAGCATATTCATCTCACTGGATTCACCTTCTTCTGTTCGACTTCTCCTTTACCTGCTGAAGAACTAGTTTCCTAATATCCTTTAGAGAGTACATGCCCCTTCATGTACATGTTATCCTTCATTAACTAAATGCAATACAAGTTATTGATATGCTAGCATAAGCTAAACCCAAGGACTTGCAACCATGATATAGCACTCTCTCATGTAAACAATTATCAGGGCTATAACATTATGATTTTATTTCATTCTTGAAACAAATATTCATGAATGCTAAATCACACAATGAAAAACAAAATGATTAAAGACTGTTTAAAAACCACTAACAACAAAACCAAAAACAGAATAAAACCTTATCTTAGAAAATATGTGGGGAAAAGTACTTTCTCTAGCACCAAACAAGGACCATAAAGTAAACACAAGAAAAACTTCTTAACAAGAACATTCTATTAACTGTATTATTGAAAATATACTTTTCTTAATACCATTTACTGAGTCTAAAGATATTGAGTACCTCTCCCAAAGCATTAATCCTTTTGAATATTTTATGCTAAGCAACCAGAATAAGCAACAAATAAATAAATCTTGACAGTACATCAGAATAATCAGATTGGTAAGGAATATTACAATTTTTATGAGTAAAACCAGTATTGTATATGATACAGTTATACATAAAAGTACCAACCATATTGAAAATATAAAAAATTATATCTGCCCAACACTGAAAGTAGTAATTACATTATTCTGCTGTTTTTGTTTGTCAACTGTATTCATATTATCAACTTTCTTACTCTACTCACTTAGAATTCATAATAAACTAATAGGAGTTGCATAAAAGACAGTATTACAATTCATATGTTTTATTCTCACTGCACTGTCTTATGACAAATGGCGTAAAAGTGTAGGATTTTATAATCAGATATTTAAGACTCTCCCTACCTGGGGTCACAGTCAATCAGTGCCCAACCACCATGAAATTTTTCATCGTCTGGTAAAAGCAATTTCATGTAACTCTGCAATAATTGGCTAATCAATTCCTGATGACTTCTCAAATTTTCTTGGTGCAAGGCTTCATGCTCTTTTTCTTTAGTAAATATGGAATAGAGATCTTCTGTCACAGGAATGCCCTGCATTAAATCTAGACAAACACAAAGTGCACACAATGATTCAATGAAAGCTGGGCATGGTCATAGAAAACAGTTGCTGGTAGGTACCATGAAAATTCAGTTTTAAATATTCAGCATAATAAAAATAGTACTTAATTATTGATGGAGGAAGATAGGCTGCTTCCTTACCATTTGTTGTGCTTTTCTAACCTCCTAATCATAACCTGGCCATAACTGGAAAAAATCTGGAGTATAGTTATGAAGTATATATAACTCCTTTTAGCCAAATTTGAAAAAAACCAAACAACAGTATCAATGCAACTTAAAAATAAATATGCTAATATTAAGATTTTTTTAATATTTCAAGAATAATCAGTTATAATGAACCAATCAAAACTATATTTAAATAACATATGATACATTTTTCATTAATATGAAGAATCTTCAAAGTGACATAAACTCAAAAAAAGCAAACTGAGAAAAAAATTCCACTTACATAGGCTCAACGATTATATAGGAACCACTTTCAAACATTATAAATTTAAACTGATTTTTTAAAAATAATCTTTATTCACAAAGAAGTAGTCTAATTTGCCTCCTCTTGCCAAATATTTAAATTAGGTATGATCAGGACTTACTTAATACATCCATGTCAAGATCACTGATTTATTGCTTTCTGAACAAGGAAGTGAAATGAAGAAAAAAGATTTTCTCAGTCATTTCCACAAGCATGAAGGGCCAATTAGGAATGATAAGGAATACACTCCAGTGCTTTGCTCATTCATAAATAAAACAAATACTTTATCCATTTGGTGTAAAATGGCAACTGTCTTACCTATGACTGCTTGTCTATAAGCATCTCTGAAGCGGTTTAAGTAGTATCTATTTGCAGAGTTAACACCATCTTTCATAACTCCTGCCAGCTTCCTTTCACCAGTCCTTGTGAAGTCACCCTATTATACAAAATATATCTCTGAATATTCAGTGTGCAATTTACATATCATTTAGAAAAATGTTCTACTTTCAATATTGGATAGCTCTCTCCTTTTTGGCCTCCAAAGCAGAGGTGGTATTCAGCAGGTTCTGACCAGTTCTGGAGAACCGGTAGTGGAACTTTTGAGCAGTTCAGAGAACCGACAAATACCACTTCTGACTGGAGATTTTACAGTATCCTTCCCCTGCCATGCCCACCAAGCCACACCCACAGAACCAGTAGTAAAAAAATTGAATCCCACCTCTGCTCCAAAGCATTCCTCAAATTGTATTGCCTTGCTAATAAAAATTAGGTCTGGAAAGAAATGTGTTAAGGTTCTTCAAACCCAAATATATCCCCATCAGAATATAGCCCTTTCTCCCAAGTTGTCCACATGAATACTGTAAACCATAAACTATATTCACACAACACACTTAAGCAAGCCAATTTAAAAACAAGAGATTGCAAATGTACAACCCTAGTGCAAACTATTATTTGTTTACATGTATAGTCATCAGAACATATTCCAAGTTCAATATATTATGCAAACAAGCAAAAATGAGTAAATCTGGTAAATAGATTAAGTCTGGTATATAAGCGCAGTCAATATAAAAAGGAAATATTTGCTAGATTCACAAAGAATGTTAAATGTGGTTTGTTTCATGTTGGTTTAGTATTTTATGAATCCAAACCAATGGAATTAATAAACCCTAATTTCTGCTTAGTGTAATGTATAAACACAGCTCTTCTTTATTCCTATTGACTTTGGTATGACTCATTTTGCTTTTATGTAATAAAACAAAAAACATTTAGCAAAAGAAAATAACAAAAATTATAAACACAGAAGTGAAATTGTGCAGAACAATTTGTCTAATGTGCCGTACAGCACAGACAGGGCCGAATCGAAGTTATCCATACATGCATGAAAAACTTTATACAACAGTTTCAAAAAATTTTGAAAAACTACTCTCTCAGCAATAAGGACATGTAGAATCCACAGGATCTCAATTATTTCATTCAAAAGTGATACTATGGACAGTGACTTCAAAATATAAGGCAATACATGCATATTCCTGAAAAATCTTCTTTCCTTTTCCTTACATTAAATAAAATATTTACCTTTAAAGCTGCTGTTCCAGCATATTGTCTGCTTATAGCATCACCGTTGTTAGCCCATATGATCTGATAAATTCTATTGCACTTCACTGGCAATGCTTGTTCTGGAGGCATTACACCTAATTTTTTCAGCTGAAATTTAATGTATTTATTATTAATTGTCATTTGTTTTATTAAAAACTATAAAATGAAAAATAAAATAATGAACACTTCCAAGCAATCTTTTCTTATCCAATTACCTCCAAATGTATCAGGTAACAATTATCTTTATATGATAAAAGTTATCGTTTAATACATACAGAGAGCACCAAATGGGGGAAAGCTTTCTATGTTCCTGTGACAATTTTTAGATGAAATCTCCAAAACAATCCAAATTATACTACTTTCTAATTAATAATAAGTTCCTACTACTGAAAATGTGTATTCATTGCAAGTTCCTTATTCATTTTCCTCTTTAACTGGAATTTATGACTTTGTACTTAATTTGCATGACCAGGCTAAAAACAAAAAAGGCATTTTAAATCATTTTACTGAAAAGCACCAGTGTAAAGGAGCATTTACATTTTGAATTTTAGCATTATCTATACAATTTTTAGAAAACAAATTCCAGCACTACTATAGCTGTTTCCCTTCAGTAAGTTCAACTCTTCTATATGAATTATTTGGAAGCAATTTAAAGATAAGCACACTTTTCCAAATCCCTATATAAGTGTTCTCTTTAAGAGCAATCACTATAGTTTACACTGTTGTACCTGCTGTTCCATAATGGCACGAGCAATTGCTGCTTGGACAACATTGGTTCGATCCAGACAATCCATACAGTTAACACGGAAAATTCCTTCTTGTTTACAAATTACACCAGCTTGGTCCACCCTTCCAAAACAGGGATATTACATAATTGAAAAACTTTTTTTTAAAGTGGCTATTCTCTACCATACCAAATAAAAATGCACTGGTACCTTGGTACTCAACTGCTTTGAAACTCTGAGTTTGGTACTCAACATTTTGTCTCACTACTCATTGTTTGTTTGATACTCAACACACAAGCTAGAACTTGTCAGGGTCAGCTGCTTTGTGACTCACTACATTATTTCTTATGGGAGAAATTTGTTTGGTACTCATCATTTGTGGTTCTCATCGCCTCCCAGAACCAATCAACAATGAGTACTGAGGTACCACTGTATATATTCATATTCTTATTATATAAAATAAAACAGTTTTGGGTGATTATATACAGTATGAGTTACTGTTAATCATATTAGTGCCCAACATATCTTGGTTTGCAGAATCTCTCATCTCCATGGAAAACAGAAAGCTCTAGATGAAAATTGTTATGGAGATGCATTTTGCCTAATACTCCCCAAGTCTTTCCCTCATTCCAACATTGAATACCTACCAACACCACTTTACATCAGTGATTATGTCAGAAATTGCATCCGTAAGGGTTTGAATGTTTTCAAATTTCATTCCACGGCTAAAAAGTAGAAAAAAGGCAGAGTTTGCTACAAAAAATATATTGTGCTAAAAGAATGTGCTGCTTATTACACAGAATTTTTTTAAAATCCCCATGTTTTCCTCTCTTTTTTTACAATCTGCTATCAAATAACCCATAGATTAATCAAGACAGACCGCTACACCCTGATTTTAATATATACATAAATGCACATATATATGGCAATACATTTTTTATTAAGGCACCTTTTGGAAAAAAAAAATCAAAGTTTACAAAAGCCTTGTAATCCTTCACCCATGAAAACTCTTGTGGGAAACCCCCAAATCTAAGCTAGGAAGAACTTCTGTCATCATGTATCATATAATGTCAAGTATAGCAATAGACTGTACAATAGACTATTTATTAGGTTAAGATTCTTTCATAGTCTTACCAATGTTCATGGAAATCAAATGAAACATATGTAAGGCTTGGATTATTGTACAATAAAACTTGTTTAAGGTAAGCATCACCAATAATTTTTTCTCGTCCAGTCTGGTCCACTAGGTTAATGATAATCTGTTTAAAGATAGGAAAATATAAAAATATGTTTTAAAAAATGAATGTACATGTCTTAATTCCACTTAGAATTACAGGAGAAGTGGTTCTTATTTTAATTTTTAAGGGCTTGTTTTCTAAATGACTGCTAAGAAGCATTTAGTCAATGTATATTAAAAACTTTATCAGTTTATTAAAAATAATATTTAATCTCACATTTTATATGAGTCAGAAGAAATGCACAGTCATGTTCACTAAATGCTTCACTCTAAACCAGTGTTTCTCAATCTTGGCATCTTTAAAATGAGTGAACCCATCCACCCTGGCTGAGGAATTCTGGGAATTGAAGTCCATCCGTCTTAAAGTGAGAGTTGAGAAACACTGCCTTAAAGGGATACATTTCTGTTTATGTAACATGACGTAAATTCAGCTTTTGCCTCTTCAGTTTCTAGAAATTTTTCCTCATCTCAAAAGTTTGCCCCAGAAAACTCCTATGAAATATGACTAGTGGTAGGACAGGAAATGCAGGAGAAATGGGAATATTCAGCAAGTCCCAGCTGCCTCAGGAAACATAAGTCAAAATGCTTTCCATTAACAGAAAACCATCATTTTTGTGTTAGAAATAACCTAGAATTACATGGTAAGCAAATTTTTATTTTACCTACCTGTTTTTTATAAATGTTTAATTGTTCTTCAAAATGTGCACAGAAGTAAGTAACAGTTTCTTTCTCACCTACAAAAGAAAGGTATATTGGTTGACTGCGCCTTTAAGCAGCTGTGTTCAGTAGTGTATTAACCATTAAGCAGACTAAGCATGTGCTTAGGGCACCAGGCCCAAAGAGAGCACCACAAAGTTGAGAATATGGCTCCATTTGTACAATATGTATAAAGGAGGGGGGCACCAAGATTTGTCAGTGCTTAGGGCACCAGTGAACCTTAGTCTGCCACTGGCAGTATTAGATTGGAACAGCATATCATTGGACTGAATTAGAATGTAATTAAAATATTTAAAAAAAATATTATAGATTCTAGAATTCAGTGCAATAATATTTACAAATAATTATTAAGCAATGTATGTTAGCAAATATATAACAGGACCTTTGTTTGTAGCTACACATTTTTAACTGCAGTTTTTTAAAAGCTTGTCTGTGTGTATAAGTCTTCAGTAGACTATGGACAGCATGCCATTTGAATACTTCAATTACAACTGCCAAATCAGTTGACAACAATTACATAGTGCCAAAATTCATCAAAATAACTACATTATAATAAAGCATTTTTTTTTATTTAAAAGATAATAGAAAGAGACCTCAGCAGCATCCCAGCAGCTGGCAAGTTGATTTGGCCTCTGACCCAATACAATACTGTTGCACAAATATCATATTTTCAAGAGGTTTTCATGTCACAGATATATAAATAGCCACAATTCAAAAACTGGAGAGAACTAGGACACATTTGGAGAGGCAGTTTCAGAGTTTAAAGAGTGAAATGATTGCCTTAAACATTTGAAAAGCTTAAAGCAGCCATTTTGGCTCTTAACTTTACCTACCTCCCCAAAAGCAAAACTTGCAAATGTTTAAGCTCACTCAATCTTTAGAATCACCCAAAAATGACACTGATGGGGCTGTGTTTGATTTCATACCATTAATGTTAAAGATGAAGTAAAGAAAACATTTGGAGGAGCGTCTTTTTCTTCAGAGAGCACAAAAAATGTCCTGCTAATATTGGAGAACCATGAAAGGTCTTACATTACATTGGTCCCTTTCAAACACTTGATAAAATCCATCTTCACCATCAGTTGGTTAGTAAAAACCAGATGCATTAAATAAGTACATCTAATCCTCTAAGACAAATCTGCAATTACATCTTTGCAATACACAAGAACATTTTTAAAAACTACAGTGAGCAAGGTCTTAGATATTTTAATATTTGTTAAAACCTATTGGCCTTCGCAAAGGCCTGAAGAAATGGCTGAGTTCCCAGACATGGAATTCTATTAATTTTATTGAAATATTTATACTATATGTCTACTTATAATTGATTTTATAGTTGTTTTTATTTTGACTGCCAATTATCAATTTATTGGGGAGGGGGGTTTGACTGTATCCACCCAAAGTTACTTGAGATTAAAACAAATAAATAAATAAGATCTTCAAATGATCTTCATGTAAGAATTTAATAATTATTCTAAAGATTGTAATTTATGGAAAAGAGGGTGGTAATGCAATATTCAATGACAGGATATAATTCAGATTCAGTCTTTCAATACATCTCAATACTGTTCCAAAATAGCAAGTTACCAGCTGACATATCTTAACAAGCCACCATAAAATTTCAATTCCAGATTTGACTGTATTAAAATATGCTGTATGGAGTCACACGAATAGCCTGTGTAAGGTCACTCTTTATAAGATTTCAAGAATAGTATGTCAAATAAAGTGAAGACAATAGGCATACATCTTGTAGTTCAGATTAACTGAGTAACCAATAAGCCAACTGTAGTATAGAAGCTGAGATGCTAGACAGACTGTAGAGACCCAAGAACAAGTCCACCTTAAGTCATGTGAGCTCACTGGTGACTTTGGGCTTCCCAATGAATCTCATAGAATTGCAGTTGTGGAGGAAAAAATCCTCTCTTTCTAGCCTGTTGCCTTTACTACTATACCAAACTGGCTGTTGAATAAGATCAAAGAAATGGATGCAGTATGAAGGAGAGAAGAGAGGTCTTTGAAAAGAGGATAACAGCAGAGTCTGATAGTCAGAATGAGCAGAGGTAAGGTTTTCTATAAATCGGGGCTTAAGGAACTACCAGTTTTCCTTTTCCTTTTCCCTTTCCTTTCCTTTCCTTTCTCACTGCCTGTTGTTTGAGGAATGAGGAAGAAACAGGTCAATATCCAGTAAATTGCTCAATCGGGATTTTCTGGAAAAGTGGGTGCAGACCAAAGTAGTGCCTTTTAACCCTACTCATACCTTGTCAGAAAGGAAAGAAAACTACTAGAAGATATGACTAGGTTAAGTAGTTATTAAGGTTACTTCTCTAGAAAAAAATGAAGCCTTCAAATATGCACACCTACAGATACGCATACATAGATGCACATTTACTTGGAATACCATGTCATTCTAAGAATTTGCTAGAGAAAATGAAATTAAATATTTGTAAAACATTCAAATTCATTTTATAGCATTTCTATCAAATACAGTTGCCTTTTTTAATTAAAAAAACAAGAAAATATTTATTTATCATGTTATAAAAATAACCCTGAAGATGACAATGACAATCTAAGTACATTAGGGAGACATAAGCAGAAAGTAATTTTTAAAAATAACTTTGTGATCAAAGTTACCACACTAATTTGAAAGATGATTGAATAATGTTATAACTGCATTATATATCATGAATACTTACACTTATCAAGACGTGGCCGTGGGTTGTATCTATAACCAACCTGACTCCAGAAAACAGGCACAGAGCCTCTTGTCTGAACAAAAGATAGAGTGTGATTATGAACATGGATCAACTGTTCAGTCTCTACATAATTTGCTACATTCCCATTTTTATCCACTCCTCTTCGTTTGTAACGCATCCCTATGGCAAAAAAGTAAGGAATTTTAGAATTGAGATTGGACTTACATGTTAATAGCTCATACAACATTTGTTCACTTAGCAGCCTAGGTATTTAATATTGCATTTACAAAAGTCTTTCATAAAATTCCTCATCAAAGTCTCCCAAATAATATTAGCATTTAGGAGATATAGCTGAAAAAACTACAGATAAAATTTGATCATGGGATTCAAACAGCTTCCATATGACAAAAGGCTTAGAATATCTTGGACTCTTTATCTTGATAAAAATGTCAACGGGTGGATTGTAATAGAAGTATGGAAAATATGGATAAAGAGAAATTTAGTACTTATCTTTCTTTTATAGGACAAAGCTGATTTATAGATGTAGAACAGGAAAAAATGACTTCAACACATACACTGTATAATTAAGTGGTGAAATTCATTGTAACATAGGCAAGCATATAATATCCTTAGCATGAACAATCCCTTCATTTTACTGTCATCCTACAAAGCAAGGAAATAAGTCCTGCTTTCTGAATATATGGATTGGAGGGATATTGTCTGAAAGAAGTATTGTCCAATTTTTCAAATGCTTCTTATGGCCTTAAGTGAGTATTTTAATTTCTGTATAGAAATGCAAATAGGATTTAAGTACTTGTTTCCATAAAAATAATCGCTAAAGCTTTTTGGTCTCTAGATTACACTGAACAAACTTACCCGCTCTGTGACGGCTCCTCCGTGAGATAAGTGCCACAAGAAAACTTGGATGAATGTAATCTACACAAACAGGCTCCTGAGATGGTGTTTCAGGGCTGCTTTTCTCCTCATCTGATGTTTCATTGTAATTAACTACAAGTTCTTCAATTTGCACAAATCCCTGAATGACTGGGATAATCCAAAAGGCCACTTCAGATTGCTGCAGAACATTAAAAATATATACATGTAATTTATAGAGCACAAAAATTAAAGAAATGAAAATAGCTGCAGCAGTAGTATACAAGTTCTTATTTTAAAATTTGCATTTGTTAAATTAATAAATATCTGACTATAGATTACAATAAAATAGCTAAGCAATTGTTTACCCTAACTGGTTTAGGTAAAATAATAAATATGTTATCATGGTGTGTTAGTTAAAGTGTCTGTAACTTTAACTGTAAGAATGTAATTAAGGGAGTGGTTGTAAAAGCACCATAAAAGAAGCAAGGCACGGCAGCTTGCTCTCTCTGGCTTGATGATCCCTAATTACTGGATAGACTGAAGACTGCGTTTTTCCCCTACTGGAACGGGAGAGAGAAAGGACTGTTGATTTATCAACGGTGAGAGGACTGATTTATTGTAAGTGAAATGACATTGGATATTCTACATGGACTTTGCTAATTGAATATCCTTGAATGGACTGACTAAAACGATACATGACTAATGGACTGTTATTTTGACTATGCTATAACTCTAAATGGAATAAACTATATTTTTGATAACACAAGCGTATCTGTTATTTTTGCTGTAACTAACATACAAACTTATCTCACACATTTATCTGTATGTCTATCTGACTAACGCTGCACATTCTGTTTAGCTTGTCTCCTTAACCCTGGTTGGGGAACCCAGGCTTAATAATATGCCACCCATCTTATTGTTGCAGCGACTCTGGGCAGTTTCATTTATTACTATATTTAATATATTAGGAAATTCTATTGCATAATAATAATTTTACTACATAGCTAAATTTAAAATAACAATTAAAAATTAAGAAAACAAATTTAATAGACAATTCAAAATAAATTTTGGACTGTTGACCATTTGAAGTTCACCAATATGAGTTAATAAAATTAAATGGAAAATACCAAGCAACTGCTTAGTGGGAATTATAAGGGCTTATAAGGGATTACAGGGTCATAAAAAGGAGTTATTTGGAAGTTTCTCTTCCTTTAAAGAAAACTGTGAATAACTTAAATGATTAATAATGAATTTTCAATCTCCCTTTTCCAACCATGGTTATACAACAAATGATGGCAACAGAGAGACAGAATGAAACTAAATACTTTTTCAACAGATTATCTTTCAAGGAAAGAGAGTAAAGACAGTCATGTTGCTTTTATTGCACCTAACAGCTACGTTTGATACCATAAACTGTTATTTTACAAAAAGATTTGGCTAGTACAGGATAGCTAGAACTAAATCACTCAAAAGATGCTCCATACAGTTTTATAAATTATATTTTGGATGGACTGTGGAAACATTTTTGTTCTGCATGATTCTACTACACAAAGTAATTTTAAAGTGTTATCAACTTTGTTTTTTTAATCTATTTTTTTCCTGCTTGAGGTGAATGATGTTTTTCAGTTTCCTTTAAAATATTAATTGTAGGCCACCTTTGAAGTATTATTTAGGCCAAAAGGCCACTAAGAAATATTTTTCCAGCAGCAGATAAATCCTTCTGAATTGGGTCAGTATCTGCAGTGACTCTCATATTCATTATTTACCTCCTAGGAAAGGCTCTTTCAAGAAACTCATAACAAGTAGCCAATCTAGGTATCATAACTTCATGGATGGTGACAAACCCAAGAAAAAAAAACATAGATCAACTCTTCAGATTTGTTTAAAATTTAATAATTTTTTACAAAAAATATATCAAACGCTTCTGACCACGACCAAATTGGGTTCTGACCAAAAAATTCACAAAATTTTTGAATCTAATCACAAACACATCCTTGGGTGGCGATCAAACACGACCCCTGACCCAGAAATTCCTGAAGACGAAACGTTAGTAGAGGAAGAAATTGCCAAA
The DNA here is from genome assembly GCA_033807585.1 of Hydrophis major. Classification (NCBI taxonomy): domain Eukaryota; kingdom Metazoa; phylum Chordata; class Lepidosauria; order Squamata; family Elapidae; genus Hydrophis; species Hydrophis major. Next base: position 68,833,717 of record CM066331.1, on the reverse strand, counting down.
AGATATGGAACAAATTATGCTCATGACCAGAGGTTCTACTGTATTGTGTTTCATGATAAAAACTATATGACTGTTGGATTCTTTATTTCTATACACTTATATATCTGGATGAGATTCCCAACGCTTTTCTTTAGTGTCTTATGTGTATTTAAAACTTAGACACTTCAATTTCTCTATTTTATGCTTTATTGCAATTTTTTCTTTTGCTCAAACTTTGACCAATATAATTCTACTTGAAAACTTGTATGCCATTGAGTCATTGTTTCAAAGATATTTTCCCACTTAAGCAGAGAAATACAATGAACATGGGTGGGAAAAAAAAAAAACAGTGGGAACAAGAGCAACCTCCAATTTCCTGCCAGCCTTGTGGAAAGCTAGGAGGAAACATCAGAAATCATGTATCTTAAGAAAACTGGAATTATGGAGGAATGTATGATATCACAGGTGAAAAGTCATTGAAACTCAGTAACAATTCCACCTGCTACTTAAATGGAAGCACTATCAGAAACCTAAATGTTTGTGTCAAAGAAAATTAGGCTAAGTTACATGAAACATTAATGAGCTCTTTAGACTAAATGGTATCAAGAAAACAGCACTATCTGATTAATTCATTGAAATTCTCAAGGAACCATAAGTATATGGAATATTACTTACTCCAAGGTTTATTAGATCTTCAATCATGTGCTTATTCCAAAAGAATCTATCATCAACCTGAAACATATAAAAGTAAATATTTTATATCCAAATATTACAGAAAACTATAAAATATTGAAAACTACAGAAAATTTATATTAATCAAAACAGTCCAGGAACAAGAACTTCATTTGTGAAAGGTAAGGCTAATGTTTCTTTTCTTGAAATATATCCACATTTGTATCTATGGATGATCTTTCAAGAGACATATTACCTTTTTCCAGAGGGGCAAGTTAGTCTTCTCACATGCACTTTGTCTTTGTACAGAGTTTGTTAAATCATAAGTCAAACTATAATAAAAAGAATCAGCATCCATAAACATTTTGAACAGTTCTTCCAACAGACGTCTCTCCAGTCTTTCTTTCTCTTTGCTTTCTTTAACCTACAAAAGGGCAGAATGTTCTATTTCAGTATAGTGAGTTAGATACTTGTCACTAACCTAAACATGATTTTTCATAACGTACCATCAACCATTTGCTTTTGTTTAAGTAAAAGAAATATAAATCTTTCATAGGTCTTTTCAAACAAATACAGTGAGGATTACAACATTGTAGATACGTTTCCCATATAAAATATTCTGTTATTATTATATTCTACAAGGCTGAGAATCACACTTGAAGTAAAGTTACCTACCAAATTTATGACCAAGAATAGTATGAAGAAACATCTAGAGTTACAGGAGGAAAGACCACATGCTGCACAGAATCTTCATTAGATATAGGATTGTACTAGTTCTACATATTACATAATGTAACTCAAACATATTCCAACAGTGTCCTAAATATAAAAAAATGTAAAAGGTACTATTTTTATTTAATGAAAGAAAGAGGACACCTCTTATTTTTTTAAAAAAACGTACTGTTCACAATGAGCTTTAAATCCTGTATACACAACTTTAAAAGACAGTATCTCTAGTTACTTTCTACAAATATCCATTCATAAATAAACTACTTCAAAAGTTGCCAATTGTAAATATAGTTAATTTCTTCTCCTGAACCACAAAATCTATTGCTTCAAAATACAGCAATTAATAATTAATCGATGACTTCATAAGTGAAAACATGATCCATTAAGTCCACTCATGAGGTTGATATTTAATTATTTACTTATTTGTTAAATTTATGTCTTGCTATGGGACTACTCTGGACAGCTTACAACAATAAAATGAAAAAAAGAATAAAAAATGTCAACATAGCAAAGGAATAAAACAGTAAACAATGGAAGTACAAAGTACAAATTAAAAAGATGGGCAGGGGAGAGCAGGAAGTGCAGGGGAGAGGTGGGGTCAGGTCTTCAGGCACTTGCAGAAAAATAGGAGGGTGAGGGCAAACCTCCTGGAAGGCAAAATATTCCACTATAGCAGAGATCCCATTCTCCTGGAGTTTCTTGACCAACAGGCATGTCTTAGAAGGACAAGATGATTCATCAGGAAATCTGAACCTATGCTATGTAGGGTTCATAACCAACATCTTGAACTGTACCCAGAAGCAAACTGGCAGCTCACAAAACAGTGGTGCAACTTGAGTCACTCTATTGGCCACAAAGACTTAATTGTGCTGCCGCACTTTGTACCAATTGAAGCTTCTGAATGCATTTCAAGGGAAGTCCCCTTTAATATAAGGTGTATGCTATATTGCATTAAAAACATTTTCTGCATCAACATTACTGAAAAGAATTCAAAGCAACTATAGCTTATAAACTTCTGTTGAGAAATGTATTTATGGAGGAATTATAATAATGGAGGCAATGCAACTTTGATTTAAATCCATTTGTTTCAAAATAACATTTTAGTCTACATTCATATATGCTCTATAGACCATGGCTATTAATGCGGTTTCATATGTAATATTGATTGATGTGGTTATCAAAGCATTTGTATCATGATTTGTTGTTTTTTTTCTCCAATATTCAGACACTTTGATTTTGTTTTATGCTTTAATAGGGAATATGTTAAATGAAAATTGATGTTATTAATAATCTACTGTGCAGTAATAGTTTCAGTATTTGATTTTTATCCTTTCCCTCACTGCGTTTTCAATATTTCTTTTGGTTCCACATCAGCAGCAGAGGATCAGAATCTTTTATTGCACAAGGGCCTCTAGATAATTGTAGGATGTCCTTTATTGCCCTTGCTATTCATCATCTACAAACTAGTATCCTGAAATTCTATACATATTTTTTTCAGAACAAGGATGTTCAAATGTATGAAACACTAGTTGGTAGACAAAATTAGTGCAGAATCAGACTAATTGTCATTTGAAAAATAAAGTACTAAATATTATCACACTCGGTACTACACTATATTCCAGTTCCTAAACACAATCAGGAGGGAATTATTTTTTTAATTTCTTTTTCATGTGGACTGACCTCCCTCAAGTTAAAAAAAAAAAAAACAGAGAATCACTCTGACAGCAAATACCATGTACAGCTAATTAAAAACACAAACAAAATATAGCCACTTATGAGAAAAAGCATGATTGAGTTGTGAACCTGGAAATTAGTAGGATAAAACAATATAAATATAAAAAATATAAAAAACCTATAGCAATTAAGGAAGATATATTTAATCTGTATCTTAAAATACAGAGAAGGGAAACCATACTGACCAGCATGAATGATCATATGAATATCAGCATACAATTGTAGCCAGATACAAGAAGACAAAAATATGACTATAGAAAACCAAATAGAACACTGAAATATCTGAGATTTGACTATGAAGGAGAGGAGGAAACAAAACATTTGTTGCAAAGTTCAACAGTAACATAGGGGAGTCAATCACACACTGAAAAAGGCAGATGAAGCCAAGGCTTTGCAACTGATAAAAACAATAAATTATTTAAAGTGTTCCTAGGGATTCTTTCATGGGGCAAACAGATGCAGGCAGACAGGGGATATTTGGAGGAGAACTTTAGAAGCAGTATTGAACATATTGATTGAAATGGTGATAACATTTCCAAGTACTAATATGAAATATATCCTTAGAGCTATACAATTGTCCAGTTAGAACAGCAGTGTCAAACACGCAGCGTCACAGCAGCATCACATGACATATTGGGACTTTTTCCCCCTTTGGATGGGGCCAGGGCCAGGGCCAGGGCCGGGGCCAGGGCCAGCACATTCAGCCCCCGCAATTTGTAAGTTTGACATTCCTGGGTTAGAAATTATCAGGAATAGGGAAGAGTTTAAACTCACATGAAATACTAGTGTACACAAAATTCCAAGTGAGAACAGTAAGTAGTATTTAGACCCAAGGAGAGAGAAAGAACATGGTAAAGGCTTTATTAAAACTGAATCTAACAAATAGGGATGGAACCAGTCAAATCATATAAAGGCATAAAGGGCTTCCAGTAGTAACCTTGGTCAACTGTATCTCAGCAGGGTGAAAATAGGAGATAAACAATTGATCTGGCAAATAAAGTAAAGTTCTTTTGATTATGCTTGTGGGAATTTTAGCAAAGTTCAGGCGTATAACAGGAAAAACGCAAGCAGAAATAAACAGTGGGAGACAAGGTGAAAAGGGCAATTTAATCCAGAAATATCTCCAAAATAAGTGAAATAGAAATATGCTTAAATACTTATGACTATATTTATCAACTTTGTTAGGGATAACATTGTAATTTATGAGGACAATATTTGTTGGAAAAACTTGTTGGAGGAAAAGTACAAAATTAAATAAATGGGTAAGTAGTTTTTATAGTGTCTACTATCAAAAATTCTTTAAAATCCAATAAATAATTCTCACCTTCTTTTTATTAGAAGAGGAAACATTTGTTTTTATCTGAGTGAAGGTTCTCAGCAGAAATTTAGAATCATCTGGAGACTGTGTAATTTTCTCTGTTTTATATATTCCAAAATGATGTTTTTTACAGGGCTGAAAAGCAATACATTTTGTTTAAAAATGCTTAATAAATTTAGTTATATAAAATATGAATTCATCAATATTCTTCTAAGAACATTAAATAAAAGCATTATCAAATACATTTTTAAAATATTTGTTTATTAAATATATACTACTGCCTTTCCTATTCTGTATACTTACAATAAAACAAGGATAACAAATGGAAAAAAAAAAAAAAAAAACCCTGGAAAAGTTGTATAGAATTCATTCTAGCTATCACTGAAGAATTATCTAATACGTAACTGCTAAAAGTTAAAAAGTTCCACATTTTAAAAAGCTTTTTCTACCCCATCTGTATAAACTTGAGAAAGGTCATTGTCAAAGATTTAATTAACAAGTCAGTTGGACCAATATTTTTTGGCAAAACTAATTGCCATTTGTATATCTAATCACAGCAGACACATCTCATTAAAAAGATAACTCATACAATGCAAATGACTATGGAGAAGAAACAAGATATAAATGCAGTAAATAAACGATAAATAAAAGATAGCATTTAAGAGATGAAAATGAAGAATTACTGCAAATTTTTGATAGGAAATGTTTACATCCACTTACTATCCAGTTATCCTTTGGGTCAAATAATAGCAAGCACAATAGCACTTAGATTTATATACCGCTTCACAGTGCTTTACAGCCTTCTCTAAAAAGTTTAAAGAGTCCACATATTGCCCCCAACAATTTGGATCCTCATTTTACCAATCTCGGAAGGATGGTAGGCTGAGTCAACCTTCATGTTAATGATCACATGATAAATGTTTACCTAAAAATTGTTATTCTGCATAGCTGCCTGATTTGATCATGGTAACTTTCATTTCCACTTAAAATATCATTCCAATCAGGATAAGTTGGTTGGAGCACTCCTTTTATGAATTTTTGGGATTCCATCTTACCTCCAAGTCCAGATCCTGAGGTTCTGCTTCAGAAAGTGGTATTGCAACAATTTTCGTAATTTTACATACATCATGATCTCCTGGAAGCTTGCCAACAACTACTTTTTGGCGAATTAGAAGCAACCACCAAGGCAAATCTGTAAGAAATACAAATCTATTAGTTTGGAAAGAGAAGTTTCAATTATAATTTTAACCAGGTGAATAGCAACCTTTCAATTTATATATTCTCTTCATCAGGCTGACAAAATTACAGCCTAACACTCTTCACAATATGGAATTAAGGTTACAGAATCCCAGAGCTGGGAAAACTGGGAAAACAATATTATTTTCTTTAACTAGAACAAACCAGTATCTGTCCCTTCCTAAAACAGATAGGATTTTTGGTATTTTTCTAAAAATGAACATGGTGGTTAAACAAAATAATAATAAATTTTATTTGGAGAAAGAATACACTACCATAGCCAAAGAATAGGCTTTAAAAAGAAATTTACATTTTTCAGTTTTAATTTAAGTTCATCCTAATTATTCTTCTTGTGCCCTGACACTTGCCTAACCATCCTAACACTGCATTTACAATCTGGTTTACAATGCTTTTAAATAACTAATTAATCAGGTAAATTGCATCCAATGTTGCTCATTGGGGAGCTTTGGACCAGTCATTGTTAACCCAGGCTATGATAAAATGAGGAGACACACCATATGTAGCACTGATTTGAGCTCCCAAAATAAATGGGATTTAAATCCAACAAACAGCAATGTATTCAACAGGTAGGGGGATTTTTTTTTTATTGAAATGTAAAATGAGAGTTATTGCATAATCTCCAAGCCGCAACATACACTCTCAGGAGAGCCACATCTGACTAACATTATCTATAGCCATTTTGCCATATCTGTTATTGCTGATTCCAGTTAGTTTTAGTTTATGGTCTGCATCTTAATCACTGCTACTCACCTTGAATATTCCACTGAATCAAAGGACACAATAATGAAAATATATATTGTGATTATTTTTGCAGAATAAGGCAGAATGTTTTTCAGTCCTTATGAAGACTACATAACATTCAATGACAATGCATGCCAGTGAGCATTAAACTTGTTCTGAAGATTTAAAATTAAATATTTCCAGTTTCCTTTTTTTCAAATACTTTAAAAGGGAGTGATACTCTAGCATACTATCATTGTAACAAAGCCCAAAACCAGAATAGATAATTCATGTAATTACAACTTCATTCATAGAACAGTAAAATACAACTGTAACCTAAAGGATAATTTTTATGCTAATATTAGTTTGTCTTGGTCAGCATCAATAGTGGCCTTAGTAGCTGAAGGAGAATTAATGCATCTGTTTGTTTCAAATAAGTTAAATAAGATTAAAAAAATCTCAAATAGAGAATATCCATAGTTACAGCTATACAACTCCACTTTAGAGATGTTCTAACAGAAAAAGGGGAAAAAATCTGCAGGAAGAATAATTCCCCCTTGCCCTTTAAGCTTCTTATAGTCTGTGACAAGTTGTTTTTTTAAAAAAATTGGAAAATGGCAAGGGGGGGGGGCTGAACAGGGAATTGGAAAAAATAATTCCATCGCATCTTTCAAAAGAAAGCAACTTAATCTCAGAGTCTTCCACAGATGAAAATAACCCTTCCATGCACAAAAGGAATAGACTCCCCAGGTGTTTATGTCTTTACAAATGTTTTATGACATCATAATCTATCAGCCAGCCTACATGTTCTCAAATTTGCTGTTGGGATTGGCAGAAGAATATTTTTTGCAGTTCCTGTGAGGTGAAGAAAATGCAATCATGCAAACAGATTTCCACTTAATGTAACCTTGTTTCATAATTAATTTCAGTTGAAGAAAAGATGAGGTGTTTCTATACATGTTTTCATTTCTGATAGTGGTTTGTGTGTGAGTAAAGAGAATGATTGTTATATTTGGTGAGAGGAAGAAAGATCAATGACTTTTATCATTTCATTTTTATTGGCAATATTTTGATGAATAAATATCCATTCCATTTTGTTGTTGTGGCACTTTGGAGTAGGGTTTCAGGTCAGGTGTGTGTGTGTGTGTGTGTGTGTGTGTGTATACACCCACATGGTCATACATAGCTATGCAGAAATGTATTGGAAATGTAAGATATTCAAGATTGTTTTTCATTTGGAGACAGAAAACCAGATTTATACATAGATATTTCAAAAGATTTTCTGTCTTTTTTTAATTATTTACTTGCCTATTTTGAGAAGTCCATGTTAAATTAAGTATCTTTTTCTTGAGGATAAAGAAAATATCCAATTTTCTATTGGGCAAGTATGCTTATCTGATTAAAAATATATTACAAAGAAGAAGCAATATTTTTAAAAAAATAGGTCAGTGTACAAATAAAAGAAAGATTCAGCTTGAGTGGCACAAGTTACATTAAATTAAACCAAGTCTACTAATCTATTTGCGGTCTCCCATGGACCACTTTTTTCAGACATTCCCTCAAGTATCTGAAGATCTTAAAAGAACAATGGAACCATTCATGAGATCTTCAAGTATGTCTCCTGCTTTTTCTGTTTTGGACCTTTGTTTTATTACATTCATTCAAATATAAATGAAAGTATTCCTCATAATCATGGATGATGCTGGGTCTGGGAGAAAGCAGTATTTACAGCCAGGAAGAAACAAGCAGAAAAAAAATATGGCTTTACCCATCTCAAAGCACAGTGGATATTTCTCTTGTTTTGACTAATAGCCAGAATACATGCCCATCTTTCAGTGACAGGGGCAAACACCATACCAGGCAAGATGAAGCAAGCCGTTACTAATGTTGCAATTGTTTATATAAAGAGTTCAATGACAATGTTGACAATTGGTTTTTGTATTTTATCTGCAGCATCTAGAAAACAATTTTGCTGCCCCCCAAAAATGAAAACCCTTTTTATTCTAATGTTCCAACTAAATACTCTTTGTATCCAATCACAATGCAGTCCCTTCTACTAATCTGTCTCCAAAAAGGAAAGGAAAAACAGAGATATGAATGTTTTCAGAAGCAATTTGTTCAAACACATTTAGAATACGACAGTACCCAGACTATTATTTATTCATTATAAATAAATTTACTATATTTAAAATATTCAAAACTTCACATATTCAAAAATATATGACTATGTTACTGTACTTGTAAAGTATTTAATTTTTATTTGATTTTGAAGGTAAATTATTTGAAAAACAGTCTCTCCTTCAATTAAATACATTACTTGTTTTTACACGTAAACCCATAAATATGTAAAAATTAATAAAACTGAATTTCTGAGGATTCCTGAAAATTCCATTTCTGCTGCTAGAACGAGCTCCAAACTCTCAATTACATTTCCATAATAAATCTTTAAAATATCAAGGAATATTTGGGACTAACCCCATAGAATTCTCATATACGTCCCTATAAAATAGTGCAACACTATTCTTCCTTTGCAAAATACCCAGTGCTACAGCCCTACTCTTCCACTGGCAGAACTCCTGGGGATTCTGACTGATCCTTAAGCAGCAAACTTCTTTGTTACATTCCAGTTCTTCCTCAATAAACATACTTATCTAAAAATAATGTTTCCTCTCTTCCTTTAATTATTTTCTTATGAACAAGAACTTATTAAAAAAATAGCAGCAGCAATTATTTGCTTTTCTAAAATTCTCAAAGAAGTAATACTATCCTCTTTTTCCAGAAAAAGGATGAAGAAACAATAGTGGGATAGATTTTCCACCCATAGCTGTCAGAGGAAACGTTCACAAAGCACAAGCTTGTTTAGTTTAAGGCCACAGACAACTAAGCTATCGCTGCAAAATAGACTTACAAAAACAGTAGCTCCCTGTTGCATTTTCTGAAACAGGCTCCATTATCTCTAAGAAATATAATTCCCATTAGATTTTTGCAGGAGGCAGTAGAAACATTGGATTAGATTGCGAGGGGGGGAGAATTTGCTTCACACAAGCACCCCTAAAAAAGGGGGAGGAGTAACTTTAATTCATGTATTGTTTCTCTAGGTACAATCCACTATACTAGTTCATCAGTTGTTCCTCTGGTGCAAAGTAAACAATCTTATTTTTAATATAAATAAGACGAAGGAATTCATAGTGATTACTGGAAGAGCAGTTCGGATATCCAGCTGTTGTACATCAATGGTGTTTTGGTAGAACAGGTGGCAGAACGTAAGTTTCTAGGTATCACCCTGAAACAAGATCTAACATGGGGGGCAAATACTTTAGCCCTAGAAAAAAAGGCTCATCAACGACTGTATTTTTTAAGACTTCTAAGATCATAACAACTGCCAGAGAGTCTGTTGGTTGCCTTTTATCGAAGCTCTATAGAGAGCATTTTATCTTATGGCCTCTGTGTGTGGTTTAGGAGTTGTACAGAGGCAGAGAAAAGGGCACTCCAAAGAGTGATAAAAAGGGCACAAAAGATCAGAGGATGTTCTCTTCCCTCATTGGAGGATTTGTATAACATGGGATGTAGAAGGAAGATACAAAAGATCTTGAGAGACCCTTCACATCCAGGCCACTCGTTGTTTGAGATCCTACCATCAGGAAGACGATATAGAGTGCTGAAAGCCAGGACAAGTAGATTTAAACATAGCTTTTACCCAAGTGCTGTGATCAGGTTAAATGCAGAGTTATGAATCTGGTGGTCTTAACATATATATATATCCCAGTTGTATAGTTTTTTTAACTGTTATTTGTTTTAATTTGTTTTACATTGTTATTTGTATGTTTTTTGGTGTTGTTCAGTTGTATGTTGTGAAAGAACACCTTCTTTCGTTGTTCTCAGGTTCTGAGTACAATGACAATAAATTTATCTTATCTTATCTCTTATACTTACTTTCCTTATAACTTTTTAACTGGATAAAGGAAGTATTAAAGCCAAATATTGAAGAAAGCTTGTTCACAACTGCATACCTTTGTAAAATGCTACACATGAGACACCAAAATTCAGGTTTCATTTAAACTTATTTCCTCATAACATCAATATTAGTAATAAGTACTTTGTGGACATAAAATGCAAATTATAAAATCTATGTACAGGTTTCAGGTTCTAAAATAAAATCTAGTTTGCTGATGCTTAAAAAAATCATCTTTAAGCAGTATATTATGACAAATAGAATATTTGATAGTTTCTCATATCTATATTTCAAGACAAATGAAAGTAAAATGCATAGCCATTTTTATTGAAATCAGCTTGAATTTTATGCCTCAATAATCATCACAAACCAATTCTCAAGAGATATTGGTTGCCTAAGTATTATTTAAAAATGAGGTAAAGAAAGTCAGAGGACAAGCCAAGGGAATCTAAAGCAGGCTGACCTCACTTCTGAAATATTTAAGGTGTGCATACAGTACTTTTCTCATTCTTTTTCAGCAGTACGTCCAGTGTTATTTCTTTAGTGGAGAACAACTTGCCTAGCTCCCAAAGGCAATTGGATTTTCTTTTCATTTGCCTTTTGAGTATTTTTTTTAAAGCATCTTTGGGACAACCATGACCTGGATGATTGAGAATCTTCTCATACCAAGGGTCCCCAACCCTTGGTCCGTGGACTGGCCCTGGTCCGCAGAATGCCAGAAACCAGGTCACACAAACAAGTGAAGCTCCAACCATGGAATGCAAGCAGCATGCACAGCCATGCCCCTCCAGTCAACAGAAAACCTTCGTTCCACAGAACCAGTCCCCAGTGCCAAAAAGGTAGGGGCCCACTACCACAGACAACTTGTCTAGCTTTTACAGTAACATAAAGCACATGAAACCACTTAAGTGAAGGAAATCTTTAATATATTGTAGTAACTAAGATTATACAAACCATTTTGGGGAGGGGGGAAGTGATACACAAAAGCATGCTAGCACAAATGAAGCACCTTTCTTCAGAGCAAAGCAATTGTTATTCTTTGGACTATCATACCAGAGTTTCAAAAGTTGTTCCCAAAGCACCTCTGCATGCAATATGCATACCCAGGCAGTTCTGATGTGATTACTAGCAAAGAATGGGCATTGGTAGAAGTTACTATGAACTCCCTTTCTATCTATGCTGCGAGAGAGCCCAGGATGGGTTGACTCCTTCCTATGATGTCATAGCTGAGTCTGTACTAAGATATAAAAGCCAGCCCCCAGGAGAGACCCCAGCTTTGGTGAAGATACTTGACAGACTGAAAGGTGTCTCTGAAAGCCCAAAATAAATGCAGAAATATGTCTTACCCTCTCTGGACAAATCAAGGGAGGGGCTGGACTCTCTCACAGCATAGATAGAAAGGGCGTTCATGGTAACTTCTACCAACACCTATTCTCCTCCATGCTGCATCGAGAGCCCAGCATGGGACATACCAAAGCTTGCATGTCCATGGGCAGGTCCTCGTCTGGCTCATCACACTAACTGTGGAACCACTTGTTGAAGCACCCGTCTACCGAAGACTGCAGTCGCTGAGGCAAAAGCATCCAGACGGTAGGGTCTGATGAAAGGAGATGGGGATGTCCACATGGCCGCATGACAAATCTCCTCCAAGGATGCTTGGGTCACCCAGGCAGCAGAAGTGGCCACGCTTCTGGTAGAGTGCGCCGTCAGACCTCAGGGAACTGGAAGGGCCGCAGCTTTGTAGGCCTGCTCAATGTAAGACCTGACCCACCTGCTAATAGTAGGAGAAGAGGCATTGTGCCCCAAGTCAGTAGGGAAAAAGGAAACAAACATAGCTTCCGACTTCCTGAAGAAGTGCGCTTAATGTATATTCTAAGAGCCCTTCTTACGTCTAGTGTGTGCCACTGCCACTCTAAGTCATTGTGCGGGAGAGGACAGAAGTCAGGCAAAACAATGTCCTGGGACCTGTGAAACCAGTTGTTAACCTTTGGAATAAATGAGGGGTCCAGACAAAGAACAACCCTATCATCGTGAAAGGAATAAATGTCCTGTCTGATGGAAAGAGCAGCAAGCTCGGAAACCCTCCTGGCAGAAGTGATGGCAACAAGGAACACTACCTTCAGAGTCAGGAAACGGAGAGACACTGTTCTAAGGGGTTCCAAGGGCGGCTTTGTAAGGGCATTAAGGACCAAATGAAAGATACCTGTGAACCACTGGAGGGTGCAGGTTGGAAGCCCCTTTCAAAAACCTCCTGACTGAAGTGTGATGGGATAAGGAAGGAAGCAAACCCCATGAAAGGACTGATGAGAGGGCCGCAACCTGCCTGCGTAAGGTGTTGGGGGCCAAACCTTTCTCCAGCCCATGCTGAAGAAAGCTAAGAACTTCTGCCAACTGGGCTGAAGCAGGAGAAAGACCTTCCCTGAGGCAACATCAGGAAAAAACCTTCCAGGTGGCATCATAGATGCGCCTCGTAGAAGGTTTGCGAGAAGCCAGGATAGTGAGGATGACCCCTTCTGGAAGATCAGCCTCCTCTAGCCTCTGCTGCTCAAGTGCCACACGGTCAGCTTGAACCACTGGGGCTCTGGGTGGAGCAGAGCCCCCTGGTGAAGGGAGATTAGATGGGCAGGGATCCTCCAAGGAGAAGCCACCGATAGGTTGACCAGGTCCGCAAACCAGGGCCTCCTTGGCCAATAGGGTGCCAGGAGGAGGAGCTCCGCACGTTCCTCCAACATCTTCTGAATGACTGCCGGAACGATGGGAAGTGGGGGAAAGGCGTAGAGGAGACCCTTGGGCCATCTACACTGAAGAGCATTGGTCCCCTCCGCTCCCTGACAAGGAAACCTGGTGAAGAATCTGGTGACTTGGGCGTTTTGAGGAGTGGAGAAAAGATCCACCTCCGGTGTTCCGAATCTGAGGGAAAGATCCCTAAATAGAGACGGAGGAATGGACCATTCTGCCTGATCGACTAGATTCCTGTTGAGCCACTCGGCCTGGGTGTTGTCAACCCCAGAGATGTGGTCTGCCAAGATTGATAACAGATGTTTCTCTGCCCATAACTCCAGCCATAGAGCCTCTCTCATTAGGGCTTTGGACCTCGTCCCCCCTTGCCGGTTGACATGAGCCTTTGCGGCCATGTTGTCTGTAAGGAGAGCCGGTCACTGATTGCCTGAAATGCTTGAGAGCCAGAAAAATAGCTCTGAGCTCTAGCCAATTTATGGGAAGGGTCTGTTCTGATCTGGACCAAACGCCTTGAGCAACAAGTGCATGCATCCCCTGCATATGGGAACCCCAACCCAGGAGGCTGGCATTGGTGGTTATCACTAGCCTGTCTGGGTCTCTGAACAGGAGTCCCCTCCAGATAGATGGGGAAGGCCACCAATTGAGAGATCTCTGGATTTGTGGCAAGAGTGGGACCTTGATGGATGAGTGGCTGGTTCCTGCTTGTTGGTAGGGAAGCAGGAACCATTGGAGGGCTCGGGAGTGGAGCCGAGCCCATGGGACGATGTCAATACAGGAAACCATCTTCCCCAGAAGTTTGGACAGTAGCGACAGGGGGAGAATTTGATGTTGCTGGATCTGGCTGATGATCTCTGAAAGGCTCTTTCCACGAGCTGGGGACAGGAAAAGCTGGCACGACATGGTATCGATGACTGCTCCCAAGTGTTGCAATTTGGTTGTAGGAGAAAGCTGGCTCTTTTTGGTGTTGATGGAAAATCCGTGGCTCTGGAGACATGACAGGGTAATTTGCAGATCCCAATGGGCCACAAAGATGGAAGAGGAAAGAATCAAAATGTCATCCAAGTAGCATTGGATCCTCACTGGAATAGAATGCAGAGACGCCACCAATGCTGCCAGAACCTTTCTGAAGACCCTTGGAGCCGATGAGAGGCCGAAGGGAAGTGCTCAATACTGGTAATGGGTATTCTGATAACAGAAACGGAGAAACTGGTGATAATGAGGCCAAATTGGGATGTGGAGGTAAGCCTCAGTGAGATCAATGGAAGAGAGGAGGTCGCCCTCCCAAACGCTCTCTAAAATAGAATGCAGAGTCTGCATTTTAAATCACCTGTATTTTACAAATTGGTTGAGAAATTTTAGATCAAGTATGGCTCACCACCCCCCTGAGGCTTTGGGAACAATGAAAAGGTGAGAGTAAAGCCCATGTCCCTGTTGTGACGGGGGAACAGGTTGAATAGCCCTGATTTCAAGAAGGTGCTGAATGGCCTGATTCATGAGGGCTTGCCTGGAAATGTCCTGAGACACAGGACAGATCAAAAAAATTTGGGGGAGTGGGGTTAGAAAGTCCAATTGTAACCCTGACCTAATAGTGCTGAGCATCCAGGTGTCCGTCGTTGACTCCTCCCATTTGGAGGCAAAGAAGGCTAGGCGACCTCCAATGGGTGGGGAGAACGAGGGATTACTTAGAGCGACGGAAGGAATGACCCCCTCCCCCCAAAAGGGCCGTTTACCAGCAGAAGGTTGTTGCCTGCCAGATGTTTCCACCCATTGGCATTGGGAGTATGGTCTGTGAGAGCGGGGGAAGCGAGATGAGGTCTCCGCTCGGAAGGCAGGAGGGCGATAAGGAGCAGGGTGATAGTCGGCTTTCTTCCCAGAGGAAGAGAGAATTTTATGTTTATCTCTGGTTTCGATGAGATAAGTTTCCAGAGCATCGCCAAAAAGCTTATCGCCTGCGAAAGGAACTGAAGCCAGCTTCCATTTTCAGCGTGACTCCACCTGCCAATTTCGCAGCCATAAAAGTCTTCTTGCTGCTACAGAAGATGCCATGGCCTTGGATGCAAATTTGGCGGAATTGAGAGTGGCATCCACAGTGAATTCCGCCACTGCAATAATCTTATTAAGCTCTTGGTGAGACCGAAGGTCAGAAGCAGGCAATCTATTCTGGAGTTGGCGCAGCCACCGTATGGATGCTCTGGTGAAGAAGGATGCTGCTGTTGAAGCCCGAACAGCCCAAGCAACAGCCTGGTGATTGCGCTTGAGGGTCTGTTCAGAATGTTTATCATCCAGTTTCAGGATATCTTCTGGCTCCGTGGGAGTGCCAGAAGATGAGAACGAGGCCAGAACTGGAATGTCAACAGAAGGCACTGCCAGGGCATTGTCCAGAGCTGTGCTGACATTGTATAAACACTTATCTGGAGAAGATGGGCAAGGACCTGCTGAAGGAGAAGCGCACTGTTCCTTGACCATGTCCAGGAACAAAATGGGAGAAAGCAAAACCTCTGCATGCACTACAGGCTTGGAGAAGAGCGAATCCCCTTGGCTAGAGGGATTTCCTTGTGGCTTGGAAGCCACTTCCTCTTGCGACAGCTTGGCAGTGACCAAGGCCTTGCTGAGTAATGGTCTGAAGAGAGTAGGTTTGAAGACCAATGCAGAGGATGTCTGCTCTAGGCTAGAATCCTCTTCCTCTGAAAGATTTTGGTCAAAACTCTCACCCTCTTCACACTCTGAATGAGAGGAGTAACTGTGTTCAGAAGGTGAAGGCCTTCCTTCTTCATCAATCTCCTCCCATTCTGGTAGAGAAGAATGGACCCTGAGGTCCTGAGGCTTGTGTAAATCAGGATGATGAGGCAAGGAACTTATAGATTGAGAAGGGAGAAGGGCCTGAACCCTTTCCAGAGGTTGAAGAATTTGCTTGAAGCCTTCAGCCAATCACTGCCTAATGGCTGATGAGACTACATCTTGGATATCCCTTGGTCTATGCTCAAAGGTAGAGGCAGAAGGGCCGCTGCTGTGGGAGTGAAGGTGGCTTCAGGCCTAGATTGAGGAGAGGTTCGAGGCCTGGAGGAAGGGGAAGGAGCATAGGGCACAGAAGCCTGTTGGAAATAAGGCCCAGATCTGCTTCAATCCTGAGGATCTGACTGTACAGCAAGAGCCTCGGGAGATCAGGATGGAGGATGGAAAGGCTCATAGATAACTTCTCCTCCCCTGGGAGGGCTAGGTTGGGGCCCACGAGTATCACCTGAAACATGCTGTAGTTGCACTCCCTTCTGTTGAATATTTCTGTTGAAACTACCTCTCTAGAGATACATGTCTGCGCTTCTCTGCCTTCAATTCAGCCTGAGTTGCCTTCTTAGGGGGTAGAGCCTTAGCTTTGATTTTAGCAGCCACCTCCCTCTGGACTGATTGGGTGTGCTGCCTACGTCTTTTTCTCCTATTGGGCTTAAGAGACTGTTCCACTGGGGGGGGGGGAGCTCTGCCTGAGCCTTATCTTGCTCCATTTGTAAAATAAAGGCTCTTGCATTGGAAAGAAGCTGTTCAGAAATTTTTCTATGAAGCCCCTTAGGGTATAAATGGCCTCCAGGCTTACAAAATGGCCGCTCACCTCGTGGTGGGAGGCTTGAATCCAAGATAGCCACTGACTACAGGAAAACAGGCTCCAAGATTGAAGAATCGCTCCTTAGGCTATACAGAGCCCCGAGCGAAGTCAGCAAGGGAAAAATACAGCAACCAGCTACACGATCAGCTGGCTTGAGCTCTTATCAGTTTGCCGATCGTGTTTACGATCGCTCCAAACTGCAGGCGTGGGGGAGGTCTGCAGACGCTGCCCAGCTTGCCTGCACAGAGTTCTGTGATGCTGCTCCCAATGTTGCAGGGCTCTCCTGAAAGAGCAGCTGCCCAGATCCCTCGGAGCTGCTTGAAGAGAGGAAAAAAGTACTGAAGATCGCTGGTGATTGCTATCTAACAGAATGCGTTCAGAGACACAGCTACTGACTGAAAGGAGTTGAGTCAAAAGCTGGGGTCTCTCCCCGGGGCTGGCTTTTATATCTTAGTACAGACTTAGCTATGATATCATAGGAAGGAGTCAACCCATCCTGGGCTCCCGATGCAGCATGGAGGGGAACATGTATATAAACACAGAGCAGAAAGCCAGAAACACCCTTCAAAGCTATAAAGCTCTCAAGAAAAATACTACACTCACAATAACATCTTTTGTAAGGCATCTTTTAAATGCTTTGTAGAGTCCAATTAGTAATTGGCTCTCCAAAAAGCTGCCTTTTCATATAATATTGATGATATTACAATATTTCTTCCAGAATTTTCAATTCAGCAGTTTTATTTATAATACCAAACAAAATTTACAGTTACAAGAATTCTCATTAATATTTTACAGACACATATTATTAATATATTACACATAAATTACTAAAGGAACTTAAACTGTCGTGTCCGCAAAGAGACGCCAGGAGTCGGTGACTTCGTTCAAAGCTCTTTATTCAAGGATTGGAACCGAACCGGCGAAAAGAAAAAAGCCCGCGGCTTTTATTCTTTTCGCTGCGGCGGCCGCGGCCAATGGCAGCGTTTCGAGTCTCCCGCGCTTGGAGCGAGCCAATCGCGGAAGACTCTCAATGAGCCAATCGGCGCGGCTCGCCTGACCAATTAGAAATCCCCGCGCTTTGGCCAATCAAAACGCGGGGATTTCGAGTATGTAAATTAGGACAGAACACCCCTCCCCTCTTGGTATAGTCCTTACGTTGCGTAGTCACGTAGGTAGGCGGGGCTCCGTCGGGTCCTACTTGACCTGCGCAACTCAGTCGTCAGCGGAATCCCGGCCTGTTCGGTCGGGTTTTTGGTTGTTCCTGGTCCTGTGCGAACCGGCTGGTTGATCGGGCTGGTTCCTTCTCCGTGGCTCCCACCTGGGCCTTCCGGGTTGGTTGAGCTACGGATTTCGCCGCTCCCGCTCGGTCTTTCCGGGTTGGTCGAGCTGGCTTGGCAGTTCTTTTCCGGCGAGGGGTCGCGATGGCTGCGTCTTGGTAAGTACTGCTGGTTTATTTTTTCTTGCGCTTGGTTATTCGGGTATTCCCTCCCCCCTTGGTTTGCATCTTGGGAGGTGGGTTCTCTTGCCGTCCTAGACCTGAGTTGGTCAATGTGTCGTTTCCAGGCTCGCCCGTCTGTGGTTTGGAGCCGGTACGAGCGTAGGCCTGTAACTTGGGTGATGATGGCTGGGATCCATAGGGGGTCCCCCGTCAGGTTTTTGGCATACACGAGGTCCCCAGGAGTGAACGTTCGGTATTTTGTACTTGAGTCTGGGGGCCGCTCCGGGTTATATGTTGGGTGTAACCTGTCGAGTGGGGACCTCAGCTTTCTACCCATTAGTAATTCGGCTGGGCTTTTGTTGGTAGTGGTGTTCGGGGTTATGTGTTGTATAAAGAGGAGTCTGTTAATTTTGTCTTGGATCTCCCCGTGGTCCATTTTCCGGATGGTTTTTTTGGTAAATTGAACCATCCGTTCCGCCCTACCGTTCGCTGCCGGATGCGCCGGTGCTGTTAGTGCGTGGCGGATGCCTCTTTCTGCCAGGAACTTCTCGAAGTCGAGGGAGGTAAACTGGGGCCCGTTGTCGGAGACGACGACGTCTGGGAGGCCGTGTGTTGCAAAGAGTTTGCAAAGTTCTTTGATCACGGCCTCCGTGGTTGTTGCCTTCATGTCGCTTACCTCCAACCAGTTGGAGTAAGCGTCAACCGTTATGAGAAAGGTATGTCCATTTGTGGGACCAGCAAAGTCTAAATGTATTCTGGACCAGGGCCCCCTTGGTGTTTCCCACTCCAGGATGGGTGCTGTGGGTGGGCTGGGTCTAGTCTCCTGGCATCGCTGGCACCTAGCTACCCAGGCCTCTATCTGCTTGTCCATCCCTGGCCACCAAGCGTAACTTCTGGCCAGGGCTTTAGTTCGTACGATGCCAGGATGCCCCTCATGCAACATTTCCAAGACCTTCCCCTGTAGTTTGTCCGGGATGACCACCCTGTCACCCCACAAGAGGCACCCCTTAAGTAGTGATAGTTCGGTTTGGCGGTTCCTAAATGCCTTGCTGGACTCGTCGTTGTCCTTTTCCGGCCACCCTTTTTCTACCCAATGCAAAATCCGCGCCAGACGCCTGTCTTTAATAGTTTCCCGGGCAATGTCTGACGCGGTTATGGGTAGGTTGGGCAGGGCCTCGATGCTGAGGGTGGTCCTTGTTGGTGCTGGGTCAGGTTCGGAGTCTGGTAACGGCGAGCGGCTCAAAGCGTCCGCGTGTGAAATCTTCTTACCCGGTCTGTGTATAAGTTCGTAGCTGTAGGCTGCCAGGAACTCGGACCACCTTGTCATCCGGGGAGACAGAATGTTCGGGGTGGCCCGATTCCCTGCAAGGATGCCCAGCAACGGCTTATGGTCTGTTACAATGGTGAAAGGGCGGCCGTATAGGTATTCATGGAACCGTTTTACGGCGGCAACTATAGCCAAAGCCTCTTTGTCCAGTTGGCTATAGTTCCGCTCTGGCTTGGTTAGGGTCCGTGAAAAGAACGCGATGGGTGCTTCTTTTCTGTCAGGAAGGGTATGGCTGAGGACAGCGCCGACGCCGAAAGGTGATGCGTCGCAAGTGACGGCCAGGGGCAGGGTTTCGTTGAATTGAATCAAGACAGCGTCGGAGGTGAGGAGGTCTTTAGTTTTTTGGAAGGCGGCTTGCTCCCGTTTCCCCCAAGTCCAGGTTGCCGCCTTATCCAGGAGCCTATGGAAAGGCTCCGCCGCCGTTGCCTTTTGGGGTAGGAAAACATTATAAAAGTTCAGTAACCCCAAGAATGCTTGTAGCTCAGTTTTTGATTTAGGGGTGGAGGCCTCTTTGATAGCTCTGACTTTTTTACTTGTGGGGTGAATGCCGTGCCGGTCTAGGAGGTAGCCCAAGAATTCCACTCGTTCCGTGCACAGTTGGCATTTCTCCCTTTTTACTTTAAGTCCCGTTACTTTAAATTTAGTTAGGACCTCTCTGAGTCGGCTTTCTAATTCGGCTTCGTTTGGCGCCGCCACTAGAACGTCATCGAAATAGGGCACCACCCCCTTGATGCCCTGCAACAACCGTTCCATCAGGCTCTGAAAGATGCCTGGTGCCACGCTGACTCCGAATTGGAGTCGGTTGCACTTGAAAGCCCCCTGGTGGGTAACGATGGTCTGGGCTTCCACCGTTTGTTCGTCTACCGGCAACTGCTGATACGCCTGGGCGAGATCGAGCTTGGCAAAGACCCTGCCCCCTCCCAGTGAGTGTAGCAGGTGTTGCACGATTGGGACGGGGTAGGCGCTTTGTTGCAGCGCGCCATTTAGGGTGGCCTTATAGTCCCCACAGATCCTCACTGACCCATCTGGCTTGACCGGGGTCACTATGGGGGTCTCCCACCGGGCATGGTCTATGGGCTGCAATACCCCCTGTTTGACGAGCTTGTCAATTTGCTCGTCTATCTTAGGTTTTAGGGCGAATGGCACCCGCCTAGGTTTTAGTCGTTTGGGGGGGACGCTAGGGTCTAGGTCAAACGAGATAAGGGGCCCCTGGTACTTGCCCAGGCTTCCGTCGAAGACTTCTCGGAACTCCTGGGTTAGTCGCTGTTCCCAGCCGTCGTCGGTGACGTGGTTGACCCCCGTGAGAGAGATGTCGAGCGGGACGAACCATTGCAGTCCCAGCAGGCTTGGGCGGTCGCGATCGACGATTGTGAGGGGGAGTTGTTCGGTGCGCCCCTTATATGTCACGTTAAAGTTTTTGGTGCCCACTACCGGGACGCGGTTTCCCTGGTAGTCTTTTACAATAAGTCTTTGGGCGTCTATGGTCCTCCTTTGGAGGGTAGGCACCAACCGTTTTATCTCGTGCCATGCAATCATGGAGAGGTAGGACCCGGAGTCTACCTCCATTTGGCATGGCTGGCCTTCGATGTGAACCTCGACGTGGACTTTTCGGGCGCCGTCGGAGATGGCATGGCCGATGGTTACCGTCTGGTGGGTCTCCTCTCTCCGTCGGTTGTCGCCGCCTCTCGAGGATCGTCCGGTCCGGTCCCATCGGCTGTCCGAGTGGCGATCTCTGGGCCGGGGCGGTGTGCTTTCCCTTTTGCGGTCATGTTGGTCCCATCGGGGTGGACTGCGAGGTTTCTTCTGGCGGCAAACCCGGGCGATGTGCCCCTTTTTTTCACAATGCCGGCAGATGGAATCAAAAAACCGGCATTCTGACCTGGGGTGGTCGCCGCCGCAACCGGCACAGTTGGTCCTCGACCTACGACCTCTGCGGCTCCGTTGGTCGCGCCCCGTCTGCAATCGATGTATGTCTTCTTCGTCTTCGGACGTGCTGGATGCAGAATGGAAATCGCCGTGGTGTGTGGTTGTTTCGGATTTTTGTTCGGTCGACCTTGCCGGGTTGTTGTTTCCGCCGCGGTCCTTCGCGTCTGGTTTTCGAATGCTGTCGGCGGAAGTACGGGTTGCTTCTGCGGCTGCGGCTGCGGTGAGGGCATCTGCTAAGCTGATGTCGCCCTTAGCCATCAGCCGGCTCTGGAGCGCGGGGTCCCACAGGCCGAGCACGAATCGGTCTCTCAGGAGGCTGTTCAGGCTGTCAAATTCGCAGAGCCCCCCTAGGCGCTGCAGCTCGGCGACGAAGTCGCTCAATTTTTCACCCGGTCTCTGGTCCCGCCGGTAGAATTCATTGCGCCGGATCAGGATGGGGACTTCGGGAGCGTAATGGCGCCGTAGGATAGGTTCGAGGACGTCCCAGTCCATAGCAGTTGCGTCGGCGGGCTTGGCCAATGCTTTGGCCATCTGGAAAACTTCGGTTCCGCAATGGGTGAGGAAGACGGCGCGTTTTAGCGGGCCCGAGGCGTCCTTCATGCCGGTGCATTCGAGGTACATGCGGAAACGGTCGGAGAACGATTCCCAGTCCTCGGTGGCGGGGTTGAAGGGGGCGGGCGGTGCGATTTTCGCCATCTCGGTGCTAAGTCTGGCTTTCGTCGGACACGGGGTTCGGTTCAGGGTCTGAATCCCATCCTCGTCGCCAGTGTCGTGTCCGCAAAGAGACGCCAGGAGTCGGTGACTTCGTTCAAAGCTCTTTATTCAAGGATTGGAACCGAACCGGCGAAAAGAAAAAAGCCCACGGCTTTTATTCTTTTCGCTGCGGCGGCCGCAGCCAATGGCAGCGTTTCGAGTCTCCCGCGCTTGGAGCGAGCCAATCGCGGAAGACTCTCAACGAGCCAATCGGCGCGGCTCGCCTGACCAATTAGAAATCCCCGCGCTTTGGCCAATCAAAACGCGGGGATTTCGAGTATGTAAATTAGGACAGAACATAAACTATTTCCTTTCATAATACGCTCATGAATGTGTATATATTTCATTCATATATGTATATTTTTCTTTCCTAGCATCATTTAATAAATCACAAAAACATAATCAAGAACTATGACATAGTTTTAAACAGCCATATGCTTTCCAATTCTTTATTAATTCAACAAAAAAGTGATACATTACATTGATAGAAGTATAGGCAAAGATCAGATATATAGCAGTTTGTCAGTCATAGGTAATTTTAGAGCGGAGGTTCCTAACGCATAACAAACTGAGAATTATTTTAACTATTTTTTCAGGCTCTACAAATATTTTATTATCCGTACCTGTATGAAGCTGAATTTTGCCAATAATTCCTTCGATCAAACCCAGACAAATTGGATTCCAAGCCAAAAGAAGATCAGTAGCTGCAGAAGAAGAGGAGAAGAGTTAGAAAAAATAAACTGTTTTATCCATATAATTCAAATACACATTTCTTATTTTATTATTTATTATTTTATTATTTATCTGGAAAAACTATATTTCTATAGGCAAGATGATAATGTAAACATGCAAGATACAAGATGATAGTGTACACATTATTGGATCTAATTAAGAACAATTTCTTTTTAAAAAAACATATATTTCTTGATCTAACACCCTGACTAAAGTAAAGCTTGATTCCCCCCCCCCCCTCAGTCAAGACTTTAGGAAGACCAATTCAAAAGCTTCCATATCCCTTTACCAACAAGATGGTGATTCTTAATCAAAGTAGGATTAATTCCTTGGAAAGTCCAATTTCATAATAAGAAAATATATTTATTTTTTTCCTAATTCTGTTATGAGGAAATGTACTGGAAATAGCACTATTTCATGGCTGGGCCACCATCTCCAGAATAAAGAAAATAAAATTCAGCCATTTCTACATAATATTAAACAAAATATTTGGAAAGCCAACAAGTTTTAGATTGTCTATAAAAGTTTTGCCAATGTTTTTATTGCCTATTCTTACCAACTAACATGTTTAATATTGCTAGCAGAAAACATCTAAATGGGTGATTCTGAATTTTGAATTCCTCCTTCAAGTGGCTCCAAGGAACTCAATACATGATGAAACAATACTTAATACTTAATACTTAATACTTCTCCTAATTTTCACCAACATACTTTTTTTTTTGTTTTAATTAAATATTCTTTAAAACCATTGATGCCCAAACTCTAGAAATAAAAGTGCATGTTATTGGGAAAAGGAAACACCAAGGGGAAAAACAAGAAAAGGAACACTTCAAACACAGAGAATCTAAATAAAATCAATAGTTATTATCTGCTTACACAAGCTGATCTTGAGAATTATTGAATTATAGAGATGAATGATACCATCAAATCTAATATCCTGCCCACTACAGAAAACCAACATCCCAGACAGATGTCTATAAAGCTCTCTAACCTCTTCTTGAACCACTCCAGTGACAGGGAGCCAACTACCTCTCTGGGTAATTGGCTCTACAGTCAAACTTCCCTTACCTTTAAGGTTTTTTCTAACATTCACTGCCTTTTCATACCTTAAATCCATTTATACATGTTATTCAGATAATTGAGGAGTACGATCTTTCATTCCTTTGTTTCAAGGCTAAACATTCTTCCATTTCATTCTATAGGACTTAATTACTAATGCCCTCATCATCTTCATTGTCTTTTTCTGAACTTATTTCAAGTTCTCCAAATTTTTCAAGTATGATCCCTACAGCTGAACACAATGCTCATGATGAGGTCTGTCTAAACTGGAATAAAATTGAGCTGTTTGGAAACAGTGCTCCCGTTGATAAAGCCAAAAACTGCACTTGATTATTTTACAACCGATACATATTCAGTTTTGTAATCAACTAATATTCCCATTTTTTTCACAAGCAGTATTAATGAACCAAATATTTCCAAATCCTTTCTTATTCATAATTTCCCACGTGAAGAACTTTAGTTGCCTCTGTTATTTTTATTCTGTTGTTTAAACAATTTCTCTAACTTCTCAAAATAATTTTGAATTTGTTTTCCATACAAAGTTTTGTGAAACTTGAAAACACATTCCCTTCCCTTAAAAAATATTAATAAAAATATTAAGGACTGGGGATAGCAAACTATCTCAATATTTCATTCCAGTTTAAAAGAAGCTTTCTTTGAGCATAATTTTCATCTCAGTTATATATCCTCTTAATTCTCATATCATGCAGTCCATATTTAACTAGCTTGCTAATCAAAACATATGATGCACATTATCAAATGCTTTAAAATCAATTATGTCTATTATTCTCACAGCTAACCAAAGAAATAGCCTTATCAGAAAGCAAAAAGAAATTGTCAAGAATTATTTTCTTATCCATGCTGACTTCTAGTAATTAAGAGAATGTTTTCAAGGTGCTTTTAATCAACCATTTTATTAATTAGTTAAGAAATTCCCAGATAGCATTGTCAGACTAGCTGGTATATAACTCTCTGTATTTTCCTTTTCTTATTTTTAAAAGATAGGAGCATTTGTTCTTCTCCTGGCACTTTGCTAGTTCTCCCAGAATTCTCAAAGCTTGTATATGAAAGTTAGTATGTCAGTATCATGTATGTTTTGTTTAGTTTAATTTAGTTTATTGTCATTGCACATCATACAACGAAATCAAACACCATATTCAGTGTACATCATGACCATGAAAATAAACACAAACACACATCCTTCACACTCCACACATCAAATTGAAAACCCACAACATTACACCAACACTGCATTATACAGTAGAATTCAACAGAGCTACTGCCGTGGGATAGAAGCTGTTTTTCAGCCTATTTGTCCTTGTTTTTATTAGTCTGTACTGTCTGCCAGATGCTAATAGTTCAAAAAAAGGGTTCCCAGGATGAGATGGATCTTTAAGAATGTTTTGAACTTTCTTAAGGCAGCAGGAGCTATAAAGCTTTTCCAAAGAGTGGAGAGGGCAACCAATGATCATCTGGGCAATGACGTTAACCCTCTGGAGCACTGTCCTATCTGCCCCTGTGCAACTGGCATATCATACAGAGGTGCAGTAAGTTAAGATACTCTCTATGGTATAGCGGTAGAAGGTCACCAGCAGTTTTTCATTCAGTCGTTGTTTTCTGAGAAGTCTCAGGTAGTATAATCTCTGCTGGGCCCTTTTGACCAGTGCTGCGGGTCAGGTCCTCTTTTACAATAATGCTCAGAAACTTAAAATTGGCCACTTGCTCCACTCAGTCTCCATTGATAAGCAAGGGCTGGATGTCTGATCTGTTCCTTCTATAGTCCACTATAAGCTCCTTGGTCTTATTGGTGTTGAGGACCAAGTTATTGTCTCCACACCACGAAAGAAACCTGTCTACCTCATCTCTGTAGGCAGAGAGAGAGAGATGAGTCCCACCACTGTTGTATCATCTGCAAATTTAGTAATAATATTACTAGCGTGAGTGGGAATGCAATCATGCACATAAAGAGTATAGAGTAAGGGACTCAACACGCAACCCTGTGGTGTACCAGTGTTAGGAATAAGGGCTGAAGAGGTATGATTACCTAATCTGACCCTCTGTGAGAAGCCAGACAGGAAATCCATAATCCAAAGGCAGATTGAATTAGAAAGCCCAAGGTCCAGAAGTTTAGACACTAGTTTATATGGAAGAATTGTGTTAAATGCAGAACTAAAATCTACAAAAAGCATCCTCATATAGCCCTCCCGCTGTTCTAGATGAGTCAGAGCAGCGTGAAGAGTGATGGCTATAGCATCCTCTGTAAATCTATTTCTTCTGCATGCAAACTAGTGTTTATCAAATGTATGTGGAAGACCAGAAATGATGTGCTGGCAGACCAATTTCTCAAAGCATTTCATGATGATAGGAGTGAGTGCCACTGGTCTGTAATTATTGGGGTTGTTGATAGGGAACTTCTTTGGCAGCGGAACAATGGTGGAAGCCTTCAAACAAGATGGAATAGTGGACTGGGATAAAGACCGATTGAAGATCCTGGTAAAGACTCCTGCCAACTGATCAGTGCAGTATTTAAGGACTCGGCCAGAGATACCGTCAGGACCGGCAGCCTTTCTAGGGTCCACAGCCCTCAGAATGCCCCTCACCTCCTGTTCCTCCACAATGAGGTGGGGGCTACAATTGGCTGGTGGCTGTATTTTATCTGTCTCTGATGTCTCCACTTCAAAGCAAGCAAAGAAATGAATGTGGTACGTAATAAGACAAGAAAACATTTTCTTACAGTACACCATAGCCAGAGAGATTATAGAATCTTACAGCTGGAAAATATGATCAAAAATCACATAGTCCAACCCTTAGTTGTTGTAGGATCTGATAAAAGCCGCTGCCTGCAATAGATGGGTGGGGCCTTGAATTGTATCACTCGTGTATGGCCTCTTCCTGCATGCCAATTCAAGTACAACTAGTTTACTTGAAGCTATGGGAAATGAAGTGCTAGAAGAGATGCCAGGAGGAAGAAGTCTTCTGCAATTGGAGGAAAACTGACCAGCCACATGTAAACAGCCATATCAGGAATTACCTCATCGCAATGAGGGTGGCAAAATGTATTTCGCCACTCTTATTGCATCTGTGATAACCATCCAGCAGATCTGTTTCTGATAATCCATTCCTACTGGGTAAGGAGGGCCCATCTAGAACATCTGAGGCATTTTTTTAAGATTATTCTGGCTGGCTGTAAGATAGTCACTCAGATTCACTCTGCCTTGGACTCTGATTGTGTCAGGCCAAAGTGCCTGAGGTACAGTCTGGTGGTGTGATCTGGGATAAGTTTATGATGGTAACTCCAAAAGAAAGAACAGGGCTCCCTATACTGTCATTTGTTCACTGGATCCAGCTGTTTTCTGGGTCACGATAGCAGCCAGGGAGGTCAGTGATGTAATGTTGGCCACTCTGAGACAGGGGGCAGTGCCCCCACTCTTAAAAGAGGTGGTGGTATATTTCTCAAGAGCCCAATATTAGATCCTACAGTCTTCCATATCTATTAACCAGTGTCCAACCTTCCCTTTCCCTTTAATGGTTTAAGAATGTGACACCTGCTTTGGTTGCCACTTTGATTCTGTATGAATTCATTACCTCTAAAGCCTAACATGGCAGAGAACTTGGTTTCTTGAGGGACCACCAATCTCCCATGTATCTGTTTGGCCAGTTCAATCCAGCAGACCCTGGTTTCTAAGAATTAATCTATACCATCATTTGCATATCCTCTGCATCAGCACCTGCCTTCTGGAAGGAGGTTCACCTCCAGATTCAAATATCTCCCACCCAGTGATATTTTGAAGACAAGGTTTTTCACTTAGCTATTTGACAAGGACAATTTATGCTTCTTTTCATCCTTTCCCTTGTTCCCATCCAGGTTTATTTTATTTGCCATCTTATTTGTATTTTTGTACTCAAAAATATTTTAAACCATTTGTAAATTGTCTAGAACAAATGACTGAAATACAAATGTTGAACAACAAAGAAAGAAACATTAGCATCCTATTCAGTGCTATTCAGCTAATGCAGAGCAGTTTATAAGAACTGTAGGTGAGGTCATTCAGCCACTTATGAAACCATTAAACAGTTGTAGCATCAAACACAAATTTTATTATTATACTAATGAGGATTGGATGAAAGATTTTGTTAAGTTCCTTGCTAATCTTTAATTCTGTTGAAGCGGGTCCACAAAACCCATGGGGAGGTACAACAGAGACAAGAAATTTTTAGGAAGACGAAAATAGGCTACCTAATATTCACTACTTTGAAATGCAACTCATAGAAATGGATAAGTTCAGATTATAAGATTCCTTATTAAAAATTTCTACAAGTTTTTTTTTTGACACATATGTCTAAAGTTGACTAAGATTAACAAAGATATTTTTACTTAATTCAAACCCCAGGAGTAAAGTACATTATAAAAGAAGTATAATTGTTTAACCTAGAAAAAAATGCACAAAAAGAAAAATATACAAAAATAGCTCTGAAAACCCATTTAAACAGTCCACTTAACACAGTTTTTCTTAAACTTAATTTAAAAAGGTAGCCTTACACAGTTATAAAGCACTGTAACTTCTTTCTTTACAGCTTTTACTATGCACAGTTCAAACTAGCTACTGTAGCTTATTTTAAGCTAAAACCAAAAGAAACTATCATGTTTCACAATTCAATGATACAGAAGCATTCAGAAACTGGTACCAGACTCTTTGTCTACTTCACTATCTGAAATTACAATAATCTAGCTCTATGATGTTTTTAAATCAAACTCTTATACAATATTATTTAAGTTAAACTTCAAAACATATTGAGGAAGTGGAAGCAGAAAAATGCAGAAAATTTTCACACAACAAAAAAGAACAACCTAAAACAATACCAGGAAATTAATGAAGAGTTCTGTATTGTGTTAATAAACATCTTATTCAAAGAAACACTTGTTTTACAGCAAATATATTTTACATCAAACTATTTTAACTGTTATAGGAGCAGTTTTTATTGCATTTTATTTTTCTGGTTTGTATTTCTTAATTTTATTTCTTTACATTTTTAAGCACCCAAGTAAAGAATAGACATTGGAAGGACAAGGTACAAATTTAAATACAAATGTTTCAGAGCAAACTACAATGTAACATAAAAATTAATCAACTGTCAATTGGATGTAGTCTTAGATATTTGGCAAAGAAGTCATTGATAGACAACAGAATAATTACACTTGTGTGTGATAAATGGGAACAGCAGAAAGAGAACTCATAATCATCTAGTTTTAAATGTTTCACTTCATGAATGTAAGATAAACTGGCCATAACATGATGCCCTATGGTGGGATACATTTTTTTTTTCAAAATATCGGTCACATTTGGTCAATAATTAAAGAGAGACATTTCAAAAGAAGGAAGAAATAGGGAAAAGTGGAATATGATTCAATTTCAACCACTAGCAAATTTAAAGTTACTTTGCAGTTAAGGTTAAAGACACAGGGCTAGAAATTGGAAGACTACAAGTTCTAGCCTTGCCTAGGCACTGACTAAGCCAACTGAATGAAGACTACAACCTAGGCACTAAGCCAACTAGACAAATTCAGGTCACTTACCACTTCTGAAAAAGTTCCTAAAAAAACTACTGTACATGGATTTATCCAAATACTTGTCAGTAGTTGAGACTGACTTAAAAAAACACAAAAGTCAAATAATTAAATACACAAATTATCTGTTTCAATGTAACATAGTTTTCCACATTTTCAAACCCTTCTTAAAAATGACAATCCAGAGGATTCCAGAATGAAACCAAGGGGAAAGAGGATCTCTATGCAATTTGAAATTCAAGAGAAAACTTAGATGTACTATTGAAAATACTGGAAAGAATACATAAGGTTCTGCTGCTTTTCAAGTATCTCCAAAATCAGTATAGTATCAAGGAAAACCCTTCCAGGCATCAGAAAAGACCAAAGAAACTTCCTAATGCTGTATTTTTTTTTCAAAGATAGTTCTTATTACAGAATTTCAAAATTTAATCTTCAAGTTATGTTCAAAATTCTAGCAAATACATTAATTTGACAGTGATTTTCCAATATCTACCTTCAAGAAATACTTTTTGCAATAACTTATTGCCAAGGAATGTTTGAGTATCTACAGTATTAGAGAATCTTTCTTTAGTCACACATTTAATTAGACAAACCTGTTATGCCATATTGGAAAAAAAAGAAAAAATATATAAATCAATTTAAAACTGTTGCGGATGAATTACAGGTAAGCCTTGACTTACAACCACAACATTTATGTTGCTGAGACTATTTTTAAGTGAGTTTTGCCCCATTTCATGATCTTTCTTGCCACAGTTGTTAAATTGTTAACACTGTTAAGTGAATCTGGCTTCACCATTGACTTTGCTTGACAGAAGCTGATTATATAAGATCCAAGACACTGCAACTGTCATAAACATGAACTAGTTACCAAATATCCAAATTTTGATTATGTGACTATGGAAATGCTGCAACAGTCATGAGTGTGGAAAATGGTTATAAGTCACTTTTTTCAGAGCTGTTGTAACTTTGAACTGACACTAAACAAACTGCTGTTTGTCTAGGACTACTTGTATATAACTGACAAATTTGGCCATCATTGTTAAACTGCTTACAATTTGAAAAACTATGCCAAGTCATGACAGCAAACTTTGCTACATAATGCCACAAATAAACAAAACCAACCATTTTAGCTTTCACTCTGATTACTTCATTAGCACAAACTCTAAATTCAAAATTAGAAAATGTGAGCAGATTGTCATTGAATCAAAAAATATCTTCAGACAAAGATAATAAAAGAACAAGCATATTGTCATTTCAATGTGTTTCACTATCGTACTCATGACTCTGCCCAATCAGCAGGAATTCAATGCTCAGTCAAATCTCCTGTCACAGACAATATAGCTATGATACTTCTAAAATATTTAGAAACCAGCTTGCAACAATGTCAGAAAAAGAGCAGCAAAACTACCGTCAAGCGCTCTTTGTATAGCATATCAGCAATCAATTATTGGCACTTCTTCAAATCATGAGACAGGTAGGTCTCACCTATCTGAAATGTAGCAGAATAAAAGGTTAAAAAAACACAGCTGCATGCTTGTATGATGAGAACCTTTTAAAAAAACATGAAAAATGAAATAACCCATTCAAGGCTTAGCTGAAGACTTTATCTTGCCATTTTACTGTATGTCAAGAACCCCAATTACTTTATCAATCTTCTCTTACCAACTTCATCCCTAAAATAGAATAAACTATGTGGCTACATCATTTTCCAGGAGCATACCTACCTCTTGTTCTATAAAGGATCTTGCTATTAATCTACTAAAATCACCATAAACATCCAAAATGAACATATTTTTAGAACTTCATACTCTTCACCAACACTTAATAATTTTATTCTCTGTATGACTGTAAGTAGGTTAACTGTTTTGGCTGTATCAGCTTACCAATGAATGAGCACTAAATCTGTTGTATAAAGAAGCCTGCAGAAGAATTGATCAAAACAGTGGGGAAAGTGCAGTGGTCCCCCACTTTATAGGGAAATTCCCTGATTCTCCGAAAGGGGAAAAAGAATCACAGCTGATCAACTATAGCCAATGTCAGCCTTACCAAGTAGACCACAAAGAAAACATGATCAGATGAGTTAATTCTACTTTATTAAGCAATTCTCCCAGGGAGGCTGTATTCTGAGTCTCTCACCCTCATGCCCATTATACATCTATAGACTATGCTGTCTCTTATCTAACCATTTCCTAGGCAGCATATCTGGACTCTGTTTCCCAAGGTCATCCCCACATATACAGGGAAGATGTATGGTAAAGTGAGAGACAACTATTTAAAAATCCAGCAGGCTTCCCCACCCCCCAGCCTGCCAATAGCTGATCAGCAATGGGGGAGTGTTGAAAAGCAAATGAAAAGCGGTTACTCTTTCAAAAACCCCAGCCCTGAAAAAAGCTGGGCAGCTCTAACTAAAGCAGCAGAGCTGATCATAACAGGAGAGCACCGCTGGGTTTTGAGAGAACTGGTTCTTCTGTTTTACTTAGCATCTCTCTCAGGTTTCATTCTTGCTTTGACCCACATAGGAAGATGTGGACCAAAACTCACTTCCATATCACTTTGCTTGATAGATGGATTCCCATATGCTGATGATATCAAGAAAAAGAGGGTTTTACTTACATTGCTTACAGTGACACATATTACCATATGGCAATAAAATATGTGTCACTACAGTGACACATATTACCATATGGCAATAAAAGGAAGAATGCAGAATTAGCAATTTAGCAATGGGAATTAATTCTATGATGGTACAGTGGACTTTCGTCCCAAGGACAGGTTGGTAGCACTTTATCACTGCTACAAGCATAGCCCCCCCTTATTTCTTTTCCAAATGGTATACAAAATCTATCATGCATATATCCAACTGATTATTGCTAAGCCAAACTAATCATTTGATTTAACATTACATCCATTAAACAACGTCTCAACTTTATTCCCATTGCTGAAATAACCTGTTACAACAATTCAAACAGTAAAACCAGAAGGGGAAAAAAGGCCCTATGCCAATATTTCAAAAGGGTCATTGGACATATTCACAGTAACCTCCAAACCCCCTTGCTTTAACTCTCTAAATGTCAAATGCAACAAGCCCAGAGGTATTTACACAGGAGATCCACAGCCCACAGCAGAAAAGGGCAGGCTAGGATGGGACAAACATTACCATCCTGAGAGAAGGTATTAGGGAAGAATAAAAATGCCACAACTTCCGTAATACCCAATGTATCCCAAGGTCCTTTACTGTTTTACTCTGTAAAAGACAGGTAGTCCTCGACTTACAATAGTTCATTTAGTGACCATTCAAACTTACAACACTGAAGAAAGCAACTTATGACCATTTTTTGCACATGACCACTGCAGCATCCCCACGGTTATGTGAATTACATCTGAATGCTTTGCAACTGACTCATAGTTATGACCGTTGCAGTCGTCTCGGGGTCATGTGATCACATTCTGCAACCCTCTGACCAGCCAAGTCAATGGGGAAAGCCAGACTCATTTAAGAAACCGGGTTACTAATTTAACAACTGCAGCGATTCATTTAACAAAGGTGGCAAGACAGGTCATAAAATGGGGTGAAACTCCCCTAACAAATGTCTCCCTCAGTAACATCAATCTTGGGCACGCTTGTGGTCGTACTCAAGGACTACCTGCACTTCAGGAATTTGAAGACCCCCTTCAGGACTGAATGTGGCCTCCCCTGAATATGCCCTTAGGTGCTCATTTCTCCACTTCAGGGGAAGCGGAGAGGACGTGGCCGCTCCTCTATTTGTCGATGTTGCACTTGTCACCAGACTCCCCGTCCCCCCTCCAGGTAACACGAAACACCTCCAGGTGAGTCAACCTGCACTCCTTCGCCCCGTGGATCAACCGCCCTTCCACCCGGCGTCCCGAGAGCCGCCTCTGCCTTCAGCCCCTCAGAAGATGCTCTTCCTCCACCCAATTATCCCGTAGCCACCCCAGCTCCCTTCCCCTTCTCGGTGCCGGCAAAGTCCCCGCCGACGCCAGGTTTACCTCCAAGGAGTTCTTGCTCCCGCTCCCCGCCCTTTTCGCCCAGCCGGGTGGCTCGGTTAGAGCCACCATCTATTTGCCTACGAACTCACCGGGTCGGAGCTGGAGGCTGCCGTCGGCGCGGCTACACCAGAGCGCCCGGTTCTCCTGTTGCAAGATGTAGTGATCTTTGGCTTGGAAAAGCTCCATGGCGGGGTAGCCAATGGAAGGCAGGCAGGAAAGGAAAGGCAAGACAAGAGAGCGAACCGCCGCGCTCAGGCAAGCCGCTGCCTGAGAAGCAGCAGCCAAACCCAACTGGCCCTGCCGCCCCCGTCGCTGAAACCAGCTACGACCCAACCCTCTTAAAGGGCGGCTATTCCGGGAACAGACGCGCACAACGCTCGCCGCCGCCGAGCTTGTTGGTTCTGCTCCGGCCGGACGGGTTCCGGCGCGCGCATACCGGCGGACACGTGACCTGCCCTTTCCCCTCCCCCGCGTTTAAAGAGAAAGCGCCGCCTAACTCGCAGGGCAGCTTCATGAGAAGGTAATTCGCTGGTGGGCGAAATAAATCGATCCATTTCCGTGCCTTGGTTGATTGGTTAGGGGGCAATCAAATTAATACAGATACTCCTCGGCTTGCAACAATTCATTTAATGATCGTTCAAAATTACAAGGGCATGGGGAGGGGAGGTTTGATGGATGACCATTTTGCACATTTACCACCGTTGCTCCAGTTGCTTGGCAACTGACTCACGTGTATGACTGTTGTGGTGTCCCGGAGTTATGTGATCCCTTTTTTCAATGTTGTTAAGTGAGACATGAGTGAGTTTTGCCCCATTTTATGAACTTTCTTGCCACAGTTGCTAAGTGAATCACTACAGTTGGTAAGTTAGTAACCTGGTTGTTAAGTGAATCTGGCTTCCCCATTGACTTTGCTTGTCAGAAAGTCTCAAAAGCTGATCACATGACCTCAGGACAGTGCCACCGTCATAAATATGAATCAATTGCCAAGCATCTGAATTTTGATCACATGACCGGGGATGCTACAATGGTCATAAGTGTGAAAACCGATCATAACTCACTTTTTCAGTGCCATTGTTACTGAATGGTCACTAAATGAACTGTTGTAAGTCAAGGCTGCCACAGGGAGGAAGGGGTCAGGCTATGTTCTAAAGCGCCTGTAGGTCAGACAAGGAATAATGGATGGAAACTGAGCAAGGAGAGATTTAACCTGGAAATAAGGAGAAACTTTCTGACAGTGAGAACAATCAACCAATGGAACAGCTTGCCCTCGGAAGTTGTGGGAGTGCCATCACTTGAGACCTTCAAGAAGAGATTGGAGTGCCATTTGTCAGAAATGGTGTAGGGTCTCCCGCTTGGACTAGATGACCTACAAGGTCCCTTCCAACTCTGATTATCTGTTCTCTGTTAAGAACCACCTGTACTACCTTGTGATAGAAGCCCCAACCTGTCCCTCTGACTCCACTTGGGATAGCAAGGAAAAGCTGGGGATCAGTAGCCTCTTGATGACTATTTTCCTTATGCTAAACTAGCTTTTGCCAATTAAAAAAAAAAATCGCCAGGTTCCATTTTTCAAACAGAAACTATATGGAAAACAATTTTTGCTATATAGTCATGGTTAGAGTTTATATTCTCATAGGGTCTAAAGTGCATTGTTTTTCTCTGAAAACTTTTTTTCTTTTTGCCAGACAACTTTAAACTTGAATTATCCATGTTTGAATCAATTTATGTATCTGCAGAATACATATGTTTGCAAGGCTACTGAACGTGAATTGGCACAATAATGAAATTGATTCATAGCAACAACGTATTTATTTGTGAAAAATACATAAAGATTGAACATTTTCTTTATTTTTCTCAGTTTTTTTTAATTTAATAAGATCTTTTTCTCTATTCTCCCTACTCCATTTTAACTTTCATTCTGAGTCATATGTTCCTTACTGGAAATAATTTCTAAGCTTTCTCTTCTCAGCAAGCAAAGCAGTAAAAGATAGTTTGTCTATTTAAGCTGAATAGAGGACAGATCTGAAGATTAAAATCTCTTTCTATTACCTGAAATAAATTATGCTTATTCTCAGAGAATTCTTGAGGAATTGTATCACACTGGAAACAATGACACTAGTGTTAAGCCTGGTTTCCCCAACCAGGGTTAGGGAGACAAGCTAAACAGAATGTGCAGCGTTAGTCAGATAGGCACACAGATAAATGAGTGAGCTAAGCTTGTATGTTTATTAACATACAGTAAAAATAACAGATACGCTTGTGCTATCAAAAATATAGTTTATTCCATTATGAGTTCATAGCATAGTCAAAATAACAGTCCAATAGTCATGTATCATTTAGTCAGTCCATTCAAGGATATTCAGTTAGCAAAGTCCGTGTAGAATATCCTATGTCAGTTCACTTACAAATCAGTCCTTTGTTTCTCTCCCGTTCGAGCAATGCAGTCTTGATTCCAAGCAGTAATCAGGGATCATCAAAGCCAGAGAGAGAGCAAGCTGCAGTCTTGCTTCTTTTAAAGTGCTTTCACAACCACTCCCTTAATTACTTTCCCATAGTTAAAGTTGCAGACACTTTAACTAACAAACTATGATTACTTAGTTATTATTTTACCTAAATCAGTTAGGGTAAACAATGTTATCCCTAACAACTAGAAACTAAAATCAGATGTACAGCACAAATCTGTGCATATTTATACATGTAATATTAATTTATTCAAACACATATGTATTCCAATTTGATGTTTCCTTTATACTATACTTCTTTGTTCTTTCATGTTTTGCACAGCGTTGTCCTTGAATATTTGGTTCTCTCGACAACAAAAAATGTTACTTCCTGGTCCAAAGATCAGGGCAAACAATAATATATAAATAAACTTTAAGAGCATGAATACAAGAGCTGAAGTGTAAAGGTGATACATTAAGAAATGAACCAGGTCCTTTCCAGTTCTGAGAGCACCATGGCCATACATATTTATAAACGTATATGTAATATTACAGTAATATGTAATATAAATATTATCATGCTTTCCTGAACATTTTTCTGTTCAGCTATTTTTTTAACATACTTATTTTTAATTCTTTCAAGAAGCTTGTTTATTGTAGGTGTGGGAAGTCCTGCAGCCCCTGCGAATGAAATATTTTGGGGAATATTAAAAGAAGTAGAATATTATATTTCCCCAATATAATAGGGAAAGGGAAGTCTTTCTTAATAGGCTACAGCAGATGCCCATTAAGAAATCTTGGGCCAAGCCTATTCACAAACTAAACACCTTCACCTCCAGGTGATGGGATGAAGGACAGGACATTATCTAAACCAGGGGTCCCCAACCACTGGGTCCCGGACCGGTACCAGTCCGTCGATCATTTTCTACCGGGCCACCGGTTTGCTGGGCGCCGCCATCTTGTTAAGACGAGAAAGTGCTTCCGGGTGAGCTTTTTTCCAGTTGGAAAGTGGCGTTTGGGTCCTGAAGGAATCCTGGCGCCTTAGTTTCATCGAAGGGGGTGGTGGCATCGAACGAAGAGCCGTCCCGATGGCAGAGGAGATTGAGAAAGCACAAAAAAGCACAAAAAAGGTACAAAGGAGGAGTTGAAGGTGGCAAGGAGAAGCGGGGGACAGCTGGCTGGCCGGTCGCTCGGCTCGCCTTGCCTTGTCATGCATGCTGATGCTGGTACCGGGCCGCAGATCATTTTGTGGTACCGGTACCAGGCCGTGGCACAAAAAAGTTTGGGGGCCACTGATCTAAACCACATTCAATGAGAAAAGTGGAAACAATACCGGTCCATTAAGAAAGGTAGGCTAGAGGCAATAGATAACAGGATAAAATCCAATTACACATGCCTGACAGAATTAGGACAGAAAGCTGATAATAAAGATCCATCATAAGCCTTTGTGAAAGAAGTAAAACCAATCAAATAATAAAAGCACACAAAGCAAACCTCAAAATTATAAAATACCATAAACTGTATAAAAATCCTTGCAGTCATCAAGCTAATTTGTCAGTTGTCCCAGTACTGCACGCTATGGTTCTGCTCATCAATAAACTTTCTTTCCGATCAGCCTCCATTTTTATTTCCAGTGCCTTTTTCTCGTACTGACCAAGATGGATTTTTCTTCCAACATAGGAGGAGTGGCAGAACATGGGAGCAGAGTTAAAAGATCAGCTTAGAGTCTCTACTTAGCCACAAGTGGACTAAACCCTCCCCACCCTTGAATTCCATTGACCCTTAAAGCAATTCAATTGGACCTTTATGTGTGTACCTGGTTTTTTGCAGCTGACACTTATATTTAGCTGTGAGGTTGCAACATTGTCTCTTGTTTTCAATACACCGAGTTAGGAAATTCCACAATCTTCAGACACAAATGTAAACTTCCTTATATCCTCAGCAATTTCCAAACTATGATGCTTCCTAATCCTTTTCTTCGTTAACTAACAGTACCAATCCATTAATAATGTCTATTACTATCTATTTAGGATATGATGAAAGTGCCTAATCATGCAAGCATGAATTTGTCTACTGTCCAAAATAGGCACGATTATGACAGTTATTCTATGTTTTCCCACTTTTGCTAAAAAATACTATCCTACTAACATGAGTTGCTGTTCAATGTAAAAATGTTTCTATTTTGTATGCAGTCAGATTTTAATATTTCAAGTGCTGGGAAATTAAAGCTGAATATTTAAAGGGAAAGATCTTATAATTTGAAATGCATAACAAAAATAATATCATATGATTAGTTTGAAAAGGCTAATAGTTATTTGCATTCTCTAACTTCTCAGTAGAAGAATACCGTAAAAAAAAACATTGGTGCTCAAATGAATCAAGATTCAGGAATATTTCAGAGTTATAGATGTTCCCAAAGGCTCACCAAGATTCAGGCAATGTAAATAGTCAGTTCAATGATCGTATGCACACCAGACTTTCTTTGTAGGCACCTGATACATTTTATGAATATTTGCCAATACGTTATTACAGGAGCCTGGAAATAAATATATGCAAACCTTGAGCTCCAACAACTGATACTCTGTGGACAAAAATAAACAAAGGTATTGAATGTGAGGTCCATTTTCCTCCATATTGAGACAGTAAAGCCTCCACTATTTGATAATTCAGAGAAAAGTAGTTGAAGATAGATTTATAAGATTTATAAAATGCCAACCAAAGATTTTTATTAGAAATACAGGGTAGTAATACCATTACAGTCAGTGGTAATCACAATACCCTTATGGAAGTAGTGAGAAAGTACTATCAAATATGGCCAACTTCCCTGTAACAGCCCATACTGCATTGGGCAGCTGACTTATTTGGCTCCAGGTTGACTATTATTATATGTCTAAGACCCTATTCTGCATTTGTTGTTTATTAACTCATTTTAGTCTTGGTTGCCTGATTTAACTTTCATTGGAGTTGAGCTTGTAGTAAATGTAAATAAGTAATTAATACAGACTATTCAATAGAAGCAAAGGGTGGGCTGTTTTAGTATCTTCTTGCTACCACTGAGAAGAGATTTCTGCAGGCAAATACCTATGATAGCTATTATAATGCCTTCTAATGTCCTTTGTCCTCAAAACATATGCTACAAATACGCAGAGCAATCTCAAC
Organism: Hydrophis major; assembly: GCA_033807585.1. Classification (NCBI taxonomy): domain Eukaryota; kingdom Metazoa; phylum Chordata; class Lepidosauria; order Squamata; family Elapidae; genus Hydrophis; species Hydrophis major. Next base: position 68,794,613 of record CM066331.1, on the reverse strand, counting down.
TGGCATCCTCTTCCTTTAAAAGAAATTCAAAAGCACTAGTAATCTTAGAGGCTGGGTCACTTTGTCTGGTAATGCCCTTCACAGGTCATAACCTGTGTCATTACTGAAACTTGCATGATAATACCCAATAGAAAGCTATAAAGAACCTACTTCTGTAAATACTGAATTGTTAAAACATTAACTAAAATGTACACTAGTACGCTCCAGCATACAAGAACAATACATCTTGTAGTTTATAGGTGTGAAAGTCTCAGTCATGTTGCAATACAATTGAACAAAGCCCCCTCCTCTAGCCATAAGGTAAAGGTTCCCCTCACACATATGTGCTAGTAGTTTCCAGTTCTAGCCATAGGAGTATTTTAATAGCCTAGAGGAGAAAAAACATCAGGAGGTACACATTCAACACATCAGCTAAGAAACTCTACTACTCTTATCAGTAATAGAATGATATTTTGGCAATGCAAATCACTGCTTGAGCATCTGCAGCTAAACTTAATGTATAGAACTAAATGGAGAAAAGGCAAAGTCCTCATCAAATCACTCAATTAAAAATAATGTTGGGGTGTAAGTAGCAATAGCAGAGAAAGCATAGCATTCCAAATAGAATGCTATGACCAAATTATTTTAACTTAGCACTTTTTCTCTCAAATTACCTAAGAAATAGCAGGTGTTGGAAGAAATATCTAGCTCCAGGTCCAAGCTGAGAATAAAATGGAGGCTGATTGGAAAGATTTTGTTTATTGGTGAATAGAACCAACACACACACAGCGTGCAGTTTCTGGGACAGCTGATAAAATGGAATTAAGAGTGGTTGGGGTTTTATACCTTCTTTGGCCTTTGTATTTGAGATTCCTGTTCCTCTGCAAGAACATGTCTTAATATTCTAATGGCTATTGTCAGATTCCTATGGGGTCATGGCTGGCTCTATAGGCAAAAGACGAAATGCAAATTGTAGATATTTGTCTGAGCTAATCTTGTCAACTTTTCGCTTACCTAATTGTATTGTTTATCTGGAGTCTCTGTCTGACCCAGTCTTTCTGAATGGATTACCAAATCTGCATTCCTAAAAACTGGTCTCATTAGTTTCTGCTTGGGATAGGGAGACCGGCTGATTTTTGTCTCTCTTAAGATTTTTCCCATTTCTTCTTTAAGGGAAATATTCTATCCTGCCTTTTTCATTTTCTAAGAGGGTGGGTGGGTGCTTCTACACAGAGGAGTGCTGTGAAGTGGGGGAAATATCTGAAATCCTTTTAAGTTACTAGTATATTTAGGAGATTAGTATAAGAAGGTAATACCGTTTCCTATTTCTTTAAGGTATATTTGCACTTTAGCATTTGGTAACATTGGAATATAAAGCAATACATCTTTGCAGGAGAGCTCCAGGATCAGAACCAGACCATAAATAATGGGCTCTGAGCTTTTTCTTCCTTGACTGAAAAAAAGAAAGATTAATTGCTGCAAGATCTGGCACTACAGTCTTCATAAAGATGAGTAAAAGCTACTAAAAGCTGGAGCAGAACTACCTGTTATTTATTAAACATATATACACTCACAGACTGCTGGCAGGCAACAAGATTGATAGCCTAATCAGTGTAAAGAATTTATGTCTTAATATACTTTTCCCAATTTCTCTTATCTTTAACTCAAAATTTGTATTGTTTTTTTCTCTGCAGACAAGCTTCTTTAATTAAAAAAAAATGTGTGTGTGCATGTGTGTATATGTATGTGTCTCATTGAACCCACCAGTGCCAAAATATTCTAAATTACCATTACTACCATTCCATTTCCTTGAAAACTTCTTTGGTTACCTTCTTTATTCTTGTCATTTTAAGTATGACATCATTTCTATATTATGATCTATCTGGAAAGGTGCCAAATACCTTCATTTTATTAACCCTAGTAACTATAGAGAAAATGACAGATATTTACAATGCATAAAAATGTGATATGCCAGAAGTAGTCAATGAACACATGTTTTTAAGCAAGAACAAAAAAAAGGGGGGGTATACAAGCATATTGGCTTTGGGGGGGAAACCCAATGTTACTTCCATTGCACTGTAGTATGTGACAGCATGTAATTACTTATAACAATTCCCATACTAGTTTTCATGCCAGTGTGGGACTTAAATCTATGGCAAAATCTAGTCATTGGCTAATGGAAGGGAATTGGAGGGCATCTTTTTCTGATACTTTGCAAAGTGATTGAAGCCCCAAGTAGAAACGAATGAAGTAAAAGTTTCCCATGGTTAACAATAAATCTAAGATACAAGTATTGCTACTTCAGGAAAAGTAATTGGTTGCTGTCAACAAATTTCTAACAGTTTTCAATTCCCTAAATAACCCTAATTTTGGGAAAGCATATTACATTTCAGTTGTAGCAGCAGGAAATTAAATCTCTCCGGTAAATCAACTGGTTCAAAGATCAAGGACCATATAGAGCAGGGGTGTCAAACTGGCGGCCTGAGGCCAGATGCGTCATGCACAGGACCACCCACCCTCAGGTTTGCAAATGGAAAAAATGTTGCAAAACATCACATGACAGCAATATGAATGTGGCAAGTTTGACACCTGTGATAAGCCATTAGTGTTCATGGGCTTGAGCAGATGTATTAATTAAGCAGTGATGCCATATGTTATATTTTAACAATTTATTTGGAATACACTTGCAGATGGTCATGATCAAGATTAATTGTGTAGCATCTGCCCTTTAAATAAATAATACATAATTTTCTTTTGACAATTAGACCAAATTATAGTTATTTATCTTTACTTCTGGTTAAAGTTACAGTAAAGGTCAACAGAAACAGATATGTCATGCAGATGAAAAGGGTTTGGGACAACACCCAGGGATGACAATGTGAATTATGTCTGAATGGGTTCACATATTAGTATCTCCATTTTAGAACAAAAGCACACAAAAGAAGCCAATGGACCAAAGAAACAGGCTATGAAGCCCAGCGTGGACTACAATTCCACAGTTTTAATAAATGAGAGCAAAGCTTCTAGGAATGATAAGAAGCGTAAACCAAGTTATTTTAATATTTGTTATTTTATCAGTATTTAAAATGTATTAATGCTGTCTTAGTTTAACATATATTTTTAATGTGGTAAGGCACTTTGATGGTCAGATATAGTGATAATAAATAATACATTCAATAATACTTTTAGAGAGTGCCAGCTGGAGAAAAATATGAGAACAACTTGAATGGATCAAAGATAAAAGAATAAACATGGTTGCCAATCTGGGTGACCATGAGATAACCTTGGCTTTCTACCTCTTTCCTGTCATCTTGTAGTTGTCCAGATTTTTGCATCCCTAGAACTGGTGGTGTTATATATTTTGTACTATTGAATCTAAATATTTGTTCCTAGGCCCTTTTTGAGAGAACTTGGCTTAGAAAGGGAACACTTTTCTAATGTGACTGTAATAAAAGCAGTCCTCTAGGACTGAATTGCAAAGATGTGCAATTTCCATTAGTCAGAGGGATGCAGCCAGCTTTGTGTGGCAAGCTGAGGAGCATAATTTAAAGGTTGGTTTAAAGTTGGTTCAGTACTCATTTTGGAAGGAAGGTTAGAAGTTAAAGGGATGAAAGAGCTGCATTAAGCATCTGCAAAGCTAAAGATACCCAAAACAGCTAATATTTTTAACACCATTCTTCTGGGGCTACAAAGTAATGTTTGGAGGCTGCTGTTTTTTGAACTGCATTGAATATCAGATATAATGAAACCAGAACATGCCAACACTTCCATTTATTTGCTTGTTAAGTAATTCCCACCAGGTTTCCTTTTAACTAGATAGTACATAAAGCGAAGATGAGTCAAACTGTAGAACTTTTATGTGCTGAAGTAAAATGTGTGCACTTACTTTTGTTAAATTAATTCTAATGCTTTTTGCAAAACATTCCCAAAAGTGTTGGGGATGATTTACCATTAATAGCTTCAGAAGCGCTTAAATAAATCTGGTGACAGCTGATGCAAAAGCATAAAATATTCCATGATATGACAGGGTGTATCTGTTTTTAACCATGTATCTCACATCGCCCACAAGAATTTCCAGATTGATTTCTTTCCACCCCAAAAGAACAACTTTAGTTTTATGTTAGACTTTTTCTTTGAGGAATTTTGTTTTATTTTTTATTTTTATTTTATATGGTTTGTCAATTGATTACAAGATAATAGGTATAAGTAAAAACATAGTTATGAATAAATGGATACATATAAGAAAAATAAAAGAAAAAATAGGACAGGGACAGTAGGCACATTGGTGCGCTTATGCACACCCCCTACAGACAGACCTCTTAAGAAAAGGGTGAGGTCTGTTAAGCCTGTGTTCCCCAACCAGGGTTAAGGAGATAAGCTAAACAGAATGTGCAGCGTTAGTCAGATAGGCACACAGATAAATGAGTGAGATAAGTTTGTATGTTTATTAACATACAGTAAAAATAACAGATACTATCTGCTATCAAAAATATAGTTTATTCCATTTAGAGTTTATAGCATAAGTCAAAATAACAGTCCATTAGTCATGTATCGTTTTAGTCAGTCCATTCAAGGATATTCAATTAGCAAAGTCCATGTAGAATATCCAATGTCAGTTCACTTACAAATAAATCAGTCCTTTCTCTCTCCCTTTCCAGTAGGGGAAAAACGCAGTCTTCATCCAGTAATTAGGGATCATCAAGTCAGAGAGAGCAAGCTGAGGTACCTTGCTTCTTTTATGGTGCTTTTACAACCACTCCCTTAATTACAATCCTACAGTTAAAGTTGCAGACACTTTAACTTACAAACTATGATAACATATTTATTATTTTACCTAAACCAGTTAGGGTAAACAATGTTATCCCTAACATTCTCCCCTTTTAGGTAATAATAATACGATAACTATTTACATCTTTAAATCATATTTGTTACAACTCTCTTTAAACTTAATTACTCCTTGAGCTTTTGTAAATTGGTCTGCAATGTTTTCTTCTGTCATGCAGTATTCCAATTTAATTAGCCCATTCTTTACAGATTCTCTAACATTTAAGTATCTTAAATCAGTATGCTTTGATCTAGTTTTTACAGCAATATTAGTAGCTAACTTTATGGCTGCCTGGTTGTCCTTGTACACAATAATGGAATCTTTAACAGTTATACCCATGTCTAATAATAACTGTTTGTACAAAATTAAGTCAGTGCATAGTAATGACAGACATGAAAATTCCACTTCCATCGTGGACAAGCTAATATGCTGTTGTCTGATTGACCTCCACCCTATTAGTGTCTTACCAAATAATATAGCCATCCCAGATGTTGATTTTCTAGTGTTTATGTCAGTTGCAAAACTTGCATCTGCATAGGCACTAAGACTCAAATCACCCTTTGGTTCTATATACAATGCATGGTTCATTGTTCCTTTAAGATATCTTAAAATTCTCTTTAATGATTGCCAATGACATTGATGTGGATCCGAATTAAAACGTGCCAGCTGATTAACACTATAAGCTATATCTGGCCTAGACCAATTGCTTATATATGATAAGCTACCAATCAAAGATTGATATATAGATTTATCAAATTTGGGACTTTGATCATCAGTTTGGCAAACCTCCTGACTCATTGGAGTCTTTGCTGGTTTACAAAGTTCCATTTTATACGTTTTAATTAATTAGCAAATTTTATCTTCTTGAGATATCTTAAATCCATTTTTTGTTTTGTTAATTGTCAATCCTAGATACCTTTTAATTTCACCTAAATACTTTAATTTTATCTTTTTGGCTAATAATGATATAATCTCATGAGCTTCATTATTAGTCTTAGTTATCAAAGCAATATCATCTGTAAATAATAACAATAATGACACCGTTCCATTATTTTCTCTTTTAAACACACATGGATCTGCTAAACCAGATTTAAAACCTATATTGTTTAATTCTTTCACAATATATTGGTTCCACTCAAAGCCAGATTGTTTCAAGCCATAAAGACTGTTTTTGAGTTTCCAACAATCATTACTGTTTACTTTATTGTCTTTTATAATAACTGGCTTTTTCAAATATATAGTGTGCTGCAATGGTGCATGTAGATAAGCAGTTTCTACATCTAAATGGTTAATGACATAGTTTTTCTTAGCTGCCCACACTAATGCTGCTCTCAAAGATGTTGCTTTAAGACTTGGTGCAAAAACTTCATCGTAATCAGATGCAGTTTGATTAAATCCTTGAGCTACCAACCTAGCTTTATGGGTAACAGTCCCATCATTTCCAGTTTTTACTTTAAATATCCATTTGCACCCAATGGATTTTTCTCCTGGAGGTAATATGGCATCTTCATATACTTTCATTACCTTTAATGAATTTAGTTCTTTTTCCATTGCCTTTTGCCAATTCTCCTGATCCTTAGCAGGATACATCCTAAGTTCATCTATACTAGTTGGAACTTTAGTTACTTGGCAAACTATACTTGCTTGATACCTATCAGGTGGTCTAGTTACACGTGTAGTACGTCTAGGTATTACAGGACTTACAGGTGGACTTTCATTTATTAAGTGTTCTTGATTATCTAACTCTTCCTGATCAACTGTTTCCTTTTGTTCTGGTCCTATTTGTTTTTCGTGGACTTCTTCTTTAATTGGACTCTTCTTATAACTAGTCTGATCTTTTTGCCTTTTGTAGGGTTCAATAATTACTTCGTTATTTAAATCTTGCTCTAATCTATTCCATCCTACATGTTCTAGGAATTTAGCACTAGCACTGGTGTAAACTCTAGATGTACCTGGTTCCCAGAATCTATAAGATCTGTGATTAGATTCATATCCTACAAAAAAATAATTTTTTAGCTCTATGCTGTCCTTTGTGTCTGAGTTGTGAAGGGATATGCATCCATGCTGGTGCTCCAAATGTGTGCATGTAACTTAAATCAGGTTTTGTACCATGCCACAGTGTGAATGGTAATTCACCTGTTGTTGAATTAACAACATTATTTAATATATGATTACCACACATTATTGCTTCTCCCCACAAATTGTCAGGTAATCCTGAATCAGACAACATAATACGTGCCATTGACTGTAGTGTTTGGCCTCGTCTCTCTATAAAGGCATTATGTTGTGACCTATATGGTGCAGACTTTTTATGTTGAATACCTAACATTCTAAGTCTATTCTGGAATTTATTATTTGTAAATTCCGCACCTTTATCTGTTATAAGAGTTACTAATTTCTTTTTAGTTTTCCTTTCTGCAAATTTTATCCAATTAAAGAGATTTAGATACGTTTCAGTTTTGCTCTTCATTAAATAGCAAAACCCATATCTAGAATAGTGGTCCATTATACTTAGTATGTATCGAGCTCCTCCTACACTTGGTTTTTTCGGACCTATTAAATTGGCAAATACTACTTCTAAAGGCTCTTTGGTGGTAAATCCATCAACTCTATTAGCCGGTATGACCCTGTTTTTGCTTTGATTACATGCAAAGCATTGCAAATACTTATTACAAGGTTTCAAACTTATTCCTTTAGATAATTGAACAGTTCTCTTAAGCATTTTAAAATTTAAATGCCCTAGCCGTCAGTGTAACAAGTGAATACATTCATCATGAGGTTTCTTATTATCATAAACCGTGTTAGCCACCTCTAAACCATTATCATTTAACACATATAATTCACCTCTTAAAGATGCAGTAATTTTCTTATCTTCTTTTTCAATTATGCAGTTATCTCCTTTAAAGGTAACTACATATCCTAGTTTAACCAAAATTCTAACTGAAATTAAATTAAATTTAAGTTGTGGTACATATAACATTTTTACATTCTCTTTTATGAAAGAACAATATGCTATACCTTGACCTTTAGCTTTCAGTTTCCAGCCATTGGCTAACGATATCTGCTGTGTACTCTGGGACATTTTAATAAAATTTCTGTTATCATTTGTTATACAGTGGGATGCTCCACTGTCAACCACCCATAAATTATTTTTTACAGCTCCGTTAATATACATATATACTCTAAATTTATATATATACTCTAAATATAATATAAACTCTAAATTTTTATTTATCTTTTGATGACTTTTAGTATTCTGGCCAGCGTTCTGGCGCTTTGCTTTTTTACAAAATCTTGCCAAATGTCCTCTTCCTCCACAATTAAAATACTTTTTAATTGCGTATGCAGTAGGAGATTCAATATCTTCTTTTTGAGGTTGCTCCCTCCTTAACTCATCTCTTTCAAGTCTTCTTCTTGCCTCTTCAATCAATCTGCCAGTTATATCAGTTAAAGTTAAACTTTCCTTAGGCAACATTTCAAGGGAAGTTACGTAGTTGTCATAACTTTCATTTAGTGAAGATAGAATTATATAGACTTGGTGTAGTTCAGAGAAAATAAGCTCTTTCTCGTGCAGTTCTTGAAAAATGCTTTTTATAGAATTCAGATGACTCAGCATATCACCATTCGTCTGGAGATGCGTCCTGAAAAGCTTCCGTGTTAGATTTATGTGAGCACCAATGTTATCTCGGACATAAATCCTCTTCAGCTTCTGCCAACACCCAACAGCCGTTTGCTCTCCATGGATATGAACAAGTTGCTAGTCAGTTAGTGTTAGTCCTATTATGCAAATAGCTTGTTCATTCTTTTGTTTAAATTCTTCTATCTTTTGTCTATCTTCCTCAATCTCTGGATCCCATTCCTCTACGTTTGGTGGGTTTTCAATTATGTTCCACAATTATGTTCTCTTCGTAGAAGTAGACTGCATTTCATAGACCATGATACATAGTTTGTTCCATCCAGCTTGGATATAAGGGACAAACTTTGTAGATTGACTTGTGCCATGTTTTCTTATATGGATATAAAACTATAATTAATAAAACACAGCTATCTGTTTACTGTAACGTATAACAACACAAACTCTCACTTTTACATAAATCTGTTTTATCCTAGTTAAACTGACTTTGCAGCCTCTGGGCCCATAACCAGTGTTAAGCCTGTGTTCCCCAACCAGGATTAAGGAGATAAGCTAAACAGAATGTGCAGCGTTAGTCACATAGGCATACAGATAAATGAGTGAGATAAGTTTGTATGTTTATTAACATACAGTAAAAATAACAGATACTATCTGCTATCAAAAATATAGTTTATTCCATTTAGAGTTTATAGCATAAGTCAAAATAGTCATATTAGTCATGTATCATTTTAGTCAGTCCATTCAAGGATATTCAATTAACAAAGTCCATGTAGAATATCCAATGTCAGTTCACTTACAAATAAATCAGTCCTTTCTCTCTCCCTTTCCAGTAGGGGAAAAACGCAGTCTTCATCCAGTAATTAGGGATCATCAAGTCAGAGAGAGCAAGCTGAGGTACCTTGCTTCTTTTATGGTGCTTTTACAACCACTCCCTTAATTACAATCCTACAGTTAAAGTTGCAGACACTTTAACTAACAAACTATGATAACATATTTATTATTTTACCTGAACCAGTTAGGGTAAACAATGTTATCCCTAACAAGGTAAATAGTAGAAAATCTAAGGTTAAAGTTTTTGGGGTTTGGGGAAGAAACCACAGAGTCAGGTAGGGTATTCCAGACATTGACCACTCTGTTGCTGCAGTCATATTTCCTGCAATCAAGTTTGGTGCGATTAACCATGAGTTTGTATCTATTGTTTGCTCTTGTATTGTTATGGTTGAAGCTGAAGTATTCACTGACAGGAAAGACATTGAAATGTATGATTTTACATGCTATACTTAGATCGGACCAAAGGCGGCGTAGTTCTAAGTTTTCTAGGTCTAGAATTTTGAGTCTGGTGGCATAAGGTATTCTGCAATGAGTAGAGGAGTGGAGAACTCTTCTTGTGAAATATTTCTGGACTTTCTCAACTGTGTTAATATCAGATACGTAATGTGGGTTCCAGACTGATGAGCTGAATTCAGGTATTGGTCTAGCAAATGTTTTGTATGCTCTAGTTATTAGTGTAATATAACTAGAGAAAAACCTACGTAAGATTAGATTAACAACTCTTAATGCCTTTTTGGCTATGTAGTTACAGTGGGCTCTAGTACTTAGATCATTAGAGATGAGTATTCCAAGGTACTTGATAGAGTTTGGATCATCAACAAGGTCTTGACTATTCAGCCTGTATTTTATTTTCTGATATTTTTTGCCAATATGTAAGACAGAGCATTTATTTGTTGAGATTTGCCAAGATCTTACATTATTTATTTTGAATTCAATAGTTGGGTTCAAATATTTGAACTCCAGTTCCCTCTTTGAGAGGAATCCTTTTTAATCAGAATGTTCTGAATAAATCGTTAGTAAGTGATCGTCCTGCTTTGGTGCCTTATTGGAGTCTGGGAATATTTGGGGCCAGAGTCTAAGCCTTATTTGGCGAACACCAGGTAGAAGGCAGAGTGGCTTTGATAGAAACTGACTGCAAAGAATATAACTTTGAAAGAGAGAAGAAAATAACATGAAATGCTTTTCTCCTTTTTGTAATTGTTTACTGAAATTTTGCTGCAGGATATTTTCATAAATAAATCATTATAATATTTACTAGTCTACAAGAAACACTTATTACAGGCTGGAAGACAGAAAAACAGGAAGGAGCAATGGGAAAATAAGGTTTTGTTCATTTTCATACATGGTAGAGAATTGCCCTCTGCTGGCAAAGGCAGGGAAAGGTTCATTTTTGGTTAAAGAGCAGCTTCATAATTGCAATCCCATTATTTGGGGATTGCAACTTCCCAATTTTCCATCCATGAGATGGGAGTTTTAGCTGTTAAGTCCTGAGCATGTGGTCTGCAATTATGGCAAAGGGTCTCCCATACACATATTCATGGAAACGTTTAATTGCGGATACAATGGCGGGAGCCTCTTTATCAAGTTGGCTATAGTTCCTTTCAGTTTTGGACAAAGTTCTTGACAAGAACGCAATAGGTGCCTCATTACCGTTTGGCAGGACATGGCTTAAAATGGCTCCTACTCTGAATGGTGAGATGTCACAGGTAATCGTTAAGGGTGGAGTCTCATTGTATTGTATCAATACAGCATCAGAAGTTAAGAGGTCTTTTACTTGTTGAAATGCTCGTTCTTCACGCCGTCCCCAGACCCAGGAAGCCTTTTTGTCGAGAAGTCTATGTAGGGGCTCGGCTACAGTCACCTTCTGGGGCAAGAAGATGTTATAAAAGTTAATGAGTCCCAGGAAGGCTTGGAGGTCTGTCTTATTTCTAGGTCTTGGGGCGTTTTTGATTGCAGCTAGTTTTTTTTCGGTGGGGTGGATTCCCTGTCTGTCGAGAAGGTATCCCAGGAATTCCACTCTCTCCGTACAAAGTTGACACTTGTCCCTTTTTACCTTCAGGCCAGCGCCTTTAAATTTTTGAAGAACCCTTCTGAGTCGTTGTCCTAATAACTCTTTAGTAGGGGCAGCTATTAAGACATCGTCAAAATAAGGCATGACGCCTTTTATGCCTTGTAATAGTCTCTCCATCAAACTTTGGAAAATGCCCGGCGCCACGCTTGGAGCCTATTGCACTTGAAGGCACCTCTATGTGTAACTATTGTCTGGGCTTCTGCAGTCGTCGCATCTACAGGTAGCTGTTGGTACGCTTGAGCTAAGTCCAATTTCGCAAATATTTTTCCGCCACCCAGGGAGTGAAGAAGGTGTTGGACCACCGGTACTGGGTAAGCGTTCTGCTGAAGCGCGTGATTTAGGATGGCCCAGTAATCCCCACAAATTCTTAACGAGCCATCTGGCTTTATGGGTGTTACTATTGGAGTTTCCCATTAGGCATAGTCAATTGGTTCCAACACACCCTGGGCTATTAATTTGTCTAGTTGCTCGTCGATCTTTGGCTTGAGGGCAAAAGGCACCCGACGAGGCTTAAGGCGAATGGGAGTCACATCGGGACTGAGATTAAACGATATAGGGGTCACCTTGTACTTGCCTAATGTTCCTGTGAACACGTCCTGGAATTTCTGGATGAGGTCCTCTTCCTAGTCATCACTTCTGGTTTGGTGTATGCCAGCTAGTTCAATTCTGAGTGGGGCGAACCACTGTAACCCTAACAAACTGGGCCAGTCACGATCGACGACAGTCAGGGTAAGCGTCGCGGTGTGGTCCTTGAAGGATACTTGGACGTGGCTGGAACCGACAACCGGAATTATGTTCCCCTGGTAGTCTTTTAGGATGATTCTTTGAGTGCTGAGGTCCTGGCGACAGATGGCAGGGATCAGCTGTTTGAGGGTTTTCCAGGAGACCATCGATAGGGATGACCCCGAATCGACTTCCATCACGCACGGTCAATTCTCAATAGTGACCTTTATGCGGATCTTTCTTGCATCTAGTGATGAAGCATGGCCGATAGTGATAGTTTGGTGTGCCTCTTCTTGTCTCGTTGAAGCGGCAGGTGCTCAATTTCTGTAGTAGTGGTTGTTCCCTTGGTGGTTCCGGCGGTCCCGATTTCCAGGTGGTTTGCCTGTCCCCCGGCGGAGGTTATTCTCTCTCCGGCTTGGACTGGATTCTCGCTTGCTTCTGCAGACCTTTGCTATGTGGCCTCTTTTCCCACAGGAATGGCAGAGTGCATCGAGGAATTTACAGTCTGATCGTGTGTGGTTTACCCCCACAACCAGCACATTGGCATGGAAGTCTCTGGTTCCTTTGCTCTCGTTCCGAGCGGAGCCGGTTGACCTCCTCTTCCTCACTGTCTGAAGATGACTCGAGGTCTTCATGATGGGCGGTAATAGTGTGCCTCTCAGAGGAAGGCAGACTATCGCTAGTGAGTTGGTGGTGCGGTGCGTTTGCTCGGCGCATTCGAGTGGCTGACTTGCTGGTTGCTTCTGCAGCAGTAGCATCGGCGATGACATCTGCAAGGCTGATGTCTCCTTTTGCCATGATCTTGCTCTGCAACGTGTGGTCATCTAATCCCAGAACTATTCGGTCTCTCATTGCTTCCTCGAGTTTTGCAAAACCACAGAGTCCTCCCAGGTTCCGGAGGTCGGCTACGAAGTCCTCAACGCTCTCGTTCTTCCATTGGTCCCTCTGGTAAAACTCGTGTCTTCGTATCAGTATAGGTACTGTGGGTGCGTGATGGGCCCGGAGGATCGGCGCGAGGTTATCCCAATCCATGGTCTTCATTTCCGCCGGTTTGGCAAGTGCTTTAGCCATTTTAAAAATGGCGGGGCCGCAGTGGGTCAGGAACACCGCTCGTTTCTTGCCAGGCATAGCATCTTTCAGATTGTTGGTCTCCAGGAACATCTGGAAACGGTCTATATACGAGTCCCAGTCTTCGTTTGCCGGGTCAAATGGAGCAGGTGATATGGCGCCGCTGGTCATTCTGCCATTTGTTGCGTGCGCTCTCAGCCACGTGCTCTGTCTTGTTCGATGAGTATTTAGTCAGCTCTATCGTCTCCGCATCCCACCTTCATCGCCAGTGTTAAGTCCTGAGCATGGGCGCAAGGAATGGAGACAAGACATCAAACTGTGACTTCAACTCTTTATTCATGACTTCAGAACAGAGCAAAATACTTGGGCAGTAGCAGCTCTTTTATAGAGCTGGCTGCTGTCAAAACAACCAATGATTTGAGTTTACCGCTCTAACAAGCGTCCAGTCAGAGAGACCCGCTGTCAGCCAATCAGATTGGCCAGAAATGACCAATCACGACTCGCTGTTCGCGGGCCAATGAAAGTGCAGGATTACGAGCCTGCTGTTAAAGTAAAGCTATTAGGGTTGTTACTGAAGCGTTGGCTAATCCAAAACATTAGCCCTAATCTATTTGGAGCTACAACTCAGGAAAGCCTGTTTCATCTAATAAAGTGATTGTTCTTGGAAAACAATTGCTTGAAATCAAAAGACCATGACATTCACCACCAAATAATGGGCAGGTTAAGCCATCCTATGCTGTTTTGTTGTGCTGGGTTGAAGTTGGTTCTGGGAAATGTAAATGAAGAACTCTGGGAAGAACGCCAAGAGCCTACACTTCCAGTAGGATCACCTAAGACATGAAGCTCATTCCAGCTGCTCAGCTAAAGCAAGCCAGAATCTATAATAAATTGGGTAGCAGCAATATAGGAAGATGCAAGTGGCAGATGAGCAGGAAAAGGCAGTGGTAAATGTCTCTGTACATGGATAAACAATGTACAATGATTCGTGACATTGTGCCAAATGAAGTGCTCCTCTAGTTTATTTATTTATTTTGTCAAAAGCTTACAATACAATAGAAATAAGAATAAACATGTTTAAATATAAGAAATAGGAACTAATAACTGGGGACACTAGGACAGGGATGGTAGGCAAGATTATGCACACCCCTTACAGACCTCTTAGGAATGGGGTGAGGTCAATAGAGGTTAGTTTGAGGGTAAAGGAGTGGGAGTTTGAGCAGGTGACAACAGAATCAGGTAGAGAATTCCAGACACTGACCACTCTGTTGCTGAAATCGTACTTTCTGCAATCAAGTTTGGAGTGATTTACATTAAGTTTATATTTGTTGTGTGCTCTTGTGTTGTTGCGGTTAAAGCTGAAATATTCATTAACTGGTAAGACACTGGTAGTTGTCTGGCACTCAGAATGCTGCAGTCACCATTCTGACAAATAAACACTCCTTATGATTCCAAGATGATTTTTATTTTCCCATAGCAACATTAACCACAACAAGTCAGGTTCATACTGAGCAAAAGGTATAATCCCAACTGTGTTAAATACAGGGAAGTGGTGGAAGCAAGTGGCAAAACAGCTGTCTTGTTTAGCAGGTCGGTTTACCATACAAGGTCTACCATACATACATCAGAGCAAGCTGAGCTATATGGAGGCTTCTTAGTTTGAGGATTGCTCTGTTTTGTAAATCCTTATTTTTAAAAATGATTTATGGCTTGGCATGTTGGGTGGAACAAGTTAAAACATAGATAAGTAAACCACAATATGTAAACCAATTTATGAACCATTGTGCTTTTGCCTTTCTTGTTGGATGGGTGAGTCAGTGAACAACAATGCTTGTGTGCATTGTGAAAATCCCTAGACTCTGAAGGTGGGATTTCAAAAGCAATTTATTTCTTGTGAAACTCTTAACACGGAGGTCTCCAAACTTGGCAACTTTCTCAAACTTGGCAACCAGTTATGCTGGTTGAGGAATTCTGGGAATTGAAGTCCACAAGTCTTAAAGTTGCTGAATTTGGGGATGCCTGCTCTAATAGGTTGCTTATTAGTTTGGAAATGAACATCGAAGTCAGAACATTCCATTCAATTGTTTCATGAAATATATCTTAATATCTTTCTTACATCAGGTCTTAATTTTGTAAAATACGTATTGTGCAATATGAACATGTACACATAGTAGCAGCACTTGAGTTCTGGCACTAGATTAGAAGGGCCAAAAGAAATAGAAAAACAGACCTGTTTTTCTGCACTACCAAGTTTGCTGCTACGTACATTTATATGACAAACTGATAAAACTGAGATTGAAATTGATAAGTTTGAAACTCAGGACCCTGATCATTACACTAAGGTTCAGCTAATATGCCAAATTATTTTTAATTATGATGTTGATGTTAACCATCAGTACATGTATGCAATAATTGTCTTGGTTTTTCTGTAAAATGGAGAAATGAATATTACATATAATTTATTTTTCTAGCAGCTGGCAGAAAAGAATGCTTTGGCTTTTCAATGATAATGGGCTAAGCAATATAATTATTAGTAATATAACTGGTACTGTCATTTTTATGATACAATTATACAATTAAGGTTTAAGATAAATCTAAAATAGTTAAGTTTCTTGGTTTATATGTAATGTCCTCTAAATATATTTTACAAATATACTGATATAGTTTCTAGATTTCTAGATTTATTTTTTTCATTATCATTTAATTTTTAACTATTAAAAATGCAATACTTGTACAGTTCTACTAAGGCATATAAAATTCATAGTATTCCATTTTTCTGTATGTATAGCAATGGAAAAGTATACATTATGGTGTCTCTCAATTGGCTACTTTAGCCTGCTTCATGAAATTTTCAGTTGGGCAGCATCCACATGTGGGGGGATGCGGTAGAGGCACAAAAGAGACCAGACACACAAATATAGTGTCTCAGCAGTTCAAACCTGCCTCTTTTCTGTATGTATCACAATATCTCAAGCATGGCCAAAGGAGCAGAATGGCGCCTCTTTTGTCATTCTGACAAAAGCAAGACAATCAGATAATCATTTCACAAGTGATCCCAAGTTGTTTTGGATTGGTCATGACTTTCCTTTAATGACTTTAGTTTCATTAGTGACCACCTGACATAAATTTCCAGTTCAAACTTTCCCAGTTTTCTATCAGTAGATGATTATTGTGTAGGAAGATCCATGGGAATGGAGCACAAGTGTGAGGAATATGACAACCATTCAACCATTTGGACTTTTTGGGGTATTTCATGCATGTGGTGTGTATGTGTACATCTCACTGAAATCAATGCAACTTACTCACAGGTGACTGTGTGT
Organism: Hydrophis major; assembly: GCA_033807585.1. Taxonomy (NCBI): domain Eukaryota; kingdom Metazoa; phylum Chordata; class Lepidosauria; order Squamata; family Elapidae; genus Hydrophis; species Hydrophis major. The sequence goes on along the minus strand of CM066331.1, from coordinate 68,778,165 downwards.
AGAATTGCATTTTCTATAGACCTCCACAGACTAATTGATGCGCTATATCCCACCATGTACACAACTAGTTTCCTAATTTTGAATTTATTAAAAACAAGCATCCTCAATCGTGCTGTATTATAAAAGTATTCTTCTTAACTGCCAGATGTTTATCCCCATTTTACCATAACAGAAATGTATATCTATATCATACATGTTATATGATACGCTAGTACATTTTGTCTTTTAAATCTGTTAAGGAGTGGACATTGTTAGTGGATGTTTTCAACTGAATTTCTTTAAGTCTGTTTATTGTCAACCTTCTGTTAGACGTCAAGGAAAAAAAAAGCCATTGTCTTGTTTTTTAGAACAAAAGGGCAATAAAGGTAATATGATCACATAAACCAACCATACAAGATTTTTCCAATCAGCCATAAAAAGAAAAAAGTAAGGAGAAACCTTCACATTTTAATTGGGTAATCTTGTTTTCTTTCATGAGGAGAAATGAAAGCTTTCTGTAGAAAACAATGGAGAAATCTGATATTTTACAGTATTATAACGTAAACTGCAAAAACTACCAAAGCTAGTCTAGTGTTATACATCAAAATGATTTTGAAAAAACATATTGAACTTGCAGCAAACTTAATTTACTGAAAATGCCCTCTCTGACTTCCATCTCATCCAAATCCAGAACTTACCTATGTCTGGGATCCTGAAGGCAGATTTGGTGCATTTTTAAAACATGAAAACCTTGAAATAGAAATGGGGGAAAAAATAGCCACAAGACTTTACAAAATATGATTCAAAATAAACACTGGATTCTTTCTGTGGCTTATATTTGAGGAAACTATCAGTTATTGTAAAATTTGGATTTCAGTTTTATCCTAGAATTTTAAAAATGGCCTGTACCCATGTAGTTATATAGGGGGAGAAATAATAAATTTAAAAAACCAAAACACTCCCATCTATTGTTGTTATTTTGCCTTTAAAGTTATTGGATCCCAAGATTCAACAACAATGTACTATAGAAATGTACTATAGTACTATAGTTCTTTCTGACTATTGCTATTGTTATACCTATAGCTGAAATCAACTTTTAGAAACTCAGGAATGCTACATAATATAAATGCCAAGAATAGGGAGCAGAATGGCTCGGTGCATGGTATAAACTTACTAAAAAATAATCTTGATTCCAAATTATAGCAATAAAAATTGAGCCATTTAGAATTGTGGTGCAGCACAGGCACTCCCGCAAATATCATCCTTGCTTAAAGAATTATCCAGGATGCAAGGGATCAGCCTAAATCCCATCTGGTTAAGCAATAAGTTACCTTTTCTTTTTTGAGGTTCAACAAAGGCACACCTGCCATCATCTTGTTGAAACATGACTTGCCCAACATCAAAAGCAGTGTATACTGTAAATGATTATCTAAATAGACTTGAACTTCATCTTGTCTTGGCTTGTGGAAATTTTGGTCTATAAGCATTCAGACCATTTTACATGATTCTTGTCTTTTCCAACTCTGGTTTAAAGCAGAAGTATCCATGATTGGCTAGGATATTGAATTGAAGTCTGGGCAAAAAAATATTATGTAGCTTAGACTATCTAGGAGAATGTCAAAGAAAATACAGTATCGTGTTAAAAAAAAAAGAGTGTAAAGCAGGAAGGTCCTCCAGAATATACAACTTGCAGACTATTATTATTGATGAGTTGCTCTGCATTTCTCTGTAATGTTTATTATTATTGAGATAAATAAAATATCCATCTTACCATCTTTCCTCTGCATGAATTAATTTCCCTATCCCAACTCCTTCCATTTGCAAGCCCTTTCAGAAGAGAGTAAACTTCCTGGTATTCATCTCATCAAACTATCATTTGTTGCGAGACAGGGAGGTGGCTTCTCCAGTTCTAAAGCTCTACACTTTGACTCATTCTTTTGACACATGCATAGACAAGAATGTGTGTTACACATGGGTATAATCTTGATTTCTTTTCTCAGTGTGAAACTCCAAACACATTTCAGTTGACATTTTAAAAATTCCACCTGGGAAAGGAAGGGAGGAGTGTTTACTGGACTGATTTACCTCCAGGAAAAGGAGAATAACCACAACATTCTTGTGCTACCCCCGCACATTCATATATTAGCTTGAAGGAGGATACATTTTAAGATAGACTAGGTGCAGTATTGTGGAAGTGGCACAAATGCTAAGAAGCTCAATGCTTCCCAGCAGAAAAATAGGACAATTTAAATATATCACAAGCTTTCTTCTAGTCACTCAAGCTAGAAATTTTTGTAAGGGACTGCTACCATAGCATCAAAAATAGGGAAAAAACACCCCACATTTCTGCTACTCTAAGCAGAAATTCTCCACTCACCCTCCTTAAATGAATTAAAGCGTGCATTACTTAGTGCCTCGTAAGTAAATGTTTTTTAATTGGATTTTTTGTCCAACCAGGATAAGCAATCAGGAATACAGGAAAGTCTTTTAATTACAGCACAAGAACCTCTGCACAATATTTAACCCTGATAGTTTTTAAACAAATTCAGCACCTATCTACAAGAAAGTGCTTTTTCAAAAAAAAAAATGCACCTGCTAAAAGCATTTCAGTATACGCCATGACATATACTGTGAATTACAACATCCCTCTGGCTTGACTGACATCCCAATGTCAGTCCCGATCAGGAAGTTAAATGAAGTGTTTTTAAACATCAAAATACTGTTTAAATTAATATAACATTCCCCTTTTTTAGATAGTAACCTTTAGAATAACAATAATGATATAAATAATAGTCTTCCTAGTATGTATTTGTTTCTTTTAAAAATGCTTTAGCAGATTGCCATCTTAGAAAAGATGAAAAAATTCTTCTAGAATGTTTAAATGAATGTATGGAGAGAGGAGGAATAGTTGAACAGGCAAGCAAGTTTGCTTCTTTATGCAATATTATTATAGCTAACGTCCCCATTTTAATTATACCATCAATTGCCTGATATAAGCTCAAAGTCCTTATCCAAAATGGAATCTGCAAGAGGATTATGTGATTGAGTTCATACAAAAATTATTCAGGGACTTACACTATATATTAGATCACATGTATACTAAAACTCCATTAATTAAATTAAATAATTAAGGTTAAAGGTTAATAAGGTTAAAAAACCTGATTAAATTCTTAAAGTGAAATTTGTTCTGTGGATTGACAAGTACTCTAAACTTTAGGTAAAAGACCTTTCAATTTTCCATTGACTGCATCCCTTTAGTGATTTCCTCACAAACTGTATGTAATTGTTTGAAGATTGCACCAGGTTTTTTCTTTCTGGTATAATTATTATCAAGCCAGAATTTACACAGGCTTATTTTCTTTAAGGTTTGTACACAAAGTCTCTGAATCCAAAATCATATAACAATTTCCATGGCAGGAATGTTTTCAGAACCTCTGGATTACATCTTCTTTAATATTGTTGGAATTGAGGGATATGAAAGAAAGAAAGAAACATCACTGGAGGAATTGAGATGGAATTTGGAGAATTTTTTTATTATTTGCGTTGAGAAGGAGTTACTACTAATCTACAGTCTTGTTACTTTATCTAGAAAACTGATTATGCGAAAAGAAAACTTTTACGTGTAAAAACTGGCAGCTGGGTTACTTAATTCCTCTAGCAATGCTAATTATCTTATCAAAATGGCTATTATGTATTGTTTTGGTGTGCAACTGGGCAAAACATAGAATTAAAATATCCCTGTGTAATTTGTATGGGGTGGAGATGAAAAACCAATTGTCACAGTGTTGATTAATAAACAAAGTTTTAGCATTTCTCACTTTTCCTTCCTTCATATTAGCACCCTATATCTTTCCAACACAATTAGGAGTGAAATATTTTACATAGAAAACACACACAAAAAAGCAGAATCAGTAGATATCTACTGATAATGGGAAATATCTAGCAAAATAGGCAGGGAAAAAGCCTCATCAGCTCTCTTTGGGTATTGGGACAAGTTGTATTTATTGGGATTGTTCTTTTGTGAACAGGCAACGAGTGGTAACCTGTGAATATCAATACCTACAATATTGTAATGTACCTTGGTCCAAAAATATTGCTCAATGCAAAGAATTGTCAAGAAAAGTTAGCTTTATCTATAAACCTTTCACAATGGAGACTTGCTAACCAATCAATTCACTTCTTTGAAGTTTTACTATATTTCTTAGTTTCAAAATTGCAGAGTCCTTGGTGATCTCTGAGCTGATTATTTGCTTGGAGATGTTCCATTATCCAACTAGGTAAAATCATCACTGCCAGTGCAAGCGAGTGTGGAATTTATTCTTTCCCTGCCAGGTTTGATGGGGGTGTGTAGTTTTCTCCCCAGTAGTTCCTTGATTATTGTTTTCTGCTTGTTTTCTTTGTATTAATTCCTGTTTATCTGTGCACTGGCTGCTGGTGGTCATTTCGTTTCCTTAGCGTTTTTATTGTCTCTTTTAAAAAGTGTGCAAATGTGGTTTATTTCAATGTGTCTATTGATGGCTGATTTGTCTGAATTCCAGCTTTCCATTGTGTTTTTCGATTTAGCTCAGCCTAAGATGGTTCCCCAGTCAAAACTATGGTTGAGTCTGTCCATGTGTTATTATTTTCATTGTATCTTCCAACTGCTACCTAAATGTTCAGGGATGCATTCTGCTAGTCTTCTGCCCGTCTGTCCTGCATAGTTGTTGTTAACAGTCCTTATACTTTATTTATTTAGATAACAGTATTAGATAACAAATACAAGTATAAACATGGTTATGAATACATGAAATGGATACAAATAAAAAGAAACATTAGGACAGGGACAGCGGGCACATTGGTGCTCTTAAGCACGCCCCCTACAGACCTCTTAGGAAAGGGGTGAGGTCAATAGTAGACAGTCTAAGGTTAAAGTTTTGGGGGTTTAGGGAAGAAACTACAGTCAGGTAGAGTATTCCAGACCATTCTGTTGCTGAAGTCGTATTTCCTGCAATCAAGTTTGGTGCAGTTTACCTTGAGTTTGTATCTATTGTGTGCTCTTGTATTGTTGTGGTTGAAGCTGAAGTATTCACTGACAGGTATGACATTGAAAGATAATGTTATGTACCACACTTAGGTCGGACCGAAGGGGGTGTTGTTCTAGGTTGTTTAGGTCTAAAATTTCAAGTCTGGTGGCATACGGCACTTTGCTTCCAATAGAGGAGTGAAGAACTCTTCGTGAAATATCTCTGGACTTTCTCAACTGTATTAATATCCGATATGTAATGCCAGTTCTAGACTGATGAACTGTATTCAAGTATTGGTCTAGCAAATGTTTTGTATGCTGTAGTTAGTAGTGCAATATTACCGGAGAAAAAGCTACATAGGATCGTGCTAACAACTCTTAATGCCTTTTTGGCTATGTAGTTACAGTGGGCTCTAGCACTTAGATCAGAGGTGATATTCAGCAGGTTCTGAAGAACCAGTAGTAGAAATTTTGAGTAGTTCAGAGAACCGGCCAATACCACCTCTAACTGGTGACTTTACAGTATCCTTCCCCTGCCATGCACACCAAGCCATGCCCACAGAATCAGTAGTAAAATATTGAATCCCACCACTGACTTAGATCATTAGAGATGAGTACTCCAAGGTCCTTGACATAGTGGGGGTCATCAACAAGATCTTCACTATTCAGCTTGTATTTTATTTTCTGATTTATTTTGCCAACATGTAAGACATAGCATTTATTTGTTGAGATTTAAAGTTGCCAATTGTTTGACCATTCTGACACATAGTCGAGGTCTTTTTGAAGGGTAGCAGTATTGTGAGTGGTGTTGAATAGCTTTACATAATTAGTGAAAAGATAGCAGTTGCTCTTATTATGATCACAGGTCATTTATGTAGAATATAAAGAGAGTTGGTCCTAGAACGCTGCCTTGGGGGACACCACCATTTTCAGGTACAGGATTTGATAGGGCACTCTCTATTTTAACCATTTGTTGCCTGTTTGACAGGAATGTAGCTATCCAGTTATGCAGGTGTCCAGAGATACTATAAGATTTTAGAAGTAGTTTGTCGTGTACTACTGAATCAAAGGCTTTACAGAAGTCTATGTAAATAGTGTCTTGCTGTAACACTATATGTTACAGATGATTGCTGTTTTTAATTCTTGGGCTACTAGATCTTTTAATTTACCTAAGATTTTTAGAAGGTTTTAGTTGATTTATGTGTTACACTGATGCTGTATGGTTGCAATAGCCTGTTTGTTGGTTTCAAGTTTTTTTTATGTATGGTGTATGTTCTCCTTTTCATAATTTGTGTTGGTTGTGCTGTAGTTGGTATATTTAGTGTAGGTTGTTTTTTTTTTTTTATAACATTTTCATTTTTAATTTGTTATTGTTTCCTGTTAAAGAAGATATCTAGGAAGGACAATGTCTATGTTGTATTCTTCTGTTGTGAATTTTATTCCTTTGAAAATGTTGTTACATGTGTTTTTTCTAATAGTTCCTTTTTATTAGAATAAAGGTGTTGTCTACATATCGGAATCATACTTTTGGTTGCATGTGTGGGAATGCTATAGTTTCCAGCTGATGTGGTATGGTCTGCACTATGAGTCCTGAGAGTAATAATCTCATGGATGTTCTTCTAATTTATTGGTTTGTTTATCCATGGAACTAGAAATAGGTATGGGGCAGCAGTTGGTGGTGTCTATGGTTCTGGGAGTTGTAGTGCGTTTGGCTAGGTAGGATATGTTATGTAGTGCTGCTGCCATGGATTCGTTCACTTGTTCTGGATCTAGGGACACAGAGTATGAAGACATCAATAGGTACAAAGAAATAAACCATATTTACATGCCGTTCAAAAATGACAATAAAAAACTAAGAAACAAAAAGACTATAACAAATCCTCTCATAACGAACATCCAGATAACAGGGATCACATTGTATTAGTATTGAAAGGATTAGTTAGTGACATTATCGTTGCCCGGGAAATGTCCAGCTGAAGGCCCCTTTCATGTCCCAGTCAGAAGCTGGAACAAAAGATGGGAGATCACTCTGTCCCACAGCAGCACTTGTGACTTGAACGCAGACTTACTAACCTCCAACCTGGCATCCTAACAATGTGAGCCCTGTGCTCCTTGGAGAACAGGGTTTACAGCATGAAAAGAATCAAGCAGAAAATAAAACCCTAATCAAGGAATTACCGATGAGAAAAACAACCTCCACCACCAAACCTGGCAGAGCAAGCTATTGTATATAAACAGGGAACAAACTCCCACACTCACACTGATAATGTTACCTAATTGGGTAAGTCTGCAAGGAAATAACCAAGCTAAGAGAGCACTAAGGATTTTACTAAGGTTTAACCCTGAGCTACATATATTCTAGTCTACTGAGGTAAAAGTAGGCAATATTCCAGATTCAAATACTTTCCCTCCTCACTTACCATATCTAATTAGGCTGGATAGAATTTGGCTGAAATATGGTTCAATCTATTGAATGGAAAAATAGCTGCTTGCTATATTTCTGTATTTTTAGTGCAACTAATGTTGAGATTGTTAAATATTTTTTTACATGTCCACTTGAACCTTTTAAGAAGTTCAGGATTCACTATATGTAAATTTGAAAAAAATCATGAACTTACTAGGGAGCCCTTGTAAGTATACATTTACAAAGGAATATTTATTTTAGAAGCAAACAAATATACAGTCATCTTCCTCATTTATTAACCACACAGGTTCATCAGGCTTTTACAGTCTGTTTTATTTCTTTTCTCATTCAAAATATAGCACTGAAGTTCTCAATACAGTACACATATAAATATCCCTATAGTTTCTTAACACACTTTCCAGACATCATTAAAGTGCCTATTGGTGAAAACATTTTCCCTAAGAGTGTCTTGTTTTTAAAAAGGATGTCTTATTTAGATGTACATAGGTAATGATTTTATGAAAATAATTCTGCTAACTGAAATTGAAAAACATTTTTCACTCATTGTGTTGAATTGAAAGCAATCATTTTACAAGATATTTTTCAAACACATTATTTGAGTAAGATACAGAATATAAGCTAAACATTTTTATGCACCCATTTCTGCCCCCCCCCCCCCCCAACTGTTTTCTGTGATCCAAGCTGTTGATTAAAAATCAACCGGTGCAAAGCTCTGGAAATGCATGCAAGTTAAAATTTGCTTAACACACATTTAATTTAAGGAGTCCAAGGACTAAGTTTTTGCCTGTCTTTATGGTTCAGCCACAGTTTTAGCTGTGCAACTTTCTTTAGCAAGATTTGAGACTATGTCTTCTTTAGATCCAGGTTGTTCCATTTCTACTTTGATTTGCTCCTTGACATTTTCATTATTTATATCCTTAGTAAGATTTCCCACCATAGGATCAATCTCCATTTTTTCCTGTGACAGTGGACTACTTTCATGGAAAGATGACTGAAATCCATCTCCTGGAGTGGTCTCTGGGACATCCTCTGCTTTCTGTTCAAGTCTTTCCAATATATTCTGGACTTTTCTTACACCATCTCTCCTGGCCTGCCGAACATCTGCACGACCCTCAGGGTCCACCGAGTCCAAGGCTAACAGCTCTTTGGTCAAGTATTCTTCTATCCACAGGTACTTTTTGCCATTTTTCTTTCCTTGAAAGGAATTAACTTCATGCTCTAGCATCTGTACCCTATTTAGAATAGCTTCAACCTTCAAGACTCCTGGGTGTTTCTGAAGCTCTTCTGCTTCTGATGTCTTCTCTGATTCATGTTCCTGTGGTAAAGGTCTCTCTTCTGTTGGAACATCTTTAACAGGGCATGGAATCTTGTTATCAACCTGTCCTACTGTAGGAAATGGTACCTGCTGGGGTGGCTTAGTATCTACATCTGCACATATGACTTGAATGGGAATACTTTGAACAGGACTTTCTGTTGCAGGTGAATCAGCCTTGTTTTTAAGCTTGGTATCAGGTGGCAGAGGTGGCGGTGCTTCTTCAGTTGGCACTTGTTGCTGGGGAGGAGAACAAGCTGCTTATTATTAGGAAATGCAAACTAAAGAACATGTACAGGGATTGAAGTGTCAAAAATAATTCTAATATTGAGTTCAACATTTCCGGAATCTTACGGATTCTGGAAATTATTCAGTATGAGGTGCTATGTATATATACATTGTGAAGCAAAGTAACAAGCTAGAATTCTGAGAATAACATTCTGTGATGGAAAAGAAATAATTAAAAGACAAAAGGCAACAGAAAAAAAAAATCCTGTTGCTGAAAATAATCAGAACAAAACAAACTATGAGAAAAACTATAGTAAATAGAATACTAGGAACATGTGTCCTATATTGGAAATCTTCAAATACTAGTTAATAGTATTACTCTATTTAATAGAGTTATATATCAAATCAAATGCTTTATATTATAAGAGTCTTAGGTTCAAATCCAATTATCTCTATGTAGCATTAGAAAAACGCTACGAGTCAGAATGGATAATGATCAATACAGACCAGTAGTCCGACTCAGTAGAAGATGGTTTTCTGTAATCTTAGGCCTCAATAATAAAATATTAACATTGCAACTTTAGAAGGTTCTCCTGAACAGAGAGAAGTAACCACAAATATTCTCTTTATTATTCTTATTCCCCTCACTCTTTCATAGCCAGGAGGCAAAAGTTTGCAGAATGAAAAGACTCATAAAATGATTATGATACAATTGAGATAATCATAAATTTCAATAAAAATTGAATTTTTAATGTAAACTCCTTAGTCAAGAGATGATTATGGCCTTTGTCACTACTCTTTAATATTATACATGAGTAAAGACTTCAACACAATTAGCTAAAGAGGGGCTTGCAGAAGTTTACTGTACATACTTGAGGTCTGACTGACTGTAGTCTGATTGGTGTTGGTGACTGGATTCTTCCGGGTGAACTTTCACGACTTGCTGAGCCTCGCTGTGTCACCCTGAATGGGGACTGTGCCCGCTGTGGCTTCTGATCCAAATCATCAACATGAATTTTATAGTACACTGGCTGATGAGGTTGGTAGTCACTTGGCTGGGCTGGGCAAGGTGTCTTCTGTGCCTGATGATAGATTTGTGATGGCTGCCTTGGGACATTTCCCTCATGGATCACAGGGATGGGAATATATCCTCGAGGGAGCTGATGACTTCCTGAGCTATGCCTGCTGGAAGACCGGGGGGAAATTGTTGGCGATTCTGAACATGGAAGCTGCTGGAGGAAAAGCAATTATTAGATTTAGCGATGTTCCAAGAAACAAACATTCCAGATAAGGTTGTTAGTTTCTAATCACATTTTTTGTTAGTTTCTAATCACACCCAACCTATTTACTAATAGCTTTATATGCTGTTTTGAAAAGTTTAGAGTTAAATTATTGTCCTGGTGGTTTTAATATAATTGAAAAGTTAGCAAGGATCATAGCACTACTTAACAATGTATTTTAATCACTAAAATACCTCCTTAAGAAAAATATTCTTATTGTTTATAAATATATAACCAATTCGTTACATGGTTAATAAACAAAGTTTGAAGTGATTTGACATCATTGACTGAGAATGTTTGGATTCAGCGGACTGCCTTGCTTTAAGTATGGAATAGTTTAAAGCATCATGTTACAAAAACCAATTTGGACAGAATTTAGCATGGCTTCTTATGAGAACAAGCTGGGGAAGTCCTGTTGGATCTAGTAGGTAACAAATTCCTTTCTTCTGAAACTACTGACTCCAGCCTTATAAAAAAAAGGCCTCAGTGAAATTAACTATGAAAAAGTAGTACCAGTGGATCCAGAAGATCAAAACAGGTTTATAATCTGTTTTGTGGATCCCTTTTGTGGGCAAGATCCTCAAGAAAATAGTGCTTGAACACAGAAGACATTCATTGTCAAAACCAATTTTCAACATCTATTTTAACCAGGGGTTTAAGACCTGATTTGCATGAGGAAGCTACCTTGGTTACACTGTGAACAAGAGAAAGATACATGGTTATGTTCCTATTGATTCTTTGGATTTCTCAGATGCTTCTGACATGATTGACAATGATATCTTTCTGCAGAAGATATTTCAAGTTTTGCCATCAGTCCATTCATCCTTGGAAGGCCATCACCAGAAGGTGGTGAGTATAATTCTACTCAATCTCTTGTTAAATCATGGGATTTAACAGGATTCTATTGCTTGCAGACGGCAATTATGTGACCACAGGACACCATGTCAGTTGTAAATGCACATTATTGCCAAGAGCCAGATTGAGGTTGTGTAACATGGGGTTATTGCAACAGATACAACTTTGAGAAACAGTTGCAAGTCAACTTGTTCAACACCGTCTTAACTTGAAAGATTGCTGAACAAGTGGTTGGTAAGCAAGAACTATCTGGATAGAGGAGGCAGATGAAATATTAAAATATTATATCTCTAGATGAGATGGATGGCATACAAATTTAATAAATAAATACATAAATAAAAATCATGTTTATTTATTCATTGTATTTATATAGCTGGTTCTTTCCTGGAACAACAGGCTTTATTCACAATCATTCATGCCTTGGTCACTTCTAACTTGGGTGAGTGCAATTGTATATGAACTGCCCTTAAAAGCTACTTGGAAATCATAGTTGGTGTACAACACGGATGTCAAACTCATGCCGCCTGGGTGTTATGAATAGTTGGCAGCAGCTGCAGATGGCTGAGGACTCAGATGAGGGGCTAGGACCATTAGGGAATGTACTGCTGCCTTCAGAGATTGTGGGGGCTGGCAGCAGTGATGAGGAGGTTCCTGAGGAGCCTGTGCCAAGTACACATGCATGCAGGATTGCTCGTAGGAAAGAGCAGCTACAACAGCATGGGTGACACAGAAGTAAGGCTGCAAGGTAATGGCCCCTCCTTCAAGAAGATAAAAGCCAGCTGTGAAAGTAACATACTTTGCAGAAGGCAAAGAAGTTTTGAAACTACAGCCTCATGGACATTCCAGTATCCCGAGTTTGTATTTGAAGATTCTTATATTGCAAATTATTCCTTGTCTGTTATCTTTGGACAAGTCTCGCACAGTTTGGCAAAGCTTGCGCTTATCACAGCTAATTATTTTGTAAATGCATTACAAGGTTTCTGTTCCTTTTGGATTGTGTTTGATTTGCTGGAAAAAGGTGTGGGTCAGAACACTACCACAGATGCTCACGTGCTGGCTACATCCGGTTTAGTGAGGGGGGGAAAGTCGTGATATGTCATATGACATCATGACGACACGAATTTGACACCCTGGTCTACAATATGACTACTCAAGCATTTAAAGGTACACCTCAATATTCCCATGTGGCACCTATGTTCCATGAGCTGCACCGGTTACCTGTGGGTTTCTGAGTACAATTCAAAGTACGAGGGATTCCTTTACTTTAGAAAAGCACTGAAAACCTGCTTTTCAAACAGACCATGGTATTTTTGATCCTAATGTATTATTGATTAAGACACACCCAGAACCAAAAAATAGAATAACAGAACAAAAGAATAATGGAATAACCAAGGTTAATTATTTCACCAACCATTTCAAAACCTTTTATTCATTCATTTCCAAGTTCATCTCATCTCATAATATAGTTCCTCTCAAGGAAAGAACTATATCATCAAGGCTTTATGGAGTCAACAATAGGATCAGGAGCATTACAATCATAGGATTACATAAGCTGTTTTTTTTAATTGTATGGAATTTTATCCTTTTTGCATTTTGTTTGTTTTTATTCAGTTTTTGCAATCAACCTCCTTGAGTATTTTTTTTAATTTATCACCTGTATAAGTCTGATAAATAACAGCAACAAAGTGAACCTGGTCTAAACAAGACCAAAGTGCTGTCTGCAGATGCTCTAACTGTCAGTGAGTGTTCAACTAATCTGGGAAGGGACTTCCCAAAGGACCACCCACATCTATAACGGGAAAAGTGTGATTCTGTTGTATTTATTATAATGTGCAATGCTCCTCCTTCAAAACTGACCCAAATGCAGCACTACAAATTAACACCTATTAACAAAATCCATTTTCATAAACATACTTATCATTCAATATGCAGGAGAATAAATGGGGCCATTATATTATATTCTCATAATGCAACAATTCTAACATAAAACCTACCAAAGCACTTCTGCAAACTCACCTCAGATCCTGGGGACTGTATTTGGATTGGGGTTGCTGCTGGTTGTGCACATGGCTTATCTGTCTGGGCAGCTTCTGCAAGCCCTCTAGCTGGAGACTGTGAACGGATAAAGCTTCCTCTTGGAGATGATGGGGCCCAAATTTGGGTAGGAATGGTTTCTTCCTTGACACGCTGAATGCCAGGCTGATAGCCAGAATTGTATGAGTGATACTGCCTGTTTTCTTCACCTTCGTGTACAACTGGAATTGGAATATAACCAGCCCGAAGCTTTGGATATCCCACGTTTCCATCTCGGATTTGGGCTTGATTCACGCTATTTCGAGATGGGCCATTTGCTGACGCACTTTCCTAGACAAACAGATATATATTACAGAAATAGAAATTAAGATCTTTTAAAATTCAAGACATACAATTTTCAAGTTGTGCAATTCCAACTGGAGACTGAACATTCTTTAGTAATTGTGTTTGTTCATTTGTTTAATTTATGGCCTCAGAAGTCAAGATGGCATCTACAGTGCTCCTTATTTTTTCAGCAACAAAAATCCCAGTGGAATCAGCTGGACTGAGAGGGACTGGCTCAAAGTCATCCAATCAGCTTCTAGACAAAGGGTGAACTTGAATATCTATACTTGCAATTAAGAGGTTGCAGATTAGGTGATTAAGATAAAACACTTCATAGCTTTTCAGATGGGTTTCATGATAGCTCAAGACAGGTATTCTAAATATAATTGACAATTTCTGGTTCATTAATAGTACGTATGTTTTTTTACTCTATTATTCATATTTAACTTTAACAAGTTAATGACTGAAGTATTTTAATAGTCTTGAGAAAGATGTTTAGAAGGCAATGGCTGGGCGGTTTACAGTCTTAAGACTATATATATTGTACCAGTCCTTTAAAGGCAGAAAATTGTGCTAAAATACTTCAGACAAGCAATAGAGTATCCTTCTTATAATACTATAGCCCTTCTCATTATTTTGTAAAGTTTAAAATTATATTCAAGAAACAAACTCTTGCATAGAAAGATTCTAGAATTAAAGCTAGAACATATACCTATCTGAATTGCTGTATCTGTCAGAAATCACTAAATAGGCCAGAAATCTGAGCAGCAGCAGCTTCCAATAATCCTAAAATAAATCTCTGTGTTCTACCAACCAAGGAGCAACAGGAAAGTACCGTATATACTCGAGTATAAGTCGACCCGAATATAAGCCGAGGCACCTAATTTAACCACAAAAAACTGGGAAAACTTATTGACTCGAGTATAAGTCGAGGGTGGGAAATGCAGCAGCTACTGGTAAATTTCAAAAATAAAAATAGATACCAATAAAAACTTTCACTAGGACAGTTGAGAATAAGTTTGATGTTCACAATTTCCTCTTTGAAAGAGACCAGTAAATAGGGAACAAGAAGATGAAGAAAAAGAAGTGTGTTTTTTCACACTTTTCACACTGAAGTGAACAAAAATGGCATCATAGGAACAGGCTTATTCTCAGCCCAAAGGTTTGTTTCTGATTTCTTCCCTGATTTAAGGGAAATTTGGGAAACGATCTCACTATCATGAAAGGTTTGATTGATTCACTAACCCAAAAGATGATGATGATGACAGTGGTAGGCAGGAGTCACTCTCTCCCTTGCAAGAAAAAACCAAGAGCCGTTCTTATGATATCTCTCTCTCTCTCTCTCTCCCCCCCCAAATAAAGTCAAGCCCTTTCCAGCACGCGCGCGCGATCCGCCCCCGCCCCTTTGCACCTTGCAAATGCAAAACCCCAGGGCTTTTGCATTTGCAAGGTGCAAAGCGGCGGGGGCAGATCGCGCGCGCGTGCTGGAAAGGGCTTTACTGTGTTACGGGGAGAAAGAGAGAGAGGGAGAGATCATAAGAACGGCTCTTGCTTTTTTCTTGCAAGGGAGAGAGTGACTCCTGCCTCCCACTGTCATCAACATCTTCTTCTTTTGGGTTAGTGAATCAATTAATTTGGGAAATGATCTCACTATCAGAAAACAACGCGAGCTGCCACCACCACCTCCTCCTCCCCCTCCTCCCGAGTGGACTGAAAGCAGCTGGAGCTGAGGAAATGAAGCTGAGTGGAGCCGAAGCAACCTCGGCTCGCATTGTTTTCTCAGCCTAGAGAAAGGGGAAGGGGGCTCATCTGGACCAAGGGTGAGTCTCCCCTTCAGTTTCCCCTGAAGGATCTTCTGTCGCTTTTGCCTTCTCCCTACATCTTCCCTCTGTTAAAATCCCCCCCACACACACACACACACTTATTTTCAGTTGGATAGATTTCGTGTCTGAGCATTCTCACATGGCGGTGGGTCTTCCCCCCCAAAAAAACAGTTAAAAAAAGAAAAAACAATATATCCTCAAGCAAGAACTTTTCTGCTTCCGATTACCCCCATGCTTAAAAGTTGCAAAGGAAACACGGAAGCAGGGAAGCGGCTGCCCAGCTTCGGAGCTCCACACCATTTTTTTTTCAGAGGGGAATCTGACTCGAGTATAAGCCGAGGGGGTTTTTTTCAGCACAAAAAATGTGCTGAAAAACTCGGCTTATACTCGAGTATATACGGTATTTGTTTCTCTCCAAACTGAAGTCCCTTCCACCACTCATTTCTAAGATTGGTCTTGAAATTACAGCATTACAAGATATCAAGGGGGCATACAGGAAAAAACTACAGGGCCATTCTGTTTTAATTTGCAGATTAAAAGGATGACCTTCAAAGCTGTTGTGCATTTAAAATACAGGAAACATTTGTCACATCCCAACATTAACTCAAAATTGCATGCTCTCCTCTGGCTTATCAAAAAGTCTGAAGTTGCAGTAGCACTAAGGCAGCAATTATTACTGCAAGTTCACTGGGCTTTGGAAACTCCATGTAACTGCAACAATAATTTCATTTTTAACTTGAAGATGAAGATTGACGCAAACTTTTGCCAAAACTTGGACAAAGACTGGAAACAAAGAGAAAGGCAATGTCCTGACAAACAACAGTAGCCCAAAATTGTTGACTTGCATATACAACTACAGATAGTCATCAACTTACAACTGCAACTGAGCCCAACATTTCTGTTGCTTTAATTAAACAATCATTGAATGACTTTTGCCTCGTTTTTCAAACTTTCTTGCCAGAGTTGTTAATATAACACGGTTGTTAAGTGAACCTGGATTCCCCAGTGACTTTGTTCATCAGAAGATCGCAAAAGGTGATCATATGAACTCAGAATACTGCAACTGTCATAAATTAGAGTCAACTGCCAAACATCTGAATTTTGATCATATGATCATGAGGGTGGTGCAATGGTCATGAGTGTGAAAAACAGTCCTAAGTCACTTTTTTCAATGCAATTGTAACATTGAACGGTCACTAAATAAATAGTTGTAAGTCAAGAACTACTTGTATCCTCCTACTATACCATTATTAAAGGTTGCAGTCTCATTTACAATA
Source organism: Hydrophis major (assembly GCA_033807585.1). Lineage (NCBI taxonomy): Eukaryota > Metazoa > Chordata > Lepidosauria > Squamata > Elapidae > Hydrophis > Hydrophis major. Next base: position 68,761,626 of record CM066331.1, on the reverse strand, counting down.
AACCAGTAAAATTACACTCTTCTGGATTAATTGTAACTGATTTTCATCAGCAAGTATTCATAAAAAACTAAGCAATTCAGATCAGGACTAACAGTTGTGTTTGCTAAGAATTATGGAAGACAATAACAAATTCAACAAAACACGGAAGACAATAACAGTTGTGTTTAATAGAGGGTAAAAATAGTTGTGTTTGTTAGGGATTATGGAAGACAATATCCAATCTGACAAATCTCAAAGACTAGTCAACATTAAACATAGACATAATTTCTGCATATTCATTTCACTAAACATAAGCCATAGTTGAAGCAAACATTTACTCTTTTATATGAATGTTTAGGGAATCGAGAGGTAAGTGAACACAAAATTATTAATCTGATCTTCTGCAGTTTCTTATTGAAATAGCATTTCTAGTGCCATTATATTTTCATACATTCAAATAGATATGGGAAGATATGGAAAGAAACAAACAAAAAGTTGCAAACATCAGGAAAAAAATAAAAATCTTTTATCTGTCGTATTTGAAAAAGGAAAATTGGCTATAACAGTCCATGATAAAATTAACAGCATAAAAATATTTCAAACGCCAAAATGAACAGGACACAAACAGGGGACAATGTTCTTTTTAATGCTATTTAAAGAATGCCATTGGCAGAGGAAACAGATGGATCCATTTAAGTAAGGATTTATCAGCAGCAGTAATGTGAAAGTGTGGGGTGAAGTTTGGGAGGAAGGGTGGGTAGATCAAAAGAAAAAAGAAATCAGAAAGAATGGAAAATAAATGCTACAAGCTTGAGTATATTTGTAATATGATATTTAGAATGTGAACAGGATAGAAACAAAACTTTATGCAAGAGATTCCCCTACTAAGTCCACTAATGAAGCTCTTCCTGCAGTGGTAATTCTATTTTGGGAATCACATTCTAAATGAATCTTCCAGTGAGATCAGATAGCAACTACTGCTCTTGCTCACAAAATATCATTCAATAATGCAAAGTTTAATAAATAAATAAAATAAATACCATATATGGCTGCCCAACTAGCACACAGGTGGACTTCGGGCAGCTTTTAATATTAAAATCCCTCAAAATAAAAATCCATAGCTTCCATCCCCACGGCAACAGCAACGATATCAATCCAAAATCTTCCTGGGAATATCAACTACCAACTACTATGAATTTATGGTATATGGAAACGCAGCAAACCTGCCTTTTAAACTGACAATTGTGCCATTACATTACATAATTTGATACTGTCAAGTTTTATTATTGTATAGAATTTTCACATTTTGATGCTGCTGAATATTTAAGAAAAAAAAGTTTTCATAAATTACTACCTCAAGCATTTAGCACAATTTTCCTCTTCTCATAATAACCCTAATCTAACAGCTCATTTCAGCATGTGAAAAGATAATAAGCAGTCTAGGTTATCTGAAAAATTTGAATTGGCATAATTTAAATATTTACTTGACTTCTATTTAGTAAATTGAAACATTTTTCTGGTTGGTTTATAGAGTCATAATTCTGATTTTTACAAAATTTAAAATTGGAAGTAAAGTATCACTTAGCTGAAGTGATATTTTATTATTCAACATGATAAAAAAAAAGAAAGATAAAAAGGTAAAGGTAAAAGTTTCTCCTATCCAGTCATGTCTAGGAGGCATTCCTCATAGAAAAATCTAACATTATTAGATATCCAATAGTAATTATAGTAATTATTACAAATGTTGTTAGATTTAAGGAGAAGTAGCAAAGGTTTGCAGCATCCAATCCAAGTGTCTCTGGTCTGGTAACCAAGCCAGATTGGATCCTGCAACATTATCCTGGGACACAGTTGTTTGTCTTCACTCGTAAAGTACAAAATGTTTTAGCTGTCATACTTTATGAAACAATGCACTGAGAAAAAAATATTCCCAACAAAAACTGAACATTGTAATATATGGGACTAACAACCCCACATTAAAGCTATATTGCACACAAATATAAATTTAACAGTGGAAATATTAATATCATCTTGAAATGTCAACGTAGTTATTCTTTAGTTCACAATTTTTTCTTACAACTATTTGGATTTTCAAAAGCAAGTAACAGGGATTCTATTTCTGTCTCTGTTACTAATCAGTGAAGTTTATAGGAGGGGGAGAGGGAGGGAAGGAGAGAGAGAGAGACTATGCACACACACACAACACAGAAAAACATATATACTTCTCATTTAGCACCACAATTCATTTCTTAAATTGAAAGCTTCATGGTCACTAAGCGAACACATGAAACACTGCAAAGATTTCTGGTTGCTGCCATCTCATTTATATAAAGTTCTCTCAGACGACAAATCAGGCATTGTGTTTTTTTGTCAGGCATAGGAATTTGGGCCTAATTGTGTGCATTGATCAGAAAATCCTTTTTAAAAAACTAACCTTCATATATATGGATGGTTACTAAACAGGGCATCCACTAAACAAAAAGTGGCAGTACACTATAAATAAATATAATCTCATTTATAGGGTATCACTTTCTCAGCATGCCTCAAAACATTTATACATCTAACAGTTGTTACAAACTATTCCAACTCAATTTTTTTTTTAGATAACAATAAGCATCACCTTTGGGATCTTGAAAAAAAAATCCATCGAGTTACTCTAAATTCTTTGCAATTTGTTGCCTTCCAGATATTTTGGAATATAATAACTCCCATCGGCCTGTGTATGAGCAAGTATCACTATGGGCCAGGAAGGCAGCTGCTGTACAAAGCTACCATATGTAACTCCGTAGAGTTGGCAACACAAGATAGCAGCCTGCACTGAAGCAGAAAAATAGTGGCAAATGACAGGGGGGGGGGGGTGTTTGTGTGTGTGTGTGTCTCATTTTGCCACGAAGATCTAGGACTTGTACACTGTATTTTCTTGTTTCTTCCAGCTTTTCTTTTCTTGAAACAAATGTTATAATTGATGCGAGAATGAATGTAGCCTGGAATAATATGGCATACTTTACATACGTAAACTATGACTATTTTCAGTGAAAGGCTTACACAGCTTACTACTTGCCTATGTCTGTTTACACAGCAAGAATGGCTCAGTAAGCTTATTTATTAACCAAGGTTCTCTGGATTCTAAATGTATTCTTATATTCCATATGTTGCTTAAATCCTTATATTTCAATATATTACTTATGTGTGATAATCTTGGGCTAACATTTTGGCCTCACAAATACAGGCAACCTGAGGCATATGGATAGGTGTGTGTGTGTCACAATACCCTTTTTTTGGCAATTTTCAGAATTCCTCTGGCTCTCAAAATCAGTAGTATAGTTTCTTGTCATTCTTAAGTATAGCTGTAAATGTAAATCCAAAGAAGTTTAATAAAGAAATTACCAAATTTATTGGTAATAGACAAATATTCTAGGCGTGCTCACATGTGTGACAAAGTCCTACTCACTTTGTATCCTTGCCCTCATCCTGTTTGGCTCTTAGCCGCTCCCCAAAATATAAGAAAGGTTGTTTAAGAATTTGCTAGGACTCCCACCCCTCCAGCATTTATACATGAAGAGTTAGGATTAAGATTATTCCTACTCATTTAATAAAGTTATCTGCCTGAGGCCTAGTGATAAAAGAATAAACCGAAGAGATGCATGTTAGATACACAGAATATGCTAGAAGACTTCCTAGAGCAGAATTACAAGAATTATCTTGTTAAAAAAGAGTATAGGGTTGTTATTGTGAAGTCATTGGAACTGTAGATAAACAAGGTGCCTCCAGCACAAATTACACAAGGGAGAAAGAAAAATCATTTGTGTGATTTCACAGGAAGAAGTTGTAAATAAATATGAAAATAAAAAAATCTGCAACCACTTGAATTTATGACTGTGCTGAAAACAGTGAATTAAACTGGTCCCTGAAGTTAATGGCCATTATTGTCACATGATCAAAATTCAGAGAGTTGGCAACACACCCACACTTATGACTGCAGGGGCATTTCAACCCCCCCCCCACATGCTTATCTTCCCCACATCTACGTCCTTTTGGTCACCCTGGCTTAGGTGGCACTGCTCAGCAACAGCAGCAGGGCTGGCACTGAAGTAGAGGCCCTAGACCTTCAGCAGGTTCAACCAACTGCCGCTGCCCTAGGGCCACCACTGCCACTGAGAAATGCCACCTCAAGTCCCACACCACAGCCAGCCAGCCCAGCACCATAATATAAAAGACCCAATTGTTCCTGCTACCCTGGACTCCACTGGCACTCAGCTGACTTATGCCATCTTTATCCCACTGCTGACAAGGCGTGCCCCTAGGCCTGACCCTAGGTGAGGAAGTTGCTGGCTGCACCAAGCTTTCCTTTGTAGGCTGCTCATCATATTCTCCAAATCTCACACAGCATTCTCCAAATTCCCCATTCCCATGATGCTTAGAAAGCGTTCAGAAAGCTTTGGAGGTCTTCCGAAGCATAGTGAGGATGGAGGGCCTGCCACCCTCAACAGTATGCCCATTGTCACAACACCTGGAGAAAGATACCTCATGTAGGAAGAAGCTGTGTCATGAGAAAGCCAGGACAGAAAAGAACACCAGCAGAAAAAGCAAGAAGATGATGAACATCAGCTAGGAGTGGAAGAATGCAGGGCAGCAAGGGGCTGCAAGCTTTGTGCTATGCTGTTTATGTTTCCCAGAGCATGGCAGATTTGTGCTGCGTTGTTGATACATTCTTTGGCATGGTGAGTTTGCATGGCAGTTCCTGGGGTCTACAGTGTAAAGCTTTTGAACCGCAGGATGGGGCAGCTAACATTTCCAGGGATGGCTATGGCTTTGTGCTGTACTGCTTCCCCTCAAGAGCCTCTTGCAGCTCCAGAGCTGTGACCCCCCCAAGAAGCCCTTGAGACCTAGCTTTTCCCAGCACTCCTGTGCTCGCACACCTGCACCCGGCACCCTCTTTTCCTGGTCTTCATGAGCTTGCATCACACTGCAACAACCCCCAACTCACATGTGGTCGGCGATGGGCTTCCCCTATTCCCCACTGCAGCATCTCTGTGCTCTTACCTGGGACTCCCTCTGCTTCCTGCTTAACAATCCCTGGGTCTGGACAACAAGGAGTGCCAGGATTGCCATCACTAAGCAATGCAGTCACATGGCATCCTGCTTTATGATCTCATTACTTAGCAACAGAAAGTCTGAGCTCAGTTGTGGTTGTAAATTGAAACCTGTGTGTTTGTGTGTGTGTGTGTGTGTAAAGATCAAAGCTCTGAGAATATTGAGAGTGCAGATTACAGAATACCAATTAATCAAACATATAAGTACCTTGAAAAGCTGAGGGTTTCTGAGCTGAACCTTTCCAAGGTTACAACAATATCTAGGCCCATTTTTGTCTCATCCCATTGCCTCATGCACTAAATATGAACCATTTTCCTGGCTAGGGTTTTGTTTGTATAAACAAATGGAACAGATAACTAGAACAGAAGGAGAGGAAGAAATGATAGTCCAACTCCCAGCTGACCCAGTAGCAGGTGTAACCTGGTGAAACCTGCTTTTCTCTCCTAGTAGGAACTATTCAGGTTGTTTAAAAAACTTTTGTACTTTCAGTTCTAAGTTCTGATTATTTGTTTTATATGGCCAAGCTGTTGATTTACACTGTCTTGCCATGTTTAAATCCTTAAATATCCTGAATGGAGAATTTCATCAGTTTTTCTTGAAACACTTCACGAAACTTATTTTGATTTATTAATATCTGATTTCATGCTATTATCTTTATGGAATCATTTCTGCATCCCTTTTATTTAAATCTATTAATTTTGTATCCAACTGAACTTATACAAATTAATAATTTTTTTTTCTTTAAACACTGGCAATGAGTGTATTCTGGCAAGGACAGGATGAAGCTGCTAGAAATTCTGAAAAACTAGGCACTTTTCTTTGATTAATTTCACTTAAATAATCCAGAGAGAATTCAACTTTGCAGGATGATAAGATCCTACTAGCATTGGCCCTGAACTTTCTAAAGCATGTGAAGCCATACACCCTCCATGCCTATAAATAGAAACTGGACTCAAAGACTGCATAAGAAGGTGACCAAAGCTACATAAAGTGAACTTGCATCATTGCTTTGATCTTATTAAACTTAAAAGCAAGGCATTTTTAAAAAATCTATTAAAGAGTACCACAAAGAATTTTTCAGTTGAAGAGACACACACATGTGCATTATTTATGAAGTTTGTTAAATAAAGATGCATCACGTGTACATCTTGAGACCAAAACAGTGGGTCTATATATAAATTTTAATGTTATATGAATCACTGTACAGGTAGTCCTTGATTTCAACAGTTTGTTTAGTGAATGTTCAAAGTTACTGTCAAACCCTGAAACCTCAGGGTGAGGTTTCATACTGGGTGAGGAAATAAGTCCCTGCACCGGTGATGGGGGCATATAGAGCTGTGAAAATGGCCTTACATCATTGAAAAAGTGACTTATGACCCTTTTTCACACTTAAACCGTTTTAACATCCCCATGGTCACGTGATCAAAATTCAGATGCTTGGCAACTGGCTTATACTTATCACCATTGCAGTGTTCCAGGGTCAGGGGATCACCTTTGGGACCTTCTTGACAAAGACAGTGGGGAAGCCAGGTTCACTTAACAATTGCGTTATTAATTTAACAATGTCGACGATTCACTTAACAACTGTGGCAAGAAAAGTCATAAAATGGGGCAAAACTCACTTAACAAATATCTCACTTAGCAACACAAAATTTTGGGCTCAGTTGTGATCATAGGTCTTAATAATCTTATAATGCCAGAGTGCAAATCAATTACTGATAGTCCTCGATTTACAACCATTCATTTAGTGACCATTTCAAGTTACAACGGCTCTGAAAAAATGTCTTATAACCATTTTTCACACTTATGATTATTGCAACATCCCCATGGTCACATGATCAAATTTCAGAGTCTTGGCAACTCGGATTTATTTATGAGTTGCACTGTCTCAGGATCATGCGATTCACCAGTAACTTTACAAGCCGGCCTCCAATAAGCAAAGTCAATGAGGAAGCCAGATTTGCTTAACAACCGCACTATTCACTTAGCAGCCATGGTAAAAAAAAAGCTTGTAAAATGGAGGAAACTCATTTAACAACTGCCTCTTTTAGCAACAGAAATTTGCGACATAAATGTGGTTGCAAGTTGAGGACTAACTGTAGCTCAAAACATCTCAAGAGTGTTTATTAATTTATGTTCCATTTTTCTTCCAAATATATAATACTCCTCCAATTTTATCTCTATTAACAATCATATGTGAGACAGGTTGGACAGAGAAAGAATAACTGGCTCAAAGCCACTCAGTATGGTAAGCTTCCATTCTGTGATCTTGATCTCTCAAAATCTAACATCAGGGGTGGGATTCAACCGGTGTTACTACAGTTTCCGTGATTACATTTTGTGTGTGCATGTGCTGTGTGCGCGTTATACAACTAAAGCTGTGCTGCCCGGACACCTGGTAAGCGCTACACGCGGGTGCGCAGCATTTGAAAAATGCCTTTACTCCTTTTTCAATCTCAGCTGTGCCAAGCAAAGCAGCTGAGGTTGAAATAGCAGGAAATAAAGGTCAGGTAAGAGCCTGGGCGGGCAGGCGGGCCAAACAGCAGCAGACATAGAACCGGTTCTGTGTCTGCTGCTCTTCAGAGCTACCAGTTCTATAGAGCCAGGCAGAAGCGGTAGCATCCCACCCCTGTCTAACATCCTAATAGCTACGCTATATTATGCTGATGTGTAAAGTTTAAAGCGTAGATCTCAGGCTCAAAGTGAAACAAATGTGTGCCACAATAATGGTGTCCACAGTTGGATTAGGATGTGGAAAAGGCAATTCATAAAACACAACAATGAGGAAAGCATTTAGATTTGAATAGTTATGGAGACTGCCTCATATTATAAGAAAGCAAAAGTTGTTGAAAATCAAAAGTTTCTTGTGGAACAGATTTATAAAATTTTACCCCAGAACAGGTGTAGATTTACCAAGTACTGAACCCTTTAATCAAATTTAAATCTCTTACTGCAAGGATAACAAAACAGATAAAACTGAAGTCGCAGAGAAATAGTTATTATCCAAAACAAATCTACGTAATATAATTGGAATAGAAAAAGGGCAGACACTGGCATGTTTAAAGTCTCACTATAAAGAGTTGTGAAGAAACAAATATCTGAATAATTTCCAACAGAATGCAATATGCTGAAAGGCTTTTCTTTAGAAGATCTAGAGACGTATTTAAAAGAAGATGAAAATAAAAACAAACTTACTATTTCATCTAATGTAGTAAGATGAATTTATCTGGATTCTTGTATTCCTCTTTTTCTAACACTTAGGAATCCTTATGTAACTTAAATTTGTAGACAAACATTCAGACATGCTTAATCTAAACAATTATACAAAGCAATAGGTGGAGGGAGGGAACACAATTATTGAACACAGAGGTTGCACATTTTCTACTGATGTGCTGGGTAAACTCAATGCCACTTTATCCCATATTCTTCTGACAATTTATCAATTACAAGTCAATACAAAATGGGGTTCAGAAACAGCCCAACCGACTGGTCATATGAACAGAATGCCACGAGTTCTGCAATATGTTACTAAACAATCCTTGGCACTAATTTACCTCTCCTCTATTCCTCCTATGTTAAACAGAGCACTCTGTTACAGTAGTTGATTTTCATGTTAGCTGTTGACTTTAAGTGAGAGGATAAATAAAGCCGGAGAAACTACTAATCTATTATATCTTAACTTGTCTTGCATTAACATTTTTTGGGGGTTTTAGACTAAAATAAACCATTTAATTATTTATTTAAGGAGTGTAAAGACAGTGCCCCCCCCCCCCCCAAAAAAAAAAAAAAAACCAACAACACTACCTGTTCAGCCATCAGGGCAGAGCAATTTATCCTACATGCTCAGTGTCCAAGGACTGGAGGATCTTTTCTATAAATGTGGCTGCAAGAGATCTTTTACAAAGTGCGGCTTTTGACACTTTTGATACTTCAGAATCAGTCCATATTTTACTTAGAAACAATGTGACGCTACTGCTAAATAAAAGCATGACATATGTCTTAGTAGCAATTGATTGGTGACCATTTGAGTTGAATTAGATTACATGATAAGCAATGATAGCTGTAACAATCCCCCCAAAAAAGTCAAATTCACAACTTCCCAGAACTAAAATCTTTGTAATGCTGCCAAAAATGTTGCTAGTTTTCAAGTTTTTTCTTGAGGCAAAATAGTTAATGCCAGAATGCAGCAGGTGCAAGAATGGTTCTTATAAACTGTGTAATTCCACACAAACGTTTTTCATGGCTTTAACATTTTTGCCTGAGGAATAATTTTAACACATTTAAAAACTTGAAATTGACATTTTGATTAACCTAATAAAAGTATTACATCTATAGTTCTTTTAATTAGGAAAAAAGCCTATTTTTTATCATGTTTTATTCATGTTAACGTCATTTTAACATTTGTTTTAAATAAATTAAGATTTATATCACCTAAACTATAGTTAATCTGCAATTTAGCAGTAATTTTAATGAATGCAAATGACAGGAATATGTAAGCTGTTCTTACTTTTCAAATAAGTTTTTCTACCATAACCACCAGTAGACTACTAGAACCATATGGAATCAGCATAGCACAAAAAGCCATCTAAAGCCCTTCATTTTAAGTAAACAAAAAAACAACCACCCAGCAGTCCCAGAAGAAAGCAGCATCTTCTATGACAGTGTAATGACTGCAACAAGCACTACATAAGACAAGCAGGCAGAAGACTGGCAGAACACATTAATGAACACCAACTATCAATCAGAAGACATGTTGAAAACTCTTTAATTTCATAATATATGGACAGACTTAACCATAGTTTCAATTGGAAAATCATGACCATGTTAGAAATATAGATGATTATGCAAGGAATCCAAGATCTCAAGACAAAATCAAACACCATTGAACAAAGAATAGAGAACATTGAACAAAGAACAGAGAAGACTGATGAAAAAGTGGAAAATATTAAACAAATGATGGGGAAGTATGAGGAGAGATTCCAAAAAATTGAGGAAGAAGGAAAACAAAGAGAGGAGAAGATTGGAAATATTGACAGTAGACGAACAATGGTTGAACAAGAAAAAAGTGGGATGTTGAAGTGGGAGATGGAAAGGTCAGAATTTTATCTCAGATTTCAAAATATAGAAGAGGAAAAAGGAGAAAATTTGGCTGCGATAATGATAGAAATTTTGGCAGATGCTATGGAAATTACAGAGGAAAAGATGATGGATGGAGTAGATGAGGTATATCGAGTTTATACAAGATATGCGATGAGAAATAAATTACCAAAGGAAGTCCATATTAGATTTATCAAAAAATCCATTAAAACACAAATATTACAAGTGGTAAGAGAGAAAACACTGAAATACAAAGGTAAAGAGGTTGTGGTTTTAAAACAAATACCCAGAAGAGTGAGAGAGACGAGAAGAGAATATCGATTTCTGACCAAAATGCTACTGGAAAACGAAGTGAATTATAGATGGCTGATTCCAGAAGGATTAATGTTACGTGGCAAGAGCAGAGACATAGAATTGATTCAATTGAGAAAGCAGAACTTTTCCAAGCAGAATTTTTTGGAAGAAGAAGAGAGGAGGCAGAGAAAGAGGTCTCATTAATTGAGCTTCAAGAGGAACAACTGGAGACTGAAAAAGAGAAAGGAGCTGTAGGTGGACAGGTGGATAGTAAAGAACAACGTGAAGTGAGATCCACGAAAGCTGTTAGACCTAAATATAAAGCATAATCATGGAAGAAAAAAAACTGATTACAATGAATATAAATGGACTTAATTCAGCTGTTAAAAGAAGGAAATTTTTTCATAAATTAGAAAATAGAAAGGCTCTCCCAAGGTCTTTTTTTAAAATGACAGATGAATTAACTTTAAAAGATATTTGGAGAGAAAGAAATGTTAAAGCTAAACAATATACTTTTTATTCAAATAGACATTTATCATGGTCCAGATTAGATATGATTTGGATCTCAACAGAATTAATATCCAATATTCAAGAAACAAATATTGAAACAAGTACTTGGGCAGATCATAGCCCAATGACAATTAAATGGAAGGGACAAAAAAAAAAAAGATCGAGATGGACATTAAATAATACTATTTTAAAGGAGAAAGATTTTATACAATGGATGGAGAAGGAATTGGCTTTTTTCTTCAGAGAAAATAAAAAAGAAGATACTTCAACGCAGAATGTTTGGGATACAATGAAGGCATATGCTAGAAGTCTGATAATAGATTATACAAGAAAAAAGAATATTAGGAAAAGGCAAGCTTCTAAGGCCTTGGAAGACGAGTATAAAAGACTTGAAAAAGAATTACAGAAAATGCCACAGAAAAAAGATATTAAATTGAAGCTGGATGTAATTAAACATAAAATGGAATTAATAGAGAAAGAAGAATTGGCACAGAAAATCAGAAATTCTAAACAGAATTACTTTGAAGATGCAAATAAACCAGGTAGATGGCTAGCATATAAATTGAGAAAGGAGAAGGAATCAAGAAAAATATTGAAGCTAAAAGATGATCAAGGCCAAGTTTGTTATGGTAATAAGGAGAAAAAGGAAATTATTTGAGATTTTTATGGGCAACTATATAAACAAGAGAATATTGATAAGGAAAAAGTCAAACAGTATCTACAGAATGCTAATTTACCGAAGATACCTAAAGAGACTGAAGAAATGCTAGAAAGCAATATAACAATGATGGAATTAAATGAAGCATTTAAGAGACAAAACAATGGGAAAGCACCGGGTCCAGATGGGCTTCCAGCAGAATTCTATAAAACATTTCAAGAATCATTGAGCATCCCATTGTTAGAAGTCATGAATGAAGTTATGTTAAAGAAGATGATACCCAAAACATGGTCAGAGGCTTATATCACACTTATTCCAAAAGAAGAGGCTGACCCACTGCAAATTAAGAACTATAGACCTATTTCCTTATTGAATGCAGACTATAAAATCTTTGCTTCAATTTTAGCAGAAAGACTTAAAAATATTTAAATAATTTTATTCACCCAGATCAAAATGGATTTCTGCCAAAGAGACAAATTAGAGACAATATGAGAGTAATTTTAGATACTTTGGAATACTATGAGGCTCATCCTGAAAAGCAAATGGCTTTGATATTTCTAGATGCTCAAAAGTCATTTGACAACCTGAACTGGAGATTTATGTTATTACTATTGGAACAAGGAGTGTAAAGACAGTGCCCCCCCCCCAAAAAAAAACAACAACAACAACAACACTACCTGTTCAGCCATCAGGGCAGAGCAATTTATCCTACATGCTCAGTGTCCAAGGACTGGAGGATCTTTTCTATAAATGTGGCTGCAAGAGATCTTTTACAAAGTGTGACTTTTGATATTTCAGAATCAGTCCATATTTTACTTAGAAACAATGTGAGGCTACTGCTAAATAAAAGCATGACATATGTCTTGGTAGCAATTGATTGGTGACCATTTGAGTTGAATTAGATTACATGATAAGCAATGATAGCTGTAACAATCCCCCCAAAAAAGTCAAATTCACAACTTCCCAGAACTAAAATCTTTGTAATGCTGCCAAAAATGTTGCTAGTTTTCAAGTTTTTATGAAAGATTCTTGAGGCAAAATAGTTAATGCCAGAATGCAGCAGGTGCAAGAATGGTTCTTATAAACTGTGTAATTCCACACAAATGTTTTTCATGGCTTTAACATTTTTGCCTGAGGAATAATTTTAACACATTTAAAAACTTGAAATTGACATTTTGATTAACCTAATAAAAGTATTACATCTATAGTTCTTTTAATTAGGAAAAAAGCCTATTTTTTATCATGTTTTATTCATGTTAACATCATTTTAACATTTGTTTTAAATAAATTAAGATTTATATCACCTAAACTATAGTTTATCTGCAATTTAGCAGTAATTTTAATGAATGCAAATGACAGGAATATGTAAGCTGTTCTTACTTTTCAAATAAGTTTTCCTACCATAACCACCAGTAGACTACTAGAACCATATGGAATCAGCATAGCACAAAAAGCCATCTAAAGCCCTTCATTTTAAGTAAACAAAAAAACAACCACCCAGCAGTCCCAGAAGAAAGCAGCATCTTCTATGACAGTGTAATGACTGCAACAAGCACTACATAAGACAAGCAGGCAGAAGACTGGCAGAACACATTAATGAACACCAACTATCAATCAGAAGACATGTTGAAAACTCTTTAATTTCATAATATATGGACAGACTTAACCATAGTTTCAATTGGAAAATCATGACCATGCTAGACCAACCAAATCCAAACTTTTTATTGCTATGGAATTTCTAAATGTCTGGCACTCTAACAAATGAGCCATCAATAGACATAAACAATCTCTATAGACTATGCCAAAAAGGGAACAAAAAGACTTAAGCATCTCTCCACCAGCAATCAGCACCGAAATGAGCATAGATTAACTTCAATATCAGACCAACAATCAAGAAAACAATATCCCAAACCAGGATCTGCCAAAAAACCAACAGTAAACAGCCCAAAGAACCTCTAAGACCTCTCCCATCAGCACTGACAATTTGGGGCAAATCACTAGATAGAATATAAACTGACAGCAAACCCACTCCTCACTAGCACTGATGATATTACCTAGTTTGGGTAATGAAATGTCTGCAAAACAACCAAGCTTAGAGCACCAAGGAGCCCATTCAGAAAGTGACAGTCATCTAAATCATTTTAAAGAATAATGGTTATTTTTTGCTATTATATTTTATATCTTTCCAACTATCAATACTGTGCTACATTTAATATTCAGACAGGAAGCTCTCTTCCAGAACATTTGGAGCCTTTCTTTGTAACTAAAGTTATTAGCTGTCTGTTTAGTTCAGGCAAGACATTTAAGTATCTTTAATTAAAATTTTGAGGATCTGCCAGGGCCAACCCTACCATTAGGGAGATGATGATGTTTCCCTCAAGCAAGATGCTGAAGAGGGAATAGCTGTTTGTCCTGAATTCTAAACTACTTGACATTTATTGAAACAATTCTTTGTTATTACAGGACTTCATTTAGGTCCCTAAATCAGATAGAAAAAAGATGCCTAATGCAGCAGCCTCCCAACTTTTTGAACACCAGGGGCTGATTCTGTAGAGGATGGTTTTTCTGTGGACAGGGAGGATATAGTTTCTCATGCTACCTTGATCCCGCACATGGACAGATGGAGCTTTACTTGCTTCAATGGTGGGCCACAGACCAGTGAAGATTGGAGACCCCTGCCTAATATATAGGTAATTGGCAGAAACATATATTTGCATAAATTGTGTTTCTCCCATTGCTACTTCCTATTCTGTCCATATGAAGATATGAAGACAAAGATGTTATCCTTCTGTACCCAGGATAGGACAAGTCAAAAAATGAGATTCCCCAAATTTCATTTCGCCCCTACTCACCAGCAGAAAATACCCACCTATCAACTCTTACTAATGTAGAGTGGGGCAAGTCTAGACAGGTGCTTAGAATGGTAGGTCTCACACTGTTAAATTACCAGGGTGAATGGGTACATGGGATGAAGCGGCAGATAGCACTTACAGTGCTTATGTTTCGTGTGACCTGTCTTCTATTGTTGCTTCTAAACACAGTTCATAGCTTCTGACAGAGCACTAAACCCATGGCCACAAATGCCCTGACAGATGACATAGAGAAGTAGTGTGAGGTAAAGAGAGAAATAACAATGGAATGACAGTGCTTAAAGAATGTGACCAAGGAAACTAGTTCTAATCTTGTGGCAGCACCCAGAAGTATCAAGTACAAAGCCACAGAACACATGTAATGATACCAAAAGCAGAACGAAGCAGGTAATCTTTCTTTCCCCTTCTCTCCCTCTCTCTCACACACCAACATTTGGGCAGACTTTTTTTTTTTTTTGAAGGAGCCCAAAACCTATGATGAATCTAATGGAGACAGAATTAGCGTACCCAACTGACAGAAATAAGTTTAAATTACAAGCAGCTTGCTTTTTTTTTTTTTTAAAGGCCCATCAATTTCTCAGAATAGCATAACACCCATATTTATAAAGTTACCCCAAAACCTGATAAAGTTCCAGGTACAAGTTCCAGTTAGGAATTTTGCAAGTAGATGCCTCCTGGAAATCAAGGATCTGGTCCCTCTAGCATTCCAAGACAAATGGCTATGAAGAGCAGATCCCAGGGTTTAAAAGAACAGCTATCTGCAGTCTACAGGGGTGAACTGGGTAGATTCCAACTCCTAACTATTTCAGCAACCATTTATCACTTTACAGATTGTCAGACCATATACACAGCCAAAATTGTATTAGGAAAAAAAGGGAAAATTTTACTACTAGAACAACTCAAACGTAACCTTGTCACCTGAGCTATCATGAGGACCTGGAAGAAAAATGCAGTTACAAGGCATGCTTGATGAGGGAGTAAGGAAGAAACTTTCAAATAAACTAGCTTATATGGAATAGCAAAAATCCCATATTTTCAGCAAAATATTTTGGGATAGGAAAGCCTATCAAGCTTTTACAGATTCTACAGAATAGCAAAATATATTAGGAATATATTACTCCAAAAGGGCTATAAATGAGCTGTACAAAATATGCTTCCTCTAAAGCAGTGATGGAAAACCTTTTGGTCTCCGCATATCAAAAATTCAGAAAACACCTAGCTTCTTTCTCTGGCATGTCACAGCACACCCCCCCCCAAACAATTCTTTAATTTAAAAAAAACATAAATAGTCCAATCATGTAGTGCTGTGTATTATACAAAAAAATCCAATAATTACAAAAATGAAATACAAGTAGAGCAAAAACAGTTTCACAGTTGTGCTTTTGACAGTCATACTTGGGGGTTGGTGAATGCTGGCGTGTCACCCAAAATGGCGTGGTGTGTCATCTTAGACACACACTTATCATAGGTTTGTCATCAGTGCTCTAAAATGAACACAAGCAATTATTTTAAAATCTAATCATTATTTTGCATTATGTTCATTTTCTCCTTCATTTAATCATTGGATTGTTATATAACCAATAAGCAGTGTGGCAGAAATGGAACTAAAGTAAGCAATTTATGTTCCAAAAAACAGTAATAGAAAAAATAAGAATTTTAAGAAGAGTGCAATCTCATGAAGGATTTAAATTATTTTTGAAATTTTTGAATCTCTGTAAGTAAAGAAACTTTCCCCAGGATGTCTTTGGATCCGTACTATAAAAACCACTTAAAAAACCGATACCTATAAAAATGTACATTAAGAATAGCAACCTAAACCGAGCCCTCATTATATACCAAGACAAGTATATGAAAACTGTACTGTTGGGGGGGAGAGGGGAATGAACTTTCTTCGTCTTTGAAGTACAGCCAGGCTAATTACAGTCGCCTCTTTACAGATCGAGGCAGACTTTGCCAACTTTAAATAAACGTCGCAACGGCGAAGTATCAAATGATTTAACGCACAAAAACGGGAGGGAAACGACTGCAGTGCGTCAGAGACAAAAGCCAGCTCTTAGCCTCACTGCATAGCCATGTAGTCCGGACGGGAGGGGGGTGTGGAGTTGAAAAGGCAGCGAGGACAGACTTTTCCTGGCACTGCCCCGCTGCATCTTACTGCTCCCAGCGCCCCAGGGAAGTGCTCGGCTCCTGTCCTTCAAACGGCGCCACCCGGGAGGTGCAGGCAGAGCAGAGCCCACCCACCGTTCCCACCTCCCCCGTCGTTTCCCCTGCCCTCCATTGAAGGCCTTTCAACTTTATCTGTGGAGTCACCGGCAGCAATGCCATATACTGAGAAAAACTCTGGCGCCCGACCCGGGCCGTTCCCCCACCCCCCGGCCGCTTGACGAGAGGAACGTCTTTCCTCATGTACACCCACCCTTGTCCAGAGAGTGGAAACAGTGCGCGTTGTCTTTTAGACTCAGCCCTGAGCGTCCCAAAGAAGCCTTGCCTTTCCACTTGACCTCCCCAAAATTGTAGGGAAGGCGCGTCCCTTCCCCTTCCCACCAGAAACAAGTGTCCTGTGAAACCTTCTCTCTTGTTCCCAACATAGACGCGAGCTATGGAGCGCAGCAAGCGGGAAAAACTTTAAAAGTCATGCAGAAGGACGTCTACAGAGATCCTCAGTCACGGGAAGGACAGAATTATCCAACCTCTACCTTGGCTCCGTCCCTTAACGAGACGGCAGGACAGGAGCCTAAGATCGAGGGCTCCACGTCCCCAGTCAACCCCCTCCACTCTACGGTCCCAACTAACGCCGGTTTTCCCACGTCAAGGAAAATCCACTTAACCCGTGACGGTACCTTCGGGCGATCCTCCTGGAGGCGCGGATCGTTCCAGGTGGTGGTGCGGCTGTTATGATCCACAAAGAAAGGCCAGCCGGTCTGAGGGTCTATCTTCACCTCCCAGCCCGGAGGCAAAGGCTCCCGTTCGCCGCCTCCGGCCTCCACCTGCATCCGCGTAGGAGACTGAGCAGCTGCGCTCATTGTTGCGCGCAAGAGAGAGTAGGACGAAGCGCAAAAAGGCTCGGAAGAAGAAGGCAACGCGGAAAGAAATTGCAGCCGCCGCTTAGGTCATCCGCTGGAGTTAAGCGAAGCAGCTCTTGCCGGCCGGGCACCTTTATCCAGAGGGAGGAGACATAGAAGGGGGTGGAAGTATCTGGAAATAGCAGCTCCGCGCCAAAGAGGAGGGGAAGGTGGAGGAGTAGGAGACGAAGGAGGAGAGACGCGGGGCAGCTGCCTGGCTGGAAACTTCTGGGCGCCTCCAGCGCGTTTGGATAGCCGGGGCGGGAGTTCCTCGTTTGAGTCACATTTCCTCGCCGTCATTATTCAGCAGTATATCAGTTAGGATCTTCGCTCCGCCTGCTGGGCGGCGAGTTGGAAATCGGCCTCATTCTTGCCTTCCCTTAAGTGAGATATTTCTGAAATTCAACGTGGGTTTCTCCACCCTGAGCGCGCATTTGTCGGTTATCCCTTTTGGAAGACGCAATTGAACTTTCTTCGGTTTTTGTTTTTGTTTTAAAAACGTTTCTCTTCTCTTCCAAGAAGCTTCTTCAATTTAGTTAGAAGTTGGAAAGGAAGAAACTTCTTGGTTGAGAAGCAAAACGTTTTCAATGAAAACAACCAAGAAACTTCAGATGCATTTTGAAAAAGCACCTTTGGGACAACCTGGATGATTGAGGATCTCTATAGACATTTGTCAGTTGCCTTTCTTAAAAGGCCTACAGGCCTGGAAAAACAAAGGAATCTGCCTCCTTACTATTGGCTTTTTAAAAATAGTTTAAAATAGCTCAGAAGACTAAACCTCTGGTCTTGGTGACTGACCCAGATTGGAACCTGCAAATAGTTTACATTACAGTTATGGCCTGGCAGCATAGCTGCCCATGTGAAAAGATGAAGTAACTTGCAACAAGTGTTTCAGAATAATGGCTGCTGCTCAGATTAGAAATGCTGCAATCCTAAAAATATTTTCAGTTTCAGGTATCTTCATTTTCATCAGTGGCACTTGCATTATGCAAAGTTCTCTACAGACTTTTTCAATTATTGAAACAGTATATATATAGTCTTACCAACCCATACCAGTGCTGTATTATATTAGCCCTACTGAGCAAAGCTACATTTCTGCCCTTATATTGCAAAAAGAAATAATAAATGCATGTTACAGACTATATTGCCTTACTCAAATTTTGGGCAAGAAGCCACCACTCTGACTCAACAAAACAGCTGCAGCAGCGTTAGGAAAGGCCTTGCCTTAATGAGAAGGAAAAATTGCTTTCTTCTCTAGACAAAGTATTGCATCCTCCACATCCCAATATAATCAGAGAATGCTGGCATCATAAATCTAACTAATACTTTCCCCACTATAACTACATGTTTTAATATTGTCAGGCATTTTAGTGAGTGGAACAGTTCCTTTTCTATTTTCCCTATTAGAAAATGGACTAGCTCATCTGAATATAAGGGGCCATCACTCTTCATAACTTACCCAGCATGTGAACTCCTAAATTTAAGTGTAGAATTGATAACTAATGGGTGGTTTGTTTGGAGCTGTTATTTTTTACATGACATGTCCTTACTATGTTCATGTCATTCCCAGCCGACTGTGGTGGCAGTTTAAAGATTTCTTGATCTGTTCTGGCTGTCACACATTCCCTTGCTGTCTTGTGTTGTACAGATAGTCCTCGACTTACAACAGTTTGTTTAATGACCAATCAAAGTTATAACGGCATTGAAAAAATCGATTTATGACCATTTTTGACATGACCATTGCAGCATCCCTAGGGTCATGTGATCAAAATTCAGATGCTTGGCAGTTGGCTTATATTTATGACCGTTGTGGTGTCCCAAGGTAGCGTGATCCCCTTTTGTGACCTGACCAGCAAAGTCAACAGGGAAACCAGATTCATTTAATAATCAACTTACTAACTTATCAATTGTGGTGATTTGCTTAATAATTGAAGCAAGACAGATCATAAAACGGGGCAAAAATCAATTAACAAATGTCTCACTTAAAAACAGAAATTTTGGGCTCAATTGTGGTCATAGGTTGAGGACCACCTGTATCTCTTTTGCTGAACCTCTTGTTCCGTGATGCTCCCATCACTTTTTGTCTGTCATTCTGCCCACTTCACCTCCATTTTTCTCTTCTTTGCCTGCATTACTATCAGCTATGCTATTTTTGGACATAGATTCAGGGTTCCTGAAAAGAGTGTTAGAGTGCCTGTTCAGAAATTATCCAGCTCACAGGTCACAGGCAAGAAGAGCCTCGCTCAGGGCAATGTTCCTTAAAACCCTTTTCTATATCTGTTATCTTTGTTAGGACACTTCTGAACACAGGCATTAGGGATAACATTGGTTACCTAACTTAGTTTGGGTAAAAATAATATATAAACTATGTTAGTGAGTTTAAGTGTAAGTATCGCTTTAACTGTAAAACATGTATTTTGGGTGCGGTTGTAAAATCACCATAAGAGGGAGCAAGAGAGCTCACTGTTTGCTGGCTTTTACTGGAGAGCTGACAATGATTGATGGTTGATTGATGGTGATAACTGTGTGTTTCCCTGCTGTTGCTGAGAGAAGAAAAGGGGTTTGATTTTCTTCATATCTCTGACTGCAAAAGAGATATATTGCTGGACTGATTATTTGTAAGTTTACTGACCTCTATTTTCAACACTGGACTTTGCAACTGATTAATCCCTGGATGGACTGAACTAGTGTATAACATATGGACTGTTTTTGACTATGCTATAACTCTTGCTGGAATAAAAAAACTATTTAACTGGCACAGTGTATCTGTCTTACTGAGTGTAAACTACAACAACGTTTATCTCACATAATTTGCCTGCCTGCTAGACTGCTGTTGCACGTTCTGCTAGGGTGTGTATCCCTAACACCAGGTCCTTTTATCAAAAAAACAAACAAAAACAAAACCCACACTAAATTTACATCCAAACCTAGCCCAGTTGAGAGATCACAAATGCAGGATTATACAAGAGAAAGTTCTTTCCCCAATTCTGTGTTCCTCTTTTTTGTCTTTTTCACTTGTTCTTGATTCTCTCTCTCTCTCCCTCCGTACACACTTCATTCTCTGGTCCTTTTTTCCTCTGACCTGCCATTTGAGCTATTTTGGGACATATATATGTCCCAAAATATGTATGTCTCCAAATATGCACAAATGTATGTATATACGTATATGATTTGTGATAGTTTTTTCTCACAAGCTGGTTCATGACATTCAAAGTAGAGAAAACAAACCTAGGGGACTCCACCAATTGCTTTTTTTTAACCTATTCTGCATTAAAACTGCAAGGGCAGTATCATCAGGACAAGGATCAAGAAAGTAATCAAGTCTGCTGGGAACATTACTGGTAGATCTGATCCAAAGAGCTAAACAGTGAAATAATTGCATTGTAGATAAAAGACTAGGTAAAACATAAAATTTGTGCCAGTAATTAATTAAACTAACTAAAATACTCATGTACTTTATGCTGCGTACAAGCAAAATGGGCCTGGTCAATGTGCAGCATTACATTACAAGTGTATTCAGACTTGCAAGATTCATGTCTGGCCTTCAAGGTAGACCAGACTAGAAAACCAAAGTTGTGAATGGTAATACTATTTTTATTATAAGGCTACACTAACAAACTTGCAAGTCTGAATATGCTTTCCTCCTCCCTCCTTTTCATGAGAGCTAGGGAGAGTCCAGCCTGAAATGCTTTCCCAAATTACATTTCTGCCCTGGACTCAGATTTCTTTTGTCTTAACTGCAGCTCTTTCTCCTATTTCTCAAGGTTATTCTTTTTTTCCATTACAATCTGACCTCTCCATCCAGATCCTAATAGCTTCAAGACATCAGGCATAACCTCATTCAATCTGGAGTGGCGCTATAAAACTGGTATATGCAAGCTAGTTCTGCTGACTGTTGGCTGCCTACAATTTGGCAATTTGAATTTCACCAGGCTCAAGGTTGACACTGAACTAGGTGTAGTCAGAGCTGGCTTTACCTAGGTTGTGTCGACATGGTGCTCCTAATAAACAACTGGATTTTTCTTGCTGAATGGCTTGAGACTCTTAATTTTATTAGGGCATTGGTCGGAACACTGATTCTTACTTGGGACCCTAAGTGAATCCTTGGAGCAATTGAGGTAGGAATTCGACTGAGCTATCCTTCAAGATGAGGGGCAGTCATGCCACCCAAAAGAAAGGGGGAAAGGGATGGGGGCTGCGATCAAACTCCTGGACAGAAGTAGAAGCCAAATCCAACCCACTAAGCTCCAATTAGCCAGCCCTAAGTTTCAGCTGGAGATGACCACAGAGCAAGCCTGGGGCGCCCTCACACACCTACCCACCCTCAAATTGGCAGGCAGACAAGAATACAGCCCTTTCTCTCCACCCGCCAGAAGAAAACTGAGCCTGAGGCTGCCGCCAGTGGCTTTGACCCACCACAAGCTACCCACTCAAGGGGGAGGCCCGGACCAATCTCCATAAGCTAGAGCTGATGTAGACCACCAAGCACACCAAGCGCAGGCAGATGGGGCCCAACAGGACAGAGTGGCATCATCATTATTATTACCTTTATTGTCAGATTACAACATATGTACAATGAGATTGGCTGAGCCTCCCTTCATGTACCCTCACCCCCAACACAACTCAGTGAGAACAGAAGTCCCTAACGCAGTCCAAATCTTATTACACTATATAACCTTGTTGCACAATGCATCGACCCCAAAAGTCTATCATACTATGTTGACATGAAGTTATTTTCCATTCCGGGTTGTGTTGATTTTCTAGGTAAGATCTTCACTGAGGTAGATTCCCAGGAATTTAAAGGAGGAAACTCTCTCCACACAACCCCCCTTGATGTAAAATGGGGCGGGTTCCTCTATCTTCTTCCAGAAGTCTAACACCATCTCCTTTGTCTTGATGTTTAGGTGCAGGTTGTTTTCTAGGCACCATGAGGATAATTTTTGAACCTCCCCCTCATACGCTGTTTACGCTGGCAGTGTTGAACGAGCTGCCCAGATTCAGAGGGAAGTTTGATGGGGATCCAGATCAGCTTACTCTATTCTTTGACTCCATGGAGTCCATTTAGATTGCTATGGACACCTCGACCCATCGCATAGAGCATGGAACACCATCACCATGAGATTAGAGGAAGAAGCAAAGGAATGGCTAGCAGCACTCCATAGGATGAGAGCCCCCCCCAACTGCAGGATGTCAACAAATTCCTGCAAGAGCTGGAAACCAGATTTGAGGAGGTAGAAGAAGATCAACATGCGGAGGTTGAGTTTCGAATTTAAAGCAGAGAGTGCGGCCTAAAGAATATATCTATGAGTTCAGAAGAGAAAGCTACTGCCCTGGCTGGAGAAGCTACTAGTCCATTTTTTCAAAGAAAGCCTCGACAAGCAAGTTAGCCAAGCCACCATCTATCAGGACATTCCCAACTGACTCTGATTGGTTTTGAGTAGCCATGAAGATTGGCTGCAGTTTGTGCACCAATGACATGCAAAAACAACTGGGTCCCAAACAGGACAACCAGATTGGAGACTACCTGGCCAATGGGATGCTGCAGCAACCCAGCTGGCCCCAAGACCAACCCTCCCCTGAGGCCAGTTGAAATGCTATAGATGCGGAAGGATAGGTCATTTTGCACCGGCTTGCACAATTCCAGCTCTAAAATCTAAGCCAGAGCCACCACCCAGGGCACGACTGGAGCAAAGGCCCAGGCGTGCCACCAACAAGTCCCGAAAGGCCCTCCAGTTTGGAGAGGTCCCTCCATACTCAGATAAAGGGGGGAACTCCAGCTGACAATGGCCAATCGCCAGAACGCTATGACAGTGAGGATGAAGGAAAAAGGACCCAATGGTTGCCTTCAAGAAGTGAGGGAAGCTGAATGTCAACTCATGAAGCTTTCCTGACCTGCTCCTAAGTTGCTATAGGTGGGCAGGGGAATTGCACTTCGCAGCTCACCAAGGAATTCACACCTCAGTCAAAACAAAACATTTGTTGTAGAGGGAGTGACTTCTGCGACCTGCAAAATTGCTTCATTGGGGAATGTGATGGAAAACATACTGGAGGAGGGAGAAGCAAGATCAGAGGCAAGGTAAGAATTGGGTGAAGTCAGAGCTGGCTTCACCTAGGTCATGTCAACATGGTGTTCCTAATAAACAACTGGATTTTTCTTGCTGAATGGCTTGAGACTCTTAATTTTATGAGGACATTGGTCGGAACCCTGACATGGTATATAAGTCTAAGCACTATTACTATCTTCCACAAATTTATATTTCACTGCAAACCAGGATAGAGCCTCTCCTAGTAGTTTCATGTAGATGTTAATCAGGATGAGGGAAAGACCCAAATCCCAGACAGACTATAATGAAGTGTACAAAGGCCAGAGCTCTCTGCCCATTGCAACCACTGACTAGATCATTCTCTCTAGATATCCTGCCCACGAATCATGTGTATGCTGCATACTTTATTTATAGTCAGATCAAATTTTAAACTAATAATATAAAAATGCATGTAGACAAGTAAAATAAGTTAATGAAACAGATGTGCATAAATCTAAACAGCAAAATAATAAAAAGTGATAAGGCAGTAACTGAGGTTAGAATGGTACAGTTTTGGTTCCCTAAACAATGGTAACATCACCTTCAAATCTATTTCTGGACGTTCATCACTCTTCTTCAGTACTTAAAGGACTGCCTTTCAATCAGATTGGGTTAGACCAGGGGTCCCTGAACCTTGATCTGAGAACCGCTACTGATCCATAATCTGCTGGAAACCGAGCCATGCAAGCAGTGGGGCAGCGCACAAAGTTCCATATGCACACCACCACTCCGCTGCCACCACCCACTGCTGCCACTGCTGGTCCCCAGAGCGGGAAAGGTTGGAGACTCCTGGGATAGAGGAATTTTGATTATCTAGCACCAAAACATGTATTTTACAGCTAAGTCATACAAAATAGTTTTCTTCCCAATAATACAAAAGTGTTTTCCCTTATTCCAAATTCAAAATTGAAGTCTTTCTTCTGGGTAAATTGGCTTCTTTCAACAATAGTGGAGTACTATTAATTTCATCCCTTTCCTTTTAATCAAACAAGAAAAATATCGTTGGCAGGAGCTCCTTCACCTAATGGTATTGTTTTCAAGGCCACTGGAACTATTAAGCCCTTTCATTATGTCAAAGTAGTAATCCTTTGGCCAATAATCCCTTCCCACATAAGCCACAGAGACAAATAGTTACAAATACATGTACTCTGTGATATTAAAAGTTTTACACAAATAACTTTTCTTTTAAATAAATAAACAATCATTGTTCCTTTATTAAAACAAAATCAGAAACTTTCTCAAAAGAAAGAAATGACACTAGAATCTCAACATTCCTTGCTAAGTGGTATTTGTGTTCATATTCTCTGCTTTTTACAAGGCATTGTATCAATTTGGTCTACTATGGAACTAAGATTTATAAATTGTTACTAACTCAAATTGCTTTTAATAGATAACACCTCCGTGCCTGGAGACCCAGAGATTAGAATATGTAGTTACTTAATATAATACTTTATAGTTTGCTTCTACTCTGGAACTCAAGGCAATATTTGTGGGCTTTCTAGAAGGTTACCTCACTCCATTCCTGCCAAATACTTTTCAGATCCAAGCTATATTGTTATCTCACAAAAAGGTACGTTTGCTGTAATACAATACAACTCTAAGTAACTGTGATCCTAACTCTTCTATTGGTGAAATTAAACTCTGTATTAGCATAGTTCATTCTATGAATGATATTTAATTATTTAATAAAATACAAAATTCAGTCACTTCAGGTCAAAATTCTGTAATATAATAACAATAACATAGAAGTAAACCACAATAAACAAACATAAACCATAAAAATCATCTACCAAATGTCCAAGTGTCCTCACTTGCTTACAAAATTCTAGCATAAAGATGCAAGGCTTGCTGAGGCAAGTGTAAGGGGCAAAATGTAGATCTGTTGAACGGATTGGCTAGTAGAAATGACTGAAGCCAAAATAAGTAACACTAATTTGTGTTAGAATGTCCCTGTCCTTTTCCCCATTCTTTCAAAATCCTGAGACAAACCCATATGCCTATTTGCTTTCACATTTATTCCAAAAGTGCTATGACAGACCTCAACTAGAAGACACAGGAGAATAAAAAATCCCTTTCAGTACTTTTCTTCTAATGCAGGGCTATCAAACTGGCAGCCCGCAGGCCAGATGTGTCATGCCCAGGCCACACCCACCCGTTCTGCAAAGGGGAAAAAAAATCATGAAATGTCACATGACGTGATACCACAAGTTTGACACCTGTGTTCTAATGTAATATGTGCCATCATCTGTCAGCAGTGCCCCTCTGGTTTCTGTATAGGATAGGAAGGCCAAACCTTGTCCAAGATAATGGGAATAAGCTTAACATCAAGACTCAAAACAAGGACAAAATAATATCAGAGGTTTTTAATCTCTAATCTTTGATTACAAAGATCTCGAAGGTGCTCTTTGGGAACAAAGAAACTACATCAGGCTTGTTAGAACAACATACTGCCAAAATCACAGATATTGAACTGCATGAGGGTACTTCAGAAGACTGTAATTGCTAATTGAGGAGATAGTTCTAATTTGCTTCATCTGTAATCCTCATAACTGTCTTTTCTTTCCCACTTTGCATGATATCTGCTTAAATTGTAACAACTCCATGCATCTGATGAAGTCAACTTCAGTTCACAAAAGTTTAGGCTATTTAATAAAATTTGTTACTCTGAAAAGGTGCTATTATATTCCTCTTATAAATCATTACAGTAAGATGAGCACTCACCCCCAGTAGATTCTATACTAACTTTTAAACACTTAATATGCAGTTATTTTAGCTGTTGAAATATAAACAACCACAAAAGCAACTCCTTATTCTGGCAACACTTGTCAGAATATTTCAGAGGTCTCTCTTTTGTAACTCTATCCACCAAAAGAGCTGGCTAACTATATTTTTAGCTCGTCTTAGGCAAAGATACTGTCAGAAGAAACCAGTGGAAGAGAAACAATACATGCACAACTCTGATATGGTCACTTTTTACAGCTTTTAAAGAAGGTTTTTATCAGCCAGGATACTTGGTTATCTGCCATAAAAAAAAATTAAAATTTATTTCCAAAGTTAAAATACAAAACAAAAACCCTGAAGACAAAAATGTGTACAAAACAAAATATCAAACATACAAATAAAATGTCCCCCATGGGTTGAATACTGATAAATATATTTCAACAATTTTTTAATCTCTTCCAAACAGGTCCACAATTTCTACATTTCTACATTGATATATTATGATATAACATTAAAACATTACAAATATGAAAATCTATTATCAATCAACCAATTTGACCTATCATTTAGTTAATGTAAAGAAAAGGAATCAGTAATTCCAACAATGCTAAGCTTCAGAGCCCTTTGTTAATGATCTATTGTATTTAACTCACAGAAAGTCCACAAATGGCTTCTAATCTCCCATAAACCTACTGCCACCATTATCTCTGATAGTCTAGAATTAAATACCATTGATTGATACTTAACAGTAAAAATAACTTCTTCCATTGATCATCTGTTTTTTTTAATTATAACTGATATTTCCAAACAACTGCATCTCACTCCTCAAAATTACAAGTTTACAAGATTGATTGAGAATATCTCCACAGCATTTGTTCAATAGATTGTCCTACAAATTAGGAACTCAATATCTCTTAACAATTGTCTTTTGTTTACATATAGTAAGTATATTCTGCAAACTCCATCCGCTTTCCTAAGAAGGTCCAGTTCACCATTCATCCATCCATATGTTATAATTGAATCTTTTGAGTTAATGCTCCCCTTCAGCTTCCTCTAGCAAGCCTCCAATTATCAAACAAACCTGCTTCTCTTTCAAATCTGTTAACCAATTAGTTTTTGGCCCAACTGGTTGTGTGTATGATTTAACTACTGTTACCTGTGTCTGGATGTCTTCTTTAGATTGATTTAAGATTGATATTAATTCATCAAGCCTTTTATCTAATTTTCATTTAGAAATTGTCAGTTGAAATTCAATGAAATTATGTCCCTTTGGTAGATTGGTCATCAGTAATTTGCTAAAATGATTGTCTGCAAAGGGCTGGAAATAGGAAGCTATTATATTTGTGTGCAGGAAGAAAAGTTTTCCTTTTCTTCCCACCCCATAAATTAACTGTGAATAAGGGAAAGATTTATTTGACATGCAATGATAACAAAAGCTGTACAAGGACTTGATAGAAGAGTCAAATGACAGCAAAGTCACAGCTGAATATCTACCATGTCTATGAAGATGAGAGACTAATTGCTTTTTGTTTGATGAATTTAATCCTTTTTTACAGGGTTAAATTAAATAGGATTTCTTTCATTTCCTTCCCAGTTTGGT
Organism: Hydrophis major; assembly: GCA_033807585.1. Classification (NCBI taxonomy): domain Eukaryota; kingdom Metazoa; phylum Chordata; class Lepidosauria; order Squamata; family Elapidae; genus Hydrophis; species Hydrophis major. The sequence continues at coordinate 68,733,658 of CM066331.1, read as the reverse complement.
TGTATTTTTTTCTTACCCTAAATGCCATCCAGATTTGTTTTTTCCATTCTCTTCCCTTTACAAATTTTCTTTTACCTTAATTCCATCCTGTTTTACCTTCATTCACTAGTGTAATTTCTGCTGGAATGAAAGAAGTACCATGTATCATATATATATGTAGTATGAGACTGGTTTGTGGATGGGACAATAGTTGATGTATGCAGATAGAAAATCAATTATTTAATAATGTGCCTTATTTTACAGACAATTTTAATTGTTGATTAATATAAATATTATTTCCAACCCCGGCCACAGACACCAAATTTTGTAAACATATTTTTTTCCAGCTTGTTTTTTAAAAAACCAGCAAATTTAGAAAAAAATGAAATGTATATTTAATAGTCATGTTTACACCTTTATCCAGCTAAGTTTATTCTCTGGTATTTTAAAAACATTCAGTGCCTAGTCAAGAGTACTGTAGAACCACTCTATAAAAAAAAATCAGCAAAAGAGAAGACCATAAGCAAATTAGGCAGTAAATCCTTTTTCCTTTGCTGGTGAAAATAACAGCTTCTTCAAGGGCAGAAATGTATTTTGCATTTCATTTAAGAGATAATTCTTTTCTTTCCTCTTTTTACACAGAGGATAGAGTACAGATACTCAAAATATTCAGATTATAAATTAATATTTGTAATTACAAAATAATACTATTCTACATTTTAAAAAAAGCATTTGAGTTATTTTACTCTTTTCAAACTTTTGAAACATTTCTAAATTTTGAAACCAAATTAAAGATTGAAAATAAAATAGCATGTACTAATTTGTTTTTTCTCCTGAGTGTTTTTGGAGTGTGGCTTCTAGAAATTATATTTATTTATGGATGGGGGAGGGGTTGCATGCACACACACACAAACTACAAATACACTGTATAAACACATCCACAACCCAGATTTACTTATGAGGATTTCTATGCTTGGTTTTTAACTGGAGTTAAGAAATAGAAGAATCTGAATACTATTCAAGACTTTTCTCTATCCTTCTTTTGATATGGAGGGTCTTAAATTCAGGATCACCTTTCTTTCAGATATATACTAGGTAGGTAGGAGACCGATACTTGAAGAAAAAAATGAAACAAGAAATGAAACAATAAAATGAAACAGAAAAGAACAAGAGAAAATAAAACAGCATTAGAAAAGTACTGAAATACATGACTCAAGATTTGAAGAGAGGAACAGCTGTATGTTTCTGGCAGTAAGAGCTGGAAAGAAGTAGGATACTTGGCAGGCAGGACAGACAATGCCAGGCTATGAAGGAAGCAGGTTGCAGACTGGTTGAAGAAGCTGAATGCAAAGCATTCTGTTGAGAAACAAATGCTCAGAAACTTTGGGAAGAGCATAGGCATAAGCAGTACTACTGGAAAGTAAGAAACAGCTAAGGAAGGACATTTCTGAAGTTTGATTATCTATGGAATTAGCAATTTAGCATATAAAATTGATGTATTGAAATGACTAAATCATCCAAAGCTTCGTCAGTAGCTCTGTAGTATTTATCATAATAGAACCTGCACCTTTGTTGTGATATTTGTAGAAGACGTTATTTGCCAATCCCATATGGACAATGAATACGACTGCTTTGCTGCTTTGGCAGAAACAGGATGACAGTGTGGATAGATCTTTGCTCTGGACCAACATGCTCAGTATCATAGAATGACTCAGATCAGAGCTGTCAAACTCCCAGCGGTGCACTGGCCACACCCATGACTGGTTTAGCAAAGGGGAAAAAAGTCTTGATACATCACATGTCATCACATGATGACATGAGTTTGACACCCCTGACTCAGATTTTTTAAAAAAAACCAGCCATCTATAAATGATTTCTTCGTTTAGAATTAATTCAGAAATTTATCCAGGATGCATAAAAGTTAATTTTGTAGTAATGTACTGTAATAAAATAACATTTACCACTTTTTTGATAAAAGGATGTTGCATGCCAGATTAGGAAAGCAATACTGTAGCTTGAAAGTACTATATTTAAAAGAAAAAGTTAGGCAAATAAGAATGTGAAAATTCATAAAGTGATAGATCCCTGCTTCAAGGCTGGGCTACTTGGTTTTTTTTAAAGCCATGTGACAATTCTTCCAGTTAAATGATCAATAGAAAAGAACAGTAGCTTTTAATGAGAAATAGAAGCAATAAATACAATTTCACAAAATGGCAAATAAATGCTAATTACAAAGTTAGTTGGATTGCTACATGAAATGCTAATTTTTAAAGTAACAAAATATTAAAGCTTGGAAAGTGGAGGAGCAATGCTTTTTATGTAGAAAAATATTTTGAGGGTTTTTTGCCCATTAAGCTGTGCAATAAATTCATATTCATTGAATAAATATCCATTGTCATAATGACTTCAAATCCTATTTAATATACAATTTGGCCAATGCTCAGTTACTGAAAGCAGCATGATAGTATTTCAGTTGCTATGGCCAGGTGCCTCTTAGATAATTTGCAAAGGAATCATGTTCCAATGTAATATTCTGAATCAGTTTGACTAGTTAAAAAAAATAAAGGGACTGTCATTCTAATTCTTTTATCATCTGAAAATTAGAGAGAGAATATAAGCTATTTTTTAAATGCACACATACAATATATGGACAATTTGCAAGACCCAGAAATTTCCCTCTTATTACCACAAAAGGAACAGATACTGTACACCAAGGGTGTCAAACTCAAGGCCCATGGGTCAAATCTGGCCCATGGGGTGCTTAGATCTGGGCCGTGGAGCCAACCTAAAAACAGTGAAGGACTAGCTTGCAGTGCTTCTCAGTGAAAACAGAGCTTGGGTGGGCCATTTTCACTGTCAGAGGGTTTCAGGAGGCCATCACAGCCGGAAACGGAACTTGGGAGCCCCTTTTTGCTGGCAGAGTGCTTGAGCCACCACAGGCACCCCCAACACAAGTGATGTAGAACTGGCCACATGCCCCCATGCCCCCCCAAAGTCAAACACAACCCTGGTACAGCCCTCAATGAAATCAAGTTTGACACCCCTGCTGTCTATTATAACTCTGATAAGACACTTAGAAAACACATTTTGGTTTTGTTACCTGCAAAATATTACATTCAATTTATACTGTTGTTATATAAGGTCAACACCTTTCAAAGATAATTGCTTGCATTTATACTGTATAGTTTGAAGCTGAAGCATTGTTAAAAATATAGGCAGTCCTCAACTTACAACCATAATTGAGCCCAAAATTTGTGTTGCTGAGAAATTTGTTAAATGAGTTTTGCCCCATTTTATGACTTTTTTAGCCACATTTGTTAAGTGAATCACTGCAGTTGTTAGTAACTTGGTTGTTAAGTGAATCTGCTTTCCCCATTGACTTTGCTTCTCAGAAGGTCACAAAAGGGAATCACATAATTCCAGGACGCTGCAACCATCAGAAATGTGAGTGAGTTGTCAAACATCTGAATGTAAATCATGTGTCCATGCGGATACTGCACCAGTCGTAAGTGTGAAAAATGATCATGTCACTTTTTTCAGTGATGTTGTAACTTCGAACAGTTACTAAATGAACTGCTGTAAGTCTAGGACTACCTGTATTCTGTATTTAAACAGAGAAGGAAAAACAGTTCAATGTTTTCCTCTCATATACAAGGTTTAGATCAGACCTGTACAACTTGTGGAAGAGAAAAGGCCATATTGGTACATTAAAAATCATAGCAGATTGCAAAGCTATACTTAGTGCCCTAATCAGTTGTTTGACAGCACTAGAGTTTGCAGGGGTGAAGCTTGGAGGTACTCACAGCTTGTGTTTTGGGGCAGCAGCAGTATGTCTGTAACATCAACCGTTATCAGTTTGCTTTGGTAAATGTGTGCTTTGCATTTCCATAAAATGTTTCAAAACGCAGCTATTTGACAGCACTAGAGTTCACAGTGGTGAAACTCATAATGGATAATTGATCCCTCCAAATGGCTGAAGAGCTCTCATTTAAATGAAGCCAATGAAGTTATTCTAAGCAGGTAATTGATTCAGTTATGTTATAGAGACAGATCATGATTAGGGTGGTTAATCAATTCCATGAAATAATCATATTACTTGAATTTGCACTGTTTGAAGTAATATTTCTATGGGAGGAAATAATTGGTTCCAGAGCCACAGAAATAGCCAAAGAACATTGTAAAGTTAACCTTGTCTATCTTTTTAATGAAATACTGTATAACAAAAAAAAAGAGGATAAAGTGTACCTGTTAATATTCTGTGCTAATTCTTCAAATTGAGCCTATTTTTTTTTAACTTTTTTTAAATTGAACCTTCCTTTTCTCCATTTTGCACAAAAATCTTTAGCATTTAAAACCCCAGCTGCAGTTGGGCATGCACCACCCTCAATTATGCATGCGTGCTAAGTTAGCCACACATTAACTGAATTTTGGTTTTTATTCAATGTGATCTAGTATCAATTTATAGTTCACGTTAAATTAAATATTTTACTATTTGAACTTGCACTAATTGTGACCTACCTGTACATATGTTTTAAATGATGGGATTTAGGAGTTAGGCAGGCAATGATTACTAAAACCAGAGCCTTGAAATGTGAATTTAAAACTCTAAGTCTATTCCATGCAGGAATATAAATTAAAATATCCCCAAGAGATGTTTCTCTTTGAATTAATTCATGAAATGTGGCTCATTACCATTTCCCTAGGTAATTGATTCAACTGTCAAAATATTCTTCTTGCTAGAAATCTCTTCCTAAAATTTAGCTGTAGTTTAGAAAAAAACATTCAATGCCTTGTAGCACAGAATGGCAGAGAGAAAACGGATTATGGCCAAGGTAACTTTTCAGATGCTTGAAAAGTATGTTGGCATATGTTGCTTAGTTTTCTCTGCTCAGGGTTAAATATACTTAGCTTTATTTTTTTCTCAGAGAATTTAGTTTCCAGTCCTAAATTCTTGATCATAGTTGCTTCCCTCTCTATTTGAGGCAACGCCCTCTGAATCTACTCCAATTTGCCCAAGTGTTGCACCCAGAGCTACACACAGTATTCCTTATTTAATATATCCCAAACTGAATTGCCATTTTATGTACTCATCTCATATTGTTGACTAATATTTAGACTCAGATTGAAAAGAATCCTGGAAATGTATTCAAATACTTTCATCAAGCTAGATAGTGTTTATGTGTGCCTCTGGATCTGACTTGCATTTGTGGGAGCCATCCTTCTCATGTTTGCATTATCTATACAATAGCTCTAAAAAAAATAATATAACCTTATTGTCCTCATCCCAATAGAACTTAATTTCTGTTTTTAATCATACAAGCAATTGCTCTTAGATCACATGGAACCAATAGCCAGATACACATCCCTGATATTACCCAAGATAATGTGATTGCAGTTTCACCAGAACACAACAGAAAGATTGTTTTCATAGTTCAAAATCCAAACCACACATTTCTCAAATTTAAGTATACCCTCACTCTTTAAAAAATGTATTATACATACATGCATCGGCCTGATTGAATACACTCAACAATTAAAATTGTGTTAATTAAAGAATTTGACTATTTGTATAGAAGCTGTTAGTCTGTAGAGATTCTCAGTCATCCAGGTCATGGTTATCCCAAAGGAGCTTTTTTCTGGAGGCAACTGGAGTTTCTTGTTTTTTCTTTTGAAGATGTTTTGCTTCTCATTCAAGCAGCTCCTTAAGCTCTGACAGGATAGTAGATAAGAATCCAAACGTCTTGAAAAGAAAAAACAAGCAAGTCCAGTTGCCTCCTGAAAAAGCACCTTTGGGACTATGGAAGCTGATATTCAGGCAAAGAACTCTTATACTTCCAAATTATTGCCACAAGAGTAAAATTGTTCTAGCTTAGAAAATGCCATAGCTGATTATTCCTGTATTACAATATTAGCAATTGTTTATTTTAACTTTAAACAGAATTAAAGCTCTGTATTATCAGAACACTTACTTCCTAATAAAAGCTATTCCAAAGGTAAACGCAGATTATTTTGCACTATATTCAAAATGTGAATAGACCATTAAATCATTTATTTTTGAACAATAGTAGTAGTTTTCACTTGTAATAGTGAAAAATTAAGACATTCTCCATTAATATATCATGACTGTGGGTGGTATATAAGTCTAAGTGCTATTGCTATAATTCAGAAGAGATAGTGTATTGGGCTAAATATATCTTCAGATTCAGAAAGTCATCCAAATCTGCTACTGATTCGTTGAGAAAATGTGCAAGATAAGCAGTAAATAGAGCCACCTTGTGGCATTTGGGCAAAATATTGTTTTTGTCAAAACAGATTTTTGCTCTTGTATTAAATATAAACTGCTCTAATAAAATTTAATGTCCTTTTTAGTCTACATTTTTTATGCAAACCTGCCACACCTGATATCTCTTATTGGTTCAGATAAGAATGTCACATGAGGCCACATATCTTGTAACAATAGAGAGAACAGGAATTGTTATCTGTCACACTGATTGTACTTTTGTCATGTATACCTAAATTATTTTTTCTTATTTCCATAATGAAGAACAACCATTACTGAATGACACCTCATTAGAACTTCTCAGATGGAAGCAGTCCTGATCATATTTTTAAAAAAATTACAAAAATATCAGTGTAAGAAAAACAGCTGAAAAAGTGATCTTTTAAACATTGTGATTCTCTACTGTAGATTATTGTGTAATTTAACAGCAAGATAATTTCTTATATTAATGAAGTTAATTGGGTAACGAAACATCTGTTAAGAAAACAGTTTAACCCTGAGCTACATATATTCTCTTCTATTAATACAATATATAACAGATAATTTACTTTACACCTTTCACAATTTCTGTCTTGGGCACATCTTTTTTGGGGGTGGGATTTAATTCCAGTGCATTACGGATCCTGTGACGGAAGACGGTCTACCCTGGCAGATGCTTTGGAGGGAGAAGCAGGGCCATTTCCCCCAAACCTCCAGTACTGGATAAAGATGCAAGTTCTTCTATCTGGGTCCTTCTTTAATTAAAAGAGGTGTTTTAAGTTAAAAGGCCCCTTTTTGTAAACACAGATGTGTAACATCAGATGTGCTAATCCATTACTTATGAAAAGTACAGATAAAGCCATGTCTTTATTGTTGCAGAGATTAAAGCTTAAAATAACAAAGGTATGGATGCCTCAGCATTGAGAGTTGGAAGGCAAGACTTTGCTAAAGTGCAATTGTCCTGAAAACATTTATTGAAGTCAAGGACAGCAATTAGCCTTAAAATAAATATTGAAGGAAGAATTTGAAGTTGACATTTTATTCATATTGGAGTGAATGGGAGATTAATTTAAAAGGAAAATAACAATACACACAAATGCCAGCATTCATTTTTAAACCATCTTGTATTATATATTTCACTCAAACAATTACATTATAAATGTAAAAAAGCTAGATGATACAAAATTCTAAAAAAAAAGTAAAACAATTTGATTGAAAATAAACATTTGGGATTTTGAGGAATCCAACTGAGGTGCCATCACTGAGAAAAATCAGTCTCCCTTTGCCAGTCACCTCATTTTACACCCCTCTCCCAACACACACATACACACTTTTATTTTAATATGCAGGAAAAAACCATCTCCATAATATATATTATCCATACAGTGAAGAAAACAAATACCCATACAATGTCTGTATATGGATACACATTTAAGATTCTTCTCTGCTGACTTCATAGCTATGCCTCCAACATGGAAAAAGGGGGGAGATGGAGTGGTTACACAGATACTTTTCCATGTATCTAATTCAAATCCCTTCTTGATGTAGAACATACAACAAAAGCATCATTAATTTGAAGATCTCCCACAAAAAACCAACATCCATTTCTTTAAAAAAATTGGCTTCACTATGAAAATCCTTGCCCAACGAATCTTTAAACTTTTATGTGACAGTCATTCAGATATTTGAAGTATATACAGTAGTACCATCATATTGTCCTTCCTTAAATACCACCAAAGCCTATGCATTCCTTCAAGCTATTTTCATTGGATTTGATACTTTCCTCTGAACATTTTGATCAATAATCTCGGCAAGGCAAAATTATCCACAGTACTCCCAGTCTGCATTTAATCTATAATTAATGTTCCCTATTACAAGTGAAGATCAGAAGAAGGGAAATATTTTGCATTAGGGCAAACATTTAGAGAACTGATCCATTCTGTCTTACTCATCGGAAGACTGTTAGTAAACATAACCTGAACACAGATTTCAAGAGAAACTATTTGGTGAAAAATTGAGCACACGTGTTTAGGGAAGGCTATAATAAACTCTAAACGAAACACTTGGAAAATAGGTGTAAGACCTGCTAGCATGGAAAAAGTTTGGTTGCACCTTCCCGTGACTCCACTTGAGCGCCGATTCTCCCGCATTTCAGAGGAGCCCAAAAGAGGAACAGGCATTATTACACCTTCCGACTCCCACACAACCGATTGTGTAGGAATTCAAGAGACACTTCGAAACTCCCCTCTCAATTATCCTGTCTTCCTTTCAACCGGCCTGCCTCGCCAAAAAACTACCAGCTCCCCCTCCCGTTCATACGAAACACAGATTCTCTTTCCCCATCCCTGGCATGAACCAGGAAGCAAAACGCTCCTCCAGTGCAATATGTCTCGGAGACCTTACCAACTTTCAGGTGCGTGGACTTCAACTCCCAGAATGCCCTCCAGCCAGCAAGAAATTCTGGGAGTTCAAGTCCACACAGCTGAAAGCCGTGAAAGTTAAGAAACGCGGCTCTAACATTCTCTTTCTATCGTCACACCGAGGAAGGTGGGAGAGAGAGCTGCGCTTGCGCATTGCACGATTTCCTGAGTGGTTGGCGACCGCGGCCATTTTGTGGACCCTTTGGTTCAACGCTCCCCCTCCCCTCATCAGCGTTCTATGACTCCTACCGTGGGGGCTGCCGAGGCTAAGAAAAATCGAGGGGCCTGGAGAGGCTCGGTTGTTTTCGTTTTTTGTTTTAATAGGGTCTCGGAGTCTCCCGAGTCCCTACACTTTCCTTCCCCCTTCGGTGCAGCATCCTGGCTCTGCCTGGGAGCAGCTTTCCTGTAGCATGATGGAAGACGACGGACAGCCCAAGACCCTGTGAGTGGGACGGGGAATGGGTTGACCGCTCGGTAGGTGGGTCAAGAAGCGATGACAGGAGGGGGGCCTGTAGGGTTGAATTCTCTAAAGGAGCGTTTGGAGGGTGAGGGGTGAAGAAAGCGGGACCCAGGGTATGGAGGGCAATCGCGGCACGAGAAAGACATATACCTCGCCTTCAGTTTACAGGTTGCAGAGGACTTGCAGGTTCCCCGTCTCCCACAAAATTTCATCAGGACGGATGATAAATTGTGCAGGATGTAAACCCAAGAGTAGACCGGGAGGGTGGGTGGTATGATCTTGGTAACGGGGGAGGTTTGTGGAAAGTTTTTGTTTTTTTTTTAACGAAATGTGTAGGTTAGTATATTCAAATCGCACCGGCCATTGGCGTGCCTGAAACCTAGAAAGCCTTTTCTGTGGGATGGTGAACAGGAGGGCCATTGCCTTTGCCAATTGGTGGGGCTTGTGGCATAGATTTGTAGATTTGGCATTCCCTCTGGCAGCAGAAAAGTTTTGGAAAGTAATCTTACTCGTAATGAGGGACCTCCATAAGGTGGGAAATATATTGCCAGTTAAAGAAAGCTGGGAAAGATCAAAAGAAAATTGACATATGAGTAGGTATGTCATTTAAAGATTTATAAGCTGCTTAACTCAGACAGTGTAACTCTGGGCAGTGTTGCCTACAACAAAAACATTGTACAATCAGCACCTAATAAATACACAAGCTAAAAATATGAAATATGACAATCAAGCACAGACCATAATAAACTTTAGTTAGAGGGGAGCTCCCACTCAAATGACCCTAAATGCCTGAGGAAGATCCTGGTCTTGAGAGTTTTTTTTAAGGCAAGGAGAGTGGGAGGCCGGCCTGTCCTATACAGATAGTCTTCAACATATGACCACAACGGAGCCCAAAATTGATATTCCTAAGTGAGACATTTGTTAAGGGAGTTTTGCTCCATTTTACAACCTTTCCTGTATCAGTTGTTGAATAAATCACTGTAGAGTTGTTAAGTTAGTAACACGGTTTTTAAGTGAATCTGGCTTCCCCATTGCTTGTTGGAAGGTCACCGTCAGTTGCCAAGTGTCTGAATTTTGATCACATGACCTTGAATATGCTGTACCAGCCGTAAGAGTGAAAAGCAGTCATAAGTCACTTTTAGTGCTTCGAACGGTCACTAAACAAACTCATACATTGAGGACTACCTGTTTTTTTGGGGGGGGATCTTTCCAGGGGACAGGGCAACCACAGAAAAAGCATGCTTTGGGTCCTATAAAGTGACAGTTTAAAAGAAGCAACCTGGAGCATGCCTTCCCTCTGGGAGCACCAACTCCAAACGCGAACGTGTTCCAAACACGAAGCCGGTCGCTAAAGAGCCAGAAAGCAGCAAGGGCGTCAGGTGGAAAGGACAGGGTCACGATCACACGGAGATGCCCAAAGAGCGGAGCGCACATAACTAAAGGCGGCGCACGCAGTTGGTTTGGGGACTACAAGGCAGCATCTGCGCCTCTTCCCAGGCGCGTCTCTAGGCTGATTCCGGAGCTACGGAACGCTCTCCGTTGCCTACCGGCCCTTCTTCCTTGGGCTCCCTGCCGTGGGGTACACCCACTTCCTCCTGCAAATTACGCCTCACAACTCCTCTCTCCCTTTCCTCTCGCTCCAAAAAGATTGCCATTGTATCCCGCCGATTCAGGCTTCCAGCCACGTTGTGATCCACTACTGAGGTTGCCATCTGGGATGGAGGCATCGCAGTCTCCCTCTCGCTCGCTCTGAACTTCGCGCGGACCAAAATAAAAAGATCGCCCGCCGTCATGTTTGGAGCTGCCACTTCCGCGTTTGGAGCTCCAAATGGCGGCGGCACTCCAAACACGGAAGCGGCAGCTCCAAACGTGGCAACGGAATGGGCAGAAGGGAAAGCAACAGCGGCGGGTGCCAAAGGTGTCTGCAGCAAAGGTGTTTGGTGGGAGTAGGGAGCTCTCCGTGCTTCGCCATGATCGCCCGTTAGGAGTGGCTGGTAGCGAGGAATTCCTGCCCGCTGGGCGCTCCTAACAGCAAGTCTCCCGCCCTTCCCCCTTATTTTGCATATTTTAAGATAGGCCTAAATTTGGGGGGGAGGGGCTTAATTTGATTTTATGCCCAAAAACCATGCTGGGCCTTCCTATTGGTGGAGGCCGTATTGTTGGAGAAACACGGTATTTTTTTAAAACTATCTTTAATGGATTGGAGTTGATTTAGTACTTTTATTCTAATGTGTCAATCTGACAATTAATTGAAAGGTTGTTTGTTATGTGAGAGATCAAAAGCACAGAGCCATCCTCCTCATGCTCCTTTCAGTTAAAATACTCATATTCCTCTGGCAAATGCTGCTCCAGATTTCAAGGAAGGTTATGTCATATTTGAGCTAAAATGTAGATGCTCACTGGTTGATAGCAAAAATTAAAAGTAAGCAGATAAAGCTGAATAAATATTCATTAGAGCTGTTTGATTGTGACAGTGCATATGAACCACACATTTAAAATACTTATGAAAGCTACATGGCTGTGCATGTACATATATGAAGATGTAGCCAGAGAGCAGTACACAGAATAACTTCAAGAGCTTGGAAAAAGGTATGGTTGCTTCAATAATTCATAACAGGCATTTCTTGCGCACTCCTACACATTGCTAAGGAACTGTATTATAGGACTTTCGCAGTCCGAATATTGACCAATCTTATCCTAATTTATGTCCATAAAAGTAGTAGATCTTTTATTGTAGAATACGTTTTTGCTGTTTTTATAGACTACAGGTTCAAAATACTCTTTGCTATTCAGCAAATTATTCATTTTCTTAGTGAGTTAAAAATTGAAAGTAGTATTTTCTCTTATTATAAATGTTTGATATTAATTGCCCAGTTACTCCAATGGACAGCCTACTTTATCCATTGTTTTTTTCTAATACATTGCAGATGCAGAGAGGTTATAATTTGAAAGCTTGAATGCTTTATTATATTTAAGGTAATCTTAACAAAAGCAGGGTATTACAAACTTGCTTTGAAAGTTGATAGATTATTGTGACTGTGTCCCTAATATCCCTCTAGATCAGGGGTGTTCAATTCAAAGCCCGTGGGTCAGATCCGGCCCACAGGTGCTTAGATCTGCCTGTGGGGCTGCCCTAGAAACAGCGAAGGACCCACTCATGGTGCCTCTGCCAGCGAAAACAGGCTTCCAGTCTCTATTTTTGGCTGGGAGAACCTCCTGTAACCCTCTGCCCATGAAAATGGAGTTCGGGAGGATTGTGTGCACAAGCAAAAGATTTATGTATATTGTCAAAATATATGCACATTTTTTTCCTTGCAGAAGTTTTCAGAAAACTACTGTCTCTAAATTTTCCCAAAAGTAATGCATATAAGAATTCTTTCAAAATGACACTACACATACATTTATTTTTCGTCTACTAAAAAGCTTGTACAAAATAACCTTTTTTTAATTTTAAAGGGTAATGGTTTGTATTCTTTGAAGATGTTTTCTAAAAAAAAGTATAAAATGCATCCTTTTTTTGTTCCTAGATGCCTTTCCTGCTTTTTTCAACTTGTAAAGATTTATACAACTAAAGGCAATATGCCATAGATCATATTGGTAGCATTAATTTGCCTAAAAATAGCAAATAAATACTGTAATTGTTCCTTTACATAAGTTATCAGAATATTGAGGGAAATGATCCTGTTTAATGGTGCATCTGGAAAGTATTTCCAAACAGTGATGGGGTCAGAATTTAATAATTCTCCCCTTCTGTGTCATTAAAATTTGACAAATGGGAGAAACTTTGATATAAGGGTCAGTATGGTATAGCGAAGATATCAGGATTGAAAGTAGAAGACCATGAATTCTTGACCTACCATAGGCACCTAGACAGCTGGGTGACCTTGGGCTAGTCACTCTCTGTGAGTTCCAGAAGCAGGTAATGGCAAACCACTTCTGAAATCTTGCCAAGGAAATTGCAAGGACTTGTCCAGGCAAGCAGTAACCAACACTGACACACACAAAAGAAACCTTTATGGAGACTTTGGGACTATATCCAAGACACAGATATACATTGGGCATTCTTGTTTTACACCTTGATTAGTTAACTGCAGTAGCAGTTTTTTACTGGCAGTATTTAGTGTTTGGTAAATTATAATGAATGAATTAACAATGTTTTTAATATATAAGTATTATGGCATATTTATAAAATTGATTTTTTTATACTTGCAGAATATTTTGGCAAGACATAAATTAATAGCATTAATATTAGCTTTTCTTTTCTAAATCTAGCTATGTAGGAAATCTTTCCAGAGATGTGACCGAAGTCCTTATACTTCAATTATTCAGCCAAATTGGACCTTGCAAAAGCTGTAAAATGATAACAGAGGTAATATGTTCTCACAATCTAATGTATATGAAATATCTTAACATTTCACATAAAAGTTGTTACTAATTCTGCTTTTTTTAAAAGATCAAGATTGCAGCATGAAATAAGACAGTTTAATTAAGGACTCCTATGAAAGCATTGATTAGGATTATAGTCTTAGTTAATTGATTTAACTGACAAATTTTGATCACCTAGAAAAAGGTTCTTGAATATCTTAAAATATATGCTTATTGACTCTTCTCGGCCTACCAGAAAGATTGCTTCTGTCTATAGTAATGTTTTGTTTACCTACAACTATACTCTTTTGAATGAAGGCTGGAATGAATACTCTTTCTGCAAGATAGTTCAGACTATATACATTATTTAAAGATGACTTCGATTACAGCATTTTCCTACTTTATAATGGAAAAAACTATGTTTTTTATCTATTTGAATAATTTATGAATAGTTTCATATGAATATCAGAATAAAACATGTTTTATTAAGATTTAGCCTTGCTCTTTTGCTGTCCCATGGATGACCAAAATATTTCCTTTTAGAGAGGATGGAACTTCAGAAACAGAAAACCAGTGTTGTGTATTAAACTATTGAAATTGATCTGACTGTTGGATTCATTTAGAGATTTTTAACAAGTTGTATCTTTCATTATTAAAAAAGAAAACTTTATTTTGGTGTTACTGAAAAACTAAAATATGAATTTGGAAGTCATCTGCATAAATATCTATCTAAATGATAGAAATTAGTATTTTCAATAGAAAAAAATTACAATCTGCCTTTTTTCTTTTCATTTTTATTAAATAGAGATTTTGTGGGAATATATGGCCATTTGAAATTAGGTTCTTTTTAAGTGCTAAGAAATTAGGACTATAAAACCTGGAATGTTCCTCCTATTTTATTTTAATATCTCCAGGGAAAGGATCTATTGGAAGTACTGGAACTTTTCTTAATCCTGAAGGTTTATTTCTAAATGGATTGGAATTACAACAGATACACTCCAATACTGGAATTTGAAATTTTGAAAATAATCATCTTTATCAACCTTCACTAGTTTATACCATTGGCTGGTTCTCATACCAGTTGAAATCATAATATTCATTTTTAGCTAATGTAATGTCTTAAATTTCATCATAGTTGTCTCAATATTCATAACAACCTGTTTTGTGCACACAGTATATCAAAGGAAATATATTTCTTAATTCCTAATTCATATTTTGAATTTTTAATGGCAGTTTCAAGGGGCTTCTTATATAGTATCAGTAAAACAAAATGGCACAATAGATAGTTCATTAGAAATTTAGATCAAAATACTTTTGTTGGTACATGAATTGTGTTGTTTCCCAGATTAGTGAAAATTATTCTGTGTAACATTTCTCTGGAGGTAGGGCATATAGATTGTAACATGGATTTTTGTTTTTTTAAATACTAAAGATTTAGTCTTTTATTTATTTCTTAGCAACCACCCATAGGTAACTGGTAATATTTATTTTGCATTTTATTATTTATTTATTAAATGTAATATATCTACATATATTACCTGATTTATTAAAATATGAAACTAAAAATCAAATGATTTTAAATGATTTACTGCATTTTGCTGTAATTTTCTAACTCACATTCTTGCTTTTAATGCCTTTTGAAATCTGAAATGATCATATACATCCTCCCAAAACTTTGAAATTGGTAAGTACTTGGAGCTGAAATGTTTGCAAAGGAAATAGCTCCAGTTATCATCAAGCCCCTTTTTCCTTCCAAACTTACAAATTTTATTTGTAAAATTTACAGGAAGGAATGAACCATTTTAGAAGCATACATAAGTATAACCTAACATAGTAGATGTAATCTTATCCCAAGTGTCTTCTGGATCCAGTTCGACAGAAGTTGGCAGCATTCTTTTTGACAAGTTCAGAGGCTAATTTTGTTGATAATTAATTCCAATTTAGGACCACAAACTGCAGTTAAAACTTCTTGATTCTAAGTATATAATCCGTCTAAACAGTGTGATAAATTTTCAAAAAAGGCTTTTCTAAATTAAACCTGCACTTTCATACATGATGGCCTCTAGATGTATTTTTGTGGATGCTATAATTTGAGATATTCTTTTGACAGAATAGACAACAATTCTTACAGCTACTTTGTAAGCACTTATGGTAATATTTTCTTTTCTAGCTTTAAGTAATATATTTTCCTGGATTTTCTTCTCAGCAACCCGATAGCAGAAGAGTCAACTCTTCTGTTGGATTTTCTGTTTTGCAGCATACAAGCAATGACCCTTATTGCTTTGTGGAATTTTATGAACACAGGGATGCAGCTGCTGCATTAGCTGCTATGAATGGGAGAAAAATTTTGGGAAAGGTACGTTGCAAAAGAAAAAAGAATGACATGTAGCAAATTAAGTAAATAGGTTATATTCATGGCAAGGATTTTTTGTCCCGGTTTTTAATTAGAAATACCTTGAAACAAT
The DNA here is from genome assembly GCA_033807585.1 of Hydrophis major. Classification (NCBI taxonomy): domain Eukaryota; kingdom Metazoa; phylum Chordata; class Lepidosauria; order Squamata; family Elapidae; genus Hydrophis; species Hydrophis major. The sequence goes on along the minus strand of CM066331.1, from coordinate 68,717,710 downwards.
GTTTCTATAAAAAGAAACATTTGTTTTGTTGGAATTGAGCCTGTACAGCCTCTTCATTTACATAAGAATTATGCCAGTACTGATATTTTTTTCATTATTTTTAGGAAGTAAAAGTTAACTGGGCAACAACACCAAGTAGCCAAAAAAAAGATACTTCAAGTAAGTAATATGTTCTGAAACAACACTACCTAAGCCATGTATTCAGTTGGATTGTATTCATTGCTTTACTTTGGCAGTATAAGAAAGCTAAACTTTTTGGATATTAGTAGCATTTCTGTTTTTTCCTTCCAGATCATTTTCATGTGTTTGTGGGAGATTTAAGTCCAGAAATAACAACAGAAGATATTAAGTCAGCATTTGCTCCTTTTGGTAAAATATCGTAAGTACCGTACTTTTTATTTTAAATCATTAATATATACAGAATTAAAACATAAGATTGTTCTTCTTTTAAGTCACTGTTGTTTGTTAGGCATAGAATTGTTTACATAATGGCACGTGAATTGTGTAGAATTATCTTGTCCTTTTATTGCATTATATTATTCCACACAAGTATGAACAAGGTTTCTGCATAAGTTCTGTTAAAAGCTGTGTGATTTTCACATTTGCAAAACCATATGCATTTTTCTGGGTTGGGATATGTTGTGGGCAAATGAAAGCAAACCTGTTGATTCTTGTGGCTTATAGAACATCGTCTAATAGAAGCTGGAAGTGTCTGATAATTATATACAATAGGTAGTGTTGGACTCTGTGTAAGTTCATAGCCAGTTGTAAAACTTCATTCAGTGCATTTTTGAAATGTAACACTACGTTTAGGATTTGAAAATTAAAATTCATATCTTTTGATAAACTTTTAAGTAAAGAAGTTCTGTTTTAAGGATACATTGATTATGCCAGTCAAAAGTATCTTTCTCTGTTGATAGTAGAACTTTGGGACTAAATTTCCAAATACCTATAGCTTTGTAAATGAACATTTTAAACTTTGCAAGTGTTCCTTCAAGTGCTATAGTATGTGTGTTTCTTTTATTATTTATTCTAATTTCTTGAAAAACTTTCTCTTATTGTTTTCTTTGTCTTTTGAACAACATCAGAACAAAACCTGAACATCTTGTATTACTTTACAGGGAATATATTTCTGCTATAAAGCATATTTTCTCTATGTTTTCTCATATTTTCAAATGCAACAAAATCTTATTTTGTCTGTTTGATTTACTTTGCTTTTTATCTCAATGTGGTAAGTACTGGTACTGTTTGCAAGCCAATATTAAAAGATTTAATACAGGTTGCTATTTCTCAGTTTTGATTTATACCTGAGACCTGCAGTTTTTCTAAAGTCCAAGTCACAATTAAAAGTAATAGCATTCTGATTATTTTGCAGAATTGCTCATAAGAATGGACAGGATCTTGAAGCTAACTGCAAGGAACTGTGCACACTGGAACTCAGTTGTAGATTTTTTTTCTCATTTCTATTTATTCTTATTATACATTATTTATATATACATATCTTAGTATTTACATTTTAACATTCTATATTCAGTGCAGTTCTATATTTCCAATCATTTTAACTTACTCACTAAAAATTATGTGTAAAATTTGTTGTCTTCATATTGGTGAACTTAGCATTGTTGTTAGTTATATTCGCCTTTCTTAAATTTCTGAAAATGTCAATTTTTCAAAATTTACAGCTGCCCAAACTCCAAAATGATGGTAGAGAATTGACCAAGAAAAATAAAGAAATCTGTTAACAGGCCATGTATGCCTTTTAATTCCTATTTTTTTCCTCTTTTTCAATTTTTTAATATTTCATATTTTATATCACTAGGCAGAGGGCATTTATTTAGAAAATGCATGGTAAACATAGTTAGAAATGTTACAGTAATTTATAGTTCAGTAAACCTTAGAAGACCCTAGTCAATAGATAATTAGAAAAGGAAATACTGTTCCTTTTAAAATTTCAAATTTGAACGATTTAGTTGTAGAAAGTGCAGGATATATTGATAGGTTGCATGTTTATTACATGTTATTTTTTTATTTTTGTCCTACTGCTTTTTTCTAACAGGAAAAGAAGTATTAGGCAGAATTAGGAATAGTTATAGTTAGGGGTTACTGAGTTTATAATAGGGAAAACTATGCTCACAATACAGTGTGTGTGGTTCCTTTTAGTTTTTATTTTGAATATCTATAATATTTCCTCATATAACTGTGCTTCTCTTCCCAGGGATGCACGGGTAGTTAAAGATATGACAACAGGAAAATCAAAAGGATATGGTTTTGTATCATTTTATAACAAATTGGTGAGTATGTTGAACAATATAAATGATTGCTTCATATTTTGTGAGCCTAATTTATGCTGCAAGCAGGCAGGCATTTGTGGCATGCTAGTGCATAGCCCACTTTTACAACCCATTGGTTATGTCATGTGAAAGGCAGAACTTTTTATAGCTGAAGTAATGTTATATTGATCCTTTAGACAAGAGACAAAAATATGCCTATTTTTAACTTTACTAGTAATAAGAGTACAGATATCTTTTGCTGGGCAGTTACTTCTTATGGAAATAAGGAGAGCTGTATTGGGATATACATGGTACATTGTCAGTCTCTGCCTAAAAGTGTCTTAAATGTATTGAGTTCTCCAAACGGGAGATGGAATATTTGTGGCCTTCTAGATGTTGCTTTATGGCCAATAGTAAGAACTATTGGAAACTCAAATTCAGCAGCATCTGGAAGCCACAGGGCCTATCGTCTTCATTCAGTGTATTAATTTCCTTACATTATTTTTTCTGAAAAGCTGTTAGCACCTTAATTGGTCAATTTTATTTTTTTCTGTCCAAAAGACAAAGCAACGAAATAGAATGTATGTTTTAATTCTCTTCTTTCAAAGTTATTAGTTTTTGCCTGTGTTTTTTTTTTTAAATTAGGATGCAGAAAATGCAATTGTGCATATGGGAGGCCAGTGGTTAGGAGGTCGTCAGATCAGAACTAACTGGGCAACACGAAAGCCACCTGCTCCTAAAACTACACAAGAAAGTAAGTGAATTTGGACAAGAATGAAATTCAATTTTTAATTATATTAACAGAGTTATTTGTAATAGATTACCTGTCTATATAAATATCTGACAGCAATATTGAATAGGGATATTTAATATTTTACATCTCTTCTTGATATTACAAATGTATGTATAGTTCCATAGATAGTTTTGGTAATATTTGCTTTTGTGCATATATTGTTTCATTTCGTTATTGTGAGTTTGGACAGTAACCAGAAATTTTAACTTGGAAACAAAATTGCAACAGTTGTCACTATATCATGCAGTTGAGATCCAAATAAATATTTTCATTTGCAATTAACAAGAAACAAAAATAACCAGTCAATAGGATTCACTCCAGTCCAAACACTTGAACAACCAGGTGCTTCCCTTAGCTCCATGCTTTACAAAAGGCCATCGAGATATCTGTATGTTGGTGGAGAATGTGTCTGGATGCCCTTGCACAGGTAGATCTACAAAATAGCAATATAATTAAAAGGATCCCAAGGATCCCACACCCTGTTGATTTCGACAGGCATGGAGAAACAAAAACAAGTGGTTCAAGCAATAATCTGGCTCTAATCCCTCCAGGTAATAACCAGCATCTTGAATTGCAACCAGAAGTTAGCATGAGTAGGACCTCCTAAATCAGCAATGGTCAAAATTGGTGAACAAGATAAACCTGTGCAAAGACTATACCATTCTTTGCTCCTACCTGCTTCTTAAGAAGATCTCTGTATCAGGTTTCCAAGTAATGAAATCCATGTTAAAAGAAAAATAACAAAGCCCATCTTCAAAAAGATTTATTTAGGAAAACATCAAATTGGCAAAGTCCATGGTAATTCCGGATCTGACTCAGCCTGGAATTACCACACAATATTAGAAGTTAGAAACACCCCCAAAAGTCACATTCTCCAATAGAAGTAATACAACATTGCTTGATGACATAAATCTCCACCTCCAGGGCTCCAAGCCTGGACAGTTGATTTGCCACTGGGAAAAAAGATACCCTAGCCATATCTCCATTCCTCCCACCTTAGGAATGTGTCAAGCCCGTAAATTTCCCCCCCATGACTACCACAGGGAAAATAAGAAAAAATATATACTAAGACAAACTAAAATGGCTACACTTATGACAATTTTGGGCTTGACTCTCTGAGTTGCACTCCAACTTTGGGGAATGAAGCCCCATTCAGAGTTAAAGATGAAAAGTATACTGATCTGACAAGCTTCAAAATTTCAGCCATTTTTTTTTTGCCAGGGTTAAGCCAATCCATACTCCACCCCACCCTTCAAATAACTAGAGATAACTTTGATATTATCACTTGGTTAATCTTGGACATATTGGTTATTATAAGCATACTAATGATACTTACTAAATGCTAATAGGTGACCTCATCCACCAGCTTCATGTACCTGTATATGTCAGCTAGGAGCTAGTGGTATCATGCAAAATAGAAATATTGGTTGATCTCTCTCCCCCCTTCCTGACTCATATGTACAATGATTGGAACCATTTATGGAGAAAGGGAACCATTATAACTCCACGCATTCTAGTCTAAATCCTGGGGCTGTTCAGAAATGTACTAAGAGATCAAGGAAGGCCAGAATGGATCTACTGTCTCTAGCCTAGTATTGCCAAACTCATCAACAAATGTGATTAGTGCTATGTGGCTGCTATAACCAGATTTGAACCCTAGCTAAAAAGGTCCAAATAATCCATTTCTTCCTGAGCTCTCTGAATCACAAGCTGGTCATCTTTTCAGTAACCTTCCCTAAAGAAGGAAAGGTGGAGACTGTATAAAAAAATTATCCAGTTCCATTGGGTCTAGTGGTATCTTCTTGAGAGAATGCACACCTTCTTTCACAATAGATATAAACCATTCTTGCATTAACTGTTGCTCGGACTCAACTGTCTCACTTTCTGGAGGTCTTGATCACGTAGATGAGTTATGAATAAAAATATAGATAGGCCTAGCTTACAGCTTTGAGGACCTAGATTATCTCATTAGCATTAAGAGATTCAAACTATTCTCAGAAAACTAGGCAAGACCATCCTCAAGCAGTTCTGTAGACCTCTATAGCTAGAGGCTAAGCAAAACCAAGCAAACAACCAATCTGGCAGGTGCCTAGAATAATTTTCATAGTGATCTGTAAATATTCCCACTGTTCTTCCTTAACCAAAAGGAAGTGGCTCATCTTAAATACTGCTGTCAGTTAGCCCTTCATCTACATGACAAGGGCACTTGCCTGCTCGGTATTTTGCCACTTTTATTGCCATGAGAAACGTTTAAGAAACGTTCTTGCTCAGCGAAGTTTTGATTTTGTTCCTTATATAAACATCTTTAAACATTTTCAGTGTTTCATTAATAATTATATTAAAAATGATATTACTTATAAAGATTGAATAAACTACCAAATAATGATTTAATTACTTGAAAAGTGTTGAATTTAGGGTCTTTCTAGTTTACAATTATAGTAGGCTGTGATATTGTGACATATTGTATGTTCATTAATGGTAGTAACAGGAAAAAAATGTATCTTGCAGACAACACAAAACAATTGAGATTTGAGGATGTAGTAAATCAGTCAAGCCCCAAAAACTGTACTGTCTATTGTGGAGGAATTGCTTCTGGATTAACAGGTGAGAGTCACAATCATCTTTGCAAAGTTTTTAGTGAACTACTGAATACTGACATGACTAACACAAATGTTAATGTTTTTAGATCAGTTGATGAGACAGACATTCTCCCCTTTTGGGCAGATTGTGGAAACCAGAGCTTTTCCAGTTAAAGGCTATTCTTTTGTGAGGTAGGAGAACTATAATTATTTGCTCTGAACTTAATATAGTACCACGTTGGCAACAAGCAAACATACAACTATATTTTAGCTATTACAATACATCTGAATTACTTACACTGTATTTCTGTTTTGTAATCCTTGATTTATTACCATAATTGGCACCAGAATTTTGGTTGCTGAATGAAGCAGATATTAAGATGTCATGTGACCACTTCATTCAACTACCACAATCCCAGGTCCTCTGGTTGCAGTGGTTAAATAACCTTGTGGGTTGTTAAGCAGGCATAGTCCAAAATAAGGAGCATGGGGATTAATTAGAGGAATAAGGGAGGTTTCACATGATTTGGGGAATGACACTTTTGAATCACTGTGACTATGGAGCCTGCTTGAACAGTGGCACGAGGAGACCACAGGAGAGTCACATAGTTTTTCAAGATAGTTTTTCTCCAGTATCTTCAGGCTTAAGTGGGATTCTTACATGTGTTAGTGGAATAGGAAATAGGCTGAAGCCTCCTGGGCCTAGTGAGCAAAGGAGCAGGCTAAGACTCCTGGGCCTGGTTAGCCAGGGACCAGGTTGAGATCCTACAGGCCATGGCAGATTGATATGGGAGGATACACAGGCAGACAAGGGCATTTGCAGCACCCCTATGGTCATAAATGTGCACGGACTGTCAAGCGCCTTAATTTTCAGCATGTAACCATAAGGGTGTTGCAACAGCTTATGTTGCAAATCCCTTTGTTTGGGACTGTTGTAATTTCAAACAATCACTGAACAAATGATGTAAGTCAAGGACTACCTGTAACATCAATAATAGGTTTCTTGGTGTTGGGGTGGTGGTGGGGTGTCACGTTCTCTGTTCCATTAAGTTTGTATCTTTGTAGGGCATAAGCTTAAGACCAGGAATTGTCCTATTTTGTTCATCTGTAAACCATATTTTTGTAAAATATTTACAAAAGGAAATACAGGATATATCCAATATTATATATGTTTTAAAAATGGAGCCTTAAATATTATGGAATTATATTAAGTTGTCAAAGGCAATGGCATACCTAATTATTTTTTAAGAATTTAAATGCATTGGTCCTTAAAGACTGAAGCCAATCTCTCTGGATGATTACTGGCAGGCAACCACATACACTGAAGCAATAACTCCTTCACTGTTGAAATATACTTGGTATATTCTTTAAGAAAAGATATGTTGCTGTTAAGTTCCATATTGATGGTACGTATATCAGGTTTAGTGATAAACAATTGGCTGATAGCCTTTTAACTGTGCTATATCTTCTGAAAAAGTAAACTATTGATAAAAGAACTATTCTTGTTAAACTAGTCCTACAAGGTTGGAGGAGGATAATATAATAACATTTTATTTCATACCACTTTTTTGGGCTTCAGGTTTTCAACTCATGAAAGTGCAGCACATGCGATTGTTTCAGTCAATGGAACTACAATTGAAGGACATGTTGTTAAATGCTACTGGGGCAAAGAAACACCAGAAACAACAAAAGAATTTCAGCAGGTAATTGGTAGACTAGCATTAAAGTGTTGTATTTTCTATATCCTCTGTTATGTGCATTTGTCCAAATCAGTAAAATCAGTGCATGTAATCTTACACATTAAAATCCTTTATGGAAATTAACCTTAGACATAGAACTTACTACTTTTGGCTTTTTTCTCAATTTTTCTCATATTAATTAATATTCTACCTTTTTGTTTATCTAAACAATTGTTTAAATCCATAGGTGGAGTACAGTCAATGGGGACAGTGGAGTCACGTTTATGGGAATCCACAGCAATATGGGCAGTATATGACAAATGGATGGCAAGTGCCATCTTATGGAATGTACGGTCAAGCATGGAATCAGCAAGGGTTTGGCATTGAGTAAGTACTTCTGCTCAGAAATTGATGCTTGCATATATCATTTTCTGGAATGGGAATTCTTGATATTCGCTTATGCATGATTAAGTCAAATGTTTTTGTTTCTAAAGTAGTGGTTTATTATTTTTTTGTTTTTAAAAATAATAGAAAAAAGCAAAAGAAACAAAACACAATATACATTATAAAAAGTTCATAATAAATGCTTAAAATAAGTGAAAAATACAACTAATAAGAAATAGAGTATAATACGTTCTTAAAACAATAAACAGTTATAATTCTATATAATTATCTTAATACATTCATATACAGAGAGAGTCCTTTATGCATCTCATGCTTTTTTAAAGGTAGTGTAATTTGTATAAATCAGTTTCTTTATATATGTATATGTATATATGTATATTCATACAGTCTACATCTATAGGCAATCCACTCACAGGTAGCAAATATAATCAGATCTTCAATCTACTTAGTATGTGGATTTATGTTTCCAAGATGCAATATCAGTCTTTTAACTATATAATAAGGACACAGAGAATCCATTTATGTTATCCAATTGTCAAATTTCATGTTCTAAGTATATAAGTCAAGAGGACAACCCCTGAAAATTTTAGCTTTTGTTACCTTCACATTTATTTAGTCCACTGCTTTCCCCCAAATTTTAATGAATAAAAAACTGTAAAAAAAAATCTAAATTTTATATTATAAAAACATGGATTTAAAGAAGCTTTGCTCTTATTACATTTCCAACAAAATACAGTCCTAACAATCTTTTTCTAGATAAATGCAATAGATAAAATTTAAATATTACTTTTTGTTGTATAAATTGTAGGATAAGGTCCTCTGTCACTCTAGATAAAGAACTTAAGACAGTATTGTCTAGGCAATATAGGAACCTCTTATTCTTTATTCAACTCATCTCTTACTATTTTCATGTCAAATTGATTTATTGATAGCAAATGTCTGAATAAGTAATAATAGGATTTTTAGTTTTAAAAGATTCAACCAGTTGTTCTAGTATTTTGTGTGTCTCAAAAGTTGAAAATCCTGCTGATCCAAACAGTGTTGTTAACAATATAGCTATATTATCACTGTTACATCTGATAGAGATTTATAAAGATTTATAGCACAGTGTATTTATAGAGATTTATATTACAGTATATATTAAAATTCATCTATCATGTTTCTAAAATAATGTGCTAATTTTCATCTAAGTATGAATTTCTGGAAGGAGACTGATTAATTATAATACTATGTGAGTGAACCTCAATAAACCATAGATTTGCACAAACAAAATCATATGCAGCTATAATTTAAACAAAATGAGTTGCACTAACTTAATACACACAATATATTTTTGAATAAGTTCAATGAGTTCTGTTCTATTCAATTGATTAAAAGATGAAAATGCAGATCAGGACCACTTAGAGCAGGGGTGTCAAGCTTGCATCATCACGGCAGCATCACATGATGTATCACAACTTTTTTCCCCTTCACTAAACTGGGCTTCGCCAAAGCGTGACGCATCTGTCCCGCAGGCTGCGAGTTTGATAGTCCTGGCTTAGAGTATCTGATTGCCAAAGCTTAATGTGGCTGTTAATAATTTGAATTTTCATAACTAAATTTGTAATAATGAAGTAAATACTTTTGAGTTGCAATTCATCCCATTCTATCTTGAATTAAATCCAAATCTATATGTTATCCAGTATACTAGTCTACCTTTCAATTGCTATTCTGAATAAATTGTTTATCAAAGACATGGAAAAATTTCTGCTAATTCGTTTGTTTTGCCAGATAGTGCTGGACAATGCTGTATATATTCATTAATACAAGTAATATTTCTGTCATGATTAAAGGATTGCAAGAGGTTAATTTTCATCATGTAGCAATGGGTATTATTATGGTTAAAATTGAAACAGATAAGAATAATTACAATTTTCTTTTCCTCTTAAACCAGTCAAACACCACCTGCAACCTGGATGAGTGGATTTGCTGCTCAGCCTGCCCAGGGACAAGCTGCTCCGGTAATACCTAATCAGGCTGGCTATGGTATGGCAAGTTACCAAACACAGTGAGCTAGAACTCTGCTTAGAAGTGTGATTTCAAGGCAGGTTTCATTTTCCGATGATTTTTTCTAAAGCCTGAAATACAGACACTGGGGAGAAGAGGGAAAGGAGGCAAAACGGGAGGGGGCCGAGACAGAGAAAGAAACAAAGAATATTTATTTTGAAGAATGAAAATGTTTGCACCTTTAACACAGCATTTGCTTTGATGAAGGACACAAATATCTTCAATGTATGCCTTTTTAAGTTTTGTTCATGATGGGTATGAACAGGTTTTCTTTATGTACAAAATTTAAAATAAAGTCATTAAAAACAATTCTGACTGCACAATTTGGTATGTTGGGAAGGAATGCTTAACATTGTGGTTCTTAGATCCATTCCATTTTCTTTTGTCTGCAGCATTTTATATCAGGTTTTAAAAAAAAATACATTAATGATTCTTTTAATTGAACATTAAATCCTGATGTTTTTCTGTGGACCAAAGATCAAAGGCAACAATATATTCTTCATTAATTTCAGAGCCATCGTTCAGAAGAAATATTCATGGAAATATTTTTAAATTAATTTCCGAAATATTTGAAGAAACTTAAATCTGGTGTACACATTTTGGTTTGGTCTGATGTAGTACTAGCAGATATTTCTGTTCACATCCAGAAGCAAACTACAGCTTTTCAAATTTAATTTACTTGAAGCACAGATTTGCTTTTACTTTAGAAGTGCCTTTTTAATTTTGTTTTTTAAGCATCATATTTTCCCCTTTATATTAATATCTGCAATATTTCGTATGCTCTGAAATTGAAGGAACAATTTTATACAGAAAGTTATTTTATTCTGCTGCTTTTTTTTTGCAAAGGAGTAAAATAAATACACTTTCAAAACTAGCTACTACATAAAGTGGAAAAAAATATTCAAAAAGCCTTATTTTTAATTTGATAAATGACTCCTTTTGTCACCAGAAAACAGATTTTTTACTTTATGCTACTTACTATGAAAATAATGAGGCTACTCTGGTACCTGAATGTTTTAAAAATGACACTGTTTTTTTAAATGTAGGAATATTTAACCAAAATATTTTAATTAGATTGAGGAATTTTTTAAAGTAAGGCATTTTAATAGTGTCATATATGTTTAACAGAACTGTATTTGAAATAATGAACAATTTTAAGTATGAATTAAGTGTATTTGTTTTTTAATTATTTGGGCTTGCATTTCACAAATTTGTATTGAAGCTAGGTTATTTATAGATTAAATATTATTGGGATAAATAATGAAGTTGGTAAAATGTTACATAGGGTTACTTTTTACTTTGTGGATACACTGACACATACATTTTAAGTTGAAAGTGAATGCAGGATAGGTTACACAATAATCTCTGACAACTAGGTGGTGCAAATGACTCATCTTTGAATTTGAACACTTGAGATGAACAATATGTGCCATTAATAGAAAGAGACTTGCATCTTGGTGGACTCTAGGCCAAAATATGTATGAGTATATATGTTTGGTTGGTTTCTGAATAGATAATGTTGTTTAATAGATCACTATTAAATATGTACTACATTACGGACGTAGTAGATATTGAAAAAAATGTTTATTCCAAAAGGGAGAAAAGTTGATTAAACTAATATCTCTTTTTTTTTTTTGAATAATTGATCATAGAGTTATACCACAAATATTTTTGCTACATGCAATTTATTGATCTATACTTTGATTATTTTTAGGAATTCTGAATTTCTATATTTGTTTGAGGTTAGGAAGATTAAAATAGTATTCACAGACATCTACTAAGTCTGCAATTTTTAACCAAACAATTTTTGTTGGTATACATACAGTGTTAACGATGTTTATTTTCAGATTGTGGACAAACTGATCTGGCTTGAGTGTTCCGCATAAAACATAACTCATTAACAGTTTGATTTCTATATCATATGGGAACACTGGAAGCCTGGAACAAGATGAGCCTCATTTTTCAGACCTCCATCCTGACTAATTTCTGTTCCGCAGCATGTAGCAAAGTTGGTTAAAGAGTATTTTTTAAAGAAGATTTAAATAAATCAACAATTTAAGATACGTTTTTTTCATTCTGTCGAATTTAGCAAGAGGTAAAGTCCAGAGCAAGGCTATAGACAAAGCACAGCTTTGGAAAGCAGAGTTTATCGCCGTATCACCATCAGAGCTCACATGTGCATTTAATTATTGAAACTAAATGGTATATTTAATTTCAGTTGAGTTTAATTTTATTCATGGAGGAATCGTAATTCATTTATTTTAAAGGTCATTGCATCTCAGATTTCAAAAATGTTTGACCCAAATGTTAAAAAGTAACATTTCTTTCAAATTTACTTTGACTCCTATTAGAGTCATGAGAACAGCCATGTAGTTTTCTTGGCAACATTATGAAGTGATTTGCCAGTTCTTTTTTCCAGGGTTTTTTAAATACTTCTTTATAGCCTACATTTCACAGTTGTCCTGATGGATTCCCATCTAAGTACCAACAAGGTCCATCTTTTCAAGAACAACCAAGTTCAGCTTTATTCTGTCAAAACAGCAACAAAAATAACAAAGCACAGGACATACTAACATTTTTTTTCATAGCAGTTTTTTTAAAAGTTATAAATGCACCTATCAGGTAAGAGAGTAGCCAAACTTACATGGACAACAAATATACAGTTAGTGGTCTATCTTTTTAGGTATCCCAAGAGCCATTATTTGTCATCCCAAATGCCAAAGCAAAAGTGGCTCAGCTGTTGCCTGAATCTTTGCCTATTGACTCCCAGAAATGAGTCAGTCTAAACTTTTTCTGGTCCTCAGTATATGAAAGACATCATTAAATTTGGAATCTGGTTTAGATACAATTAAGTTTCTAGTTAGGATTTATTAATTGCCAAAACCAAATTGATTTTTCCAATCTCTCTGATAGATATGTACCAGCAGATAATTTTACATTGATATGATATGATTTTTTTTTTTCATTTTGTTTGAGGAAAACACCATAATACTCTGTTTATTTAACATGTGTCAATGAAGAATGGGTATGGGTAATGATGAAATAATAGTGTGTTTTCCTTCAATCCTACTGTAGAAGTCTTTGATTCACTTTTATCTCTTTGTTAGTAAAAATACATTTGGCAAATTGTATGTGTATATTATCTGATCAAAATTCAGTAATCTCTGATAGAGTGGCATAATAAACTAAACCTACCTTCAGTTATTGAAATTCACTGAGTGACTTTGGCCAGTCTTTCTCAACCCAACTGACCTCACAGGATAATTGTTGAGAGAAATTGGAGGAGGAAATACTAAGCACACCTAAGATCCTGAAAACAAATGGAATATGAATCAAATAAATGAATGAATATATGTTACAGTGTATACATACAAGCTTCTACAGCTACTTATTAGGGTACTAGGAACAGTTTTCTCAGTAAGTATGTTTAAAGTCAGCCATCCAGTATTGTTTCTATATGTTTCCGATTCAAATGAAACATTTGTGACATGTTCAGCAACAATAGCTTAGCTTATATTTCTAAGTATATAACTACTGTTTTTTCCCATCACTCTTGTCACCTCACATCTCAGCCAATGGCAACAGAAATACAACTGGTCCTTGTGACTTCATGGCTCTTCTACATAAAAATGTTAAAAAGGGAAGTCAGTCATAGGATTCAAACCTTATTGAACATTTATGTATTGGTTTTTATTAAATTTATTTGCTCCCTATCTCACTGTGGGACTAAGAAACAGAAGTGTCACTATTTTGTGTTTCAGTGTGGAATGAAACCAGTGTGTTTTATTCAGAGGTCAAGACAAAGTTTTAAACAAGCGAATGTTGTCAACTTGAAAAACACAGTTTGTATTGAAGCTTAACATGGTTTACATATCCCTAGCAGTTGTTTTGAAAAACTTGAAAATATTTGGCTTTTATTTTTCAAATTGAATATAACAATAAACCAAAAATATTTATTTTAATAGACATATGGTTCCACCCTGACTCTGAGAGGCATATAATGTAAGAAGTGTTCCATTAAACATTTTTCCTGACTATTTTAGCATGACGTTATTGTTATTATTTTTTGAACAAGTTTTAATCACTTTTTCACATGAATTACAAAACAAAAAAGCTCTTTTCAGTGAAAAACATATTTTCGGATCACCACTTTTACATGCAAATATGACAATAGTTATATATTCATTTTTTACATTCAACTTCCTATCTTATCCAATTTTGATTTAATTCTATTATTACCTTTTCCATTCCAACTTTTACAGAAGAAAAGAACAAACAAATTAATCCTGGTCTCTAATATTGGTCTCAATCTAAGCATCCTCTCATTTCAATTATTTCAAATATAAACATTAATATTTCTTTTAAAAATAATATGCATTTGTCTAATAAAAATGATCAATGTCCCTCCTTCCTCTTAATAATCTATATTACCTTATTAACTGACTAATTTATAATTACAAATATTTTTATTGTTACCTTTTCCAAAATACTCTTTTCTCATTTAAATAGTTCTTTTATCTGTCAGATTTGCAATTTCATCGCATATTCTTTCCATAAGTTCTAAATTAATACAAGATTTTACACGAGAAAAAAAACAAGTTTCCCCCCTCCCTTTTACTAATTTGAGTGTGTCAATTTAGTGGTTAAAATATATCCTAATTCCCTCATCTTAATTCCCAATAAACATTTATTTTTAACTGATTATAATAATAGTCATTCCCTAAAAAAAACTACATAACATTATATATCTTTTCAATCAGATTCTTTGAGTTTCATAGAATTTATAGTTTCAAAACAAAGATAAAAAAAAAATTAGTCCATTTAACTAATCCTGGCTCACTGATATTAATCTCATTTTTAAACATCTTCACAGTTCATTTCAATTATTTCAATTTATTTAATAAACATTAACATTTATTTCAAAGATAAGAATAAAAATATACATTCACCTAGTAAAAAATATCAGTGTCCATCGCTCCTTGGATAATCTATATTTCCCTATTTTCTAAATATTTGTAATTGCAAATATATTCTTATTACCCCCTCATCTCCATGTGGAATCCCCTTTTTTAATTCATTAACCATTATCTCTATGTAAACAGTTTTTTTCATTATTTTACAATTCCCATATTTCTTTATTTCCTGCTCCTGTTTCTCATTACCCTTCATTTTCCCATATCTTTTCTCCTTCCAGTTTGTGTCCCTCTCCCTCTTTGTATCTACCTCTCCCCTTTTCTGCTGCTCCTTTCTGCCTTTCCTAGTTTCACAGGTATTCCCCTTTTAGTTACCTTCTTGAATCTCAAAATTTTAACACCCCTTCTTTTCCCTCTTCTTTGTGGTATTCTTTGCGTTAAATGTCTATTTAAGATGGCTTCTCCTTGAATTAACTCCTTCTCTGAAGTTCTTTCTTCATGTTCTTCAATCGCCATTTCCATAGCTTCCATAGCTCAATATTTCTTCAACATTGTATCAACTCAAGTTCATAAAGAAACAGGATCTTTTCCCTTTTATTTTTAAATTTAAATTTTGTCCACAAGATGGCACTCTCCATTATGCAAAGTCTTCATTTTTTCCCCCTGTTTTATTATTCAGGGCTTTTCAAGCCTCAATATTCCAATACAATCAAATCTCCAGTTTGTATATTTGCCTCCCCCCCCTTTTTTTTTTGATACTCTTGAGTCCAGCTTTAATTTATGCCTGTTTGTTGCCAAAATATTTAAATCCAATTAATTTAAATATCTTGTTCCGGCTTCTTTCTTTCCCAGTTCGAAGCCCTGTTTATCTGTCAAAGTTATTTTTCTTTTCTTTGTTTCCTTCCCTTTTATTTCCACCGCTTTTTTTTTTTTTTTTTTTTAGAAATTCATTGTTACATTAATCCTGGGGTACCATTTATTTGGTTGTTGCGCCCAATTGTCCTAGCTCACATGCTATATCCACCTTTCTTCACTTAGTCCAGCTGAGTTCTCTTCGGGGTAGCCATTTTAGACCACCGTTTCAGTCGTCTTCGAGGAGGGCCAAGCCCAGAGGGAGAGATGTGGCTCCGCTCAACCTGGCTGGCAGCTTCCCCTTTCTCCGCTGCCCTGCTGAGGCAGTTTCAGCCCCTAATCGCAATGATTGGGGCTCTCCGATGAAAGAGCACGGGCCATAGCCACGGACAATCGCTATCTATGGTTCATCACCGAGGAGGCCTCAACCCGGAAGCCCAGCATGACATTATTTTATGCTTTCAGCTAAGGCTCTGTTAGCTATTTTTTTTAATTAGATAGCTCTTCAAATTCAAGATAATTTCAAGTTTTCTTATTGTACAGTATACTTAATAAGTTTGTAGAATGTGCTGTGGTGCAGATATTGAGAAAAAGGGGAAACTTACTGAAAATCAGATCATGTCATTGGTGAGTAGAGCCAAAACAAAACATATTTCTCTTTTTTTTCCCATGTGCAATCAATTTACTTTGACTCTGCAAGGCTTACTTTTGGTCTACTTAAAGACTGAACGGAAGCAAAAAGAAAAGGAGTGAAATCATCTACTGCCATTTACTTGCATAACTAGGTTCTTTAAACCCTGTTCATTTTTATTTATAATGTTCTTGGATTTTAATTTAGTCATGTTTCTATACATAGTATACAAAAGTATTTAAGCATTTCTGATAATTTTGTGCTTAAAGAATCAAAAAAAGCAGTACTTGAAATGTTTTTTATTTATTTGATTTATTTGATTTGTCAATCGCTTACAAAATAATAGGTATAAGTATAAACATAGTTATAAATACATGAAATGAATACATATAAGGAAAATAAAAGAAACAGTAGGATAGGGACAGTAGGCATGTTGGTGCACTTATGCACGCCCCATTATGAGCTTTTAGCTAAAAGCTCAGTTATGCACAATGTACAAAACCAAGTATATTACTTAAAAATTGAACATGCCTATAGTGAACCTCTTCCTAAGGCTATAAAAACAATTACTGTTATACCACAAGAGTTTAGTGTGGTGATGAAAACATGTTCATAGAGTTCATGGAGCAACTGGAACCAAAATTGCAATCTACATCTATAGAAAATGTCTTAGTCAAACAAATAGAATTTCATTAGTTTTCTGCATTCCACATAATTTACAGATTACTTCTCAGTATATTAAAAGCAAAGTAGAGTTCTCTCAGCAATCTTAAACATTTACTTTCCATATTTATGTCATTATTTGCCTGGAATATGTTAACCAAGACAGAAGTATTTTGTTTTTTATCCCGGTAGACGTACATTTTTAAATCGAAATTTTCTGCTAAAATCTCCATTTTTGGTCAAAGATAAAGAAAGGGATCTAATTACATCGTAAGTACTATAAGATGCAGATAAAGAAGTAATGTTTTGCAAGCGTTCATATAAAGACTATTTTTTGAATAAAGAACATAGATCTAATGTAAGCAGATGGTTTTACATTAAGCAACAATGCTATAACAATTCATAAACAATTTATGGACAGCTATTTACAGTGGTATTTTTTAATAAGTTTGGAACTCCATTACACCATATGAATTATATATATGCATTAAACAAAAATTATATATGTTACTTTTTGGATGCGATAACAGAATTCTGCCATGGAAATATGAATTGTGAAGACATAATTAAAATACATAAAATAATAGCTAATAAATCTGCCCATTTGTTATTTATTTAGAAAATTTTTGATATATAAGTGTATCAAAATTTTCATATGAAGTCTTTGTAATCTTTATTGTTCTTTGTGTATGTTATAGTAAAAGATAAAATGAAGTTTTTATAATTTTACATCTGAATATGTTTTATTTAGCGTTACTGAAACTTACCCTATATTCAGATGATTTATAGTTTATCCTTCGCAATCCAGCTTAGCTTTTAAATTGTGGAACAAGCTAAAAGAAAATCTATGCAAACTGCCTGGTGCAAATGAACATAGAAACTTCTCAAAAGAAATGCTCAATAATAGTCAATTATAAAGTTCAGGATTAATGAAGCATTGCTATTGCTATGCTGCTATTTCATTTCATGTGGGAAATACAATGTTTTCCTTCTAATGTAATTATTGAGTTAGGATAGCAACTTATATACTTAAAAACTGCATGTATGCATGGAAGGCCTTCATGTGTTTCACCCCAGACAAAGTCTTGAGCTGACGATGGCAAAAACACACTTCAATTGGAAAAGGTCCTTAATTCATGTAGATTAATCAATATTAAGCTAGCCTTTGAAATAGATTCCCAAACTAGTGGATGGATGGCTGATCTTAGCAGATCTGATAGAATTTCAGATTGAGGTCTAATTTCTCGCATCCTGTGTCCAGAATTAGAGGCTTCTGAACATTTGCCTTTCATGTCCCCAAAACACAACAGTATCTAAAGGATTCCTAAAAAGTCCGCCAGAACTAATCTGATCATTTTGTGTCAGAATATAATACCATAACCATATGAAAAGCTATGAAATGTGTTGTATCCCAAAAAAAATTTTTCTTGAATATCTTTTCCCTACCTGAGTTGTGTGACTACTTCATTTGAAGTTGGGATAGGAACTGTTTTCAAAAGCAGTTTATGAGAAAGCGTTGGAGTAAACAATTCAAAGGAAAGTAGCCTGTTAGCTCCTGCTTCTTGTATGTGTGATGACCCAAGGTGGGATACAAAACAAACACAGTCACAGAAAACAGGTGAAGCCCCCTTTATTCCTTCACTTTGCTTCCAAGCTCCGAATATCTTTGATGGAAGATGAAAAACTTCCATACAGTTACATGACGAAAGAAAAAAACAACACAAATCGGGCAAGATAATGGTTGGAGGATGTCTATAGATAACACACACTGGGAAGGATGCCAAACTCAGGGAGGAATTATAAACTAGAGAAATTTACATGCTTTGTTTGCAGTGTTCACCAGGATGCAGGTCCATTGTCACTGCAGTCCATGAAGATGATCAAGGCCCTCTCCTCCTGAGTAGACCACATCTCTCCCTTATTCTCTCCTCCCTGCGTGCCCTAGGATGGATAGGGGATGGGCCTGGGTCCTTCTCTGCTCAGCCAACCTCTGCCCTTCCCCAGCCTCCTCCACAACCTCTGGAGCCACACTTCCACTCCCTTTCGCTGTTCCTCCTCTCCCTCAGACTCAGTCTCTACCAGGGGCATGACAGTATGAACTAAGTTGGTTCCAAGGAGAAGGAAGTATCAGGGCAGCAGAGGCCATTTTACAAACTGAGTTTTATTTAGCAATAGCACTTAGACTTATATGCTGCCCCATAGTGCTTTACAACACTCTCTGAGTGGTTATAATGTCACCATATTGCCCCCAACAATCTGGGTCCTCATGTTATTGATCTCAGAAGGATGATGGATGAATCAACCTTAAGCACCATCAGGATCGGACTCCAGGCTGTGGGCAGAGTTTGCCTGCAGTACTGCATTCTAACCACTGTACCACCAAGGGTCTTTAATCTATCAAGTAATGAATACATATTTAATAAAACCCTTGCAGTGAATCACAACAAAATACCATCTTCAGCACATTAGGCCCACACTAGCTCATTTGATACCATGGGGAACCAACTTGGATGAAATAGCAGAATTATAATTAAGTGCTCTAGGTTATATTGATTTTAAATCTTTCAAAAGAAAAATGAATATCTTTTACTTCAGCCTGCTCTGAATATGCCCACCCTGTTGGATATTGGCAAAAAATGTCAACTGCAGAAAGAGTTACAAATATTTTGTAGCTGAATCATCTCATAAAAATGCAGTTAATATTCCATCACAATCCAAACAGTAACTAGAATTTGGATTAGATTTGTCCATGTTCTATTTCATTGTCACAGGTATTTTAAATAGTAAGGGTAGTTATTGTGAATTATTAGCTTATTTGCACCTAATAAATGCAGATAATCCCTGGTTTCTGCAAAAAATGTTTAAGGCATGCTTTTTATACACCTTCAGAGTTTGAACAGTTCACCAGCTGACTAGCTTTTTATAGTATTAAATGCTTAAAAGTGTTCCTTAAACTGTCATATTTGGAGTTTCATTGTCATGCTAAAGAGAAACCCCAATTTTATATATTTCTAGTTTTCAAACTGAGAATCTTCAGTATCTGGACCACTATTAAGTTTTTGCTTTTGCTTTAAGAGCTAGATACAACTCCTGGTTGGCAAGGAAACTCAGAGTCAGTCATAATAATTATTTCTTACACTTTTGTTGGGATAAAACTTGAGAAAAACAACCATACAGATCTCTTTGATATGAATAATTCATAGAACATAGAATAATAGAGTTGGAAGGGACCTCAGAAGTCTTCTAGTCCAACCTCTGCTTAAGCAGGAGACCCATATCATTTCAGACAAATTCAGACAAAAAGTCCAGTCTCTTTGAAATCCTCCTGTGAAAGAGCACCCACAACTTATGAAGGCAAACTTTTCCATTGGTTGATTGCTCTCTCAGCCTTAAGAAAGTTCTCCTTAGTAAATTTTTCAAAGAACAGAACTTTCATGATTGTTCCATGAACGCTCAGTATTAAGATGATTAATTGCAAACATTGCCATCAGTCTCTCTCTTGTAACTATGTATCATTCATGTGTTTGCAACTATGTATCATTGCAACTATGTATCATTCATGTGTTTGCAACATTGTATCATTCACGTGTCATCATTAACTTCTGTCTCTTCAGTGACCTTTGCAAGGCACGTACAAGGGACAAGGAGCTAGACGGTTGTTAATAAGCTTATCCACACTGTAAATGATCTGTCTGGTATGCAGCTTTGTAAATATGCACATCCTGATGAGATTATCATGTTTGACTTGAGCTTTGATTAAATCATTTTCTTGTAAAAAAGCACAATAAAAGAGCGTGTGCCAAGACATTCGGGGCGCGCTCATCCCGAGGAAACCTCGCTTCCTGTCGTTCCTCTCTCCTTCGCTCCCTATCATGAGCCGCCCATCTGATGCGGGATAGCAGATATCGCATCTCTCTATAAATATTGCAGTATGAGGATAAAGATTTGGTTGCTATATACTTTGTATATGAGACTGCAGAAAAAATCCAAATCCAAAAATGTTTTGTCCACCACTGTGGGTTTCTTAGTGGTGGACAAAACATTTCATATTTGAAATATTTTTGGCTTAAAACACTTTGTTCTGTGTTCAAGACAGCTTTGATTATCCTGGAAGTCTTCTGAGCTTCAAACAGTTTTGTTTTGAGCCTCAAACACTAGTTGCAAGTTCAAAATGAAACTGCTTTGAACTGAAAAGAGTTTGGAATATGTGAATTTTCTCTCAAGAATGAAGGCAAATATACGTGTCCCAGGATAATGTTGCAGGATCCAATCTGGGTCAGTCACCAGGACCAGAGATTGTGTCTTCTGAGTTTTCAGATTCGTGCTGGAGCCCATCTTCAGGGAACTTCTCTCTAGTTCCAGGAACAATCCAAAAGCTCGGAAGACAAAACCTTTGTTCCAGGTGACTGACCCAGATTGGATCCGGCATTTTCTCTTCCTTTGTATGCCCAAACTAAGGTAGGGCTAGAAAGTAGTAATCCTTTCCCTCACTAGTTTTCTTTTCTAGCAATTAAATTGGAGCTTTGGCAAATAAATATTTTCCTGCTAGGTAGATGTATAGTTGTTCTCAAAATGACAGGACATATTCTCTGTCCCAAACAGAAAAACTGTACCAGCTACCACCAGTTACTAATACAAAAAAGATATAGAAATAGAAGGATTCCTGGTTTTTTTTGTGGGGGAATTGACATTTTGGAGCTGAAATTGCAGAAGCTGGTCTGTATGAGTTGAAAACTATATTTCCATTAGAAGGAAGCAAGCAAGCATGAATCTTGAAAGGAAATGACATGGAATGGTGAAAAGCAAGAGCTGAGATATTGAAAGCCTAAGAAAGCAGCTGGCATTAAGCTGAAGAAAAGTAAAAACAAAGGAAGCAACAATACTGAATGTTAAACTGTTAAGAGGGAGAGTACTGAAGCTTGTTATCTAATAATTTACCAGTGTGAAATAGATATTTTGTCAAAAACTGGCAAGCTAAAAGATTGTAAAAATGACAAAAGTGAAGTGATTTAGAGCAATTAAAGTCATTTCATCAGCACCAGAAGATGTACCAAGAATATTAGGAGGTTGTGTAATAGTTTGATTCAGTGCAAAAAAATTAACCAAGACCTGTAAATAAGAGAATTGGAAATACCTGGGGAGCAAGTACTAGAATAAATTAAGCATAAAATAGGAAATGATTAGGTTTAAGTGAAACTTAAAATCTGCTTATGATCCTATGAAGCTATAAATTATTCTCACTTATTGTCTTGTTCCCCTCTTGAAATGGTGACAATGTTCACAATGTCTGTAAAGACAGTCAAGCCACTTCTAATCAGTTTGGAATAAGCAATTTTTAGTTCAGAAAATTTTGAATGTTAAATTGTTTCTATCATATTGTAATATGAGAAGGTGGGTTGCCAATAAATTAATAGCAGCTTTTGTTAGCTGTGGATGTGTTTTAACTAAGTTAGCTAATTAGTATTTAACTACTAGCAGTCATTTGTCCTTTATAGAGTTTTCAAGGAAAAATATTAACAATTTTAAATAGTGTATTTGTTAATTGCATTATAAAAATCAGTTATTCAAATCAAATATCTTGTACATTTAATCATAAAATTGAATAACATTTTTAATGAAATCATAGATGTATTAATTCCTTCTAAAGCTCACCAAAGTGTAGCCAAAAGTTTGGATCTAGAATTAATTATGTTCAGAGTGGATCTATTAAATTTAATAAGACAAATCAACTAAATCACTACACTCCATTAAGTGAAATAAATTTAAATAAAACCATGAAATTACTAGTCATCACGTTTGCTGAACAATTAAGAGTATGCATAATTCTCACTTATTCTAATAATGTAATATTAGTACTTTGTAGTCAATTTAACACTACTTCTTGTGTTAAATGTAATTTTGAAAAGTTAATGTTATCCATACAATGAGGTTTGAAGGGGAAAAAAGATATGTAGCTGTATAAATCATAAAAAGTTTTTCCTATATATCCAAAGGAAATCCTATGCATCCACATGAGTCTGATGAAAGGTGGAAAGAGAAAAGCAGGTCAGCATTGTTAGATTCATCATCTTCGGGAAGCTCAAAATAAGCAAAACAAGACAAACCCCAATTCTTGTTCTTAATCATTTGGACATAACTGACACATATATAATACATCATGTATGTTTTTAGTATACAAAATGCAGAAATTATACTGTACTGAATTCTAAGTCATTGCCATTGGAAAAATAATAATGATGGGTTCACTTACTTTACTGGTAAACTTGCCAGATTTTATCCCACAAGCTGATTTACAATTCTTAGAACCACATGTGGTAACACAATCTTATTTCAAGTAAAACATTTATTCTGCTCACTTAACAATTCCATTTACAATCTGGTCTTTATGCAATACAGGACTCAAGGACTCAACATTCAACAAACTGAGTTGCATAAGATGTGGCTTTTCTATTTTAATATTTATCATTTGTCCTTTAAAAGAAATACCAAAAGTGGCTTTAAAAAAAAGACATAATAAATTACATTAAAATTATTCCTAATCAAATCAGATTCTCATCAGTTAAAAACAAATTCCAATCAATTATATTAAAAGCAAATCCTTATTTACATTACATTAAAAACAATGGATTTAGACTTTGGATTTAGCCAACATCATTCTGAACTTACCAAATGTAGCAACTTCCCATGGAGAAAGATTTCCTTGTAAGGTTACATTTATGAGATGATAGAAAACATTAAAAATGTATGAATGTAAAAATAACTTAAAATTTCCTCTTTTGTAATGTAAATTTTTACTTAAATATTGGTATTGTTTTATAGGATTTTACCTTGTTAGATGTAAGTCTTTGACCAAAAAAAAAAAGCTTTGAATTCTTACTATGGGGCAGGGCACCAAGTTTTGACACATTCTTTTTTTCTGAGGTTTTCCAGGAAGATTCATTCAAAATATTTAGAATAAGAATTTATTCTCAGTTTACAGATATAAAACACTGATGGATTTTCACTGGCCAAGTGCCATTATGCATGAGTTACTAGTGTTTATACTTCAGCTCAGCTGTTTTTAAATCTGTAAGCACTTACATGGGAGTAAGCCCAGTTGAATTCTTTAAGATTTATTTCTAAGTATAGGAATCAGTTTTAGAAGTACAGGCTGCGTGTTACCAAATAGATTATCTGTGAATTCTTTGAAGAACAAGCCAAGCACAAGGAAATCACTTTCCATGTGCTATTGAGTTTAATATCCTTTGTTCTTTATAAAATATAATTTATTCAGAAAATGCAGCAAAACCCACTTTTGCAGGCAAGCAATTTAGCGAGTATATCTACCTATCTACAATTATATTCACTACCCATTCGATCCTGCAGGACACATGGTGCTCTAAATATAGTGCATGGTCACTGTAATTTTTAATATTCTTGATACAGTGTAGAGATCTTGCGACTAACTTAGTTTGCAATATGGTCCCTTCCCAAAGTAAAGGATCCTGAAAAATAATTTGAATAGCTTGAATAATTTTTACAACATAAATTTGTTGAGATGAACAAGTTGCTCAACCTGAGCTATAATTAAAGCTCTGGCTGCTGGAAAGGATTAAAAAAAAAACCATACACAGTATGTCTAAGATGGACATTAGTTATTTGCAAGAATTATGTAACACAGTGTTGGAATATTTATGTATTCAAATTCTATAACCGCCCATCTCAATTAATGACCCTGGATGACATACAATTCCAAAGGTAAAAAACAAAAATAATAAAAAGCATTTTAAAAACAGTTAAAAACATCCAATGGTCAAGCTATTTGACCAATTAAGAGTAAAACCAAGAAACAGGGTTTAACACCCCATGCTCAGGAACACAGAGATATTAATACCTCAGTACCTTTAAACCGTTTCATGTGAAAGATGGAGAAACTCTGGAAAATAGTGGAATAACAATTTTTGGGAAATAGACCAGGCAGTGTGCACTATGCAGAATGTGGAGGCACCCAATAAGGAATACATACACCCAAAATGGAATTTGGATTTAGCTATGTAACTCAAGGATTCCAGCATCTCTGTACAAATACACAGAGCATGGAGAAGAAATAAGTCTAAATCTGATGGGACAACTTGTGAGTGGAATGCAAATGCTGAAAGGTATAGTTAATTCTTCAAGTGAAAATGAATGCTGAAAAAACTATCAAACATATCCAACTGCTTAAATAAGGTTACTGACCAAACCTTTTTTTTTTTTTTTTTTGGTAATATAAATTATTGTCTGAATTGTTCCAATTGTGATTGTTGAATGTGAACTACCTGTAATAGTTTCTGAATATTTGCTTTGAAGTCACCAACCAGATTCTATGATTAGTTTTATTTATATTGGTTGGGGGAGAATTCTGCTTTTTGGGATACTTCAGAGTTCTAATCTCCCTCCTGTTCCATTTAACATTTATATGAAATGGTTGAGTGAGGACACCCATCAATACAAGCTTAGATATGACAGTGTGCCGATGATACCCCATTGTACAGGGTCACCCAAGTGATTTCACTGAGTTCCCTCCCCCTCTCAAATCTGTGAAGGTTATGTGGATCTGAATGGGGAAGTAAAAGCTTTGGCTCCACTCTGGCAAATGGAGAGCCTCTGGAGATGCTATTATATCTTTGGAGGGATTTATTTAATTAGTTAAAAATAATTAACTTGTAGTCCAGATAAACTACAGAAATGAGATTGGTGTGATTTGAAACTGTTTTAAAACTAAAGCCAACGCAATCCAGCTTTCTTGGGGGGGGGGGAAATAAACCTTGACTTCATTATTGGGTAATGATAAGTCTAAGACCTTATACATACATGTCTGCCTAAGGGTCACTGAGATAAGGCAAGGAAATTAAAAGCAAACACCAGAAACATTTAAGCAGCTCAGACAACTGTAAACAATTCTGTGTACTATATGTAATTATTTTAATCCACAATGTGAATGCTTACTATGTACAAAATTCTCAATAAAAGGGAGCACTAGAATTTACTTTGGGCTTCCATCCCGAGTACACCAGCCTGTGTCTCATTCTTTCCATGGGAGACCACCACAGGGGGGGGTCCTCTCTGCTGAATTGGTTTGGCATTCAGTTACCTTGGCTCTCTTTCAGAGGTGGGCCACAGGAATACTTCCTGCCCCCTCACAAGAATTTTGATTCAAAGCCTATATCAGCAAACAGAAGCATGTTAGGGCATCTGAAAAAAATTAAATACAAATTTGATTTGTTTGTGTGGTTGCTTCCATTGTGCTTACATCATATTGTGAGGTTTTTCAGGATTATCAGCATAATTCTGAAAACCTCACAATATAAAATGTATCTGTTAAATATGTCCATGAATATGTTGCATATTATTTTTTAAGTATATCAATAACATTTATAACTTATGCATAAACTATTCTTGTATGAACATTTTGGTCTTTATTAGACGTTATTTTAAATGTAAAATAAACATTATTATTGACATACACCTGTTCTTCACATGTACGCATGACCCATCTTTGGCAAAACTTCTTTCCTTGAAACTTTCCATACATTATTTTTACCAAGGATGGAATTGCATTTGTTGCCCCAAATAAATATTATACATTCAACTTGTAAGTTTAAACAAGCAAACAAGCCATAAAAGGGTACATAATAGTCTTCTTTTCCTTTCTAACATTCAGTGTATCAATTGACTTTTTTACTTTACTAAACCATCAGTTGTTGCTTTTTTTTGTCTCCAAAGCAGCTGTTACACTTTCTTACAGGAAAGTATAATTTAATCTTCTGTAGTCTTCCACTTACAGCCACAATTGAGCCCAAAATTTCTGTTGCTAAACAAGACAGTTGTTCAGTGAATTTTGCCCCATTTTACAACTTTCTTGCTAGTTATTAAATGAATCAGTGCAGTTGTTAAGTTTAATAAATTTTTGGTTGGTTGTTAAATCAATTTGGTTTCCCCATTGATTTTGCTTAACAGAAGTTTGCAAAAGGTAATCACATGATCTCAGGACTGTCATAAATGCAACCCAGTTGCCAAGTGTTCAAATTTTAATCATATAGGGGATACAGCAATGGTCATAAGTGTGAAAAATGGTCTTAAGGCATTTTTTCTGTGCCTCTGTAACTTCAAACAACTTAAATGAATGTTTGTAAGTTGAGGATTATCTGTACTAGGATGCAAAGTGACTCTAGACAGCGTCAAACCAATATATCAGAAAGACTCTTTTTTTTTTTTTTTAACAAATTTTATTAATTTTACAAAAAAAAACAATACACAATCCAGGCATAACAACTTGAAGAATCTTTTCTAAAAAAAATAATAATAATAATTAAAGAAGAAAGCCAATAGAACATAACTCAAAATTGTAATATCAATATTTACATTATCTATTTAACTTCATATCTTATCCAAACTTCTCCTTTTATCCAAATTATATTTCTTGCTTATTAAAATTTTATTGCCTTTCATAAACATACAGAACACAAAACATAAACAAAACTAAAACATCTTTTCTGAAGGCTGCCTGATCCCGGGTTGAAACTCTTCACACAGACACAAATTCAAACATCATATTCATTTATATATCCTTCCATATCTTATTATCATTTTCTTTTTTATATATATAAACCAATTTTATCAATTTTACAAAAACAGTGCATAAACAATCAAGGCATAACAGCTTATAAATTCTTTCCTAAAAAAATAATAATAATTAAAGAACAAACCAATACTTTATCTATTTAACTTCATATCTTATTCCAGCTTCTCCTTTTCATCCAAATTATTTCTTATTGATTAAAATGTTATTGCCTTTTATCAATATACAAAAAAAAAAAATAACAAAACCTTTATATATCCTTCCATATCTTATTTCCATTTTCAATAACATTCTTTGTCTGTTCTATTTCCAACTATCCATTCATCTTTTTTCTTTTACTATACTTCTCCTATACACTAACTGGAGTGACACCTTTAACTCATTACCCTAACTTAAAAGTACTTCATATAACAATTTTTCTTGGGGTTCTGTTTAAAAGATTCTAAAATTACACAATAAATTTTATACTCTAAATACACATATAAAAAACACAATCTTATGTACCCTCCAGAATCCCTCTTTTATCCTAAATTAAATTCACCCATTGTCTCTGAATAAACTTTTTTTCTTTAGATCTTGCTTCCCCTCATTGAGGCTTCTCCTCCCCCCCTTTCTCTCTTGCTTATTCTTCTCCTTGCCCTTTTTATCCCTTTGTCTTTCCTCCTCCCTTTTCTTACTCCCTTTCCTTTGCTTTCTAACCTTGCCTCCACCTTTCCCCTCATTTTTCTCTTCTTTGGTTGTTTTTATAATTCTTAAAATCCCCTTTTTCTTATCCTTTTTCTCCTCCTCCCCGGAAAGAACCCATTGTTCATCAAAGATGGCTTCTTCTTCTTTGTCCCAGTCCTTCTGCTGCGTAGTCAACTTTTCATAAGTACATAACGCCATTTCTAAGAATTGAAACAAACTGCCCAAAGTATCTTCTTTTTTATATTTTTGATATTCAGTCTTTAATCCAGTGTGATGCTTAGGTGGTGTTGCCACATCATAAACACAAGATTCCCTTGTGGCTAATACCGTGGTTCTCTTTCCTGTACAGGTAACATTCACTTAGTGACTGTTCTAAGTTACAAAGACACTGAAAAAAAGCGATTTATGACTAGATTTCATATTTACGAATGTTGCAGCATGGTCACATGATTAAAATTTAGGCACTGGCATGTATTTATAACAATTTCACTGTCCTGGGATTATGTGATCATCATTTGTAACCCTTCCAGTGGCTTCTGACAAGCAAAGTCAATTGGGGAAACCAGATTCGCTTCACTACCACGTGATTCACTTGACCCTTGCAATGATTTGCTTAACAGCTGTGGCAAAACAAGATTGTAAATGAGATAGCACTCACTTAACAACTGCCTTGCTTAGCAGTGGAATTTTTGGGCTCAGCTGTGGTGTAAGTCAAGGATTACTTGCATTCTGCGGTATCTGCCATCCCGCATCTGATGGGTGGCTCATGATAGGGAGCGAAGGGAAGAGAAACGACAGGAAGTGAGGTTTCCTCTTGATGAGCGCGCCCCGAATGTCTTGGCACACGCTCTTTTATTGTGCTTTTTTACAAGAAAATGATTTAATCAAAGCTCAAGTCAAACATGGTAATCTCATCAGGATGTGCATGTTTACAAAGCTGCATACCGGACAGATTATTTACAATGTGGATAAGCTTATTAACAACCGTCTAGCTCCTTGTCTCTTGTACGTGCCTTGCAAAGGTCACTGAAGAGACAGAAATTAATGATGACACGTGAATGATACAATGTTGCAAACACATGAATGATACATAGTTGCAATGATACATAGTTGCAATGATACATAGTTACAACATCTCCTCTGTTTTTATTATTTATGACGAGTCTTCTTCCTCGTCCGAGAAGACAGGAACCATTTTTATGAAATGTTCGCCATCCCCGTCATCTAGGCAAGAGTGCGACCCGTCAGCGTCAGGGTTGTCCAAGGAGCGGTAACTCAGCAATGACATTTTTTCGTCCGGTGTTGAGGATATAACATGAGCTTGCAATAGCACATTAACATCAGCAGAGGATAATTGATTTTTAAAAAATTGTAATATTCTATAAAAACAACAAGGTCCTATAATACATATCAATATAATGATTATTAATGATCCTGCCAATGCAGTTAAAAAGGTTGTAAACCATGGCGAAATAGAAAACAAACCCCCCTGCTATCGGCATAAAGACAACATTCTTCTTTAAGCATAGCACACAATCCCCCTTGTTTTTAAAAAATAACAGATCTAAATCTTTACGATTTTGCAAAAGGGGGTATTCCATGGGTACCTGTAGGGATATAAAATCATCAGAGTTATATACACAAGCCATACTTGAATGCAAAATGATTTGGATTTAACAATTTCATCCCCGTGGACACATGCCATGAGACCGATGGAACAAGTCCAAACAAAATTATTGCTAGGGATAAAATACATTCCTTTCAGGTGTGACGTTAAAGTTCCTCCTGAAGTGGTGTAGATTGCAGAATATCCCCTGGTTGTGTGGGTGCGTCTGCCAAATCGAATTGAAGTGGTGGGTAGAAGTCTTCTGTGCGAGAAAAATTGGTTGTAGAAGTTAAACGAACGCCTTGAAAGTCAATTATAGTCCAAGCAATATTATATCTTCTATGAGGCTTCTGTGGATTGTCATGGACAGTTCTTTTGAAGCGTCGTTTGTTGACAGGATCAGAGTTCGGGTATATAAAAACATCACAAGCAGGAGAGAGGGTTATGGACAAGTTAGTTGTAGAACATCTGCGAAATGAGGAGGGAATGCAATTAGTAGAAAAAGGATAATAATTACAATAATGACAATAAAGATTAATTTGATAATTCATCAAGGATGTTAGTTGGGGTGGGGGAACCCATAATACAATAGAAGGACATCTAGGTCCCCCTATGTTTTAGATTGAATAGAGGAAAAGATTTTAAGGTTCCTTTCCATAGGAAGAGTAAAGAAGGAACAAAAGAGTGAGTGGTAGTGTTCTTTAAATAAAACAGAAGTAACAGATTGAAAACTACGGGTAGCATTTTCATGACGTACCCACATGGAGCAAGTATAATAGCCTTCTGTTAATGAAATGGTTTTAACACGAATAGTCTTTTGACAGGAAGCATAGGTTTTGTTGAAGTAAGGTAGAAATTGCAAAGAAGATATAGGCAAGAATATCAGGAAGAGTTTTAAGATACAGATGTAGCGGAGGAATTCCCATGATAGGGTCTAACCGCCCTACCAGGGATCCAGCAAGTGGTTTTGTCTGGCAGTAAGATCGCAGCGTAGCCTCGTCCCCAAGTGAGAAGCTCAGCGGGACCCTGCCAGGCGGGATCTGGCAATCTGTGATAATATACCAGAGGTCTGTTAGGCGGGGGTGAGGGGGAGGAAAAATGACGAGAAGCAGCAGAAGTGGGAGGAATGCCAGTCAGATTAAGAAAGTTTAAAGTGTAAAGACAAATGTTAAGAGAATTTTGCAATGCTGGGAGGTTCGGGGTTTTTCCCCGCAACGAATATCGCTCAAGAGCACTTTTCAGAGATAAGTTCGCTCGTTCCACAATAGCCTGCCCCTGGCTGTTGTAGGGAATCCCAAACTTGTGGGTTACATCCCATCTGTTACAGAAGTCCTGAAAAGCAGAACTTATATAGGCAGGTCCATTGTCGGTTTTGATTTCTTTTGGACGTACTTTGCGAGGCAAAGGTACGAATTGAATGATTGATGACATGTTTTACAGTTTCTCCCCTTTGAGGAGTAGCCAGAATAAACCCTGAATATGTATCTATGGAAACGTGCAAATATTTCCAAGGGGCAAAAGATGGATACTGAGTTACATCCATTTGCCAAATTTCACAAGCTTTTAATCCTCTAGGATTTACTCCTATGGGAATGGAATGTCCTTGCTTACTACATGTGGGGCATTGTTGAATAATGGCAGCAGCTTCTGCTTGAGTTAGAGAAAATTGTTTTTGTAATGCAGCTGCGTCTGCCACCTTGTTTCCCTCCTGTAATATACCAGGAAGAGGTTGATGGCTCCTGATATGTGCTACAAAGAATGGATGTGTGCGGCTGTAGAGGAAGCAACAACTTTAACAAAGAAACAGATATGCTAGGAGATAAATAGGCTTGATATATATTTTTCAAAATCTGAGAAACGTATAAGAAATCTACTATTAAATTAAAAGGAGCTTTTTGAAACTGTTGAAACGCAATAAGAGATGCAGCAAGTTCTGCCTGTTGAGCAGAAGATTGCGGAGGGGTAATTTTAGTTTTCCACTCTCCCTCCTGGTACCATGCACAAGCACCATACATTTTCCCCCCATCTGCATAAAGCATAGGTGCATCTACTAATGGAGATATTGAGAGGGGGGAATGCCATTCAAAAGGGAGAGTTTTAAGAAAAGTAAACCGTGGGTCAGCTGGTAAATGGCAAGAAATTTGCCCTGGCCACTCTTCTAAAGCGTATTGTAGTTCTTCTGAATTACACCATAGCATTTCCCACGTGGTCAATGAACAAGGAGTGAATATTAAAACAGGCTCACATCCCATGAGTTGTTTACATCTTTGTTGACCTTTAAAGATCAACTGGGAATATGCAGAGGCTTTACTAGTGATTGTGGTCCGTGGGGTGTGAGACAAATGCAGCCATTCTAAAATCAAAACCTGTGTCTGATGAAATTGCATAATGACAGCTGTGGGTCTCTGAACAGTATTTAATAAAGCAATTGATAAAGGACAATTTTCTATAGCTCGATCCACCCATCTAGTAGCCAGTAAATGGGAAATGTCTTTTAATGCCTGCAACTGCTCTTTATTTAGAATGATAACATCGGATGGGGCTTTACCTTGCGTGAGAGCATTAAAGAGAGAAGCTAATGTAGCTGTAGTCAAACCCAAATAAGGATGTGCCCAATTTAAGGTTCCCAGGAACTGTTGTAAGATCACGAGTGTTGGTTTTGGGGGAAGTGTTGGGAGGGGAAGGGAAAGAACAGCAGCTGAAGCAAGTAACTTGTGACCTAAATAGGAAAAGGGAGGTTTGGATTGTATTTTTTCTGGGGCTATAATGAGCCCTGCTTTACCTAAAATGGAGGTCAGGCACAGCAGAGTTTTTAATACCTTGCCCTTTGGGCCAGGTGCAGATATCAATATATCATCCATGTAATGATAGATTAAAAAATGAGGATATTTGTCCCTGTATGGTTGCAAGGCTAAATCCACAAAAAATTGACACATAGTTGGACTGTTTAACATGCCTTGCGGTAAGACTTTCCATTGATATCGTTTGGTAGGTCTCTGATTATTTAAGGTTGGTACAGTAAAAGCAAATAATTTTCTATCTGACTTGTGTAATGGAATGGAGAAAAAGCAGTCTTTTAAATCGATAATGACAAGGTCATACTCTTGAGGAATTATGTTAGGATTTGGAAGACCACATTGCAGGGGTCCCATTGGAAGGAGGACCGAATTCACAGCCCTTAAATTCTGAAGGAGGCGCCAAGCGCCGTTTTTCTTTTTGATAACAAAAACTGGGGTATTATATGGACTCAATGAGGGTTCTAGATGACCTCTATCTAATTGTTCTTGAACAAGAGAATGTAAGGCTTCAAGCTTTATAGAAGGGAGAGGCCACTGATCAATCCACACAGGGTTATTGTTAGTCAAATATAAGCGAAGCATGGTTGATGGAGGGTGAGTTGCGCATTAAACTGTGACATAAGGTCTCTTCCCCACAAATTAGTATACAGAGGAATTACAGCTGGTTTAATATAAGCAACACATTGAGACTCAGGGGAATGGGCTTTTACCCAGTTTCTGCTAATGCGAGTCTCCTGGAGTCCCCCCACTCCTCTCACCGCTGGTGCCACATCAGCAGGCCAGGTGTCCGGCCACTCAGCGGTTCGGATGATGGAAATATCCGCTCCAGTATCTAAAAGACCAAGAAAGGATTGACCATTCAATAAGAATGTTACCGTAGGTTTCGGTTGACTAATTGGTCTTTCAATTGCATAGAGTTGCTCTTGTTGTTGGTCTAAGAGCACAATCATTTTGCCACAACATCCCCCTCATTTATAGTAACTTCTGTATTAGCTAGTACAGACAGGCAGACATCAGATAATACAGTGTGGTCATGCAGAAAAGGAGAGGCAAGAATAACTTGTTCAGCTAAATCCCTTACAGGAAAGACTAGCACTGGAATATCGGGGGGCATGTGAAAAGGCTGAACAGGGTGCACAAAGAGAAAGTCAGCGATACCAGGGAGATAAGTAACAGTTTCATTAGCAACAAGATCGTAAGCGAAAGAAGAAAAGTTGCAAGTTTCAGCAGCCTTTGTTGTGGGACTAGCTGCCTGCCCCGTTTCTAGTTTCCCTGATTCAAAAAGGGTTTTTGAATGATTGTAGGGTTATTCTGCTGTTCATTCTTTTGGACTCTGCACTGACTAGCCCAGTGATAGCCCTTTTTACATCGAGGGCATGGCGTTTTTGGGTGAACTACCTGGTTTCTTGACATATTTGCTCCCCCACCTGGGGCTCTGCATTGGCTCTTAAAGTGACCTGGCTTGCCACAATTAAAACAATTACCCATTTTACGAGTATTTTGTTGGGAAATGGGAAGAAGAGAGCCCATGTTCTGCTGCATGCCTTCCGTAATGGCTGTAGCCAGAGTAGAAATGGAATGGGATGTGGTTCCTATGATTCGGCAGGCTACAAGATAATCTGCCAAGGTAACATTTTTCTTATTAATTAATGGTTGCAAAACTTTCTGACAATTATCGTTTGCGTTTTCATAGGCAAGTTTTAAACTTAATTCATTACAAGCCTCCTCATTATCAATTTGTCTCTCCAAGGCTTCTGTGAGACGGTTTATAAAGGAGGAAAAAGGCTCAGAAGGTCCTTGAATAATCTTAGAAAAAGATTTGGGCACGCATCCCGCATTATCAATTTTTCGAGCCGCGGCCAAAGCACAATCCTGTAATATAGGGAAAGCAGCTGTGTCTGTGGCAGTCTGCTGGGCAATGGTAAGCATGGTGCCGGTACTGTTAAGCATATCTAAAGTGACATTGGCCGGCAAGCCTCTAGTGGCTGCGGTATGTTTATGACATTCTGACTCCCAGACCAAAAATTGTGAAGGCGTGAGGATCATGGTAAATAATGTACGCCAATCAGCATTTATCAAGTCAGCGCCTGATTGGGTTATTGACCCTAAAAGACCCTGTACATAGCGAGATTGAATACCATTTTCCTTGCAGGCTGCTTTCAAATCCTTAATTATTTTGTATGGCATTGGGGTATACTGAGGAGCTGGGGGATTGCCGGCTTGTATGACCGGATAGAGGGAAGCAGCTGCAAGGGTGTCCTCATCCATTTCCCCTTCATAAAAGGCTTGTTGAATGGCTTTTACAACACCCCCTCCACCTCAGGAGGGTGGTGGAGGACACGGGGGCTCTACATTTGTGGAAGTGGATTGAATGGAGGGAGGCTCCCGTAATGACTTATGACCATCGGGAGCGGAGGGTTGAAGGACAGAAAAGTTATCATAACTTGGCGGGGGAGATTCAAACACACTCCCTGCTTCTATTTTATAATGGACTTTTAAAGCCTCCATAATTTTCCTCCAAGTGACCAAAATGCCAATAGGTGCACGAGGAGGACTATGGAGATGTTCACCAATTTTTTGCCAAGTGGAAATTTTTAAGGACCCTTCCTCTGAATAATTGGGACAATGTTGCCACACATAAGACAATAATGTAGCAATTGGTTTCTTTTTTACAGGCGAGCCCTTTAAATTAGCAGAGTATTTAGAAGAAGAAGCGACTAACTCCCTCAATTCCTTCAGATGCTGCGTCTGTTGTTGAGAAAAGTTTCCACCCATACTTACGAAAGTCGAGACCATGTTTCAGATCCGATGATGTGTAATTCGCTTCAGGCCTGGCGATGCACAGCTCCCATCGAGCTGATAAGATATGGGCGCGTCGCTACGTATCCCCCTTAGGGAATCACGTCGGGGTCACCAGAATGCGGTATCTGCCATCCCGCATCTGATGGGCGGCTCATGATAGGGAGCGAAGGGAAGAGAAACGACAGGAAGCGAGGTTTCCTTTTGATGAACGCGCCCCGAATGTCTTGGCACACGCTCTTTTATTGTGCTTTTTTACAAAAAAATGATTTAATCAAAGCTCAAGTCAAACATGGTAATCTCATCAGGATGTGCATGTTTACAAAGCTGCATACCGGACAGATTATTTACAATGTGGATAAGCTTATTAACAACCGTCTAGCTCCTTGTCCCTTGTACGTGCCTTGCAAAGGTCACTGAAGAGACAGAAGTTAATGATGACACGTGAATGATACAATGTTGCAAACACATGAATGATACATAGTTGCAATGATACATAGTTGCAATGATACATAGTTACAACAGTATTCCTTACCGCTCAATAACTGGGTTCAAAGGTTCCAGTATAATAAAATACTTCAATTATTCAAATATCCTTGAACATTCCAATGTTGCAGCTCATTTATGTAGCTCAACATTGTCAAGGGGAAGAACCATCACAATTCTTCAAGATCTGCCAAAGAAAAATAAAAATGCTATTGGTTACATAATTCATTCAGATATGCAAGAAAGCTTCAAAACGGATTACTCAAGGATAATATAGCATGGGATTCCAACATAATAAAACTTATTGCCAACCATGCAATGATCTCCAATCACTATGCTGTTCAGTGTTCTGGTTGTGACTATAATAATATTGTACTATTAAAATATTGCCAAAAAGAAAATTGTGCTTGTTCTTGCTGTTGGTTCTTGCAGTTTGTTTTATGTAGGTTCTTACTGACATAAATTCTTTTGTTTCTCACAAAATTATTTTGATGTTTTATATAGTTTCCTTTATGTTGTATGTTCACACACTCATTACATACTAAGTTAAGTTCCAATCAAAAAGAGAAGTCAACACACTTTTTAAAATAATTGTATATTTAGTGCAAGATCTTGAGAATAACATTCAATGTTTTCTGTGAAAACATAGGAAGTGCCTTTTAATTAAAACATTTAATGGAAAGATTACATTTTATTTGCTAAGGCATTTACATAGTTTGGTCTGCAATCACAAATGGTACAATGTACAAGGAATAAATAAAGAAAAAAATAATCTTTTGATCATTATACCTATATTTTCTATAATTAAAGTTCTTAATTTTGGGTTCTTCACGCAAGGAATAAACACTAACTTTATTTTATGAACCATGTTTTGGAGTACAGACTTCAGGAGTACTTGGTCTATTTCTTTTTATAGAAATTCTAAACATTTTTAACAATTGCTTTTATATTACGTTAGAAACAAATATCTATACAAATTTGTGAACAACAGGACTGAGGATTTTTTCCACTGTATTACTTCATGTATAGAGGGCTTGCAATATTTAAATAGGGCTGGTGAACACAGGATATTTTTCTCAATACCCCTCATTTTTCAAATATTATTTCACTATTAGCACTAATTTGAAAAAAATGGGTTTTTCTCCAAGGTTGTATTATAATGCTGGCTTTACACTATGGCGGAGTGGGCATTGGCTTGGAGTGCCAAAGTTAGTGGGCACTAATGCTGCCTCTCCTGAATCATTCTAAAAATGAAGCACCATCAATGTGGCCTAGGGATGCCAAATTCTTTTGAGCTGGCACTGGCGTTATACACCATCTTGAATCAATACAAAACTGTTATCACACACAATTTGTTGCCCCCATGCCAATCCTTGTCGCTTTTTTGTTAACTCTGATCCCAATCATAGCAGTCACCTACTTCCTTTTAAGACAATGGTGGCAAAGACTAAAAAATGTTATATATCAGGTTTCCCTTGCATGCTATCAGAGTAAAGGGGAAAAAACTGCTGGAATGGAGGGTAGCCCAATGAAGGATAATTAAGCCCCTTTCACTCATGAACTGGGATAAGAGTAATTATGGAAACAAAGGAAAAAAAGGTGCTCTCAAGTCCATGTTTGTGTCATGGTTAAGATGAATAAAGGGACTCATTATTCTCCTTGCATGACTCTTCAATCAATTCAACCAATCAATCAATTCAATCAATCAATCAATCAATGATTTGCTTCTGTATGTTCTGCTGGGTTTACAGATTTACAGGAAATGATTAAAGAATTTTGGAAGAAAATAATAAGTCTGAAGTAGGATGAAGTTGCTCCTCAAGATCTCTCAATGTATCTTACAAGCTCCTGCCCTACCTAACGTTATTGCTTAAAAAACAAATTTAGGAGACTCTGCATGCTGCAAAGTCACACGCACTATAATAATTGTTTTAAGATAAAAACTTGAATCTTTGTAATGTATCCTCTTCCCTAGGGGAAAAAATAAATATAAATCAAGGGCACTGAGCAATTGGAGCGGGTGCTGGAGAGCAGTCTCACTATTTTATCCTTTGAAAATGAATTTATGACTGATAGCTACACAATGGCAATTATTATTAAAGCAGGAAGAGATATCACATGGTCTCACCCAATGTCTGTCAGCTGTCTGGGAAGTATTTTTAAACATAGTTTAATACTCTTTCAGGAAACTACTAAGACTGATAAAAGCAACTGATAGGGGGCGGCAGTTGCAAGATAGGAGTGAAAATGGATCTCTGAGTCCATGAGTCCTTCAATCAAAATCCAGCCCACTTAACAACAATTAGAGGGTGGGGTTTTTTTGTGCTAGCAGGAAAAATCTCATTCTTTAACTTATTCTACATTAATCAGTCACCAGCCTCTTCACTCAAGTTGAATAGAGCTTGGAAGTCAGTGCAGAGCTGGCAAACTTTCCTGCCAGCTCAAGATCTGAAGGAATGCATCTTATCCAAAGCATGAATCAGCCTGTGTAGCAACCTCCTTGCCCGAGTTATTCTCCAACTCCAGAGTTGGCAATTGAAACTCCCAAATTTATGATCCTGGCGAACGTCAATCTGCCTTCCTTGGGAACAGGGTCTGATATGGCTCTTCATGTCTTCTAGGAAAACCACAGACTTATTCTAGGTTATCTAGAGCCAAAAACATGTGGTCACATACCTGATCTAATTTCCTTTTTGGAGTAGAAGCAGAATGGCCTGGAATTGGGGTAGCTTTCTATGATCCCCTTGTCATAGTCAGATCATGGCCTGGTAACCCTGGGATTTTCTGCCATTGACCTTCCCCTTGCTTCAGAGAGGCAGGATCTCTTAGATTGGTCCACCATCAGTGACTAATGGACCGGAAAGGTTCCAGAGAGAATTGAGGGGTGGGTTTTCTTGATGGTCTGATGCATGGTCCAACTGAGGTTTAGTTGATGCTAAACAGATGCAGCTGTGGCCTTAGATCAGATTGCACTCGTGCAACCTTTTTCTCACGGATCCTGTTGCTCTGTGCAGTTGAGGAAAATGGGGTATCTGGAACAGTGATGGAAGTCAACAAAGCATGAACTTGACTGAACATGAGTGAGAGCCATTATTAAGGCTTACCTTGTGGAGTAAGGACAGTGAAATGGAACTATTTCTCTATCCTTATTGCTTACACAGATTGGTGTTTGGTGGCCTTGTTTTGGGTGGCCCAAACCAAGCCATTGTGGGCAAGGAGAAACTAGCAATTCACCTGCAAGGGTGAGTGGAGAGATTTTCTTAGTGTCTATTGGACAAAATCATTCCAAATTTCTTCCCAGTTAAGATGCCAATTATGGTGTGGGTGCAGTGGAAATGCCTGGGGTTGTCCTGCCTGTTATGAGAATGGTTTGAATTTGTTGGGACTGATGAAATGGACAGTGTCCTTATGACTGCAAGCTCGTTCACCTCCTTAGACTCAGGCCCTTCTGGCTAGCTAAGACTTTCCGCGATGGACATATGGCTTGGTTCTGGTGGTGGTCAATTCATCCTTGAAAGAGGGGGTTATTCAAAGAGGCATTGGTTCACTCCCTCCTCAGAAAATCATTGCTGGATCCCACCATACTAAAGAATTTTTGTTCAATGTGCAACCTTTTTTGGGGGAAAATGTTGTAGAGAAGATGATTATATAATAGCTTTACCAGTTCCCAATGAAATGAATTATCTGGACCTCTTCAGAGTTCAGGCCTGAACATGGGATAAGAATGGCATTGGTCATTCTTTGGGAAGATCTATGGCATCAGCAAAATGGGGGTACTGTGTCTATCCTTGCTCTACATGGTCTCTCAGCGACTTTCAATACCATCAACCATAATATCGTTTTGGTACTGAGTGGCACAATATTGGAACATTCTCTTCTTTCCTTAGGAGCGATACCAGTCAGTGTTGATTGTAGTTGTTTGATGAGGTAAAACAACTGTTGTGTATATGTATTGTACATAACACACCTTAGAAATACAATGTTCTAAGAAGTTTTATCCTTTTCCTTTTCTGTCAATACTTGTTCATTTCTGGGGACTCTTAACTATTAAAGTGCACTCTTCAGTGCCACTTGGATGTTATGGTAGCTACTGTGTTATTTTAAAAATCTTTTAGAAATCTTACTTCTTTTTTGACCTTGCTTCAAAAGGAGCAACAGTATATTTTATCTCATATTGTAAGCAATCATACAAGCAATATTTATTTATCTTAAATTCTGGTTAGCTGCAAGAAAAGTATGCAGTAATCATGTTTCCATTATATTTAATGCTTACAGGATCTTTTAGTTTTACCACAGATGTAGGAAGTATACCTCTTATAAAATGCAGCCGTCTAAATTAGCTAGCAGAATACTGCTGCAATGATATATCTTTCCCATCTGTAATTGCTTAAATGAGCACGCTCAATTGTCTTCGGGGCAATTTTAATTTACGACAGTTTCGTTTACTTTATTTCGCAACTCAAGTCTACAGTTCCGCACGGCTTCCACGAAGGCAATGTACCTAAGCAAACCGCGGAGAAAGTACATCGTTTCGACCTGCCATTGACACGCACTGTCCTACCCACCGCTATCCCGTGAACCCATCAGGCCGTTCAGACGCGTGTTCAAAGAGATTCGCGTGCAGACGTTTAACGCTTTCATAAACTCTCTATAAGCGGTGGAGACCCGCCAGATCTATCCAAGATTGAATAGAAGAGGCGCCTCAAAAACTTCAACGTGGGCCGAAACGCTAGCAAGCCGGGCCCAAAGACCTCTCCTTCCCGCCAAATATAAGGCGGGCCAAGCTTTCCATTCAGCCGCGACTGGCTCCCAGCCCGTCTTCTCCCGCGGAGATGAGAGCTGAGAGAGTAGAGCGTGACGCGCTCCAGAGATGATTGCTCTCCCAGGGCCGCGCCAGGCGCCTCCCATAAGCAGCGAGGTGGAGGCCGCTTGCCGAGAGCGCGCTTCAGGCTGAGGGGATACGCCTCCTTTCCCCAGACTCTTCGCAGGGCTGCTAACCGCCGGCGATGTTCACCAGGGCGGTGAGCAGACTCAGCAGAAAGCGGCCTCCGTCAGGTATGAGGGGCCGTTAGAGCGGGTGGGGAATTGCTGCCATGTTGCGGATAGTGACAGATGTGTTGATGATGGATTGGAAAGAAAACGCGACAGTCCCAGCCTTGCAGCATGGGCTGTTTTGCTAGTTTTCTTGCAAGCGGAGAGTTCGGATCAGGGTAGATTTGCAGTTTGCAAAGTGGCTTTTTTCGGTACGGAAAAGAGGTGGATTAACACTCCTGGGCTTGACTCGCCGGCTGCTAAGTTTGCTGTTCTGGTTCATTATTGCTATTTTCTATATATAAATATAAAAATATTTCAGATTTATGATTGCTAGGGTTTTTTTCCATCCCGCTTTTTTTTCGCTCTCTGAAGTCAGCAAACGCAAGGGGAAGTCTTGCACCCGAAAGAGGAAGGCTGAGGAGGCTTGCCATTTGGCAGGGTGGGATTTTCAGACCGACTGGTACAAACGAGTCAGAAAAAAAGGCAGAAGGAAAGAGACAGGCACCCACTGAGGAGCTGAGAGCTCTTGCATAGTTAAAGATACCGAAATGGTTTCAGGAGCATGCAAGAAATGCAAGATAAAAATGAGACTCTACTGTTTTCCTTGTGAATCAAACAGGTTGGATTGCTCCTCCAGACAGGGAAATATCCCATTAATGTTATATTTCTCGGAATAGTCAGCACGAATCAGAAAGGTAATACAAAATAATACAGCGAAGAGCAGACGCTGGCTCCTGTGGAGGCAGCTTTAGTTCACTTTTATTTTTGTTCAATTCCTGGAGTTCCATCTTTTTATGCAAAATTTATGCAGTATGAAAATATTTAGAGATGAAGGAATTATTCCAGGAATGATGGAATAATCTTCCACATCCCGGATACAGAATAGTACTGTTCTGCATGGAAAATAATATGTTTCATATCCCAAATTAAAAAGTCCAGCCATTCTCAAGATTGGGTTCTCAGGATTC
The DNA here is from genome assembly GCA_033807585.1 of Hydrophis major. Classification (NCBI taxonomy): domain Eukaryota; kingdom Metazoa; phylum Chordata; class Lepidosauria; order Squamata; family Elapidae; genus Hydrophis; species Hydrophis major. Next base: position 68,675,901 of record CM066331.1, on the reverse strand, counting down.
TGTTGAATTTTGTAGAAGTTGAATGCATCATTTTGTTTTGAATAGCTTGAAACAATGAACCTTTAACAATAATACTGGATATTGGAAGTTAGATTCAGTATTTATCTGCACATCCTGGATATCATATCTTTGTTTATAAATTATTGTATTTTTCATCCAATGGTGGAAAAGATATGTGCTTTGATTTTAACATGACGTTCTGTTCTAGGATCCCTGAATATGATCACTGAACCAAAAAAAAAAAGTAAATCTGGCTGGAAAGTAGTTATTTGTAAAGTATTTATATACAGCATTAACAATATGGATTTATTATCTATTTTAAGCTAAAGTTTAAGCTAATCTTTGTTTGCCATGATTTGGATGAGAGCAACAGGAAATCTCCAGTATATAGTTTGGACTGCAAACAAACAAAAAGCTTCCTAAAAGAAGACAACATCTGTATTGCTGCAAAACGTTACCTGTGACCCTAAATTATCACCAGAAATCACGCAATTTGATGGAGACTTTACCTTTTGCCTCTGAAAAGTTACTGCCCATTACTGAACTGTCTGTAGTATGCAAGACATTTCTTCATTTTTGTCTGTGGAACATATATCAGGACAAGTGACCTTAAATAAGATCCATTCTTATTTAGATTTCCAGAAAACTTTTCTGAGTTATGAAGGTGGTTATTAATTCTACGATCTTTTCTTTAGTCTCATTGATTTATTCTGCAGCCTGTCTTTATTTCAAATACTTAATTATTCTGGTTGCGGTTCTCTGAATCTTTTTCCACTTACTAGGATTTTTAGGTCCAGATTGGTTTTCCTGTTCCCAAATACCAAACTTAGATGAAAATCATCTTTTTTTTGGAAATAATAGAGATCACATAATTTACTCATAAATATTCAGTGATCTGACAAATTATATAGTTTAGTTTAGTCAAGTTAAATTATAGCAATGCGGTAACTTATAAGTAACAGTTGTGCTGCTGTAGCTGAAAGGTGTTGAAGATAAATCATAGGGCTTCAGTATTGCTTGGTGAAAAAAACATGTAATTTTAACCTGGTTTATTTCTTGTTACACAGGGGCTTCTTGCCTGAAAATGTTTCTTATCTATATAACATCTAAATTTCTGTATGTTTTTAGTTAAAAGTTAAAACCTATGATTCCAAAGACAATGATTTCAGCAAATCTACAGATTTAAAACACAAATTACAGAAATATGTACTTTAGAAGCAGATACAGGTAGACATCAACTTACGACCACTTGCTTAACAACCATTCAAAATTACCACAGCCTAGAAAGGATGCTTTACAACTCATAAAGCACTTCTGGTTGTCGTAAAATGTGCTTATCGGATAAGATGACTGCATTTTGGGAGTTTGGTTAAAGGCTCATCTTTAAGAATACTACAATTGTAGTATTTTTGCAGTTTCTGGTATTTTTTGCCATTTGGAAGACGGTGTTTGCCCTTATGACCACCATGTTTTCTCCACCCCACAGCAGATTTGCTCAAAAAGGCAAAAAAAAAAAAAGTTATAAAATGCAGTCCAGTTATTCTGCCTTTACTTAACATCCAGAATGACTTATGACCAGAAATACAATCCCAATTGTGGTCATAAGTCAAGGATTATCTCAAGTATTTAAAAAATTGCATGTTAAATTAAATAAACCTGACTATGGAAAGTAAAGTTTCTTTGTTTCTGGGCCCTGGATTATTTTCGTGTTCGATTGTTACTTTCAAGCTTCAGTTTATTCCAAGCAATAAAATGTGTTTCTATGATTGTAAATAGATGTTATGGTTAAGACATTTGTTTTGGATAAATATGCATTGTATGTTTGATATATATATATCATGTTTCATATGTGGGTGTAATGTTACCACTTTTCTGCAAATTGCAGAGGTAGTTGTGAATAGAGAGTGAAATATTGTGCAAGTTATGTTAGCAATAAAGATTGTAGCTAGTCTGTTTTACAACTTAAATAAAGTAGAGGTCCTATTTAGACAACAAAAGCAAAGGGACAAAGCTGTTTACGCTAATTGAGTAGGATCTATATTTTATTTCATCTGATTAGGAGTCCAACAAGTAGTATTAACTAGTTGTCTATTTGTTTGCTTGTTAATTGATGTTGCAGAGGAAAAAATCAGAGATGATATGCTAAAACTGCTTAAACATAGGATTTAATAGGAAGCTCAGATGACATCTTCCATTTGGAACTCGCCCATGTTTTTATATTGCTTCTTTTATTTCTTACCACAAAGTGGGTAGGGAGGAGGAGAAAAGATAGGCAGAATAACTGCAGAGTGCCTGCAGAGAAACAAAAGCAACCAGTAGTACTTTAAATATTTAAATAGTTCGCTGGGCTGAAAGCTCTGAGATTCTTCCCCAGGGCTCTAAAATTCAGTTGTATCTAGTAATAACCATAACTCGCTGAACATTCTACACCAGGATTGCCCTGTTATTGTATTATATTATTTTTTTGGACTTTACTCTGATTATGAGCTACTAAGAATCTGGCTTAATAAAGTAGCAGATGAAACTAATTGATTAATTTATGATAGATTCTCTCCCTTGCCCCGCCAAAATTAGATTAGCGCCATCCCTTTGACATACTCAAAAGCTTTCAGGATCTGGTTGTCCATTTTGAATACATATCAGAAAGAGAAACCTTGAGAGTTCACAAGGTTGATACTATATGGAACAAAACTGTGACCGAATCTGGATGTTCTGCTTTGGATACCATGAGGCTTCTTCCTAAAAGGTAACAATAAGGAAACCTGTTGTAAAGCCCAAATACAAATCAAACATTTGTCATTTTTAGTAAAAACAAGCTAATGTACATCTAGAAAAATGTTCTTTCCCATAGTTATGACTGCAGTTTTTTCTGAAATAAATGCTGGCTCCCCCCCCCAAAGATTTTTTTTTTTGAAGATTAAACAAAAATTGGACATTTCCCTCAGAAAATGGACAATGGACTCAGAAAATCAAAAACTAGCTCTAAATAAAAAACATGAACCATTTCATTAAATCACAGTTCTTGGCATTCAGGAATTGTTCAATAGAAAAATAAAGTAAATAATCAGGAAGTCTTAAACGGGGTTGCCAGAAAACTATCCTGGATGCAATAAGAATGGAGAAACACTAGTGCTTTTCGTATATCTTTGCTGCCATTTAATGATTATCCAGATTTTTTTCAGTTCTGTTATGGGAGCCCAAGCCTTACAAGTATTAAATGTGGCTAGTCATCTTTGACAAGAATATTTCAGTTCTGAGTCTATGGAGATTCTCAATCATTCAGGTCAAAAGTGCTTTCTCAGAAGGCAACTGGAGTTTCTTGGCTGGATGAGAAGTGAAACATTTTAAGGAAAAAAACCAAGAAAGTTCAGTTGCCTTTTGAAAAAGCACTTTGTGGGTTTCAGTTTTATATTAACAGAATCACAGAATTGGGAGGGACATAGAGTTGGAAAGGGCTGGCTTGGGTCCTCTTGATAGCAACATCAAATTCTGGAATTCCCTTTCTGTAGAACCACTGTTGATTTGACTTATAGCCAAAACATGCATTCTGTGCACTGTTTGACTTATAGCGAAAACATGCATTCTATGTGATCATGAAGAGTCAACACCAACTTGATTGCACATAGTAGTAGTACAAAAATAGCTCCAAAAATGAATTCTGAAAATGTCATAGATAATTCATAATAGTCAAATGAAGTCTGAGGAGGAATGGATATTTCAAAATGTTAAGGGTACACATTCAGGGAAAATTGGAAGGGAAAGGTGATGCTGGAAAGTTGTAATTGTAAAAATTACACTACTGTATTTTGTTGAAGGTTTCATCCAATAGTTATTTCTACAACTTTCAAATAAAAACAAAATATTAAGAATTTTGTTTTACTTTTAAATATTTTTAACCCAGTAAATTCTAGAATGATAACAAGAAAACAGTCTGTTTTTCCTTTAATTTGAATCTTTTTACATATTTTAGTGTGCAAATTTCTTTAAAATTCAGTATTTTCCCAATTTTCTTACAAATAGAAAACATATTTAAAACATATGGATGTATATTTATGTAGCTGTTCTGCTTTGAATTCTCTTTTAGGAAATATTCCAACTTGTTTACAAGGCAAATATTTAATATCTAACACTATTGCCTTTTTAAAGCTCCTTGAATAGGTCTACCTACTTTATAAACTTGGAAAAAATGATATCTTAATCATATTCAATAAACTCACTATATTTTATATATGCCATATAAGCATGTTTACTCATTTGGATATTATATAGTGTTGCTTTATAGCTTTACTGTGGGTAATATAAAACAGGAAAACATGATTAGTGCAGAAATATTACATTACTTTATATCAAGTAAGATTATATTCATATTATATTTTTCTACCCTTTGAACTTGAATCCTGAAATTTGTTGTTAATTGTGGATTAAATGACATTGACATCAAAATATATTTATCTTTGTTGGTTATCTTCTTCAAAACTGCAAATTAATTGAGGTGTGTCACAGCCTTTTAATAGAGATAGAAACAGTTCTGCAGCTATAAGTTTAAATAGACAAACATAATTTACTTTCTTTTTCAGAAATAACTGACAATAGCAAGCCATGTAGTAGCCATCAGATCCTCAATGGAACCACAAGATGGGCTCAGTCATTGGAAAGTTTGCTGGAAGATCCAGAAGGTGTAAAAAAATTTAGGGTTCGTATCTTAATTATTACTTACAGCACAAACCTAAATTCACCATTACATGAATTAACAATATGCAAGTTATTTATTTTGAGAGTCTTGAGTGTATTTAGTGGCACGGAGAAAGATGTGTGAATTTCATATTCATGATTGTTGAGGTGTTAAATAAGTGTGCAAGCTTATGTAAACAGGAGTGTGAAACATTTGCCTGAAAGCCATCGCTAAGCCTGTACACTAATTCTAATACTCTTGTCAAGATTGCATGAAAATGACTAGAAAAAGTTGTACTATAAAGTTATACTACGAAGTATAATATAAGATTTTAGGACCCAGGTGCAGAACTCTTAGGGAAACATCAGCACCTGACCTTTGAATGACAATGAAGGTTGCATTCCAAAGAAAAGTGCAGGAAGAAGGGTAGTATGCTGCCATTTCCTTGTTTTAAATCTTGTTATCTTATGAGCAGAAGACATACACAGGTAGTCCTTGACATACGGGCATTCATTTAGTGACTGTTCAAAGTTTCAATGTCACTGAACAAATTGACTTAGGACTGTTTTTCACATGACAATTATAACATCACTATGGTCACTATTAAAATTCGGATATTTGGCAACTATTTCATATTTATGACGGTTACAGAGTTCCACGTTCATGTGATTACCTTTTGCAACCTTCTAACAAGCAAAGTCAATAGGGAAATCAGCTTTAGTAAACAACTAACTTAATTTCAGTGTTTCACTTAACAACTGTAGCAAGGAAGGTCGTAAAATGGGTCAAAATTCACTTCACTCAGTTGTAGTTATTAGTTGAGAACTACCTTTTTTAAAAATTGCCCTTGTTTTTTGGAAAGTTTTCTCCTCTGATAGACAATGGCCCTAACTCTGCTCACTTTTAGGAAATACGTTGAGATCTGACTTTTTCTTTAGGAATTAGAGGCCATATGAGTGCTTTCCCCTTTGGTTGTTTCATTAAGTACTTGGTCACCATTTTTCTATCTTTTATTTATATATTATATATATTTTAATGTTATTTATATTTTTGGCTTAATTGTTTTTTGTTGTCATATGCTGCCTAGAATTGGTATTGCATAACTTTGGCAGCCTTATAAATGTGGTTATGAATAATAAAGTTTAAATAAAGTAAAAGTGTTCCTGAAAAAAATTGTTACCGGTAATATGAATAATCTCTCGTGATTCCATTTTTCCAGTAATGCCATAATAACAATTGCAGTTTGGTAACAACCTTTGAAGAGGTTCTGAGCATTGTAGCCAGATATTCAAGAAAGCAGCATGTTGCTTCAGACTCACACTTTGTACACAGATGTTTAAGAGTTTGTAATTGAATTTGCAAGAAAATCTTATTCTTTATATGAAAACTTTAAATGAAAGTAATAAAAGCTGACTACTAATTTATGGTACTTTATTTTAATAGCTTCTTTTTCCCCTTACAAGGACTTTTTAAAGAGAGAATTTAGTGAAGAAAATGTTTTATTCTGGCAAGCTTGTGAAGAGTTTAAGAAGATACAAGATGAAAAACAGGTATTGACTCCAAAATCAAGCAGAACCCAGATGAACTTCACTTGATATGAACATACGTAGAAAACAATGCAGTCTACATCTATTATAATAATTACAGCACACAAAACTGATTCAGATGGGAAGTGATCAAGAAATCCCAAAAATGTAATGATTGTTGAGATTATGGTGGTTCATCAAGGATTTTTTTTCTTTGCTACTTGTTTACTGGATTGCATGTTAAAATGACTTTAAAACTACCATATGTTTTTCTAGAATTTTCTTACTATTTTTTTTCCTTTTGACCAGTGCTGTCTGATTTAAGAAGAGGTAAACTCAATTTTATGTTATATTTCTCTGGGAAATAAACTGAAATATAAAGAACTGATTTCATATTTTTGCCAATTCAATTTTTACTATGTAACCCTGTAAAAAAATTAAAAAAAGTTTTTAAAATAAAAAAGCATTATTTTGGAAATGCTGTTTAAAGTAGGATTTCTCAACTTTTTTTTTTTTTGAAACAAATTTTTATTAATTTTAAAGATAAAACAACACATCATTAACCATTAAATACATAAACACATAAAACCTCTTAATATTGTAAATCCTTACAAGTCAAACAAAACAATATTTTTATACAACATAATTCCAATTTATCCCATCCCCATATGGACACGCAAATATCTTTCATCAAGTTTCTCATTATTTCTCTTTACTCCAATTCAATTTCATTTCTCTTCCATATTTATCCATTTTATAATCATCATATTCTTTTCTTTCTGACTTGTTTAAATTATTCTCATCTAACATTCCTCCAAGGTTTTATTGATTCTTTTTTCCTTTTTTTTTAATAAAAAACAAATTTTGTTAGTTTTATCATAAGCATAATACACAAACATACAAACACAAAACATAGACAAAACTACAAGATCTTTTCTGAAGGTTGTCTGTTCCCGGGTTAAAAACTCTTTACACAGACACAAATTCAAACATCATATTCAACCTAAGTCTCCTTCTATATCTTATTATCATTTTCTTTTTTATATATATATATAAAAACCATTTTTATCAGTTTTCTAAAATCAATACACACAAAATCAAGGCATAACAGCTTATAAATTCTTTTCTAAAAAAAAATAATAATGATAGACCAATAAAACATAACATTTCCAGATTATAATATCAATATTTCATATAATATTAACTTCATATCTTATCCCTACTTCTCTTTTCCATCCAAATTATTTATCAATTAAAATTTTATTGCCTTTTATCAATATACAAAATCAAAAAAAAAAAAGCATATATATCCTTCCATTATTACCATTTTCAACAACATTCTTTGTCTGTTCTATTTCCAAACATCCATTCATCTTTTTTCTTTTACTATACTTCTCCTGTAAACCAATTGGAGTTGCATCTATAACACATTACCTAACTTAAAAATACTACATATAAATCTTTCTTGGGATTCTGTTTAAAAAATTCTTAAAATTACATAATAAATTTTTTATTCTAAATATACATACATATAAAAACACACTCTTAAATACCCTCCAGAATCCCTCTTTTAGTCTAAATTAAATTCACCCATTGTCTCTAAATAAACTTTTTTTCTTTAAATCTTGCTTCCCCCCATTAAGGCTTCTCCTCCCCCCTTTTCTCTCTTGCTTATTCTTCTCCTTGCCCTTTCTACCCCTTTGCTTTTTCCCTTCGCTTTTCTTGCTCCTTTTCTTTTGTTTTCTAACCTTGCCTCCATCTCTTCGCTCATTTTTCTCTCTTTTGGTTGTTTTTATAATTCTTAAAAACCCCTTTTTCTTATCCTTTTTCTCCTCCTCTCCGGAAGGAACCCATTGTTCATCAAAGATGGCTTCTTTTTCCTCTTCTTCCTTGTCCCAGTCCTTCTGCTGCGTCAACTTTTCTAAGGAACATAACGCCATTTCTAAGAATTGGAACAAAGCGCCCAAAGTATCTTCTTTTTTATATTTTTGATATTCAATCTCTAGTTCATCCACAGAGAATGCCATTATGAAAAGGGAAACTTTTTCCAAAACAACCACAAGTATTTTTAATCCAAGACAATCAAAAGCAATTAAAAAAAGGAAAAAAAGAAAAAAGTTCCAAAAGTTAATACTTTTCTTCCTTCTTCTCTTTCTCTTTCCAAATTAATTTTTGATCAAAGAGGTCCAATTACCATATATCTTCTTTTGGGATCCACCAAGACGTTCTAGACAGTCTCCTCCTTTTTCAGTTTCTGCTCCAATTTTTCTTTCTCCCTTCCCACTTGCAATAACAATTTTAAATAATCAAAAATCCATACCTCCAGCAGAGATTTTCCAATTTCTTAAATTTTTCAATGTCCAAAAATCCCTTTGTCTCTTAGCTTAGCTTTCAAAGCAATCCACTTTCAGTGTCTAATACATCCAAATATTTCTGCTTTTTCCGTGGGATGAGAGAGTAAAAAAAAAAAAAATAAAAAAAAAGTTCCCTTTAACAGCTTCTCCGCCGCTTTCGATCTTCTTAGGGATACAATGTATCCTCCAGCAACAAGCAGCTCAATTCCAGGCAATTTAAAAGTTGTTACTTGACCCGGCTCAGACAGAACTTTCACTTTTCACACTTCCTCCAGCACAGTTCTTACCCGGTTGCTGGCTTCTTCGTGGCGGCCATTGCTGACCGCCGCTCCACCGCCTTGGGAAAAAGGGGTTTTCCCGGAGAAGGGGGGGGTCTGCGATGCCCCCACCTCCCTAACCGGCTCCCCTCTATCTTCAGCTGTCCCTACAGGGCAGCCATAACCCCCTGACCCATCTGGATCGGGGGTACCTCGGCAGCTAGCCAGCAGGAATCGCGAGCTGTCGCGAATTCCTGCTGCTCCGAAGCCACGCAAACCGGAAGTTTTTCCGGATTTCTCAACTTTTAAGAAGTGTGGGTTTCAGTTCAGTTTCCAACATGCTGAAAATTGAAGTGCTCACGTTTTAACGTTACCAAGTTTAAGAAACCTAGCCTAGATGAATGATATTAAAATCAGTGATCACCAACTGGTGGGTTACAGCCCACTGGTGGGCTGTGAGAAAATTTTGGTGGGTCGCAGAGAAATGTCATCCCCAGGAACAACCCCCAAAGCAATTAATCCAAGCTGCGCAGGATCACAAGGCTGCACTGCCCACATAGGTCCATGGGAACACAAGGCTTGTGTCACATTGAGAACAACATGAGGAAGTGAGGGGAAGGGGGAAATGGTGGAAGGGGGGAACTTGTCCCACGTGTCTCGCCTGGCCACTAGGCTGCTTCTTTCCACTTCTTTTGGCTGCACGCAAGGAAAGCAGCAAAGGCAGTCTTCCTCTCCCCCAAACTCTGCCAGAAATGAGTCTTTAGGACTCTGCAAGGCATTCTGCTCCAAGGGGCTACACTGGCACAGACTCATTTCTGGCGGAGTTTGGGGGAGAGAAAGAAAGGCTTCTGCTTCTGCTGCTTTCCTTGCATGAAGGCAAAACTCTCTCTCTTTCTCTCCCCCTGAAAATGGAGCTGGAAACGGTATCCTACGATCCCAAATAAGGGATTGATTGATCGGTAGGAAAACGGGGTGGGGAATTTTCCTGCAGACTTTTTTGGGGATTTTCCCAGGTTCTCAGACGGGGTGGGAGGATGTGAGGGACCTGTGTGTATGTGCATTTGTTTATTTGTGTATATGTGTGTTAGAGAGAGAGAACATCACCAGCCCTCTGAGGTTAGATCAGATTTCTCTCTCTCTCTCCCACCAATGACAGCAAGCCACTGTTAGTGAAAATTCATATTAGTGGTCCACGGCATTTAAAATTATGAGTTTGGTGGTCTCTGAGGTCCAAAAGGTTGGCAACCCCTGGTCTAAATCTTGATACCAGCAAGCAGTGACATGAAATTTGTTGGAGTATATACTAGTTTTCTAGAAATGAGCATGTGATGGCTTGCATAACAAGATAGTCTCATAAAAGATGAAGATGTATGATTAAGAGATAAAGATAAAGAACAGCAATCTGGTTGATCAAGTTGTAGATAAAGTGCTGATTTCAGAACTGCACATATCAAGAAGCAAGATGAATGTTAATATGATTCCGTAATTACACCATACCACTTCATATTCAACTTCTGTTTTTTGTTAACTCTACAAAGGATAATTATGAGTCATGAGGATTCCAATAGGAAACAAAATTTGACTTGCTACTTTAGTCATGTTTTTCTTACCATGTAATAATCTTCGTTGTAACAAAAGCTATTGGATGAATCTGCTGCAATCCTTTTTAGTCAAGGAATCAGCTATACGCAACAATTAAGACTGTTTCAAATGACTTTTTTGAATACAAAGCTAGATCATAATAAATGTGGAACTTGGCTTACAAGATTCATAAACCCCAGCTATCACAGCCTATAATTAGTGTTGTAGGATATAACAATGATTACAATAATTTATTGATTATGTTGGCTGTTTATAGTTAGGTTTATTTCTAGAATAGTGTTCTAATCATAGAATACAGTTCTCTTTTCTTTACATTCCTGTAGGTTCCTCTTCCCTTTAGTATTGGAAAGACTATCTGAAACAGTATGTGTGTGGGACAGGGAGATTTCAGGAGGAAAATTAGGCATTTTTTCTCTGCTTAAGTGGAATAATGTTCAGTTAATACAAAATATTTTAATATTGGTAGTATTGGGCAGTATCTGTACTTAGTGAAGATGTCCTTCTCTTCATAGATGAAAGCAAAGGCAAATGAAATTTACAAACATTTCTTGTCAAATAAAGCTTCTTATCAAGTCAATGTAGAAGGACAATCACGTTTGGATGAATCAATACTGGAAAAACCTCACCCTCTGATGTTTCAGAAACTTCAAGATCAGGTAAAATTCTGAAACTTAATTATCTTGTGAAAGATGTACATCTTTCCTTTATTTCAAACACTGTATTTGATGACATAATACACTGAATAATTTGTTTGAATTTGTTTTTTTTTTTAAACAATAATTGCTGGTTAAACATGGCAAAAGTATATTCTAGATAGTTTATTAACTGATTAGTCTTTCACCCATATTCAAAAATACAACAAAAACCAGATACAAGATCCCGTTCTGAGATAAAATAGATAAAAGAAAATACAGCAATAAAATATACATTTGGTAAACACAAAAAATCAATATTCAGATAAAGACATCACTTTTACAGAATACCCCAATCTGTTTGATATCGATTTTTATCTCAGCTGCCTTAACTACAAACTTAGTAGTTCTGCTCATGATAGCCCAGAAACCAGTGGGTGGTTCTTTCAAGTAGGGATGTTAAATATCTAAATGCAAGAAAAGCATGACCTTGACAGTCAAACAAAACGAGCAATATTTTCAATGGCTGGGGCAATGCATATACACACAATGAATATACACAATGAATATTCAAAAGTTGCTGTCCTATCTCTTAAAACCTTGATGCTTTTCCTTTTGGAAGAATCTGGCTGACACTGCTTCTATTCATCTGTGCATTTAATATAAATATTTATAAATTACTGCAGTCCTATATATTTTTGTCCACATGATTCTTTGATGAATGCATATTATCACTGTGTACAAATTAATGTTTCCACTGACTCAAAAATATCCCATTTCTTCCATACTTTTCCATCTTTTCTTTCTCTAAATCTAGATCTATTCTGTCTCAGATTTGAGTATTATCCTATCTTGTCCTCTCCACCCACTCCCTCTCACACACTCCATTATGTCTTGTCACTTTTCATGTATCCATAAGATAAGATAAATTTATTGTCATTGTACCCAGAACCTGAGAACAACGAAATAAAGTGCTCTTTCACAACATACAACTGAACAACACCAAAAAACATATACAAATAACAATGTAAAACAAATTAAAACAAATAACAGTTAAAAAACTATACAACTGGGATATATATATATGTTAAGACCACCAGATTCATAACTCTGCATTTAACCTGATCACAGCACTTGGGTAAAAGCTATGTTTAAATCTACTTGTCCTGGCTTTCAGCACTCTATATCGTCTTCCTGATGGTAGGATCTCAAACAATGAGTGGCCTGGATGTGAAGGGTCTCTCAAGATCTTTTGTATCTTCCTTCTACATCCCATGTTATACAAATCCTCCAATGAGGGAAGAGAACATCCGCTGATCTTTTGTGCCCTTTTTATCACTCTTTGGAGTGCCCTTTTCTCTGCCTCTGTACAACTCCTAAACCACACACAGAGGCCATAAGATAAAATGCTCTCCATAGAGCTTCGATAAAAGGCAACCAACAGACTCTCTGGCAGTTGTTATGATCTTAGAAGTCTTAAAAAATACAGTCGTTGATGAGCCTTTTTTTCTAGGGCTAAAGTATTTGCCCCCCATGTTAGATCTTGTTTCAGGGTGATACCTAGAAACTTACGTTCTGCCACCTGTTCTACCAAAACACCATCGATGTACAACAGCTGGATATCCGAACTGCTCTTCCAGTAATCACTATGAATTCCTTCGTCTTATTTATATTAAAAATAAGATTGTTTACTTTGCACCAGAGGAACAACTGATGGAACTTCATCCCTGTACGCAGACTCATCATTATCAGAAATGAGCCCCACCAACATTGTATCATCTGCAGACTTAATGATCTTATTACTCAGATGAATAGAGGTGCAATCAGACGTATAAATGGTGAATAAAAGTGGACTCAGTACACAGCCCTGCGGAGTGCCAGTATTGAGGATCTTCATAGAAGAGATATGTTCATTCATCCTAACCCTTTGTGAACAATGTGATAAAAAATTCAGAATCCACCAACATATAGAGTCCGGTAGCTTCAGATCTTTAAGCTTAGACATCAATCTGTGGGGTGATATTGTGTTGAAAGCAAATAATATTCTGACATATGTTCCTTTTTTCTCCAAATGAGATGTGGCAGTATGAAGAACAGTACTGACAGCATCCACAGTAGATCTGTTTGTTCTATAAGCAAACTGATAATTGTCAAAGGTAACAGGAAGGCAAGAAATAATGTATTTCCGAACTAACTGCTTGAAGCACTTCATTATCACAGAAGTCAATGCCACCTGCCTATAATCATTTAAAGCATTTGCAGGTGACTTCTTGGGTACTGGAACAATAATAGAAGCCTTCAGACAAGTTGGAACAATAGACTGTAGCAAAGAACAATTGAAAATCTCAGTCCACACCCTGGCTAACTGATCCGCACATTCTTTTACTACACAGCCAGGAATGTTATCAGGTCCTGCAGCTTTTCTAGAGTTTACCGCTTTCATTATACACCTAACATCATGCTCCTTCACAACAAGAGGAGCACAGTGCTCGGTCAACAATGGTAGTGGTGATGGTAACTCCACTTCCAGTTGATTCATCTCAAACCGGGCATAAAAGGTGTTTAGTTACCAACTCATGTTTTCCACCCATACTAGCCTTTTGTGCTTTAAAATTAGTTAACTGCTGAATCCCCTGCCAAGCTTGTCTCAGGTTATTATTAGATAACCAGTCTTCTATCTTTCCCTTGTATGCAGCCTTGGCTTGTTTAATACCACGCTTCAAATTTGCTCTAGCCACACTATACAGTGAGGCATCTCCAGACTTAAATGCCTTATTTCTCTTCTACAAAAGGGACCTAACAGTGCCAGTCATCCATGGTTTTTGGTTTGGGTAGGATCGAATGCACTTGTTCATCATAACAGTATCAAAGCAATGGGCCATATATCCCAAAACTGCAGCTGTATAATGCTCTAAATCTTGATGTTCAAAGATGTCCCAGTTGGTTCATTCAAAACAATCTTGAAGCTGCGTAATCGCCCCCTCAGGCCAACATTTCACTGTCTTTACTACCAGCCCTCCCTTCTTCCTCTTAGAAATATACTCAGGAGCCAAAACCAGAGATAAATGGTCAGACATACCTAGATGTGGTAGCTGCAGAGTCCTATACCCCTGTGCAATATTTGTGTAAACTTTATCTAAAGTATTCAACCCCCTGGTCGCACTCCCTCTCACACACTCCATTATGTCTTGTCACTTTTCATTTATCCATAACTCCAATGCATTCACCATCTTGTTGTGGGAAGAAAAAAGGAGCAAACCTGGGTAATTTTACAGGTAACTGTGAGAGCATATCAGACCTAGTAGTTAAGGCACCAGGAAACCAGGAAATCTCAAGTTGTTAAAAATTACAGCACTGAAGAAATTACAGAAATGTTTAGAATAAAATGATAACCTCTTCAAACATTTAATGTAATTTGCATAATAAATTATCTGTGGGGCTTTATTTTTGGTGCATTTTATTCATCACTGACAGATTTTGACTTTCCAGTAGGCTGCATTAATGTTGTCAGTTGTTCATAGGTTAGACATTCCAGGATGCAACAATCTGGATTGAGATCTAAGAACAATTAGATGCTATTGCTAGGCATAACAAAGTTAGTGGATTTACTGTGAGATTAAATCAACTGATTATGTGCTAATAAAATGTCCAGTTGGCTTATGTTATCTATAAATAATTCTATTTAAGACTATATTGTTTTGGCATTTTTGCAGCAGCTATATATGGTATAAAAGAACCAACTTTGTGTTGACTCCTTATTATGCCCAAAGTTTATTTAAGAATTAATAGCAATATCATTATCAATGGAGTTTATGGCATTATATATTGTACTCAGTATCCTGAAGCATCAGTAATTTATGTAGTACACATGTAATTAAACTTTAATTTATGGAATAATACTGGGAAATGTGGAAAAGGTTGCTGGGTGCAACAATGAAGAGAAAAAGCCTGTATATGAAGAAAAAATTATATAAGAGAGTGATTACTACAGAAATGAGGAAAATAATATAATGATATGGAGAAAAAAGATAGTTGCAAAATGTATAGATAGTCTCAATTACTGACCACTATTTCAGTGACCATTCAAAGTTACAATGATGTTGAAAAACTAGACTTATGACTGGTCCTTAAACTTGAATGAATGAGCTCGGAGGAAAAGAAAGACCCAAAAAGTGACAGAGTTGATGACATTTTTTTTAAAAAATGTTATAAGAAACTATAACAAATGTTTGTTCATAAACCAGCATATTCAGGTGAAACTCAAAAAATTAAAATATCGTGCAAAAGTTATTTCAGTAATGCAATTTAAAAGGTGAAATTAATATATGAGATAGACTCATTACATGCAAAGCAAGATAGTTCAAGCCGTGATTTGTCATAATTGTGATGATTATGGTTTACAGCTCATGAAAATTCCAAATCCACAATCTCAGAAAATTAGAATATTACAATATTACAATATTATCAATAAAACAAGGATTGTACATAGAACAATATCGGACCTCTGAAAAGTATAAGCATGCTATGTACTCAGTACTTGGTTTGGGCCCTTTTTACAGCAATTATTGCCTCAATGAGGAGTGGCATGGAAGCGATCAGCCTGTGGCACTGCTAAGGTGTTATGGAAGACCAGGATGCCTCAATAGCGGCCTTCAGCTCTTCTGCATTGTTCAGTCTCATGTTTCTCATCTTTGTCTTGGCAATGCCCCATAGATTCTCTATGAGGTTCAGGTCAGGCAAGTTTGCTGGCCAATCAAGCACAGTAAATCCACGGTCATTGAACCAGGTTTTGGTGCTTTTGGCAGTGTGGGTAGGTGCCAAGTCCTGCTGGAAAATGAAGTCAGTATCCCCATAAAGCTCGTCTGTGGAAGGAAGCATGAAGTGCTCCAAAATCTCCTGGTAGACGGCTGCGTTGACCCTGTGCTTAATGAAGCACAGTGGACCAACACCAGCAGATGACATGGTTCCCCAAATCAACACAGACTGTGGAAACTTCACACTGGACTTCAAGCATCTTGCAGTGTGCCTCTCCATTCTTCCTCCAGACCCTGGGCCCTTGGTTTCCAAATGAGATGCAAAAGTTGCTATCATCAGAAAAGAGGACTTTGGACCACTGAGCAACAGACCAGTTCTTTTTTTCTTTAGCCCAGGTAAGACGCTTCTGACATTTGTTCAGGAGTGCTTGACAAGAGGAATATGACATTTGAAGCCCATATCCAGGATCCGTCTGTGTGTGGCTCTTGATGCACTGACTCCAGCCTCAGTCCACGCCTTGTGAACGTCCCCAATACTTTTGAATGGCCTTTTCCTGACAATCCTCTCCAGGCTGTGGTCATCCCTACTTCTTGTGCACCTTTTTCTTCCATACTTTTCCCTTCCACATAACTTTCTATTAATGTGCTTTGATACAGCACTTTGGGAACATCCGACTTCTTTCGCAATTACCTTTTGAGGCTTTCCCTCCTTATGGAGGATGTCAATGATGGTTTTCTGCACAACTGTCAGGTCAGCAGTCTTTCTCATGATTGTAATTCCTACTGAACCAGACTGAGATACCATTTAAAGGCTCAGGAACCCTTTGCATGTGTTATGGCTTAATTAGCTGATTAGAGTGGGACACTTTGAGCCTAGAATTTTGAACCTTTCACAATATTCTAATTTTCTGAGATTGTGGATTTAGGGTTTTCATGACCTGTAAGCCATAATCATCTCAATTATGACAAATTGAACTATCTTGCTTTGCATGTAATGAGTCTATCTAATATATTAGTTTTACCTTTTAAGTTGCATTACTGAAATAACTTTTGCACGATATTTTAATTTTTTGACTTTCACCTGTAAACTGGATGGTTTATGTGAAAAAATCACATGGTTAGAAAAGTAGTCTTTCATGTAGTCTTTTGACACATCCTTCAATTATCATTTTATTTGCCATGTTTGAAAAGCATAATCCATAATTGTCTTGCTCGTTTTTAGATTCCACAAGCTATGTGGACTTCAACTCCCAAGATTCTGTGTAGACTTAATGGTGGATATGAATTCTGGTAAATCAATTTCACATACCTGAAGGGAAACCTTGATTGAGGAAATCCTGCTAAGGCAACAGAATATTTTCTTTTTAGCACTCTTTTAACAGATTTATTGTTGATTAATTGGGGAGCTCATTTGCAAAACCTTTCTTGTTGTTTGATGCTTAGTTTCAAATAGATTCTTTTTTTTTTTCTTACCATACAGATTTTCAACCTCATGAAATATGACAGCTACAACCGCTTCCTGAAATCAGATACGTTTCTTAAATTGAAGGAAACTGAAGAACAGGAAGAAAATTCACCTGATTCTCAGACTGCAGCAAAAAGAGCTTCTAGAATTTATAATACATGATTATATTCACATATTTGGATACAATCCAAATAACAGCAATCCATAGATCAATATTGAGACTACAGTCAAAAGCAAATCAGTACTCAGGAATAATCTTTGTGGTTAACACAGATGCATTTTGGTTTGAGTAGTATAGAATCCTATTAGATAAAATTTACCTTTGTTAGCTTCAGTGACTAGTTTCTTGCCAGTGCTTGCTTCTAGATATAATGATCCAAGGTACTTATATGACAGCCCTTGAAAGACTGAACAGTTTGTAAGTTCTTGCAAATTACTTATAATTTTTTAAAATAGATTTTCTTATAAATCATTTGGTAGGGATGGATAATAAATGTAACATTTAAAAGTAAGTTTGAAAGTAGAGATAATAAAAGGCAAAGGTTTCTCCTGTTCACTCGTGTCTGACTCTAGAGGGCAGTGTTCATTTCTGTTTCATAGCCAAGGAAGCCAGTATTATCTGGAGAGATTTCTGTGGTCATGTGGCTAGCATGACTGTGCTGAGATGCACGGGAACATTGTTTTCTTCCCACCAAAGTGGTACCTATTTATCTATTTGCATTTGCATGCTTTTCAACTGCTGGTAGGAGCTCACCCTGTTTTACAGTGCTCGAGTCTTGATACTGGGCCATCAGCTTTCCAGCTGACATGCTCAATGGCTTTAACTGCTGGTACATTGTGCCCCAGATTTTGAAACCCTCATAGAGTTTTGTCTAACAGACTTTACAAAGTTTTAACTGTTATGTGAATTGGATTAATCATGTCATTTTAGGTACCCAATCCATTGTGCATCAGATCAATATCTATTTGGTTAGGACTTTTGACTTCCAATAGTGCTTCCTGGACCTATTTTATAGTGTGTTTTTTCTAATTAAAACTAACGAATCTATTTTCAACTCCAGCAGAAGTATCTTTTAAGAAATACCTATATCTTTAAAAAATTCTCAGTAGTAAAATGGACAAATCTCACAACAATTCACCACTGAGATTATGCTACAGAGGCCATTTTCATCTCGTCTTTCTTGAAAATATTTTTTGCAGGAATTATCAGTATGGAAATACTCTAGTAGAAATAGGGAGTTAATGGAAATGTGGGCCATGTATGAAGTTTATGGCAAGAAAGAAATGTCAAACATTTAGAAAGAAATTGTGCTTCATTTTGCTGTCCTGTTTTTTAAATCACATTTCAAATATTGATAATGCTAATGAAATGGTATATGTTAGTATGTGTGATATTATTTTATATTTGATTATGCTTGGGGCATTCCTTCTTCATGCTTGGGACCGAAGCGTAGTTTGTTAATATTTTGTCATCTATAGAAAATTGAAGTACAAAAATAATAATGATAATAATATGATTGCAAACCTCAACCAAAAGCCTTACTCTCTATTTTCCAGCTGTAATAGCTGAGGCAAAGGATCTATTTTTAGTTTATTTTTGTTTTAATATTTATTTCACAAAAAATAATTGTAATGTTGTTAAACACAAGGAAACAAATTGGGTCGCATGCTTTATTTACAAATTCTGCATGTGAAATGTAATTTTGGCTTACAAATTATTTGCGTTTTTATCTTTATATGGACTACTTTATTGTTCAATTTAACTCTTTAAATATTTGTAAGTTTTGTTTATTTGGGCAAGTAGCACACACGTAATTTTTCTTTCTAGCTTCTTTCTTTAGAAGTTATAAAGTAATAATATATTAGGAAAAGATAAGATGCTTGGGTCAGATTTCAGAACTGACTATATATACAATAAATGATAGCAGCTATATTCTGCTTTCATCTTAACACAGAGAATTGTGATTGAACCAGCAATCAGTTGCTGGTTTATTTGGTTCTCCCCCAAATCACTATAACCAAGAGTAGCAAATACTAGTATCAAATGATGTGGTGTGTGAACCATCCTAGAAGGAAGGATGAAATGTCCTGGATAAGGCTGAAGCTAACAAAAGTTGGAAGCAAGAGCCTGAGATAAGATAGGATTGCTATAAGATTACAGGTATCTTTAACACTCAAAGCTTAATAAATGAATGGCAAGAAATCTGTTACCATGTAAGGGTGAGAGAGAACCCTATTTCTATTCCCCTAACTGGATTTTTTTTTAATTGAATAGCTTAATTTTTAAAATATTTCAAAGTTCTGCTTACCTTCAGACCAGTAGTGCCCTAACTATTAAATATGACCATTTTGTTATACCCTGCAGTAGCTGATCATCTTCACAAATAGAGCTTCTTTGATACTCGTTTTAAAGTCAACTTGCCTTTCTGAGCTTTGTCCTTGACTCTTCCGTTGTAAGCTCCTAAGTGAGGCTTAAGATTGAAAGATTTATTTCAATATTCAAGATGAATCTCTGAGAGCAAGATCACTTATTCTTTGTCCCAACTCTGGGGGAGAATAAAAGGTATTAAAGAGTTAAGGAGAAAACTATGGCTAATTCTTAGTATATGTGCTACCGAAGGGAGCATAAAACTATGGCTAATTCTTGATGTCTTCTGGAAAAGTTTCTTCAGAAGATTGAATAGGGCACAAGAGAATTGGCCATCTTGTTCAAGTGCTAATCAATAGGAAGGACTTCTTTGAGGAAGTCGAAAAAATAGAAATTTTAGGGAAAGTGTTTATATAATGTTTGTTTTTTGATTCTAAGGGAAGTGAACTGAGCTAACTGCTTACTGGAACATTTGATAAACTCAGAAACTGCAAATTAAAATTCTGTGGCAGGAGAAGCTTAACCGAAAAATGAAGATGGATGGAAGTTTTTAAAATGGAAATACTGAAAGCACAATTTAAACAATTCTAATAAGGCATAGAAGCCAATACAGTTCAAAAAGTTTAATAAAGATCAGAGAACAAAAAAAAATGTCAGAAATGGAAACAAGGCTGCTCCATAAGCAAGCTGGTTGAATTGTCTGTTTTATTCTTGTTCAAAAAATTAAAAATTAATATAGACATGGATACAAAATGTTGGGATTGAGACATTTAGACAGAATATGTAGATGCAGATCCCTATGAATTAATATGTACGACAGATTGAGCTATTTGACTCCAAGCATCCAAGTTTTGGATAAATGCAAGTAGATAAGTGGAAGGTTTAGTAGCTGAACTCCTTACATGACTTAGATCACTTCCTAGAAGTGAACAGGTATTTCTTTGCCTTCTCCAATCTAATGCCTACCAAATTTTCAGCCTACACATTCTGGAAACTATAATCCTAATACATTTGCTGGATGTCGGATTGGGATAAAATTATCAAAGGGCTATTTGTGCCTCCATTTAATAAAAGTCCTATATCCAGGCAATATCTTTCTGAAAAAATGTGTGACAGACAATAGGAGGTACTATGTATATTAATTTGAAATATTTTGCAAAGGTACTTGGAAATATTTGGACATAAATAACTACTCCCTGATATTTGGTAACTTGACAGTTTGATTTGAATATTTCAATGCTTGTGGTATCTATCATATTTAATTTCTTTTTAGCCAGTTAAATAATGTATATGATATATTCATAAATGCCTATTGGAATATTCATGTTTTGATAATCTGAACATGTTAAATTTGTACACTTTGTACAGGTAGTTCTTGACTTACAATCATAGTTGAGCTCAATTTCTGTGGCTAAGTGAGACAGTTGTTCAGGGAGTTTTGCTAATCTTGCCATAATTAAGTGAATCCCTGAAGGTGTTAAGTTAGTAAAATAGTTATAAAATGAATCTGGGTTCCCCATTGACTTTGCTTGTCAGAAAGTTGATTAATTGACATTGCAACTGTCATAAATCTAGGTCAGTTGCCAAACATCCAAATTGTGATTATGTGATCAAAGGGATAATGAAATGGCCGTAAGAGTGAAAACCAGTCATAAGTCACTTTTTTCGGTGCTGTTGTAACTTTGAACAGTTACTAAGCAAATGCTTGTAAGTCAGTGGCAACCTTTCCTATTACGTGGGAAATAATGTGATAATCTGTTATTCAAATTGCAAGATACATCTTACCTATTCAAGTCTAAAATGATGGAAAATCACATTCACATTAATAAATATGTAGTAACATGGCCGTCAGTTAAGATGTGTTCTGTAAAATTAATCAGATATTTTAGTTGATTAAACTACCAATGAACTAGAATGACTGAAGATTACAATTACTTAAATGATTGCATTAGTGTATAATTTTTAAGAAAGCTGAAACCTGAATCATAATCAGTAAAAATAATAATACACATAGGAATGCTTTGCCAATTGAGCAGCACCCTCTGTTGATTATGTAGAGAATTAAAAGCACTTCAGCATTAATAGGTGAAACTTTTGAGTTTATTATTTGCATTTTTTCACTTTGCACTCATACAACTTTAAGATTGTTTTGGGAAGCTCAAAAAGTTGAGGTTGAAATAACATGGCAAGAAGTTACACTAACACATTAAATACAAGAAAACATTCAGATTTGCCTCTGTTCATGTCTTTGAGAGCAGCTTATATTGAAGTTTAATCGCTATTGTCTTTTATTAACACAGGCAAGTAGAAAGGGAAGCTAAATTCCCTGTGTATTAAGTTACAATAAATAGTTTCTACATGTAAACATATCTTGATATATCATCAATAATATAATTACAACTTTCCTATTAAAAATGCAGAGAAAGTTCAATAAAAAGTAACTAAAGATTGTAAATTTTTATAAACAAATAACAAATTATACCTCTAGAGAACCAGAATTATTTTCAGTAGTTACAAATAGGTCTGGTAAATCTGCGATTTTCTCAGTTCAGAAAATAGTTAGCCTCTAAGGTAGGTTGAAAGTTTTTTTTAAAAAAATAATTAAGATATTTATTACAAAAGATACTGGAAAAGGACCAGGTTTTGAGGTCAGTTTACTATGTCCAAGAAGCTTGCAAAGATTCAATGTTAAGAGTTACCTGCTGATGCATTCCATGTACATTATATTTTCTATATTCACCTCTATGGAAAAAAACTGCATTCCCAGGGAAGGGAAAGGTAAGCTCTGGAGATAGATCATTTTTATATTCATTTTACAGGTGGAAAACTATTTCCGAGGAAACAATTATTTCAAATTCTTGAGCGAGTAAAACTAGCTTTTGGATTTGGATCTCAGTTTCTCTGTTGACTAAACTAATTTTCCTTTGTCATTCCCTATTCATTTTTTCTTCTATGTTCTAGTTTTGCAGATAACAGTTATGTTTTTAAGTGTTAACCGCTCTAGGAGATTTCTAAACCTGACTGGGATATACATGCTATAAACAAGAAAGTACAAATACATTTTATAATTGCAAAACACCTGTGTTCATTCTACCATCTCAAAGGAGGATTCTTCATCCACTAATTTATTTCCTAAATAAACTAGTAATCTTAGACACAAACCAAGTTCAATAGTTAAACCAACAAAAATGTATACAGAGGAACTATTCCTTTGTGACATTTCCAGGAAATGTATGTCAATGGGTTGCTCACTTGCTGCAGAAAGTAAATAAAAATGACTCATTTATGGAAGTGAAGCCAAACTACAATGAAGATGCCATTCCTGTGGTTATTTTGGTGAGTTGTATGAGAAGAAGTGTTCAGATCTTTTATCTAGAAATCATGACTTTCCTTTGTTCAACCAGAGGAGGAAGAAAGCCAAAAAGGGAGTTATAGTTTGGAACTGGGCCATCTAGGTTGCAAATGTCAAAAAAAAAACCTTCCCGTTTTTTGGGTCTGGATCTAGCATAAAGCATAATCTAAGGCTTGCAACAACAATGAAGTTTACTGTACGCAGTGCCTAGTTCTTCAAATTTTGTTGCTTTGAAGCTTGTTTTCAAAAATCTTTAATTTGTAAATATTGTATGGTTTCAGCAAAACCCTGTAAGTATCCTGGCATAACATTTTGTTAAGTCTACGCAATGGTAACAGAAGAGTCATTTCTGTAGGCATATTTCACTGCATTTACATAAGCTGATAGATTCTCATTCCCTTACCATATATTTTTTTAATAAAAGTTTTATTTAAGTTTTCATAAAACATACAAATATAAATAAAATATCTTTTTTTGAGAACAGCATGGCCCTGGGTTATCACTTCTCCATACAGACATCATAGATATTTATCTTATACATTCTAATCCATATCTTATAACTATTTTCGCAATTTTTTCAACAGCTTTTCTCTTTACTTCCTATAACCTTATTTTAAATTATCTCATTCCTTTCTTAATTCAATTATATATCTTTGTCTAATTTTTAAAATCTTTTAAATCAATGTTTTTATACTTTCGTCTGTCCTGTTTACAATTTCATATTATCTTTTCACATAAATCTTATTTAAAAATTTAAGTTACATCTTTACAGTTATATCATTCATTTTCTAGCTTCTATTTTATACCTATTTTCAATCGAATTCTGCTTGGTACATTCCCTTAAAATACACACTTAATTCTTAAAAGAAAAAAGTATATATGTATATATATCTGTATGGTATTCAGCTTTGTTCGGGTATTTTCCCACATCATTATAGTTGTGCTTTTAAAGTTGCAGCAACGTTTCGGCAGAATCTCATCTGCCATCATCAGGCTTCTGTATTGTGTTCATATATATATTTATGTATATATGTATAACAATAGAAAATGGAATAATTATTCTATTCAAGTACAGCTCTGCCATTAATAATAATATTTTACATTTCTATTTCTTTTAACAAACATTACCTAGTAAAATCAGTTGTCTTTCACTTTAATCATATATATTGCATATTTTACTTATTACTGTCTTTAAATAAAAAAAAACCCAAACAATAGTTTTTAACAGTAGTCCATAAAGTTATTATTCTTATTCAAGTTCATCTTATCAACTGATAAAAATCTTCCATGTTTCTTTTCAGTTTTTTTAAACGTTCTTTTTAAATCAATGAGAGCTTTACTCTTTACAAACAAATATTCCACAACACATCAATATAAATTTTTTCTATCACTTTAATCATCTAACATATTTTCTAACCCTTTTCTATTTCTAATATAACAATGCTATCCCATGCACCTTTGCAGAATCCTCTCTTTAAGTTAAATTTTAACCATTGTCTCTGTGTCTTTTAAATAGGTTTATACCTTTAATTCTTGTACATTTTTTCCTGTACCTCTATATCTTGTTTCTGTCTTTTGTAGCTTCTTTTCCTTTCCCTCTTCCCTCTTCTTCTTCTCCCTCCCCTTTTTATTCCCTTCTCTATCTGGTTCTCCCTTCTGTGATCCTCCCTTCTTCTTCGTCCTGATATTATGATTACTTTTCAAATTACTCTCTTTTTTGGGTTGTTGCTTCAGTGCTTAAATTTTTAATTCCCTTCCCCCCCCTTTCCCTTTTTTACCCCGCTTAAAATTGCTTGGTCATTAGAGATGGCTTCTTTATTATCCTGCCCTTCTTGCTCTGCCAGCGTTTCTTGTTGTTTTTCATAGTTCAAGATCTCCATTTCTAAAAATTGAAATTCAAAGCCAAAAGATCCTCTCCTGTCTTGTGCTTCTTTTTGTTCTTTAAGTCTCATTTTTAACTCTTCAAGGAGTGATTATGCCATTTAAAAACATTAAACAACCTCCAGTTGATTTTATTTTATTTCATTAGGATCCTCCATCCAAAGTTCCAGGAATCATCCAATAATCCAAAACTGTTTCTTCTTTTCTCACTTTCTCTTTCCAGTGGCTTTGTTATAACAAGGTTTCAGCTATAATGTATCTTTTTCAAGCCTTGTTAAAATTCCACTATCAATATTTTTTTAAGTTCCAGGTGGTCTCCTCCATTTTCCAGATTCCACCCTCTTTTTTTCTTTTTCCCTCCACTGCTTTCTTTTTTTTAAAGAAAGTTTTTAAACTATCCAAGAATCAATATCCCTTTGACATCTTATTTACAGCTAGAAATAGCCTATTAATGTCAAAATGGATTAGTATCAATTTCTTATTCGAATATCTTCTTCTTAATGTTCTAAGTCAGAGTTAACACATTTTTAAGTTGCCATGTTTAAAAAACACTGATTTACAAGGATTGGAAAAAATATTAAGGGTTACTTCCTTACTGTAGATCCACACTGTGGCTAAGAGGATAGACTTTGGGAGGGTTTGAGACATGAAAAGAAGCAAATAATTGCTCCTATTAAAAGTTCTTGAACTTAAGTCTGCAGTTCCATATTATACTACCCTTTGGTGTTAAGATAATTTAGGGGTAAGAAAGAAGCTATCCCTTTCATGCTCAGTCAGACCATTTAATTAAGTATAATCTGATACCCAAAACATGTTAGATGGAAATAATGGGAATTATAATCCAATACATATGATTAAATCCAAGTTTAAAACAATGGATTCTTTGACAAATATTATAGGACATTTTAATATGTAAAACACATACCGTATATACTCGAGTATAAGTCGACCCGAATATAAGCCGAGGCACCTAATTTAACCACAAAAAACTGGGAAAACTTATTGACTCGAGTATAAGTCGAGGGTGGGAAATGCAGCAGCTACTGGTAAATTTCAAAAATAAAAATACATGCCAATAAAAACTTTCACTAGGACAGTTGAGAATAAGTTTGATGTTCACAATTTCCTCTTTGAAAGAGACCAGTAAATAGGGAACAAGAAGATGAAGAAAAAGAAGTGTGTTTTTTCACACTTTTCACACTGAAGTGAACAAAAATGGCATCATAGGAACAAGCTTATTCTCAGCCCAAAGGTTTGTTTCTGATTTCTTCCCTGATTTAAGGGAAATTTGGGAAACGATCTCACTATCATGAAAGGTTTGATTGATTCACTAACCCAAAAGATGATGATGATGACAGTGGTAGGCAGGAGTCACTCTCTCCCTTGCAAGAAAAAACCAAGAGCTGTTCTTATGATATCTCTCTCTCTCTCCCCCCCCACTCCTCCCCCTCCTCCCGAGTGGACTGAAAGCAGCTGGAGCTGAGGAAATGAAGCTGAGTGGAGTGACCTCGGCTCGCGTTGCTTTTTCAGCCTAGAGCTCAGAAAAGCCTCCCCTTCCCATGCTTAAAAGTTGCAAAGGGGAACTTTTAAAAGGGAAAGGGAAGCAGGGAAGCGGTTGCCCAGCTTCGGAGCTCCACACCATTTTTTTTCAGAGGGGAATCTGACTCGAGTATAAGCCGAGGGGGTTTTTTTCAGCACAAAAAATGTGCTGAAAAACTCGACTTATACTCGAGTATATACGGTACTTTGTAACTGAGTTATATTCTGAACTTCTAGAACAATACAGAAGCAGCAGAATAAGAAGCTTATAATAAAAAATCAGTGCAACTTGTAAAAGATGCCAGTACCATAATATCACCTATAAACCCCAGCTCACTACAAGAAACCAATCAACTGATGTACATCACAGCTATAATTATAACTAAAGATCTCGGATGCAAAATCAACAAAAAAAGGAAAGCAAATAGTGCAATCACGAAAGTAGTTGATCAGCATGCTAACATGCGACGTAAGCAAGCTAGAACAGAGGAAATGCAAGCAAATTGAAAAACAACAAATCAAAAATAATCCCTGATCAAGAAATATCACGTAGATATAAGAAAATCAAGGAAGCCCTGGAAATAATAAAGCAGAAAATAAAAGCCACAGCCAAGAAAATCAACAGAAGCAAGCCTCAAATTGCATATTACAGACAAATACCTTCAATTTCAGTTGAATCATAATTTTTTCTATTAATACATAATTGGAAGAAGATAACTTTTATTGCCATTTTTTCTGTGGGCACTCTGGCGCATATTGGTATATGTGCATATTGTGGTACATGACAAACTACTATTAAAATTACATTCTTACGGCATTTCTGGATCCCTTCACAAGTGGATTACTGCCTTCCTGACAAACAGGCAACAAATAGTAAAAATAGGAAATGCCCTATCAATCCTGCACCAGTTATCAGCGGTGTCCCACAAGGGAGCGTTCTAGGCCCAAACTCTTTACACTCTATATAAATGACCTTTGTGATCACCTTATTAGCAACTGTGTCCTCTTCGCTGATGATGTAAAACCATTCAACACCACTAACAATGCTACCGTCCTTCAAAAAGACCTTGGTTATGTGTCTGAATGGTCTAACAATTGGCAACTCCAAATATCTACCAACAAATGCTCTGTCCTACACATTGGTAAAAAAAAAAAAACACTATATACCAAATAAAATCTAGGCAGATATGACCTTGTTGATGACCCACACTTTGTCAAGGACCTTGGAGTTCTCATATTGAATGATCTAAGTGCCAAAGCTCACTGCAACAGTATTGCCAGAAAGGCTTTAACAGTTGTAAATTTAATTTTACAAAGCTTCTCCTCTGGTAATACTGTTTTGCTAACTAGGGCATTCAAAGCCTTTGCTAGATCAATACTTGAATTCAGCTCTGCTGTCTGAAATCCGCACTGTATATTGGACATAAATACAATTGAGCGAGTCCAGAAGTATTTTACCAGAAGAGTACTACATTCCTCTGTTCACAACAGAATACCCTACACCACCAGACTTGAGATTCTTGGCTTAGTCAACCTTGAACTACTCCAACTAAAATTAGACTTAAGCATAGTACATAAAATCATATGTTACAACATCTTACCAGTTAATGAATATTTCAGCTTTAACAACAACAACACTAAAGCACACAACAGATATTAACTAAATGTAGACCACTCCAAACTCAATTGCAGGAAGTATGATTTCAGCAACAGAGTGGTCAATGTCTAGAACTCACTACCTGATTCTGTTGTCACAGGCTCAAACTCCCACTCCTTTACCCTCCAACTAACCTCTGTTGACCTCACCCCATTCCTAAGAGGTCTGTAAGAGGCATGCATAAGGGCACAATCATGTCTACCGTCCCTGTCCTATTGTCTCCAATTATTGTATCAAACTTATGTTTATTCTTGTTTCTGTTATACTGTAAGCTTTTGACAAATAAATAAATAATAAATAAAATATTAAAAATGAAATTCTGTTGCCTGTTTTCAAGTATACACATACATAACACACATTTAGATATGCTGTATGCATATCTATATACCTACAGCTTAACATATAATTACATATAAGTGATAATCATTGTCCATCTTGAATACATAGTGGAAAGAGGAAGCTCAAGAGTTGAGAGAACTGGCCATGGCTAGTCTAGTGAAGAGAAGGACCAGGGGAGACATCATAGCTGTGTCGGGGTGATATGATAGCAGTATTCCAATATTTGAGGGACTGCCACAAAGAGGGGAGTTAAGTTATTTTCCAAAGCACCTGAAAGTCAGACAAGGAATAATGGGTGAAAACTGATCAAGGAGCGTTTCAACCTGGAAATGAGAATTTTTCTGACACTGAGAGCAATCAATCAATGGAACAGAAGTTGCCTTCAGAAGTTGTTGGAGCTTCATCACTGGAAGCTTTCAAGAAGAGATTGGACTGTTTTCTGTCAGAAATGTGTAGGGTTTCCTACTTGGATGGGGAGTTGGACTAGATGACCAACAAGGTCGCTTCCAACTCTGTTAATGTGTTAATCTGGAAGTTCACAAGGTTGATACTGCGGCTGAATCTAGATGTTCTGCTTCAGATATCACGAATTCTCCTCCCGGAAGCTAACAAGGAAAGCAGGTTATGGAGGGATCTTAAGAGTTCCAGACAATCCTGTGGACTCTGATCAAGCATAGCTTATGTGCTATGTCCTGGATAGAAAGGTGTGAACTGCCAATAATCTTTTCTGCCATCCTCACCATTCTCTTGCACCACCTTCCTGTCTGAAGCAGGAATGCTTCCAAACCAGACTGTTATGCAATAAGACAAAATGCTCTCGATCGTCCCTCTATAGGAAGTGGTAAGGACAGGGGGAGGTGTATTTTTCTCATGCAGGCACTACTATGCCCCCTTCATCAGTATCTCACTGTTGATCAATCAGGCCAGCCTTCTTGTTAGCTGCACACCCAGAAATTTGATTTCTGGAAACCACAACTAATCAACCAATACTTGACAAACAATAAATAGTGCCTGGAGTTCTAGGCACAGCTGTGGAATAACCCAAATAAAAGTTGAAGGGATACAAAGAGGCTAATTCTGGCTGCATAAGAACAAGCCTTTGGAACAAATGCATATAACAAATGCAGACCTGAGAAGACAGCAAAAGACAGCAAGTGCTATCTCTGCAAAGAAGCTGAAAAAGAAATCACAACTACCTAGTTAGCTGCTACAAGAAGATTGTGTAGACTGTTTAAAAACAATGGCATGATAAAATAACATTAGTGCATTGCAAGATCTGCAAGAAATACCATTTGCTTGCAAGCAAGAACTGGTGGGATCAGAGAACAGACAAAATAAAGAAGCTAAAGTGCTCTGGGATTTTAGCATTTAAATAGACAAGCATGTGTCACATAATATCCCAGAGTTAACAAATGTTGAGAAGAAAGACAAAAAAAAAATCTCTGTGGACATTGCAATACCTGGAGATTGCTGAACAAAAGAGAACTGGAAAAAGGTAAAAACTATGAAGACCTGCAAATAGAAGTAGAACAACTGTGGCAAAAGAAAGAAGTGGTACCAATAATAACAAATGCCTTGGGTGAAAATCCAGAACAACTGGAACATCACTTGAACACCATTGGCATTTACAAAACCAGCATTACTCAATGATAAAAGACAGTTTTACTTGGGACAACTTACATTCTGCAATGAAATCCTTCACCCCATCAAATAATATCTGCCTATTCCAGGTCTTTGGTAAGGATTGGATAGGTGGATAAACAGATGTGGTGTGACCAACCATAGTAATGTCTAAAAGTAAGAAATCTGGATTATTAAGGATGTGTAGATTATAGCAAAATATAGTCAGAAGATGGCACTCCATTTCCATGAAATTGGTATAGAGCTGCCACAAAGTCATACAGGATGGGTTGGGAGGAGGGATACATAAGTAGAGCTTGATAGTGAGAAAATGTATAAATGTATCTGGTAGTTTACAGTTTGCTGAATCATTCTCAAGAATACACAGTTAGGGGAGAAAGATTATTTGGAGACTTACTTCTGTTTTTCTTTTTTCTTTTAGCAACATAGAATTTGTAGTTCATTTTAATTTAGTTTTAGGAAGCATCTTGCTGCATGCAGCATCTCCATGCTGCATCAATAATAGAATATGCTATCCTATGTAAACACTAACAGCAAAATGGAAACTGGAACTATATGTTTCTATATTTTCCCCCTGAAGTCTGTTAATATCTGGCAGCTCAACTACCTGGTTTTTATTAGTATAATTTTACCTCCATTCAGTGAAGATCGCACTTTTGAAAATCATGGAAGTATGTTACCTTCGCAATGATGCAGTGCAGGGGTCTCCAACCTTGACAACTTTAAGCCTGGTGGGCTTCAATTGATGTCCGCCAGGCTTAAAGTTGCCAAGATTGGAGACTCTTGCTGTAGTGAGACATAAAGGAAGAAATTTATATTGGTTGTAAAATCTCCATGTTGTGCAATATCCAATGATAGCTTTTTTTTGGCAACAGGTAGGCAACCTATGGTTCTCCAAATATTGCTATACTATAACTGCCAACAAATGTTATTGTTGGCCCTGCTGGCTGAACTACTCAGAATTAAAGTTCAGCATTATCTGAAAAACAAATTTCATGAAAGTAATATAAGTCAGAGCATTTGTTTTTCTCTTGGTCACCAATCCACTGACATCTATTATCGTATTGGAATTAATGCAGAGGCTGGTGGAAGATGGAAGGACTGTAAAATCAGGGGTGAGCAGAAACCTTTTCCATTAAAAATATGAATCAGTTCACTTCTCCGTCTGAAATTGGTGGGTCTTATCTCCCTAGAAGAGAGCCATTTTGGCGCAGCTAGAAACTGGGAAACCAAGAGTTCTAATTCTGCCTTTGGCACAAAGCCAGCCAGTCCCTTTCCCTCAGGCCTAAGTGAGCAGGCAATGGCAAACTACTTATGAAAAACCTTGCCAAGAAAATTGCAGGGGCTTATCCAGCCACTCTCAAAGAATTGGCCATGATTGAATGGAAGAAAAAAAAAAAAACTCTCTAGAACACCCAGAGGTGGTATCCAGCAGGTTCTGACCAGTTCTGGAGAACTGGTAGCGGAAATTTTGAGTAGTTTGGGAAACCGGTAAATACCACCTCTGACTGGTCCCATCCCATCCCCATCTATTCTCTACCTGCCAAATCCCAGCTGTTTGACTGAGTCTTATTTTGTTGCCCTGCACAGGAGAATGGAGCTGGAAAGCAGATTAGTGGGGTGGGGAGGGAATGGGATTTTGCAGTAACCTTCCCCTGGAGTGGGGTGGGGATGAAGATTTTGCAGTATCCTTCTCCTGCCACGCCCACCAAGCACACCATGTCCACCAAGCCACGCCCGCAGACCCAGTAGTAAGAATTTTTGAATCCCACCACTGGTCTATACATATTATTCAATGGTACTAGCACTCTATGCAATAAAGTAATAGAAACTTTCCTTTCTTACAAAAGTAAAACATAAAGGACTACAACATTTATAGCAAGAATTCCTGTGCATATGCAGCATTATTTCATGTGTGGTTAGGTAGATAGGTAAGGAAGGAAGGGAGGGAGGGAGGGAGGGAGGGAGGAAGGAAGGAAGGAAGGGAGGGAGGGAGGGAGGAAGGAAGGAAGGAAGGAAGGAAGGAAGTAGGGAGGGAGGTAAAGACGGAGGGGCAAAGGATTTATCTTATTATTCTATGTAGGAATGATTAGAAATTTGGGATTTTTCAACCTCATTAGGGATTCTGTCCTCAGTTGAATTGACTCTTTTCAGAGCACCTCAGGCTATTTTCCAAAATAATAAATTGTGGGATAGCAATAGCACTTAGCAATACACTTATATTTATGTGTGCTTCACTTTACAGCTCTCTCTAAGCAGTTTACAGAGTCAGCCTATTGCCCTCAACCATCTGGGTCCTCATTTCACCATCAGAAGGATGGAAGGCTGAGTCAACCTTGATCCAGTGAGAATTGAACTGCCAAAATGCTGGCAGCTGTGATTAACAGAAGTAGCCTGCAATACTTTATTATAATCCTGGTCTGCCAATTTCGCTCTCTTAAATTAAAGCTTTAAAAATGCATGCCTGTTTCTTGGTAGAAAACAGTTCTGGAAATTCTGGAAATTCCAGAATTTCTGAAATTTCCAGAATGAACAATTGAATGAATGAATTGAATTGAATTGAATTGAATGAATGAAATTCTGGAATTTCCAGAATGAACAATTTTGGAAATTCACTACATTTAATTAAATTCACACAAATTATTATAACAAATTATTCTTAGGAGATAATCAAAGCAGCTTCTGTAGAGGATCTGCCTGTCAGAGTCTGAATCCAAGGAGGAAGATGAACAGCTGACAGGGAGTGGGAGTGTGGCTCCGTTGGCTGTGGAGTAAACTGGGGAAGGGCAAAGTCTGGCTGGGCAGAGCAGGGGAGAGGTAGAACAGGGAAGAGTTAGTTCAAAGGAAGATCCAGGCCCACCCCTCTTCACCCTAGGGCATGAAGGGAGGAACGGAGAAGAGAGCAATGTGGTTTGTGTGGCTTATGGGGGAGGAAAGGGCCCTAATTCCCTTCATTAGGCACATCTGGGAAGAAGAGTTTAAAAGAGATGCAAGCTGAGTGCGGTGTCTTCTGGGAACAAACATGAGTTCATCTTGTATTGAGTTCGGTTATCTGCGTTCCTGGCATCCTCCCAACTGGGTTGATTTATTGCCGTTTCTTCATGTCTGGAATTCCTTATCTTGCCCTGCTGGATTAATTACCTCACTTTGTCTTAAGCTATTCAACACCACAGACAATACTGCTACCCTTCAAAAAGACCTCGACTATGTATCAGAACGGTCAAACAAATGGCAACTTCAAATCTCAACAAATAAATGCTCTGTCTTACATATTGCAAAAATAATCAGAAAATAAAATATAAGCTGAATAGTCAAGACCTTGTTGATGATCCAACTCTGTCAAAGATTTTGGAGTACTCATCTCAAATGATCTAAATGCTAGAGCCCACTGTAACTACATAGCCAAAAAGGCATTAAGAGTTGTTAACCTAATCTTGTGTAGCTTTTTCTCTGGTGATATTACACTACTAACTAGAGCATACAAAACATTTGCATACTCGAATACAGCTTATCAGTCGGGAACCTACATTACATATCTGATATTAACACAGTTGAGAAAGTCCAGAAATATTTCACAAGAAGAGTTCTCCAGTGCTCTACTCATTGCAGAATACCTTATGCCACCAGACTTGAAATTCTAGACCTAGAAAACGTAGAACTGCGCCGCCTTCGGTCTGATCTAAGTATAGTGTATAAAATTATACATTGCAATGTCCTACCTGTCAATGAATACTTCAGCTTCAACCTTAACAATACAAGAGCACACAATAGATACAAACTCATGGTTAATCACACCAAACTTGATTGCAGGAAAGATGATTGCAGCAACAGAGTGGTCAATGTCTGAAATACACTATTTGACTCTGTGCTTTCTTCCCCAAACCCCAAAAACTTTAACCTCAGACTGACTACTATTGACCTCACCCCTTACCTAAGAGGTCTGTAGGGGGCGTGCATAAGCGCACCAATCGTGCCTACCGTCCCTGTCCTATTGTTTCTTTTTATTTTTCTTATATGTATCCATTTCATGTATTCATAACTTTGTTTATACTTATACCTATTATCTTGTACACAATTGACACATCAAACCAATCAATAAATAAAACAAATAAGTGGACTTATAGTTACAGTTTTTGTTGACAATGTTTTGGACTTGATTCTTTGAAGCCAAAGGTTGTTCCTGGGAGAGTTTTTCTCCAGTCCAGAAGGTAACCAGGACATTGTTGGGGGCAAAGTTGGAGCCAATAAAGGGACTCCTACTGATTATCTGACTGTGTTGCCTTTGTGCCACGCCCTGGGTCATCATAGATTTCTATATGTATATACATAAATATATGTGAGTATGATTGTGCTAATATATATATTTGTCATATTTCATTGAAAGGGGCTTTCCCAATTGCTGAGTTGAAGAACTATCTACTTATCCTTTGGTCAACAGAAAACTATATGAGCATAAACTTTGCTGCCCACTTCTGATTCTTATCCTGCCTCTATTATCTATAAGGCACCTGAACTCTTTCCAAGTTCCATGGGTAACACATCCTAACAAATGTAATGAATCTCAAGGCTTCTCGTGGGTAGTATTACAATTGAAGGAAAACAGTATTTTAACACTAGGACAACTTGCCTATCAGATGTGGATCAGAAGAAGGTGATCTCTTGGGGAACAAAGAAAAATGATGCCACCAGGAAAGGCTTTAGTTTGATGCAAGTGACACATAATATATAGATGACTTCCCACTACCAAGAAGGAATAGCTATCATTCTTGCAGGATGATGGTATTGTGATTGTTTTATATCCTACTTCCCCAAATCCCCAAATCCCCAAATACTTAGCCAAGAAAGAATCTAATAAAATGTTAAGGGGGCATTTTTTTCTTTGCCTTTTTTAATGTGTTGATATTTCTGATGTATCCTCTGCTACAGTCACAAAATTTGTAATTTAAAATAAAAAAAGAACACCAGGTTAACCTTATATTTTGGTATGGCCTATAGGCTAATCAATAAAGCTAATCTAACAACCCAGGTTGCTAATTTTCTGCCTAGATATGGAACTTTCTGAAAGATGGCTACCGTAGGGCAGATGTCATTCTAATTATTTTTTAAACATATGTATCAGATTATCAGTCTACCATATTTTGGTGCTGGCTCGTCCTGGATCTCTGTAGCTGTGTAAACTATGAAGTGAGCATTGAGAGAAGGGAAAGTAATCTAAACTTTCTGTTTTTCCTTTATGCTTTGTTTTCTGAGTCTAGACTAAGAAGATGTTTAGTTTAGATTCTTATAGGGAAGTTCTCACAGGAGCTACTGCAGGTGGTAGTATCAGTATCTCTCACCAGGCTGGCATTATAGATGGAGTTAAAAGCCACCAGAGAAGATTCTGGGGAAAGAAACAGATCATGGAGGAGCTGGATTACAGCTAAAGGCACTACAGTGATTAAGTCACAGTTCTAGTGGCTATTGAAGGTAGGATATTGGACTGTTGGTTTTTATCCAGGATAACATTGGCTGTTAAACTTAAAAACAGCCTGAACTAATTAGGTTTATGGGCTTCAGGGTAAATGCTGCATAAGATTTACTGAAGCATTTGAGGGGATGTTCTGAGAAAAACAAAGCTGAAAGAGTACAACATTGTAGGCAAATATAGTTAGGTAACTCCAGGCTTTGGCTAAGATCGAATATGGTGGAAAATGAGATAATAAAACATTTACCTGTCAGAATGATCAGGCAATCACCTGTCATCTCTTTAGTTGAAAATGGATAATACTACACTGATTAATTATGTAAGCCTTTTTCTTAGACCCAGAATAATAAAAAGATTTAGGACTAGTTATTAGACCTGGAGAGGTGTGCATGCATGTGAGGAATGCAGCATGTTTACAGAATAACAGAAGTGGAAGGGACTTTGGAGGTCTTGTAGTTCAACCACTACTCAAGCAGAAGATCTTATCTCATTTCAGACAAATGGTTGTCCAATCTCTTCTTAAAAACCTCTAGTGGTGGACCAGGCACTATATCATATACTGTGTTTTTCACAAAATAAGGCCGGGCCTTTTTTTTTTTTTGACCCCCGAAAAAAGAGCTAGGCCATCTTTTCGGGGGTGACTTAATTCCCCCCCTTGCATCCTTGGGTGGGCAGGTGGCGATGGTTTGGATGTTGACCTCAGTGTTGGTGGGGCACTTCTTATCGGGAGACCTTCCACCACTGTTGCTTTCTTTTCTCCCCTTGCTGCTTTGGTGTTTAGAGCAACGCCACAGCATTTGGCGCAGCCACGTGTGGCCAGCCAGGGCTCCTTCCTGCAACGGGAGCCTGGTGGAGATACTTGGCTTCAGGTGCTCCTGTCACTGCCTTCCCTTCGCCTTCGAAGGCAAAGCCAATTCTTTTAAAAATGACGCCCTACTACCGGTATGACAAAGCCTCCCCTGCCTGAGAGGGCAGCCAACCCCACGTGGGGAGGCAAATCTCCCAGGGCTGCAGAACAGCTTTGGCCCACCCTGGGAGAAGCGCCCAGCCGCCATTCCTGCCTGGTGCTGGGCAGAGTGTAAAGAGCTGCTCCTGGGGCTCCCAGCGCAGCTAATAGACAGGCCCTCCTGCCCGGCAGTGGAGCTCTCGCCAAGGCAATGAGCGCTTCCTTGCCAGGCCCTCCACTCATCCCACCAGGGCCACGCCAGAGCCGTGCGGGCTGGCAGAGCCAGGAAAGCGAGCTGTGGGTGCGTCCCTGCCTGCCAAGTAAAAGAGCTGGGCCGACCTGAGCTTGGCTTCCTTCCCAAGTCCCTCCAGCCCGACCCCGAAGAGGCCACTGGGAGAGGCCACCCAAGGCAGTGATAGCGCCCACCCATCCATGGACAGGGAGGCAAGGCGATGGCCTGTGCTGCATCCTCCTCAAAGCTGAGCCCCCCTGAGTGAGCGCTTCTGCCCGATGCCCGTGTCACTGTAGTGTTTGGAGCTGCCAGTGCATTTGGAGATGCGTGGGGATGGGGATGGGCTGGGCGAGGGGTGGAAAGGACAGGTGGCTTCAGTCTCTCTCCACCAGACCCGGCGGCCAGGGAAGCAGCGCTGCCATCACCTCGCCTCCATGTCTGCGGATGGGTGGGCACTATCACTGCCTTTAGCAGCCTCTCCCAGTGGCCCCCTTTGGGTTCAGGCTGGAGGGACTTGGGAAGGAAGCCAAGCTTGGGTTGGCCCGGCTCTTTTGCTTGGCAGGTGTGCACCCACGGCTCGCTTTCCCAGCTCTGTCCAGCCCACATGGCTCTGGCGGGCCCTGGCAGGATGACGGAGGGCCTGGTGGGGAGGCGCTTGCTGCCTTGGTGAGAGCTCCACCGTCGGGCCGGAGGGCCCACCTGTCAGTTGTGCTGGGTGCCCCAGGAGAAGCTCTTTGTGCTGTGCCCGGCACCAGGCAGGAATGGCGGCTGGGTAGTTCTGCCAGGGTGGGCCGATCCTGCGCTGCGGCCCCAGGAGATTCGCCTCCCCACGTGGGGTTGGGCTGACCTCCTGGGCAGGGGAGGCTTTGTCGTACCAATAGTAGGACATTGTTTTTAAAAGAATTGGCTTTGCCTTCGAAGGCGAAGGGAAGGAGGTGACAGGAGCCCCTGAAGCTAAGTGTCTCTGCCGGGCTCCGGTTGCAGGGAGGAGCCCTGGCTGGCCGCATGTGGCTGCGCCAAATGCTGGCAGCACGGGGAGAAGGGAAAGCAAGGGTGGTAGAAGGTCTCCCAATACTAAGTGACCCACCAATGCCGAAATCAACACAGGCAGCACCATATCTGGATATGCAACAAAAGTACTTCCTAATGGCAAGGCCCCCCCGCCATTCCCCCCATTTTGCATATTTAATAGAGGCCTTAATTTGGGGGGGAGGGGCTTAATTTGATTTTATGCCTATAAAACATGTTGGGACTTCCTATTGGAGGAGGCCGTATTGTTGGAGAAACACGGTATTATCATATTAATTGTATTATTATGCTGTGAGATTCCATCATATTTTGTTAATATAGCTTTTACTGTCTTTTTAATGTTTTGGGAAACAACACATGTCTAGAGAAAAAAATGCAAAGTACATTGTTTAGCTAAGCTTCATTAGGGAAGTGAGGAAAATGTCTGATAAAGATTGGAAACAATTAATGAAACCGAAAAATGAAAGTACTTGTCCCAAGCTGATTATTTATGTCTAAATTTGCACAAAAACACCTGAAAACGGTGTAGTCTGGTTCTTTCCAGTCAAATAAAATCTCTGTATCCAAGCTTCTCTAGTAACAACATCATATCTCCCTTGTGGGGATCAACATGCCCTACATTACTTTCATGCATGATCTGGAGGTAAAATAAGAGGGAAAATTCCATTTCTAGATGGAGCAACTACAGTTATTTCGGGCTGCCTCAGTAATGGATGGACAATGAGATACAGCTGGTGGCATATGGATGTGTCCTCTGGAAACTGTTAGCAAATCATCCTTACGTTTGGGGAAGAAGGATGTGAGGGATTTGCCCTAAGACATCATATAAACTATCACTTTATTCAAATATTTGGGAAGTACAAGAGAAGAAAGAAGATGGGATAATTGGGCTTCATCCTTAAAAAAGGAAATGGAAAAAAGATTATTTAAATTAAGTTTGTGTGTCTTTGTGTATGTCGTACACACAGATACACAAATATTTACTACTTTGGTTATAAGCATTCGTAATTCAGTTCCTCCTAGAAACGCAAAAAGCAGAACATCGTTTCTGTTTTTAAACAAATGATTACATTGTAGGAATCTGCCTCATCTGGTGTGCATGGTATCTGGTGCTCATGTTCATGATATTAATTACTATCCGCTATGTGATTTCTAATTAAGGACCATCTGTGGGAACTATTGAAACC
Source organism: Hydrophis major (assembly GCA_033807585.1). Taxonomy (NCBI): domain Eukaryota; kingdom Metazoa; phylum Chordata; class Lepidosauria; order Squamata; family Elapidae; genus Hydrophis; species Hydrophis major. Next base: position 68,637,004 of record CM066331.1, on the reverse strand, counting down.
ATTAGCTGTCTAATAAAGAAAAAAGGAGAAGCAAAAATGGAGAGAGAGTGGGAACAGAGTTTGGTTAAAAACTGAACCGTGGATTGAAATAGCGACAAGAGACATACAACAAAATAAGATGTCAGGATTAGGGAATATTGTAAGCAAAAGACTCTTTATTTGACAGAGAAACAGGATTAAATGATAGAAGTAATTGAGCCAAACTACAGTTTTATTAAGCCTTCATGTCGTAGCAAACCTCATCTGGATTTAGAAGGTAAACATGGTCAAGCTTGTTAAATACTTGTATGGAATGATTGTAGGCCAAAAAGCCCAGGAGTCTAGTAGTAGTTCTTCTAACACTTTTTATTAGAAGGCATACAATTTTGTGAGTGCAGCTCACTTCGTCTGAAGCATAAACTGGCACAACTAATGCAGGATTTAAATTAAGAAGTGATAGGAGTGGGAGCAGATAGGCTGGCAGAAGCAAATGTGTTTCTTGAGATCTTCTGAGATAGCTAGGAAGCTTTTGATGTATGTGATTTCAGCAATCTTTCTCTCCTTTGCGCTGGTAAACTTTCTTTTTTTCAAAAATGGGTACTTTGAAATCCTTAATTATTCTGGGAGGTTGAAATACCCTGATATTGCTCTGTTCTTGTTCTGAGTCCTGATATCAAACTGTGTCCATTAATTCTTTTGCATAAAGTTTTACCTATTGTCTTACATAAAATCCAAAGGGCTACTGGCAGATGATGATATACTGTATATCAAGTTAGAGGAAGTGCTTGCAAAGGCATCTCTAATCTTTTTGATGTCCTTGTTGGGACCTATGATGGTGCTATTGGGGTAGATATGGAGGGAAATTATACAACAGGGTTCCTATCATTGTGTCACTGTCCTATTGTTTTTTGTTGGTGGTGACAAGCTTCTTCAGATTGAGTGGTTGTCTATATATAAAGCAATGCTAGACTATTTCAACCTCCCAGGACACTCTATGGCAGACTGATTGTCATTGTTCAACAGGTCCAACAGGCCCTCTAAATGGATTATTTTATTGGAAAGGAAGATGCCATATGGGTAGAGACAGAATTATCCTTCTAGACATTTTTTCTTTATATGTCCAGAGTTCATTCTATTGTATGAAAACTTGGACGCACAGCACTCTATAAACAAAACTGCCATAGACAGGCTCAGAAATGAAACGCAACACCGTTCTCTCCAGTTCCTCATATTTATAGCCCTGTTGCTAGGAAGTTTTCAGCCTCATTGTAGGAGTGAGGCCAGGACGGGCAGACATAGTTAACCATGTCTTTAGTCAGATGGTATTATATTTTGGTTTGGGCCAAGGCAGCCATACTTCTACTGCTCGATTTCCAAATTACTGTCTTACCAGTTTGATTTTCTTCAACAGACCCCGCATCACCCATCCTTTTACCATACAGAAGCCATATGACTAGGTGTGATTTATTGCTCGTCAGAAGGCCCATGTGCTTTGTGATGCAAAGTACTGTCATCAAAAGGATATAAATGGCCAGCTGTCTTCAATAAATCCTTCCATTCCTCACCATCCTTTTGGAGCTGAAGAAGCTTCTTGGATGAAAAGTGAAACATCTTTAAAACACACACACACACACACACACACACCAGAAAGTCCAGTTGCCTCCTGAAAAAACACCTTTGGGACATCCATGACCTGGATGACTGAGAATCTCTACAGACTTTTACTGTAATTCAAGCAACTTTTTACTCCGGAATTCAGCCCTGAATCAGTAAATTTGACATTATACCAATTGTTGTAACTATGTATCATTGCAACTATGTATCATTCATGTGTTTGCAACATTGTATCATTCACGTGTAATCATTAACTTCTGTCTCTTCAGTGACCTTTGCAAGGCACGTACAAGGGATAAGGAGCTAGACGGTTGTTAATAAGCTTATCCACACTGTAAATGATCTGTCTGGTATGCAGCTTTGTAAACATGCACATCCTGATGAGATTATCATGTTTGACTTGAGCTTTGATTAAATCATTTTCTTGTAAAAAAGCACAATAAAAGAGCGGGTGCCAAGACATTCGGGGTACGCTCATCCAGAGGAAACCTCGCTTCCTGTCGTTTCTCTCCCCTTCGCTCCCTATCATGAGCCGCCCATCTGATGTGGGATGGCAGATACCGCAACCAATAAGGAACTTATTTACAGCTATTCTTTCTATAGGAGCTTCCCTTATTTTATCCCCACTATTACATAAACAAAACTGGGCTAAGGGCATAACTGATCCAGGGTCAGCCAATAAACTCCATGATTAAAACAGCTGAACAGCTGTTTAAATCAAACTTCCCTAGTCTCCCAGTCTTTTTAATCCTATCTGCAGTTTCTTTACTATTGTCATTTTTACAAAAGAGGAGATGATGCCTTCCTGAAGTCATGATATGTAAAGAAAACTTAAAAGTGGCCAATATAGCAAGTATAATAAAAAAAAAACAATAAAAAAGCTTTTTGTATCATTTTAGCATGTGCAGCAGCCATACAAGTGCCTGTATCCATAGAATGAACATGCTGCTTTTACCACATTTCTTACCAAATCATCAAATTAGCCGCGAGAAGAAACTCCCTCATTTGGTGTAATGCGGTGTCCATTTACAAAGTGTTTCGCTCCCTTCAATTTAGTTGAGTTGTTTCCACATAACAAACAAGCTAAATGTTCCACATAACAAACAAGCTAAATGTTTTAAAATGGAATGGGGAGGAGTGGAATTCAGAGTTAATCTTTTGATTTATCATATGCAGCCTTCCTTAAACTGTCCTTCCACACATGTTTTTGATCCTATTTTATTTTGTGGTTCAGCTTTAGCAAAGACATATGGGGTAGTTTACTTGCTAGTAATATCTGAAACCATCATCCTTTCCGATCTGTTTTCATAACAACATTTTAATTATGCACAAATATAATCTGGATTGCATGGAGTGACCTACTGAACAATAACCTTGAATATTTCTTTCTTGACAAGGGAGGAGAATATGATAGCTTTCAAATCTACTTTTCTACTGTACTTTTGTATCTAATCTCTTGAGTCCCTTAATGATTACAGAGCTATCTTTTACAGAAAATCACTGTGGCATTGGTTTTTTATTTGAAAAATCCATGTATTATACAGGCTACCAAGTTGAAGTGTTTTGGGGTCTCCTTTGAGGACAGAAAGTTCAGTAAGTTCAGTAGTTTAAGCATAAACACTTAGAAGGGAAGGCTTAAAAGCAGTGGTGGGATTCAAATTTTTTAACAACCAGTTCTGTGGACATGGCTTATGTGGTGGACATGGCTTGGTGGTCATGTTATTGGCTGGGTGTGGCCAACTCAATATCACTCTCATCGAGGCACGCATCTCCTCTCCTGGCGTCTCATGACTATGAGGATGCTGCAACAGTCGTAAGTGTGAAAAATGGTCATAAGTCACTTTTTTCAGTGCCATTGTAATTTTGAATGGTCACTCCACACAAGCAAAGTACCAGCAAAGGAGGAAAAAAAACTCCAGAGAAGTTCCTGAGACAGAATTAATGGAGAGGCAGTTTCTGTAAACAACACCAGAATGTTTCCTTCCTGCCTTCTTTACAGGATTAGGCCAGTAATTTCTTCTAACAACCGGTTCTCCAAACTGCTTAGAATGTTAACAACTGGTTCTAGCGAATACATGTGAACTGGTAGAATCCCACCCCTGCTTAAAAGAATGAGAATAAAGTCTACATGTACGTGTGGTAATATTTATTAGGACTAAAAAGAAAACAAAATGAAACTGGGCTTTAAACATATTTCTTCCATAAGACAAAATATTGGGTTATGAGAAGTGACATGATATAAAACTGAATGGAAGAAACAGTTAATGAAATCAAGTCTGTATCTTTTGAGATCAGGCTATGGTTCCACTGTTACTCCATGTTCATTCTGTTTTATCCTTATGTAGTTCAAGGTGTAATGTACAGATTTTTGTCTTCTTAATTTATCTTTGTTGAGGACTTCCGGTGATGAGATATGGGTGAACGGAGGTGCTGAAGCTCGCTCCGGGTTTCATGCTATCTCCTCTTGCTGTTGGAGTGACCCTTAGGGGTGCACACATCTTGTAGAGAACTGTGCCAGTGTGGGGAGACTCAAGTCATGGTGTGGAAAAGGCGATTCTCATCGTGACGTACAGAAACCCAAGAGACTGTCAGCAATGGCGGTCCTAAAGCCTTGATCATTGCATACAAGAGGAAGCAAGTGAGTGACAGACTGTGGCAAATGAAGAGTGTGAGTGAAAGAATTTGCGATCCTGATTGAGTGTTGAATATTGGAGTATCTTAGTCAGAGTGAAGCCCAAAAACAGCGGCCAAAGCAGATAGAAGCTGCAGCGAAAGCGAAAGGGCTCATGAGACGGAAGAGGGTAAGGATGCGAGCGTTCAGACAGAGAAGATAAGAGAATTGGAGGGATCTGTGAGACTGATAATAATTGGGGGAGAGGAAAAAGAAGAAGAAACAAAGAACAATAATTTAATTTAAGGGAACTTTGAAGGATTTGAATTGTGGACTTTGGGGGAAATTGAAAGGACGAATTTGAGATGGGGGGAGACTTGAAGTAAGGAATTAAATTACAACTTTAAATATTCCATGAACAAAACTGAATAATTTACTAGTCTCCTTTTGGATTATTGGACTGGAGCTGTAATAAGTGGAGAAGATTTATTAAAGAAAGAGACTATTTGAATCTAAAAATTGACTTGTTAAACTTTCAAAGGAGAAACGACTACAGTGGAAAGTGTGGTGAGATAGTGAAATCAACTATAAATGACATTACTCAGCAACTCTGTACTTCTGGTGCGCTTGGTGAAGGAATCTTGAAGAACTGAACAATTATATTAAGACACTTTAAGCTTTTAAATTTGTGGATTGCAACAATTATTTCTTGACACCAACTTAACTGATTTTTGAATGTGGTAAATGTAATTTATATATATTTAATTGATACATTAGTAATATTGTAGTTTATATTTGGTTATAACACACATAAAAAGGGAGGTGATAATTATTTAGGTATAGATATTTGATTATAGGCATTGATTAGATTGAATTAAATAATTAATTGTGATTATTATAGATTAACTAATTAATTATTGTATAGTAAGGTTGATATATCTATATTTAGATTTGTAAGTATCTGAAATATTATTTTATAACACTATTTTGAGATTTGGGATTCTATAGCATTTATAGATATACAGGTTAAAATTATTTAAATTTAAATAGAGGAATTTGATATATTATTAAGAATTACAAATCCAGATATTTGATTTAGAAATTAGCTGTAAAAGTGCTCTGGAAAATATACATATACTGTATTTCTCATATAATAAGGCTGGGTCTTATTTTTGGGGGGCCCTGAAAAAATGGCTAGGTCGTCTTTTCGGGGGTGACTTAATTTCCCCCCCTTGCATCTTTGAGCGGGCGGGTGGCGACAGCTTGGATGTTGAACTTGGCATTGGTGGGGCACTTTGTATTGGGATCAATGCAGGCAGCACCATATCCAGGTGTGCAACAAAAGTTCGCATGTTTTAATATAGGCCTTACTTTGGGGGGAGGGGCTTAATTTCATTTCATGCCTATAAAACTTGCTAGGACTTCCTATTGGGGGAGGCTGTATTGTTGGAGAAACAGGGTATTGATAAGAGAGGTTAATCCTGTAACATATCATATTATTTAGCATAGTGGCCATTTATAGTTGATATTTCTTAATATCAGATGCAAATAAGCCAGGTAGATGGTTAGCATACAAATTGAGAAAGGAGAAAGAATCAAGGAAAATATTGCAATTAACAGATGACCAAGGCCAAGTTTGCTACGGTAGTAAAGAGAAGAAGGAAATAACTCAAGACTTCTATGGGAAACTATATATGCAAGAGAATATTGATGAGGAAAGAGTTAAACAGTACTTACAGAATGCTAATTTGTCTCAGATACCTAAAGAGATTGAAACAATGTTAGAAAGCAATATAACAATGATGGAGTTAACTGAAGCACTCAAGAAGCAAAATAATGGAAAGGCACCAGGCCCAGATGGACTTCTGGCAGAATTTTACAAAACATTACAAGAATCGTTGAATCTTCCATTGCTAGAAGTTATGAATGAAGTTATGTTAAAGAAGAAAATACCTAAATCATGGTCAGAAGCCTATATTACACTTATTCCAAAAGAGGAGGCCGATCTATTAAAAATTAAGAACTATAGACCTATTTTTCTGAGAGTAATCTTGGACACCTTGGAATACTATGAGGCACATTCTGAAAAACAAATGGCTCTGATATTTCTAGATGCACAGAAGGCATTTGATAATGTGAATTGGTGATTCACGTTATTACTGCTGGAACAGATGGGCTTTGCTAGAAAATGTATTCAAGCAATAGAAGCTAACAAGCAAACGGCAAAGGTAATGACAGATAGACTATCAATATATGAAAAGGAACAAGACAAGGGTGCCCACTATCACCTTTGTTGTTTGTGTTAACTTTGGAAGTGCTAAACAGAAATATTAGAGATGAAAAGAATATAAAAGGAATGAAAATTAAAAAGGAAGAATTTAAGCTGCAAATGATTTGCAGATGATCTGGTTTTCATCTTAGAAGACCCTCTAGAAACAGCACCAAAATTGATAGAAAAGATAGAGACATATTGAAAGGTGGCTGGTTTGAAAATAAATAAAGATAAGACAAAGATCTTGACAAAGAATATGCTATTAAGACAAAAGGAAGAACTGGCAGACCTATTGAAAATTCAGGTCATGAATAAGATCAAGTACTTGGGGATATATTTGACAGCAAGATGTAGTACATTAAAAGAGAATAATTATATTAAACTTAAACAGCAGATAGCGCTAGATCTGGCGAAATGGGAAAATTTACAACTGTCACTAATAGGGAGAATTTCAACAATCAAGATGAATATATTACCCAGAATTTTATATTTGTTTCAAACAATTCCAATTAGGCTTGGAAAAGATTACTTTGAAGATCTAAATAAAATTGTGTTGAAATATATATCGCAAGGTAAGAAAGCGAGAATAAAGTTAAAACTTTTGCAAGATGCTAGAATTAGAGGAGGATTTGGTTTGCCTAATTGGAAGTTGTATTATCAAGCTACAAATCTGATGTGGGTTAAGGAATGGATAACACTAAGAAATACTAGATTGTTGACATTAGAAGGACATGATCTGTTGTTGGGGTGGCATGCTTTTCTATAGTATAAAGGAACTAAAACACAGGGGTATTTTAGAAGACATTATATACGGGAGTGTCTGTGGTTAAACTGGGAGAAGATTAAAAGACAATTTGAAAATTCCAATCTGGCTATTGACTATTGAAGCATTTTCTTATCCTATAATATACAAAAAGGAACAACAGTTATATATGGTGAAATATTGAATGAAAAGGGTGAACTCAAATATATACAAAAACTAGAGGAACAAGGTATAAAGATGAATTGGTTTTCATATGCGCAAATACATTCAAGGTATGATAAAGATTCTAAAATGGAAGGTTTTTATGATAAATTGATTGATTTAGATAAGATTTTGACAGGTACTGATGAAAAGGTGATTAAAAATTGTATGGATATTTATTAGAAATTAAATTAGAAGAAGAACAAGTTAAAGAAACTATGATTGCTTGGGGGAAGAATTTTGGATATGGGATTGATTTAGAGAAATGGCAAAATTTGTGGTCTCAAAATTATAAAATGACAATGTCAACAGCATATAATGGCATTTTTCCACGACAAGAATAGCAAGAATGTTCAAGACTAAATCTGAAAAATGTTGGAAATGTCATCAGACACCTGGCTCATATTACCATCTGTGGTGGACTTGTGCAGATACTAAAAAATACTGGACTAAAATCCACACGTGGTTGGAAAAAATGACAAAAAAACATATAGACTTGAAACCAGAGATATTTTTATTGGGAATTTTACCTGAAATATATAGTAAAGACTTGAAATATCTGATTGTAAATGTATTAACAGTGGCTAGGATTGTATTTGCCAAAAACTGGAAAAATAAGAAAACACCATCACAGGAGGAAATCATTAAGAAAATATTGGAATGTGCTGAAGTGAGTACATTGACATTTGAAATTAGAGAACAAGAGGATAAACAATTTTATAAAATTTGGGATCTATTCTTCAATAGTTAGACAATAAAATACAGTAATGAAATATGTAGACTTTTAGAAAATAATAAATATATATTCTTCTTATTATATCTACAAAATGATTTTAGGATAGATTTGGGATGATAATATGAACTGTTATAAAACAAACTAAGTAAATTATGATTATCTTGTAAGACATGAATGAATGAAAGTATAGTCAAATGATTGATTAATAATGATACTAAGGTATTTAATTTTTGATTGAAAATATGATATTATATGCAATGTAATTGTAACTGAAGACTACAAAATGGAAGCACAAAACAATTTGTAAACCAACCGGCACACTGTATGTATACATATGGAAGATGGCTTGATGTTTTTATGTTTTGTTTGTTTATGTTTGTTTTTAAAAATCAATACTTTTAAAAAAGAAAAGAAAATGTAGAATAGTATAAAATATGAAATAGAACACAAAAAGGAGCATGAAATTGAGTTTTGTGTCTGCATAAAGAAGTTCAACCCGGGACCATGCTATTTTCAAAAAAGATGTTTTACTTGTATTTTGCATGTGTGAAAACCCAAATAAAACTTTATTTAAATAAATGAATAAATAAATAAATAAATAAATAAATATGAGTCAGTTGCCAAGCATCTGAATTTTGATCATGTAACCATGGGAAAGCTGAAATGTTCGTAAGTATGAAAAATGGTCATCAGTGACTTTTTCAGTGTCATTGTAACTTTGAATGGACAGTAAATGAACTGTTGTAAGTCAAGGACTACATGTACATATGGGAATTATAGAACTTCAAATGATTGATATGTTATCATGCGGGTTGAACTAATAATGTCAGTGATAGTGCAGTATTAAATTGTATATATTACCTGGTGATGATTGGACATGGACTTTTCTTTTCTTTTCTTTTCTTTTCTTTTCTTTTCTTTTCTTTTCTTTTCTTTTCTTTTCTTTTCTTTTCTTTTCTTTTCTTTTCTTTTCTTTTCTTCTTTTCTCTTTTCTTTTCTTTTCTTACTGATCCATTCATCGATAGTTCATTTGACTGACAATTGCCTGCTTTTATATTCATTTCTGCTTGATCGTAATTGCAGCCACTCTCCCCATCCCAGTGACCTCTGGATGCTTGGTCCATGAAATGAAGTTAAGTAAAATCAAGCTCATCGTGGGCCCATCCCTTGGACTTTCTGGCTGGGAATTTTGTGAATTGAAATATAATGCACAGCTAGAAGTACAAAACTGGATGTATTATTTCGCAGGCATTACACTTTTGTTTTTGTTGCTTTGGGGCATAACAGATTGACTTCCAAGGAAGATGACACTTCTGACAATTTTACACAGAAGCTTTTCTTTCACTTCATTTCTATGATTTTAAAAGCGGAGATATGTCTTATATTTTATGTACAAAAGACAAAACAAACTGTCTGTCAAAAGATGTTGATTAGATGAATCATTGAATAGTTGAATATATATATAGTTATACAGTTATATAGACCTGTAGGGAGCATGCATAAGTGCACCAACGTGTCTACCATCCCTTTCCTATTGTTTCTTTTATTTTCTTATATGTACCCATTTCATGTATTCATAACTATGTTTTTATTTATACCTATTATCTTGTAAGTGATTGACAAATCAAAATAAATAAAAATAAAAATAAATAAAAGAAGTACAGGTCTCCTGGTCTTGGGCATAGATTTTGGATGAGGTGTGACGTCTCTTTAAATAAACCCTTTGCTCTTCATTTTGCAAATTAGAAATGCCCTTTTGTGTGAGAAGAGTGTTGGTAAATCAAGTCTAAAGTGTATTTGATTGTTGTATAGTATGCCTGAATTTGATAGCATGTTACAAGTGGAATAGGCAATATTTTAATGTTACTGAACCAAACAAAACCACTAAGCCCTCAATGTCAACAAAAATATTCAACTTATCAAAGGCTATCGTAGCAAGGCAAATGTGCTTTCAAAGATCTTCTTCTCCTCTAGGATATTTGTACAACATTCCAGTCCAATTTATAGTTCTGGGTTTCTTGGTAATCTTTGCAAGGGCTCTCAAAATTGATCCTACCTAGGTTTTAAGAGATCAGCCCATTCATCTATTTTTTTTGCTACCAATTTAGTGCAATAAGTGATTTTATATATTTATGGTATGGTCTGCATATATACATTCTCCATATTCAAACATTTTTGCAAATTGTCTTCTTTAATAACATTGAGAATAATTCTCTGAATGAAACTTAAACAATCAACATTACTACAATACAAAATAATTCCCTTTTTAAAAATTTGCAGTTATGTGTCATCCCATTTTTTAAAAAGTCATACTTATGTTTACACAACTTTAGAGACAAGTGCAGTAGAAGGTTCATAAACAAGCAAGTTCCCTGGAAGCAATCAGAATAAAACATATCTAAGGTCAAATCCTTCACAGTCTTCCTTTATCATGTCATTCCAGGATACATCACCTTCTGTGATAAGAACACTCAGAATTTCTCATTCACCATTCTGAGGCTGTGAATATGGTTCTCATCCAGTCATCCTTAATATTCTACTTTAATGTGTGCTATCACTGAGCATTAATTTTATCCTTGGGGAATGAAATAGGACATTATGGTGGCATAGTTCTATTAAAATGTTCAACTGAAATAATTAATATGAGAATTATAATACTGTACTGTTTTGGAAATAAGCTCTACTAAATTCAAACTTTCGTGTCATTAAGGTGTTTAAATCAGGTCTTAACACTATAAAAACTATATTTGTGAAACAAACAAACCCCTAGATGGTAAGCCATGCCCACCAAATAACTTTTTTTTCTTTGTATCCAACTGTGGTACAACTGTTATGATAAAGATCAAAGTTTTCCCTCCCTGTGCAAAATCTATGTGTGATTCATCCTCCTACCTTTCAAAATTAAATGAGAGCCTACATCTTAGAACATAGTATCCTAGGGCTGGAAAGGACCTCAGCTTAACATAATCTACATTTCTTTTCATCTGAACATAAAGGAATTGCAGTCAGTGCACTAATAGTAACCTTTCACATTAAACAGGGCAGTTTTACAGACGTGGGGTGTTTTTTTTTTTTTTTGCCTGTGACTTAATAGTAAAATAAGTGACATGTGTGGGATCAGAATGGAGCATTCATTGTGGACACCCAACTTCCATCTCCTGAGAACAAAGCCCAGCTCCCTGATTAAAATGGAACCCCGTTATTCCCTGACTTTTTGAATCCCTGTGTAAATAACAGCTTTTTAGTAGCACCATCACTATCTCATTAACACAGTGAACAGCTGAATGGAAGTATGTTGCTGTTCTGATACAGGTTCAGGAAGAGATGGAAGTGAAGAATTGGAAATGTGTTTTAATGATAAAGGTAACAGTTATAATAACACGTTTGGGACCTGCAGGGTTTAGTAAAAGGGTTTTTTTTGTACTGACAATAAGTGCTATGCTTATAGTGAGTGAAGCCATTTAGTTTATAATATGTTTCCATTTCTAAAAACCACCATGTCAACTGCTGCTATTTTGTAGAGTAGTTAATTATTCTTCTGTGTATGATGACAAACTGAGCAGTATCATTAATACCTTGATTGCTTTGTAAAAAAGAATAATGATGCCATCTGCCACATGCGGAATTAACCTGATGCCTACTATGGCTTCCTTTCGTTCTCTTCAGCTGTGGAAAGTATCTCCTCACACTAAAAAGATTTTGTGCAACACTTGTCATTCAGGAAATGTGGTAATGGGTCACCATAAATGGCCAGGAGGACATGCTTACATTCATGTGGCATGTTTTGTCCTGATATGAAAGACTATTCAAGAGCTAATGGTTTCAGGAAAAGTTAGAGATGCACAGAAAATGACTTTTTTTTTTGCTTTAAAAATCTGCAGAGCTCATGAAATTATGACTCTACAGAAGCCAGCTGTTGAACTCTAGCTAGACTTCATAAAGTTTGATAAACAGTGGATTGTGTTTAGAATAATGAAACTTGCCAAATTTATAAATGGATAAACAATGGATTGTCTGTAAGATTTGGGGACTGGAGGCATGGTTACTTGGGACATCTATTTGAGTGGGCTGTTCCTGGCGATTGTACTGGGACAGGAGCAATTGAGTCTATGGGTACTCCATTGTGAGATATTCAGAAGGCTTTTATAAGGGGACCCACATGCTCGGTATTTTTAATTGTATTAACTGAAGCCATTTGCCATATCTCTTTTATATAATTATTTTCTATTGTACTCCACAAGGATTGTGTCCTGTCTAATGATGCTGAAAATTTATGTCAATTTCTCTTTTGCATTTTGTGTACAATAGTGCAATGAACATGTGAACCACCAGTGTTAGAGAAATTGTGTAGACTGAGAATTATACAGAAAAAAACAATGTAGAACTTTTTAATACCTATAATCAACAAATTATCTGAATTTAATTTTCCACCCTTGAAAGGATAGGATTATATTGATCTACCTTGCTGTTTGCAACATCTACTGTTTTGATAGTAGGAAAATATCATCCTGCAGCGCTTTTAACTATAATAAAGCAAAAGCAAGCAGGAGTACATAAAATGTCAATAGTTTGTTGAAATAATTGAGATTCAGTTATAAAATAATAAAAGTCTTCTTGAAAACCATGGAGGTTCCGGGGATTACATGGACACAATCCATGTGCTTTTTTGGCACTATCTTCTTCCAGGCTGTTTTTTTTAATAAAACCAGCTTAGTCCAAAGCCTGAAATTTTCCACTAGTAAGTACTAAGCAAATCTATCACCAAGATCACCCAGACTCAGCTAGCTGCTACTATCTGCTTGGATACCTCAGTTTAGAATCACAGCAGGAATTTCAGCAAGGTATTCATCTTGTGTTTCACCCCTCAGGAGATGTATGGAACTAATTTCAGTTTGGATTCTCTATTATATATATTTACATTTTATTTGTTGAGATATAGATGAATAATGATCAAAATTTATAACTAATTTGATTTTGTAATGTCTATGGTGTATGTATTTTTATACTGTAATTTTTAAGTTGTAAATAAATACTTTTTGAAATTCAGGATTCACATACATGTAAGCCCTTGAGATTATTTTTTTTTTTAATTCAAGCAATTTTTGTGACTGAAATTGAAAAATAATCAAGAAAATGTATTGAAGAATACAGTGAAGAGTATCTAAGATATGAAGACATGAATCAATCCAACTCATTTAATATAAAATTAATTTTATACAACGAACAGTCATGTTCATATCACTTTTCTTATTATATTTCACCAGTAATTTTTAAACATTCTGCACAAATAACTTTTTTGTTCTTATTCTTTATTTCATTAGTTTTCACAATTTGTTTTGATCATTTGTATGATACTCATTTGATGTGTGAATTGTACATCAGTTTTAGTATATGCACTCATTTGGAGACTTAAATTTCTCTATCCATAGAAGCAGGCAATCTGTTTCCTTAACAGTCCACTATAGTCCCCTATTTTTTACTTTTGAAAGTTATCTCATTCTAAGTCATGCAGGAATAAAATACAATCCCACAAAAAACAAGGCCCCAGCTTGCCCTGAACAATTTTGCACAACATTATGGAAAAACAAAATGGCAGCTCTCCAGCCCAGTTTCAAAAGTAGCTTTCTGGTAATTCACTCCCCAAACAGCATTAAAGGATGAATGAATGGGGGAAAAATTGAAACACCTTCTCATTCACAATTACATTCTTTTGCGGTATATATTTCATTTTTTAAATTTATACCAGAAAGGGGTGCACAAACCTAATTTCTTTCACTGGAAGCAGTCACCTAATGTAACTGAATTTTGTTTATTTATTTTTTTTATCAGCAACATGACTAATCGAGAGGAGGATCCAGCTAAATTATCTAATAAAAGTTGACTTTATGGAATATGAATAAGAGACACTTGACATTACTTAAATAAAGGAATTTATTTCTTTTTCCTAAAAAAAATCCTCAAACAAAACTGAAAAACAAAACAGTGGTTTGATCTAGATACAGCAGCACTGCAGTATTATCAGACATGTACAAGAATTCAAGCAGTCAGAAAACACAGAAGCCATAGATGTCGGTAACAACCTTAAAATAAAAATGGTTTTCATTCAACAATAAAAAACACCTCCCTGAATATTAAAACCAAATAAACAAAATTCTTTGGATATTAGAATTATTATCATGATTATTTTACAATATCAACAGCCACTAATTTTTCTATTTGAGAATATTTGTTTCTACTTATTATAAATGTATAATTTGTTAAGTTATGAAAAAATGTTATGAGAAGCAAAGTTTATTTTATTTAGCAGACTACAATATGACAAGTGCTTTAAAATATTTATTTCTGAATGTTTTTTTAATTGAACCCATGAAGTAGTATGCAAATGTGATTTTTAAAAAAAGTTTAGTGTTAAGTATATTACTAGTATATATCTCACTATTTTAATCAAGAGTCTGCTATGGTAGTCTATAACTGAATTCGTGAAAATACTTAAAACTCAGGAATACAACTCTGAACTAATATCCACTGTCTCTTTTTTTAGAGTAAAAAAAAAAAGTAACTAAGAATCCCCTTAGCATTGCAAATTATGGCACAAACAGAAATAAAAATCTCTAATAAATAAGCTTTGTTTTGGTCCTTGGCATATGGCACCTGTGTCACAAACATGAAGAATAATTGTTGCAATGTTCAGACATGGAATATCACCCCCTTTTAGATACATCTGAATGATGTAGTTTTGACGTTTTTATAAGATGTTCCATTCCAGCAAAGTCAAGCTGCATGTGAAATCAGGTTGTAAGCTGAGTCTTGTATGTGTAAAAGGTTTGTATGTGTAAAAGAGGAAGAGGAGGAGGAGAACTCCACACCAAGCACCCAAGAATGTAAAAGTGTTGCTCTTCCAACATATCCCTATTTGGTAAAAAATAAAGAATCTGGGACTTTTTTTTATTGTAGAATGTATGACATTCTTTGAATATATTGTGCTTCATCAGTGTCCCAGTGGGGAGGGAGAAGTATTCATAATCCTGTTGAAATGCGAAGAAGAGCACGTCGGCTGCATCAAGAAGATCTGAAGTTCACCCCCAGCGTATTTACTTAAAAAAAGCCAAGTAGTAACTATGGTAGTAGTAAATAGGCAGACTATCAACTATCAAACAATTTTTCTGGTTTTATAAAAAGTAGATTTCCTTTCCTTCAAACAGATTAATTTTCCTATAGAGTGGCCAATCCAAGCATCATTTGAACATAGAGAAGGCGAGGAGGGATAATTCAGTGAGAGCTTATGGAATCAGAATAAATAAAGGCAGATGGGTAAATCTTCTTTGTGTACTTATTGATCTTAATATAAATGGTGTCTGAGTTCCTATTGCTTACACTCTTGGTTACAATAGAAAGGGACTTGTGTAATGAAAATCTAGATTGCTAGATAGTATTAAAGAGAAATTATTGAAGTTCCCCAGTCAGATAATAAAAAGAAACACTGCCTAAAATAGCGACTGCCCAAACGACAGAATTGGCCTCACAGAATTTCATATTTTTGTTACTCCCTGTAATTTGACTACCAAGGGGGTATAAAATAAATAATTGCAGAATAATTGACTTCATTCTTAGACAAATAACTCAAAAAGTAGCCTTTGTTCCATGATTCCTATAAATTAGGTGAGAATTCCATTTAGATGTATGAACATTTGTAATGAGAAAAAATGTTTGAACAATATGAGTTCCAGTTTGAGGGTCTTATAATGTCTTATACTAGATAAGCTGTGTTTTATTGCTGTAATGTAACTGTTATTATTGTTAATAAATTGCACAAGAAAAGCACTGAAAGAAAATTCACAGCTTCTGGATGTGTTTTAAAAAAGACTTAGATAGGTCTCTCAGATAGAAGTTTAATCTTCTTTCTACCACTTAATTTTGCTCTTTTTTGTTGAGGCTGCCAGAATTGTGTTGAGCTTTTGCCTATTACTATTTGGAACTCCACTCCAATTAAATTGGCCTAGGAAAATAGGAGACCATTATCATAATGAAAAGGAAATGCAGAAGGAAAAGTGGAGTTGGAGGAGAAAAGAGGCTGTGATGTGACCTGCATTTTGACAGAGGCAGATGAAAGGGCAGAAATAGCAGCGTTAATGGATGAAATACCTGCCTTCAGTGGATGACACTGTAAATATTCCTTACTGAGGAGGGTTGCTGTCTTTCTTTTTCATGGCTCATCCAAAATTAAAATTGCTTCTGCTGTATTGTATGGAAGGAAGATAAGCTGTTTCAAGAACGTAGGGAAAAAAGTTTTATCTTTTACTATATAGAACCCAAAATTCTAAAACAAGTGTTGTCTTTTGTAGGTAGATTACCTAGATCTTCTCTTCAGATTAATGCAGCCCATATTTTTAACTGACATCCATCTTTTGCATCAGTTAATAATATTTGTGCATCAGCCTAACAGAGAAATCTCGGGCTAACATTCCACTTAGAGTTACTCAGAAAGTTACACATGCAAAACATAAGTATGGCATTGTACTTAGCCATTATCTTTTTTATTCAGAATGCATGATATACCAGAGAATTCATGCATGCATGTGTAAATACAAAGAGAAGCACACATTTATGTACACTTTCAAAAGCTGGAAATCCAGAGTTACTGAACAGCTGAATTTCCATGAACTGGTGTTGTGAAAATGAAGGATTTATGCCCTTGACCTGGGTTGCAATATATGCCTGATCTTTCTCTCTTTTCATCTGATTTAGATGAAATTTATAGTTTAGATCAGTGGCCCCCAATCTTTTTATGCCAAGGACCAGTTCTGAGGGAAGGCCTTTTTTCCACCGACTGGGTGTGGTTTCATGCACTGCCTGGATCTCACACATGGATGGAGCTTCACTACTCTTCGTGGCCTGGTTCCTGGTGGTCCATGGAACAGTGGTGGTCCACGGCCCATGGGTTGAAGATCCCTGATTTAGATTATTGTTTACAATTGACCACAATAATGATTATGGCAGAAGAATCAAATGTTTTTAATGTCTCAGATACAAATGCTTTTTAGTCTAAAGCTCAACCCTTTCTTTTTATGGACATGATCTTGGTTGTCATCGGTGGGAAATACTTTATATATGGATATAGAAGGGTGTGTTATATCTTGAAATACCTCTGAGGAAGAATCCAACATGTTTCATATCAACTACACATTTTTTGAAAAGTCTAGGTATATCCTGTAAAAATTATCTTGAGACCAAAACCTTGGAAAGAGGCTCCCATCTTTGAAATACTATCAACTGCAGAAAGCAAGCATATTACAATCCACAATTACATTTCATAAATATTTGTTTAACCATAGTCCATTTACTGGGGAAGGATCCATGTCTTTCTGATTTAAAAAACAGACTTTTCAAAATGGACTCAAATATTATGTGAGATAAATCTCTTTCAAAATTATTGAGTATTCAAAATACTCAAAATTACTGAGCATTTGAAATTCTATCCTCTTCTACTAAGAAAGAAGAGACATTAAATCATCTCAAATCCCACTTATTAAAATTGATGTGGGATACTGCTAGTAGTATTCTGGATGTAGATGGTGAGCTTTTATAGGTATTTATGTAATCTCCATTTCTGCAGTTTAAAGCTCTTAAATTTTCCTTAAATTCATGTGATTAAAGGTAAAATTGAACTTCTTTCGATCATACTGCAAACTATTATTTAAAAAAGAGATTATGAATTATATCCAAACAAGGAATTGCCTCTTTCTTACTTCTTCATAAATGAATGTCCAGAGTTTGACCCTCCTAATCAGGGAAAGAGAATCCATGCAATTTAGTCATACCTTAGAACCAGAAAGTGGCCAAGATGTTTGAAGAATCTCTATTACATCTTTCACATTCCTGGTATATCAAAAATTCTTGGAACAATGGAAAGTGGACAGATAAAAAAAATTACATACAGAAGTTCCCATTAAAAGCTCAACTTCCTAGTATTTAGCTCCCTTCATTGTTACCATATGGTAAATGGAAACTGGAGCACAAGAAGCTACATCCACAAGAGCAGGAGTATTGGGAAGCACCAGCTGGCATACAGACTACACCAATCGCACCAATTGCACTCTTGTTCTGGGATGCAGTGAATACACTAGCAAACAGATGTTGACTCAGGAATCAAATGGGCATTTCTGCAAATCCAATGTGCATTCAAGAGCCATTTCTCCATGAACTGTGCAAGCCCATTTAAAGGTGAAACCAAGAAATAACAAAATCTAGAACAATCTTATTGTCTCCTTGAAAGGAGTTGCCAAGGTTAGACTTCACATGTCGAAACTATGTGCTCACTTTTTTTTTCTAGCAATAGTTATAGAATTTCAGCCCAGGGAAGAAAAAGTGAGGTGAGATTTTAAACAAGATTTGATTTTTCAGCAACAAATATAAGAGCTACAAAAAAGTGCAAATAGCAACAATGGTCCCATGATGTTCTAAACTTCAGACATAGCCTTTTAGCCTCTCTAAAGAGAGCAAAGTTTGTAGATCTAAGTTGATTAGATACAAGGCTTTTAACAAAACAGAGGGGAGGGAAGACACTAGTCTGCAGTGTTGCCTTTAACCAAAAAACCGCAAAAGTGAAGTTCGTTATAAAAAAAGTATCAACTGAAGCAATAGGAAAAAGGAACTTATGTACACTTTTCTATATTTACAAAACAAAAAACAACCCCCCTCATTTTGAGATTGGAAGTATTGATCACTTTTTCTTTAAAAAAAAACACTAAAAAGTCTTAAAACACATGGCTTTACAAGCTGCTGCTCAGAAAATATACAACCCCAAGTTTGACTTTCATTTAAATACAAATGTACAAAATGTAAACTGAGACAATAGAGAAATTTACAAAACCTTTTCTTTAAAAATAATAAGGACAAAGTTCAGTTCTAATTAGGATGTAATTTTAAATACGTGCAAGTTGTCAGCTTCCAATTTCTATTGCGGTGTCCTACAATGTTGAGCCATAAGACCTCAAGTTCCATCCCCAAAACAGACCTGAGAGTAAATATCTTCATAAAATGGGAAGCTTCCCTAGAAGGAACAGACAGCAGGGAAAAACCTTCTGTGGTTAGAAACTGTTGATCTTCAAGCTCGATGGTAGGTGCTTTTCTCATCCTTGATGCTTGATACTCTATCAGTGGAAGAATGTATTATCCATAGGCCAGAAAAAGCTAACTGCTCCCAGTAGAGTTTGAACTGACGTGATTGGAATTTATGTGATGATTTAAATTGGTCTTTGAGTTTGGAGAGCTCTTGGAATTGTTCTGATGCTGGAGAAATTTTTTTAAAAGGAAGAAAGATGTGAAAAGGTTAGCTTTTCCAAATAATTCTAGATGTATCTGCCCGCAATTTCCAGAAAATATAAATTTGCCTGTGTTGCTCTGGATTACACCTGTTTCTTTGATTGATATAAAGTGTGGCATAAAAAGGGGATATCATACACTTTTAACTGTATGTCCATTTACAAGAGTTTCTCATCCTCAACTTTCCTTAAGCCATTGGGTTCTAGGGAGACTTCTGTTTGGGCCAGGACCTCTTGAGCAATTTTACTGTCTGGTAGAATGCAAAGCATCAGCTTCTAGCATCTTCTTTAGATACAAGAATGCTTCTAAATCTCCTATATAATAAACCTGAAGAGCATTAATAGAATCTGCAAATGGTGGCCATTCACAAACCTGTGCTTGGCTTTCAAGTCTGCCTATTTGACCTAGCACTGTGGGGATAGACAAGTTTCTTAGTGTGTCTTAGTACCTGTATGTTTTATGACTAACCATGTTTGCCTTGCTAGCCATTTATGAATAGATAATACCTTTTCCTTCCAAATGTTTTACAAACACATTGTATATTCCAAATATGCCTTTCAGTCCAAGTGGGATTCCTTTATACCATGCTCAGACAATCACTTTCATTGTTTGGTCAACAGTAATTATATATCAGGACTTAAGGCTTGAAGAAAAAAATGTGTTTTAGTTTCTGAATTCTCTTTCACCACAAACTTGCCCCAGTCCACAATGAGTAGGTGCAAGCCAACATGATCTGAGGACACCAGCCTGGCAAAAGCTTGTTTTCATCCATCACTAGACTATAATGGCAAATGCCATATGCCATGACAAGATTTGGACACTTTGGAATGATAAAGACAATTGAATATTTATTTAATAAATATATGCATTATGAATGGTTTAGAAACTCTCACCTGACGTTTAAATATTCGATGCAGCAAACCTTTCTTCGGTGGTTCTGGAGGATAGTTTTTGTTAAGGTCTGGTGAGATAGTACCATTTGGTCCAAATACATTTAGTTCTTTAAAACATTCTGTTTCTATCATCTAACAAGACGAAAGAGAAAAAATATTTATTGGAACCACAATAAACCCAGGGAAAATTCTAGCCTTATTATATGGAATGCAACATTTTAAAAACTCAATAGAATAGACCCAGATAGGAGGAAGCTTGGCTGCTCATTGGAAGATAATCAGTTTTCAAGTTAAGGTAAGTACAGAGACATTCTGTAGACATGATCTTGCCAGATTTAGCACTCTGCATCTATAAAATATTCCATAAATGATTAGAAAGGGACTGTCTTTGCCCTCTTTTTTTCACATGTGACATTTGGACTGAATTGCCTCTTATATCTCTGGAATGCATCACCTCCTTCCTAGGAATCCAACTCTACTACATTTCAGCGCATCAGGTGACTTTGGGTCAGTCATTCTCTCAACTTACTTTACTCATAGGGAAAAATAGGAGAAGGGAGCATTATGTGCCATGATCTAGGCCAGGGGTCTGCAATCTTAAACACTCAAAGAGCCACAAAGATCCTAACCAGAAGTTCCTGGTTCAATTCTGGAACCAATCAGAAGTCTGGTTCCCCCACCATAGAGTCTCCTCCTAGCACAACATCCTTTTTCCTCTACCTGTCCTAACTGAAAGCCCTATCAATTGTGGAGCCAACCAGTGACAGGGAGCTGCAGCAGAGGGATGAAAGAGCCACATCCAGCTCCAGAACTGTGGGTTGCTGACCCCTGATCTAGGCTCATGACTCAGATTCTGAATCTGAATCCAAAGAAGATGCTCCACATGAACATGTATATGTCAGCTTGATTAGATACCAAACCCAGAGTTACATGAGGCTGATCAAAAACAGGCATCATATAGACATTGGAGCAGCCAGATGAGCATGATATAAAGCAACATTCTATGAGGCTTGTCAACTAAAGGAGTAAATCACTTGATTAGTAACAGCTAGCTGTTTAAGAGACAACCCTGGCCCTTTGTTGGAAATAACCATTGGATTTATGGTTCTAGTGCAATGTTCCAATGAATCATGTTTGTATAAGAAACCATCAACCTCTCACTTCTGGACTAGTTCACAATTCTGACCTTGGCTCTTGGAATCTTGGACTGAAATTGGACTATTCTTCTGTGTTCTTCTATAGAAAATTTGGGCAAGTGTTTGTGTGCTTTGCTATTATTACATTTTGACCTTGAGTATACTGAATTACTACTTGAACTGTATGAATCAGTACTGAAATCAGAAGCAGGACATGATGTGAATTTGAGCTCCTGAACCACACATAAGATATAAATCTAACATAAATGATTAAAATGACATACAGTGTAACCAATGAATCCTTTTTAAAAAGCAGCTTAGAGTGTCCTGCAACTTTCTCTAAATTTCTGGTCCTCTTCTGTGCTGTCTTATCTTTCCAATCCAATTGTTATTTTCTTCAGCTTGCTCAATATGTTACAAACTTTCCATGTCCAGAATATCTCCTTACTAAGAGTAGCAAAAATGGTGAGCCTGCAACTGACTTGCACAGCATATTGGATGCAGCAAAACTAAACTAAACATTAGATGGTCTTAATCCTAATTAATTAACTCTTGCACATGAAAACAATAATATTTTTATTACAGAAAATTATTCTTAGCTTTTTATCATCAGGTAATTGTCTGCAAAAAGACCATGTTTGAAATTTTAGAATTGCACATTTTGAAAGAATCACGGTGTCTCTTTAATAAAACACAACTGATGGTACATCCTTTCAAAGTGCATAGTTAAACATTAAATCAACAGATTTTTTTTATTTTAAAATGCTGCAGAATACATCCACATTGAGTAAATAAGGTACTTAGAATATTTCAAGTATATGCTTGACATTTATGAAATTCTGAATGATTGATAGAAAAGTATTTATGGAAACATGAGTAATTACCTCATTTTGCCATGGGATAGATACAGAGCCTGTAGAAAACTTGGAATAAAAATCATCATCTGTTTGGTCCAGGTTCACTCCCTTGACAGTGGAAAACTGCTCAATGTCCAACACATCTTTGCAGTACACTGCTCTCGGCTACACCAGTACAAGAAGAAAGGGTCAGAGTAAGATAGCACCAACATGTGGTTGGTACTATTTCAGGTCATTCAGAACATTACTTGCTTTGGGCAAATAGAAATGCAAAAAGTCCATGCCCGTGGGTCAGATGAGTGGGTTGTCCAATGCAATCTATGTCCCCTAGACCTTTTGCCCTCCCTTGCATCCACTTGTTTTTCTTTGTCCCACCTTCATCAGTACTTGTATCCACTCACTCACTGCCTTCCTACTCTTGCACTGACCTTCTTCTAGTCCCTTTGTGCCCTTCCACCCTTCAAGCATTCTATCTTTCCAAGACTATCCAATTCTTCTAAGCCTATCCAGATACTCCAATCGATACATGCTACTTTTCCCAACGTTAACTTGATCCTTCTGAGTTTGTCTGCTTCTCCTCCCGCAGCATTTATACATCTAAATTTATACATTTCTTGAAGGCTGCAGTCTCTTCAAAAGAAAAAAAAGTAGCAATTTTTTTCTTTTGGGAAAGAGAGCTATAACCCTGAGATTTTTTTCCCTACAACACAGGCTCCTCCACTGCTATTTTTCATGTTTTCTTTTGGAACAGTCATTGCTGTTCCAAATAGGGCTATCAGATCTGCAAAACACAACCAGAAGAGGGCAGCAAAAAGATTTGAAATCTGTATCTAATTCTTTGCTGACATCTTTTGGTGGCTTGTGTTTTTGAAACACTGATATGGTAGCTCTAAAGAAAAGCACGAAGTATTTGGAGGAGTAAGAGCAAGCCAAGAGTTCCTTGAGAATGGCATACACTGGCATCTCAGGAAATCAGGGAATAGAGGAAAGGGAAGTACAGTGCCGGCGAGATAATATGACAGGTGAATGACTGAAACTATGCTGGAACTTTTGTGGCAGCAGCAGCTGAAGATAGACAGGGAGGGAACAAAGTAGGAAGAGGAGTGGAGACTGGGAAGCTAGCATTTAGGACATGCAAAGGTGAGAGGAAGATATGATACACCCCAGTCTCGGCTAATGATCCTGCATAATCTCTTCCACATCCCTCTGGATTATGCTGTGCTTAAGATCAAAACAACCAAGATGTTTCAGCATTTGTTTCTGCTGAACTATGGCCAATCCATCCAAAACCCATTTATTAGAAGGCAAACATATCAGGTTGTTCTTTGATATTATCTCCATCATACCATAGGATCCCCTCTCCCCTGTTTTTATGGGCTGTTGAATACACTCCAAGAAAAAGAAGGACTGGGCTGGAATGGCCATATAAAATAAAAATAGTTTTGGGGATATCTATGAAATCTATGGGCTTTTTTTGAAAATACAGATAATCCTGAATCTGATTCTTTGTTTTGCACTATGCTAGCTTCGTTTTAAATTGAAACAATATTTAATTTTTGCTTTAAAACAGAGTCGGGTATGGATCTTGATTAGTATCAGCTGAGATATCTGAATATTGGAGACCTCACTGTTAATGGCTAACAAATAGTAATTTAACAACTGACATAACTCTTTGCAAGCACGCTATAGATGAGGGCAGAAAACAACTGAAGAGAACAGGATGTGTAAGGCTGCCTATAGGGGCTTCATCCAAAACACTGTTATGAAATTTCAATCAGCGATAGAGTCAAAATTATTAGACCCAGATATCCAAAGTCAAGATACAACCCCAACTCAAGGAAGATATATCTCAACCGTTGTTAAGTACAGATTCAACAGCTTCTCATGGATGATAGACCTCAACTGTTAAAAAATACAGATTCAAGCCGTAGGTCATGTATATTCTCAAGTTCTAATTCAGCCCTGTAATTCCCTTTTGAGCCTCACTTACATCAGGGACGAAAGGAGGCTCCAGCATTCCAGCTTGGAGACGTTTGAAATTCATGCTCTTGAAAAATGGGTGGCTCTTTACTTCAGCTACGCCGTCCTGACATCCCAGCCTCTGTTTCACATCTTTGCTCAGTAACTGAAAAGATGGCAAGACAATGATCAGAAAATATTTGTGGAATCCTATTGCATGTAGAGAAACCCAAACATTCTCCTCTATATCTTAATGGGAGTAATACTTATAAAAAAATCATTTGCCATTCGTACTTTACTATTTAATTAAAAAAGGCTAAATATGTGATAGTCCAGTGATTAATAAGAAGTATCTCATGTTTGGAATGTAGGCATTGTTATCATTGGCATTTTGCCCATGAAATAAAGTATTAAAGTTGACTCAGCTTTCCATCCTTCTGAGGTCGATAACATGAGGACCCAGATTGTTGGGAGACATATGCTGACTCAGTAAACCACTTAGAGAGGATTGTAAAGCACTGTAAAGTGCTTATAAAGTGGTATATAAGTCTAAGTGCTATTAAGTAACACAATATATAGCATAAAAAAAGTAAGTGAAAGGTGAAAATAGTGCTCCTTTTGGAATTGGCAAGCTGTAGCAAATCGTTTTGTGGATCATCTTGTAATGAGGCCACTCCTGGAGAGTCCTGTTGATGAGATCCTTGTGGTTTCTGATTAGATATTATGCAGACAATAATTATATTAAGCTGCATTCTCTAATTAAAGTTATTGTTAAGTGATCTGTGATGGCATTGCAATTCATAATTAATTAATTTGATATTACTGTTTATTCTACTGTACTTTATTTCTTATAGGATTTTTTTCCTGGTCTTTTAAAAAATGCAGTAACATTTAAAAAACCTTTTCATTATAATATTGAAAGCAGTGCTACAATGTCATGTCACAGACCCTGTCCTTTTGGAGCAGGTATGCAATGAACATGTAGAAAAGATGTGTCCTTGTATCACAATATTGTGTTGATGCTTTCTTCAGTTTGACCCCCATTCCACCCGCAACTCCCAGTAGACACTAATGGCTGACAATATTATCTTGTCTGGCCTTGAATATCTGCTGTAACATAAACTATATAAACTATAATATCCTTGCCTAAGTGTTGCCCCATTCACAAAGTATTCTGCTAATTTTCATCTATTATTTCCATAATATACTGCTTTTATCACAGTTGGCAACTTTCTATATTTGCAAATAGTTCCACAATGCAAGCCTTTCCATTTTATCATACGAGACTTACTTTCTCACATTCTTACATTTCTAAGTGTCTTTTAGAAAAGCAGTACACACTATGCACTTTTATTTATTTATTTTTATTTGTCAATTGCTTACAAGACAATAGGTATAAGTATACCTATTAGGTATAATAGGTTATGAATACATGGATACCTACAAGAAAAATAAAAAATATATATATAAAAACAATAGGACAGGGTCGGTAAGCACGTTGGTGTGCTTATGCATGCCCCCTACAGATCTCTTAAGAAAGGGGTGACATCAATAGTAGACAGTCTAAGGTTAAAGTTTTTGGGGTTTGGGGAAAAAAACCACAGAGTCAGGTAGAGTTTTCCAGACATTGACCACTCTGTTGTTGAAGTCGTATTTCCTGCAATCAAGTTTGGTGCGATTAACCTTGAGTTTGTATCTATTGTTTGCTCTAGTATTGTTATGGTTGAAGCTGAAGTATTCATTGACAGGTAGGACATTGCAATGTATGATTTTAGATCGGACCGAAGGCGGCGTAGTTCTACGTTTTCTAGGTCTAGAATTTCGAGTCTGGTGGCATAGGGTATTCTGCAATGAGTAGGGGAGTGGAGAACTCTTCCTGTGAAATATTTCTGGACTTTCTCAACTGTGTTAATATCAGATACGTAATGTGGATTCCAGACTGATGAGCTGTGTTCGAGTATTGGTCTAGCAAATGTTTTGTATGCTGTAGTTAGTAATGTAATATTACCAGAGAAAAAGCTACATAAGATTAGGTTAACAACTCTTAATGCCTTTTTGGCTATGTAGTTACAGTGGGCTCTAGCATTTAGATCATTTGAGATGAGTACTCCAAAATCTTTGACAGAGTTTGGATCATCAACAAGGTCGTGATTATTTAGCTTGTATTTTATTTTCTGATTATTTTTGCCAATATGTAAGACAGAACGTTTATTTGTTGAGATTTGAAGTTGCCATTTGATTGACCATTCTGATACATAGTCAAGGTCTTTTTGGAGGGTAGTAGTATTGCCTGTGGTGTTGAATAGCTTTACATCATCAGCGAAGAGAACGCAGTTGCTTTTAATATGATCACAGAGGTCATTTATGTAGAGTATGAAGAGAGTTGGTCCTAAAACACTGCCTTGGGGGACACCATTGTTGACAGGTACAGAATTTGATAGGACGCTCCCAATTTTGACCATTTGTTGTCTGTTTGACAGGAATGCTCCTATTCAGTTATGCAGGTGTCCAGAGATACCGTAAGATTTTAGTTTTAGGAGTAGTTTGTTGTGTACCACTGAATCAAAGGCTTTACAGAAGTCTATGTAGATTGCATCTATTGCGTTGCCCTGATCGAGTTGTGTAGTCCATAGGTTTTTGCAGTGTAAGAGTTGCAGATTACATGATAGTTTTTTCCTAAAACCAAATTGTTTATTAGAGAGTAAGTTGTTTGTTTCTAAGTGGAGGATGATGGATTGGTTAATAATTGATTCCATGACTTTACAGGTGATGCAGCATAAAGAGATTGGTCTGTAATTTTCAACTAGGCTGGGTTCTCCCTTTTTGAAGATGGGGATGACCGTGGCTTGTGACCATAGTTTTGGCAAGGAGCTGGTCCTGAAAGATTTTTCAAACATTATGCTTAGAGGGTCAGCTATGGCAATGGGTAGTTTTTTTTAAGAAGAAGGCACATATTCCATCCGGTCCAATAGATAGAGATGGTTTTAGATTGAACAGTGCTTTTTCAACAATGTCTTCTGTTAAATCGATATGTATTAGATTATTGTAATTGTTCGTTGGGTCGACGAGGAAATACTGGGCATGATCAATTGCTGTTTACAAATACTGAGCCAAAGAATGTGTTAAAGAGGTTGGCTTTAATAGTGTCATTGTTGCAGTCTTTACCATTAGGCCCTTTCAGGGGTGGGATGGATCTTGAGTCTTTTAGTTTGTTGTTTATAAAATTGTAGAAAGCCGGGTGGAATTGGTGCATAGAAGGTTTTCCTCTTGTTTAACATGATAATTGGTGCGTTCAGTCTTTATCTGGTGGCATAAATTTTTGTATCGGCTTTTGAAGTTGGCAACTTGACCAAATTTGTTTTTCTGCCAACGTGATTTCTTTTTGGATTGAAGCTTCCTTATTGTTTTGGGTAATTTGTTTTTTCTGGTTTTAGGAGTTGTTAATGGTACATATAGTTTGATGACTCTTTTGTCTTCAAGTAAAAATATGTTGTAATGGTTTCTACAGTACTGCATCCAGAGAATAGAAATTGCCAATCAAGGGATGAAAGATCGTTGTTTATAAGATCATAGTTGCCTTTTTTGAAGTTATAATTGGGGATACTGTCGTGATGATTTTTGTGTGGCTGTATGTTGAGACAAAAGTCAATCATGTTGTGGTCACTGTTGGAAAAGGGTTCTTTAATTTGTATTCCGTAAGTTGAATTCAAACTATTGCAGAAGATGAGATTGAGGCAGTTGTTTAGTCTAGTGTTGTTGGTTACTAGTGTTCTAGTCTCAGATTTGTTACTGCATTGTAGAAGGTTGCATGAGTGGGTTCAGTTGTACATTCGTTAAGGGTCCAGTTAATATGAGATAGATTGAAGTCACCATGAAAGATAAAAACGTGTGGGCAGGATGCTGCCCATGTTAGTAGTGTATTTAGCTTGTTTGCATGTTTGATGTCATAATCAGGGGCACTGTAACATAGTAAGAACTGAAATGTGATATTTAAGGACAGTTCACAGACGATGGTCTCAGGAAGAGCAAGTTCCTGGGTTACTTGGATGTTTTTTAGATGTAGGGACTTTTTATAGAAGATAGCAACACCACCTCCTCTATGGATTTCACGATCTGATCAGTAAACATGATAGTCTCTTACTGTGCTAATGGAATCAGGGAGAGATGTGTTGAGCCATGTTTCACAGAAAAATATAATGTCGAATTTAGCTGTATTTAGTAAGAGGAGAAATTCAGGCTTCTATTTACAAGGCTTCTTGCATTGAGTAGCTTGTATTTAAGGCCAGTTGTGGTTGGAATAGAGGTAGTTGGGGTGCGCATCCCTAGTTTTGAGTGTTGTTGAATTGGATGGGGTGGGTTTGGATGCGGAGTTGTGGGTTGTGTGACTTTCTTTTGATGCAATCAGCTCATTAGTCAATGTACAGGTCCTTTTCTCCATTGTCTAGATGGTTTTTGAGTTCTGCATGGAGTTCACGGGAGTGGATTCTTTGCAGTATGGATAAGTCTGGTCTTCAGCGAAGTTTTTTGTGGTTGGGATTGGTTTTTGCAATGGCATTTATTGTATGTATGAATATGCATTTTCTGGACTCATTTTTTGCATACAACTCTACAAAATCTTGGGGCCACAGAGCCATCATTGTATTTGTACCCATGGCCATCTCTGGTTATTTCAATGATATCTTCAGGAGAGATGTTTGTTGTATTAGAGTTTCTTATGATATCACAAACTTTGGTGATGTCATCTGATTCGTTGGTGTCTTGAGACCAAATAAGATGGCATTTGGATTTTCTGTTCACATTCCATGGTGTCTCTAATGAGTAAGGAGATATTATTTGTGGAATTATTTGAAGGGATAATAATTGTTTGTGGCTGTGGTTTGGTGGTTATTTTTGGTTGTAGTTCTGATTGTAGTGAGGTAGTGTTTGTGGTTGTTGTGGGAGTTGATTTTGAGCTGATAGGTACTCACTTATCTTTGCTGTATTTTCTTTCCAAGAGAAATTAGGCTTGCTTGTATAGTTGTTTCAAAACGTGTTGCTAAGCGTTCTTCTCTTGAGTAAATGAGTGATTCTATGCTTTCAACTGTGTCAGGTAGGGTACTCAGTTTGTTTAGTTTAGGAGAACATGATGGACATAGAAAAAAGAATGTATCTGAATTTTTAACCATATCAGCTAGGTTTTTGTTTGCATTTAAGCAGGTAGGGTGGGCTAGATTATTGCATAGCTGGCATTTGATGTAAATTTCGCTTTCATTGATGGTTTGGGAG
Organism: Hydrophis major; assembly: GCA_033807585.1. Taxonomy (NCBI): domain Eukaryota; kingdom Metazoa; phylum Chordata; class Lepidosauria; order Squamata; family Elapidae; genus Hydrophis; species Hydrophis major. The sequence goes on along the minus strand of CM066331.1, from coordinate 68,607,396 downwards.
GTCATTGATAGAGATATTTTTCTTTTGTTTTGGTCTGGAGTTTTTGGCTGGCATGGTCAATGGCAATAGTACAGTAATCAATTACAATAGCTAGTTAATGTGATAGGTAGACAGTTACTTAATGAATGTTGGTAATTAATAAATGTTCATTGATATGTTAGAGAACAAATCAAAAGTAAGGTTGCTTATTACTAAAAATCAATCAATCAATCAATTGGTTATTCAAATCACTCTAATCAAATTTTGCTAATCAACAGCCTAATTTATTACAGTAATTACTAAACACACTGGTCAATTACATTTACTAAATCACTGATTTTACCAACAGATATTCAGTAATTACACTGTATGCACTAAACATTCAATCATACTAAGCAAAAAAAAAACAATAAATCAATAGATCATTTGATAAAAATTAATTATTTTTAAGAAATTGATTTTTTTGAGACAATGAAAGTAGTATGAAGTAGTATTGAGAGTTGGTAAGTAAAGAGTTAATGCTTTGTTTTGCTTAGCTGTTGCTGATATTTGAGAATAGGTTTATAACCCTTTAAAAACTGGCAGGTGGTCTCTTTTCCTGGGCTGTTTGATCAATGAGCAAGGGTTTATACTCTCTTTCTTGTTTTGTAGATTGAGTTTTTGAGATAGTAAAGATACAAAGATGTTGAAGGGGGGATCTCTGGCCCCTCACTGGGAGGCAATAGGAAACTTTTTGTTTTGTTTTCCCTTGATGAATGGGATTTCTGGCCCCCTCCTAGTACTATGTAGACTCAGATTTGTATTGAGCATTCGCTCCTGGCTTCAATATACTTCTGCTTATATCACAGGAAATAAAATTGCTTTCAATCTTCACAGGAGTTCGATTATAACAATACTTCCCTACTTATTGAAAGTCCAAAGTTACTGTCCTTTTAAAGAGAAAGTCTGAATTTGCAATTTGGTGAAGAGGGAAGAGGGAAGGAGGGCTGACAGGGGGGAAGCAGTCTGTTTCACACCCTGGCTGCAAACGTCTGAAGACCGACTCACAACTCCTGGTGCTCACTGCCCTGCAAGGATGGGATGAATCTCACCATCTCAGTGCCCTGCAAGGATGATCATTGAGCCTCCCGGTACTGGCGAGCCCCACTGCTTTACCTTCTAGCAAGGATGGGTTGAGTCACAGATCGTTGAGCGCTTTTGAATAGAGCGCTCCTGAACTTAGTGCCCACCAAAGGAATGAGTTCTTTTCTGGCATGCTGGTCAAGGATGAGAGGAATCGGAGATTTCTGAGTACTTTTGAATTGAGCGTTTGCTGAGGAATGGAGCGCTTTTTTAGCTTGCTGGCAAGTCTCGGGCGTTAGGCTTTCCACCTGGCCGGCTGGACCCACCTGGCATTGCCCGTGCCCGCTGAAGCTTCTTACACTGCCTCTACTGCTGCCGCCATCTTATTATAACTTTTTTATAATGATAACTTGTACTTATAAAATTTTATTTGAAAATTCCGTGCTACTTCTGGCATTATTTTAATCAGAATTCTAACAAGTACCCCTCTAGGTAAACTGAACAAACTTATCCTGTGGTGGTTTTTTTTTTTTGCATCTAGTCTTGTTACCTTTCATTTTGTATAAGGGAACCATAATGTGTTCTTCCACTTGTTAGACACAGATGCAATCTTTACACACCTGTTAAATAAATCACACTGTACTTTATTGGCAACCATACTCATATTTCTGCCATTACATCATCTATATTTGCTTTATTATTTCTTTTTTAGCATTTTGTTCTTGGACAATAACATTTATTTATTCCTTATTCATTTATTCATTTCCATACCAGCCTCTAAAATAGTCCTTCTAGCATTCGGTCTCTTTAATTTCATCATCTCTGCCCCCAATACTTCACTTATCTTTAATTATGTTCATCTATTAATGACTTAAGCCAAAATCAAACTTTGAAATATACAGATTTCTTTTAGGCAAATAATTCATGAAACCTTTATATTTTCAAGCATCTGAATAGCTCAATCACTTTTTCTGTACTCTTATTTCATTCACAATGTGTTCTAGCACAATGACTTTTCTCTAGACTTCCTTAATCAAGAAATTGAATTGAACTGAATATTTTATTTGGCTAAGTATCATAAAGCACAAAGAAATTTTGAGGAAAATTGCACAAATTTGTGTAATTTTTCCTCAAAATTCTCCCCCAGATTCTTTCATTTTATTATCCTCATTTACTGGAGCTAAAATGCAACTATTAATTCTTACTTTAACATATCTGTTGGACTTATACTTACTGAATATATTTATCTTATCAATGTTTTATAAAATAACTCATATCACTTCTCTATCTTAACTCTAATTATCTGGCTTATTTATTTTATTTAACTCTCATAATCCTATATGCATAAGCCTAATTTCATATAGCCAATGACCTTCAAGAAATTCCAATAGACACTTTTCTTTGCATTACTCCAAACTGTTGGTAGAATGTGCTACAGATTTAAACATATACTGAGTTCCCTTATAATAGTTTCAAGCTTAAAAAGCAAGATTAATTTTTTGAATTTAACCACATTTTATCGAATTCTGTCGGATGAATTATTAAGAGTTTTTAAAGTTTTCCAACATTTTATCTCTTACTCCAGAGTTATTAAGAGTCTGAATAAACTGATGGTGAACATTTAAATAGACTGGGAGTAGATACAAGTCCCACCTCAATTGGAAAGGCTCACTAGATTACTAAGGGTTCATTCATTAATCAGCCTGTTACTTCATAGGGTTCTTTTATGGGGAAAATTCAAGGAAGATGGTATATATGAAGAAAAATAGCAGCTTAAAAATAAACAAATGAATGAATGATAGATAGATTTACTTGTGAATGCTTAGGCAGGTGAATGCCAATTATTGTCTGCCATATATCTTTACCAATAACCACACATGAAGTTCTGAACACTACTAGATTTAGATTTACCAGATCCAGGCTGCAAATCTCTTGAAGCCCATTAGAGGGCAGCAAAAAGAAAGCATCTTCAAGAGCTTTGAGGCTTGGATCTGCAGAGCACAAAATTCCAGAGCTCCTTAAGGATTTGGATAGTGTGATGTAAATATAAATTTAATAATAAAATAAATATAACAGACACACCGATTTTTAAAGAGCAACACCGTCTAGTATGACTGGGCATGTTTTGGTTGAAGTGTTCAAATCTCTGAATAGAATGTCTTCCATACATGCCTCTGTGCAATTTTGAGCAATAAATGTTGCTGCTTTTAAGAGTAACAGACACTTATTCACCTTTTCTTTGTCTGGCTTTTTTTTTTTTTGGCTGGCAAAAATATTAGGTGCTTTTCAGGAACCAGACAGAGATACAGCTTGTGGGAGGTCCAAAGTTTTTCCTAATAATTTTCAAAGTAGGCACTGCCCTGTGACAGAATCCAATTTATTAAGATCAGAAGATTAAACTCCATGCATAATTGTTAGCTGGATATAAGTTCCATTGATAAACAAAGTGCTTCAACCTTCAATATGTATTAATACAGTGAGCTTAGAGAGATGATGTTCAGTTGGCTGAAGTGCAGTTTCAGCTTCTAAGTAGAAGTAGAAACCATTTTGCAAAAGAAAGGTTAGCACTTAAAAGGGTAATGTGAAGATAAAAATCATATCCAATACTCATGAATACAGGTAGTCCTCGACTTACAACAGTTTGTTTAGTGACCGTTCAAAGTTACAATGGCACTGGAAAAAGGGACTTCTGGCCATTTTTCCCACTAACAACCATTGCATCATCCCCATAATCACGTGACCAAAATTATATATATATATATATATATATATATATATATATATATATATATATATATATATATATATATATATATATATATATATATCTGTCAGACAAACACCATACAGAAGCCTGATGATGGCAGATGAGATTCTGCTGAAACGTTGCTACAACTTTAAAAGCACCACTATTATGACGTGGGAAAATACCCGAACAAAGCTGAATGCCAGACATGTAAGTACCCGCGAAAACTTAAGAAAGCATATATATATGTTTTCTGAGGTTCTCGCGGGTATTTGTAGGTGGATCTTTGGTTATTCGGGTTTTCCCGCGTAAGATTGGAAGTATCTAGGCAACGTTTCGATGAACTCTCATTCATCATCTTCAGGCTTGGTCTTCAGCTCTGTGCTTCTCAGAGTTGAAGACCAAGCCTGAAGATGATGAATGAGACTTCATCAAAATGTTGCCTAGATACTTCCAATCTTACGCGGGACAAAACCCGAATAACCAAAGATCCATACACACACACACACACACACACACACAATTTTACTGGTTTTTATTTCAGTCTTGTTTCTTATTACTTGATTGGGAAGGGAATGCTTAGGAAATTTCACTGACGAATATTAGAAACTAAGGTAGCTGAATGATTATGGACTAGTAATGTCAAGCTTCATTCAGTAACAAAAATAAACTAAGGAAGATGATTGAAGTCAACTGGACTCTCTTGTCAGCAAACATACGTGGTTAGAGACTGTTAACTTCATTGATTATAAAAATGATGAGGAAAACAGATTTAAAGATTTTTTTCCAGAGGATATTCACCCTTTGTCCATTAGAGGGCAGCAATAGAAAAGTTAACAATTTCATAAGCATGAAATATTTGTGTAACCTTGCAATAATTAAAACAATGAATTTATGTAATTAGGACCCAGCAACACATGTAACAGAAAGTTAACTGCAGTTGGTATGCTTCAATTGCTTAACCAGATTGTTTTTATAAGCATTCTTCAGTTTGAAGGAACAGAAGCAGGTAGATGCATTCACGCTCCAGCCAAGATTTGGCAAATGATTCTGGAAAATTCTCCAGCTAAAATGTTCCCAAGGCTGGACAGATCTAAATGAAAAGGGAACACTAATTACAGTATCCCCGGCACAGCATATTACTGAAGCATTTAGTTTACAAACATCGTTTGCTGACGTTAGGAAACATCACAGGAATTCTTCAACAGTGAGCCTTGTTTCTAAAGCTTGGATCTGGTTGTGCTTGGATCCAACTGTGAATGTCTTCAGTACTTAAAAGCAGGTATGGGTGGATGACACACGGCAAATGGAACAAATCTCTAAGATTTTCCTGCATGTGTCAGGGTTGGCATCAAGGCATCCACAGTTTCAAGCCATGGTCATTTCAGAGGGTGTTGCTGAACTGTGTTTTACTGGAACACAACACCATTCTGAATACGGTAGCACAGGAAATGTATGTTTCTGAACTAGATGGTAGTAAGATTCAAAAAAGCCTAGGAAACTCCTTTGATTCAGTTTCTTTTTTTTCCTGCATGCTCTTTACCGGTCTAAAAAATGAAGCCTTTCATTGATGAAATTAGTGGAGAGGGCCCTGTGGAGAGATCCCTTTTAATTTATTTCATTTTCATCCCTACCTTTCAAGGAGATCACAGCCTCCTTGCACTTTAACCAGAGGTGGTATTCAGCAGGTTCTGACCAGTTCTGGAGAACCAGTAGCAGAAATTTTGAGTAGTTCGGAGAACCGGCAAATACCACCTCTGACTGGAGATTTTACAGTACTCTTCCCCTGCCATGCCCACCAAGCCACGCTCACAGAACCAGTAGTAAAAAAAAATTGAATCCCACCACTGACTTTAACACTGCAGCAGCCTTGCGAGCTATGCAGTTCATTATGGAGATCCCGCTGGGTCTCCACAGGCTGAGTCCAAAATTGTACTTGATACTCTACACAGGTACTCAAGAATTCCACCGCATGATAACTAAGTTAAATGTTGATCAGGATGAAATCTAACTTTGAAATAAAAATTTCCTCTCAGCAAACTTAAAAAAAGATTTTAAAAAACCACATTATAGAGTGACAGTGAACTCCTAAGAACAAGTAATGAATCACGTTGGACTTATAACATAGCAACTCACAAGAGAAGGTTTTGTAACCAGAAAAGCGTGGATGTAAAATATCCGCCTACTGGACTACACTATGCAACTGGCTTAAGGCACGAAAAAATGGTAGATTAGAATTTCCCACAACTTCTGAAATAAGGGCAAGGCACACTGTATCTTTCAGAAAGGAGATTTATGGTGCTAACTATAATCTCAGAATGTATATACCTGAGAAAATTTCTGTCAGAATACCCTTGGACGGGGTCTCTGAGTAGGACAGGAATCCTGTTTTCCCTGGACAAACTGTAGCTTGGAATTATAATTTCTGTGTTAGAATTTTGTATATTCAAAATCTGATATCTGACACAACTTAACCCCAAGACCAGGATTTGCTTTCAATGGCTTTTTGTCCTCTCAGCAGTGGTTCCTATTCAACCTACTTCTGAGTACTTCCAAGATAATCTATCCAAGATCAATACACTTTTGCCTGGTTCTACTTCCCCCCTTTCAACTTCTCCCCGATGGATGTTGTGCTGTGCCTGGTCTTCTATATTCTAGTACTCAGCCCAGTCTTCCAACATTAAATTTTCTTCTTCCCCAAGAATTGGTGCCGAGCATGGGTTGCATTCAGAGTGTGCAGGTTCACTCCAGAATCCAATATGACAAGCTACTTTAGTTCAGGTTTATCACAGCAACTGAACAATGTTTTATGCCCCAAGAAAGGAACCTATTGAAAGCTACCCTTGGTGACCCTTGGAATGCCACAAGCCTGGTAAGTGGTGCTCAGAAGTGATCTAGGACTGTGGCTACACATATAAGATCTGTCGAAGGAGAGTTCCAGCAAATGGATCCCAAGGAATGTAGGCAGCTTGCTTTGGGTGGGGACAAACATCGCCTCCATCATGACCTCACATTCTGATCATGCCTTGTTTAATGGTTTAATCTTTTTTAGGAAAAAAGTTCAAAACAGTTCGATCCTGACATATCCAAATAATGGTGGAAATACTGCTTAGCAGTAATCCTGAATTTGAAAAAATAGTGTACATAGCACTGAGCTAGATCAGCAGTCTGACTTAGTGTAACTTCAGTAATTTAAAACTCAAGGAAGGCAAGGAAGTCGTTGTAGTGGGAAACATTCCAAAATGCACATCTTACCAAAGGAGAAACACATCTCATGGAAAGGCAAATAAAAGTTGTTGTCAGCTTTCATTATATTAAAGAATAAAACACTGGGAAAGAAGCTTGTGAAAACTAAGGCTATTTCTAAAAGGCAGCAAAATTTAAGATTTACTAGGGCCATGATCAGCAAATTTACTAGGGCCATGATCAGCAAATCTGCTACCTCAATAGTGTCATTTGACATGCAGTAGACTTCAGATTTTATAATTCCTGCTCAAGGGCTATGGAGGTTAAAGATCAATACATCTGTACGGCCCAGGCTTCAAAAAGCTTTTCCACAGTCATCTTAATCATTATCTCATCATTATCTGATCATTACAATCTATTGATTGATTTTCACACTTACCATTTTGCAGATAGACTTTGCCTCTTCAGAGAATTTATGGGAATACACCTCTTCTATCTCCAAGACTCTCCTGTCTACTTCTTCCCGCTTCACCTTCTCTTTCCTTCCTCGAAAGGGTGACTGTCCTGCAATCATTTCATAGATTAAGCAGCCTAATCCCCAGTAATCAGGGCTAAGGGTATATCGTTGATTATTCAAGACTTCTGGAGCTGGGAAAAAGAAAGGAGACAATGGAAAAAACGTTCTCTATGTCTATATTGATGTCAGCATAACAATCAAGGCAAGAATGAAATAAGAGATTCCATTTAGTCTGGCCAAGGATCAATTTGATACTATGACAGAAGCGCAGTGGAAATTGTTTCACAGATAATTATAATAATAAAATTAAGCCATTTATGTAGGTTCACTTCCGTATAGTTGGAAACAATTATTCTCCATGATAGTTCAAATACATATTTCCAGAATTTAAATAGGAATGGAGACCACCGTTCACCCTGTGATAATCTATATTGTGCAATATACAAAGTTACCTATCAGGTGGTAATCTGAATCATTCCAACTAGTTTACTTTGCCCCTTCAGAAAATACCAAAATGAATTTTTTCAAGGATCTGTAGAAGGATAATATGGGTACCACATAAGCTTAACCCTAACAACAGTCTGTATGTAATTAGTTTTTTTTAATCACACACGTCACATTACTATATGTGGTATGAAATTAGTTTTCTTCCACACTGGAATCTGGTACAAGCCACAATGATTTCACAGATGCCACTATGTTATTATGTGAATGATGTGTTGCCCACCTTGTAACGGCATCCCCAGTGTTTGGTAGTGTAGTGGAGGGGGCTTCAGGGACTATAAAAAAAGAGTGCTAAGAGTGCAAAAAACCCAGGAAACAATCCCAATTGCCCATCTTTGATCTAAGTTGAAATCTTAGTGTCATTTATTTGCAATAATCTCATTTCCATCTTTCTCTTTTAAAGTACTCTGAAGCATGAGGTTTAATATTTACTAAGATTTATAAATAAATAATACATGCCAGCAAATCAATGGACCCTATTTCACATGTCATTCACCTTAGAGAAATTAATTAAAACTATCAAGAATGAAAAAAACTTAAAATTTTCACAATTCCTATATTAAATGTTTTCCTCTGCAGTCAATTACAATACGGACTTTGGTACAAAGCATACATTGACAACTATAGCTATTTGAGGGTGGAGGGTGAGGAATTAAGCCATGAAAGTATCTAGGACCCAATTTTAAAACAATAGGGGTGCTGACACTGAGAGCTCAGAAACTCTAAATGCTGGATAATATTCAAATGGTTCATTAGATGAATGCTATCTTGTTCTTCCAAAGGCCATTCATGGATGCCATGTTTACTGACAATCCTACACAATTCCTTATTTCATGCATTGTTCTTATTAAATAAATATATTATTAACTTTTAACAGTGTTGAGTGTCACATAAACCCAATTTGGGAGATGCTGCCTTTGCACTCAAGCAATTAGGAGAGAACGTACAGAGAACTATGTCTTGATCAAGTGATCCTTCATATCAGAGATTTAGCCATCTGTTCAGTCACGCTGAATTGTGACTGCTTATCATGCATGAACAGCATTTGTTTTTTCTTTTACATTGCAGAGTTGAAATAATAGACTTCACAATTGAAAACAACAGACTATTTCAGACCACTCACCCATATAACCAACTGTTCCTACTCGTCCACGGATGGAGTCACCCTCAGGAATTTTAACAGCTAAACCCAAATCAGATATTCTGATGTGGCCTAAAGTGGAGGTGAAATTTTGTTTAGCATAAGGCATGAATCTGTATAAAACAATCATTTTGCTATTAAATACATTATCAAAACAAATATAACCATTGCAGGGAAAAAAATAATACCAGTTCTTTGGAGAAACTCATCTGAAAAATTGATCAAGGAAATTGCCTGATACTAAGGCAGGCCAAATGTTCCTCTGCTTTCAGATAAAAGTACAAGCCTGAACATGAGATCATCTTAGTCAGCAGGGAGAATTTCAATAATGTTAATCTTGATATGCACTAAACACATTAATGTTAATCTTGACTATGTACTAAATATTTAAAAAAACACCTTTTAATGTGTTTAATTTCTTTAAAATCCCCTTGAAAGGATGCTACGCCAGAGAATTCCATCCAGAAAAGAAAAACTTGGTTGAAAAATAAAATTGCATTAGAAGTGCAATCAAGATTTTATGTTATTTTATTCCTTTCAATGAGAGGGGAAAAAGCCTTGGAATCCTAGGTGGGGTTGATAGGAATCATTTAATGTAATTCCTTACTTGGTGAAAGGAATCCAAGCATATTTAAAATATGGTTGCTCATATTGCTTGGCTTTTAGGAACTATTTCCTAAGAATCCACTATGATTTGCCTTCCTGTAATATAAGATTATTGCCCCATAGAGGACACCAACTAACCAATTCAAATTACAATGAGCATTTTCATTACGTTTTCATGCTTGCCCCTTCTAAGATTGCCATTCTCCACAGCAAAAAATGATAAGCAATTAAATATTTTGGCCAATTGCTATTTCATCAGATTGTTTTCCACTTTGGCTGTTTTGTTGACTTGGACTAACAGATTTTCCAGGCCTCGTACCTTACCCGTTCTTGCAGAGATGGGCAACTTTTCGATGGCTACAGACTGTATTTAAGTAAATTTGACTACTTTGGAAGGGACAAAATCCAAAGCTAGAGTGATATGTCACACACATGGGCAGGGATGGGATTATACCATTTTTTCCACCTGGCTTTCAAAAAAGAAAACTTGAAAAAGGTGGATTTTTGGTTTTTGAAAGTACATTATGGCTACATGGAAGCATGTTTACATTACCAGCTTCTTGTACACCTGTCTCAAAATCAGAGGAGGCTATCCCACCAATTTTCAGCAATCACAGTCAGAGAAAGCTGTGGGGCCATGAAGGGTGGGGAGGGAAAAAAGTTCAGATCTGTTGGTTGTATATTCACCCGTGTTTTACAGGTCTCTTAACGGAGGATTAGACTAGGAGTCTTGCACTTCTCCACTAAGATCAGATCACTCCTGTGACAAGGAGAGTTTTTCCTTGCATGAAGGACTAACAGAGTGATACTATTTATGAGTTTCAAACTAGCTGTAATTCAGATAAAGTCTATATATTTTGCCGTTCATGTCTCTATTCAATTCAGAAAGTTGCTGAGCTGATGGATTAATCTGTACGGATATAAATAGAACAAATAATTCAATGTAATTGAGTTGGGGATGAGTGTTAACTCTGAGGAGCATTTGAAATTAAAATAATAGTCAGGCAACCCATATTTCATCCTTGAATTTCAGCATAAAAAATATAATACCTCCATATTATTTCTCATTGTTTAGACTGGTAATAATATTGATTGGTCAAAGGCACGATTCCCATTGTTTACCCAGGTAGCAATGTTTGTTACAGGCATAAGCCCAGAAGTACAAAGCCCATCTTCAGAGAAATGATACACACAATTGGTCACCCTCATTGTTGGATAACAGAAAATACAACCTTTGTATAAACTTTTCTTAACATTGTTACTATTAACCAAAAATGCTCTTCTTTTCATAAGGTATCTTCCTTTTTTTATTTTTGGCAAAAGTGCCATTCTTTTCTCTATCCAAAGTTAAATGTTGTTTATAGCCTCTTATCCACTGCAGATAATGATTTGGCTATGTACAGACAGCTATATATATAAGCCATTTTACTGTAGACAAAAATGTTTTACCTAAAGCTGTCAGACTTACCATAATCATCTAACAGGATATTTTCTGGCTTCAAATCTCTGGGGGGGAAAAAAAACCCACTGCTGTTATTTCTGTAGAAATTGCTTTGATAAAATGGAAATTACAAGTACATTCCAACCATTTAGGCAGTAGGGTGTCAGTTTACTCAGCAAAATAATTCAGAAAGTCAGTTAAAAACATGGTTTTGCAGCAACATGAAAATTACAGTCTACCACAATCTTGAGCCACTCACTTTAGCTGGATATGACCAATGAGGACATCATGCAGAGTACCATATTTTTCAGAGTATAAGATGCTTCCCCCCCCCCCCACAAAAAGTGGGTGGAAATATCTGCATCTTATACAGTGAATATTGCGGTAGTGGCAGAGGGAGATTGCTGTGGCACTGATCAGCTGTTCTGGAATAGGCCATGGCGGTTGTGAATGGGTGGTGGTGAATGGGCCACAGCTGAGCAAACAGGCTGTGGCGAATGGGCCAGATGAATACCGGATGGATGCTGGGAGGCAGAGGCAGATTTTTTTTTACTTCTTTTCCTCCCCAAAAGCTAGGTGTGTCTTATACTCTAGAGCATCTTATACTCTGAAAAATATGGTATTTTGTATGTGTTCTTTAGCTAGCCATTATGGCAGCCATCAGAACAGCATTTCTCAACCTTAGCAAATTTAAGATATCTGGCAAGAGGAATTTTGGGAGTTAAAGTTGCCAAGGCTGAGAAATCTTGAGTTACAGAGTTTGATTTGTCTATAATCTATATGAAAACCATGTCTTCATTTCTATGCAACTGAGAATTTGCAATGGAAACTATTAGCTATTTCTGTTTCAGAAATAAAAGATGATTGAAGGAAAGGAGCTAGCTTACTCTTTCTCTGTCCATCATGAATGAATTCAGATACAAGTTATAGTCTGTTAAAAAAAGATTGCACAGATATGGTATGCCTTCTGAAAGATTCTAAACTGATGTAGTAGATCTGTTTTTAATAGGTCTAGTGAATGGATAGATATTCAAACAGCACAGCCATTATGTTTTGTGGAGTTGCAAATATTTCTTCCTTTCTTCAGAATACAATGCCTGAAAATGACCACTCTAGTATTAAATATCTACAGCCAATGTGGGAGAAAGCAATAGATTAAGACCTCTAGGGCTTCAAGGAAGTATTTAAAATTGGGATGAAAAAGTATGTTGAGAATGGCCTTCTATCACATTAATCCAACATGTGCCTTTGTGTTAAACACCAAGAATAAGCCTTTGGTGGTTTTTAAAATAAAGCCATCCATTTTACATCCTCATTCCCTTCACATATTTTCTCAGTGTTATTTGTTTAAAAAGGAGGCTTGTTAGCACTGGTTTATCTTGTGAAGTTTATCTTGTGAGGTCAATAGGAATTTAAACTAACAAAAAGAAGAGAACCAAAATATTCTTAGTTCATGTGTCTTTGCTTATAATAACAAATTGCGCACATAATATATTCTGAACAGATAAAAGTTCCCCAGTGATTAATAAGAGGAAAAAAAATTAAGTTTATTTCCAAGTAGTGACAAAGCTTAAATCATTACTGAGAACAATCTAAAATAATTAAAAGGAGAGTCTCAAGACCCTTCCTATCGCAAATTCATCTGATGGGCAACTTGAATTATATTCTAAACAATTCTTGTGTCATAATCTTAGAACAATAATATAATTTTCGTATGTTAGGGATATTGTTAAGTCCTGAGCATGGGCGCAAGGAATGGAGACGAGACATCGAACGGTGACTTCAACTCTTTATTGTGAATTAAGAACAGAGCAAATACTTGGGCAGCAGCAGCTCTTTTATAGAGCTGGCTGCTGTCAAAACAACCAATGATTTGAGTTTACTGCTCTAACAAGCATCCAATCAGAGAGGCCCGTTAACAGCCAATTGGACTGGCCAGAAACAACCAATCACGACTCGCTATCTGTGGGCCAATGAGAAGTGCAGGATTACGAGCCTGCTGCAAAGTAAAGCTATTTAGGGTTGTTGCTGATGCGTTGGCTTAGTCCATAACACCCCTCCCCCTTAGGTTCTATCTGAGGGGTGGGGTGACGTATTCTCGTAAGTAGGCAGGTCGCTTCACCTGTCTGCTTGATCTGCGCTATTCCACCGGTTTCTGTCCTGGCTCTGGTTCCGGTGGGCTGCTAGCTGAGCTGGATGGCGAAAACGGTCCCGCTGTTTCGTCGAATGGCTCTGGGCTGTTCTCTCTGCTTTCACCAGTGCTGTCTTCCGGATTCCTTGGATCTGTTTCCATCGCGGTGCTGTCACGCGGCGAGGCCACTCCCCGGCTCGGTTCTCCTTCTGGCAGTGAGTATCCCCTGGTTGGTTGTGTAGACTGCTGGGTTTCGATTGTTAAGTCATCTGTTATTTCTTTTTCGGCCTCCTCGATGTTCCTCCCCCCCCCCAGTTAGAGATTCAGGGGCTGAGATGGGAATAGGTGCTAGTCTGGAATGGAGTTGGTTTATGTGGCGCTTCCACATTTTACCATCTGCAGTTGGTAGACGATAGGATTGGGGTCCCGTAAGTTGCGTTATAGTAGCGGGGACCCACAATGGGTCGCCCGAGAAGTTTTTTGCAAACATGGGGTCACCTTCCTGGAATGATCGACACTTGCTGCTGGATCCTGGGGGTTGTTCAGGCGTGTAATTAGGGTGGAGGCGATCGAGATGCGAGCGAAGTTTCCGGCCCATCAGAGTTCAGCTGGGGTTCTGTTTGTGGTGCTGCTTGGGGTTATGTGTTGGAGGAGAAGCATCCAGGTTATTTTGTCGTCAATGTCGCCGTGGTCCATTTTGTGTAAAGTCTTTTTTATAAATTGAACCATTCGCTCAGCCCTACCATTGGCCGCAGGGTGAGCTGGCGATGTTAAGGCATGGTGGATGCCCCGGTCTGCGGCGGCGATTTAAGAGTTTCGATTTGCAATACGGCTAGGGTTGGAGCTGGGTCCTCTATGACATCTGCTAGTGGAGAACAGCTCAAAGCGTCAGCGTGGGGAATGGCTTTCCCCGGGCGGTGTTGCAATCGGTAATCGTAGGCGGCTAAAAATTCCAACCAACGTTTCATTCTTGGTGATAAGATGGGGGGAGTTGGTTTGTTTCCCGCCAAAATACCAAGTAGCGGCTTGTGGTCTGTAATTATGGCAAAGGGTCTTCCATACACATATTCATTGAAACATTTAATTGCGGATACAATAGCGAGAGCCTCTTTATCAAGTTGGCTATAATTCCTTTCAGTTTTAGACAAAGTTCTCGAAAAGAACGCAATAGGTGCCTCATTACCATTTGGCAAGACATGGCTTAAAATGGCTCCCACTCTGAATGGTGAGGCGTCACAGGTAACCGTTAAGGGTAGAGTCTCGTTGTATTGTATCAATACAGCATCGGAAGTTAACAGGTCTTTTACTTGTTGGAATGCCCTTTCTTCACGCTGTCCCCAGACCCAGGAAGCCTTTTTGTCGAGAAGTCTATGTAGGGGCTCGGCTACGGTCGCCTTCTGGGGCAAGAAGATGTTATAAAAGTTAATGAGTCCCAGGAAGGCTTGGAGGTCTGTCTTATTCCTAGGTCTCGGGGCGTCTTTGATTAGTTTTTTTCGGTGGGGTGGATTCCCTGTCTGTTGAGAAGGTATCCCAGGAACTCCACTCTCTCCGTACAAAGTTGACACTTGTCCCCTTTTACTTTCAGGCCAGCGTCTTTAAATTTCTGAAGAACCTTTCTGAGTCGTTGTACTAATAACTCTTTAGTGGGGGCAGCTATTAAGATGTCGTCAAAATAAGGCATGACGCCTTTTATGCCTTGTAATAGTCTTTCCATTAAACTTTGGAAAATACCAGGCGCCACGCTTACTCCGAATTGGAGTCTATTGCACTTGAAGGCACCTCTATGTGTAACTATTGTCTGGGCTTCTGCAGTCGTCGCGTCTATGGGTAGCTGTTGGTACGCCTGAGCTAAGTCCAATTTCGCAAATATTTTTCTGCCACCCAGGGAGTGAAGAAGGTGTTGGACCACCGGTACTGGGTAAGCGCTCTGTTGAAGAGCATGATTTAGGGTGGCCCGGTAATCCCCACAAATTCTTAACGAGCCATCTGGCTTCATGGGTGTTACTATTGGAGTTTCCCAACGGGCATGGTCAATCGGTTCCAACACGCCCTGGGCTATTAGTTTATCTAGCTGCTCGTCGATCTTCAGCTTGAGGGCAAAAGGCACCCGACGAGGCTTAAGACAAATGGGAGCTACATCGGGGCTGAAATTAAATGATATAGGGGTCCCCTTGTACTTGCCTAATGTTCCTGTGAACACATCCTGGAATTCCTGGATGAGGGCCTCTTCCCAGTCATCGCTTCTGGTTTGGTGTATGCCGGCTAGTTCAATCCCGAGTGGAGCGAACCACTGTAACCCTAACAAACTGGGCCGGTCATGATCAACGACAGTCAGGGGAAGCATCGCGGTGTGGTCCTTAAAGGATACTTGGACGTGGCTGGAACTGACAACTGGAATTCTGTTTCCCTGGTAGTCTTTTAGGATGATTCTTTGAGTGCTGAGGTCCTGGTGACAGATGGCAGGGATCAGCTGTTTGAGGGTTTTCCAGGAGACCATCAATAGGGATGACCCCAATCGATTTCCATCATGCACGGTCGATTCTCAATAGTAACCCTTACGCGGATCTTTCTTGCATCTAGCAATGAAGCGTGGCCGATAATAATGGTTTGATGCACCTCTTCTCGTCTCGTTGAAGAGGCAGGTGCTCGATTTCTGTAGTAGTAGTGGTTGTTCCATTGGTGGTTCAGGCGGTCCCGATTTCCAGGTGGTTTGCCTGTCTCCTGACAAAGGTTGTTCTCCCTTTGGCTTGGACTGGACTCTCACTTGCTTCTGCAGACCTTTGCGATGTGGCCTCTTTTCCCGCAGGAACGGCAAAGTGCGTCGAGGAATTTGCAGTCATTTCATGGGTGGTTTGTCCCAGAACCAGCACATTGACGTGGAAGTCTCTGGTTCTTTTGCTCTCGTTCCGAGTGGAGCCGGTTGACCTCCTCTTCCTCACTGTCTGAGGATGACTCGAGGTCTTCGTGATGGGCGGTAATAGCATGCTTCTCAGAGGAGAGCGGGCTATCGTTAGCGAGTTGGCGATGCGGTGCGTTCGCTCGGCACATTCGAGCGGCTGACTTCCTGGTTGCTTCTGCGGCAGTAGCGTCGGCAATGACATCTGCAAGGCTGATGTCTCCTTTCGCCATGAGTTTACTCTGCACAGTGTGGTCATCTAAACCCAGAACTATGCGGACTCTCAGGGCTTCCTCGAGGTTTGCAAAACCACAGAGGCCTCCTAGGATCCGGAGGTCGGCTACAAAGTCCCCAACACTCTCGTTCTTTTGTTGGTCCCTCTGGTAAAACTCGTGTCTTCATATCAGTGTAGGTACTGCGGTGTAGGTACTGTAATGGGCCCGGAGGATTGGCGCGAGGTTATCCCAATCCATGGTCTTCACTTCCACCAGTTTTGCAAGTGCTTTAGCCATTTTGAAAACGGTGGGGCCGCAGTGGGTCAGAAACACCGCTCGTTTCTTGCCAGGCATAACATCTTTTAAATTGTTGGTCTCTAGGAACATCTGGAAACGATCTATATACAAATCTTCGTTTGCTGGGTCAAATGGAGCGGGTGGTATGGCGCCGCTGGTCATTCTGCCGTTCGTTGTGTACGCTCTTCAGCCACGTGCTCTGTCTTGTTCGATCAGCACTTAGTCAGCTCTATCGTCTCTGTATCCCATCCTCATCGCCAATGTTAAGTCCTGAGCATGGGTGCAAGAAATGGAGACGAGACATCGAACGGTGACTTCAACTCTTTACTGTGAATTAAGAACAGAGTAAATACTTGGGCAGCAGCAGCTCTTTTATAGAGCTGGCTTCTGTCAAAACAACCAATGATTTGAGTTTACTGCTCTAACAAGCGTCCAATCAGAAAGGCCCGTTAACAGCCAATCGGACTGGCCAGAAACGACCAATCACAACTCGCTATCTGTGGGCCAATGAGAAGTGCAGGATTACGAGCCTGCTGCAAAGTAAAACTAATTACTGATGCATTGGCTTAGTCCATAACAGATACAATTTGTGAAGGTGTACTATCTTACTTAACACACACTTGCATTATTTTATTTAAGTAAATTGCTTCCTGGGTAAAAGTGAGGTAGTAAAATCACCTTGTCCATTCAGATATAAATACATATAAATCAGTATTGCCAAAGATGTTACTATTAAAAAAACAACAGCAACATAGCACAGTGGTTTTTAGCAATTCTTGCATTTGGGTAAGCTAATGAATGCCATAAACTTTCTCTTGTAAATGAATAATTACTCTCATGCTCAGTTATTCTTATGAAAAAGCAAAATAATTTGTCCCTTAATTTCAAGCAGAGTTATTAGATCTTTGACTCTTTATTTTATTTATCTTTAAAAGACCCTATAACAGATAGGTTTCTCATTAAAATGGTATTTAGCACTTGGTTGGGCTCAACAGTCAGGCATTGGAAATCACATAGAGATAGAAAAAACTGTGAAGAATAAAGCAGAGAGAATTTTGTAGAAGTGCAGATTTTATTAGAAAGTGTTAAGGTTGTTTACATTATAATCCCTACGGTGCTAGTATTTTGCAGGATATGAATAACAACCCCTCCTTCATTACATAAATAAAGAAGCAGGAACAATTCCTCATCATTTGATAATATCTGAAATGAGCATTTCATGTATGGAACAGTCACTTTTGGCTAGCTCACATCAAGACCAATGACCATGCATGTTTTGTCTGAACCAGGGGTCCCCAAACTTGGCAACTTTTAAGACTTGTGGACTTCAACTCTCAGCCAGCTGGAGAATTCTGGGAGTTGAAGTCCACAAGTCTTAAAGTTGTCAGGTTTGGAGACCTCTGATCTGGACGTAGATCCAGAAGAGGTGTCAAGACATGACACCTGCCCCACATGTGATTGGTCCAAGCAGACGTATTGTGGGATGGGGAAAGTGGGAAAAAAGCAAGGCCATAAGCAACATTGCTAAAGTGAGTTAGGGACAGACAAACAAGGGCAAGATTGCAGAGGAGAAAGTAGGCAGATTGGGAAGTACTTGAATTCAAGGGTGGGTTACAACTACAGAGGACAGGGAAAGAAAGGCACTGGAAAAATTTGAGGACCGATATGTGGTCTATCACCACCCAAAAATTCCACCTGTTCTGTTCCAAGAACAGAAGTGCCCATAAAGCCTTGTAGCTTAGAAGAAGGAGCAGGAGGAAAGGAGAGAGAGGGAAATTACATGGCCCAAGCTGGACTGTGGCATCTCTTTGACTGGGAGAGCTGAGAGACAGAAATCCACTTGAATTCAAGATGGTGGCTAAGAGAAGATAGGAATAAAACAGTTGGGAAACTGGGTAAATGGGCCCAGGCCATGGGGCAGAGGAAGGGAGAGAAGGATGGTGCATCATCCTTGCTCTACTCACCCCATAAGACCCCTCTGGAATTTGTTTATGGCCAAAACCTGGAACAAATAAAATATTCTAGAATGGTTTGTCTGAATTTTTAAGCCAAAATATATTTGTTTCAGGTTCCAAATGAAACACAATTTCTGTAGTGTAAAAGCAGAGGTAATGAGTCCTAGCCAATTTCTCAGCCAGATACTGAAGACACTCCAGTCCCAATATGGACATTCCTTATGTACCTCAAATATAGTGATTCAGCAAAATCCTGTGCAGATTTTACCTTAGCATATGATTAGAGATAGGAAATTGCAGGAAAAAATGCCTGAGAAATAAGATTGATTTTCCTCTTTTTTTCTTTTCTTTTGTAGCTCACTTGCCATTAGGGGAAAAAAAGTATTTCCCATACTTTAAATTGCAATGTAAATAGTTGAAAATCATTTTTCATATATTGTTATTCAATCTTTATCATCATTATTTCTAAAAGCTGTGTCATAGGATTATTATCATTTTTTTCTTAGTAAGACAATTTTCATAACCATATATTATTATAATTCCTGTAACCCAGGACTCAGTTGTAAATAAATTCTTCTTCCAGAGAAATTGACCATTTTCGCAAAAGAAAAGTGCTTTTTTGTCATGAGTTTTTTTTTTCTGTTCACTTTTGATTCAGGATTGATCTAGAATATTTTTGAAACAGCACCCATTAATTTATTTAGTTTAGTAAGGATAAACTGTGCAGTAACTGTTCGCTCAAGGCCACATCTTTTGGTCGAAGAGAATTTTAACGGTTTGCCATTTAAACCCTAATTATAAGTTCCAATTAATTTGGATGTGATACTTATGTTGCATTATTTCTTCCTCTCGTGTAATGGTACTAAAAAAAAGGTAACGAGAAACATACTATAGAATTATAGAATGAATGAGCTGGAAAGGATGTTGGAAGTCTTTTAGTCCAGCCTCCTACTCAAGCAGGAGAACTATACTATTGTAGAAGTACCTATATATTGATACCTATGTATAGAAACCTGAAATATTTTGAGAATTTCTCTAAAGCTGTAAATGTATGTGAATTTCTGAAAGCATAAAAGAAAATTTACCTGTATACAGTGTTTTCCCTGTGTAGGTCTTCTAAGCCACAAAGAATCTCTGCAGCATAAAACAAAGCTCTTTCTTCTTCAAAGCCTGGGTTTCCCATATTGTAGATATGGAATTTCAGGTCTCCCCCATTCATTATGGTTAGAACTAGGCAGAGTGCATCCTTTGTTTCATAGGCATAGGCTAGATTGACCTGGAAGGAGGTTGTTAAACAATAGATTTAGTTCAAGAAAATATTCATGCCCAGAATTCATGCATAGCTAGCATTTTGTGTTAGAAAAGACATGACATCAATCAGTTAAAAGGAAGAAGAAATGGGATCGTAGAATCCTGGCTATTAAAAAAAAAAAAAAAGACCACAGGGCAAGATATTGCAAAAGACTACAGGTAGATATTGCAGGATCCAATCTGGGTCGCTCACCAGGACCAGAGGTTTAGTCTTCTGAGCTTTTGGACTTGTGCTGGAGCCCTTCCTCAATGGGCTCCAGCACAAGTCCGAAAGCTCAGGAGACTAAACCTGGTCCCAGTGATCGATCCAGATTGGATCCTGAAACATTATCCTCTGGCATGTATATTTTCCTTCACTCATAGTCAGATATTTTCATAAGATGAGTAAAATGATACTACACACAGTACTGCAGGTTTAGTTCTTCAGGAAAAAAATTAGGAAGTTTACTGATTCAACATTAATTATGGTCTTATTTATTTCTACACATTCTTCAAGCAGCAGCAGCTACAATTAATTAAAGAGGCTTGGCAGATTCTAGAGTTTTGGACTCTGGTAGGTCTTGTAGAGAGCTAATAGGAATATGCATTCCATTGTAAAGTGATCAGTTTGCAGAATCGTTTTTTCCATAAACAATTATTTTGGAACCACACAGTGCTGCCAAATTCCAGTGAATGATACATAAAAATCCACTGCGATTGCAAAAGTAATAACCGAAGAACTCATACAGAGCTAGCCCCAGAAACTTGATGTAAGTCACAATGCAGCTTGGAAGTAGTACAGCTGCATACATCTTGTTATAAGTGCCAGTCACTGATGGACCTGTTAATGAGAGCTGATGGCCATTACAAATTTGGCAATACTTACTACAAACTGACTATTGACTTTTTCTAGAATCTGCTTTTCATTTAGGGCCATGGATTCACCTTTCCTCTTCTTTATTCTTTTTTTCTCTAATCTTTTGCATGCATACATTTTCCCAGTTGCTCGTACTTGGCAGGCGCATACCTGAAAAGAAGAAAGTTACAGTAGGAAAAAAAGAGGCAGGACAAACCATCAATTAACAGAGCCAAATCAATCTCTTTTCCCTACTTAGTCTTGATTTTAATGAAATTCTTTTGACTGGAGACTTTGTGCTTTAGTTGGTTTTTTTATAGTTAATTTGGCACTTTAGTTGTTGTATGTCCTTTATACCTTATGGGAGGGGCAATCACCTCCAAGCCTTACTCCCAAGTCGTCCCTTTTGTCTCAGCTGCTCTTGCCTTTTAGCAGCTCTGCGCACACACATTTAGTAGGACGACGAAAGGAAGCCTTCCAATGTAATAGGTCTGGTTTTCCATATTCTGAATTTAGAGAAATAATACATATGACAATATCAAGCTGGGATACTCTGTAAATCTGTTGTGATTCGCCGGCAGCCTGTCCAGACGGCAGTGGAATCAGACAGTGGGGATGAATGGGAACCAGTCCAGGAGTCTGGAGAGGCCTTGGACGAGGGTCCTGCATCTGATGCAGAGATGGGACCAGGACCATCTGGGAGTGGGGTGCTGACTCCGGAGCCTGCAGAGTCTGTCAGCAGCGAGGCAGAAGAACAAGGGGAGCCTGTTCCCAGTGTGTGTGTGTGTGCGCAGAGCTGCTAAAAGGCAAGAGCAGCTGAGACAAAAGGGGCGACTTGGGAGTAAGGCTTGGAGGTGATTGCCCCTCCCATAAGGTATAAAGGACAGGCAAAGGTGATGAAACCTTTGCAGGAAGCAAAGTCGTTCGCTCAGTTCAGATTCATTCTTTAAGTTCTGTGTGGACTTTGTGCTTTAGTTGTTTTTTTTATAGTTAATTTGGCACTTTAGTTGTTGTATCATCAGTATTAGTGTATTTAATAATATTTTATGGTAAAAATCTTTGGGGAAACCCATCCAAAGCTTGGGAGGGTAAAATGTGACTATATCTACTGTATAGCCACTAAGTACAGAGACTCCATCTTTACTTTCAATAATTAAGACCAGAATCCAAAATATATATATCAGTACAGATAGTCTTCGACTTACAACAGTTTGCTTAGTGACAGTTCGAAGTTACAAAGGCACTAAAAAAAAAGTGACTTACGACCATTTTTTACCCTTATGACTATTGCAGCATCTCCATGGTCACCATTTGGATGCTTGACAACTGACTCACCTTTATGACAGTTGCAGTATCCTGGGGCCAGGTGAGCATTTTTTGTGATCTTCTGACAAGCAAAGTCGATGGGGAATCCAGATTCACTTAACAACCACATTACTAATTTAACAACTGCAGGGATTCACTTAACAAGCATGGCAAGAAAAGTCATACAAATGATGCAAAAGAAAAAGTCATAAACATGATGGCAAAACTCAGCAAAATTCTCACATAAATGTTGTGCTCCATTGTGGTCATAAGTTGAGGACTACCTATAATTCATTACAAAACTTAAAGAAAAGACCATGTCTATCATTCTCTCACGCACCCAATGAATCAAGTTTAAGAACTCTTATACAGCAAGAATGAAATCATGCAATTTCATGCTTCAATAGATCAGATTTATCAGAAGAAAATAATTGGCTACCCTTACAGGTATAGTTTGTAACAAAAAGTTCACTCACCTCTCCAAAGCCACCTTTTCCTAATACCCTGTATTGCCTAAATGTGTTTTTTGTTACTGGTTGTCTGAAATAATAAAGAAAATTGGGAGAGGAAAAAAATATGTTTTATTAAGCTTCAGTTTTAAAGAAACTGGGTTAAGGCATGGCAAACAGTTGCCATCCTTAGCACTGGATGTTTTTTTCAAGCTATTTCTCTTTCCTTTTAATAAATTAACTGTTTGTTTTTCTAAAAGTGAAACATGGGAGAGCATTTGATTATCCTTCATTTTCCACAATCCACAAATTATTTGTTAAAGATCATTTAGTGTGGAAATCACTGAGTTTCAACCACTCTGAACCTTCCTTTTTTTCTCATCGGCCATAGGATGTGTCAAGGAGAAAGGGTAGTTCCTGCAGTCATTTTTTTTAAACAAGAAAAAATTACATATTCTTGATACTTTTCAATCCGATAATTAAAAATCTACATCAGTCTTGCACCATTCTTTTTCATGTTCCATAGTATGTAGGGCTGAACTGCCCTAGAGTTCTGGAGAAGAAATGGCAAACTGAAAATAACTCTGTTAAAGTGAAAGTGACAGACACAGCACAACGAAGAGCCGCTAATTCATCTCCAGACAAGGACAAGACTTGAGCTTGCCCATATGTGCTCCAAATAGATAGATGGTCCTTGTGAAAAGACAATAAGACAATGGCCTTGAGAGGGTTTAAACTCTTTAGAGCTCTGGAATAGTCAGCTTTTTGCTCCAAAAAACAGCCAGTGCCTTCAAAAGGATACAGGGATCACATACTTTCTTTTCTAATCATTTTAGGAAATTTCTTTTTTAGAAAACTTTGAATCAACATATTTTATAGCACTGGAAAAATGTTTTTCAATTCTTAGCAAAAGAAGTTCTAAACACATGTTTAAGGATTTAATTGTGTTTTCTTTTGGAATAAACAGCAAAGGAGTCATTAGAACTTTGATTTTGGATCCAGATGGATTTTAAATAAGGTTTTGAAATTAATTATAATAATCTTTCATGTGGGAAAATGCTTTTATTTAGAATTCGCTTTAAATATGATGACATATTGAAGGTTAGATATTAGAGGGAACTGGAAGGAACTAATAATTACAATTAAAGGAGAGGAAAGTTTAAATTTGACTTACTAATACAGAATGAAGCAAATATTTTAACATTGGACATATTGAAGGATATTTATGAACAATGAATCTAGAAGTTAATTTTAAGAATGTCTGCCTCTATAGATACACTAGGTTTAAAACATCTTATGAAAGAGCAACAAGTTTTATGTACAAGATTGGGAAAGATCTGAAAGATTGAAAGAATAACAGGTTAAAAGAATGATATAGAAAAAGGTGCTACACTGGGCAAAGAAAAAAGCCACCTAATATCTTAATAATGAAAAAGGATATACAAATAACAAATTAAAAAAGTGACCTGGATAAATTTCCTATATTAAATTTACAAAGGAGACTTGGTTAAAGCCTTGAAGAATTTTGTGAGAAGGGACAAAGAAAAAAAAACCCCAAGTTCTGGGACATAATTTGAAAGGACTAAAAATCAAGATTGTTAAAAATAGAAAATATAAAGTTGGCTTATTTCATCAAGGTTAAAATAAATAAATAAATTTATTTTACCAGTTTTCTCTGGTAACTTTTACTGGACTTTTGTTCATTGGCATTGAACAAAAAACTTTAATAAAGATTTGTTTATAGTTAAAGAGATGTGATATGGTAAAAGGAGATAATTTGTTGTATTTTAAGAGATATAAATTTCTAAAATGGTTTAGAATTATTTCTTTACACATTTCTTTTCCTTTTTTAATTATATTTTTAGTTTTTCAAATTTCTGCACTTAATATTTTTCTTTTTATTCTTTTCTTTTTTTCTTTATTGGTTTTTATCTTTTTAATTATATCCTTTAATTTAAATTTTTTTTTATTGCATCCACTGTAATGCCACTTACCTTTCTAGCCATTTCCATTGGAGAAATCTGTCAAAATACATGCTGTCTGAGTATTCTTGAAAAGGTTCTCCACTTAGGTACTCATGAACCGACCTAATTCAGATGAAAAAGAAAGAAATATTTGAGAACTTTGTTCCCTGGTCTAAATAGGCACCCCAATTTCTCTGTAGGCAGGATGTTTAGTTTTAAATCTACTAACTCAAAAGTATTAGAAGAGCATATCTTAGGGATAATGTGTTATTTTAATCCAATATTTTATACATTTTTTTTTATCTAATCCGATCTATGCTTTCTTATGGTTGCCCAAAGAACTAATACACATTATTCTAATATATAAGATACAATCCAAGCAATATCAGATTGCTCCTAAGGCCATAAATAATTATTTAGTTCTTTTCCATCAAAGAGCAAAATTAAAAGACAGAAGTATAATTATTGAATGAAAGCTTCTGAATTTTACAAGTATCTCTGTAAAGCATTCATGAACAACAAAAACATCTGCTTGAAATAATGTGCTTTTAATGATCTCTCTCTTTTGATATTTCCTTCTCTTAAGGCCTGGCAAATAGCATGGCACTACAAAAGCATTAGCCTTTCTAGATACAAATATTTACACACGGAGCTCTAGAGTACAATTAAAAAAAAAAGTCCTAACTTTGCGAAACCTGTAAGCCTTCCTTTGGACAAAAGGATGACACCACAAAAATAGACTTCAAATTTCAGGTCTCTTAGACCTGAAGGGCATTTTTGAAACATCTGCATGTTTTTTTGTCTATGTGGCTTCCACAGCCTAATTTTTAAAAAAAATTAAACAAGCAATACAAAGGAGTGACTACAAAACAGAAAGTGTATTTTGTTATGTGCATAAAAGAAGTATATTATATGACTTAGAAGTTCAGTCAAAATGTTCTGACTAAATTGCAGTTCAGTTGAACAGAAACCCCAACTGTCTTGGATGTTATGGTTTCACACCTGAGACAAAATCTGGAGGGAATCAGTTCAGCACCTTCCTTCAGGTCAACTGCTTTAGGGCCTGGCATCTCCAGGCCAGTCTGGCCTCTTCCTTTCTTTACCTTTCTTGTTTTACTTGCAGTGCACTTCCTGTTTTACTGTCACATTCCACTCTGGAATATCTTTTGACTAATACACACATACAGGCAGTCCTTGACTTACAGCCATTTGTTTAGTGACCATTCAAAGTTATAACAGCATGGAAAAAAGTGAAGAATTTGCTTCCAGAAGTTGTGGGTATTCAATTACTAGAAGTTTTTAAGAAGAGATTGGACAACTTTTTTGTCTGGAATTGCATAGGGTTTCCTGCTTGAACAGAGTGTTGGAATGAAGACCTCCAAGAGTCTGGCCAACTCTGTTATTTTGTTCTGTTCTGACTCATGATCTAACTCCATTTACATTTGTTGCCCTCACAAAAACAAATTCAGGCACTCAGAAAATGGCATGTATTTACAATGGATGCAGCAACCTTGGGTCACATGATCATTATTTGTGACCTTCTCAGTTGCTTCTGACAAGCAAGGTCAACGGGGAAATTGGATTCTCTTAATGACTGTATGATTCACTTAACAACTGCAATGATTCACTTAACACTATGGCAAAAAAAGGATTGTAAATTTGGGCAGGACACATTTAACAACTCCTTGCTTAGCAATGGAAATTCTGGTTCCAATTGTGCTCGTAAGTTGAGGACTACCTATATGTCAAATTGATATCTAGATAAACCCTAACTTTTGAATCATTCAAAATTATCTGAGTCTGTGTGCGTGGAATGCTTTTCATATTCGTAATATTAAATTATAACGATCAGCCTATTATTGAGAATGTATTTTTTTAAAAAAAAAAAAGTCTTATGGAACAACTATATAAAATGATATTTGAATGCCAAAATACACTTACTTTACACAGGGTGAGAACAGCTCTTTGCATGGGCTGTTTTCAAGTTTTTCTTTTATCTGCTGTACAAGATCTTGACTGGCTTCTGCTACATAAACTGGAGACTATGAAAAAGTAGAGAGAACCACCAGTTCATTATGTAGCAGGAGAAAGTATATCCTTGACAACCAAATATATTTAGACACCAAGATATAAGAAAATATACGAAAATAGTATTTGTATTTATTTATTTATTATCAAGACACCTATGCTGTTTCATTCTAACAATTCTAGTGAGGGAATAGGACAATATCTTACCAATAAACAAAAATATTCAAAAACTGTCTACAAAAATAACTAATTTCCAGAAATATATAACCAAATTCATGCTGGGTTGAAACCCAAAATCTGGGTTTGTTAGGTTTTTTTTCCTAACAAACCAGAAAAAAAATATTCTCAAAATTAATCATGCACCTCTTCTGTTCCTAAAACCTCTATGAAAAGGTGAGGATTTAAGGAAAGAAAAAAAAGTATTTTTTTACTATAAAAAGGATAGAACACCTTACAACCAGCCACTGCAATCCAGCAACCACATAGTTACATTAACTCACATCAGAGAATAAAGGCGGTAAGCAAAAGAAAATATGTACTTGTGGCAGAATCAAGTTAACATACATATACTCCATCTGTGTTGTGTATGTGCGCATGGTCCAGTTTTCTAAATCAGACAACCGAGGATAGTGTAATGAGGCAGATGATTCTGCATTCTTCATGTGCAGCTGTTATTATAATACTTGTCGTTTTAAAGATTTGAATATATATTAAGTTCTGATTCCATGTTCATGTACCACGAGATGTACATTTTTACAAATAACACGAACAAAATTCTCTGTTTTTACTATTTCTTTCCACAAAAAGTTGAGTACAGTTCTTCATTTCATCTTTGCTTTGTGAGTACACAGTGTACTGAAATTACCTACTTTCTACCGTGTTTCTCACAAAATAAGGCCGGGCCATATTTTTTTTTTAACCCCTGAAAAAATGGCTAGGCCATCTTTTCGGGGGTAACTTAATTTCCTCCCCCACCTAGAGCAGCCCTTATGCATGTACCTCTCCACGAGGCCGTTTCTATCAGCCGCCAAAAGCTCCCCGAAGGCAGAGTCCTCAGCCGCTTCAGGGAGAGGCATGCTGCCCGTGTCCCCTCACCATTAGGCAGTGTCTTTTGGGCGATGTTAGCTCCCCAAGGGCAGTCATCAGCCACTTCAATCGGCCGGTAGAAGTGGCCTCGGGGCGAGCGCGCACACACACACTCCCTTCGCCGCGAGGCCACTTCTATTGGCCGACGAAAGCTGCCCGAAGGCAGAGTCCCCAGCCGCTTCGGGGCGAGGCATGGCTGCCCGTGTCCCCTCACCATTAGGCAGTGTCTTTCGGGCAATGGAAGCTCCCCAAGGGCAGTCACCAGCCACTTCGATCAGCCTCGGGGTGAGCGCACACACACACACACTCCCTTCGCAGTAGCTTCACATGTACAAAACTCATACCACCTATGCCTGGCTTCATAGAAGGTTTAGAAAACATCTATCAGGAAACAGAGAAAATAATCCAGAAAGGGAAGGGAACATAAATAAAAATCAACTCCAAATCACACATAATTCAACTACCACTAAAACATTTAAAGACATTTTTCCAGCTTTCCACAATTCCCAAATGTCATATAGAGTACATGTGGGGGGAAATTTCATTATTCACAATCTCAGTTACTGCAGGCATAGCTATGTATACAAACTGAAGCCTTTCCAGCTATCTGAAATGCCTAATAATAAATATACTTTAAATCATTTTTCCATGTTGCCTTTTTTCTTCTTGTTATGCATATTTCCTGAAATTAGACTTGCATAGCTGTTCCTACTTTAGCCTGGGCAAAGACAGGTAATGTAACTGTATCTTTTGCATAAAATTTTATTAATTAAGATTCTCTTTTTTATTTTGATGAAATTTGAAATGACTGAAATAGGGAACTAATTGTGCGCATGTGTGCCTATCTATCTGTATTTGTAAATAATGAAAATGAAGAAATCTGAAGAAAATATTTAGATTTTTTTTTCTTATTTTAAAGCACCTGCTAATAATTTTTTGTGGTTGTAAACCAGAGTTTGTTTTATTGTACAAGAACAACAGACAAGGGGATGAGTTATATCTCTGTCAAGTAAAGTTATGTTCCATTTCTTATTCCAAGTACTTAAGAAATAAATGCTTTTGAGAAATGGTTTCCATATGTAATTGTGTTTCTGTTGCAGGCCAAATTTAATTAGGTTCTGCAGGAA
This sequence comes from Hydrophis major, assembly GCA_033807585.1. Taxonomy (NCBI): domain Eukaryota; kingdom Metazoa; phylum Chordata; class Lepidosauria; order Squamata; family Elapidae; genus Hydrophis; species Hydrophis major. The sequence continues at coordinate 68,578,615 of CM066331.1, read as the reverse complement.
GAAATGTTATTTAGTCCAACAATACATCACAACATTTTAAGTCATTTGTCATCATTTCAGAAATTGGAGTGTTGTATGTATTGATGGAGAGAGATAAAATTGCTGAACCTTTCCCAGAATTTCATAGAGAGCTGTAGGTAGTACAGTTCCAATTACAGATAAGGAAAAAAATGATTGCCCACAATTATCTTTCTGACTTTTTAGCATTAACAATTCTGCATATAAAATATTTCATAACAGACATATTTGAGAACATTTCAAATAAAAACAACAAGCAGAATTCTTGAAAAACTTGGTTCAAGTAAGCTTGAACTCCAATTAGTACAGTCTGTGAACCTAAAAGGCTAAGAGAAAAACAACACAGAAGGCTGGTTGAGATATCACCAAACAAACAAGCAAACAAACAAAGTGGAGAATTTCCAAGAATTTATTCATTATTCAGGAAGACTTAATGATTAAGACATCTTTGATGCTGCCTTTTCTTGGCTGGTTTATGGAAATGTTTGTTTTTTTGTCTTCAGTATTATCTTTCAACTTCCTAATCTAGATTACAGTCCTTTTCTGGAAATTCAAGTAGCCAGATCAAACATTTATTATCTTAGGAGATCAATTCAGGAAAGCTCATTCTGGAAGATTTACTAAATTCAAACCAGAAGTAGTAACATCATGGATGTTGAAAAGAGGTAGCCAATTCACCCAAGAAGAGATTTTGAAACTTAATTTTAATGAATATTTCTATATATAGATCAAGGGTACCCCAACCCCTGATCCATGAACTGGCATTGGGCTGCGGCATGCCAGAAACTGGGCTGTGCAAATAAGCGAAGCCCCATCTATTCCGGACTAGCAGGCTCGTAAACCTGCAAACCTGATTGGTCCGCTGACAGTGGGTCGTGATTGGTCACTCCGGGCTAATCCGATTGGCTGGTTAACGGGCTGCCGTGATTGGACAACCCAAACGCGGCAAGCTTAAATCATTGTCATTGGACGTTTAGCTGCAGCCAGCTCTATAAAAGGAGCTGCTGAGGCCAGGCTTTTTCGCTCTGATCAGAAGTCACTAATAAAGAGTTGAAGTTACTATCCGAGGTCTCGTCTCTGTTATTGCGCCCATCCTTCCAGACACAACACTGGCGATGAGGATGGGATGCGGAGATGATAGAGCTGACTGAGCACTCGCAGAATATTGACAGAGCACGTGGCTAATGGTGCACAGACATCGGCATAATGGCCAGCAGTGCTATACCACCCGCCCCGCTTGATCCAGCTAGCGAAAACTGGGACTCATATATGGACAGGTTTCAAATGTTCCTGGAGTCCAACAATCTAAAGGATGCCATGTCTAGCAAAAAACATGTGATTTTCCTAATGCATTGTGGACCCGCTGTTTTCAGAATAGCAAAGGCACTTGCCAAACCGGCTGAAGTCAAAACGATGGACTGGGATGCCCTTGCTCCCATCCTTCGTGCCCATTACGCTCCAGCAATTCCAACCCTCATCCGAAGACACGAATTTTACCAGAGGGATCAACGTGAAGGTGAGAATATCGGGGACTTTGTAGTTGACCTAAGGAACTTGGGTGGATTGTGTGGCTTCACAAATCTAGAGGAAGCCATGAGAGATCGGATTGTCCTTGGTCTTAGAGACCCAACTTTCCAAAGCAAGATTATGGCAAAAGGAGACATCACCCTCACAGATGCCATAGCAGACGCCACTGCAGCTGAAGCCACCCGCAAATCAGCAGCACGAATGTGCCGAGCGAATTGGGCCAGCCGCCAACCCACCAGTGATATGGCAATATCATCAGAAAAATACACATCAACCACCTACCATGAAGACATCGATTCCTCATCAGATAGTGAGGAGGAAGAAGTCAACAGACTCAGGTCAGAGTGTGAGCAACGAGACCAGTGGGGTCGTAAATCCAATTTCCAATGCGCCGGATGCGGGGGAAGCCACCCACAATCCAAATGCAGGTTCCTAGATGCCATCTGTCGTTCCTGTGAGAAAAGGGGGCACATTGCCAAAGTGTGCTGGAAAAAAAGAGGATCCAGTCCCAAGAGGAAAGAAAATAATTTCTGACAATCAGCAGGCACCCCGCCCACAAATCGGGACCACCCAAACAACCAGTGGAGCCAGTACAACAGAAACCGGATGTTTACTGGTGTAACCAGAAGGGAAAAGGCACATCAGACCATCACCATCGGCCACGCTTCATCGTTAGATGCCAAGAAAATCTGGGTAAAGGTCACCATTGAAAATCGTCCATGCATCATGGAAGTGGACTCTGGGTCTTCCCGATCCATGGTTTCCTGGAAAACCCTTAATCAGCTGATTCCCGACATCCGCCACCAGGATCTCAGCACGCAGCGACTTATATTAAAAGACTACCAGGGCAACCGAATCCCGGTCACTGGTTCCAATCATGTCCAGGTCTCCTTCAAGGACCACACCACAATACTACCCCTCACCATCGTTGACAGAGACCGGCCCAGCTTATTGGGTCTACAGTGGTTCGTGCCATTAGGAATCGAAATGGCAGGCATCAACCAGACTGTAGACGAAGACTGGGAGGCAGCCCTTGTCCGTGACTTTCAAGAAGTCTTCATTGAAAAATTAGGCAAGTACAAGGGGTCCCTCATCTCGTTTAATCTCTGCCCTGATATCGCACCCATTTGCCTAAAGCCACGCCGAGTTCCCTTTGCTCTCAAACCAAAAATTGACGAGCAATTGGACAAACTAATTGCACAAGGTGTGTTAGAACCCATCGATCACGCCCGATGGGAGACCCCAATTGTAACTCCCCTAAAACCTGACGGATCTTACAGCAGAGCGCCAATCCGGTACCCGTGGTCTAACATCTCCTTCACTCACTTGGGGGTGGAAAAGTATTCACAAAGCTTGACCTGGCTCAAGCTTATCAACAGTTGCCAGTAGACGCAGAAACCACAGAAGCCCAAACCATAGTTACGCACAGAGGTGCCTTCAAGTGTAACAGACTCCAGTTCAGAGTAAGCATAGCACCAGGCATCTTTCAAAGTTTGATGGAAAGGTTGTTACAGGGCATCAAAGGGGTCATGCCCTACTTCGATGATGTATTGATAGTCGCCCCTACAAGAAGTCAGTTAGAAAAATGCCTGGGAACTGTTCTAAAAAAGTTCAAAGGCACCGACCTCAAGGTTAAGAAGGAAAAGTGCCAGTTATGCACTGAGAGGGTTGAATTTCTTGGTTACCTTCTTGACAAACAAGGAATTCACCCTACTGAAAAGAAATTGGCTGCCATTAGAAATGCCCCAAGACCAAAGAATAAAACAGACCTCCAAGCCTTCCTGGGACTCATTAACTTTTATAACATCTTCCTACCCCAGAAGGCGACCGTTGCTGAACCCCTGCAGAGACTCCTCGACAAGAAGGCTTCCTGGTTTTGGGGACGATGGGAGGAGCAGGCTTTCCAACAAGTAAAAGACATTTTAACTTCAGATGCGGTACTCATCCAATATAATGAGACACTTCCATTAACTGTGACTTGTGATGCCTCACCTTTTGGGGTAGGAGCCATCCTGAGCCACATCCTACCAAACGGTACAGAGGCCCCTATTGCATTCTTTTCAAGAACTTTTTCTAAAACAGAGAGAAACTATAGTCACTTAGATAAAGAAGCCCTCGCTATTGTATCTGCCATCAAAAGGTTCCACGGGTACGTGTATGGAAAATCCTTTTCCATCATCACAGATCATAAGCCATTACTTGGCATCTTGGCAGGTGACAAACCAACTCCACACATCCTATCTCCAAGGATGACATGATGGTCGGAGTTCTTAGCCACCTACGACTACCAGTTGAGACACCGACCAGGGAAAACCATCCCCCATGCAGATGCTTTGAACTGTTCTCCACTGCCAGAACTTCTAGATGACCCAGCTCCCACTTTGTCTACATTGCAAATTGAGACACTTCCCTCACCTCCACTAACAGCACAAGACATCGCATTGGAAACAAAAAAAGACTCATGTTTGGCATGGGTTCTTAGCTGGGTGGAGAGGGGATGGCCAGAAATCGAACCCAATGACACCTTTAAACCCTTCAAGAACAGACAAACAGAACTTTTCTCCCAAAAGGGGTGCATGTTGTGGGGAGACCGAGTGGTCATACCAGCTAAACTACAAAAAAAGTTCTAAATTTACTACACGATGGACACCCGGGCATCGTATAAATAAAAGCGCTGGCAAGGAGCTACGCCTGGTGGCCAGGTATGGACAAACAAATTGAAGCCTGGGTTGCCACCTGTAGCAAATGCCAAGAAATACGGTCGGCCCCACCAAAAGCATCACCAGCTGAATGGGAAACACCCAGGGGTCCATGATCCCGCATCCACATCGATTTCGCGGGACCTACAAAAGGACATACCTTCCTGATAACAGTAGACGCCTACTCTAACTGGCTAGAGGTTAACAAAATGAAGACTACCACTACATATGCAGTCATCAAGAAATTGAACAGACTTTTTGCAACGCACGGGCCACCAGATGTCTTGGTTTCCGACAACGGCCCTCAATTTACCGCCTTGGCTTTTGAACAATACCTAGCAGACCGTGGAATACGCCACGCCTTGACATCACCTGCCCACCCGGCAGCCAATGGCAGGGCTGAACGAATGTTCACCAAAAAAACGTTACAAAAAATGGAACAAGGAAACATCCACGACAAAGTCACCAGGATGCTCCTTCTCCAGCATATTACACCAAACAGTACCACAAATAAAAGCCCAGCTGAACTCCTGATGGGCAGAAAACTCAGATCGCATCTAGACCGCCTACACCCAGCATACACCCCGGAAAAGCCCCTGGGTTCCAGCAGTAAACACCGCTCATTTAAGGTAGGAGACCCTGTATTTGCAAAGAACTTTGCAGGTGACCCATTGTGGATCCCTGCCAAAAAACCGCAAATTACAGGCCCCCGCTCCTACCAATTAGAAACCACAGATGGGAGACTGTGGAAACGCCACATCGACCAGTTGCGCTCAAGGCTGACCACAACTCCCATCATTAACCCCGATCTCAAAGCCAGAGGGGGAAGGGAAACCGGGGTTCTGAAATTGAACCAACATCTGGCACGGAAAGACCTAACCGCACAACCAGCACAGCAAAGCCCGCTATATTCACTAACTGAGGAAGAACCTTGGCAGATGGTCGTCTCTCCTGGTAACAGCAGCTGAACGGGGTCAGCGAATCATGAGAACCCAGACGGTAGCAATGAAGGAGGCATTGCAGGTACCCCCGGATCACCTGTAAGGAGACCCAGTGTCGAAGCCGGTTCACCACTCCAGACAATCCCAGTGAGCAGTCCGTCGGAACCAGAAACCGAGCAAAGACCTTTTGAACAATGCAAATCAGGTAGACAGGTGCAAAGACCCGCCTACCTGCAAGAGTACATCACCCCACCCCTTAGACAGAACCTAGAGGGGAGGGGTGTTCCGGACTAGCAGGCTTGTAAACCTGCAAACCTGATTGGTCCGCTAACAGCGGGTCGTGATTGGTTGCTCCGGGCTAATCCGATTGGCTGGTTAACAGGCTGCCGCGATTGGACAACCCAAGCGTGGCAAGCTTAAATCATTGTCATTGGATGTTTAGCTGCAGCCAGCTCTATAAAAGGAGCTGCTGTGGCCAGGCTTTTTCGCTCTGATCAGAAGTCACTAATAAAGAGTTGAAATTACTACCCAAGGTCTCGTCTCCGTTATTGCGCCCATCTTTCCAGACACAACATCATCTAGGGGATGCAGGGAGCCTGTAAAACCACACCTCCTCCGGTCCTTGGAAAAACCTCACTCTCTCCAGTCCCTGGTGCCCAGAAAGTTGGTGGCCGCTGCTATAGATAATTTGGTATTTTCTGCCCCATAACCTCTTAGACATTATGAATTAATAGTTTTATTGTCCACTGGTAAGGGATTGTAATACCTTTTGTAAGGCATTTTCTACTTATTTAATAACACAGCACACATTGCAATGCTGTTTGAGGCAATCTTATCAACAATGTTGGTATTAATTAGACTATGTTATGCTTTTGATTTGAGGGGGGGAAAGTCAACAACCCTTAAACCAAATATTTATTTTCCCAGGATTGCTTTACAGCTGTAGAGGGCAGTTAGCCAATTGCAGGAAAAAATGCAGCTGTTCTGAGAGGTTGCCAACAAGTATTATGTGAGTCCAAAGCACCCTTTTCTCTTGAGTCCAAAGACTGCACAATTTTAATATTAACATTCATGTTATACATACATACATATCAATTGTCTTAATGTCTGAATTCTCAGAAGAAAATTATAAACAAAATTTAAATTCCTGAACATTTATTTTTAGCATGGAAAATGCAAATTGATTAACTGAACTGGATTAATGAAGTAATGGAAGATCTAATTGCAGATTGAAAAAAAGACCGCTAGTTTTCTGAAATCAACATTCCTTTCTTTGTATCCCTTCAGCCCGTAAGTGGAGCCTAGTATCCTTCAGTATGGATCCCTGCATTGTACTGCACTGCACTGACCCCTGAACTGAACAGGATGTTGGCCTAAATGACCGATTCCAAAAATATTATTTTCAGTGCAACCATTCTATCCTTGCACACACCCATCCCATTATGGAGGAAATACTTTAGGGAGAAGCAGTTAAGCACACTGCATGCATAGTACAGAAATATCATGTGGCATATAGCAATAGCACTTAGACTTATATATCACTTCACAGTGCTTTACAGCCTTCTCTAAGCAGTTTACAGAGTCAGCATATTGCCCCCAACAATCTGGGTCCTCTTTTAACCCACCCCGGAAGGGTGGAAGGTTGAGTCTACCGAGATATAAACATATCTCAAGTAGTCTACATTTCTAGCTAGAAAAGATGTTGAGGATAAGACAAATAAAAGTAATTATGCTTCTTTTCTTTCAAATGTAGAAAAACAAATTCTTAATATGGCTCCTTGTCCTATATTATTGGTTTCTGGCATGCAGGGTTATGGAAATGCACTATGTAGCAATAGCAAAAGCACAACCAAGTCTTTTCTGTTAGGAAGCAGAAGGGATAATGTGACATAAGACTGTCTATCTTTTCAAGTATGGTGCTCTCCACCTGTGTCAGATCACAGCTCTTAAAATCCCCAGTCAGGATGGTCAATGCCACCAAATAGGTGACAAGTACTTCAGCATCTAATTGCACAACGACAATTTATGAAATGAGATTAAATAGCCCATATTCCAAGTCATTTATTTCCTTGGCCCTAGACAATTCTTGATTTCATTAAATACCCTAAGTTATATCATACTTTATTTTATTTTATCTGACAATAATTGTTTGCATTGATACAAAACACTAAATTATAAATTTGATTAAATTCACATAACAAGTTAAAAAGAGACACAAAACATATATATAGAACTATCTAAGCAGCAAAAATCTGGATTACCACTAAAATGGAATCAAATCCTGTCCTAAATCCTAGTTCTTGGCTAACATACAGTGATTGTCCAGATTTTGTAGCCCACATTTGGTCCCCCTAAGGTTATGGTTTAGTGGCATCCAGACTATATTGTGCATGTTTCCAAGCCTCTCAAGATATCTACTTTTTCATGGAACAACAAAAAATTATGGACATTCAAATTATGAACATGAAAAATGTGATTTTTAAATAAAAATATTTATTTAAAGTCACATTGTTAGGTTTATAATTTGAATTATTTAATATATAATTTATTCTTCAATCATATAATTGTATCCATTGTTGCCAGCTTTTAAAATGTTGCTCAATATATTTTACACTTCAAATCTGGAAAGTCTTCTAGGTTAAAATTTGTTTTTAAAACATTTAAAATGGTTTGTTCATTCATTGGACAAAAATTCAAGCTGTAACTCTTTCCAATCAGATATGGACAGCTCCAACAATAAGTACATCTACAGATGCTTGATATTTGCATGTAAACTACTTTGTACTTTCTATACCTCTTCCCCCCAAAAACTATTCATTCATGAATTTGTCTTCTAAACTAGATCTTGATTTGATCTTGATTTGAGTGTCAAGTATTTCTTTGTAACAACAGGATGAACCAGATAACTGATGAAGCACTGGCTGCTGCATCTACCATTTTTTTGCACAATGGAACATCAAGGACACGTAGTCTGTAAGGTAGAAAGAATTAAATTCTCATTTCCTTTTTTCTAAAGTTACTACATTGATACAGAATTTGGCATTAAAAGGCACAGATCAAAGAATAAAGTACCCTTCTTTTGTATCTATTATCTGCTCTTCCCTAGCGGCTGAAAGTAGGAATTCCTTTTTGCTGCTCCCCAAATATCTTCTTCCCCCCAAAAGTTTTGCTACAATACTAGCTCTGGATTACGATTCAGATAGCAGCAGGGGAACCACTAATGATTTGACTTGTCAAATCATAAACATGGCTACAAATTGTAAGCAAATCATAAGTGAATCCATGAATTTAGCATGTCTGGTAAGTTTACCAATACATTATTTCTGGATTCTAGCAGAACTTCTAAGAATTGTTCACAAGTTAAAATGTCTTTGAGCAGTTGTGGTTTGAACAAAAGTTGTTCATGAGGCCAGATGCTTTACTGGTCAAGGTTGAAATAATTCAACTCTTTTATCTATTGCTAGTGTTCTGTGTTATGTCCTATATTACTTTCAAGACTCTTTTCTTCATTTCTTGGAAGAATAGTTACTGTATAACAGGCCTAACACTGACCTTTAGTAGCAAGCAACATCCTGGCAAGGGTGAGTTAACCAGTTTATCAAACAAGATAAACATCTGTTCATGTCTCGTATCTGCCCATTCCTAAATTATTTCAGAAAAGACCACAAAAAGCATCTTCAATTCAACATTAGAAATAGCTTGCAACAAGTGAGGTCCTGTTCTTTTGGATCATAGTTAATACTGTGTGGTTCTCTGAGGTTGGTTGTTTTTCTGTGACATTTCGTTGCCATGCTAGGTAACATCATCAGAGCATCTAGGTAACTCTCATCAGTGCATGAGAGAGTGAAATTGCTGGTTGTTTATAGTTTGCCATACAAAAGTGTGGCTGGGTATGGTTTCTTCTTGAGGCTCCTTTGTTACAGTATTATTTCTTCCCTGATTGTTTACCTGATGCAATTTCCTGTTTATCCAGAAACTGGCTGCTAGGGCTGTTTCGCTATATCATCTTTTTTCTCTCCTGTCCTTTGCCCTTGGGCTGGAGCTGGGTGAAACAATTCTTACATAGAGACTTCCTCCATTGAACAAGAAGCAGCTTTAAACCTTGCCTTCTAACAAAAAGTGGAGTTAACACCTTCCTGTCAACCGCATATTTTGTAACAATGCAGGAAGGAAGGAAGAAGCCAATGTCAGAAAGAGAAAAGCATAGAAGAATGATGGTCACTAGGCTTAGTCAGTTTTTGCTCAGGGCCCACTTATCTATAGCCAAAATATTACTCACAAGATATTTTTTTAAAAAAGGTTGCTTTCATCTGTATGGCTAAAGCTCTCCCCCTATACTTATAAAAATCTTCAAAGGGAGTTTAAATGATTATAGATAAGCATCCCAATTTGTTAATAATTAGAAGAAACTTTATACAAGTTTTACTATTAGAGGAAATAACGTCAATGCAGCATCACAAAATAATGTACCAAATCACAGTTCACCTCTCGTTCTGCATGAAAGGGAAAAAAGTGGTCCCCATAAAGCAACAGACTGTGGACATACTCATAATACCCACTCATAAATGTCCATGAATGGGTGCTGTTATTATACAGCAATATTTTAGTCATTTCTTCAATCTAGGCAGACAGCTTAATTTTTGTACGTTCCCTGACTGAAAAAGGTTTTATGGAAATATTCTAAGTGTACTTTACTTAAAAGTAAAGCTGAGACAGAAAGAGGAAGAAGAGGAAAATAAAGAATGCTTTATAGATCTATGGTAAGCTCCAGCTTTCCTAGCAAGACTCTTGGGACAGATAAATTCCACTTATCATTTCATCTGTTCAGGTGGTATCAGTTGCGCTCACTACTTCTAGCTCATGGAAAGGGTTTTTTCCAAGGAGAGCTTTGCATACTTGCAGTGGTCTACTCTGTTTCTCCTCGGCCCTACCTGTTATGAACTAATAAAGGCGTTTAATAAAGTTTTAACAACCTTAAGAAAAAGCAGGGTTCTAATCCTGCACTTCTGATTGGCCAATAATAGCAATATCGGATTGGTCCCTTCTGGGAAGTCTGATTGGCTGTTAACGGGCCAACTCTCATTGGTTCAAGGGTTTAACACTTCCATGTTTCCCATTGGCTAATAGATCAGCAGCCTACCCTATAAAAGGGCTGCTGCTGCCCTAGGGTTTTTGCTCTGTTCACTATGTTCAATAAAGAGCTGAAGTTCACTGTTCACTGCCTCGTCTCCGCTCCTTGCGCCCATGCGCAGAACATAACACTACCTACTGGGACAAGCAACAGTTGTGCTAGAATATTTAATCTGTGATTCTCTGCAGTGCATTGCAGAGTCCAGCTTTAGCCTAATTGACTGATACTAGTTTAATTTAAAGGGAGAGACTTGGCTTTTCTGCAAGTAGTTTTTTTAACACAGCACTTATGTTCCATTTACTTTTAAGCCATGAAAGATTTAGAAAACAAACATTCCATGGCACAAGAAAATGTTTTGCTTGTCAAAAACCACAGAAGGAACCACTTTCCTGAGAAAGTATAAGTGTAGGACCCACAGTCTTCTAGCAAGAAAACCACAGAATCCCTCTGGCTGTTGGAAATCCACAGATTTCTGACCAAATGACACATTATAAACATGCCCTATGCTATGATCTGCACCAAAAAAGCCACTTCAGTTAAATATAGTGAGAATGAAGAAGCCATAACAGAAGGTGTGGGAAGGTTCCCTTGTGAGTTGCTACTTCTCTACTTCAAATTGCACTTCTCGACTTCAAATTGCACTGAAGTAGTGCAATTGTCTCTCTGGAGGGGGCTGAAGCAAAGGCTTAACTAGAAGCAGATGAAATCTGCACAAGTATCCAATTTCATCATATATTGCATGGATCACAGGAAGGGAAGAACTTTATATGTCCATTTTTCTGTTAACTAATCTATCTTCTCTTTTTGATGTTATGTGGTTGGGGTATATGAGGGACAGGAGAGAGATGGGATGGATAGTTTTGGGAATATATATGAAGGAGGAAAAACTGAGCTTGACCAAAACTTTTTGCACTTTCCATCTGCAGTTGCTACCAGGACAATACCTTTACAAAAATAGTTCTAAAATCTCCTATTCTGTTTTTGTTTTTTTAACTTTGACTTTAGTAGCTTACATTAAAGCACATTATGCAACTTAACATTGGTTGCATTTTTGGAGTTTCATTGCTTTGTTTTTAAATGTTTTACAAGTCTGTCATCTAGAGAGCACCTTAATTTATTTATTACTTTATTGTTATCTCATCTTTATTTTTATAAATAACAAGGCATAAAACATACCTAATGCTTCTTTCTTTTCCTATTTTTCCCACAGCAACAATCTTAGGGGTTGAGTTGTGCTTAGAGAGCGTGACTGGATTAAAGCCACCCAGCCAGTTTTTATGCTTTAGGGGGCAGTAAAACTCACAATCTCCTGGTTTCTAGCCTGGTGCCTTAACCATAGTACAAACTGGCTCTCTCTTCAGAGTTGCAAAATAACAAGTAAACCACTACATAAATCATAAATAAGGTGAATTACAAAAGATCCATAACTCAAGACAACACTGTCGAAACACACGACACAGTAATTGTCATGTCTGGGCGGTGGGTCCCAAGGAGAGACAAGACTCGTAGTAATGAACAACAGCTCTTTATTAAGCAACCAGATACTGAAACAAAAACCCTAGCCGCGGCAGCTCTTTTTATAGAGCTGGCTGCGGCTAGGCAGCCTATGACAGACATTTGAGCTTGCCACGCTTGGTTTTACCCAATCATAGCAACCCTTATACGAACCAATCAGGATTGCTTTATATTGTCCAATCACAGCCCGGCTCTTCCGGACCAATAGGAATGCAGGCCTACAAGCCCCTCCTCTCTTGATTCTGTCCAAGGGGCTGGGTAACGTAGTCTCGCAAGTAGGCGGGTCTTCGTATCTGCCTATTAGACTTGCGCAGTTCACAATGTCTCTGTTCGTCATCGGGTTCAGACAGGTTTCGCGTCGCTCTCAAGCTACTCGATGGAACTGCCTGGAAGGATGAGCCAATCCTGTAGCTGCGACTCCCACCTGGTGATTCTGGGTCGGTTGAGTCGTTTGCTCTGTTGCTCCCACCTGGGTTCTCTGGGCTGGTAGAGCTTGTCCAGCTGCTGCTTCCAGGCGAAGTACCCGTCTGCCACGAATCCCTTCTGGCTGATAAGTATTGTTGGTTTTTATTTGATATGTGCATGGGGTGTTCTGCTTGCGCAGGTGTCAGTTCTTCTTCTGAACAGTTCTTCTTCTTGAGGTTTCCCCTCCCCTGATTCCTTGGTTAGAGTCTATGAGGGGGAAAGTGGCCAGCCTGGATCTTAGCTGGTCAATATGATGTTTCCACGATCTCCCATCGGTGGTTTCGAGCTGGTAGGAGCAGGGGCCTGTGATTTGGGTGATTTTTGCAGGGAGCCAAAGTGGGTCCCCTGTAAAGTTTTTGGCAAAAACAGTGTCTCCTACCTTGAATGCACGGTGCTTGCTGCTGGAGCCAAGCAGTTTTTCTGGGGTGTAAACAGGGTGCAGGTGGTCCAGAGGTGACCTGAATCTTCTGCCCATTAGCAGTTTTGCTGGGCTCTTGTTGGTGGTGGTGTTCGGTGTGAAGTGTTGTAGGAGAAGCATCTTGGAAATTTTCTCGTGGATGTTGCCATGTTCCATTTTTTTGAAGAGTTTTTTTTGTAAATTGAACCATGCGTTCAGCTCTACCATTCGCCGCCGGGTGAGCTGGCGATGTCAATGCGTGTCGGATACCATGGTCTGCCAAGTATTGTTCAAAAGCCAAGGCGGTAAATTGTGGGCCATTGTCAGATACTATCACATTTGACAGACCATGCATGGTGAAAAGTTTATTTAATTTCTTGATGACAGCTTCCATGGTGGTTGTCTTCATTTTGCTCACTTCGAGCCAATTCGAATAAGCGTCAACAGTGATTAAGAAGGTATGCCCCTTGGTCGGCCCTGCGAAGTCAATATGGATGCGCACCAAGGGCCCCTGGGTGTCTCCCATTCTAATGGTGGTGCTTTTGGGGGAGCTGAGCGAGTCTCTTGGCATCTGTTACAAACGGCGACCCAGGTTTCAATTTGCTTGTCCATGCCTGGCCACCAAGCATAGCTCCTGGCCAGGGCTTTCATATGTACAATACCAGGGTGCCCTTTATGCAGCAAGTCTAAAACTTTTTTCTGTAGTTTCTCCGGTATTACTACCCGATCTCCCCACAATACACAATCCCTTTGTGAAAGAGTTCAGTTTGTCAATTTTTAAATGGTTTAAAAAGTTCGTTTGGCTCGTTTTCTGGCCATCCCCTCTCCACCCAGCTGAGAACTCGCGCCAAGCATTTGTCCTTTCTAGTTTTGTGGGTGATGTCTTGCGCGGTTATTGCTGGCATGGGTATCGTTTCAATTTTCAAAATTGGTAATGTGGGTGCTGGGTCATCTTGCAAGTCTGGCAAGGGGGAGCGGCTTAACGCATCAGCGTGTGAGATAGTCTTGCCTGGGCGATGTATCAATTGGTAATTATAAGCGGCAAGAAATTCAGACCATCTTGTCATTCTAGGTGACAGGATGTGTGGAGTAGGTTTGTTACCTGCCAAGATGCCAAGTAGGGGCTTATGGTCTGTAATAATGGAAAATGTCCTACCATAAATGTATTCGTGGAATCTCTTTACTGCGGAAACGATGGCGAGGGCTTCTTTGTCCAGCTGGCTGTAGTTCCTCTCTGGCTTGGACAAGGTTCTAGAAAAGAATGCAACGGGAGCTTCTGTTCCATTCGGCAAAATGTGGCTCAGGATGGCACCAACCCCGAAGGGTGATGCGTCACAAGTGACAGTCAGTGGTAGTGTTTCATTATATTGAATGAGGACTGCGTCTGAAGTCACAGTTTTTTATTTGCTGAAATGCATGCTCTTCTCACCGTCCCCATATCCAGGAAGCCTTTTTATCAAGGAGTCTGTGCAGGGGTTCTGCGACAGTCGCTTTCTGGGGTAGGAAAATGTTATAGTAGTTAATGAATCCGAGGAAAGCTTGGAGGTCCGTTTTGTTTTTTGGTCTGGGGACGTCTTTGATGGCTTTTAATTTTTTGTCAGTAGGGTGAATTCCTTGTTTGTCAAGGAAGTATGCAAGAAATTCAACCTTTTCAGTACATAATTGGCACTTCTCCTTTTTTACCTCGAGGCCAGCGTCTTTGAATTTCTGTAGGACCACCCTCAGTCATTTTTCCAATTGTTTTTTAGTAGGGGCTGCTACTAAAAGGTCATCGAAATAGGGCAAGACTCCTTTAATTCCCTGCAGCAATCTCTCCATTAGGCTTTGAAAAAACCCTGGGCTGACGTTGACCCCAAATTGGAGCCGGTTACATTTGAATGCCCCTCTATGTGTTATGATTGTTTGGGCTTCGGCAGTTTCAGCATCGACCGGTAGTTGTTGATAGGCCAGGTCGAGCTTTGCAAAGATTCTGCCACCTCCCAGTGAGTGTAGGAGGTGCTGGACTACTGGCACAGGGTAGGCACTTTGCTGCAGAGCATGGTTGAGGGTGACCTTGTAGTCTCCACAAATTCTCAGGGAACCATCTGGCTTGATGGGGGTGACAATTGGTGTTTCCCATCAGGCATGATCAATAGGTTCTAATACATCTTGCGCTATGAGCTTATCTAATTGCTTGTCTATCTTAGGCTTGAGTGCAAATGGCTTTGAGGCGGATGGGAGCGATGTCAGGGCTAAGATTAAAGGAAATTGGGGACCCCTTGTACTTGCCTAAGGTGTCATCGAAGACTTCTTGGAAGTCCCGAACGAGTGCTGCCTCCCAGTCTTCATCTTCTGTGTGGTTGATGCCTACCATTTCGATTCCCAGCGGTGCGAACCATTGCAACCCGAGTAGGCTGGGTCGGTCTTTATCAACGATTGTGAGTGGTAGGATGGTGGTGTGGTCTTTGAAGGAGAGTTTAAAATGGTCAGTGCCAGCGACCGGAATGCGGTTACCTTGATAGTCTCTCAATATTAGTTTCTGGTTGCTTAGCTCTTGGCTGCGTATGCTGGGAATTAGTCGTTTTATGGTCTTCCAGGAGACCATAGAGAGGGAGGAGCCGGAGTCGAGTTCCATGGTGCAAGGTTGATTCTCGATGATGATCTCCACGCATATCTTTCGTGCGTCTATCGATGAAGCGTGGCCGATGATGACTGTTTCGTGCATTTCTTCTCTTCTTGGTGCATCGAAGAACCTCTTGAGTCGGCTGTCTCGGCTCCGTCGGCTGTCATTTGGGTGGTCCTGGTTTATGGTAGGGATACCATCTATTCTTCTCGGGCTGTTTCCTTGGCGTCGGGGGCTGGAGTTTTGTTTGTTGTGGCATACTTTGGCAATATGCCCTCGTTTTTTGCAAAAACGGCAAATAGCATCCAAGAACTTGCATTCGGAATGCGGGAGATTTCCTCCGCAGCCGGCACATTGGTATCCCGACTTACGACCGCGCCGGTCTCGCCGCTCGTGTTCCAATTGAAGCCTGTGGATTTCTTCCTCTTCATTGTCAGAAGGGGATTCGATGTTGCCATGGTGGGTGGATGCTGTGTGTTTTTCTGATGTAGTTGTCGTCTCACTGTGGATTGGCGGTCGGTTCCGTTTGAACGCCGCATTCGCACCGCTGACTTACGGGTGGCTTCAGCTGCGGTGGCTTCGGCTACTGCGTCAGCGAGGGAGATGTCTCCTTTTGCCATCAACCTGCTTTGGAGTGTTGGGTCTTTCAGGCCGAGGATGACTTGATCGTGCATGGCCTCGTCTAGATTGGCGAATCCGCACAAGCCTCCTAGGTCCCTCAGGTCGGCTATGAACTCACCAATGCTCTCACCCTTGTGCTGGTCACACTGGTAAAAGTCATGCCCTCTGATAAGGATCGATACAACCAGAGCGTAGTGGTTCTGGAGGATGGGAGCTAAGTTGTCCCAATCCATGGTCTTGACATCAGCAGGCTTCGCGAGCGCCTTGGCCATTTTAAAAACGGCGGGTCCGCAGTGTGTCAGAAAGACTGCTTACTTCTTGCTGCCAGTGGCGTCTTTCAGGTTGTTTGATTCCGAGAACATTTGGAAACGATCAATGTAGGACTCCCAGTCCTCGCTGGCCAGATTGAACGGTGCGGGTGGCACGGCGCTGCTGGCCATCTTGCTGGTCATCTTCGCGCTGTCTGCCACATGCTGGTCAGCTCTGTTGTCTCAGTATCCCACCCTCATCGCCAGTGTCATGTCTGGGCGGTGGGTCCCAAGCAGAGACAAGACTTGTAGTAGTGAACAACAGCTCTTTATTAAGCAACCAGATACTGAGACAAAAACCCTAGCCGCGGCAGCTCTTTTTATAGAGCTGGCTGCGGTTAGGCAGCCTATGACAGACGTTTGAGCTTGCCGCACTTGGTTTTACCCAATTGCAGCAACCCTTATGTGAACCAATCAGGATTGCTTTATATTGTCCAATCACAGCCTGGCTCTTCCGGACCAATAGGAATGCAGGCCTATAAGCCTCCAATATGGAACAGTAATAGCAATAGCATTTAGACTTATATGCTACTTCACAGTGTTTTACAGCTTTCTCTAAGCAGTTTACAGAATTAGCACAGTCAATCCGCAGTCAATCCGGATCCTCATTTGACCAACCTTGGAAGGACGGAAGGTTGAATCAGTCTTGAGCCGGTAAGAATCGAACTGCTGACAGTTGGCAGAATTAGCCTGCAATACTGCATTTTAACCACCATGGTTCTCCTAATTATTAATTGTTTCATCTCAGATGTTTAATATAATAAAGATCTGCAGTCTGAGTAACTCTGAGAACATCACTGGCAAAAAGACCACATTTTTAGATGTTGGCTGCTATGTCTCATTTGACAATACCCACCAAAATATTTCAGCTGCAAATAGCAAGAAGGAATAAATAACAGGGAGTCTCAAAGGTGCTTTTTCAAGGACAACTGGACTGCCTTTTTTTTTTTTTTTTTTGAGGAAGAAGAACAAAACATTTCGCTTTTCATCAAAGAAGCTTCGCAGTTGTGATGACGGGGTAGATGGAAAGATATGACTTTGATGACTGAGAATCTCCAAAGAAAAACAATAGGGAGTAATGTATAGAGAAGGTGTCCTGCAATACCAAGTTGTTTAGATCAGGCACCAATCCACGAGTGAGATGCAGGCAGCATGCGAAACCACGACCTGTCTGGTCTGTGGAAAAACCTCTTCCCACAGAACTGGTCCCTGGTGCCCAAAAGGTTGGTGGGTGCTGATTTAGGTCCTTAAAGGTCAAGACCAGTATCTTACATCAACTGAAAACATTAGGCAACATATGACAAACAAAATAGATCTAAAGTCAGTTTGGTGCAGTGGTTAAAACACCCGGCTAGAAACTATGAGATTCTGAGCCTGGTCTAGCCTTAAACACAAAGAGAGCTGACTAGTTGCTGTCTTTCAACCCGAGGAAGCAGGCAACGGCCAGCTACGATACTTCCAAATATCTTTCCAAGAAAACTGCAAGGACTTGTCCAGGCAGTTGCCAAGAATCAACAGTGACTTGAAAGTGCCAAAAGCAAAACAAAACATTGAAACAGAGCTGAAGTTTGGTGGAAGTAAGTTTTCATAAACTACAATCCTAAAGGACAGTCCCATCCAGAATGTTACATTTGTCTAATCTGATAGCATTATTCAAAGAGTCTTTCCTAGACATTTGCAGATACAAAAGGATGATCAGGCTTAAACATTTTCTAAAACTCTAAACCCAATCTTCACCTGGGCAGGAAAGAGGAAAAAGAATGGTTAGGATAGAAATCTGTTTTAGATGCTTTGTTCATCAGCACTGCTTAATGTATTAGGATCTTTTATAAGGCTACTGCAACTTTCCCCTGGATATATATGAATGGTCACCTAGCTTTATTGGATAAACTAACAGCTGCAATAATGATTGCACACATTGAAGTTAAGTACTTTGTTCACATTCCAGTGGATTGTGAAGCACCTTTTTCAAAAGCATAGCTGTACTGCTGAACCATTCCCATTTAGTTTTATTCATGATTTGGTCATTTGCATTACATACAAATAAAGGATCGCAGATGCAGCCTCCATGAAAAATGGTCTTTATTCGTATCTCCCATTGCAGTGAAATAAAATTTGAAATAGCTAGAGTCACGATGCTTCGTTTGCTTTAAACTATTTTTAATGGATATAAAACAGGATCCATGGACAAAATAATGAACGAACAGCTGTATGAAGAAGGATAGACTCAGTTACAGTGGTGATGAGGGGACAGAACTGCTGAAGGACCAGATGAGGGATAGATTGTCATGGGAAAAAAATCTACACTGTCACTAAGAGTTTATTATCACTGTAATGACAACAAGGCACATAATCAAAGATCCAATGGGTGGAAAGCAATATTGATGTTGCTCAGAAGTTTTCTCAATGACCTGGCAGAACTTAGTCTAATAACTTAGTAACTACTTCTGAATTTTGATTTTAAGGAATACTCCACTGAAGCATCTATCATTTCTATAATAATTGCATTGTTTACCATTTGCTGAACAGCTTTGTTGTATCTAAAACAAATAATATTTAAGTCTGGAGCAAAGGAAGAAAATCGCTTCAATTCCACTTTGTCTGAAAGTGAGGAGCCTAAGAGATTATGTCAATCTTTTTGTTTGGTATGAATTTCTGGGCAGAAGCATGTAAAACCAAGATATTCGTAGTACTTTTGGCAGAAGTTCCAAAATATTGAGAATGCATCATTAGTTTGTGCTGTAATTTGAAGGGATAAATATGCAACACATAAGATGAACAATGATGTTGTTTTCCCACAAACTTGGGGAAAAAAGGGAGAACAAACTGAGAGTTTGAAAAATGGTGAAAATTATGAATTACTGTACTATAATGGAAAAAGTCAATCAGTTTTTATCAAAGCTTTTTTTTAGAAACAATACAGCTATGTACTACTAAAACATACCATTTATGTGTTGGTCTCAGATTTTCCCCAAATGAGTTCAGAAGCTGTATGTGAATACTGATTGAAACAAGCTTGCCCTCCTCAACGATGTAACTTAATACTGTGCTTTACAGATTCTTTGGATCTCTGACAAAAATTATATTTAATAAATAGATTATATATGTGGTACTATGCCACAAATATTATTCTGTAAAAAGTTGTTCATACTACCCTATCTTTGAAATATTGTTGATTTTATTTTAAAAAATGATGTGCGGAATATGGCATATGCTATCATCAACTGCCAATAATACATGAGAAGAGAAATAGTCAAAATTGTTTATTTTTGTCTGTTTAAAAATTGTCTCCTTAATACACAAGCAGAAAGAAAAAAAAGTTAAACTTGCACTTCGCTGATAAACAGCTGAGTAAAGGCTTGAAAGCAGAGATAGAGAAGACCGTGAGAAAGCTACTGATTCGAAAGAAATAGAAACTTAATTAAGGCAGTATCTTCATTTTTAAAAAATTCTGGAGCAGCTAAGTCCCACTTACAGGAAAAATGTTTAATAATTACAGTCTGTTTATAGTAAATCAATGCAAATAATTAGCCCTGCTAATGCAATCTTTGCTAAAAATAGAACAGTAGTGGGAATCAGGGGTTATATAAGGGGCAAAATCACAGAGTATCTCTCTCTCTTTCTCTCCCCTCCCTTTCTCTCTCTCTCTCCCCCTCTCTCCTTCCTGAATATCTATCCAGCTTCAAGAATTTAGCTAAATATAAAAAAGAGTTCAAACTGCTCACAGTACTAGCTTCATATTCTCTCCAACTTCTGCGTAGAACTGGATATTCTGAAGGATAGCAATACTTTTGCTTATCTGAACTACAAAACTTCCAGATCATGTGAAGGAGAGGAAGTCAGGAAGAAAAAAGAAAAGGGCTATTTTTTGTTCAGCCTGAAGCTTCTCACTTATTCAACTGAATACACTAAGGCCATATATCCTATCCTATCTCATATCTCATTCCTTAAGGGTTGGGCAGCTATAAAACATAGGTGATCTACTGGCTAACAGGAATGGGACTCCAACTGCTAATCATGGGCAATTGGAAACTTGAATAGGATTGTTGAAAGGAAGGAATTGCCCTACTTGCTGAGGAAGATAAGCAATCAAATCATACTAGGAAACTAAATAAAACAAAAATAATTGTAAGGATACAAGCAACAAGGTTACAGTCATAAGTGACAGGAGATAGGTAATTTAATACAGCACATGAATGGTACTTAAGAGTAAGAAGCAAAACTTTCATGTTTGAAAGAAAGTTGCTTAATGAGTCAGGCAGCCTATAAAAATCAAGGAGAAATAAAAGACAACCTTCCTCCTCAGTTCAGGCTGGAAAGATTACAATAAGCAAGAGGCAAAGAGAAAAAGTAGACCTGTGTGTGCAATTTGGGGTCAATGGAGGTGGATCAGAGACAAGTCCCACTCATAAAGAAAATCAACCCAAAGGATCAGCTGAAGAAATAACTGAGGCCAAAAGAACAAGGTGTAATCAGCATCTCACTGCTGAGTGAACAAATCGTGATTGGAAGAACTGCTTAGGAGTCCATTTGTATTTGGATTAGGGCCAGTGAGGAAGAGGTGCAAAAGGAAATGAGGAAAGAAAAGGTAAGAGGAGGCTATTCCTTAACATTTTTGCAAGACAAGTAAGATTGTTGAATTGTGTGAATAATTTTGGAGTTTGAAATGCATTTGTTAAAAAAAAAAAAAGAATCTCCCTGGCTATTAGATGACACACATACAGAAAGAAAGTACATTGTCCAAGAAAGACTCTTCAGAATTTTGGGCGGGAGGTGAAGAGAATTTGAAGTTATTCTTGTACATGTATACATTTGGTTCTACATCAGTATGTTTATTGTTTAATGCAAAGTGCAATCCATATAATAAAGATGTGCACTCTGTTTTTAACTTGAAATGTCTTGGATAACATTGATTATTCTTGGAAGATTCTGCTGGTAGAAGAATTGAAACACACATTCAGTTGATGGGTTTGGATAGAAATTAGAAAGAAATATCTCCCACCCTATGGCTGATTAGAGTTTTCCCCCTTTCGCCTTTCATAGCAGTTTCTTTAAATCATAAGAACAGCTGCCCAAGGAACTATATAGAAATATAAAATATTTCTATATAGAAAACAAATATAAAATATTTAATATAGAAGTATAACTATACAATATAATTATAAATATACAATCTTAGCTCAGGCACTAAGGTCTTAACTATAAAGTATGACTAATCCAATCTAGCTAAAATTCATTGGGAAGTAGAACATTTTTGAAGTAGAACATTTTTTTTATTTTTACCTCCAATTAAGAATACAGGACTATTTTGTTCGCAGCAGTCTATATTTTATATGAAGAATAAGACGGTTTAATATTTGGCCACTTGTAGAGTATGTGTGAAGAAGCAAGCATTTCAGGAGAAATAATTCTTGGAAAAACAGGTTATCAATATACATCATTTTGTTCCTTTGCCATTCAGAACTACCTTTCTAGTAGCAAGGTAGATATGGTTTGTTAGGTCTCCCTAACTACAGTATAATGGGAGACTCCTAACCCAGCATGCATTCTGAGCAGCTGAACAATGGAAAGAAGAAAAATTACAGATGTAAGAATTCCCTATATTAGTAAGGCATGGATAGGATACTATAACATCCAATCTATGGGCAACCTCAAATAAAGACACAAAGAAAGTACAAAACAAAGATACAAAGAAACAGCTTAAACTTTGATCACCCATATTTTACACTTGGGCTACAGTTGGTACTTAAGCATTTCAGTCAGCTCGCACCAGTAAACAAATATCCCTTCAATATAAGGGGAAAATCTTTCATCACAATAGTGCATCCCATGCCTGACCCCCTCATAAAATTCCACACACAGGAAAAGATCAACATATCCCACAGCACAACTTCCTTTTGAGACTTCACAAGTCCCAGGACAGGAACACCTCAATTTACACATCTGATATGCCTCACAATCTTTATTACTACAAGTATTACCACTCTTAGTGTTCTAACTTTGTAGCCTACCTTCAAATATTCCATGTACTGTTGAATAAAACTACCTTCCTTTTCAAACAGCTACCTGGTGTTTATTTGTGATCTGGTCAGATGCTGTTGTGTATGTACCATAGTTAATAAAGTATGAGCTTGAGGTAAAGTGCAGGGTTCTGGCCCTGCACTTCTGATTGGCTGTTAGGCGGCCAGATCGGATTGGTTAGTTCTGAGGAATCCGATTGGCCCTTAACAGAGGATTCTTATTGGTTAAAAGAACTAGCGTTCATAGCTCGTTATTGGACAAATCTTACAAGGGTTGCCTACATAAGGCAGAGTTCACTGTTGTTGTTTTGAGAAGTCACTATGCAAATAAAGAGCTGAAAGTTCACTGTTCAGAGGCTGTCTCCATTTATTCTGACCCATGCTCAGTACTTAACACTGGCGACGAGGGTGGGATTTGGAGACGTCTGAACCGAAGAAGCCAGGAAGCAACACCGAGCATGTGACAGACGACGCCAACAACGGAACCATGTCCGGCGGCATCGTACCACCTGCTCCGTTCGATCCAAACCAAGAGGATTGGGAATCCTACATGGATCGCTTCCAAATGTTTCTTGAGACGAACAACTTGAAGGACGCCACGCCAGCAAAGAAAAGGGCGTTGTTCCTGATGCATTGCGGCCCAGCCGTATTTAAGATGGCTAAAGCACTCGCCAAACCTTGAGAAGTGAAGGCCATGAGCTGGGACGACCTCGAACCCATCCTGAGAGACCATTACGCGCCAACCATGCCTACGCTCGTGAGATGCCACGAGTTTTATCAGAGGAACCAATGAAAAGGAGAAAGCGTGGCCGATTTTGTGGTGGACATCCGAAATTTAGGGGGCCTCTGCGGGTTCGCTGATTTAGAAGAGGCACTGAGAGATTGAATAGTTCTGGGACTAGATGCACTAGGCCTGCAAAGCAAGCTGATGGTGAAAGGTGACATCAGCCTTGCTGACGCCATCACCGAAGCCACGGCAGCAGAGGCGACCACAAAATCAGCTGCACAACTACGGCAAAGCTGCACTCCGGTACCACCACCGGCCAGCGAAATCTCACCTAGCACAGAAGGGCAGCTGTTAACAACACACCACAAGGACCTCTCTTCGTCGTCAGACAGCGACGAAGAAGGGGTCCATCGACTGCGGTCTGACCGGGACCCTCGCCCGAAGCCCTTACGCCCTTGCGCTGGCTGTGGAGCAAACCATGCCAGGTCCGAATGCAAATTCTGCGACGCACTCTGCCATGAGTGCGGGAAACAAGGCCACATCGGACGGGTCTGCCGCAGCTTACCAGGACTCAGCCAGGCCTCAAAAGGGGCTAACTGTTGCCAATCGACAGGAAACTGTCCTGTAAGGCGAGAGCCAGTAAACCACTCCTACAGAAATCGAGCTTTACAGAGGGAAGAGGCTCACCATACTATCACTATAGGTCATGCCTCAGTTTTGGACACTAAGAAAATTCTAGTCACGGTAGCCATTGAGAACCAGCCTTGCCACATGGAGGTTGACTCGGGATCATCCCTCTTGATGGTGTCCTGGAAGACACTCAAGCAACTCATCCCCACAATTCTACACCAAGACCTCCAATTCCAACGCCTCATCCTCAAGGACTACCAAGGCAATCGAATCCCCGTTGTCGGGTCCTGCCAAGTCCAAGTCTCCTTCAAGAAGCATACAGCATACTTACCTCTAACGGTCATCGATAGAGATAGGCCTAGCCTACTAGGCCTCCAATGGTTCGCGCCACTCGGCATTGAAGTGGCCGGCGTGAACCGAGTCGGTGGTTGTGAGTGGGAGGAAGACCTTATCTCTGAGTTCAGTGATGTCTTCGCAGACAGCTTAGGCGAGTATAAGGGGACCCCAATCTCATTCAGTCTAGATCCAAAAGTAGCTCCCATTCGCTTGAAGCCCCGTCGAGTTCCGTTCGCTCTTAAAGCAAAAATCGACGAACAACTCGACAAGCTAATTGCTCCAGGGGTGTTGAAGTCCATCTATCACTCTCCATGGGAAACCCCTATTGTAACACCCATTAAGCCAGACGGGTCAATCCGAATTTGTGGGGACTACCGGGACACTTTGAACCACGCCCTACAGCAGAATGCGTATCCAGTTCCGGTGGTGCAGCACCTCCTCCATTCCTTGGGAGGCGGGAAGGTTTTCGCTAAATTGGATTTAGCTCAAGCTTATCAACAATTACCAGTGGATGAAAAAACGGCTCGAGCCCAAACTATTGTAACGCACAGGGGTGCCTTTAAATGTACCCGATTGCAATTTGGAGTTAGTGTAGCCCCGGGGATCTTCCAGAGCCTTATGGAAAGGTTATTACAAGGAATCAAGGGCATGGTCCCTTATTTTGATGACGTATTAATTGCAGCCCCGACTCAAAAAATCTTACAGGACCGTTTGAAATGCGTTCTAAAAAAATTCCAAGAGGCCAGACTTAAGGTGAAAAAAAAATAAATGTCAATTGTATACTGACAGTGTTGAGTTTCTCGGGTACCAGATTGAAAGCCAGGGCATTCATCCCACCGAGAGTAAACTAAAAATGATAAAAAACGCTCTCAGGCCATGTAACAAGGTTGATCTCCAGGAGTTCTTAGGCCTCATTAATTTCTATAATGTATTTTTACCGCACAAGGCAACTGTCGCTGAACCGTTACACCGGTTATTAGATAAGAAAGCATTGTGGGTATGGGGTTACCGGGAAGAACAAGCGTTCCGGAATGTTAAAAAATTGCTCACATCTGACTCTGTACTTATGCAGTATAATGAGACTTTGCTGTTAGTTATAACCTGCGATGCATCGCCTTTCGGGGTGAGCGCCATTTTGAGCCATGTACTGCCTAATGGGAACAAAGCCCCTGTTGCATACTTTTCGAAGACTCTTTCACAAGCAGAGCGGAACGATGGACAAATTGATAAAGAAGCCCTCGCAATCATCTCAGCTGTAAAAAAATTTCACGAATATGTGCATGGAAGGACATTTACCATTATAACTGACCACAAACTGTTGCTAGTGATAATAGCCGGGGACAAGCCAACCCCCAACATATTATCCCCTAGAATGACCCGATGGTCAGAATTCCTAGCTGCTTATAATTATCGGCTGCAATATCACCCGAGGAAAGCCATTCCCCACACCGACGCATTAAGCCAAGCACCGCTTCCAGAGATTCTCGACGATCCGGCAGCAACGGCAACCACATTGCAGATCAAAACACTCAACTCGCCGCCTATGACTGCCCGAGACATCGCGAGAGAAACCAAACAAGACCACAACCTAGCTCGAGTCCTAGGCTGGGTAGAACGTGGATGGCCATTGGACCAAGTACCAGATGACTTCGCACCATTCAAATCTCGACAGACTGAACTTTTTCCCCAAAAGGGCTGTATCATCTGGGGCGATAGAGTCGTTGTCCCAGAGTGACTCCGGAAGATGCTGCTGCGAATTCTGCATGAGGGCCACCCCGGCATTGTGCGAATGAAGGCGCTTGCACGAAGCTACGCATGGTGGCCGGGCATGGACCGGCAAATCGAGCAGTGGGTTAAAGCGTGTACCAATTGCCAACAAGCCAGCAACGCCCCACCAAAAGCCATGCTTACTGAATGGGAGAAGCCACGTGGACCCTGGTCCAGAATCCACCTGGATTTCGTGGGGCCAACCAAGGGCTATACCTTCCTCCTTACAGTCGATGCATACTCCAATTGGTTAGAAATTCATCGTATGACGACTACGACCTCCAAGGCGGTGATCAGGATTCTAAATAGACTCTTTGCAACCCACGGATTGCCAGACGTCCTGGTGTCTGATAATGGGCCACAGTTTACTGCACAAATGTTCGAGCAGTACCTCGCTGACCGCGGCATCTGCCATGCGCTCACCTCACCTGCGCTCACCTCACCTGTGCACCCTGCGACCAATGGCCAAGCTGAACGCATGGTCCAATTTGTTAAAAAGACTTTGCAAAAAGTGGACTATGACAATATTGATGACAAGGTCAACCAAATTCTCTTTTTGCAACACATAACTCCACATAGCGTCACTGGCAGAACTCCCGCTGAACTACTGATGGGATGTAGACTCCGCTCCCATCTCGACCGGTTGCACCCTGCTTACGAACCGGAAAAGCCAATAGGATCCAGCGGCCGCTGTCGCACCTTCCAGGTAGGAGACCTCGTTTACGCATGAAACTTATCGGGAGACCCGTTATGGATAGAAGTGACAGTAGTACGAGTGACTGGCCCCAAATCCTTCGTGGTGAAATGCTGTGACAATAAATTGTGGAAACGGCATATCGACCAATTGCGGTCACGACTCGCAATGGCCAGTCAACAACTCCCCCATGACCAAACTGAGGGGGGGGAGGTACGGAAGAAGATGAAGTTCCAGGGAACCTGCTCGAAGGGAACGACGAACTAAGTGATACTCAGGAAATGGAGCAGGAAGGAGAAACGTTTGCACCGCAGGGAATTGCAGCTGAGCAAGAAGCAGAACCCCTACCAAACAACAATCTACCTCAACAGGATTGCAACCAATCAATCCAACGAAAATCCAAAAGACTTAAAAGACAACCGTCCTATCTAAGGGACTATATAACTACACCGTAATTAAGAAGCCAGGGGGAAGGGGTGTTGTGTATGTACCATGGTTAATAAAGTATGAGCTTGAGGTAAAGTGCAGGGTTCTGGCCCTGCACTTCTGATTGGCTGTTAGGTGGCCAGATCGGATTGGTTAGTTCTGAGGAATCCAATTGGCCCTTAATGGAGAATTCTTATTGGTTAAAAGAGCTAATGTTCATAGCTCGTTATTAGACAAATCTTACAAGGGTTGCCTATATAAGGTAGAGTTCACTGTTGTTGTTTTGAGAAGTCACTATGCAAATAAAGAGCTGAAAGTTCACCGTTCAGAGGCTGTCTCCATTTATTCCGACCCATGCTCAGTACTTAACAGATGTGATTCAAGAACTTTTCTTCCAAGTTCAAAGATATCTTTATTGTTACAACTTTTATAGAAATGTTTCTATATAATTAATAAGTGGTACTTAGGCCCCTGTTTAGGGCTTAGGCCCAATTACAGCTAATACATTTTCTGTCAGCCAGAACTTCCTCTTTTGCATGGCATCACTTAATTTTTATTAATGATTAAGAAAAGCAACTGAAACTCCCCTTAACCCATATAGCATGGACTACTGCCTAGATACAGGAACAGATCTGGAAACTACGCAGACTGTGTCACAGTATGTTAGAACTACCAGCTAGCCTTCAGAATTCAGTATGTGCCTCTAGGACCTAGGATCACTCTTTTCAATAGTATAGCATTGCTGTATTTCCCTCACTTTGCTCAATCCTAATTACAGTATTATTTCTGATATACCAGCTCACATTTCTGGGAAATCATATTTATTAGAATTTGCTAGGTAACAAATTCATTTTTTCAATGTTTTAACAATCCAAGAAAAAAAGAATGTGTTCATATAAACTTCAGCAGTGTTCTCTTTTGTAAGAGTGCGAGTTCCTTCTTTCATTGCTTGTTTTAAAAAGCAAAAGGGACAATTTGTTGTTCTTCCCTCTATCTACTTCTGGCAATATTAAAATGATATCCTTCTCCTGTTCACCTGCCAAAATTTCCAGGTTTAGGTTTTTTCCTCAGGAGAAGATAGCAAATAGGAATTCAGATCATAAAATTGATGCAGTTATTGTTCTTCAATAACTGAAAAGAACCTTAATGGTAGTTAAGAACCTATATTAATGTTCTACTTAGACTTCAGAATCTGTACAGAATGGTACAGAGAGCATTTTAACTCACATTTCTTATCTATTTTGTAAATCAGTTTAGAAAGGAACACAAATAATGATGGCAGGAGAGAAGATCATGAGCTTGGATTTGATAGAAAAAGAGGTAGTGGTTTTGATTTAAGAAACAAGTAAAGGCAACATACAGAATATGTGACTTACAGAGACATGCCTTTGTGATTAAGATTTCATTTAACAATAGAAGTCAAATCCAAACACAAAAGAATATTTGGTGAAAAGATCAGCAGAGATAAAAGTGAGGATGCTCCTGACATATTCTATATGAATTTATACTCTTATCTATTTCACAAAACTGTGTATAAGCAAAAGATATTGCAATTTATAATTTTACCTCCTGAGGCAACAGGTAAATTAATCCAGGTTCATCACTCTCTTGATTTTATGAAAACAAAAATAATTCTGAAAACTATTCTCTTTCAGATAAATGTTTATATCTAAACAAGGAATTTCATTTTCTGTTCTCTTTCAATGTATTGTAAATTAAAATTATTTTAAAATTCCTATGGAGTAAACTTCTCAAAATCTGCTATTTGTACAAAAATAGCTTCTCTAGAAATCATATAGAAAATTGACTTATCTGAGTATATTATCACCTGTCTTGGAGTAGCAGTGGTGGGCAAAAGATATACTGGAATAACTAGACTTCTTACAATTGCCATAAGTCATAGTACAAAAACTTCTGATTGATTATGAGCTAAATCAGTTTCTGAACTGGATGTATTTTCTTTTATATGGGAACATCCACAAGGACAATTCTGTCTTTAAATGACTAAACTTGGTCTTTTGATTGCTTCTCATTCATGCTGACAGGATCATTTATTTTCGTTTTGAAAGAAAAGTTTCCACCTGCACTCCTCTAGGATGGAATGGCTTTAGATCAAAGTTAATTATTTCATGAAGTCAAATTTAATATCATTTAGGGTTCTACATCTGGTAAACATGAAAAAATATAGCTCACTTTTTTTAAAAAAAGATTCCTGGTGAATACACTGCTAATAAATCTGAGCAATTGCTTCTATGTATGAACATGTTTTAGCCTTCCTCATTTCTTATCACATCCTGCAAGATTACTACCAAAATAAAAATGGGTTTAATGGAAAGTCTGGATTCCTTTAATTATTCTAAACATGGTAAACATAAGAATACAATTCTTGGCTGCCAATATTTGCTTTCCATCCAGGTGCTCCTTCTGTATTAGCTGACTTTAAGAGTCTTCTTTTGAGAAATACTCTTCTTGCCAATACCCTACTTTCACTATAGCCACTCAGTGTTCATGAATGTTGTATTATCAAGGTTCTTGCTTACTCGAAGTGCCACAATTCTGTGTGTTTTATTCTATGTACTGTTTCCTTTCCTATGCACTAAGACCTTCAGCTACAGCAACAGGGAATGGTATTCGTGAGAAAACTGGTTCAGGCAGTATTTCTCATTCATAAATATGTCATTGGAATCAGGATAATTTGAAACTCTTTTTTTTTTAAATTGCAGCAGAACAATTCAATCAGACCATGGAATAAAAGAGGCTTGTATTTATTTACAAATGTATTGAATTTATTTGTGTACTTTTTAAAATGTTACTTGGGTTTAAAATAGACATGAGTTTTCAAACATATCTGGGAACTGTCACTTCATTTTTCTAATGTCTTGGATACAATTTTCCAGAAGATGTGAAATTTGGGTCATACAGTCATTTTAGTGCAGAAACTATTTCTATACTTCATGTCAATTTTGGGTACGTGCCTGTATAGGCATAACACAGCTGAGTGTTGTGTGAATTTTTTGTTGAGAAGTACACTTTCTCTCCAAAAATACTACTGCTACATGAGACAGCTTGTTTATTGCTTAACTGACTACACCCATGTTATTAACATATGAGACAAAAGATTTGAACCAGATATTTGCAATGAATTTTGAATGCAACAGTTTTCTTCTTAAAAAAAAAATCTTTACAGTATAAATGAAAATTCCTTTGATATATTTAAAGAGTTGTTCAGAAATATTGCACCTCTATTACAGAGAAGAGTGAGATATACTCTCAGCATCTCTTGCAAAATACAGGGAATATCACTTTTCTTTGCTCAGCTGGGAATTGGTCCCTGAAGCCTGGCTTCAGCCTGAGAACTGAGGCTGGGAAAAGTTGCTCTTTTCATGACATATTGGGCCAAGCTGACTACATTACATTATATATAGACAGGAGACAAAACCCTAGGTAATTCATCTGGATTTTTAGTAAACGGAAGTTTTCAAATACTTATTCTCAAAATTTAAAAGAAATCAGTCCTGGTCAGCGATACTAAATGCATGCTAACTTAAGCTCTAAGAGAAAAAGATAAATGGTCTTTCTGCACTAATTGGTCTGTTCCCTGTGTTAGCTTTCAGGTTCTCAAAGTAAAATACAGTCTAATTTAAAAAAGGAATAGGTTCTCATTTCTGGTTCTCCTAATGGATGAATAATAGCAACATTTAGAATCGCAATAGAACTTACATATCGCTCCATAGTGCTTTCCAGCCTTCTCTAAGCAGTTTACAGAATCAGCATATTGCCCCCCCCTCCTAAAAAAAATATGAGTTCTCATTTTATCAACCTCAGATGGATGAAAGGCTGAGTTAACCCTCAGCCTCTTAGAATTGAACTCCTGGAATGAGAAGTGAGTTAGCCTACATTACTGCATTCTAACCACTGTGCCACCACAGCTCTGAATAATATGTTTTTAAAAGAGATATAATGTTGTTTCATGGGCCAGGCATGTTTTTCCTGAAAAGGAATCTAAACAATGCTCATAGACCCCAGTCGTAGTCAAGAAAGCCTAGGGATTTCAGTTATTTAAGACTTAGCACTTCCTTGGTCCACTGAGGCAACAAGCAAATGAAAATAACAGAGTAAAGTGTCTCAGTCCATTTGCTAACATCAAACTAACTCATAAGAATCTGTGTCCTGCTGAGATTGCCACCTAATGGATACAGATTCACACATATACTTTCTTACAAGTAGCAAGATCTAAGCCAAGTTGGCAAAGGCTCAAATGTCTCTTAATTATTGGAACCCAGCTTAAGTATAATGACCCCCTCATATAAGATGAAAGGGAACATCTGAACTGAAAAGGATGATGATGGCAAAACCATTGCTTCAGTCTTGAAGAAAAGTAACTGCTAGAACTCATATGTGGCTATGTAATGAGAAGTGTGCATTTTAAAAGGAAACTTGCCCCAGGAAGATCAGACAAAGCTTTTTGTGGTTAGAAATATCTTCATTTGTAAGTTAACATTTAAAAAGTAGGAAATATCTCCTTTAAGAAGAAGACTTAAATATTCCATTCCTTTCTCATTTCACTGACTATTTCCCAGGCTGTGTTTACATGAATAAAAACTTGCACAGGAATGATGAATGCACCTGACCCTTACAATGTGCATCGCTGAATAGTAGAGTGTACAGGGAAAAGGACAGTTGTGCCACTAGATCAAATTACTAAAAGGGATGAAAAAAAAACCTAAATTCTGCAGACTACATTGGAAGACCACAATTTTATTAGTAACCTAATTATTGTTCAGAAATGTAACTCCACCATGCTAATTAGATTACCATATTCCTAGACAAAATGGTTAGCTTATTGACAGCAGTTAATTTCACGGAGACGGGTCTGGAAAGAAACTGGAACTTACTCTGTAGGAATTATTAAATTTTCTTCTGTGAAAATGGAGAGAACCACTGACATAGAGTTCAGTCTGGTTTTGACCATGAAAATATATCTATAATGGGATTGCAGTTAAATTAAATTTGTTATGAATATCGCATGGTATTTTGATTCTTATTATGATGTTCAGATCAATTTTATCACTGTGAAATACTTGGGCTTCAACAACATACATTATTGTTTAAGTCTGTAGGAACTGACTTCAACTTGTCTCAACAAGCAGCTCTACACAGCAGAAGTGATGTGTGATTCTGTTTGTTGAAAATTGCTTTGAAGAAATACTTTATATCTACTTCTCATTTCTTTTAGCTCTGTTATATGTTAAAATTTAGAAAAAGCCTACTTGTCAGATTCTGCACATTTACACAAACTTCTATTGACTTGGTAATTGCTGGAGATACTGAGAAGGTCTTGTAAAGTTAAATGCATGCTTCACGCAAACTTTTATGGAACAAAAGTTCCATCATAGCTCAACTATAGATCATAGAAAAATAATGGAACTTTTTGCAAAACATAGTCATTGAATAATTATATGCAAAGAGATGGAGGACTGATTATATACCCAAAATAGATAATCTACCCTCTGTGTATACAAAGATAACATCAGGCTAAAATGACTTTCTTACAGAATCTATTGATAATCCATAGAAATGTCCAAGCAGGCAAAATCATCCCAGGATAGTTCCACATATAATTTTTAAAACATTTGTTGCAGAGCTTAATACTATTGAGAAATTGTTCACTAGGCATAACAGCAACACAAAAGATTTCAAGTGTTCCTTACCCCTGGGATGAGGTATTTCATCACAATTTCTTTGCCTTTCTCTCCCAATTTTTCATCTGGAAGTAGTTCATATTCTGCCTAGAAAAAAAAACAAAATGATAAATTTTGCTTCGTATTTTACACATGCATAAAGATGAATGTTCATGTATTCATATATTGTATTCCTATACTTTTCCCATGGTTGTAAATACAAACCACATAGCACAAACATTGGCCCCCTCACATAAACCAATGATAAAGGAACAGATCTGCATTAGCAGTATAAAACCTTTTACAAGTTCCTATGTTTCTTTGGTCCTCATCATGCATGGAGGTATATATGAGGAAGGATCATAATGACAATAAATATACTTTTTAACTGTTTTGAATTTAAATCCATGGCATCTTTATGCAAGAAGGATCAGGTAGCTTGCACTATGAAAATCTCTACCTGATGAAACATGTACTCTCAAAATACTCTTCAGCCTTAAAGGTCAACTGTCTGCTGAAATTTTGGAACAAACTTGGCTGGACAGAAAAAAAGCTAGAAAGTGGGACCTCTCAAACTAGGCAGGATCCATATTAAAGGGAAACCATAATTTACCATATCCTATCTGCATATGTTCAATCAAGTGTGTATTTATATGTTAATATTTAAATTAGTTAACATGATATAATTTTGCTATTTTCAGTCTAAACTTGGTTATAATTTCATGGATGTATGAAAAGAATTCTCAAAGGTTAGAGTCTCCCAGATAAATGCCAAGCCAACTACTTTTTTTATTAATGACAGACAATGAACTTTGGCTCTGCAAAGATATACATTCAATGTGGTATGACATAATATAATAAATCATATTTGATAATGAGTTGTTTTAAATGGCAAACCAGCACTTTCAGCAATTTAGTGCTTTTGTGGGTAGAGATTTTCCCAGCTGTGAAGGATGCTACAGACCTATTTTAACAAGGGCAGTTCATTATTTGAAGGCATCTACTTTTGAAAGCTGTCCAAAGTCATTTTTTAAAAGTATATGTTAAAAGAAATAGTAGAAGTCTTGAAAGTCTTTTTTACATTACTATATTTCAAATAATTTATTTCTTTTTTTTTTTTGTACTGAAATCTTTGGTTTTCAGAGCTACCCGTGCTAATTGACTAGTAATGTCTAACCAAAGACATTATAAAAGATATCATACTTTATAAAAAAAAGCATATGGCAGCCACTAATTACCATTAGGTCAAAGACTACATTTTTCTTTATTGTCATAATTTAAGAAACATGGTAACATTTGTTATTAAATTTACCAATGGCTGATTTGAATCTAGGACATGTTTAAGTGGAAAATATTCAGAAAATTGAAGATTTGAAAATATGGAGAAAATTATTTTAAAAATATTTGTTCTCCCTCCCTCTTTGGATACACACATTCCTTTTCTACATTCCTTCCCAAAAATTATTTTTTTTTGAAACAAATTTTTATTAATTTTAAAGATAAAACAACACATCATTAACCATTAAATACATAAACACATAAAACCTCTTAACATTGTAAATCCTTACAAGTCAAACAAAACATTATTTTTATACAGCATAATTCCAATTTATCCCATCTCCATATGGACACACAAATATCTTTCAGCAAATTTCTCATTATTTCTCTTTACTCCTATTCAATTTCATTTCTCTTCCATATTTATCCATTTTATAGTCATCATATTCTTTTCTTTCTGGCTTGTTTAAATTATTCTCGTCTAACATTCCTCCAAGGTTTTATTGATTCTTTTTTCCTTTTTTTTTTATAAAAAACAAATTTTGTTAGTTTTACCATAAACACAATACACAAACATACAAACACTAAACATAAACAAAACTAAAAGATCTTTTTTGAAGGTTGTCTGTTCCCGGGTTAAAACTCTTTACACAGACACAAATTCAAACATCATATTCAACCCATATCTCCTTCCTTATCTTATTATCATTTTCTTTTTTATATATATATATAAAAACCATTTTTATCAGTTTTATAAAAACAATGCACAAAGAATCAGGGCATAGCAGCTTATAAATTCTTTTCTAAGAAAAAATAATAATAAAAGACCAATAAGGCATAACATTTCCAGATTATAATATCAATATTTCATATAATATTAACTTCATATCTTGTCCCTACTTCTCTTTTCCATCCAAATTATTTATTAATTAAAATTTTATTGCCTTTTATCAATATACAAAATCCAAAAAAAAAAAAGCATATATATCCTTCCATATCTTATTACCATTTTCAACAACATTCTTTGTCTGTTCTATTTCCAATTATCCATTCATCTTTTTTTTCTTTTACTATACTTCTCCTGTACACCAATTGGAGTAACATCTATAACTCATTACCCTAACTTAGAAATACTACATTTTGCAATCTTTCTTGGGATTCTGTTTAAAAGATTCTAAAATTACATAATAAATTTTATATTCTAAATATACATATAAAAACACACTCTTATATACCCTCCAGAATCCCTCTTTTAATCTAAATTAAATTCACCCATTATCTCTAAATAAACTTTTTTTCTTTAGGTCTTGCTTCCCCCCATTAAAGCTTCTCCTTCCCCCCTTTCTCTCTTGCTTATTCTTCTCCTTGCCCTTTCTACCCCTTTGCTTTTTCTCTTCGCTTTTCTTGCTCCTTTTCCTTTGCTTTCTAACCTTGCCTCCATCTTTTCGCTCCTTTTTCTCTCTTTTGGTTGTTTTTATAATTCTTAAAATCCCCTTTTTCTTATCCTTTTTCTCCTCCTCTCTGAAAGGGACCCATTGTTCATCAAAGATGGCTTCTTCTTCCTCTTCTTCCTTGTCCCAGTCCTTCTGCTGCGTAATCAACTTTTCAAAAGAACATAACGCCATTTCTAAGAATTGAAACAAAGCGCCCAAAGTATCTTCTTTTTTATATTTTTGATATTCAATCTCTAGTTCATCCACAGACGATGCCATTATGAAAAGGGAAACTTTTTCCAAAACAACCACAAGTATTTTTAATCAAAGACAATCAAAAGCAATTAAAAAAAAAGAAAAAAAAGTTCTAAAAGTTAATACTTTTCTTCCTTCTTCTCTTTCTCTTTCTGAATTAATTTTTAATCAAAGAGGTCCAATTACCATATATCTTCTTTTGGGATCCACAAAGACGTTCTAGACAATCTCCTCCTTTTTCATCTTCTGCTCCAATTTTTTTTTCTCCCTTCCCACTTGCAATGACAATTTTAAATAATCAAAAATCCATACCTCCAGCAGAGATTTTCCAATTTCTTAAATTTTTCAATGTCCAAAAATCCCTTTGTCTCTTAGCTTCAGCTTTCAAGGCAATCCACTTTCAATGTCTAATATATCCAAATATTTCTGCTTTTTCCGTGGGGTGGGAGAATTAAAAAAAAAAAATCCCTTTAACAGCTTCTCCGCCGCTTTTCGCTCTTCTTAGGGATACAATGTATCCTCCAGCAATTCAAGCAGCTCAATTCCAGGCAATTTAAAAGGTGTTACTTGACCCGGCTCAGACAGAACTTTCACTCTTCACACTTCCTCCAGCACAGTTCTTACCTGGTTGCTGGCTTCTTCGTGGCGGCCATTGCTGACCGCTGCTCCACCGCCTTGGGAAAAAGGGGTTTTCCCGGAGAAGGGGGGGGTCTGCGATACCCCCACCTCCCTATCCGACTCCCCTCTCTCTTCAGCTGTCCCTACAGGGCAGCCATATCCCCCTGACCCATCTGGATCGGGGGTACCTCAACGGCTAGCACAGCAGGAATCGCGAGCTGTCGCGAATTCCTGCTGCCCCGAAGCCACGCAAACCGGAAGTTCCATTCCTTCCCAAAAATGATTGATCTACAAGTCCATCCTGGTGTCCTCCAGATGTTCAGGACTTCACAGTGGTATCCAAATCAAACCACCATGATATCAAATTGATGACTATGATGCAACCTCCTCACAAATGCCACAATGAAATATTAGCATCAGGATGTCTGATTCAGGTATGCAAATTTATTTATTTATTTATTTTATTTGTCAATCGCTTACAAGATAATAGGTATAAGTATATACATAGTTATGAATACATGAAATGGGTACATCCAAGAAAAATAAAGGAAACAATAGGACAGGGATGGTAGGCATGTTGGTGTGCTTATGCATGCCCTCTACAGACCTCTTAGGAAAGGGGTGAGGTCAATAGTAGACAATCTAAGGTTAAAGTTTTGGGGTTTGGGGAAAAAAACCACAGAGTCAGAGAGCAGGTTGGTTGTCTAGATAGCTTTTTTAAGAAGTAGGCACATATTCCACCTGGTCCAATAGATAGAGATGGTTTTAGATTGCGTAGTGCTTTTTCAACATTGTCTTCTGTAAAATTGATATGTATTACATCATTGTAGTTTTCTGTGGTTCGGCTAGGAAATACTGGGCATGATCCATTGCTGTTTACAAATACTGTGCCTAGTCTTGGGTGATGGTGGATTGGCTGAAGTAGGATTGTGGTTGAAGGTTAAAGCTGAGTTGCGGGTTGTTTGACTTACTTTTGATACAGTCAGCATGGTAGTCAATGTATAGGTCCTTCTCTCCATTGTCTAGACGTTTTTTGAGTTCTGTGCGAAGTACATGGGAGCGAGCATGTTGCTGTATGGTTAGGTCAGGGCGAGAACGGAGGTTCTTATGGTTGGTGTTGCTTTTGGCAAGTGAATTTATAGTATAAATGAATTTAAGTTTGCTTGGTTCATTTTTGCAAATGACCCTGCAGAAGCGTGGGGCCACAGAGCCGCCTCTGTTTTTGAGCTCTCGGCCAATGCGGGAAATGTCAAGTCAGCGGAGATGGTTGATGCTTGATAATCACATGATGTTTCAGACAGTTGTGATGTCATCACTGTCATTGATGTCCTCTAGACCAAATAAGATAGTGTTTGGATGTTTCTGTTCACGCTCAACAGCTTCTCTAATGAGGATTGGGATATCATTATTTGTCTGATTTATGTTTTTTGTGGATTGGGTTGTGGATTGGGTTGTAGTTGTTGGGTAGAGATGTGGTTGTAGCTATTGGGTGTTCAGGTTTTTGCTACTATGGTGTCAAGGGATGTTATTCGTGTTTCTATGGTATCAACTCTTTCAAACAGATCCAGTTTGGGTCTGCATGATTTGCAGAGATATGGAAACTCATTGGATGATTCTAGGTATTGAATCATTTGCTCGGGTAATCCCAAGCAGTCATGATGAGCGTATTTGTTACATAGAGAACATTTGATGGAATTTTTATTATCCTTTAGAGTTTTATAGCATTCAAGGCATGTTCAGGAGTCTTGTGGTTCATTGGTGGTTCATTCATTTCTCTTTAGGTTGTGGTTTGGCATTGGATTTTTTTTCTTGGCATGGTAAGTTTGTTAAGACGGTACGTTGATTAAATTATTTAATGAAACAATTTTGGGTAATCAATATAGCCAATATCACACCAATCAATTAATTGCAATAATCTCTCTAGTCCAATAATTTTCCTAAGCAACAATCAGCCTAATCAATTACACTAATTGCTAATCAATTAATGACACTAATCATTAATCACACTGTTCAATTAAATTCACTAAATCACTAATTTTACTAATCAATTAAATTACATGAATCTTGATCTTTTAAACTAATCCGTAATCACACCTAAACACTCTAATCGCACTAAACACTCTAATCACATTAATCAATTAAAACAATAACTCAATTGAACCATTAATAAATTATTTTATACAAATTGATTATCTAATCATTGATATAGGTAATGAGGTAGAAAAGTTGCAAGTTTTGAGGTGATGAATTAATCAGAGTTTGATTAAAGTAATGAGGTAGTATTAAGAGTCTGCAAGGAAAGGGTTAATTGTTTTACTAGCAGTATTTGTAACATTTTTAAATAATAAATATAATAATTTGTAACATTTTTAATAATTTGTAACATTTGCAACATTTTTATATAATAAATATATAATTTTATGTAATATAACATGTTTAATATAATAAATATAATTTTTTATATAATAAATATAATAATTTGTAGCATTTGGAACATTTGTGTGATTATGCCTGTGTGAACGTGCCATTCTTTGTCTATCCTCCCAAAAGACACATTTATTTCATCTTTCAGGCATTACTGATCTTGCTATCTAGGAAGCAACAAATATCTCAGGGATTATAATGTTCAAAAAGAGTTATAAATATGTTGGGGTTTTTTGTAATTTTTTACAATTTTTTGCAATTAGTGTAATCTAGGGTATTCCACAGTTCATGAAGTAAATGTAAATAATTAACAAAGTTTTAAGATCCTCACTGCTTTTTTCAAAGAGGAAATACACACTCTGTGTTCAAATTTGAAGTTGTTTCTGTCATCAGATCACATGGGAAGAAGGACAAAGCAACTGGGATAAACCTTCTGAAACTGCCTCTTCAAAGTGTTTTGATGAAAGGTACTTCATCTGCACTAATGCACACACTATTCTTTCAAATACTTTACTTAGATTCTTTAAAATGCACAGCACTTTCAGAAATAAGTCAATATCAAAATGAAATTATTCCTCCTCCATTGACCAATTTAAAAAATGCATTCATGTGAAAAACATTCAGGTGTTGTGGTCCCTGGTGGTTTGAGGAGCTGGCAGCAGAGTCAGACACTGGGGAGGAATATGGACCTGGAATCTGGGGAGGGCTTGGATGAAGAATCTGTGACTAACACAGAAATGGGGCCAGGGCCATCTGAGAGTTATGTGCTGACTCCAAAGCCTCCAGAATCTGACATTAGTGAGGCAGAGGAACAGGAGGAGCCTGTTCCCAGTGTGCACTTGTGCAGAGCTGTCAGAAGGAAAGAACAGTTCAGACAAAAGGGGTGACTCGGGAGTAAGGCTTGGTGATGATTGGCCCCTCCCATAAGACATAAAGGAGGAGTAAAGGGATATGAGCCTTTGCAGGAGGCAACTTTGTTCATTCTGATCCATGTTGATTTTGTGCTCCATTTTGTACAGCTAATTGGCAATTTAGTCGTTGGCAGCATTTCAAGGGAGATAAAGGTGGGTGCTTATCAGCCTTATCCCAAAAGACTGTGGCAGACGTCTGTTGGACTATTCATAAACTGTTTGGGACTTATTATGGGCTGTGAATGCATATAATTTACAGCCATTGAAATAAAAAAAAAACATTGTTGGGAACAGCATGTGATCGTTACTGTCTCAGGAAGCCTTGGTCAGAACATCAGGAGAATTAGATGCCTGATCTTGCCAAAGAAAACCCTCATGAGTCATGACCACCTGAACAGTTGATGGTCCTCCCAATGTCCTTAGAATATCATATCTCCTTCATTTCAGACCATGAAAATGTTCTTGAGTAAAACTGTTTCTATATTCCCCAGAGGTGCGCTTTTCTTTTTACATCTCCTCAAAAACGGACCTATGATGAACCAGCCATTCTTATAATATTATTTCAGAATATTTTAGAAATCAGCAGTACAGTTACATTTTCCTTATTAAACAGCCACGATGAAATAAATTTTCATACCGCAAGATAAGCATGCTTTAGATAAGAAACACACTGACTGTTAAAATAGACACGACTACAAACCTTCCATTCCTATTAAATGCAAGAGGATGAAGCAATTAAATACCCATAAAGTCAGTACAAAGAGACTTGCAGCGTTCTTTCATAAAATTTCTTATCCATTTATATTTTATCAGGCCACAAGTCATGTTCCTCTTCAAAGCACCAATAGACAAGAATGTTTATAGCATCTTAGTGATGCTTTTTTCATCATCCCACCATTATCACCCTTTGGAACCCATTTCAGAGATTAAGAATCATGCGCATAAAAGAGCTATTTTTAAAAAGCTTAGAAAATCTAAGAATATCTTCAACCGACATAATTCATTACTGCTGCAAAGAGAAAATAGCACATGGCAAGAAAGCCAAAGTCCTACTGATATACAAAATATTTTTAATATAAAGGGGAAATATTTCTACTTTAGCTTCTAGGCATTTCTATACATAGAAGCAGAACAACAGTCCTCAACAAATTTTTATGACTTAATTCAACACAATTCTGGTCCTAACCATTATGGTTCAGTATGTGTTCTGACCAAGGCTTCCTGAGACACTAACAAACACACATAAAACCCAAGCTCCTTTTATTTTAGTTCAATGGCTGTGAATTATCATCATTCACAGCCCAGAATGAGTTTTAACCAGCTATAAATGCTCCCAGGAACGTCTCATCTGATTTGAAGTGCTGCCAACGACTAAAGTCCAATTAGTCTTTCAAAACCAAAATGGAACAAATTAACCACAGCACTTTCAGAGTCCAAACCAATCAGAGCAAACGATGTTGCTTCCTGCAAAGGTTTTCCTACCTTTGCACTTCCTTTATACCTTATGGGAGGGCAATTACTTCCAAGCCTTACTCCCGAGTCACCCATTTTGTCTTAGGTGCTCTTGCCTTCTGGCAGCTCTGTGCACATGCACACTGGGAACAGGCTCCCCTTGTCCCTCTGCCTCACTACTGCAAGATTCAGGAGGCTCCAGAGTCACCACATAACTCCCAGATGGTTCTGGCCACATCTTTATATCGGATGCAGGACCCTCGTCTGAGTTCTCCCTAGACTCGCGGACTGCTCCCTGTTCTTCCCACTGTCTGATTTTGCTGCCATCCACATAGGCCATCAGCAAACCACAACAGTATGATTCCTTTTTTCACATTTTCTATTTATTCATCACTTGAAAAGATATATTACTTTAGAAAAAATGAATAGTTTCATCTAAGACTTGCTTAATTATTATTTATTTTAGATGTTTTAATTCCTTCTTTATTATTTTTATA
This sequence comes from Hydrophis major, assembly GCA_033807585.1. NCBI lineage: Eukaryota > Metazoa > Chordata > Lepidosauria > Squamata > Elapidae > Hydrophis > Hydrophis major. The sequence goes on along the minus strand of CM066331.1, from coordinate 68,537,242 downwards.
AATAACCCAAGCTGGCAGATACCCCTACTATTTCTTCCTCCTTCTATTTTCTCCACAACAACAACCCTGTGAGGTGAGTGGGCTTAGAGAGAAAGTCACACAGCTGGCTTTCATACCTAAAGTGGGACTAATTAATCCCAGAATCTATACTGTTTAGTGATGTATATTGGAGGCAAAGACCCTTTGTGAGCTGTATGCAATGAAATTTTAATTTTAATGTATGTCAATTAGTGTACATTCAAAATGACAACAAAGTTATTCTAGGTCTAAGTCTATAAAGGAATAAATTCACAAACTTGATAACAAACTTTGCTCAGATATTTTGTAGTCTTAAAAGCAGAATATGGCAGACACCCATCAAAATTTCTCCAACCCATTTTGGCTGGGGAATTCCATGACATGTAATGTAACTCTGCCTTACTGTCTTTTCTTCCAGATGATTAAAAATAAATAATAACCCACAAGGGTTTATATTATATAAGCTGGCTTCAAAAGGTTGTTTCATGTAGCTTATCACTCAATACCTAGAGGTTTTATGAAGAAATAAAAGCTATCTTGAAACAACCAAAATAGAAACATTCTGCAATAGTCATCTTTCCCAATTCCTCCCAAAGCAGAAGTATTTCATTAAAAAAATGGGGGTGCGGGAGGAAGAACCTGCTAAAATGTTCTTTACCTAACTGCAGTAAATATTGTTCTTTTTCCAATCTGAGTTAGTGACTGGGACCAGAGTTTTAGTTTTCCACTGCCATTTGATTATTATTTATTATTATTTATTTATTTGTCAAGCAAGTATTAGAGCAGGTATAAGTATAAACATGGCTATGAATACATGAAATGGATATGAATTTTTTAAAAAGAAACAATAGGACAGGGACAGTGCGCTTATGGTGCGCTTATGCACTCCCCGTACAGACCTCTTAGGAAAGGGGTGAGGTCAATAGTAGACAGTCTAAGGTTAAAGTTTTTGAGGTTTGGGGAAGAAACTACAGTCAGGTAGAGTATTCTAGACACTGACCACTCTGTTGCTGAAATTGTATTTCCTGCAATCAAGTTTGGTGCAGTTTACCTTGAGTTTGTATCTATTGTGTGTCTTGTATTGTTGTGGTTGAAGCTGAAGTCTTCATTGACAGGTAGAACATTGCAGTAGATAATTTTATGTACTATACTTAGATCGGACCGAAGGCGGCATAGAGTTCTAGGTTGTCTAGGTCTAAAATTTAAAGTCTGGTGGCATAAGGTATTCTGCTATGAGTAGAGGAGTGGATAACTCTTCTCATGAAATATTTCTGGACTTTCTCAACTGTATTAATATCAGATATGTAATTCGGGTTCCAGACTGATGAGCTGTATTCAAGTATTGGTCTAGCAAATGTTTTGTATGCTCTAGTTAGTAGTGTGATATTACCGGAGAAGAAGCTACGCAAGATTAGGTTAACAACTCTTAATGCCTTTTTGGCTATGTAGTTACAGTGGGCTCTAGCACTTAGATCATTAGAGATGAGTACTCCAAGGTGCTTGACATAGTTGAGGTCATCAACAAGGTCTTGACTATTCAGCTTGTACTTTATTTTCTGATTTTTTTTTGCCAATATGTAAGACAGAGCATTTGTTTATTGAGATTTGAAGTTGCCATTTGTTTGACCATTCTGACACATAGTTGAGGTCATTTTGAAGGGTAGCAGTATTGTCATTCCTCCACAGTGATGTTTCATAGGGCCTATCAGCCTCAAAATATCCATAATATGTATATTCCGCTTTCTAACTATTGCTTTCCTGCTGCTATGCCAATTTATTCTTTCAGCTGTCAATAGCAACGGAGGGAGGGGGGAATTTGGAGGGGAAGAAGGCTGGAGGTGTTTTGCATTCCTTTGCTGGGTTAGCAAGGGGAGGGGGGATTCTTTTCTTTAACTTTCCGTTTCTTGGCTAGCTTCTGTCCCCTTTTTGCGCAACTGCGAACTTTTATCAAAATATGTCAAGGTTAACTGACAGCAGCTTCATCACCACCTGGAGATGACCACATGATCATATTCAGAAATTTTAACTGGAAGACTCATTTGGACTTTGGGGGGTGGGAGCATTTCCATTCCTTTTGTATATGTAATCTGCGCGCCAATTTCTCAGATTCAGAATCAAATCTGAAGCTTTCACTTTATTTTCCAGTAAAAGGATAATTTTGCTCTAACCATGGAGTCTGAGTATTTCTTTCTTGGGATTTGAAGGGAGCACAGACTGACATTATTCTGAATCTCACACATCAACCCACCCAGAGAAAATATCAACTTTTCTTCCGAGGGGGTTTCATCTCATATCGTCTCCAGCCAGCGATGAAGATGACCAGGGAGCTGCGGGGGGGCAGTCGATGCTGCTACCAGAGATGCCGGCTGCTGACCTGCTGGCCGACCTGACTCTGGAAGAAACCCCAGCTGAGATGCCCAGATGGTCATTGGGGGTTGGTTGGAGAGACCCTGAAGACCCCCCCCTCCTGGAATCACTGTAAGTCAAAGAGGTGCGAGGGAACGGCTGTGGCAAGAGAGGGAGGAGATGGAATGCAGGCTGGATCAAGCCGGGAAATTCCTTATGGACATTTCTGAGAAGCCCGGACGGCTCCAAGGTATGAGGGAGAAGGGGGAGCGAGTTCAGCCCGGGGAAGTCGAGCTACCCCCACCCCCCTAGCCCAGCCTACACCAGTGCAGCCACCCGCCGCCGCCCGGGGAGCCCCAGCAATAGGTGTGGTTCCTGGAAGACGCCACCTGCCCCCATTAAATGTGAAGTTTGGAGGAAATCCCAGAGATTTGGGTTTTTTCCTGGTACAAGTCGGGAGCTATACAGCAGAATTTGAAAGGGAGTTCACCTCTGAAGCAGCCAAAGTGATATGTGTTACCAGAACCCTGGAAGGGATGGCAGCAGACTGGTGGTGACTTTGTACAATGATAACTCCCCCCAACTGTGGAGCCTTGATGTTTTCATGACTGCATTGAGGAGAAGGTTTGAGGACCCTCTGGCAGAGAGAAGGGCCAGAATCAGAATGAAGACCCTAATCCAAGGGGGGAGATCGGTTGCAGACTACACCCAAGAGTTCAGGCAGCTGGCATACCACATCCGAATCTGGTCCCAGGGGGCCCTGGTAGAAGCCTACAAAGATGCTTAAATGAAGATATATACCACAAGTGCATCTCCACATGATTTGCAGTCGTGGTACTTGCTGGTGGAAGAGGTGGACATAGACCTAACCCAAAGCAGATGCAGAGGGGGCCTGGAGCAAACCGCTCCCCCCACGTCTCCGAGAACCTCCAACCCCTGAAAGGGAGGGGTGACGGCAAGAGCCAAATCCATGGCCTGTTTTCTTTGTGGGAAGGAGGGCCACCGGATGGCGGATTGCCAGGCCAAGCCGGATCCAAAGAGAGCGCGGGGCCCAGGGAGGAAGCCTGAAAACCCCCCAACCAAGCCTCGCGAAACCAGGCTGAAGATAAGAGAGGTTGTAGAGGTCGCCCCTCTGGTGGGAGAGGAGCTGGGACCTCCAACCCCCCTCGATAAGAGCGAGACCGACTTGGAAGATGACGTCCTGGTAAGTCCTAACCAAGGGCCCCTGACCATCCCAATAAAATTAAGGGTGCCCACCTCAGGGACCGAGGGAGAGATGTTGGCCTTATTGGACTCGGGGTGCACGAGGTGCGTAATTAACATGAAGGTAGTCAAAGATATGGGCATCGGACTGAGAACTTTAAGAACGCCCATATCCTTCTGCCAACTGGATGGATCTGAGGCAGGAGGTTGCCCCGCACGTTTTGAAATGGAGCCCTTAGAGATGACAATGGGATCCCACCACGAGACCCTGTGTTTTATTGTGGCCCCTGGGATGGAACAGCCCTCTGATGAAAAATATTGGGATTGCCCTGGCTTCGGAAGTGGAATCCTCATGTGAACTGGAGAGAGGGGTGGATATGTATCTGCACCAATCGGCCACCGGAAGGGGAGGAGGAACCCTGCCTGGAAGGGGAGGAGAAGTCCCATCCAAAGCTCCAGGTTCCGGCCGAGACAGCTTCCGCAGGTGCCGAACGCGTGGAGGGAGAGGAGAAAATCCCGAAGGAGTATTGGGACTTAAGAGAGGTGTTTAGCGAAGAGGCCTCCGATGAGCTTCCTCCTCATCGGTCAACCGATCGTAGTATTGAATTTCTACCGGGGGTGATGCTCCCAAAACCGAACCTGTATTCAATGACACTGGGGGAGCTGGAGGAACTGAGAGTGTTTATCGACAAGAACTTGAAACGTGATTTCATCAAACCTGCCAGACCTCGAGTGGTGGCCCCTGTGATGTTCCGCGAGAAGAAAGATGGTTCCAAACACTTGGTGGTGGACTATAGAAACCTGAACGCAGTGTCTGTGGAGAATGTGTACCCTGTCCCTCTGATGAAGGACATGTTAGCCCACCTGGCAAAGAGGAAGATTTTTCACAAAATTGGACTTGAGGGAGGCGTACTACTGAATCCGAATTAAAGAGGGAGACGAGTGGAAGACTGCATTTAACTGCCCGATGGGTTGTTTCCAGTTCAATGTTCTCCCTTTCGGCTTACAGGGGGCACCTGCTGTTTTCATGCAAATCATCAATCAAGTGCTTCATGAACATTTATACAAGGGGGTTCTGGTCTGCCTTGATGATATTCTTATTTACACAGAGACTAGAGACGAACATGTGAAACTGGTACGCTCCGTGCTGCACAAACTGAGGACCGCCAAATTGTACGCCAAACTATCCAAATGTGAGTTCCATCAAGAAAAAATCGACTACTTGGGATATCGTATCTCACCCGAGGGCATTGAGATGGACCCAGAGAAAGTGTGAGCCGTATTGGACCGGGCCCCACCGAGAATCCAAAAACAGCTTCAAAGTTTCCTTAGATTTGCTAACTTTTATCGGCAATTCATCCTATCTTTTGCTAAAATAGCCATGCCCATTATCAACCTCCTGAAGACAAAGGGGGAATTGAAACCAAAGCCCAGCCAACCGTTGAATTGGACCATGGAGTGCCAAGCTGCATTTGAAAAGCTTAAAAGACTTTTTGCTGCAGAACCAGTACTGAAACACCCAGACATGGACGCCCCTTTCGTGATCCAAGCTGATGCAAGCAATGTGGCATTGGGGGCGATCTTACTTCAATTAAATGAGAAGGGGACATTACAACCGTGCGCTTACACCTCCCGTAAATTGACTGACACTGAAAGGAGATGGGCCGTTTGGGAGAAGGAAGCATTTGCAGTCCATTGGGCCTTACTAGCTTGGAGGAATTTTCTGGAAGAAGCGAAGCACCCATTTGAGGTATGGACTGACCATAAAAATTTGGAAACATTAAAAACTCCTCGGAAGCTATCCCCTAAACAAGTTAGGTGGGCTCAGTTTTTCAAGCAATTCAATTTCTCCTTGAAGTATATCCCAGGGGGAAAAAAATTATGGCAGATGCTTTGTCTAAAATGCCTCAATACAACAGTATCCGTAAAGAAGTGATAAGGCCAATTGTGTTCACTACACAGCTGGCTGCTCCTGTAGTTACCAGAGTGCAAAAGAGGAACCAGGAGAGGGGTCTGTCCACTGACCTGATGGAACAATTTAAGGAGGCTTTGAAAATGGATGAGTGGTTCCTAGCAAATGCGAATAACTGCACCGTTCGAGATGGTCTAGCCTGGATAGGTGTGAAATTGTATGTACCTCAAACCCTGAGAAGCCAAGTGTTACAACAAACTCATGACTCCAAAGTGGCTGGTCATTTTGGGTTTGTGAAGACCCTACATTTGGTGAAACGGCAGTTCTGGTGGCCTTTGTTGAAAAAGGACATTGAGACTTATGTGGCGAGCCAGTTTGCGCTTCAGCAAAAAGACCTCCTGGTAAACCACCAGGTCTGTTGCAAAACGTGGCTAGGCCAATTGCTCCTTGGAGGGAAATTTCCATGGACTTTATAATAGACCTACCCGAGAGTGCTGGGCACACAGTCATCTGGGTGGTGACAGATTTGTTCTCCAAACAAGCCCATTTCATCCCTTGCTCCAAGATCCCATTGGCAAAGTCGTTGGCCAGAATGTTCATTATACATGTCTACAGGTTGCACGGTGTTCCTGAGCATGTAGTTTCTGATCGAGGGGTCCAATTTACCTCGAACTTTTGGAGGGAATTTTAAAACAAATTTTATTAATTTTACAGAGAACACAATAAAACATAAACAAAACTAAAAGATCTTTTCTGAAGGTTGTCTGATCCCGGGTTGAAACTCTTCACACAGACACAAATTCAAACATCATATTCACTTTATATATCCTTCCATATCTTATTATCATTTTCTTTTTTATATATATATATAAACCATTTTTATCAATTTTATATAAACAATGCACAAGGCATAACAGCTTATAAGTTCTTTTCTAAGAAAAAATAATAAAAGAAGAAAACCAATAGAACATAACTATTCCAAATTATAGTATCAATACTTGGTCTATTTAACTTCATATCTTATCCCAACTTCTCCTTTTCATCCAAATTATTTCTTATTAATTAAAAATTTTTTTTGCCTTTTTTCAATATACAACATCCCAAAAAAAAAAACCATAACAAAACCTTTATATACCCTTTCATATCTTATTATCATTTTCAATAATATTCTTTGTCTGTTCTATTTCCGACTATCCATTCATCTTTTTTCTTTTATTATACTTCTCCTGTACACCAATTGGAGTAACGTCTATAACTCATTACCCTAACTTAAAAGTACTTCATATAACAATTTTTCTTGGGATTCTGTTTAAAAGATTCTAAAATTACACAATGAATTTTATACTCTAAATACACATATAAAAAACACAATCTTATGTACCCTCCAGAATCCCTCTTTTATCCTAAATTAAATTCACCCATTGTCTCTGAATAAACTTTTTTTCTTTAGATCTTGCTTCCCCCCATTGAGGCTTCTCCTTCCCCCCTTTCTCTCTTGCTTATTCTTCTCCTTGCCCTTTTTACCCCTTTGTCTTTCTTCCTCCCTTTTCTTCCTCCCTTTCCTTTGCTTTCTAACCTTGCCTCCACCTTTCCGCTCATTTTTCTCTTCTTTGGTTGTTTTTATAATTCTTAAAATCCCCTTTTTCTTATCCTTTTTCTCCTCCTCCCCGGAAAGAACCCATTGTTCATCAAAGATGGCTTCTTCTTCCTCTTCTTCTTTGTCCCAGTCCTTCTGCTGCGTAGTCAACTTTTCATAAGTACATAACGCCATTTCTAAGAATTGAAACAAAGTGCCCAAAGTATCTTCTTTTTTATATTTTTGATATTCAGTCTTTAGTTCATCCACAAGCGATGCCATTATGAAAAAAGAAACTTTTCCCAAAACAACCACAAATATTTTTAATCAAGAATAATTAAAAAAAAAATAAAATCCAAAAATTAATACTTTTCTTCCTTCTTCTCTTTCTCTTTCTGGGGTTAATGTTTAATCAAAGAGGTCCAATTACCATATACCTTTCTTTGGGATTCTAGGCAATCTCCTCCTTTTTCAGCTTCTGCTCCAATTTTTTTTCCTCTCCCTTCCCACTTGCAATATCAATTTTAAATAATCAGAAATCCATACCTCCAACAAGAGTTTTCCAATTTCTTAAGTTTTTCAATGTCCAAAAACCCTTTTGTCCCTTAGCTTCAACTCTCAAAACAATTCACTTTCAATGTCCAATATGTCCAAACATATCTGCTGTTTCCATGGGGTGGGAGAGTGAAGAAAAAAAAAAAAGTTCCCTTTAACAGCTTCTCCGCCGCTTTCGATCTTCTTAGGGATACAATGTATCCTCCAGCAACTCAAACAGCTCAGTTCCAACGAATTTGAAAGATGTTACTTGACCCGGCTCAGACAGCACTTTCACTCTTCTTACGTCCTGCAGCGCAATCTTACCCGGTTGCTGGCTTCTTCGTGGCGGCCATTGCTGACCGCCGCTCCACCGCCTTGGGAAAAAGGGTTTTTTCCGGAGGAGGAGGGGGTCTGCGACACCCCTAACCCCCTGTCCGACTCCCCTCTCTCTTCAGCTGTCCCTACAGGGCAGCCATATCCCCCTGACCCATCTGGATCGGGGGTACCTCGGCGGCTAGCACAGCAGGAATCGCGAGCTGTCGCGAATTCCTGCTGCCCCGAAGCCACGCGAAACCGGAAACCAAACTTTTGGAGGGAATTTTTGAAGTTAATAGGCTCCACCCAGAGTTTAAGCTCCGCCCACCATCCCCAAACTGATGGGGCTTGCAAGAGGACTAACGGGGTGCTAGAGCAATACCTCAGATGTTGCATAAACTATCAGCAAGACAACTGGGCGGATCTACTGCCTTTTGCGGTCGTGGCATATAATAACTCTGTCCACAGCAGTACGGGGTTTACTCCTTTCAAAGTGGCAACTGGGCAAGATTTTGTGCCCATACCTGAACTTCCTTGTGAAAACCCTAATGTCCAATCGTTGGGCGACTGGATATCTCAACTTCAACTTAATTGGCCGGTCGCTCGTAAAGCCTTGGACAAGGCGTACCAGTCTCATCAGAAATTTGCTGACAGAAAGCGAGCCCTGCAGATGTCGTATCAAGTGGGCAACAAAGTATTCCTCTCAACTAAATATTTGCAGACTACCCAGAAATCGAAGAAGTTGGGTCCTAAGTATGTGAGGCCTTTCCCTATTGAGCGGATTGTAAATCCTGTGCTGTTCAGTTGACTTTACCGAAGACTCTTCGTCATATTCATCGGGTTTTCCACGTCAGTTTGTTAAAACCTGAACATACTTGTACCTTGAGACTGGCCCAAACTGATCCCCGCATACCATTGTTGATTGAGGGAGAACAACATTTCAAGATTAAAGAAATTCTAGACTCTAGGAAATGGAGAGGTCGTATCCAATATCTTGTAGCTTGGAAACATTTTCCTCTGTCCTATGCTGAATGGGTTAATGAAAGAGACATTAGGGCTCCTGAACAGCTCAAGAACTTTTATGCCTAATACCCTGATAAACCGTAGAGATATATGCAAATGTTAACATATGTTTATTCTGTTTTTTCTTACAGGGACTAATGTCCTTCTTCTAGGGGGTCCGAATGTCAGCCTCAAGATATCCATAATATGTATATTCCACTTTCTAACTATTGCTTTCCTGCTGCTATGCCAATCTATTCTTTCAGCTGTCAATAGCAACGGAGGGAGGGGGGAATTTGGAGGGGAAGAAGGCTGGAGGTGTTTTGCATTCCTTTGCTGGGTTAGCAAGGGGAGGGGGGATTCTTTTCTTTAACTTTCCGTTTCTTGGCTAGCTTCTGTCCCCTTTTTACGCAACTGCGAACTTTTATCAAAATATGTCAAGGTCAACTGACAGCAGTCTCATCACCACTTGGAGCTGACCACATTATCATATTCAGAACTTTTAATTGGAAGACTCATTTGGACTTTGGGGGGTGGGAGCATTTCCATTCCTTTTGTATATGTGATCTGCGCGCCAATTTCTCAGATTCAGAATTAAATCTGAAGCTTTCACTTTATTTTCCAGTAAAAGGATAACTTTGCTCTAACCATGGAGTCTGAGTATTTCTTTCTTGGGATTTGAAGGGAGCACAGACTGACAGGGCCACAGTGACATCAAGTTCTCAACAGGTTCCACATACACCTGTACTTCTAAAACATGCCAACTTTATGATAGGTGGACTTCAATTCCCAGAATTCCCCAGCCAGATTTGCTGACATACACTGACATACACTATTTCAGTAAACCAACAAATGGTAGAGCATTTACCTTTAAGACAGTGGCTCAGTTAAATAGACTGAGACTTGCCTAAGGCTACCAACTGAATTCACAGAATAGTTAATCAATAGAGGACTTCTGGTTTGTACTCTCTGAATCGTACATTTATTTACTTGAGTAAATTCTACTCTGTTTAATGATTTAGTTCAGGGGTCCCCAACCACCAGTCCCCGGAACGGTACCGGTCCGTGGAACAATTTCTACCGGACTGCCAGTTTGCTGGGTGCTGCCATCTTGTTTTGATGAAAAAGTGCTTCCAGTGAGCTTTTCCGGGCAGAAAGCGGCATTTGGGTGCTGAAAGAATCCTCGCGCCTTAGTTTCATCAAGGGGGGGGTGGCTTCAAACAAAACTAAGGCGCGAGGATTCTTTCAGCACACATGGTAAGGCAAGCCAAGCGACCGTCCCGAAGCCGTCCCGAAGCCCATCGACACAAGTACAAAGGAGGAGTTGAAGGTGGCGGGGAGAAGTGGGGGACGGCTGGCTGGCCGGTCGTTCGGCTCGCTTGCCATAAGTGCTGATGCCGGTACCAGGCCGCGGATGATTTTGTGATGCCAGTACCGGGCCGCAGCACAAAAAAGATTGGGGGCCACTGATTTAGTTTACTCCAAGACTGAGTTTTCATAGAACTAAAACTTCAATCACTGTCCCACAGGTAATACTACATAGATATTTGACAACATTACCACTCAGTGACCAGCTATTGAAACATTACAAAAAAGTATTTGCTTTTCGATTGATTTTGAATTCTGAATTATTTTGATTTACTTCTTCTAGTATGCCTACTGTTTAAAAGCTCCAATTTTAAATGTCTAAGGCATAAGTTTAACATCTTTACAACATTAGGATGGATTTTTGAACCACAGAAGATGGTCAAAAGAATAAAATGGTGGTCACAACAGTGCAATCAAGTCTTTGCTGGTTTGTATGTGCATCACGCTGTTAAGGCTTCCCTCTGTCCTTTTCTTCAGCATTCCTGAAGCCTTTCCTGATATACTGTATTTCTAGCGTAACATATTTATTTAAATTTTTATGCCACCCATCTCGTTCTTACAGTGATACTTACAATATAATAAAAGAGTAAAAAATGTAGCACAAAATGATTAAAATTAGAAGGATTAAATAGGAAACTAAAACCAAACCAAACCAGAAGGATGGGCAATACAGGGGTGGTGACTTTCTGTCTACCCATCAGTCACTTCCGGTCTAGAATGCCTCTATTGGGACTCCAGGACCGCCAGGAGGAACCAAATTTTGAAGGACCTCCAGAAGACCAAGAGTGTGGAGGCCAACCTTATCTCAAGCGGGATATATTCCAGATGGCAGGAGCTACAGTAGGAAAAGGCTTTTCTCCTGAAACTTTTTGCCAGGTGGGATCGAAAGTAGGCCTTTGCTGCTGGACCAAATTGAGACAAGACAATTCCTCAGTTACATATTGAGCATGGATGACTAAATAAAATCAATAATATATGCAACATATACTGGTAGTCCTCGACTTACAACAGTTCATATAGTGGCCAAAGTTACAACGGCACTGAAAATAGCAACCTATGACAGTTTTTCACACTTAGGACCACTGCAGTATCCCAATGGCCATGTGATTCACATTCAGATGCTTGACAGCTGACTCACATTTTTGATGGTTGCAGTGCTCAGGAGTTATTTTGTGACCTTCTGACAAGCCAAGTCAATGGAGAACCAGATTCACTTAACAACCAGTTACTAATTTAACAACTGCAGTGATTCACTTAACAAATGTGGCAAGGGAAGTCGTAAAAATTGTCCCAAATTCACTTAACAAACTTTTAACTTAACAACATAAATTTTTGGCTTGATTGTAGTCCTAACTTGAGGACTACCTGTACATTGCTGATACGTATTCAGACACAAGTAAATACAAAAACAGAAATATGCATATATTATACAAGCTTGGAGATAGAGGAGAAAGCTTAACAGTGGAATTACAGGTACAATGTGTGAAAGAACAAAAAAAATGAAATAAATCTTTGTACCTGCACAGAGAGGCCCATACGATACAATCAACTCTTGAAGCATTCAGAAAAACCAACTTACCACCGAATCAAGAAACTTAATACAGCATTCCAGCTCCAGGCGAGTCTCGCAGAACTGCCGAAAGAGAAATCTTCCTATTGGTTGCTTGTCACATAAACTGTAATAATCTCTCTCTGGAAGAAATAAGAAGAGAAGGAAGGAAAGTGAAACATTGGAGTGCTTTTTAGATCTGATTCAGTTTGGGAAGACTGGCTGTATGCTTTAATTTTTTTTTAACCTTAAAAAAAATCAAATCAGTTATGAATGCGCAAATTTAAAAAGTCATAAAGGTAAGGTATAGAAGCCAGTCAGTTTTTCAAAAATCATACCCTGGATGCAGAGAAATTAATATAAGATTTAATTAAACACTTTCCAAGAATTTTGATTTGATTTTATATTTTTGCCATTAAAAGAAAAGGAAAAATGAATTGTTTCCGGCTCTTAATAACTGCAAAGACAGGCTTAAAAGTGTAAAGATGAAATCTGTTGAAATCTGAGAAATGACAGGAAAGCTGTCTCAGGTGGGTTTCCAGTAATCAGAAAACTTCAGAGTCCCTTATAGCTACTTGCAATAGTACAATGCATTATGCGTTCTAAGTGCTTTCCCACCATCTGCAAATGTATGTAGTATAGGTAGTCTTTGACTTACAACAGTTCATTTAGTGACCATTCCAAGTGACTTATGACCTGCATCCCCATGGTCATGTGATCAAAATTCAGATGCTTGGCAACTGGCTCATATTTATGACGGTTGCTGTATCCTGGGGTCATGAGATCATTGTTTGTGATCTTCTGACAAGCAAAGTCAATGGGGAAAACAGATGGGGTTACTAACTTATCAACTTCAGTGGTTCACTAAACAAGTGTGCCAAGAAATGTCATAAATGTTGCAAAACTCACTTAACAACATGTAACAACAGAAACGTGGGGCTCAATTGTGGTCAAAAGTTGAGGATGTCCTGATATCCAATCATTTGTGCTTCATTGCTACTGACACACTGCAAGAGAATACAACTAAATAAGCAATATTGTAACTTGTGATATTATATCTATATCTATATCTATATCTATATCTATATCTATATCTATATCTATATCTATATCTATCTATCTATCTATCTATCTATCTATCTATCTATCTATCTATCTATCTATCTATCTATCCACAACACACACCATTTTTAGTCACTTTCTTCTTTTGTTCCTGGAAAGAAATTCAACACTAGGATGAGATTACATGGACACATTTGTTTTAGCACCTAAAACTGATCCATGTTTAGTGAATGGTTGGTTCTAAATCCTTGCAGTGATCAGTGAGCATAGGCCCAGCATACTGATGTTGGTACTTGGGTTCACTGTTCAATATTCAGCTTCCATGCTAAAACTGCACTAGCCTTTAAAATAATGGTGCCAGTTTTAAATATGTCGTGGGCTGAGACTGGAGTATAGAAAGTGTAGCAACAATGGTCTACAGCACGGGTTCCCAAACTTGGCAACTTTAAGACTTGTGGACTTCAATTCCCAGAATTCTCTAGCCAGCATAGCTTGCTGGAAATGGAAGTCCATAAGTCTTAAAGTTGCCAAGTTTGAAGACCTCTGGTCTACAGCAGTGTTTTTCAACTTGTGGTCTGCGGAATTCGGAGGAGCCACAATGTCTCTCAGGAGGTCTGCAAAGGTTTGAAGAAATGATTTAAATATTGATTTAAGTCTGTGGGGGGAAGGTTGTGACCATGGTCTGTGGACCACAAAAGATATTTAAAGGAGGGAGGATCTGTGATGAAGAAAGGGTTGACAACCACTGGTCTATGTGAATTAGAACACAGTTACAGATGTCCTGGGAAAGCTGGATGCACGAGGGGGAAAAAACAGTGTATCATCAAAACACTGCTGAAAGACTTGTACAACTTGACATCTGCTGCTGCAGCATCTGGACTGCAATAACAGAATATTCCAGTGGACATTGTTCTATTTTGATAGCAAGAGCTTTTCACTTCTACTACACCATGGGTTTCTTTTTTTAAAGTAATGTAGTCTTTTTAAAAATGGATCCTGAATTTCTTCATATTCAAAGAGGCTTCTGGTGACTGTAATGACAGCAAGCCTGAAAAAAATGCATATTAAAAATAAACTGGGTTATTAAACTAGAATTAATGCTAGTTTTGATTATTGTTTGTAAATTCTGATTATCATTTTACAAAATATTTGTACCCAGATGACACATTGTTTAATCAAAGATGGAATTATTATATTATAAAATTTACACACACACACACACACACACACACACACATAGTTTTCGTGGGTACTTACATGTATGGTATTCAGTTTGTTCAGGTATTTTCCCACGTCATTATAGTTGTGCTTTTAAAATTGTAGCGACGTTTCGGCAGAATCTCATCTGCCATCATCAGGCTTCTGTATTGTGTTCGTCTGTGAGTCAGACTTTCACAGCCGTTTCAGTTTTAAATTTGGGGCTAGCCTACTGCTGTGCCAGAATGGTTTTTTTCTTCATCCTGATTGGTTGGGAGTCTTGGTCTGTGTTTATTGGTCTTGGACTTTGCTGTGTTCTGCTTGATTGGTGTTTCTAATATCTTCTGTCTGTTTTGTAGCTTTTTTTGTCTTGATTGGCTGGCAACAATGTGTTCCTCTATTGGAGGCTTTTAGTGCGGCTTGGCTCCGAGTAAATGGACGGCTATCATTTATTAGGAAGCTAGGTTTCATCTGGGTGCCTGGTTGGGGTGTGTTTGAGCTGGAGGTATCAGGGGGGATCTGTGATCAGGTGTTTGCCTGGCTTGTGGTGTGGATATTTTTTTGTTTGTGAGTGCAGGCTTCCAAATAATTGACAATCTGGTGGAATCATCTCTTCTATTCATGCTTTCAGATCTTTTTTTCAATCTCTATGGCTTCTCTGATGATTCTGTGGCTTGGACAAACAAAAATATCTCCACACCCGAACAGAACTGAATACTATACATGTAAGTACCTGCGAAAACTTAAGAAATATATACATATACATATATAAATGAAAAAAATATATGAAAAAACCAGGCATTCTAAATCATCAAATCCTTGGCAACATTAATTTATCAGAACAGAATGAACTTGGTGGCAATTTTTTTCTTTTTCAAATCCATAATTCCTCCTGTCTTTTAAGAAGCACAAAATGATTTCTAAATCCTTGTGCTTAAAAGGAAGGTAAAATGAACTAAATACAATGGTTCTGGGATGAGGTATATCGGGCCCATGACTAATTTGCTGGAAAATATGTGTTTGTGAGGTAATCATGCAGAGAATTGTTCCAAAGGCATTTCACATTTTAAGTGTGAATGAGAAATATTCCTGATGCTAAGAAATATATTTTTATCCCTCATCTTTTTTGAAGCACCATTTGAAAAACTGAAAAGGACTTCACATACAAAGTACTTGAGACAGGAGATGAGGTTTGAATTTGATGCATTAGCAAATTTCAACATTAATCTTGAAAATACTTTGGTATCAGTGTAACAAATAAGAATAGCATGTTATTTCAAAATAATTATGTGAAGACACAGAATGAAATGTCAAAATGGGACAAATTACAATTGTCGTGTTGGTAGAATTTCTCTGATTAAAGTCAATGTTTTAACTAGATTGTTATTTTTGTCCCAGACAATACTTATTTTGAAAATTGATGTACCATTTAAACAATGGCAGAAGATATATCTACATTTGTATGGGAGAGGGAAGCTTGAGTTAAATATAAGGTGCAACAAAATGGAAGCAAAGAAGACAATTGGGCTAGAAGACTTGTTACTTGTTGTTTAGTTTGGATGAAAAAAAATGGATGTTGTTAAGGAATAGGAGGTTTTGGTTCTAGAAGGTCACAATTTGAGATTTGGATGACATTGGTACCTATGGAATGATAAAGCTAATATAAATGTAGTTTAAAAATCATTATAAGACAGGCCATACTTAAGAGTATAGAATAATTATAAATTTGGATTTTTGCCTGAAAACTTCTTTGTAGCTTTCAGCCAAGGAAACATTTTATAGATGAGAAATGACAAGTAAATATAAATTGTTAACTTATCATGATGTGCTAGAATTTTCTTAATGGATTGTAAAAATCAAACAAAAAGAAGTTTTCATGCCAATGGTTTTTAGAAAGATTTAAAGTGGATTTTTATTATAAACCAAAGTCACTTAGATAAGATGGACAATGTAGAAATGTGATATATAAATAAAGACTTTCTAGTTATGAGCAAAGTAACATTGTGTTACAAATAGAATTATGTGCTAATGAACATGTTATTGTTAAAATGTGAAAACTTTTGTTGAAATATGAAATTGAAGAAGAATAAGTAAAATGACAATTGAGACCTAGGTGGTATCATGACCGAGAGGCTTTGAGGTATTAATTGATCATCAACTGGCCATTTGTTCAAAATTCACCCAGTCCTGAGTAGCCTTTTTGTCTCAGAAAGGAGGGCTTGTCATCCACAGCAATCCACTTGCATTTTGATTTGTCATGTTCACAAGCAAATTTACAGCTCTTTTTATGGAGATGAGTTAAACATTCTAATGTCGCTGCCTCCATTTAAATACAATAAGAACATGCACTAATCCACCTAGCTTTTAAAAGGATGAAAACTGTTTCCCTTCAAATACTATTCTGGAGACTCTTTAAAAAGGACTTATCCATTGTTTGATTTGAATCAATAAATATTGCATCTGCTGCCATTAAATGTTAGACTATGAGGCATAGATAGAATCTCAACCATTGCAAGTGGAGAGGTTAGCAAGAGTTAATTTTTCGTACTGATAAAGTTTAAGTACAAAGGATCATCTTGGTACTCACTTCTCAAAGATATTAAAGCTCAATGCTCATTATCCTTGCAAAACACCCACCATATAAATATGGCCAGAATCCAAAAAGCTACTTTAGCAATCTTAAGGCTCAAGCACACCTGGCAAGATGTTGACTTTTGATTTTCTTTGAAATACACATCTTTATGTTATAATGCAAAATGGTTTTGAAAGATGTCTCAAAGCCAATATGGAGTGAAGGATTAGCATTGATGTTAATTTCTCTTTATTTGCAAGGAGAATAATCCAGTCTTAGTATCTGGTTTCAATCTAATAAACAAGTGCCATTTTCCCTAACCCCTGAGCCAATGCAGCCAGTGAATTAAATCTTGCTGTACAATCGTTTGAATTATAGTTATTGTGAGAAGCTATTCATAATATACTTTCATTTTTAAAAAAACCTACAAAAAAGGGACAAGTAATTTCTTCACAATTGGTAAATAGTGTGACATAAAGTCAATCCTGACTCTTAATAATCATATAGAAATATTTTTCCATGACAATCTGCCCTAACCTGGTCTTCAAGTTCTCCAACAGTGCACTTATAGACATTCTAACAGTCTATCACCTTGCTGGTTGTCTTCTCCCTTTCTATTTTTCACAAAAATAATATCTATTACATACAGTAATAATGATAATAATGTTATTACATAGTGATGCACATAGTTTTTCCTGTGTACTTTATAGAAACAAAAGCTGAATTTTGAAGAAAATCAAAATGTTGAAAAAGTATTGATGCCTTTGAACTTTGGGTGGGAGAAGAATATAACCTCTGGTCACAAACGCCTCTGACCACGACTAAATCAAGTTGCGACCAAAGTTATGGAACGAACCATGGTTGTGACCAGAGGTTCCACTGTACTGTGTGTTGTGTATGTACCATAGTTAATAAAGTATGAGCTTGAGGTAAAGTGCAGGGTTCTGGCCCTGCACTTCTGATTGGCTGTTAGGCGGCCAGATCGGATTGGTTAGTTCTTAGGATTGGCCCTTAACAGAGGATTATTATTGGTTTAAAGAGCTAGCGTTCATAGCTCGCTATTGGACAATTCTCACAAGGGTTGCCTATATAAGGCAGAGTTCACTGTTATTGTTTTTGAGAAGTCATTATGCAATAAAGAACTGAAAGTTCACATTCAAAGGCTGTCTCCATTTACTCCAACCCATGTCCAAGTACTTAACACTGGCGACGAGGATGGGATTTGGAGACGTCTGAACCTAAGAAGCCAGGAAGCAACACCGAGCACGTGAAAGACGACGCCAACAACGGAACCATGTCCGGCGGCATCGTACCACCCGCTCCGTTTGATCCAAACCAAGAGGATTGGGAATCCTACATGGATTGCTTCCAAATGTTTCTTGAGACGAATAATTTAAAGGACGCCACACCAGCAAAGAAGCGGGCACTGTTCCTGACGCACTGCGGTCCAGCTGTATTTAAAATGGCTAAAGCACTCGCCAAACCTCGAGAAGTGAAAGCCATGAGCTGGGACGACCTCGAACCCATCCTGAGAGACCATTACGCGCCAACCGTGCCTACACTCGTGAGATGCAACGAATTTTATCAGAGAAACCAGCGAAAAGGAGAGAGCGTGGCCGATTTCGTGGTGGACCTCCGGAATTTAGGGGGCCTCTGCGGGTTCGCCGATTTAGAAGAAGCACTAAGAGATTGAGTAATTCTGGGATTAGATGCACTAGGCGTGCAAAGCAAGCTGATGGTGAAAGGCGACATCAGCCTTGCTGATGCCATCGCCGAAGCCATGGCTGCTGAGGCGACCAAAAGGTTGGCTGCACAATTACAGCGAAGCCGCACTCCGGCAACACAACTGACCGGCAAAATCTTACCCAACTCAGAAGGGCAGCTTGCAACAATGCACCACGAGGACCTCTCTTTGTCGTCAGACAGTGACGAAGAAGGGGTCCATCAACTGTGGTCTGACCGGGACCCTCGCCCTAAGCCCTTACGCTGGCTGTGGAGCAAACCATGCCAGGGCCGAATGCAAATTCCGCGACGCACTCTGCCCTGAGTGTGGGAAACGAGGCCACATCAGCCGGGTCTGCCGCAGTTTACCAGGACCCAGCCAGACCTGAAAAGGGGCCAACTATCGCCAATCGACAGGAAACCATCCTGTAAGGCGAGAACCAGTAAACCACTCCTACAGAAATCGAGCTTTGCAAAAAGAAGAGGCTCACCATACTATCACTATCAGTCATGCCTCAGCTTTGGACACTAAGAAAATCCGAGTCACGGTAGCCATCGAGAACCAGCCTTGCCACATGGAGGTTGACTCGGGATCATCCCTCTTGATGGTGTCCTGGAAGACACTCAAGCAACTCATCCCCACAATTCTATGCCAAGACCTCCAATTCCAATGCCTCATCCTCAAGGACTACCAAGGCAATCGAATCCCCGTTGTCGGGTCCTGCCGAGTCCAAGTCTCCTTCAAGAAGCATACAGCATACTTACCTCTAACGGTCATCGATAGAGATAGGCCTAGCCTACTAGGCCTCCAATGATTCGCGCCACTCGGCATTGAAGTGGCCGGCGTGAACCGAGTCGGTGGTTGTGAGTGGGAGGAAGACCTTACCTCTGAGTTCAGTGATGTCTTCGTGGACAGCTTAGGCGAGTATAAGGGGACCCCGATCTCATTCAGTCTGGATCCAAAAGTAGCTCCCATTCGCTTGAAGCCCCGTCGAGTTCCGTTCGCTCTTAAAGCAAAAATCGACAAACAACTCGACAAGCTAATTGCTCAAGGGGTGTTGAAGCCCATCGATCACTCTCCATGGGAAACCCCTATTGTAACACCCATTAAGCCAGACGGGTCAATCCGAATTTGTGGGGACTACCAGGCCACTTTAAACCACGCCCTACAGCAGAATGCGTATCTAGTTCCGGTGGTGCAGCACCTCCTCCATTCCTTGGGGGGCGGAAAGGTTTTCGCTAAATTAGATTTAGCTCAAGCTTATCAACAACTACCAGTGGATGAAAAGACGGCCCAAGCCCAAACAATTGTAACACACAGAGGTGCTTTTAAATGTACTCGATTGCAATTTGGGGTTAGTGTAGCCCCGGGGATATTCCAAAGCCTCATGGAAAGGTTGTTACAGGGAATCAAGGGCATGGTTCCGTATTTTGATGACGTATTAATCAGAAGGCGGAGCTTCGTGCCGGCGTTACAGCTGCGATCTCGGGGCTCTGAGATCGCAGCTGATATTTTCACCCCTGGTCGGTCCTAACGGACCTAAATCGTCCCGGAGAGACGGTGATTGTGAAGGGCACTGTTCCAGGATCCCAGAGACATCGCAAAGTCTCTGGTTAGATTCGGAAGAAGCCCTTTTGCTGGCGGCGGAGAGGCAGCCTCCATAGCTGCTGAAGTCGGGACAGCTCCGAAAAGAAAGTGACTGGATTGAAGTGTGTCGGTTGGGTGAGAAAAACTTTTGTGTTGAAAATTCGTTGAGATTGGAAAGTTCATTCTGAAGAGAGGAGGAAGCTGTGGGTTTTTTTTTTTTTGACTGAAATTGTTTGAGCGGCGTTTTTAAAGTGCTGTCAAATTGAGGCTTGGGGTGTTTTTTTTTCTTTTTTTTCTATATTCTTTGGGAAAGATTTTACTGTGACTTAGGTAACCGGACTGAATTTTCTTATATATATACTTTTAGGCTCCCTTTGACTTTTTTATTTTTTTTAGGATAGAGGCTTCCTTTGGTCATTTTTTTCTTTTTTTTGTATATATTAATTCTTTTTTCCGGTAGGGGCTGAGAAAGAGCATTAAGAAACTTTGTAACACTGCCAACTAGAGGCTTGAAAGTATTCTATCTGAATTGGAGATTTGCAAAAAGACCTCATCTCAAGGACTTTTTAATGTGATAAGATAGAGGGAGAGCACAGCAAAATATTATTGCAGGTGCTTTCCTGGACTGTTATCAACACTTGAGGTTTGGCTTTGAAGTTGCTGGAGAAGAGAGTCATAACAAGAGCCTTGGATAAATAACAAAGTGCAGTGTGTTTTCTTATATGGACCCCATTTGTTAGCTTTTTTTTTTTTAAATCTTAATTTTTAGTAATATTTTTATTTTTGCCTTTTATTTTAAAGGGAAAGCCTCAGAGTTTTTTCTCTTTTCTTCTTTATTTTTTTTTCCTTTTTATTGGGACTTTTTTGCTTTTCATATTTATCTTTTTGGATTATTCTGTTGTTGTGGTTGATTTTTTTTTGTTTTTTCTTCTTCTTCCTCTTTTGGATTATTTTTTGGATTATTGAGATTTCTTAATTGGATTAAGGTGTGAAGAACCTGAAGGAATTTTTTGTTTTTTGTTTTTCTTCTCTCCCTTTTTGCTTTTTCCTTTTTCTTTTGCTTTTAATCAATATTATTATTTTTGGATTTGTTTGTTTTTTCCTTTTTATTTTTTCCTTTTTTATGGTGGATTATCTCGTAATTGGATTAGGGTCTAGAAGAACCCGAAGATCTGTCTTCTTCCTTTTTTTCTGTTTCTTCTTTGGTTTCGTGTTTTTTACTATTGGAGTTCTCCATTTTGGATTATAATTGGCTGCCCTACCAGTTGGGTTAAAAGTTAAGAAGAATTTGAAGTTTTGCAAACATTGAAATGAGCAAGAAACCAATACCATCTGGCATTGCTGCTTCTACCTCTGCTTCCCCACCAGCTGGAGGACAACGTTTAATTCAGACAATGTTGAAGCAAGATAAGGAACAAGAAAAAATAACTTTACAGTTACAGATGATTATGCAAGGAATTCAAGAACTTAAGACAAAATCAGATATTATTGAACAAAGAACAGAAAATATTGAACAAAGAATAGAGAAGACTGATGAAAAAGTGGAAAATATTAAACAAATGATGGTTAAGTATGAGGAGAAATTCCAAAAAATTGAGGAAGAAGGAAAACAAAGAGAGAAGAAGATTGAAAATATTGACAGCAGATTAACAGCGGTCGAACAAGAAAAAGGTGGGATGCTGAGGTGGGAGATGGAAAGGTCAGAATTTTACCTCAGATTTCAAAATATAGAGGAGGAAAAAGGAGAAAATTTGGCAGCGGTAATGATAGAAATTTTGGCAGATGCTTTGGAAATTACAGAGGAAAAGATGATGGATGGAATAGATGAGATATACCGAGTCTATACAAGATATGCGATGAGAAATAAATTACCCAGGGAAGTTCATATTAGATTTACCAAAAAATCCATTAAAACGCAAATATTACAAGTAGCAAGAGAGAAAACACTGAAATACAAGGGTAAAGAGGTTGTGGTCTTGAAACAAATACCTAGAAGAGTGAGAGAGATGAGAAGAGAATATCAATTTCTGACCAAAATACTATTGGAAAACGAAGTGAATTATAGATGGCTGATTCCAGAAGGATTAATGTTTATGTGGCAAGAGCAGAGACATAGAATTGACTCAATTGAGAAAGCAGAACTTTTTCATGCAGAATTTTTCGGAGGAAGAAGAGAGGAAGCAGAGAAAGAGGCTTCATTAATTGAGTTTCAAGATGAACAACTGGAGACTGAAAAAGAGAAAGGAGCAATAGGGGGACAGATTGATAGTAAAGAACAGCGTGAAGTGAGATCCACGAGAGCTGTTAGACCTAAATATAAAGCATAATCATGGAGGAAAAAAAACTGATTACAATGAATATAAACGGACTTAATTCAGCTGTTAAAAGAAGGAAAACTTTTCATAAATTAGAGAAATTAAAATTTGATATAATTTGTTTACAAGAAGTTCACATTAAAAAACAACATGAACAATTGTTATTACAGCCAAAATTAGGGAAAACATTTACCTCTTTGACTCAATGTAAGAAAAGAGGTGTGGTTTTATATATTAAAGAGGCTATTCCAGCAAAATTGATTTACTCGGATGAAGATGGAAGAGTATTAATGGTAGAAATAATGGATAATAATACAAAAATACTCTTGATTGCAATTTATGCTCCGAATGATAAACAAGGAGAGTTTTATAAAAAACTGCACATGAAAATAATTGGACTGGACTATGTTAATATAATTATGATGGGAGATTTTAATGGAATTGTGGACAATAAACTGGACTATATAGCAACAACAACAAAGCAAAATAGAAAGGCTCTCCCAAGGTCCTTTTTTAAAATGACAGATGAATTAACTTTAAAAGATATTTGGAGAGAAAGAAACGTTAAAGCTAAACAATATACTTTTTATTCAAATAGACATTTATCATGGTCCAGATTAGATATGATTTGGATCTCAACAGAACTAATATCTAATATTAAAGAAACAAGCATTGAAACAAGTACCTGGGCAGATCATAGCCCAATGACAATTAAATGGAAGGGACAAAAAAAAAGATCGAGATGGACATTAAATAATACTATTTTAAAGGAGAAAGATTTTACACAATGGATGGAGAAGGAATTGGCTTTTTTCTTTAGAGAAAATAAAAAAGAGGATACTTCAACGCAAAATGTGTGGGACACTATGAAGGCATATGCTAGAGGTTTGATAATAGATTATACAAGAAAAAAGAATATTAGGAAAAGGCAAGCTTCTAAGGCCTTGGAAAATGAGTATAAAACTCTTGAAAAAGAATTACAGAAAATGCCACAGAAAAAGGATATTAAATTGAAGCTGGATGTAATTAAACATAAAATGGATTTAATAGAGAAAGAAGAATTGGCACAGAAAATTAGAAACTCTAAACAGAATTATTTTGAAGATGCAAATAAACCAGGTAGATGGCTAGCATATAAATTGAGAAAAGAGAAGGAATCAAGAAAAATATTGAAGTTAATAGATGAACAAGGCCAAGTTTGTTATGGGAATAAGGAGAAAAAAGAAATTATCCGAGATTTTTATGGGCAATTATATAAACAAGAGAATATTGATGAAGGAAAAGTCAAACTGTATTTACAGGAAGCTAATCTACCAAAGATACCTAAAGAGACTGAAGAAATGCTAGAAAGCAATATAACAATGATGGAACTAAATGAAGCATTTAAGAGACAAAATAATGGGAAAGCTCCGGGCCCAGATGGGCTTCCAGTAGAATTTTATAAAACATTTCAAGAATTATTGAGCATCCCATTGTTAGAAGTTATGAATGAAGTTATGTTAAAAAAGATGATACCTAAAACATGGTCAGAGGCTTATACCAAAGGAAGAGACTGACCCATTGCAAATTAAGAATTATAGACCTATTTCTTTATTGAATGCAGACTATAAAATCTTTGCTTCAATCTTAGCAGAAAGACTTAAAAAATATTTAAATAATTTAATTCACTCAGATCAAAATGGATTTCTGCCAAAGAGACAAATTAGAGACAATATGAGAGTAATCTTGGACACTTTGGAATATTATGAGGCTCATCCTGAAAAGCAAATGGCTTTGATATTCCTAGATGCTCAAAAAGCATTTGACAACGTGAACTGGAGATTTATGTTATTATTATTGGAGCAGATGGGTTTTGCTAAAAAATTTATTCAAGCAATAGAAGCTATATACAATAAACAGACAGCAAGGGTAATGATGGAGGGGGAACTTACAGATTTTATTAATATAAGAAAAGGCACAAGACAAGGATGCCCCCTATCTCCTTTGTTATTTGTGTTGACCTTGGAAGTCTTGAATAGAAATATTAGGGATGATAAAAGCATAAAAGGAATGAAAATTAAGAAGGAAGAATTTAAGCTACAAGCTTTTGCTGATGATTTAGCTTTTATTTTGGAAGATCCGATTGAAACAGCTCCAAAGTTACTGGAAAGGATAGAGTCATATGGAGAGGTGGCTGGTTTGAAAATAAACAAAGATAAAACAAAGATTTTGACAAAGAATATGTTATTGAGACAGAGAGAAGAATTGGCAGATCTTTTGAAAATTCAAGTTACAAATAAGGTTAAGTATTTGGGGATATATTTGACAACAAGATGTAGCACATTAAAGGAGAATAATTATATTAAACTTAAACAACAGATAACTACAGATTTGAAGAAGTGGGAAAACTTGCAATTGTCATTAATAGGGAGAATTTCAACAATTAAGATGAATATCTTACCTAGAATTTTATTTTTGTTTCAAACAATACCAATAAGGCTTGGAAAAGACTATTTTGAAGATTTAAATAAAATTATGTTGAAGTTTATATGGCAAGGTAAAAAAGCGAGAATAAAGCTAAAGCTTTTGCAAGATGCTAGAATTAGAGGAGGTTTTGGTCTGCCTAATTGGGAATTGTATTATCAAGCTGCAAGTTTGATGTGGGTCAAAGAATGGATAACATTAAGGAAACATAGGTTGTTGACATTAGAAGGGCATGATTTGCTGTTGGGTTGGCATGCTTTTTTATGGTATAAGGGAACTAAAACACAGGGTTATTTTAGAAGACATTATGTACGGGAGTCTTTGTGGTTAAATTGGGAGAAGATAAAAAGACAATGTTATTTGAAAATTCCAGTTTGGTTATCGACCATTGAAGCATTTTCCTATCCTATAATTTACAAGAAGGAACAAACAGTTAGATATGGGGAACTTTTGGATGAAAAGGGTGAACTTAAATCGATCCAAAACTTAGAAGAACAAGGTATAAGGATGAATTGGTTTTTATATGCACAAATACACTCAAGGTATGATGAAGATTCTAAAACGGAGGGATTTTATGATAAACAGACTGATTTAGATAAGATCTTGATGGGTACTGATGAGAAGGTGATTAAAAAATTATATGGTTATTTACTGGGAATGAAATTAGAGGAAGAACAAGTCAAAGAAACTATGATTGTTTGGGGGAAGAATTTTGGATATGGGATTGATTTGGAGAAATGGCAGAAATTGTGGTCTCAAAATTATAAAATGACAATGTCAACAGCATATAAAGAAAATTTGTATA
The DNA here is from genome assembly GCA_033807585.1 of Hydrophis major. NCBI lineage: Eukaryota > Metazoa > Chordata > Lepidosauria > Squamata > Elapidae > Hydrophis > Hydrophis major. The sequence continues at coordinate 68,511,692 of CM066331.1, read as the reverse complement.
AGATGTTTTACAGGTGGCACTTTCCTCCGACAAGAATAGCAAGAATGTTTAAGAACAAATCTGAAAAATGCTGGAAATGTCATCAGATACCCGGCTCGTATTACCATATGTGGTGGACTTGTGAGGATGCTAGAAAATATTGGACTATAATTCGCATGTGGTTGGAAAAAATGACAAAGAAACATATAGATTTGAAACCAGAGATCTTCTTATTGGGAATTTTACCTGATATATATAGTAAAGATTTGAAATACCTGATTGTAAATGTATTAACAGCGGCCAGGATTGTATTTGCTAAAAATTGGAAGAATGAGAAAATACCATTACAGGAAGAAATTATTAAGAAAATATTGGAATGTGCTGAGATGAGCAGATTGACATTTGAAATTAGAGAGCAAGAGGATAAACAATTTTATGAAATTTGGGATCTTTTTTATAAATGGCTAGATGATAAAATACGATAATAGAATATTTAGAATGCTAGATAGTAAGGAATATCTTTATTTTGTCATTATTTTGTTATTTGATATTATATTTATAAAGGATTTTTTAGGATTGATTTGATATGACTAGATGATTTGTTATAGAGTAAACTGGTTTAAAGTATTGTTAGCTCATTAAGCATAAATGATAAAAATATAGTCAAAAATTTCTTTTTTTTTAGTGATATTAGGATATATAAGTTTGGATTGACAATATGAGTTGTTATGTAACATAATTGTAATTGAGACTACAGAATGAATGCACAAAAATGATGAACCAACTGACACACTGGATGTATATATAAGATTTGATGTTTTTATGTTTTGTTTGTCTTGTTTGTTTGTAGAAAATTAATAAAAACTTTAAAAAAAAAAAAAAAAACCACGCCCTACAGCAGAATGCGTATCTAGTTCCGGTGGTGCAGCACCTCCTCCATTCCTTGGGGGGCGGAAAGGTTTTCGCTAAATTAGATTTAGCTCAAGCTTATCAACAACTACCAGTGGATGAAAAGACGGCCCAAGCCCAAACAATTGTAATGCACAGAGGTGCTTTTAAATGTACTCGATTGCAATTTGGGGTTAGTGTAGCCCCGGGGATATTCCAAAGCCTCATGGAAAGGTTGTTACAGGGAATCAAGGGCATGGTTCCGTATTTTGATGACGTATTAATTGCAGCCCCTACCAAAAAAATCTTGCAGGATCGTTTGAAATGTGTTCTTAAAAAATTCCAAGAGGCAGGACTTAAGGTGAAAAAAAATAAATGTCACTTATATACTGACAGTGTTGAGTTTCTAGGGTATCGGATTGATAGCCAGGTCATTCACCCAACTGAAAGTCAATTAAAGGTGATAAAAAAATGCTCCCAGGCCACGTAACAAGGCCGATCTCCAGGCATTCTTAGGCCTCATTAATTTCTATAATGTATTTTTACCGCACAAGGCGACTGTTGCTGAACCGTTACACTGGTTATTAGATAAAAAAACATTGTGGGTATGGGGTTACCGGGAAGAACAAGCGTTCCGGAATGTTAAAAAATTGCTCACATCTGACTCTGTACTTATGCAGTATAACGAGACTTTACCATTAGTTATAACCTGCGATGCCTCGCCCTTTGGGGTGGGCGTCATCTTGAGTCTTGTACTGCCTAATGGGAACGAAGCCCCTGTTGCATACTTTTCGAAGACTCTTTCACAAGCAGAGCGGAACTATGGACAAATTGATAAAGAAGCTCTCGCAATCGTTTCAGCAGTAAAGAAATTTCATGAATATGTGTATGGAAGGACATTTACCATTATAACTGACCACAAACCGTTGTTAGGGATAATAGCCGGGGACAAGCCAACCCCCTACATATTATCCCCTAGAATGACCCGATGGTCAGAATTCCAAGCTGCTTATAATTATTGCCTGCAATACCGCCCGGGGAAAGCCATTCCCCACGCTGACGCATTAAGCTGAGCACCGCTTCCAGAGACTCTCGACGATCCGGCACCAACGGCAATTACTTTGCAGATCAAAACACTCAACTCGCCGCCTATGACCGCCCGAGACATCGCGAGAGAAACCAAACGAGACCACACCCTAGCTCGAGTCCTAGGCTGGGTAGAACGCGGATGGCCATTGGACCAAGTCCCAGATGACTTTGCGCCATTTAAAGCAAGACAGACTGAACTTTTTTCCCAAAAATGCTGTGTCATCTGGGGCGATAGAGTCGTTGTCCCAGAACGACTCCGGAAGACGCTGCTACAAATTCTGCATGAAGGCCACTCCGGCATCGTGTGGATGAAAGCGCTTGCACAAAGCTACGCATGGTGGCTGGGCATGGACCGGCAAATCGAGCAGTGGGTCAAAGCGTGTGCCAATTGCCGGCAAGCCAGCAACGCCCCACCAAAAGCCATGCCTACTGAATGGGAGACGCCACGTGGACCCTGGTCCAGAATCCACCTGGATTTCGCGGGGCTAACCAAAGGATATACCTTCCTGCTGACAGTCGATGCATACTCCAATTGGTTAGAAATTCATCGCATGACAGCCACAACTTCCGAGGCAGTGATCAAGATCCTAAATAGACTCTTTGCAACCCACGGGTTGCCTGACGTCCTGGTGTCCGATAATGGGCCACAGTTTACGGCACTAATGTTCGAGCAGTACCTCGCTGACCGTGGCATCCGCCATGCACTCACCTCGCCTGCGCACCCTGCAACCAATGGACGAGCGGAACGCATGGTCCAATTTGTTAAAAAGACTTTGCAAAAAATGGACTATGACAATATCGATGACAAGGTCAATCAAGTTCTCTTTTTGCAACACATAACTCCACATAGCGTCACTGGCAGAACTCCCGCAGAACTACTGATGGGACGAAGACTCTGTTCCCACCTCGACCGGTTGCACCCTGCTTACGAACTGGAAAAGCCAATAGGATCCAGTGGCCGCTATCGTACCTTCCAGGTAGGAGACCACGTTTACGCACGAAACTTATCGGGCAATCCGTTATGGATAGAGGCAACGTTAGGGCGAGTGACTGGCTCCAAATCTTACGTAGTGAAATGCTGTGACAATAGACTGTGGAAACGGCATATCGACCAATTACGGTCACGACTCACAACGGCCAGTCAATAACTCCCCCATGACCAAACCGAGGGGTGGGGAGGTAGAGAAGAAGATGACGTTCCAGGGAACCTGCTCGAAGGGAGCGACGAATCAAGTGAGACTCAGGAAATGGAGCAGGAAGGAGAATTGTTTGCACCGCAAGAGATTGCACCTGAGCAAGAAGCAGAGCCACTGCCAAACAACAATCTACCTCAACAGGATTGCAATCAACCAGTCCAACGAAAATCCGAAAGACTCAAAAGACAACCATCCTATTTAAAGGACTATATAACTACACCGTAATTTAAGAAGCCAGGGGGAAGGGGTGTTGTGTAAATACCATAGTTAATAAAGTATGAGCTTGAGGTAAAGTGCAGGGTTCTGGCCCTGCACTTCTGATTGGCTGTTAGGTGGCCAGATCGGATTGGTTAGTTCTTAGGAATCCGATTGGCCCTTAACAGAGGATTATTATTGGTTTAAAGAGCTAGCGTTCATAGCTCGCTATTGGACAATTCTCACAAGGGTTGCCTTTATAAGGCAGAGTTCACTGTTATTGTTTTTGAGAAGTCACTATGTAATAAAGAGCTGAAAGTTCACATTCAAAGGCTGTCTCCATTTACTCCAACCCATGTCCAAGTACTGAACACTGTTGATAACTTAAAAAACCAACAAATAGTCCTCAGCCCAAATCGCATCCAATGTGGTGGATCCAGGAGAGTTAATTTTCAGGTCAGAAATGATGCACCTCAAATTATCATATTTAGAATACTATATGAAGTCATGGTTTTATTGTAAAGTCTGTAATGTTGGGAAAAATGGAATGAAGTTGAATGAAAGAGGACAACCAGACCAGGAAGGCTGATTAGGGGCCCTCATGAAAAACTGGGACTGTTGTGAAGGGCCATTGCCATGGGCTCAGCCCCTGCAATTGCACCCCCAAAACATCATCCTGCCTCACTACTGCCCAGCCTCCTGTTCCTACTCCGCTGCTGTAATCACCACGGACCAGATAGGGACAGCCGATGTGGCCTACCGGCCGTAAAATGATCTATATGATTGCCAAAAGTTGACACTAATTTAATGGTCTGTCAATCATATCAGTCAATTACGTAAAGAAAATATGTGTCTCCAATCTCCCAAGCAAACATGGAGAATAACTTTACATAGATGTTCAGTGTAGCAGTTAAGTTGATTTTGATACTAGTTTAAATCCCAGAAATCTGGTTTATACAATTTGATATCTTTTATAAAATACAATAAGAAATGTGATTCAAGTAGCAAAGGAGAAAAAGGCCTTCAGAACTTTTCCTTCACCTTGGTCAGGAGAATAGTCACTGAATATTATATGGCATTTTTTGAGGAGAAACAAGACTGACATCCCGTATCTGGAAATAGCCCAGATCCAGCACCACTAAAGTGAAGGGAGAGGAGGAGGAAGAAGAGAATGTCTCTTCACTGCAATGTCCATAATTGCCACTTATAGACAACTTACACTTGCACAACTTACACTTATCTAACTTCGGATCTATTCTGTTTCATTTTGCCCTATCTCTATGAAGAAAAAATGGTATGTGAGAGGGCAGGTATCTTGAGATCAGCTAGCACCTAGACTGATGGTGCCCTGACCCTTTAAGATATCTCCCCAGACAGGAGAGTAGTTTAGCAAAGAGCAGCTATAAAAGCCCTGTAGCAAAGCAACTGGGTGGCCATTTGTTGTGGTGGTGGTGGTGGTGATGCCAGTTTGGAGAAGATTGGATGCAGAAAGGTTATGTTTTTTCTGAATATGGACTTAGCATATAATCAGAAATACTTGTATGTATTATTATCCTGAAGGAATTTGTCTAAGACAAATAGACAAATGGGAAATAAGCATCCTCCATGAAACTCCATAATCTACAAAATAGCCACCAACATTTCAAACAGTTGAACTGTATGAGAAACTTGTTTTGGTTCATCCTGAATCTTCCATCCATCATATTTATCAGATATTCCTCAATTTTAGAATGCAGAATGGCTTGGAGAAGATTTTGAAATATTACTTTGGGGCATTGAGGGAACACAGATAGACTGGTGTGGTGGCCTAGAGGTGGAGCTCTCGCCTCACAATCAGGAAGCTGTGAGTTAGATCTAGGGGGAGGCAGATATTTCTCTCTCTGGGCACACTGAGAATGTATCTGCTAGGAAAAAAACTCTCCACATTGACGACAGGAAGGGCATCTAGCCAGTAAACACTCAGCACCATTCAGTTGTCCAGACTCCACCCTGCAAGGGATTATGGGGTCATTAAAAGGGATTGAGGGAACACAGATGCAGCATTTGTTAGCAATTCATGGCATTACCCTAAGTGAAGAGATTTACAGTTTTTCTAATCCAAATAGGAAACTGGAAGCAACCCAAGGGAAAAGGAGAATTGTAGAAGCTCACTCCTGAGAGTAAAACAGAGCAAACTGGGACTATTACCCAAGTGTCTGCAGGTGTCTGGATGCCTAAACATGGCCAGGGAGTCTGGATGGGCCCTCGGGACTATGGTAGCCATTGAATTGGATATTGGGAAAAGAACCCTGTAGGGAAAAAAAAGATCTTGACTGCACAATATGGGCAAGGGATCTGTGGGTCCATTTTTTTCATTGTTTTGCAATGCATTACCTTTGGGATGGAAGTGCTTCATGTGCATAAAAATATGTGGGCACGATGAAGAAAACGGAACACTTTTCACACCAAGAACAGCCCATTATTTTACACAGACTTATATAAAGTCTGGATCAAAAAAGATAGTAATTATGCCATTGTGGGACATACCATCACTGCTGTACTGATGCAGAAAGCACCACAAAGAAGCTTCTGTAAGCATTTGCATTTAAATACATCTCATCAATGTTCAATTTTCTATCACAATACTGAAGACCATTACCTATTTGTAGAGTTAATCATTTGCCAGAGGTTGTATGTTAAATTTCAAACACTTCCAGTTAGTTCCACAAAGAAAGGGCTTTTCTTTCATTCATTCACTTGCATAATTCAAAACTGTCAAACATAGTTTTATAACATAGGATTTTAGAATGGAAATACTGTCAGATCTTTTTTAAAAAGTGCCTGGAGTGAATGCAGCTTTGATGCATATGGTCTAATTAATTAAAATATAGATGCAATCAAGATCTGACTACAACTTTCTTTTCAATTGCTCTTTAAGTCTTGCCAGTTTAATTTCTCTTGCTTGTCAATTATATGTCTTAGAAGCAAGTGAAAATCATTTCCCATCTTTACATATAAAATGTCATTGTTGGTTTTTTTTTCTTTTTGTTATTTTCCCCTTCGTTCAGAATTTTATTCAGGATGGAACTATTCTAAGGAAGTATTGCAAATAATGTTCCTATGCCTTACAGTGAATTATGCTATAGTGTTGCCCACAAAAATCAGGTAAAAAAAGGTTTTTCCACAAACATATGATGGAATTTCTCCCCCTTTTTAATGCAGAACTACATACACATACAGAAGTTTTCAGACAAATATTTGCATCAGAATATTTATGTGAATTTTTGTGTGCAGATTTTGCAAAATAGGATTTTATCAGACCCACGAGATTATGTTATTTTAAATTCTTTAACACTGCTTGCTTGCAGAAAAGCTAAGCAATAACAGAGTGAAATTAATAATTAAACTGAAACAAAATGGGAAATTAATACACAACTCAGACCAGACACCTTTCTGATAAAATACTGGAAAAATCAGATGGTATTTTACTTTAATATATGACAGAAGCAGCCGCATGACTTTAGCATGCTCAGTTATGGAAAGACAGTTTGGTTTAGTGCAGGGCTGTCAAACTTGTGGCCCCCAGGCTGGATGCGTCACACGCTGCCCACGCCCCTGCCCTGTTTAACAAAGTGGGGGAGAAAGTCCCGACATGTCATGTGACGACACCGTGACAATGTGAGTTTGACAACCCCGGTCTAGTGGTTAAGATACCAGGCTGATCAAAGCCAACTGGGTAACTTTGGGCCAGTAACTCTGTCTTAACCCAACCGACTTCACAAGATTGTTGTTGTAGGGAAAATAGAAGGAGAAAAGGTGTGCTGAATGTTTGCTGCATTGAGTTATTTAAAAAAGACTTTAAGAAACCTACAATGGAGAAATGGTTAGTATATATTTGTTTATTGATTAGACCTTGGGACATATCAAAGTGCAGAGTTCCAGAAACAAATTATTATTGAAATTTGATAAAAGCAATTTAAAATAGAATTGGATAAAATATAATCTAAGATGAAAATGAATTAAAATACAATAATTTAAGACATAGATAAAATATGATAAAATTATATTTTGGTGTCACCCCTATAATCAACCCCAGAATGGTTAGTAAAGATGATGGAACTGGCAATGATGGCGAAAATAATGTCTCTTGTCAGAGAAAAGTCACTGAATAAATTTATCTACAACTGGAAGTCTTCTTTATAAACTTTTTGCAGAAGATGGGGGGGGGGGAATCAAATTGTGACATTGTTTTGCTGATTATTAAAATTTGAAAAAGAAGAAAAATGGAAACTGTATCACAGTGTTAAATTAAGAATTCAATACGTTATATTGTTGTAGAAAGTTGTTGAGAATCATTAATTGAATATATATTTGTTTTCATTTTCTTTATACCTTTCTACACCCCTTTCTGTTTCCCCTTTACCCGTTTACTTGTTAATTTTATATGTATTTTTAATAACATTTAATGAAATTATTTAATAACATTTAATGAAATTATTATGAAGAAAACTTTATCATTATTTAACATTTATACAATTATTAGCTTTCCATAAGTTTTGTTGGGTGGAAGGGAAACAAACACATACCTAAAATGTATCTGTGATAGCTGAGAACCAACTAAGTGCATTTGTTATAAAATATTGTTTAAAATTGGTTTAAAATGACCAATAGTCTTCATTTGTTGAACCTCAGAAAGCAATAAGCTATATATTTTGGGAGGAGGTCTGTGCAATTTTTATTTTTGTCCTCTAGATCTCTCAGCAGCTTTTGATAATATATCAACCATAGCTTCTTGGTGGAGATGGAGCACTGGTCCTTCAGTGTTGTTTTTCTCCCATGTTCAGAGCATCCAGAAGTGGGAGGTGCTTGAGTCTCTTCTGGAAAGGCTGGGATTAAAACTCCGGGACGCTCCTCCTCCTCCATGGGACACCTCCCCAGCATCCCCCAGTTTTAGCTCAGCCTTCGTGGTAAGAGGTTGTGCACTCCCTGACTGGAACGGTTTTCTAATTCAGCTCGTCAAAATTCAGGTTTGCTCTTGGGTTAATTCAGCTTGTAAATTTCCCCCCAATTAATTTGGCGATTTCAAGACTGGTGGCTCTATTAGGTCATCCCCCTGATCAGTTTGAGAGCAATTCTTTGTGGCTGGCGGAGCCTGCCACTCCGCAGGCAGCCTGAGATGGCCGCTTCAGGCAATTAGCTTATCTAATCCCCTGATCATCTTATCTCTGCAATCTTGGTGGAGCGCTCGCAGCTGCAGCTCACTTCTCCTTGCTGTTTCAATTGACAGGATCATTTATCTGACAATTTAGAGAGTCAGCAGCAGTGGCTCATTAAACTGCTCAGGCAATTAACACTGGAGATTCTGCCTTCCTGCCATTTTCAACGGCTGGCTTCAAGTTTGTGCCTAAATATCACAGCAGCCATTCCCCGCTGGTTTCCCTTCTTGGGGACCGGGGCAGGTACCTTCCCACTCCACTTCCCTGGCATTATTTCTCTTTTATCTTTCTGGTGTTGGATAAGCAGGCTAGTCCTTAAACAGGAATTTTTTTCCTTTTGCAATTGCTTTTGGATCATTACATTGGAGTGAAGCCGCAAGTGCCATTTCAAACAGTGGGACATTTTTGACAGGAAAGGATCCATCCAGACCCTGTATAGCTGGTTTCCCTTGTTGGGGACCAGGGATCCAGAATATTTCTTGCTTGGAGCACTTGGGGGTTTCCCTTGTTGGGGACCCTTAGATACTGTTTCCCATATACACAGTTTTACATGTGGATATAGGCATATGTGTGTGTGTGTGTGTGTGTGTATCTTTGGTTATTCGGGGGCTTGGTTGTGTTCTGATTGGGTGGGGTGTGTTCTCATTGGTTGGGGGTTTGGCTGTGTTCTGATTCATTGGGGGGTTTTCTGTGTTCTGATTGGCTGGAGGCGTGTTCTGTTCAGGTGGGGGCTTGGTTGTGCTCAGTTAGTCTTAGTTGCTGGGGGATTTGAGCTGGTGAGCTGTGATCTTGCTGTTTGGCTTCGAGTTTGTGGTCGCACTGCATCTTCATGGTGGGGGTCAGTTCGCTTCATGTATGGGTCAGAGGGGTTTGAAGTGGGTAGTGATGTAGCTGCAGTGCGGCTTCTGGTCTGTGGTCGTGTCTCATCTTCTGTGTGGGTGTGAGTCTGCTTTCTACGTGGAAGTGTGGTGGTGGCATCTTGTGTGGCTCTCAGGGGTGTGGGTCTGGTGTAATTCTTCATGTTAGGTACTCGTCTGTTCATGAGGGCGGGTTTCCAAATGGCTGGTAGGCGGGAGGTATCTCGTTTATTCATGCTGTGTGGGCATTTTTCTATCTCTATGGCTTCTCAGATTATTCTGCTGCTGAAGTGTTCGGTTTGGGCGATAGTTCTGGTATTTTTAAAGTTCTGGTATTTTTAAAATCAGAACACAGCCAAGCCCCCACTCAAGTCACACTCCCACTAGCAGTTAAAAGGAAGAAGTAGCTGCAAGCTCACATCACTCTGAGAAGCACAGAGCTGAAGACCAAGCCTGAAGATGATGAATGAGACTTCATCGAAACGTTGCCTAGATACTTCCAATCTTACGCGGGAGAAAACCCGAATAACCAAAGATACACACACACACACACACACACACACAGATAGATAGATAGATATATTTGTGAGTTGGTTTTTAATTGCAAGCTGCCCAATATAACATCTGAAATTTACCATAAAGGTAAATGGTAAGCAAAATGAGAATTATATACAAAAACTATAGCTTTCTTATATTGAATATACTGTATAAATATAGGAATATGCTTAATTATAGAGAATAAGTTTTGGTCTCTCTAATCTAGCATAGTATCTAACAGAATAACAGTCTATAATATTGTTTTAGCTTTGTTTTCCCCATTTTAACTGAAAAAACTAGAACCCATCTGAATACAAGTTACATACTTTGCAATTGCAATATTTCTTGTTAAATGAAATCCATTTCCATCAGGGTGGGAATCTGTTGTTCTCCACATTTTAATGACTATAACTTCCATATTTGCACCTGGACACGCTGGCTAAAACTAACTTGGAGTCTTATTTTTCCTTTAAGTTAAAGTTTACAAAAATAAAGAACAGTGCGAGAACTTTTATGAAGCTTGCAGGAGTTCAGAGCAACTCCAATCATTATGACCCTACAACGTCTTGGAACTTAAAACAATGCACTTTCTGGTTCAGCTGCAGTAGAATCCACATTGTATCTTTCTTCAATAATAAAATCACAGATATTATGGACAGTCATCCCCAACAAGTCTTGCCTTATCCCTTCTTCTGGTCTCATGTAGTCTAAAAGATCCATGTTGGCTGCATTTGGCAGGGCTTAAATCAGGGGTATCAAACTCAATTTCATTTAAATTGAAATTAAATTCATTTAAAGTGAAAATATTTATAGACCCCTCACATCCTGAACATAAACTATTTCAACTCCTTCCCTCAAAACAATGCTATAGAGCACTGCACACTAGAACAACTAGACACAAGAACAATTTTTTTCCCGAAGCCATCACTACTAAACAAATAATTCCCTCAACACTGTTCAACTATTTTCAAAGTGTACACTACTATTACTGTTAATCTTCTCACCATTCCTTATCACCCATCCCCTCCCACTTGACTGTTTCCTAGTATGATTTGATTGTTGATTGTACCCTATGACTATTATTAAATGTTGTAAGTTATGATTCTTGATTCTTAATGAATGTACCTTTTCTTTATGTACACTGAGAGTATTTATACCAAGACAAATTCCTTGTGTGTCCAATCAAATTTGGCCAATAAAGTATTCTATTCTATTCTATTCTATTCTATTCTATTCTATTCTATTCTATTCTATTCTAGGCCGCATCAGGATTGTGTTTGACCTTGGAGAGCCAGGGTGGTGTGGCCAGCTCAATGTCACTCATGTGATCAAATGCCACTTTTGCTAGTAGTTTGTTTTGCTAGCCATCTGCCAGTGAGAATAGAGCTTGTGAGGGCCCAGTGTGGCCCTCCTGGTCTCCATTTTCAGCTGCGATGCCTCCTGCAGCCCTCTGCCAGCGAAAACAGAGCCAGGGAGAGCTGCACGTGGCCCTCACAAGCTCCATTTTTGCTGGCAGAGGCACCACAGCCCGGTCCTTTGCTGTTTCCAGGCCATCCCCATGGGGCAGATCTAAGGATCCCGTGGGTTGGATCCAGCCCCCAGGCCTTGAGTTTGACACCCCTGGCTTAAATTAAAGAGAATTTTCTGCTTCAGCGGGAATTGAGTGGGCACTCAAAAACTACTTGAGGGAAGGGATTTTGAAGTAGACAGGACAATAAAGCAATGGCAAAGGCAGTGCCAATTCATGCTCCAGAAACTATGCATTTTGTTAGAACTTATTGCCTCTTGTAGTAGTGTGTGAGTCACCGTAACAGCCTATGACAAGGGTTAGAGGAATTGAAACTTGATTAAAACTCAATTAAATATAATGCCTTCTTCACAGCCTTTAATAATTTTTAAAATTACTTTTATTATGCAAACTAATAAAAAAGGGCACATGCACAGATCAACATTAAAGGATCAACTGAACTGAAAAATTAACGAAGCATCCAAGGGTGAACAAAACGGGGAAGGAAGTTTGGAAATCATGTTTTCTCAAACTAATTAAAAAATGTACATATAGCTCAAAAACCTTCTTATCTCATTTGATTCAATAAAAAGTAACTAAATGAATGAAAAATAATATAAATCATACCAGGTAGAGATTTTCTTTTTTAATGTTGAATAGTTATTATTTTAGTGAACCTCCATCAAGAGACCACAATTCTTGATTTCTTGATAGATTCCAGATATTGGGAATATAAGGATATAAGCATCCTTAACATGAATGATATTAGCATCTTTTAACATTAGTGATCCAGAAACATACTTACAATTGCAAATACAAAACTTGGTCGAAACCATATGGGTTATACTCCAATTCCTGAGTTACATCACCAACAGCAAAGTGATTGCAAGCAAACTTTATCCAATATTTTCCAAAGAATCCTCAACTCTCTATTTTAAGAAATATTCTATTTTAGGTTTAGGAGGTAAATCCTAAAGAATCTTTAATCACCATGGAGCTCCTAAAGCATCAATTGTATCATCTTTGTAGCTATCAAAAGGGATTTTATTTCATTTATTTGTCAGAATTTATCAAACAAAAATGAGAACAAGAATAAGAGAATAAAAATACAAGGGCAGGAACGATAGGCACATTAGTGCACTTATGCACGCTCCCTCTTTTAATACAGAAGGACTGAATGTCTGGAACGCAGTTAATTTCAAAGACAAGCAGATTCACCATACAATCAAAATATGAATTGGTGGAAGAGATTACTTCATTTCACCAAATCTTTGCAGTTTCATGGCCCAGCTAGGGGGGAAGAGGGGAATTGGACTGCCTGAGTATGTACAGCTCAAATTGCATGAGCAGTGACCTGGCATGCACGTGCACTGGTGCCTACCAGCCTGTTGCTTACAGAAGTTAAGCTGCACATGTGTGTACCTTCCAACCAACCACTCACATGGCCCATTTCCAAATAAGCCATGGCCCAGTAGTGGACTGTGGCCCAGGGTTTAGGGATCCCTGATCTAAAATGAGAACATAGATTGGCTCACGATGTTTTCAGTGTTCCAAGCAGTGAATACTCACACATGCAAACATCGACTAAAACAAAACTGCAAACTGCTTATAATAATATATGCAAAATATTTCTTTCCACTTGGTTCTCCATACTAATAAGCTATTGTTATTTCAATAGGAACTATATTATTTACAAAATCTATGTGGCTAACATCTTGGTAACAAACAGACAATTTGCAAAAAGCAATATAAAGACAATATACTAACAAGATAAAGTTAGAACATATCAGAGGAATCCAAACAAATGAGGAATTATATAATATGCTCACAAAACAGAAAAATATATAGGTTCCATAGATATCCTAACCCTAATGCTTGGATAAAAGACAGGTCTTAAAAGTCAAGTCTTAACTGTCTTCCAGAAGGTCTTTAGAGTCATATTAAAAGCCCATGTATCAGAGATAAGCAAGTAATACTTTATTTCAATAAGCCTAAAAATACAAGAACAACCAATTCAAGTTAATCATGTCTTTGCTAAAAATAAACTAAAAATATGAAACAATAACTTGTACTTATTTTGAGTTTCTCAAGTATTAGTTTCAACCCTGTGTCAAGTTGCAGGTGCTGCTTTTGCAAAATGCCGACTTTTCTCTTTATGATTATCTTTAGTACTAGAAAATCCAAATCTGTATTGAGTAATGAAATGAGAATGGTTTCACTAATATTTTAAATTAGGTATATTCTTTCCTCCTCAGTTGCCTATGGGATTTTTAAAAAAATGCATGTACAATGTTTACTAGATTTAGGTGGCAGAAATTTGAGAAATGAAAAATCCAGATTTTAAATCTCTAGCAAGGTCTGAAATGAAAGAGTACTGCCTGCTTAGGAAATATGAACAATTAATAATGTACCACATGAAGTAGGTCAATGAAAGTATCAATTTTTTAAAACACCTGGGTTTGGGTAAAAGAGCTCTTGAAAGACTAGATCAAAGCAGACCAACAATTCAGCTTCAGTTTTTATAAAAATCTCCCTGCCTTCCAGGGTATTTGCTGCAGAAAAAGACACTCAGACACAGAATTCAAATATTCATTAACTCAGTTTCTTCCAATTTGGTGCCCTCCAGCTGAGCTTAAACTGCAGCTCAAGAATTGTCAGCCAGCAGGGTCAATGCTCACATTGGCATTGAAGACTTCTGAGAACTGTAGTTCCAACAACTAGATAGCCAAAGGTTGACATAAGTAACAGAAGTTCATATTACATCGGCATCTCACTATTTTAATAAATAATTGTATTTAGCATCCTTTAAGAGAATATACGAAAGCAAGTCTTGTCCAAACACTCAAAAAATAATTTGTCCAAAATACTTGTTTTACCACATAAAGAAAAGCACCCAGACGAAATCTCAATGTCTTGGCTTTTTCTAGAAGGTCCACAGAGAGTAAACTGAACAGACCACAATTTAATTGTTTTGCAATTGTAAGAGGGTAACTGATCCCAATCATCCCCAGATGTGGTACAGACCATTGAGTGATATTTTTTGTGGGGTGTCATGCCCCTGGTGGAGACTGATTCTGAGGGAGAGGAGGAACAGCTGACAGGGAGTGGAAGTGTGGCTCTGGAGGATGTGGAGGAGGTTGGGGAAGGGCATAGGCCAGCTGAGCAGTCAGAGGAGGACCCAGGCCCTCTCAATCCTAGGGCATTCAGGAAGGAGAGAATAAGGGAGAGATGTGGTCTACTTGGGAGAAGAGGGCCTTGATCCTCTTCATAGGCTGCAGCTGTGACAACTGAATAAGAGGACAGACATGCGTAGGGGTGAACACTGGAAATAAAGCATGGAAATATCTCTAGTTTATGGTTCCTCTCTGAGTTTGGCATCCTTCCCAGTCTGTTATTTGTGAACATCCTCCAGCCCTTATCTTGCCTGGTTTATGTTGCTTTTTTTGTCCTTCTTGTAACTGTTTGTGTGGGAGTTTTTTGTCTTCAGTCAAGGAAATTTGGAGATTGGAAGCAAAGTGAAGGAATAAAAGAGGCTTCACCGGTTTTTTGTGACTATGTTTATTTTGTACCCCCCCCCCCCCGGGTCATCACATGGGGTGAAATTGAAGTTATGTCACAATTTTCTCCTTGGACATAGTTGGGACAAGTAAGAAACAAATAAAGTGGCTGGTTTTCACCGTTCCTTCTCCCTGAATTTTCATCTCCTTGGTACATTTGGACTCACTAATGATATGATGACAACTCTGAAGTCAGCTCTTAAACTAAAGGAAATGAGGGTGTCGGGAAGGTTGTCACTTTCTCTTCTGCCAAAAAGCCAGGAACATTTTCTTCCCCATTTTCCACAATCAGCCAAACCATGATTAAATCACGTGTTCAAAATGTCAAATGCAAAAAGAAAAAAACCCCGCAAAATGATATTCATTGTACCAATTTCAGATATTTTGAGTGTTGCAATTTGTTCTACTTTTCAAGGGATCATATTGGCCTCGCTCATATGTCTTTTTTTCCCCCCTTCATAGACTTCAAATACTTTTTAAAAAGAAAATGCTGCACTATACTTTCCAGCCCCATTGTTCTTGTAGGGGTGCAACTTAAAGGGCTAGTGCTGATCTATAAACCTCTCCGGGGCTTGGACCATGTTCTCACATTGGAATTTGATCTACCTGGAAGAAGCTGCCAATGGCTCTACCCTTAAGAAGCAGAGAGGGGCTTATTTCCAGAGGCAATGCTGCTTCTTTGGAGTAGCCTCTGAGTGGACTTTCAGGCTGAATCCCACTGGGACTACTTCCTGAAACAATCAAAACTGAGTTCTTCTGGAAGACATTTGGCCTGTGATTTCATTTTGTCTGGGTTTATAGATTTATAGTTTTATTTGGATTCAATGCAATATCAATGCTAGATTGTGGGATGTTTTCATTGTGTATTTTTGTTGTGTATTTTTATCACGGTAAACTACTGACTGGGATTGCAGCAGCCTCTTAGATGTGACACATAGACAGAAAGATGTTAAGACTCTAGAAAGAGTGTAGAGAAGAGCAACAAAGATGATTAGGGGACTAGAGACTAAAACATATAAAAAACGGTTACTGGGATTGGCTATGTCTAGTTTGATTAAAAGAAGGACTAGGAGTGACATGATAGCAGTGTTCTGATATCTCAGGGGCTACCACAAAGAAGAGCAAGTCAAACTATTCTCCAAAGCACCTGAGGGCAGGACAAGAAGCAATGGGTGGAAACTCATCAAGCAGAGAAGCAACCTAGGACTAAGAAGAATTTTCCTGACAGTGGAATGACTTGCCTCCAGAAATTGTGGGTGATCAAACACTGGAGGTTTTTAAGAGATTGGACAGTCATTTGGCTGAAATAGTATAGGGTTTCCTGCCTGAGCAGGGGGTTGGACGAGAAGACCTCCAAAGTCCCTTCCAACTCTCTTATTCTATTCTATTCTATTCTATTCTATTCTATTCTATTCTATTCTATTCTATTCTATTCTACCCTATCCTACCCTACCCTATCCTATCCTATCCTATCCTATCCTATCCTATCCTATCTATCCTATCCTATCCTATCCTATCCTACCTGATACCCATCAATTTCTGAAAAACCAATTTATTTTTTTCTGGCATGGCTGTCTGTCTGGATCATATTTATTTTAAGTAAAAGAGTCTCCAAATAAGAACACTTTTAGAAAAAGGATACATATGAATCCAGAATCATGATGCTGAGGGCATCCTGGGAGGATGAGTAATGCACAGGAGTTTTGTTTCTGTTGGATCATTTTCCTGTTTTATTGTTTTATAGCTACTGCTTTTATTGTTGTTATGAGGCACACAGAGTTACTTAATAGGAGTGCCAGTTAAATCTTTTAAATAAATAAATAAGAACTTCCATTTAATTTATACTCTGAATGTGGGAAAACAAAGGTATTGAAACAGGTAGTAACTATTTCCCTAGGTTGTATTCAACTTGGCCTTTCATTTACTGAAAATACTTCTGCCTATGGAAAGGTTTTGGTGCTTTCAGTTCTCTACTGCTGCACTTTTGTGCTTTATTTTATGAGATTTTTGTGATTTCACACTTTTTTAGAACAATTTTTCAGGGAAATAGTAGCAGGCAGCAAGCACTCAGCAAGGAGTCTGGGAAATATCTGCTACTAATATAAAACCATAATGGAAGACCTCAATGATACAACAATGTAATTTCAAAATGTTTACATGAAACTGAATATATTATCATTGCCTACATAAAATCAGTGCAAATAAAGTATAACCTCAACATTCGAAGCAAAACTATTTTGAAAATGCATAAAAAATTCGACCAAAGCTGTCTAATAAAACAGGGAAGAGATTTGTGGCACACTACAAATTAAACTTTTGTGCATTACACTCACGGCCAGAGTCAAATAGCTCAGACATAAGAAAGTGTTTCCAAAACAGTCAGGTCTGCCTTTTTATAGCTTAACTTTTGTCTACTTTAAAAAGCTCCTACCTTTGTTTTCAAAATTAAGGACAGGTTCGACCATTCCATCTGCACATAGATTACTGCTGTTGGTAATGTGAAAGAATGTATGTCCAACCTGAACATTCAAAAACTGTAAAAACCTTTATTTTTTTGTCGGTAAAATATAAAATTCAACACAAAAATAGTTTGTCACGAAAACGACTGCTTGTGAAAGCTCCTGGATTGGGGCTTAAAGGCGAAAGCAGAAGCAGTATGCTCTGTCCTATATTTAGGAAGACCAGGTTGCCCTAATAGACCAGTCGCAAAGGGAAAAAACCTATTCAAAAACTAGGTTTCTTGCTAGCCAGCTAGAAATCTCTCTACTCCCTATGACTTTTATAGAGTTGGATAAACAGCAGGGAAGCAACACAAACAATCAAGCATAAAAGAAACTCAAAAGAGCATACCAACACAAGTTGAAGCCAAGATAACATTTTAAGCAGTGAAAGTGGTAGACAAGATCAACTAATGGTGAACCGATAAGAGCATTCTGAGATATTGGAGATGATCACAGGATAAAGTGATGAGAAAATATAACTACTGAGGAAGTGTGAGGAAATATGGGTTTGACTCACAGAAAGGGGAGAGCGATGTCAAGCCATTTCATACAAATATCTTGAGTTCTAGGAAAGTGGACTGGCTTAATTTTATTAGGACATGTATATGTGATTTCTTCCCTTTTCCCCAAAATAAGACTCATTTAAACTCTTTAAACTGGGTGTAACAGTTACACAATTATATCTTGTGTTTTAGACTTGGCCCAAGATTTGTTAAATCCAGTGCTTTTGAAATTTGGAGCTTTAATTAGGAGGATATAAAGCACCTTTTTTCTATATTCCCAGAGCGAGGCTGAAGAAAGAAATACTGGTAGAAGAATCTAAGAAGAAACAGAAAGGTCAATACGTTGTCAGATTTTTGAGGTAGGCCCAATCAGGAAATAAACATTGCAAGAATTATAGGAATTCTTTATTGTTGTAGGGTATAATAAAAAGAATCCCCAAAGTCTGCTGGCATTTCTCTCTGCTCTCTTTCATACCAAACAGAACTGGACAGGACGAGGTGGGTTGGTGGGGTAGGGGGTAGGTGTGTGTGTGTGTGTGAAGTCTATTCCTCGCATTCTCTCCTTTCTCAGGAGTGAGTTGTCTTTATCATTCTTTTTCAAGGCTTTCTCTGCATTTCTCTACTCGAAGATGCTTCACTGTCAGTCCTGTCTGATGGTTCTGTACACTAAAAGGCTTATGAAATTGTATAGATTTTATAGAATCATCCTGTAAGTCTAGGAAGATTTGGTTTCTGTTGTGAATGAATAATACCAATAAAGTTATCTTGAGCTTAAAGTCAAGTGCAGGGTTCTGGCCCTGCACTTCTGATTGGCTGTTAATGGCAGGATCGGATTGGTCCATTCAGGAGCATCTGATTGGCCATTAGCAGGCCATTCCCATTGGTTAATGGAGCTAGCGCTCCAGGTTTGCTATTAGTTGAATAGTTAATAAGTTGCCTATATAAGGAAGGCTATAGCAGCCCTCCAGTTTGAGCTGTCACAATATGTAAATAAAGAGTTTGAAGTTCACCGTTCTACCAGCTCGTCTCCATCATTCGCACCCATGCTCCAAACTTAACACTGGCGATGAGGATGGGATAGGATGACATCAGAGCCAACTAAGACAACTAAGCACGTGGCTGAAGCACACAACGGCGGAACCATGTCCGGCGGCGTAGTACCACCTGCTCCGTTCGATCCAGCTCAAGAGGAGTGGGAGTCCTACATGGATCGTTTTCAAATGTTTTTGGAAATGAATAATCTGAAGGATGCCACACCCGGGAAGAAATGGGTGGTATTCTTAACACACTGCGGCCTGACGGTATTCAAAATGGCTAAGGCATTAGCGAAACCAGCGGAAGCGAAGGCCATGGACTGGGACGTCCTTGAACTGCTATTAAGGGCCCACTATGCACCAACCATTCCAACGCTCGTAAGACGACATGAGTTCTATCAAAGAAACCAGCGGAAAGGAGAAAGCGTTGTCAATTTCGTTGCAGACCTCCGGAACTTGGGAGGCCTTTGCAATTTCACCGACCTAGAAGAGGCCTTGAGAGACCGAGTAGTTCTCAGGCTAGACGCTCTAAACATACAGAGCAAGATAATGGCAAAGGGCGACATCACCCTTAAAGACGCCATAGCTGAAGCTTCAGCAGCGGAGGTGACCAAGAAGTCGGCTGCCCAACTACGCCAAAATCACGCTCCAGCACACCCACCGGTCGGCGAAGTTTCACCTAACGCAGAAGGGCAGCCACAGACGGCCCACCATGAGGAGCTCTCTTCGTCGTCAGACAGCGACGAAGAAGAGATCCATCGCCTGTGGTCCGATCGGGAACGATACCCAAAGTCCCAGCAACCGTGCGCTGGCTGCGGGGCCAACCATTACCGCTCCAACTGCAAATTCCGCGATGTGCTCTGCCACGAGTGCGGGAAACAAGGTCACATCGGACGGGTCTGCAGAAGCCTCCTCGGACCCAGCCAGACCTCGAAAGGAACCAATCTCCGCCAATCGACAGGAAATCACCCTGTCAGGCGAGAACCAGTAAACCACTCCTACAGAAACCGACCCGTGAATCATCTAGCGAGACGGGAAGAGGCCCACCAAACACTCACTATTGGCCATGCCTCTTCACTAGACGCTAAGAAAATTTGGGTCAACGTGAACATTGAAAATCAGCCTTGCCAAATGGAAGTTGACTCGGGATCGTCTCTTTCAATGGTCTCATGGAAGACCCTCAAGCAACTCATCCCCACTATCCGGCGCCAAGACCTTCAATTCCAACGGCTTGTATTAAAGGACTACCAGGGGAACCGAATTCCAGTTGCAGGATCCAGTTGAGTCCGGGTTGCATTCAAGAGCTGCACAGCGTACTTACCCCTGACGGTGATCGATAAGAACCGGCCTAGTCTGTTAGGCCTGCAATGGTTCGCACCACTCGGCATTGAAGTGGCTGGCATTAACCGAATCGGCGGCAGTGACTGGGAGGAAGAGGAAGACCTCGCTCACGAATTCAGGGACACCTTCGAGGCAAAGCTAGGTGAGTACAAGGGGACCCCGATATCCTTTAGCCTTAATCCAAAGATAGCTCCCATCCGCCTTAAGCTCATCGAGTTCCGTTCGCTCTAAAGCCAAAAATCGACGAGCAGCTTGATAAGTTGGTTGTCCAGGGAGTGTTAAAGCCAACTGACCACTCCCCATGGGAAAAGCTGATTGTGACACCAATTAAGCTGGACGGCTCTATTAGAATTTGTGGGGACTACCGAGCCACCCTAAACCACGCACTGCAACAGAACCCATATCCGGTGCCGGTGGTACAACACCTCCTCCATTCCCTGGGGGGCAGAAAAGTCTTCGCTAAACTAGACTTAGCTCAGGCTTATCAGCAACTGCCGGTTGATGAAAAAATGACACAGGCACAGACTATCATAACACACCGAGGTGCCTTTAAGTGTACGCGGCTTCAATTCGGAGTCAGTATGGCCCCGGGGATCTTTCAGAGCCTAATGGAGAGACTATTGCAGGGGATCAAGGGCGTTGTCCCCTATTTTGACGATGTGCTCATAGCCGCCCCCACTCCAAAAATCTTACGGGAGCGTTTAAAACTGGTATTACGAAAATTCCAGGAAGCAGGCTTGAAAATCAAAAAAAATAAGTGCATACTGTGTACAGATCGTGTTGAATTTTTAGGGTACTTAATTGACAGTCAGGGTATTCACCCTACCGATAGCAAATTGAGAGCAATAAAAAACGCTCCCAGACCCCAGAACAAGACCGACCTCCAGGCGTTCTTAGGCCTCATCAATTTTTATAATGTATTCTTTCTGCACAAGGCGACTGTTGCTGAACCTTTACATCGTTTATTAGATAAAAATATCGATTTGGGTGTGGGGTCACAAAGAAGAGCAGGCGTTCCGTAATGTGAAAAAACTACTGACTTCGGACACCGTACTAATGCAGTACAATGAGACTTTGCCAATAAACATTACGTGTGATGCATCGCCTTTTAGAGTGGGTGCCATTTTGAGCCATGTGTTACCTAATGGTAACGAAGCCCCTGTTGCTTACTTCTCAAAGACGCTCTCGAAAACCGAGCGAAATTACAGCCAGATCGATAAAGAAGCCCTGGCGATTGTATCAGCTGTTAAAAGATTTCATGAGTAGGTGTACGGCCGGGTTTTTACCATTGTAACTGACCACAAACCATTGTTGGGGATCATCGCTGGGGACAAGCCAACTCCCTACATACTTTCTCCCAGAATGACCCGCTGGTCAGAATTCTTGGCTGCCTACAATTATCGGCTACAATATCGTCCCGGTAAAGCCATTCCCCATGCCGACGCGCTGAGCCGTACACCGCTCCCTGAAACTATCAACGATCCTGCACCAACGATGACAGCGTTGCAGATCGAGACACTCCACACGCCGCCATTAACTGCCCGTGACATTGCGGGAGAAACAAAATATGACCCCATCTTAGCACGAGTCCTCACATGGGTGGAACGCGGATGGCCATTGGACCAAGTACCAGATGACTTCGCACCATTCAAAAGTCGTCAAACAGAGTTGTTCTCGCAGAAGGGCTGTGTCATCTGGGGCAATAGAGTCGTTATCCCAGAACGACTCCAACAGACATTGCTAAGAACCTTGCATGATGGCCACCCTGGCATCGTGAGCATGAAGGGCCTCGCACGAAGCTACGCATGGTGGCCAGGCATCGAATTGTGGGTTAAAACTTGCAGGAGATGCCAAGAAGTAAGCAACGCTCCACCAAAGGCAGCCCCAACCGAATGGGAAACACCGCGGGGACCCTGGTCCCGCATCCATCTGGACTTTGCCGGGCTGACCAAAGGCCACACGTTTTTGCTAACCGTCGATGCCTACTCGAATTGGCTCGAGATTCACCAAATGAGCAACACGACCACTGACACAGTCATCAAAAGACTGGAAAGACTGTTTGCAACCCACGGATTACCAGATGTTCTGGTATCCGACAACGGGCCCCAGTTTACCGTGCTGTCTTTTGAGCAGCACCTGGCTGACCGCGGTATCCAACATGCGCTCACTTCACCTGTACACCCTGCTGCCAACGGTAGGGCTGAGCGCATGGTACAATTCGTCAAAAAGATCCTTTTCCTACAGCACATCACACCTCACAGCATCACCAACAAAACTCCCGCCAAGCTGCTAATGGGATGAAAGCTCCACTCCCACCTCGATCGTTTACACCCAGCCTACGAACCGGAAAAACCACTCGGATCCAGCGGCCGATGCCGTACCTTCCAGGTAGGCGATTTAGTATTCGCTAAAAACTTATCGGGTGATCCGCTGTGGGTAGAAGCGACCGTAATCCGCGTAACTGGCCCAAGATCATACCTCGTTCAGTGCCCTGACGACAGACTTTGGAAGCGCCACATAGATCAACTACGATCGCGGCTACCGTTGCGCACTTCCGAACTCCCTTATGACCAAACTGAGGTGGGGGGGAGATACAGAGGAAAGCGAATTGCAATTAGAGGGAAACCTTTTTGAAGAAACCGATAATGGGACTAAAACGCAGGAACAGGAACCAGGGACCAGAGTGAGTTCACCTCAGGGAGTGGCCAGTGATATTGGTGATGACGGGAACGCGAACTCGGAACCAGAGGCACCCCTACCGATAAACAACAATCTACCTCAGCAGAAGTGCAGCCAACTGCCAGGCACTTTGCGAAAATCGAAAAGACGAACAAAACAGCCGTCCTACCTTAAGGACTATGTAACTGCGCCCCGCGGGCAGAAGCCGGGGGAAAGGGGTGTTGTGAATGAATAATACCAATAAAGTTATCTTGAGCTTGAAGTCAAGTGCAGGGTTCTGGCCCTGCACTTCTGATTGGCTGTTAATGGCAGGATCGGATTGGTCCATTCAGGAGCATCTGATTGGCCATTAACAGGCCATCTCCATTGTTTAAAGGAGCTAGCGCTCCAGGTTTGCTATTGGTTGAATAGTTAATAAGTTGCCTATATAAGGAAGGCTATAGCAGCCCTCCAGTTCGAGCTGTCACAATATGTAAATAAAGAGTTTGAAGTTCACTGTTCTACCGGCTCGTCTCCATCATTCGCACCCATGCTCCAAACTTAACAGTTTCCCCATTGGAATTAATTTTTGGTCTGTTTTCCAACTAAGATACTATAAAGTCTCTGTTGAATCATATCCAGTTTGCAGTTTTGTAAAACTAGTTTGGGACCATTGCTGGGAAGTGAGATATACATTAAAATATATTTATAAAATGTATAAACATTTATTACACAATATGCTAAAAACTCTGGCAAATAAACACTCCCAAATTATGTCCAAGAGGAAAAAGTTCCCCTTAGCATTAATGATATATGCCTTGATGCAAAATTCATTACATTCAAACAGAGATATTTTCAGCCAAGGTGTTTCTTGGGAAATCATATCTCATTCCCAGAATCTTATGAGAGAGCCTAGTGTGGCACAGTGGCTAAATGTCTATAGATGTCTCATTCATGCAGGATCAGGGGCATCAAACTGACAGCCTGGGGGCCGGATGCATCATGGTCAGGCCATGCCCATTCCAACTCCATGAATAGGAAAAACATTACAAAATGTCACGTGATGGCAACGTGTCACACAAGTTTGACACCCGTGATCCAGGACAAGGTTGTCCCAAAGGCGTTTTTTAAAAGGCAACTGGATTTTCTTGGTTTTTTTCCTTTTGAAAACATTTTACTTTTCATACAAGAAGCATCTTCATTTCTGACTGAATGGTGGAGAATAGAAGGAGTCTATTTTCTTTGCAGTCATCTGGTCATTAATACTCTGAAGGTCAGTCATTAGCGCACTGAGGGTTTCAATAAAGGAGAATATTTGTAGCTCAGGATTGAAATGAGCTTGCTTGTTTTCTTGCAGACATTTCATTCTCCAAATTAGGTAACATTATCAGTGCTAATCACTAGCACTAGCAGTGATAGTGTTACCTAGTTTGGGTAATGAAATGTCTGCAACAAAACAAACAAGCTCAGAGATCACTAAGGACTTCTCATCTCTGAGCGTTATTGAGGCCACTTGGGGATTTATCTGCATTCATAAAATCTCCTAAATCAGAGTGCAAATGGATGTGTGTAGCCTTCTTGGGACTGCTGAAAGAATTGTGTTGTAGACAGGATATGGGCGGTATTGTATTCCTTCCCCTCTGTTGAGAGAGGGATGTTCCATTTTAACATAGATGGCCTGTTTGATCCCTCTTTTTCCTTTGGAACACAGTGGTTAATGTATTTGGTTTGCATTGGAGAACGTTTTCTGGTCTGCTCTTGGCCATGAAAGCTGATTTTTGATCAATTGTTTCTCTCAGTCTAAATTGGCTCGTGTAGTTATTGTGATGAGGGAGGAAGGAATGTTTTATAAACTGCTTTGCACACTGCTTTGTGTCCTGAGAGAAATGTGGGATCCCAGTCTGATAATAAAAACAAGGATTCAGATATTTTCATATTGTAATCCCCATTCTCTCATGTTTTTCCATGGCTTCTTCCTTTTTTTTTAAAAAAAAAAAAACTTACTACGAAAAGAATCAAAATAGTTGTGCAATGTTTTTCGACTGAAGCACTGCATGTCTCCATGTGGAAGCATCTAGAATTTCAAATGCAAAAACAATAAATAACTTCAAGACATAGCTTGCTTCCAGTTCCTTTTGCCAGTTAACTTGTTGATAATCTCTATCTAAATATGTTGCTTTCAGGAATGCATTTCTAATTAAAGCTCCACCCCAAAACCCTTGACATGAAGATTTCTTTTCAATGTTCCATAATAGAAATGTACCCAAATCCCAACTGTATTTGTAATCAATGTTTGAATGTATAACTTCCAGCTATTGTAGACATCCAGAAATTGTTTATATTTAAGTAATGCCTGTTACAATATACTATTTCTATTTAAATGATGTGTGATTATTCTCACAGTTAAAAAAAAATAACCTCACTAGTAAATGCATTATTGAATCATTATAATATAAATTATTTTAGATTTTTAAACTTAAACTTACAGGATATTTTGTCCCTTGAAGAGAAATTTGTGAAGTCATTTGGCAAATTAAATTGGCAACCAACCCCTTAATTATATGAAATAGAAAAACCTCAATACCACATTGGCTTTAATGGCAAAGAGATTCAGAACTCTCCTCTAGGTGTGGTCCTTTACAAGCCAAGGTATAATGACATATAAGAGCATAAAAACCCAGAAATGAGATAATTGAGAGAGAAAGAGAGAAATTGTTAACACCAGGACTTGAAATGTATAAAACAGGAATAAAAGTCATTGTATGTTTTGGTCTCTGGTATACAATTAAACATTTCATTGATTTATTAAGCTAACTTTGTAACAGGAAGAGCTCCATCAAGGAATTTGTGTAGCTTCTCGTATCCAGCTGTATCTTGTTCAAGGTGGACTATAACCTAGATCAAAATCTGCTGGGGGTAGGACAGAGGGTGGTACAGGGAAAAGTACAGAGAAATTTCATTAGTTGGGGAGGAGAGTGAGGTTCTCTTAGTTTGGCCAAATGTCAGAGAAATCATTTGATCTAGGGGTCAACAGGCAGCATACCTCACCAATTCCTAGATTTTTTTGCTTATATTATTATTTGAATGAAGGGAAAGGTTTGTGTGCTTGTACACAACTGTGGCCTCCAATGACGTGCATAGAAAGTAAAAGTACATGCATCTCCAAGTGGCAAGAATATAGTGTCTTCACCAAGGTTGGCCCAGCCCTGACTCTCCTGCCTTTGAGAAAGCTTGAAAAATCTGATTTTTCCAGCAATCCCTCAGCTAGAGTGAACTCCCATAACCAGTGTGATATTTTTATTTTGCTTACTATTTTTATGATACGTGTGTGCATGTTTTTTTGCTTCTTTCTTTTGGTTATCCATGGTTTGCTGTTACATTTTTGCACTGGGGGATGGGGTGGGGGAAGAAAAAAGAAATAATTGTTGAAATTGTAGCTGACCATAAGAAGGAAGTATTAACTGCTCAGTCTTGCTAGATAAGCCCCAGCGAACAAAACTAATAACATTTATAAAAGTATTTTTCTGCCCCAATTTCAACTCACAGAATCACTTGGGTACATGTCACAAAATGTACTGTGCCGGAGAGGATACTTGAGGTATATAATGATGTATTTATGCCACTTTATTACATTATTAAGAGCCAGTTTGGTGTAGTGGTTAAAGCATCAAGCTAGAAAGCAGAAGACCACAAGTTCTAGTTCTACTTTAGGCCAACAAAATCAACTTTCTTTCAGTCCTAGGAAGGAAGCAATAGTTAGCCACTTCTAAAAACTTTGCCAAGAAAATTGCAAGGACTTATTCAGACAGTTTGTGAAAATTGGGCACAATTGAACGGAAGAAAAAAAACATTATTATTTACGAGGTTATGATTCAACATCTGCAGGACCGGAGGTGGACAGAAATAAACAAGCCACAAAGAAGAAAGTCTTTGTAGCCCAATGACTACAAAGTGATTCAAGATCTTGTGGTACTACCAGAAAAGAAAGCCAGGGGCCAGAATTCAACATATAACTGAACAGAGGTATAATTACACAAAATAATCTCTGAGCCAATGACAGGCCCAAATCCAAGAATAAAATATGGCAATTCTTCCAAGGTGATTTTTTTATTGTTTCATACCTATAAAAAAAATCTTGCCAGACTGAGAACTTTACCATCCCCATCTATAATAGACTCTGTGAACTTATGTGGGAGAGGCTGCCTTCTTCATTCCCTCACACATAATATCTAGTTTGAGTTGCTTCAGTCTTAGTCCTCTGGAATGTACTCCCTCCCTCCTCACTACATCCCATAACAGCCAAAGTGAGCAAGCCCTCTAGGATTGGATAATCTTTTCATCAAGAAATCTAAATTGCCACAAATAGAAAAAGCAATTTTCTAATAATTGTCCCGAAAAAGAAAGTCCAGTTGCCCCTTTCGGACAATCATGACCTGAATGACTGAGAATCTCCATAGACATTTTTCTAATCACTACTATTTTTATATCTCCCAAATAAATATTAGGACAACCACATGGGCCATGGGACCTCCCAGAGGAAATGAGATACAGGAAAACAATATGGAGAAACAACAAAATAGATTCTGTAGAGAGCAAGAGATAAATAGAACCAATACGCAAAAACCATTGCTTAGCAAACACAGTTGAAATCTGGGAAATAAGATAATATTCAAAAGCAGCTTCGGTAGATTTCTCCCTAAGTCAAAGGTATAAGAAGGAGAGCAGTCAAGCACAATTAAGATTTTGTTAGTATAACCTTTATCAATAAAAGATGGTTCTAGTCTTTACTGCACAGTTGATTTTCTCATCTGATTTACCGAGTGGGCCTGGCAGATCTCCCAGTGCAAATCTTTTCTGAAGAAGATCTGGTATTAATGCCAGATAGACACATATAGAGACCTTTCTTTTTTTGTCTCTGCTATTTGTAAGTTGATCATTGTTTATTTAGTTAAGTTGACCTTATTAATTTATTTAATAAATTTTATATTAGGACACCTGCAGAGGTGGCATTCAGCAGGTTCTGGCTAGTTCTGGAGAACCGGTAGTGGAAATTTTGAGTAGTTCGGAGAACTGGCAAATACCACCTCTGACTGGAGATTTTGCAATATCCTTCCCCTGCCACGCCCACCAAGCCACGCCCACAGAACCGGTAGTAAAACAAAATTGTATCCCACCACTGGACACCTGACTCCCAAATGACTCTGGGTTAATGTCAACATATAAAAAGAATACAAAAGATCAGAACAGCAAAATACAAATACAAATCACATCAAAGTAAAACAAAACGAAGCAGAACAAAAAGAAGCTGGCACAATTACCCTCTCCCCAAGGCATGGAAAAACAAGCAGGTCTTCCATAATTTTCTGAATAAAATAAGAGATACAAACATATCTTTTGAACTTAATTGAATGACAGTTCAATTAATTATTTGCTAAAAGCCCTCTGTCTGAGCACAGTGTGCAAACACACAGACTATTCATCTGAAAGATAATATGAAATAATGTTACTGCTGTATTATCAGTAAGACTGTGATAGACCCTGAAGTACCCGACTGCCAATTTCCTATCCTTTTCAGTAATAAATATTGTGTAGGCTGGTTCTGTATCTGGGCTACAGCTGAGCACAGTAAGGTATGCAGAACCCTGTCTAGATTACCATTAGCGAATATATCTCATAATCCTTTCTTTTCTTTTTTCGCCCCTAAAATAAACACAGATCACTTCAGTGCCGTTATACTTTACCTTGTTATTATATTTCATTGAATTGGTTGGATTATGATTGCACTTATCTCAAATCAAATCAAATCCTAATAGTACTTCAAAAAGTATTAAGTTCATAAGTCAGGATAAACTGTTATAAAGGTTTATAGTTTACAATAATTGTTATGT
Source organism: Hydrophis major (assembly GCA_033807585.1). NCBI lineage: Eukaryota > Metazoa > Chordata > Lepidosauria > Squamata > Elapidae > Hydrophis > Hydrophis major. The sequence continues at coordinate 68,482,767 of CM066331.1, read as the reverse complement.
ATTTATCTATAGTTATTTAATTTAACTATTTGTAGCATTCACACTTTGTAACATGTTTTATAGGGGTTTTTTTCTTGGCTTTTTACTTTATATATATTTTAATTCCATGAAAATATATATATAATAAAACAAATTTTATTTTATTCATACAATATTTTACTTCTTCTGCCTTTATATTGGAATGATTGTTATGTTATTTGCTTTGTGCTGGTCTACAACCAAACTAAAAGTATCAAGAATGCAAATAAATAAGTAAAACTGTCTTAAAAGAATTTTTCTATGGTACCTTGTGATTGTAATGTATTTTGGAACAAATTCAGCAGACATAATTTTATTTAAGTAACACGTGCCTGGGAATTCACTGCAGAAAATTTATGACTTTCAAACATAAATGAAACCAAGTATTTAACTCAGTAGTGTAGTGCTGGCCTTTGATTGCACAAACATGTCAAACACGGATGATCTAATTCTATGTTGGGTGGGAGATTCGCCTATCCTTTTGAAAGAGCAAAAACTTGTTTGCTTTTCCTCTATTTTGCTGCTGTCAAGTTAGTCCTCCATGAATTAAGCTTTGTGAAATAAATTATATTAAAAGAATGTAGACTGAAATCATTTGGACTCATTTCCCCTGTGACCCTGTAAAGTCCTGGAAGCTGTCAAGTTCAGGCATCTTCCTCTTTTCAGTTTCAGGTTCCCTTAACTAAGTTTTCTGCATATTTTCTGTGGTGGGATGAAGTGGGAGGAGGGAGAGTACATTTCCATCCTCTTGATTGCTTCCATTGCAGTCCATCCAAATCTTCAATGGCAGAAAATATATCACATACCATCCAACTCTAGGACAACACTCAAGGAAAATATATTTCAGATTCCAAGATTTTAAAGTGAAGAGATCCAAGAATAATTAAATAATAATAACAATATTCAGTTATACTAACTAAACCCCATTTTAGCTAGTATGGAAACTGCTATTCAATATCATAGGTATTTTAAAATTTTAAGAAGGTACTGTGAACTTTTGCTAGAATTGCAAACATTGTTGAACTATTTTTTGTTCCAAGTGTGTTTGTTTTTGACTGGATGAAAAGCTATAACTTGAGAGAGATAAAATTATATTATTATTTATACTTTGTTTCAGTCTGTAATAAAATCAAGAATTATTTAATTTCTTACAGCTCACTTCCACCCAGAAACATCTTTCAAAGTGAATGCCTTACACCAGGGGTGAGGAATAATGCAGAGGTGGTATTCAACAGGTTCTGACCAGTTCTGGAGAACTGGTAGCAGAAATTTTGAGTAGTTCGGAGAACCAGTGTTGAGGTAATTCCCCATTAGGAGAATGAGCGCATACAGGGAGATGTATTTGAGGGAAGTGTTTGAATAATACACACACATCACACAGATACACTGTACAGTAAATGTAGGTTTTTACTTCCAGAAAGTTTAAGCAAATTTCAAACAAGCAGTCCAAAGTCATTCACAGGTAAGATTAGTCAGTTTTCAGTCCGAGATAATCCAATAATAAAGTCCAGTGTCAAAAACAGTTCAGTATCAGACTTACATTATATCAAAGAATAACAGTCAATTATGAGGAATGGCAATACTCTCCAACAGAAGGAAACAGAGACTGACTCACACTCTCTTCTGAGACTAAGACGAAACAACCCAGGTTTCTGACTCCATCTTATGGCCGTTTCAGAAACCACACCTAATTACAGTTTTGTATTTTCTTAAAGATACAGTATTAAAATGTCTATCCTGGTTTATATATTTCCAACCCAAATAGCTGTTAGGTGACTTATATTCCTAACAACCGGTAGCAGAAATTTTGAGTAGTTTGGAATACTTCCTCTGACTGCCCCTGCCCCTATCTATTCTCTGCCTCCTCAGTCCCAGCTGATTGGCTGGGTCTTCTTTTGTTGCCCTGCACAGGAGAACAGAGCTGGAAAGCAGGTTAGTGGGATGAGGAAGGAATGGAGATTTTGCAGTATCCTTCCCCTGCCACGCCCACCAAGCCACACCACAGAATCGGTAGGAAAAAAAATTGAATCCTACCAAGGCATAAAAGAACATCATTTCCCACCACTGCCTTAAACCTCTAACTAGACTAGAGTTTATTAATCAGGTGCCAATTTTTGTGACATACAGACTTTTCCCGGTCAAAGTTGTGAATTATAAATCTGTCCATTATTTCCCAGTATAAAAAGCTTAAGAGATAAGCAAAGCCAGCAATGCTGTTTTTGGACTGAGGTCACCAAGTGAAAACAAAATACAAAACATACAAAATTCTGGAATGTGGTTGAAAAGATACCTTCTTTTCCCAAAGCCTTCTTAGGGCAGCTGGAGAAAGTCTGCTCCCACTCTGAAGAATAAAATATAGGTCCATAACTAGTAGGCAATTAGAGTTTCTACAAACATCAAGGATTAGAAGACTTCGCATACATCAAAACTGCTTCAAGATGAGATAAGTACTTTTACTGGATGGGAAGAGGATGCAATGAAGGAAGCAGACTATAGACATAAGTAAATAGACCTATTCACACTAGAGCAGAAGTGGGGAATGATGTCCCCTTTATGACTTGTGGACTTCAACTCCCAGAATTCCTCAGCCAACATTCTGGGAGTTGAAGTCCACAAGTCATAAAAGGGGCAGCCTAACAGTAGTAGTGCAAATGGTACTAGCCAGTAACTGACTCTAAACAAAAGATATTTTTATGAAAGTCAGAGAAGATTTTCTTTTTTTTTTAATGCCATGGAATGTATTTATGTAGTAAACCATTTATATGGTAAACAATTTATATAGGGGCGTGCATAAATGCACCATCATGACTCCCGTCCCTGTCCTATTGTCCCCATTTATTTGTACCTATTTCCTGTATTCTTACTCATGTTTATACTTATACCTATTATCTTGTAAGCGATTGACAAATAAAATAAAACAAATAAAATATAGCCACCCTACTCAAACAAAATGACTTTGGATGATGTACAACATAAAAACCCACAGTTTAATGATCCCAAAACCCCATCCTCATCCCATGGTGGCAACAACACAATCAGACATATTTAGAATGAGATTAGAATTATCTTTAATCATCTCATTGACATTAAATTTACATTTCCTTCTCTGTTCATGGTGTTAATGTACTCAGAAACCAATCACAAGAACTTAATTTCTGTTAATTCAAGAGGTAGAAAAGGTAGAAATTTTCCTTTTTAATGCAAGCCATACATCTTTCTGAACATTTCAAAGGAAATAACTATAAACTTCAAAGCAGGGGCTGGTTTACTGTTTTACTTCAATTAATAAAAGTCAGGATATTCACATATGGTTACTAATTGTAACAGTGCTAATTGAAATTATTTTCACAGTGATAAAAAGTAGCGACCTGACCAAGAACTTTGAGGTAATTTATCAGGTGGAAACAATGAATGGAAAGCAAACTGCAAAACAAATTATGAAGGATAACATTCCTCTTTTTGGGAAGCCCAAGAATGCTGTGATTTGATGGAACTGACGAGTTCCTCAAAAAGAGGACAGAAATTAAAAACTAACAGACACCACAGTGTATGAAATGAGCTATGGAAAGGATAGAAGCAATTTGCAAGGATAGAAAGATGGACTGAATGGCGTTGCTGTAAAGTAGATATAGTTTCTGCACGTGTCATGTCTTTAACATTTTTTGCCTATTACTTTCTGGCTGCTTTACTGTGTTCTCTCTCTCTCTCTCTCTCTCTCTCTCTCTCTCTCTCTCTCTGTATCCCACTGAATCTAAAATAAATTCTAATTAATTCCATCCAGAAGAGCAATTACATGTAAAAAGCTTCAATCATCTTTCTGACCTTATTTTAAATACATCTCTATTGAGTGGAGCTCATAACTCAAGTGTTTTGTGGCATATCTAAATCTTAGTCCAACTCATTATGGGTATCACTATATAAATGATTATATTTCTTGATAAACTGTTTGGAGTAATGCCAGCCATTAGTGCATAGGAACTGTTCCAATATTTAAATTTTCTATAAACTCCATCCTTTCATCCGTGATCAGAAATAAAGCAGGGGAGAACTGCTGTTGTGCAGCAATCTGTAGGCTTATTTATATAAATAAATATATTGGTGTAATATAGCAGAATAAAAAACTTGAAATAATGCAAAACAACATACAAAGTTAAAAATTCTTCCCCCAAGATGGATACCTAAGCAATTACTTGGATTTAAAAATTTTGTAGAAGAACAATTTTGACTGCTTTTCAAAATGCTATGAACCATATGCTGGGTGAACCTCTGGAGGTAGAAAGTTCTAAATGTGAATGCCCCCCCAAAAAAAAGATATTTATATTGCTTATGCTGATTATGTTGAAGATGTGATCCATGACCTCCAAGCAAGGTTGTCGAGCTGGAAAAGGGGAATCAAATTTCTGATTCCCATTTCCCTGGAATTGCTACTGAAATACAGTCCTGCTACATTTCTCTCTGCCTATCATACTGGACATTGATTCATTATTCTCTTGGTCTCCCCTAATGGTCTCCCAAATTCCCAGTTTGGAGCATCCCACCAGGGATTTCTGGTTACCTCCTTCTTAAGCAACATCATTGCTACAGTCCAACATTTCTTATGGGTCCACTCTCAAATTAGGTCTTATAGATTGAGGGTGGACCTTCTTGTATTCTCATGAGTCCCTTAAAAGGATTAAAATATAGTTCCCATCATCAATCAATCACAGCAGAAGACATAGAGAATCATGGTCAGCACAGATCTGCAATGACTTCTCTACATCTCCAAACAGACCTTTTACATGGCGACAGGCTTCAGCTGGAGCAGAAAGCAGTAGCTCCAACTGGGACAACATGGGCTTCCCGATTACCAACCCAATAAAAGTGACAGACACTTCTTCTCTTTTTAGCCTTTTCCTGGTCAAGGAACAAACAGCAGTAGATGACAAGAAATGAGATACATTGCGTGTGAGATTCATACTGAAATCTTAGTAAAAATTTAATGCAGGAAAAAGGAGTTCCAGAATATTGGACTCTATTTCCCATGTATCAGTGATCATTAAGGCAGAGTCTCTGATTTGCTCTTCTTTTTCACAAACTCCTTAATGATTGGAATAATGATTCATTTAGGAGATATGTCTGGAATGTCCACCTGGTTCTTGTCTGCCATATTTGAGAAACATTTTTGTTCTTACATATACAACAGAATTCTATTACAGTTTAACTCTGTGTGACAAAAATTGCAGGGCATCTGATTCCTAGCAATGGGAGTAGAGGTTAACAGTGGACATCCTGAGTACCGTTACCCTTCCTTCAATGGGGAAGGGAACTTCTCCCTGGGCTTGGCAAGATATGCCAAAAAGCACAAGCCTGCTTTTTTAAAAGTCGATAAAAGCAGTTTGATGTTGCCAGAGATCCTGCTGTTCAAACGCTTCAAACATTGTGACATCTATTCCCAAAGAGCCATGTAGAGAGATAGATTATTCTACAGCCCAGAATTTCAGTGATATATATGTAAATGGAACTAGAAGCCCAGCTGCTGAGAAAATATCCAGTTTAAGACAAACTGTTCTGTTTCACCTAAAATTCCAGAAAAAAGATATTCTTCTGTGTACACCTTTCTCTTGAAACAATTTACACACACCAATATATGCATGTATGCTCGCTCAACAATTTCTATGTGTTTCTGTTTGATTTTTTAATGTAAGTTTATCCATTTCTGCACAGTTAAGTATCTTATTAATTATCTCTTCATCTTGCTGTGTTTCTTCATCTTTTCAGTATTGCGCTGCTGTTAAGACATGTAACACTAAATACATACTTTTTATTATATTTTTCTGGTATCATCCCTCATAAAAATAGTTCAGGTTTAAAATCTACATGTTTCCCTATTATCTTTTCTAGCCATTCTGTGTATTTTTTTCCGTTGTTTTTTTTTAGCAGAAGTCCACCACATATGATAAAATGTGCTCGTCTTTTGATTACATTTACAACATTTGCTAGATATATTTTTAAACATTTTAGCAAACCTAATAGGTGGTAAATGCTATCTATAAAACATTTTATATAAATTTTCTTTATAAGAAGTTGACATTGTTAATCTATAGTTCCTTTCCCATAAATTTTGCCATTTTTCTAATTCTATGTTATAGCAAAAGTTTTTCCCCCATTATGTCTTTTATTTGTTCATCCTCCATTTTAAAATTTAGCAAAAAATCATATACCTTCTTAATTTTTTTATCGGTATCTTATCAACAGAAGGAAGACACAGAATATTATCAAACAAGGAACTTTACCAGTTGGAGAAAAAGGGTGGAAAGTAAGAATGGAATCTGTATTGTTAAGCAAATTAAATACCCAGATAACACCATGTTCATTAAGCACCAAGAAATGTAATTAATAGAAAATTAATAGATTTTTTTTTAATCTGTGTGAATGGCAAACCATATTAGCCCAGGCCATCCACTGTTGTCCTTAATGCACAGATTTTTTTTTTGAGACAGTAGCATATAAATAAATATATGAATACGATAATATGAACAGTAGGTTTATACAAAATCTTCTAGTATTTCAGGAACTCTCCCAGAACATGATAATCCATTCAATCTAGGAATAGTGCAGTAGTTTTCTGGAAGTTAATCTTCCAAATCAGAAGCAGATTTTGCTTATGCCTAACAATACATCATCTAGTATTTTTGGATTATTATTTGCAATAATGATATTAAAAAGTTTAAAAGTTCATTTTGAATTGGCCTGATTTAGTAAAATTTCCCAAATTAAAAAGCAAAGCTGTTTTACTTTGATATAAGGCTCTCAAACCAAACATTTGGAAGAGAAAAAAAGCAAGTTTGTACCTATTGTTCTTCGAAGATCTTCACACTGGCTAATATGAGGAAACTTCAGGATTTCCTTCCATTTTTTGCTTTTACCTTTACGCTTTCCTCCACCTCCTGCAGAAAAAGAAAGGATTCTGTTATTAAAGTTTGTTATTATAGCTAATTCTCATTTTCCTTATACCCTGTCTCTCTCCAAAACACACACGCTCCAGCTGTTGTTTGGTACATTCATGTATGCACATGTTTTACAATGCCCATTGTTTTCAGTAACATAAACTGACTGATGGGGATTTCTAGGACTCTTGATTATAAAGATGTGCAACAGTTACTCGGCAACTATAAACACTTCCTCCTCTTGTTCCAAAAATAAGCAGAATAGCCAGTCGCTGCATAGACAGCCATCTGTATAACAGGAAGCAGCCATATGCAGGAAAACTGTGCTCTGTGTGTGTGTGCACACACACATACATCTACTTGCCAGTCAAACTGGGAGCATTATCCAAAATCTTGTGCCTCATCTATTGAACAATGAAGAATTTCTTCCCCCGATAAACCCCCTCATACAACATTGATACCAAAGGACAGACTGGGCTGCATAATTGTCAACCAACTCCAGAAGTCTGTTTCTGCTTTATTTACATTATCTTAGATGCCCAATTAGTTTGAGCAATGATAAGCAGCAGTAACACAATCTTTGTACCTTGTTTCACTTCAATATCATTTCTAAATTTAATCACCTCTTATAGGCATCATACAGACTATTGAGATTAATATGGTTGCCACTAACTCCCTTGTGCCCGAAGCAATGACATCTGGCAAAGCCAATCTCTAGCATCATCTTTTCCACAGGACTTCTTTGCATTCCACACAGAGTTTATAAGCATTCTTGGGAAATAAAACAGGTGACTGGAAGCAACTCTGTGTCAGGATTAATGCATTTTTTTTAAAAAAAGCATACTTTGCAAAACAATCCATGAATATCAGTTAGCAATCAGAAGACATAAAGAAACTCCCAAAGAAATCCAAAATTCTTGAAAGCTTGGTATTCAGACAAATCATCCATCAATAGACAAATTCGGGAAAACCATATATACACACCATTCAAAGGAGACAATAAAAAGGGTAAAAATACTGAAACATATCTTCTCTAGCACCCAGCTAAGCAGGAATTAACATGAGATAAATAACCAAGCAGAAAATAATACCCTAATCAAGGAATTACCAATGACAAAACCATATCCCAACCAATACTGGCAGGACAAACTATTATATATAAACAGGGAGCAAACCCCACACTCAAAAGCATTGATGATGTTCCAAATTGGGTAATTAAACATCTACAAGCAAAGAATCAAGAGAGCATCAAGGACTCCTAAAAAAGCAAAGTTAAGGTACAGCATGATAGGGAGTTGGGTGGTGGAACAATTTAACTTGAATGCCTTTCTCCTAAAATGAATAGAATTGTTTTGACCAAGGCATCCAAACTATAATTAGGCACATACATCTTTTAAAAACAAGACTTATTTTATTGCAATGCTGGGAATTGTTTTCATTCCCAACTGGAATTAATCTCAGACAGCACCCCAAGATAAGCACACACCTTTCAATTCTGTGAAGTGCTGCCAAAAACAGAAGTATGAAATGAACCAGAAAAGAAACAAACCGAAGTACAAAAAAACCCAACCAAAGTACAAAGAGCTTCCAGAATGACTCTGAACCGATTGAACTACTTTGCTTCCTGCAAAGGTATTGTCATCTTGGCCTGACCTTTATACCTTATGGAAGCGGCAATCACTTCCCAGCCTTATGCCCGAGTCACCTCTTTTGTTCCAGCTGCTCTCGCCTTCTAGCAGCTCTGTGCACATGTGCACTGGGAACAGGCTCCCCAGGAGTCCTCTGCCTCATTGTTGCCAGGCTCTGAAGGCTCCAAAGGCAGCACCCCACTCCCACATGGTCCTGGCCCCATCTCTGCATCGGATGCAGGACCCTCATCTGAGTCCTCTCCAGAGTCCCTGATTGGTCCCCATTCTTTGCCCACTGTCCGATTCCTCTGCTGTCTGCACTGGCTGCCACCGAACTACAATAAGAATAGGCTAGGCTAGGCTAGGCTAGGCTAGGCTAGGCTAGGATAGAATAGAACAGAACAGAACAGAACAGAACAGAACAGAACAGAACAGAACAGAATAGAATAGAATAGAATAGAATAGAATTCTTTATTGGCCAAGTGTGATTGAACACACAAGGAATTTGTCTTGGTGCATGCGCTCTCAGTATACATAAAAGAAAAGATACATTCATCAAGAGTCAAGAATCATAAGGTAAAACACTTAATAATAGTCATAGGGTACAACAAGCAATCAAATCATACTAGGAAACAGTCAATATAAATTGTTAGGATACAAGCAACAAAGTAACAGCCATACAGTCATCAGTGGGAGGAGATGGGTGAAAGGAAGGATGGGAAGAGTAATAGTAATGCAGACTTAGTAAATAGTTTGACAGTGTTGAAGGAATTATTTCTTTAGCAGAGTGATGGCGTCTGGGGAAAAACTGTCCTTGGGTCTAGTGGTTCTGGTGCATAATGCTCTACAGCATCATTTTGAGGGTAGGAGTTGAAACAGTTTATGTCCAGGTTGTGACTTTTGGGGATTAATACAAAGCACTATGACAGCTATTCCATTACTGCAGGATTTTGTGTGTATATTCACAATATACTGTTAAAGTTTAAAATGCCAGAATTAACATATTTATAACCCTGCAGATTAAATTCAGTAAAAATCATTCACATGCTCAACGGCAACATGTCCCGATAAAAATCTTTATTGGTACCAGGAAGAAGCAGTTGGGTTTCTCCGTCAACACAACTATAGTACACACACACACACACACACACATGAATACACTATATTGGAGGGAGGGGGGAGATATTTCTGGTTACATCCACCTAGATTAGGGCTGTCAAACAACTGGCCCATGGGCTGGATGAGTCACGTACTGGCCACACTCATGCCTGGTTTAGCAAAGGGGGAAAAACGTCCTGATAAGTCATGTGACAGCGCCATGATGTCATGAGTTTGATACCCCTGACTTAGATGATACATTTTTATACAGTAATTATTGGGTGTTAAGTTTTCAAAAGAACAAAGTATTAGAACAACAAACAATCTCCTTGTTTATCCTTCAAGCAATGCCAAAATTAAAGTATTGCTAAAGGAAATAGAAGACTGTTACGGCAGATAGAATATCAATAAAATATCTCATCAAATATGTGGAGCAGAATTTCTCACCCCAAGAGGAACTACCAAAGAGAAAACCCACATCTGCTTATCTGCAACCTGTAAGCAAGCCACTTCTGCTTGCCTTCAAAGATAAGTACATTCACCTGGAAGGACTAGATTGATATAGTTCTGTGGAAGAATTAAAGGTAAATAATATTTTAATAGTAATAGTAACCCATGCGCCCAACCAAAAGGCTGGCTGGCTCCAACATTAGGCACCACGTGAGGGTTGCTGAATAATGTTTATTATTTAATGTTTAAATGATGGTATACAGACCTGGTATACAGACAGCTAGACAAAAGTTTTCTGGACCACAATTACCATGCCACCATCTAGGGCAGAGGTGGGGAATTACAGCCCCTTTATAATTTATGGACTTTGATTCCCAGAATTCCTGAGCCGGCCATGTCAGTTCAAGAATTCTAGGAGTTGAAGTCTGTAGGTCATAAAAGAGTCATAGTGCTCCATCTCTGATTTAGGATGAAGCTGGGTGCTTGCACTTTATTCTACTTTAGGTTTATGTATAAAGACATACTCAGATTTGTTCTGAATTTCTTCGTTAAATGTTGACTTATTGAGTGTTCGCATCTTTAATCTTATTTTTCTTTTCAACATCACTTTTTTTTTTGTTCCTTCTCAGCTCAATCTGCACTTACTGTCTGTAGCCTATTAATGAAAGAGGATCTAAGTCTGCCTTGTCCTACATTTCCCAATTTGTTTACCACGGCAGGGCCCATTAAACACCATCACACAGGTGTCTTTTATTATTTTATTACATTTCTCTGCAGCCTAGTAGCCAAATCTCACAAGCTGATTTATAAAAAAGAACATTAAGATGTAAAATGCCAGAAACATTCTAACATAGTGCAACACTTAAAATGTATTTTAAAAACCCTCAAATAATAACATGAACATTTTAACAAACAATAACAAATTTTTTTTCAAACACAATAAAGAATTAAAACTTCTAGAAAACAAATATATACAAATCTCAGTTTTCTCTAAAAAATTCACATTATTTTGACTTCAATTTTATTCCTTTGATTATTGATTTTTTTCAAATGTGTTACATTAAAAAGATATTTTAGAAAAATGCTTTAGTTACAAGTCCAAAAATTCTGTTCAGTGTCCTTTCTTTTCTAACCTGGCATCTTGTAAAAATATATTAGCTTTTATTAACAAGGGATGGTTGAGGTTCTAGTTGCAATTCCTAATATTCCTAGGGAATTTACTGAGCTGGATAATCACTAGAGCAACAAGCATCAAGCAACAAGACTTATCAAGTTTGGCAATCTGTACATTCCTTTACTTACAGCATCAAGGAGAATATGAAATAGCAATTACAGGCATTAAATGAAGAGGAATAAAAACACTGTGAAGTAATTATTGCGCAAATGAATAAAGCAGAAGCAAAGAATTGTTACCATGAGACACAAATACTCTGCACAGAAAAGATGCACGCAAGCAAACCCAAACTATGGTGTTTTTTTTAGAAATTCATTTCTGCCAAGCTCTCAGGAAAAAAAAAAAGGCTGAAGCATTCCCTAGTTACAACGATGATTGGTGTACAATTCAGCCAATGGCTTCTCCCTTCCAGTTCCATGTCCTACAAGAAGAAGAGCATCTCCTGATGACTCATTTGCTTGTATCCAAGTGCAATATAGCAGCATTCTTTTCCCTGTGACGTCTTTTTGTTGAGGTTTCCAATCAACTGCTTTAATCTGGCTGACCTTTCCAGTTTTCAGCCTCTGTCTTGAAGCTATCATCGCTTGCTTCAAACGCAATTAGGCATGATGACAGGAATATATGTGTATATACGTAGGTGTGCGTGCATGTAACAGCACGAGGCTATGAAGGACATTTTGCACCAAAACAGGTAAGACCAGGTAAAATGGCCAAACCAAAAGCTAAAAGGAGATTTTTCCTGATTGCAGAAGGGTTCAGATGAAAAACTCTCCTTGAACCTCACTGGGTCTCAGTGTCTTTTTATGCTAGGACACTCACTGGCTTTCCACTAGTGGTCTTGTTATCAAAAACTGAAAAAACCATCACCTAACATGTACCAGGTTTGATATTTAGTTGAATTTAGTTGAATTTTCAGGTTGAACATGTGTATCTATTCTCTTACAAGGATCAATTCCAAAGCTTCTAAATAAAAGTCTCAGCATTTGGACAGAGCTTCTTGCATCCTGTTTTTAGTGATCTAGTTTAGAGCATTATGAGAATCTACCATGCAATTTCTATTGCTTCATTTCAAGCCTGATGAAGTATAGATAGATATTTGAGATTATGTGGGAATCCTTTCAATAGCAGAACAAATCTGACTGTTGTTTAGCTAATTAAGTGTAAGGTTCGTGGGACTCATGGATTTACAAAGAACCTGATTTTGCCCATTTTCAAACGTTAAGCTGAACAAGTCATATCTAAGAACGGGAATGTGACAAAAAGCCAAAATACAAGTGGCAATAAAGAAATACGTATGGACATTAGCTCTGTCCTCAAACTGTGGTACTTCAATCTGTGCACATTTCCTGTGGAAATCTGTAGGAGATTTATAAACCTTCAAGCAATCAAAACAATCTTCATTAAACAAAATTTCCAACTGTAGACATGTATCTATGTACATTCATCTGAACATGCACACAAGCCCTCCTAGACAGTTTTATGTGAATCGTAAAGAATGGAGCAGACAAGAGATCTGATTTACAATGTATTCATGACAGTTCTTGACCCACTTTTAAATCGCCACACATTCAGAAAATTGCTACAACAAAGCTCATATCATTATACAATTTACTTGCATGTAAATTACCAAACCACAAATCATTCTTACAAAATAATAAGAAAGGTTTCCAGCATAAATGCATTTATTATACGCTACTACCTAATAAAATCCACTTCTGTTCTAAGGCATAGCATTGATTATGTGCCATCAATTAATTCTTGACTCATAGCAACCATATATACCTCAGATATTATCAAATAAATCATTATTCTGGGGGGGGGGGCGTCTCATTCTTATGGTGCCTGTATAATCACATTGGGCCAAAAATTACTCCTTTCACATGCCACTGCTATCAATATGAAGTGTTAGGTGTCAACATGGAATAAATTCAAGAGCTACGAAGGCTATATTTTAGTTGAGGAACAAGAATATTACAGCATATTCATGGCGTTTTGGATGGTTAAGGTAAAAGCTAAATCTGTTCTTTAGGTAATGCTATATGTCACATGCCCTATTTTTGGGGCATTCAAAGAAAAAGAAAACACAAAATGCAGACAAAAAGTAGAAATCCATATTCCATTCATGTCTCCTCCCTTCCTTTTATTGATAAGGAAGAGTTTAAAGTGGGAATATACTCTTCAGTATGATACAGATCAGGAACTGTACATTCCCTTGTATTCAAATAGAAAAAGAACTTGTTTTTGAGTACCTGTTTCATATACCTGAACTCAAAGCACTATTTTTTTTTTAAAAAAAGGAAGATAGCATGCAATCTGTATTGATATTTCTAAGAGTAAATAAACTCTTTGACCATCCCAACATTTCACAGAGTGAGAGAGATGTCCATTGTTTGTAGTCTTTGGTCTTCAGGTTAAAACAGCATTAGCTCAGTAGTATAATAGTAGTTCTCATTACAAGGGTAAGTATGTGTCTGGCACTAGATAAAGGCTATGATCCTCTGTAAATAAAAACTGCTTGAAGATTGACAATCAACAGATGTTCTCCTGAAATCTTTCCTTGAGCCCAGCAGTTAATGATGTGAAGTCAGAGGTCATGGATTTAATTATACAATGAATAACATTGATTAATGGCTATTTCCTCTCTCCTAATGATGTTCACACAAGCCATGATGCCATGTACTTACAAAATAATGTCTGTATGTTGGAAAATAAAGTGGATAGGTTCCTAACCCCTTAAGGCAAATGAAGGATGATATCTTGATTCCATAAAAGCAAAAGACATTCCATTAATGCTAGTCAAAACAGAACACTGGATTAACTCTTTAGTGGCATCTAAAGCATTATTTGAAATCCTCACCCACCCACCCCCAGTCAATAATCCAAGTGGAATTTCTAGACAAGCTACTTTAAATAATAGTAATTCCAACTCAAAGGTGATATCTGGTTATCTAGATTTGTTCCTTTTTTAAATTTAGCAAATTATTGCCTTAGTTATTCTGGACAAGGACCTAAGCTAATGTAAGTTTATTGAGGATTGGGAAAGTGACCCTGTTAATTGTCCTAATTCGTTTTGTGACCTTGATACTATTAATTATCACTTCCCTTTTCTACTGAGGTTTGCATCCTGGAAATAAGGATTATTAATTTTTTAAAGTCAATTTTTAAATTCTAATTACAAGGGTCCCATAAACATAGAAATGATTCTTAAGTACGAGAACTTCTGAGCACTACTGTAAAGTAACCTCCAAATTTAATTTTCAACTGTTTAATATTTCTGTTAAATGCTGTAAGATACGGCTGTCAAACTCCTGGCCTGCAGGCCACGCCCATGCCCAGTTTAGTGAAGGGAAAAAAGTCCCGATACATCACATGATGCTGCCATGACGACATGAGTTTGACAGCCCTGCTGTAAGATCTCAGCTCTGTATAAAATAGGAAAAAATACACAAAATCTAGAGAAAAAACCTTTCTTTAGAGAACATTCCTGAAGCTTAAAATGATCCAGGTTACTTGAAAAATAACAAGTTTTCCAGTAGAACACAATTCAGTCATGTTACCATTTCTATAATTCTATCTTGATTATGCTCATTGTAAATTGTACTTTGATATAAATCTGTGCTAATAGCATTAAAAACATTTGTCACAATCAATGCCCAGGAATTTTATGATAAATAGATTCTACTAGCCAATGACCATTGTGAGACTGATATTGTATTGAAAAAACAAATATTAAGGATTTTGTTAATAGTTTAATTGGAAAAATCAGAAAATGACTAACTTTTACAAAAAAAAATGATAGTCCATGTGACAATAAGACGGTACAGAATCATATACAATTGCCTTGCTTAATGACCCACCCCCACTGCTCTCCTCCTTTCTTCCTCTCCTCCCCTTCCTTCCTTCCTTCCTTCCTTCCTTCCTTCCTTCCTTCCTTCCTTCCTTCCTTCCTTCCTTCCTTCCTTCCTTCCTTTCCCCCTCCCTCCCTCCCTTGTAATTCTTAGTAACAAAAAAAGTTTGGTCAGAAGCTAAGAAGAATAGAGTACCATTACTTTTCAACTTATCTGCAAATGTTACTTTAAACCAGAGGGCTGACATTTGACAGACAAGTGATAGAAAGCTAGGCTTCCAATGTCAGAAATGGTGTATCTGTGTAATGGCAAAAAGCACATCAAAGAAATTTCCAGGTATGGTTTTGGGCAGCCATTAAATCTTGTACCTGGCAATACCCCAAGCCTATTTTAATGCAAAATGTTTGGCTTTTGTTTCACATTAAAATACATGCAAAAGGCAGAAGTCAAAGTGTTTTAATATTTCTGTTTTTGTACTCACTGAAAATATTTATAAATATACATACTTATATACATATCTGTCTGCTGTGCATATGCACATCATCTTGTATGACTATGTATCATCTTATAGTCACACAGACTGTCATTTTTTCTGTAAAAGTTAACCATTTTCTGATTTTTTTTCCAATTAAAATATTTAACAAAACCTTAATGTTTGTTTTTAAAACACAACATGGTATTCCTCGACTTACAACAGTTCATTTAGTGACCATTCAAACTTACAATGGCACTGAAAAAAACGACTGATTTCACACTCATGACTGCTACAGCATCCCCATGATCCAGACATTCGGAAGCTTGATAACTGCAGTGCTGCCAACTCTCACGCAATCAGAGTGAGACTCACGCAATTCAACCAATTTTGACTGTCTCACTCTGATAAACGAAATCTCACGCTAAACCCCCAAAATGGAATGTACAAAAATAAATATATCTCTACATTCTCTGATATTCCAAATATTCCCCTTAGGAGAAGGATGAGCTCCCAGCGCCGCCCCGCCCTGCCCAGCCACCCCACCGCACCTCTTTTCCCGCCTTAATCCTCGTTCTGCCTCGGCGTCCCGTAACTGTGCATGATGCCGATTAGCAAATTCGCTTCAGGAAAGCGAAGAGCAAGAGGCTTCTTCCCGCCCGGGGCGCTCGCAGCCACTTTGCCCCTCGCTCTCCCTCTCTGCAATGTCCTCCGGGACAAGCCAGCTGCCCTTTTCAAAGAAGGACACGAGGGGGCTGGCAAAGCCTCTTTTGCAGGCAACAGCCTCGGCCAGTAATAACCCTGGTAAGCAAAGCTGAGAATTGTCCGCTGCCAGAGATGTAACTAGAAGCTGGGGCGTCTCTCTCTCTCTGAAAGACATTTGTTCCAGAGGATCACATCCTGTCAGTCCTCCAACTTTCTATTTTGCACAAAACTGCCCAGCCCCTTTATAGATCAGCCTGGCGCGCTTCTCGCCTTGCTGGTTTGGGAAGACTCTTTTGGATCAGCTAAAAGAGAGCATAAGGCGTGTAAAGGGGTGGTGGTGGTGGTGGAAGTTTGCTCATACACCCACATGCTAAAAGCATTAGGACAATGTTCTGTTAGGACAATGGGATCAACCAGGATGAAAGGTTATGTATTTCCAAGCGATCGCATGACACTCCAGCATTGACAGTGCAGTTGGGTTCCTTTAATAACTTGGATTTGGTTTAGTAACCTTCCCCCTCTCCCCCTCCGGTTTACTCTGGGCCTTGGTAGCAGGTGAGTTTTCAAGACGGCATTTTTGAAAATACTTTAAAAACAAGGTTAGGGTTTCCCTTTTTCTAATATTGGAAGCAGTCTCCTCCAAATGGTAATTAATTAAACATCTGCTTAATTCTTCAGCCAAATAAAGTTGCTATAATGGCTCTTTAAAAAAAGTAATTTTACGAGCACCACCCTGGGGTTTACACTGTGTAAGATACAAGGAAAGGAGAGGAAGGTGGAAGAAAAGAAGACTGATGCAAAATATAATGTTCACAGAATTTTATTCAGAGTTGTGTTGGATCTCTTTTTTGGGGGGGGGGGGGGGGTTGTCCCATTCTTTCCTGGTGTTCTTTCTGTTCTTTCTGTCCTTTTTGCTTTTTTAAATGGTCTTTCTCCCCTGGGTCAGAAATCCACACCAGAAACCCGCTAAATTATTAGAGTTGACAGTTCATCTGTGATGAAGTGTAGCATTCAACTACTATTCCAGAGTTTCCTTGTGAATCAAGAGCTGCACTTGCTGTATTTTTTAGTCTTTACCAGGGCTTTGTTTTGGTTCTATAGCTTCTATGATGAAAGCTAGGGCCAAGCTTCAGAATACAGTAGATGAGTTTTACAGTTAACAATATGTATATTTATATGAAGCACTCATTATTCGATTAAATGTTTAGTTTATACATGTCTGAAATTATGAACCCCTATTTCAGTCAACAAGTTAGTATATAATTAAAGACTGAGACTACAGCATTTGATATTGGCATGTAGTATGGTATTTGATACAGAAAGAAGAATACCCATTGATGTATTTGCATTATCTCTGTAGTTGTTTTGGGTTTTTTGACTTTTTGTTGCACATTGAATTCATCCTATAGTGGTCTATAGTACATCACTAAGCTAATAAAGTCAGTTGAGGTAGAATACTGCAGTTACAAGTCAGGAACTTCAATTATTCATGGTCAGTGAACTGCATTATTAATATCTTACAAATCCGGTTCAAGTACATTGGTGCTGCTTGCATGTATGTATGTATGTATATGTCCAAATCATGACTAAAGTATGCATCAGATTGCACCATTTAAAATGTAAAATTGTCAAAGCTCCCTACCGCTCCCTCGGGCTTGGTCGCTGCGCTCCCTCACAGTGTCTCACTCCGAACTATCACTCAAGGTTGGCAGCCCTGTAACTGGTTCATACTGAACACCACTGCTGTGTACCAAGATCATATAGGATCCCATTTTCTACTTTCTGACAAGTATAATCAATGGGGAAACCAGATTCATTCAACAACTGCATTACTAATTTAAGAACTGCAGTGACTCACTTAACAAATGTGGCAAGAAAAGTTGTAACATGGGGCAAAAGTCACTTAACAAATTTCTCACTTAGCAACACACATTTCAGGCTCAATTGTGGTCATAAGTTGAAGACTACCTGTATCAACCTCACAATGGTCATTGGCTAGCAGAATCTGTTCTCAAAGACTTTCACAGAGATAGTTTACACATCTGCTTATATACCTTCGTAAAGAGACCAACAGAAAACACTTAATGTAACCGAGGAATGTAAAGACATGATTAAGCACACAATGCTTAGGTTTGGGTGCCAAAAGAAGTGCTGTGGCCTCAGGAAAGAACAGTCCACTCTGGAAAAAGAACAGCTCAGATTTCCTTTAATTTAACCTAATTCCCAGCCCATTAAGTCCTTCTTGGGACATAGCAGCAATGGGCAGGTCGTAGCCGTATCACGTTGCTACTGATCCGAAAAGATGATGCACTTCAAAGTTTCCAAAAGCGTTTGTAAGAGCTTTAAACCAACCTTTAAAGCTGCTTTCTCCTACTTTTAGATGTGTAGTTTCACCTCCTCCCCCCCCCCGCACCTTTGGGCAGCCATAACACATAATTCATACCCAATCGTTTGAAATAACAGTTCTGCTTCCTAGTTGACCTGAACAATATTTGGAGGGTTGCCTTGGAATTTAAACATTAATTCTATCATTAATCTCTTGGGTAACACATCATTTTAAATGTCATTAGATATTTAAACATAGTAAAGTTTTCCTATCAAGAAAATTTGGTCATTTGGGGCTCTTAAAACTATGAAAATCCTGTTTTGTTTTCTTAAGGAAGAACTTTTGGAATACAGTTGTTCAGAACAGTATGCAGTACTCTACACCACAACCAATATGGTATTTTTGCAGAGCACTCAGACTCCAGTTCTCCTTCCTGGAGAATAGTCTGGATGATTTTCTATCCTCCTCATCCTCCTTCTCCTCCTTTAAATATAATTAAATATATATTCCAGTGTTTGGATTACTTTGAATTACTGCTTTTATATATTTGTTTCATCTTTGCACTCTACTATATGGATTATGCATGCTGGCGCAGACACACCTTTAGTGATGAAGAAATATTTTAAATATAGAGAAATTGTATGGCTCCTTTATTGTTTGCCAAGGTCGAATTGTAAGAAGTTGGGGGAATGCAAATATTGAGTACAGCAATCTCCAAAGTGTGCCTCCTAATGTGCCAGTGAATTTTGAGAGTTCTGAATGTGAGCCAAAGGAAATATACCGAATATGGGTGTATTTGACCACCTTATGCCAAGTTACACCTTTAAAGCATCTAGCTCAAGAGTGCAGGCTCTGATTGGCAGGAGCTTTCTAGAATCTCCATGAAGGAAGAGGCCTCTCCAATCCCATTAGTAGGTTATTTTTTTTCCTGGGGGGAAAAAACTCTTTATCCAACCAGAGATAATGCTGTCTGCATGCCAATCCTATGTTTACCATTGAATTATGAGTTATGCAATATCACTGTGTTATATGTCAAGCCTTCAATTATTCATTTGTTTCATCCATTGGATTAAGCCATGAATCTTGGAATAAAAGGAAATAGGTTCCTGCAATACATTAAGCCAAATTAAACAACTATTCGCCTCTTTTTCTCAGCCGAAGCTGCTCCGAAACAACCAGAAACGAAGGCAGGCTGGCAGGCAGGCAGAACGGAGTACTGGATTAAACCACGGGTGGCTGGGTGGGGGTGAATGGGCGCTTCGGAGGAGCTGCGCTGACAGGAAGCCACCCTGCCGGCTTCTTTGAAGCAGTTTCTTCCTGGGCTGGTGGAGGAGCGAGAGAGCGACTGAGAGAGGAACGAGGCAGACACCTGAGGGATGAGGCTGAGGGAGGGAGGGAGACACCTGAGGGATGAGGCTGAGGAAGGCAGGGCTGAGAGGCGGGGCTTCTCAACTGTCCTGCACGGACTTGTCCTGAGCCGCGGAGACAGCCGTGGGCCACTACTGCCCAGCGCTCAGTTTTGAAGGCGTTCCTCAGCCAGGCGCAGTTCCTGAATCTGCAGCCGAAACCCTCCGTTTTAAATGTCCCAATAGAAGAGAATATCTGTTGCTTAGGGTTGCAATGAGGAGGCATTGGCGCTCCCTGTACTTGGTGGTTTGCTGGCAGACATTTTATTACCCGACTAGGTAACAACATCAGATGTTACCTAGTCAGGTAATGAAACGTCTGCAAGCAAACCACCAAACTTGGACTCCCCCCCCCCCCGTCCTTGAAAAAGTGTTTCTGCGTGAAACTGGTCCCTGGTACAAAAAAGGCTGGGGACCACTGCCCTACACCACCAGACTTGAAATTCTAGGCTTAGACAACCTTGAACTATGCCAGCTAAGATTGGACTTAAGCATAGTACATAAAATCATATGTTAAAACATCTTATCAGTGAATGAATATTTCAGCTTTAACCACAATAACACAAGAGCACACAACAGATATTAACTTAATGTAAACCACTCCAAACTACGATTTTAGCAACAGAGTGGTCAATGTCTGGAACTCACTACCTGATTCTGTTGTCACTTGCTCAAATCCCCACTCCTTTACCCTCAAATTAACCTCTATTAATCTCACCCTATTCCTAAGAGGTCTGTAAGGAGCGTGCATAAGTGCACAATCATGCCTACCGTCCCTGTCCTATTGTCCCCAAATTATTAGTTCCTATTTTTTACATTTAAACTATGTTTATTCTTATTTCTATTGTATTGTAAGCTTTTGACAGAATAAATAAATAATACATTACTAAAGAATTCTAATTTCTTAATATTTTTCTAGATTCTATCTCAACCTTCTTTTAATGCAATAATTAGTTCTACTTAACTTGCAATAGCAAGGTAGTTACAGACAACTATTTGATTTAAACAACAAATTCCAGAATCTCAATAACTCAGCCATTATTGTAGTGTTTCTCAACTTCATCAGCTTTAATCTGCATGGACTTCAACTCTCAGAATTCTCCAACCAGCTTGCTGGCTGGGGAATTCTGGGAATTGAAGTTCACACAGTGATTCCTAAGAGTTGAGAAACAGCTTTCCCATGATCTCAAAATAATTATATTAGATAGAATAAATCGGAATCTTTCAAAAAGACAAAAATATTTTCTTCTCTCAACATTTTTCATGAAAAAAGAAGATAACGTAAACATAGCTAGCAAGAATAACAGCTGCATCATGAGCTCATAACCAAGACCATTACATTCTCATGCATTTAGAAAGATATTAATCCAGTGAAAGATTCACAAATATTTTGCTTTTGGCACTATATAGTATTTAATATGCTGAAGGTTAAATAGTTTGTGTAACAGCATCAATCTCCAGTTTCTATTTATAAGTAGTGTTATAAAAAGGTTTTTTTTGGAAATAAATAGACTCCTTTTTGTAGAAGTGGTAGAGATTTGCTATTATACTATTATTCTACAAGTACTATATTTCAAAATATAATTTCCATTTCACAGTTTTAATTCCATCAAATTACAAAACAATTGGCCCTGTCGGACAATTCTGGGAAGACTTACAAACTACAGACATATTAAATTTACATTTAAGTTGCAAATTTTAGTTTAAAAATTAAAATTAAAATTATGTTAAATTACTTCCCTGTATTTGCTCTATTGCAATTCTTTGGAAATTGTTATTATGGGTTGTACATGTTCTGTTCGTCTTATAAACCTGTTAGTCTAACTCTAGAGTCATGCCTCTCTTTTCCCCTATGTATCACACAACTGGTTGAGTCTCCATTTTTCAGTTTCTAAGTCTGAGACACCAGATTCAAAAGAACAGCTAGTTGTCTAAACCAAGTGATTAGGTAAATGCATAGATGATTATTCAGGAATGCCAGGCATAACCAAACCCAATTCTAAAGAGTTCAAATTAGCTACTTTACTGCTCAATGTCTACTTCATAATAATCTTCCAAGGCTGACAGTTTGCAACTAAGATATGGTTCAACAGAATTAATGGGGGAATCAGTACTTGTCTTTTTGTGCCTATGTAATGATTTCAGACTATTTTCCTGTTTGACTCCTCCCTCGTTTGGCCAGTCTCTCTTCAACAACAATTGTAGTTATAGTTAAGTAATTACTTTTACATTGTCAAATAGCAAACTTCTTGGAGGAAGGTCTGGTTGTAATAAGATACTGAAGGCACAACAACTCCTTCAGTGATTGCATCCGTCTGGAGTAAAGATCTAGTTCATAGTTCTGGAGAAAATTCAAGTATTGAACTCATGTAATCAACTGGCATAAATTCAGTAGGTACAATGGGACTTAAAAATTTGTGAACCTTTTTAAACTTTTAAAAGTTCTACATAAATAGACTTAGCATATTATCTGTTCATCACACAAACCCCAACATTGCCTAGAGAATCCAATTAAACAAATGAATCAAAAACATACTTGTTTGTTTATCATTGAGTAAAATGTATACATTCATTATTCATTTTTTAAAATGGTCCAAAGCTACCAAGGACTTGTGTGGAAAACAGATCATGTGATAGATCATAATTAGTCAGAAATACTGAACATTTAGACGGGATACGGTGGCTCAGTGGCTATGACGCTGAGCTTGTCATTCAAAAGGTCGGCAGTTCAGCAGTTCAAATCCCTAGTGCTCTGTAATGGGGTGAGCTCCTGTTACTTGTCCCAGCTTCTGCAGTTTGAAAGCACATAAAAATGCAAGTAGAAAAATAGGGACCACCTTTGGTGGGAAGGTAACAGCGTTCTGTGTACCTTTGGCGTTTAGTCATTCTGGCCACATGACCATGGAGATGTCTTCAGACAGTGCTGCCTCTTCGGCTTTAAAACGGTGATGAGCACTGTCCTCTAGAGTCGGGAACAACTAGCACATATGTGCGAAGGAACCTTTACTTTTACCTCACTGAACATTTGAAAGCACCACTATAATTCTCTGGAGGAAGGCTTCTAGTTTTCAGTTAAACAGACCCTTGGGAGGCACTATGTCACCAGATTCATCCTGTTAGGATTCATTGGATGTGAGTTTAATTCCCATAGAAAATTTGAACCCTTCATTGAAAAGAGAATCAAGCCTCAATGTTTCAAGTAGGGAGTAAGAAAAAAAACATGTGGGCCTGATATTGCAGAGTTCAATTGCTATTTGTGGGTAAACTCCTCAAAGAATTTTAATTTAGCAACTAACATAATCTGCTTTTCAGCCATCCCACAAGGACTAGAAATTGAATCCCTCCAATCTGGAGACAACAGCAATCTGGATGAAAGATTTGTCCCTGGAGTACAGGTCAGATCAGCAATTAGACGGCTGATAAGGCCACCAACTTTTAATACATAAGCAGTTAGTCACATCCTGCTAATCTTTGATCTTTGCCAAGATTCTGGTCAGGAAATAAAGGGCAGAAACATAGGTCCAGTCCAACAAAAAGAAAATGTGAGTAAGAAACTAAGAATTTATCCTATCATTCTGCAAAAAGATAATACGTTGCTTGTTTTTCCATGATGCAAATAAATTGTCCCTAGGTTAACCTTAACAGAATTTGGTGAGGATGCAGTTTATATTAGTAAGCAGCCATTCTGATATAGTTGAATTGATCAATGAGAATTTGTCACTTCTAGGCATATAGATTGCCAGGATAAAGATGGAATGAAAAACAAGCAATGCTAATCTATACTTTAGGGTGAAAAGGGGAAGAGACTTTGGGTCATCCTTTTTGTTAATGTACCAAACTCTCATTAAATAGTCTCGTCTTCCAAAAACCAACAGTTAAATTTGTTGATGTGTTGTAACACTTCAGTTTGCATCAAGCACATTGGATGTAGAAAGAGATAGATGTGAACTCTCTAGTTGGATAGAGATGTATCAGTTGTAAGGAAATGCACACCTACAGTGAGATAAGACTGAAACATCTCCAGGGGAAGAATAGTTTGGCACACAAAGGAACTAAGAAGAGTAGAACGGATTAGAAGGTATGAAGGGCAATTGCCAATGATGTCCAAGATGGACAAAGCAAATGACTGAAGTTAAAGACTTAGAAGAATAACATGGGATTTAATTCCTGTTAGGCAGATCTTATGCTCAAGCAGCTGAAGTGTACAGTGTTATGGCAACAGTAGGAAAATGTTCTTCTGGTGGTATATTTTGTTACCTCTATAAACTGTATAATTTGTGATGGAAGAAAAGAGAAAAATGCTCATGATTGATCCACGGCATGGAGGCTCCTTGAAAAGCTTTGAATCCTTAGTAGATGATTTGGATAATGGTGTAATACAGACCTGAAAATTAGTCTGCTGCCAGTTACTTTTTGGGAATAGTAGTCAACCTGAAGAAAAAGCAGGGAGTTATAATATTTCGGTCTGTCACACTTAAAGCCTGCTCTAAGAGTGCAGCTTGAAAAGAAGAAGAGTGATTGTGATGAAACTGTTTAGGAAATACCTGGAAAAAACAACCTCTATTGCCTAACTTTGACCAAAGCAATAAAGATACTTACCTGACCCCATTGCAAGACTGCAATGGAAGGGCAGGATGCCCATGAAGAGGTTTTTTTTAAAAAAATGCATGAAAATAAGAAAAAAGAAAGAGAGAAACTAAAAATATGTTTGATATGGCATCAACGTGTGGATTCTGGGCTTTTGCAGAGCCTGTTTAGAGCTTTCCAAAGTGTAGAGAATCATCTGGTGGCAAATCATATCTGTGACTGGAATAGCTCTGTAAGAATCTAAATAGGGTCTATTATACAGGCTCATATTTCAGATGCAGGTATCACAAAGATCAGGATAAAAAAAAATCTGTTTTCATTATTTAGAAGAAAATCCTGGATTTTGATTATTTTATGATTGAATAATACAAATATAAAGCTTCAAGGGCGATAGATTTTTCCATTTAAATCTGAAGGGAGAAATTTATTTCTCTGCATCTCTACTTGCTTACCATGTATGATTCTTTATGACATAGATATCCCTGATGTCACAACAGCCTAACAGTGGGAGGATTTTAGTTCCAAGGCCCTGCCAATTCTCATAGAGATTCAACAAAAGGGGGGACAGCATAAACAAACTTGACAGGCAGTTTGTTTATATCCACCACTAATTTTAAAGAATAGTAGGGATTTTAAAAAAAAAAACTGAAATGAAGATGATAGAGTTATATATCACTTTTTCTTTAATTCATTAGGCCCAAGAAAACATTTCTTACTTTAATTTGTGATTGTACTGGCTGAATTTAGAATTAAAACAGCAATGACTTGGAAACACTGGGCTCAGGGTGGTTACTTCTAGCTTGCAGCCTTCACTTCTAGCAGTAGCATCCCAGCTCACACTACTGAAATTCAGCAGCAAAATGGCCAAACCAAATTCAAACATATCTAATTACAGAAATGATAATAATTTGTCTCCAACAGGTCTCCCATTCTTGTTTCCAAAAACGTTGATTATGCTTCCTTAGACATTCTTCTAGAACTATCCAGAAGAGTGGGAGGATGAATTGGGACCTCAAGCCCTTGAAAAATTTCCCACCCCTGCATTGAACCACATATATTATCTTTAGAGGCACTAAGCATGCACTATGTTTTTTTCAAATTAGGAATAAGCACATACATCAAACCTCATAAAGCTTGACAGGTCTTGGCTCTGACTGAAATTCAGAGCTGAATGTATATGCAATTCATTCTTCATGACACAAAGCATGAGAAGCAGTTTGTTTTTCCCTATACTCCCTGCCAATAAAGGGAAAATCAAGGAGTACTGGGAAGAAAATAGACTTGGATCATAAAAAATTCTGAATGCTAAAAACCCAATACAGAATTGTAAACTTTCATGATCTATGCTCACTGGAATTACAGATGTAAGAAGAAAATCACAAATAAGGCATGTATAATGCAGTTTTACATCTATATCACACAACTAAATACAACAATTTTTTTTTACAATTGACTGACGATACTGTGCTTCAAATGTAATATAGTCTAAAAATAGCTTCCCAGAACTCTGAAGGTTGATCTGAATACAGTTCGATCTTTAGGGCTTCAATTTAAATGCCAAAGGTCACAAACACTTTAAAGCAAATATTGAGCTTTAATGCTGACAGATGTGCTATTCTTAAAAAAACAAAAGCACACAGCAGGCTGGAATGAATAGAATGTTTCAGCACAGTCTTCAATTAGAAAACAAAATATTTTCTTCACTAGAATATGCGGCAAGATCACTAGAACTAATTAGCTACATCTACAGGAAGAAAGAAAAAAAACCTTAGAAGATGATATTTTAATCAGAGTATTTAGTGAATGTTTGACTCCCACCCACTCCCAAAAAGCAGCCAGATATAGACATGCACGTTCCAATATGATTGTTGTAAGTTCTACCAAGAAAATCAAACACGTAATTACTTTTAAGCGGGAAACATTGGATAAAACTCTGCTGACAAGATCAATTTAGACTCCAAACTTCTCTTATCCTTGAGAGACAGTATATCTTACTGACGTCAATAGAAGCCCTGCACACGTAGGGAGGTTGGCATATCAAAGACAAGATCTGCCATGCGGATCCAAGTAGGGAATTTGCTCTAGGAATTGACAAGCCTCTGGAAGGTTAGATGAATTACCCATCTCTGAATCACTGAAGAAGAAAAAAATACGGAAACATGAGGGTAGACTCCTCTCCATCTCTACGCTGTGTCTTACCACTGTAATACTGCACTTATTCTAGTCTGCTTAGTCAGACAAACTACAACTTCTTAAACATGATGTCTTTGCTAATGTACCTGATAAACCATGGCACTGAAGGTTTTGTTATTTTAAATCAGCCATCATCAGAATAACATTACTGAGACTGATCTATCTGGTTTATATTTTCCATGGCTAGAGACAGAAGAGAGGAGCCAAAGGTAGTATGATAAGAATTATTGTTACTAATGAAGTATGTATTTATTTATTTTGATCTACTGTCAAAAGTGAACCTTTTACTTACAATCTGAAGAGCTTTTATCATGCTGAATTCTATCTCATTGGAAGACTTTGGAAAATTATTTACAAAACAGAGAGGTCAATAGACCATGGTTTTATTCCATAATATTAGAGATCTTTATGGCTACATTCACCATTACGTAGTTCACAGCTTATAATTTGAATTGGTTAATAAACTGGATTTGGACAAGCCATAATATAAAGACTGAATCTTTGAATATAACAAATGGATATTGTGGGCTATCATATTTTTTCCTTTAAAAATGGGAAATGGCCAGTGCTGGCTTTTTAATAAGATATACTGCACAGTGAAATCTATCCATGAGATTCATATTAAACACACTTCAAAAATGCCCCACTACAGTAGATTTCATAACATTTTTAGAATTGGTAAACAACTCGCCTTAATTAAGGAGGGGAAGAACTTATGTTTTTCAGATAATATTGGTTAAGACTCCTGCCTTGTCTGACTGAAGTCCAATTTTATATCGTACATCAAATAATTCACAAAATATTTTGAGTTTAGAGTCTAGTAATAACTATGTATTATTAAAAAAAACAAAAACAGCTTTTTTCCATAATGTTGAAATGTTCTTTGTTGTGGCAAGTTAAAAGTTATAAAAAAGAAACAAAGGGTTTTCAAGTAATTCAAACAACCATTAATTGACAAGACTCAAGCTATATCATTGTAATCCACACCCAGAAACTCTCTAGGCAAACTAAAAGAACTTTGACTGTTTGTTAGCTGGCAAATTTTTTACTGTTATTCTGCTCGGAAATCACAGAGGAAAATCAAAAATGAAAATTGTGCATATTAGTGAAAAAGAAACATTGGAACAGGGATGTTCAACCTTGACAGCTTTAAGACCTGTTGGCTGGGGATTTCTGGGAGTTGAAGTCCGCAAGTCTTTAAATGGCCAAGGTTGGACATCCCCTGTATTAGAAGTAAAATAAAATAATTATATAAAAAAATAAACATAGGGAATAATGTTTTTGTAATTGTGTGCAATTACATCTGAGCTTGGTGAGCTTAAGAAAATGTATTACAAGGAGTGCTGCCCAAATTTCCCTCAAGATTCTTGTTTGAGTCTGTGGTTTTTGTTAGTGACAGAGCCTTTTATATGGTTGAGTTGCCCTTGAAATGCTCCCATAGCCATCCGAATGTACAGCCAGTTAAAGGAATGAACCACTAATTCTCACCAACAGAAATTCCTCCAGAACCCACATGGATTAATAGTGATAACATCTCTTGCCATGTATTAAACACTGAAACAAATACATGTAGATAGTTACCATTTTTAAACAGTCAAGGACAGGCATAATCTTCTGGAATAGCTTTATGAACATATATACACAAACACACAAATGCGCACACACACATACACAAAGCTGATGTTAAAAAAAGTTTGCATTTCTCTGGACAGCAGATTTTACAGTCTTTCCAAATCACCATTGTTAGGCTGATTTTGCACAGTTCCAGTGAATCCTTTCTGCCTTTATTTTTTACATATTCCATAAAACAGAAAGAACATTTAATCACATATAAAAAAAACCCCAAAATATGTAAAGATAAATATAGTACAATGAAAAAAAAATCACAGCATGGCTTCTAAGCTGTTTACAATATGGCAGTTTTTTTCTCTAATATTATGTCTGAAAAATATGTCTCAGTTATATTTGAAAAATAAAAGATATGCTTGTGATATTGGTATTCTAAATTGTAATTTTTATAGGATGATCTTTCCTTTTTTTTTTTTTTATAACTGACTTCCAAATTATCTTACGATAGACTGTTACTGGCTTTAATTAATACTACATCAATATCATTGTATAGAAACAATATAATACATCAAAATTAGAACAATGTAACATAAAAAAGAAAAATGCAAATAGAATAATAAACATATTAAATAATTGTTAATTCCAATTTTAAAAAGAGAGGAAATTAAACGTGAAACAAAAATATTCTTTGAACAATTCAAAACAGATTTTCCACAAGGAAAGTCTGAGAGAAGAAAGGTGCCTGTAAAGATGTAATCACCTCATGAATTTCAGGAAAAGAGTGCTCTACTGAGAAATTCTATGATAAAGCACAAGAATGTACAATATGGTTCTTGGTCCAGGGACAAGGTTTTTTACCCAGCATTGACCCAGCCTATAACAAGAAAGGTAATCCTGTATATTGGGAAGTCCAGTTTAAACCATGTATTTCCCAAGGAAACCTTGAATTTAGTTCAACAGTTAATTATCCGTTGGTGCTGATGTTGTAGCAGTAGTAGCACATGAGCATTGCCAGGTGCACCATTCTGCACTAGCTTTGGCCTCCAGACTAAA
This sequence comes from Hydrophis major, assembly GCA_033807585.1. NCBI lineage: Eukaryota > Metazoa > Chordata > Lepidosauria > Squamata > Elapidae > Hydrophis > Hydrophis major. The sequence goes on along the minus strand of CM066331.1, from coordinate 68,453,314 downwards.
TGCAAGAGCAGCTCCATTACACAAGAGTATTACAGCAATCAAAATGTGAGATACCATATGGTTAGCTTGTTGTGCGCCTGTGGTTTGTAAATGAAAATTATTACAGTGTGAAAAAGCCATTCATATGTGGTGTAATTGAAACTTTGTTTAATTTATGAAAGTATTATAGTTCAATGGGGTGTTATTTTCATATGGGCATTTGTTCAACTTTTCTTTACAAGTTTACGTTTGCCTAGAGTTCTAAAAAAATGAACAAAAATAACACAAACTGCAACTGGACAGTTGTATACAAATTTGAGCATATTATTTCATACCATTGTTAATGGAAATTTTTATAATCACCTACTGTCAGGTTTAGCATATATAGATAGTCCTTAACTTATGACCACAATTGAACTGAAAATTTATTTTGCTAAGCAAGATAATTGTTAAGTGAGTTTTGCATTATATTACGACTTTTGATGCCACAGTTGTTAAGTGAAGCACTGCAATTCTTAAGTTAGTAACACATTGTTAAGTAAATCTGGCTTCCTTATCGACTTTGCTAGTAGAAGGTAACAAAAGGTGAACACTGCAAAATACTGCAAGTGTTATAAATATGAGTCAAGTGCCTGAATTTTAAACATGGGATCATGGGATTGCTTCAAGAGTCATAAGTATAAGAAGTGTCATACTATCCCCTGTGGTGGGCGTGTGTGGAAGCCAAGAGATACTGGACTAAAATTCATACATGGCTGGAAAAAATGACAAAACAGCATATAGACTTGAAACCAGATATATTTTTATTGGGTATCTTACATGAAGGATACAGTAAAGAATTGATATATTTGATTATAAATATTTTGACAACAGCTAGAATTGTATTTGCCAAAAATTGGAAAAGTTAAAAAATTTCCGATAGAAGAGGAGGTGATTAAGAAAATAATGGAATGTGCAGAAATGAGTAAATTGACATTAGCAATTAGAGAGCAAGAAGACAAAGAGTATTATAAAATTTGGGATTTATTTTATCGGTTAAATAAGAAAATAGAGAAATAAAATATAATACAATATAAAGATAACAAAGATAAAACAATGTAATATGTTATAATTGATTATAATGAAATGAATGATATTATGAATTGAGATATGTAAAAAAATTAAGATTTGCTCAAAAAGGATGATGCAATTTGTAATTAAAGTCTAATAAGGAGTTAATAATAATATAATATGCTTATTTATATAATATGAATTTTAATAATATATTTAGAAGGAAAAGACTGTTGATATTGTACACAAAAAGATATATACCAACCGACACACTGTACAATGGAAAGATGTTTTTTATGTTTTGTGTTTATGTTTGTGTTTGTTTATGTTCGTTGTTAAAAAATAAAAAATTTGGGGGGGGAAAAAGAATCATAAGTATGAAAAATGGTCATAAATAACTTTTTTCAGTGCCATTGTAACTTTGAATGTCACTTAAATGAGCTGATGTAAATCAAGGAGTATCTGTAATGTTGTGCTGTCATAGTGAATATGTGTAGTGCTTTAGATTGCATGTTTGATAACTCCTTGCTGACTGTACCTGATGAGAGTTAAAATCCATATGCTCAGAAAGGCACCTGGCTGTCTAGTCCTTGCTTAGAGGTTAGATTAGGAGCAGAGACTCAATTTCAAACCTCACTCAGGCATAAAAGTTTACCACACAAATTTCTACCAATTACAGCTATATCAAAGAATTGTTCTGAGTGCACAAAAGAGGAACAAATAGAACCTTGTAAACAACAATAAGCTCCTTAGAGGAAAAATGGCATAACCTCTTCCTCCTTCTCCCCCTCCTCGTTATCATCCCATTGCTGATTGCTTTTATACCTTCCTTTATAGATCACAACAGATGTTTTGCTACAAGATTTTTGTCTGGCAGCTTCTTGTTCCTCAAAACCACAAGAATTTTGGCCATGTTACATTAAACTGTTATGAGTGAGCTCTCTTCTTTACTCAACCCTGATGTTCTTCCAAACACTATATTAGTAAATTCTCACAGAGAGCTTTCACTGCGCTCATTGTGAAAGCAGAAATTCTGGCTATGAAAAAGTCACTGTTTTGTTTTGTAGAAAGGGACAGAAAAGTCTTTGGGTGTCTAAAATCCATTAACTGTAGCCACAATGTCCAGTGTTATTAGCAACCTTTCTGAAAATGGAACAATGAAGGTTTCTTTAGCAGTGACACAGGTTTGTTTTAGGCATGTAAGATTAAGCTTTATTTCTCTCTTAGACTAGCCCTTACATTTATTGTTGCAATAAATCAGAAAACTTATCTGACCTTTGCTAAGACCACACTTATCTATTTAGACAAAGAATATTTATACTGATGAAAGGGAGAATCAGCCATACCAGTAAAACAAAAATCCATTCCTAATGTGAAAGAATTCTGGCAGACTGGAAGAGTGTCAGAGGAAAAAAATCTGATGGGGAAAGGGGGATATGGGGAGTTGGAGTTAGAGGAAAAACAAACAAAAAGGATGGAGCTCTGTTTTCAGAGAAAATAGGAAGCTGCCTTATTTGGGTAAGAATAATTAGAACTGCAGAAAAAACAATTGCTACCAGCCTACCTTTCACTGAGGACCTGTATACTGCATGAGTCAAAAAGTGGGCTGTGAAAATATCTACAGACTCCTCACATCTTGGACATAAATTGTTTCAATTTCTACCCTCAAAACAACACTGTAGGGCACTGCACACTAGAACATCTAGACACAAGGATAGTTTTTCGCCCATGCCATCACTCTGCTAAACAACTAATTTCCACAACACTGTCAAACTATTTAGTAAGGTTGTATTAATATTCTTCTTCTCATATTTCCTACTATTTCCTTTTCTTCTTTTGACTATAACTTTGTTGCTTGTATCTTTACAATTTATATTGTTTTATTTAGTTTCCTAGTATGATTTATGTTGATTGCTTATTTAGTAACCTATGACTATCACTAAGTGCTGTATCTTATGATTTATGATGAATATATTTTTATGGTGACTATAATCATGATTTATAATTTATAGCTTTTATGTACACTTATGTACACTTTATGTGCACCGAAGACAAATTTCTTGTGTCCAATCACACTTGGCCAATGAAGAATTCTATTATATTCTATATATTATTCCTATTCCTGGTAGAGGTCCTCTAACACAGTGCCCCCCAACCTTTAGAGCACCAGGGACTGGTTCCATGGAGAAATGTTTTTTCATGGACTGGAGAGGACGTGGTTTTGTGTGCTATCTGCATCCCGTTTGCGGGGCCTGGTTGCTGTCATGTCATGGACCAGTGCTGATCCACTGGCCGGCAGTTGGGCACCCCTGCTCTAAGACTTCCGATAGAGGTAGCCCTTCTCCGCTAAAAGTAGAGTAATTTTCCTGTGCGCAAGAGTCAGTTTTGCAATGAAAAACTATAAAATTCATTTATAACCCTGCACAGATTCGGATCTAATTTCAAAACCTACTTTTAAATTGGACTCAATCCCAGCTTGAAACAAATCCACACAATATCTCATGTCAAATGCTAGTAGCTGATTCTACATATATGACTTTAAAACTTTCTATATTATTTTGACCATGAAACATGAGGGTTTATTGCTTATTCCTCTGAGTTACTGTATACTTGGTCCATCAGCACGGCTACTTAAACATTATAATTTTTTTAATAGCCCATACATATAATTACTGGCCACATTTTGTTCCCTTCCCCCCCAAAAAATTAAGTCATATTCATAATTCATATTTCAATGAAATATAACCTGTGGTGGCAAAGATTTGTTTACTCCAACTTAGTGTTCTTTACGAGATATGATCCACAACTTCTGTCACCCCACACAATAAGCCATTGTGTAATGCTAAAAGGCTTTGGAAAATTGAGACCCTGTTCATTAGTTAATGCGCACTATATTTGGCAGAGCTTTAATTCAATAGATGCAAAAACTCACTAAAAGAATTGCTTTGTCCACTGACTGACAAAGTTCTCTTTCTGGTCCGCTGCCTGCGCACAGGAGCACCGATTGCTCCCATTGGCTGATGCCATTTGACAGCCGGCTATAAAAGGGGCTGTCAAACGGTATCAGCTGTCGCCGCCAGCTGACTGCCAGTTAGCCTCGGCAGCCGCGGCGACCCTTTATTCTTCTGAATAAAGCCTGTTAACTTTTAGCCTGCGTCTGTCTCAGTCATTGCCGCCGCTCCACAACACTGACGACGAAGGTGGGATGCGATAAGAGACAACCAGGCAAATACAGCTGAACGAAGTCACTGTCAAAAAGAGCCGAAGCCACCAGAGCTGAATACGTCACCCCCGCTGAGCACTCCATGAGCGCGAAGTTCAAACTCCCAGCTGGAGTCTGACGCTGCCTGACAGGCACAAACACAGGAGCCTTTTTAAAGGCACGAATTTAAATCCAGATAGAGAACTTCATCAGTCAGCGGACACAGCAAGAATCAATTCCATTAGTGATCTTTAATTAATATTATCATTTAATATTATTGTTAACTTACAAAACTTCTGAATCAAAGCTAGAATCAAACCATAAAGATCTTCACAGCAAGGGGATGTCAGGGGCATTTTCATTTGAAATTCTAACTGTTAGTGGAAGCAGTTGATGGAGTAAGAAGACTTCATCCCTATGCTGGCCATCTCTTATTCCTGTCCTTTTCTATACTTTAAAATGGTTTAATTTGCATAGTTCTGATATATTATTGACTTTCTATTTATCTTTTCATAATCTGTAAGCTGCCCAGAGTCGCCTTATAGTGCAGCGTCCCCCAATCTTTTGGGACCAGGGACCGGTTCCGTGTATAAAGGTTAGTCTATGAACTGGAGTGGGTGTGGTTTCAGGTGCAGCCTGCATCCCGCGGGTGGGGCTTCGGTTGTTTGCACGACCCAGTTTCTGGCATGTCACAGATCGGGGCCAGTTCACCCCTGTTACAGGGGAAATGGCAGCACAACATTTGAATAATACCAAAGCATAATAGGACCAATAAGACCAAACTAGCCTACAACAAAGACCAAATGAAGAACAGAATAGTTTCTGTACAAAAGGCACAGAAGACATAGAGAACACAGTTTTTACATTTTTTAAAAAAATCAGGTTAAAAAGCAGATAGCAACAAGACCTGGGAATGACTAAGAGCAGGAAAGTTGAAGAATGAGAACGAGCTTAACTGGGGCTGCACAAGACCAAGCCTTAAGAATAAATGCATACAAAGCCAGAATTGAGAAGATGGCAATAGACAGCAAATGCTGTCTCTGCAAAGAAACTGAAGAAACGGTGGATCATCTGGTTAGCTTCTGTGAGAAGATTGTATACACAGACCACAAACACTGGCATGACAAAATAGCAACAATGGTGTATTGGAAAATCTGCAATACCATTTGCCTGCAAGCAAGTTCTGGTGGGATCATTAAATAGATAAAGTTACAGAAAATGAAGAAGCTAAAATTTTCTGGGACTTTAGAATTCAAACAGAGATGCACCTGCCACGTAACACCCCAGACTTAATAACTGTTGATAAGAAAGGCAAAAAGATCTGGATAGTGGACCTAGCAGTACCTGGAGATAGCAGGAGAGAAGAGAAAGAATTGGAGAAGATAACAAAATACAAAGACCTGCAGATAGAAACAGAATGACTGTGACATAAGATAGCAAAAGTGTTCTTGGGTGAAATCCCAAAACAACTGGAATACCACTTGAACACCAGCATTGACAAAATCACCAACAGTCAATTGCAAAAGGCAGCTTTACTTGTGGCAGCTTATATCCTGTGACAAGATCTTTTAACATCATAAAACATCACATCTGTCTATCCCAAGTCCTTTGGAATGATTCTGTAGGTGGATATAAAAGTGCCAAATCCAGTCTGAACATCTGGCTGACGATGCAAGGAACCATAATAATAAAAACTAATATGAAGAACCACAAAATGTGGCTCTATTTTTCTATAATGTGTAATGCTGATTATATGCAAAACAAACGAATATGTTGACTTATTTGATTGATATCATGTCTTTCTCCTCAGAGTGCACTCAGAGCAGAAAACAATAAAGAATTAAAAACTGAATAATTATGCAAAGGTTGACTCAGCCTTCCATCCTTCCGAGGTGGGTAAAAGGAGGACCCAAATTGTTTGGGGCAATATGTTGACTCTGTAAGCTGCTTAGACAGGGCTGTAAAGCCCTGTAAAGTGGCATATAAGTCTAACTGCTATTGTTATTATCCTTATAATATAATATATATATATATATATATTAGCCTTATAATCCTGACCAAACTTTAGGACTGTTACCAAAACACCTAGTTTGAATACTATTGGATGTTTGCAAAGGGGAAATGGCGGAGGAGAATGGAAAAGCACTGGGAATATTCAGATTTGAATATATTCACGGGAATATTCAGATCTGGCTCTGCTTATGCTATAACCACTTGGCTTTAATAAAGTATAGCTTTTGCTGCAACTGGAGTCAAGGGTCTTTCTTTCCTAAATGCCCAAGCTGTAATGAAGAAAAACATCATCAAATGATCAGGTGGTTCAAATCTAGTTTTATTACTACATTCCAGAGAAAAGGCAGGTGAAATTCCCTAATACCCAAGGTCTCCTTTAAATGCTAGATAAATGATAAAAACCTATTTATGTGGCCACTAAGCATCAATACCAAAATAATCAGAATGGATGTTTCTCCATAAGGCATAGAACTGAAAACTTAATGTGATACTTAACATTCAACATATAGGTAATCCTCAAGTTACGAATCTAATGCCAATTACAATTGTAACCCGAGGATTCATAGGAGTGAATTGTATAACTTCTATAAATCAAATGCGCAGGTTATTAAGTGCACATGAGGGATCTCAGGGTGGGTGAAGCCATGGGGGTCTAGCAATGGAACAGGCCACCAGCTTCAGACCACCCAAGGCCTCCCCTGACCCACTCTCCCCCCCGGACCTCCCATCCTGCCACGTGTGTCCTCTCCAGCCTTTGTGTCATGGTTTCTTTGCCTGCTTGTAATCTTGGCACAAAAAGTGTTTGCAAGCCAACAAGACTTTGGGCCAGTGAAATCGTGTTGCTTCAAGCTTCCCATTGGCTTGCAAGCACTCTTCATTCCAAGACTGGAATGGTGCAAAGTGGTGCAAGCTGATGGAAGGCTTCAATTTCACTGCCCCAAAGTCTTGTTGGCTTGCAAGTGCTCTTTGACCAGATCTGGTACAGGCCTTGGTTCGCAGAGAACAGAGGACTAAAGTACTATAGTGCGAGACCACGGTAGATCAGTGGTACACTATTTTGCTACTCTCGCATGATCTTGCACTACTTTAGGCTTCTGTCTTCTGTAAATGCACCGAAGCAGTCAAAGAAACTGAATCTCCACAGTCCCAATGGCTGTGGAGACCGGCAAGGTGTGGGAAGGGAGAGAATAGGCAGTGCCACTTCTATCGTTTGTAAGTGTGAACAACAGCAGTGCTGCTGCAACATTCGTAACTTTGGAACTAGGTCATAAGTATTTGGGGAAAGCTACATCATAACTTTGAACAGTTGCTAAGTGAACTGTCGTAACTCTGGGATTATCTGTACTTCTTTAAAGGAGCTCAGGTAGTATGTGAATAATTTATTGTAACAAGACAATTTTATAAATTAAGCTAAAACAGACAAGCGTATTTTCTGAAGTTAATATGGGCTCAAATAATGGTTTGAGCTTATTATAAAGCATCTTATTATTTCTTAAGCTTTTAGAATAGAGTCCCAGATTTGGCCTTGTCAAATGTTGGCAGGAATTAAGCTAGAGATGCTGTTAAGGATACTGAGCTTTCCTATGACAAGAAAGAGGAGAACAAAAGGTGAGGAAGGCTGGTTTTGTAAATAGCTGCTAGAACAAAAGTGTGGAGGAAAACAAGCTATAGCTTATTGTGAAAAGAGGAACAGATTGTATTTTTCTCCTCCCCAGGTTGTGGGTGAGGTCAGTATATCTGCAGCTGTCTGCCATTATTCTGCAAGCTCTATTTCTAAACTCTTCTGCATGCTAGCTAGAAAGGATATAAAAGTCACATTTCGACCTTTCTGTTCATCAGGTGAAGTAATGAGGGCAAGGCTGGCATTTATAAGAAGATAGAGGAACTGCCAATGCACCTCCTGCTATGAAAGTGGAAGTTCTTTGTAAGGTATCATACAAGAGTAAACCTACCTTGCCACATTCTTCTCTGAAGGGTTCATCACTAGTTAAGAGTTGCTGCACTTGGCTGGCTCAGAAATTCTGGGAATTGAAGTCCACAATTCATAAATGGGCCATAGTTTCCCACCCCTGCTCTGTCGTGACCTTTTTAGTATCATGAAACATAGATGCCATAGCAATCATCAGGAACTGCATCTGTCATTATGCTCCACAAAGATACTTGGTGCTTCATCCCACACATAACCAGAATCTGCAGTTTGTGGATGGAAGAAGTCTTCTATAAATGTTTTCTGGGAACGATTCCATTATAAGGAATATCCATGGTTTGTTTCTGAGTAAATATTGTGATAATAGCAAGAAAACTACTATTATTATTAGACCAAATTTATAAATATATCAAATAAGGATAAGTGGGAATTGAGCTGGTAATGGGCTATCTATAAGACTCTATATGTATACATTCCACGCATAGAAGATAATACATCTGCTGTTGGCAAAACATCCATTGCCTAGTTTGAAGGGGTTTAGTAAATCATGTCACTGAGTCAGCTAATCTAAGAAAAAAGATGGGACCTTTACTTCATTCATATAATGAAAGTCAGGAAGCTGAAGGAAATCAAGCTCACTGCACTCCAGATTGGCCACTATATCAGATTTGACATCAGGAAAGGGGGGAGCATTTGCTGAAGGTAGAATTTAAACTACCTTGGGTGATTTGCATCTTTTCCGGTCTTATAAACACAAGATTTCCATCATGCAAGTTGACTTGGGGGAAAAAAAGAGATATATTGAGTCAAAATAACATTTTAGTTTATTCCCATTTCAATATAACCTATTCCTAAAAGAAATACTAATTTTTTTCCTAAGCAGTTTATTCTTAAAATGGGAAGACAGCGCCAGATTGGTAAAAATCCAATAAAGAGAGATGGAGATTATTTTATTTCCTAGATAAATATTCTTCCTGGCAGTGGGACTTTCTCACTTTCAGGCCATCTCCCTTTCAGTTGAATGCACAATCCTGCGACTATTTCCAAAGCGCATATATTTAAGAGCTCAATATGAATGATGTTCAGCTGAACCTATTAGGATAAGATGGGATTCCCACAATATTAATGCTTAATGTTCTAAAATTAATCCCAGAACTTTATGATTCTGAGTGATATATGCAAGAAAAGTCTTGAATACCCCTTGCTAAACTAAACGTGGTATTCTATTTCTGCAGGCAATCCATGAAGGAAATTGAAAACAGGCTGCTTTATAAACATACAACAAATCAGGGTATTTCAGTCCTACTTACCAGCCTTCAGGCTTAATGCCAGTATTAATATGTGATTGTCTACATAAATCACCATATTCTAATGAAGCCAAAATTTAGTTCCATGTGCATGGACTATTTTCTGAATCCCAAGTTACAAGGAAAGAGTTGTGAAATACTTTAGAGATTAAGTAATTTGACTGAACATTCCTTTATATATTACTCAATGAACTTGGCACAGGGAATATTTTTTTGAAAGTTACTTTTTTTCAAGCCCAAAAATCAAAGCAATGGTTGAAATGTATTTCTACAGAAGTCTACCACTTTCATTTTATCACAATAGTGCTAGAGTGGAAGGTATACTTCTTGTTTTACCAGTTTTCTTCTTCTTTGAATACAAAGATGTAACGATCAAGGGAAAACTGTTTCCCCTTATAAACATAAATCGACAGTCTGTGTTCAATTTAAGACTATCTTCCTGAATATGTTTACTAGAAGACGATCTAAATGGAGTTAGTGCAACTTGGTTCTAAGTAAATACATGTTTGATGGAGTTGCAAATGTAAGAAACTAAAACATTAAAAAATTAAATATGACCATAAGTTGCAGAGTCTGGCAGCGGAATTGAATTTTGAAGGAGGACAAGAACATTATGAACTGGTCAGTTTATTCAGTGGTGTTATTCATTTGGCACAAAATTAAAGGTGAAATGAGGACTGAAATGGCAGTAAAACCAGTCATACAGTTGTAGAAGGCAGACAGTGAAATAATTCCTAGCTCTTTAGAAAACAATATTAGAAAAAAACCAATTATTACAATTTTTTAAAAAAGCTCTTACATTCCAAAACATCTAAAACCAACATTAATATGCACATTATGGTATTCAGAAATGTTTGCATATATCAATTGCTATATTTCATTACATAATTGCACAGAACACTTTCATTACAGATTATTATACACAAAGCACAAAACATCACAGCCTTACACAAAGGGAAAATGTTAACTTGAATGGAACATCCCCAGAAAGTATTAATTATAACTGTGGGATATGGGATGAAGGTGTGGTTTCCCATCCAGCCCACAAATACTAGCGTTTAATTGGAAAATTTGGGAGGCAATTTGTGGACCCAGAATTAAACAAACCCCAAAGCAGAAGAGTAAAATTATAGACACATATATATGCCAGCATATCCACTCCTCTAGAAAAATACTTCATATATTCATTTGCCTTCTTCAGTATACAGATAGTCCTCGACTTACAACAACGATCATTTTTCAGACTTACGATTTGCAACATCCCCTTGGTCGCTGATCAAAATTCAGATGCTTGGTGACTGACTCATATTTATGATGGTTGCAGTGTGCCAAGGTCATGGGATCACCTTTTGTGATCTTCTGACAAACAAAGTCAATGGAAAAGCCAGATTCACTTCCTAGCAGAACAACTGCAGTGCTTCATTGTGGCAAGGAAGATCTGAAATGGGCAAAACTCACTTAACAATTGTCTCATTTAGTAACAGAAATTTTTGAAATAATTTTTGAAATTTCTGTTGTGGTCATAAATCAAGGACTAATTGTATGTATTTCTCAGCATGTATCTTCCTGCCAGAGCAACATAAACATTAAAAATTCCACCAAAACGGAATCTCACTCAAGCCAAGTGGGAAGAAATTGCTTTTATAATGGTTTTGTTTTAAAACTTTTTGTTGTTCATAGAAGTGGAATGCTTAAATGAAAAATAAAATTTAAAGATGTGTTGGCTTACTCTTAAATTGATCTCAAAATTATTTTAAGTTATTAGCAGCAATGCAAATGCTGGGTTATACTTTGTCCCTTTGCTTTATTGCAGGGGTCCCTAAAGTTGGCAAATTTAAGACTTGTGGACTTTAACTCCTAGAATTCCTCTGCTGGCTGAGGATTTCTGGGGAATTCTGAGGGATTCTGGGAGTTGAAGTGCACAAGTCTTAATAAATGCCAGAATATTCTTCTTATATAGTTTTTCTATTTCAGAAAAAATAAGCATAAGAAAATTTCATTATATCCAAAATGCGACTGGCAGAAGAGGTTAAAAAACGAATTAACTTTGGTTGACATATGTTTTTTTGCCATTTTATTCCTGATAATTCCATATACACATTTATGATGATTACGATTCACTGGATGTTAGTTATTTCTTTCACAGCTAAGGCTGCGTTTTCACACATTTGATTCACCAGTTGCTGTTTTTAAAACAACTGCTGCAGCAAACCCCTTGATGCTCATTTTGCTTTGACTGATTGGTCACTCTGTGTTTTTGGCAGAAGCCTCTTGCACAGATAAATGAGATGCTAATGTATAGGCTTTACCAGCTCTTCTCAAAATGTTTTAGACAACCCTTTTTATTTTGGCCACAAAACAGATGTCATGTCGCTTAAGAACGGCCTCCAAATTCCCAACAGATGCCAAAAGTGTTTACTAGGTCAGGAAATGGGACAGAGATTCTATCAATACATCCACAGATATGCACCACATGCCAGGCTTATACCTATTGTGACACACACACACAGTGGAGGAAGAGAAGCAATCAGAACAGGCGCAATTGTTACAAATTGTTCATCTGAAGAAGAAACTGAAGAATGCACAATATTCAGAACTGAATAATGCACAACCATACAGTAGATCTCATGGCTTTCGTGTTTATTCCCTTCTAAGCCTACAATATGTAGATCCTGAATTTTTTAAACAAAGATATTTTATTTTTGTGTCAAAAGTGTTTTTTTTTCCAAAAAGCAACTGGAATTTTTCCTCCTGAGGAAGATGTTTTTCTTCTCATCCAAGAAGCTTCATCAATTCTGAAAGGATGGTAGGAATGATGGAAGTAGTTGTTTTGACAAGATGGGGGACAGGGTTGGAAGGTTCATATTTCTTTGCAGGTCGTTAGTACTGTCCCTGAGAGCCCTTGATGCCACTTTGGGATTTACCTGTGTTTAATATATATATTTTCTTAGCTCAGTGCTGGTCAACAAACTAAGTGTAAAATGTAAAGAAAGGTAGCGAGGATGCTGCTTGGAGATGTCTTGCAAGGCAAAATGGCAGGAACTAGGAATGCTTAGTCTTAGGATAGAGAAGGCCAGTTGGTGGTAGAATAAGTTGCTTTCAAACTGCTGATAGTATGTTATATAGAAGAATAGCAAGCCCTGCTCAACAGTGGAAGAATAATGGATGCAAGAATAATGGATATCAGTTCAGTGCAATAACAGTGCAAGAATAATGGAGTAAATACTATCAAGTCAGAATTGCCATTTAGTTGTGGAATCAACAGTCAGAAAAGGTGGTGAGCTCCGTTTTGCTGAATGTGTTAAGATACTGGTCCTCAACTGGTCTACGGATCCCTGGGGAGGCCTGAGGTAAAGGGGGGGTCTACAAATACTTGAAGAAATGTTATGATTTAAATATTGAGTTAACTCTTGGGCCATGAAACAAACAAAATGTTAAAAAGTTACGATATTATGTAGTTACTTACCGAGCACATCTAAATTATTTTAAACTAAGCCAAGTATCTTTACAATCCCAAGGCATGTCACCACTTTGGAGCACCCCTAATGTTTGGAAATTGCAAGTTGAAAAATTTGACATGCCCCAGCACTGGCCATGGTCCATAGCCATAAAAGTTTTTTAAAAGGTGGTCCATGGTAAAGATAAGGTTGACCACCATTATGTTAACATATTCTGGAATACTAGAAAAAACAGAAGAATTAATTCTCCAATTGGTTGCTGCAGGTTACTTCTTTAGCACACCATGGAATTTGCCCTCTTTGTATTGTTTGGTTAGTTAGAATCCACATTCCACCACCTTGATGTAATAATTTTTGCTTATAGTTTGGAGGCAACATTTGGGCTCAAAGCCCAAATTTTGGTTTTGACTGATGGGCCAAAAAAAAAAAGCACAACAACCTGAATAATATTAACACAAAACAATTGACTCCCTTTTTACAATCTTGTAATCCCTTAATTTGGTTAGAGTCAGGACGACTGGAAGTAACCTATTTAAATTGTATAACATTATATTTAATTAGAAACATGGAACACATGTTAAAATAAATACAATTCCTTGGTACTTTTGGAACAATTTTGGCAGCCACATCCAAGATTTCTGGCAGTCTTACATGGTGGGCTTCCTTTCTATACCAAACATAGAACCTCTTCTCTCTCACCCTAAGAAAGTAGCATCTGTAGATTCAATAGCTGCAATATAGCTTGAAACCACACATTTGTCTTTCATTCAGGATACGGTAGAGTTTTTACCCAGAGAATAAAAGCAGGAAGCAAGCAAGGAAGCTAATGGGAATTTCTAAAAGAAGAATCAAATAGGAGACTGGAAGTGCCATATTATATTAATTGTTCCTACATTTCAACCTCAAACCTTCAGATGACAAGGAGTAAGATTCTGCATGGAAATCACCTCTCAGAACAGCATCGTCATTTTTTGGGCTCTACTAAAACATCCACAATGTTAATTTTGCATCTAACATATAGCATTAAAAACACATTGAATCTGGGGCATAATTTTTCTTCTTCCTCCTTGAAAGTAATGTATAAAATACATTTTCCAGATAGTTTGAAATTAGAGACAGGATTTTTGATGAGCGCAGGTGACACATACAGAAACTGATAGCACAATGAAGAGATGTTTTTATTCTCTCCAAAACACTGCAAAACACTTAGTAAAGCCACAATTAAGAAAATTAAATGTATATTAGTGTGGTGAAGAATATGATTAGTAATACATTTACACAGACAGCTTGCTACCTTTTGCTCGCCTCACATTTCCAAGCAAGATGCAACTGCCATACGTTTGAGAGCATGACCTTTTGATCTTGAAGTGGTCTTATGCTCTCCAACTTTAAAAAATGCTTTAGAAAATTGACTGGGTAGTGGTATTCTGGACAGAAATGCTACTGACCCTGCCAAAATAGTCTGGTTTTTTTCATTACAGCTTCGGCATTGGGGAAGTAGGTTTACTTGGACCTGCCTATAATTTCTGTGTATTGACTGAATAATCTCAATGACCACCCCCCATTGCTCAGGGTCATGCTGGCAAGAGGCTTGGGGGCAGCTCATACGAACCCCTTGATGGGTAGGTTAGAATTAAAATAATTAGTTCTTGTCATGCTTTGTCCTTTTTTACTATCTTCAAAATGATGTGATCCCGTTTTTATATATGCAACAGATTGTACTCATTGTTTGGATTCCGCAGGAACCATGGTAGTCTGATCACAGCAACAATATGATTTTGATATATGGACCAAAACATCATCCTATGCTTTCAGTGTTACAGCTGCACTTACTACAAGGATAATCTGTGGCTGTTCTGCACTTCATTGCCAGTGTTAGGTGCCTTCCATGCTGGTCACCTGCACCACAGCCTGCTCCTCCCAAAGTAGCCAGTTTAGTATGAATAAGCTGGCCACTTTCAGCTATGCCAGTTAGTCTAGGCAGCCACCTTACCACCACAGTATGCACCTCATTAATAATCTGTGTTAATAATCACACATTTTCTAATAAATGGTCTCAGCTCCCAGAATTGTCAATAATGACTCTGCTGGTTTAGGAATTTCTGAAGCTGAAGTTCACATAACTGGAGAATGTTCATATTGTGTATGGCTAGTTGAACAATCAGAACAAACAAGCAAGTCAAAGATAGTTGGGAAGAACAGCTGGCAAGCTCACCTTTTGCTTATTGATGTTTGTGAATAATGGAAAACAATAGGATTAACTGCGATGGTGACATTTTGGCCTTCAGAATCCAAGATGACAACTTCAATCAACATTAGCCAATATGTTCAATGGCAATATATTATGTGACTTGTAGTTTATCATTAAGACAGCATAATTATGTTAAATTTGGTACGTTCCAAGTAGCAATTCAAACTTCCTCCTCCTCCTCTTCCTCCCCAAGTTATACTGGAAATATGAAAAACAAAATCTAGCATTATGTGCCTAAGCAGTCGCTAGACACAAAATGCCAGTTACAATTGTTCTTTTCCAACAACTATTTAGTCTGTGTGATGCTTCAAATGAGGAGGCAGTAAAAACAGTAGAACTGGCTTGAGGAAGTCCAGGTTAGGTGCACCTTAGTGAAATTCTAATCTATTCCAGATGAAAATCAATGCTCTTAACAAAAACAAAACCATTTTTTAAAAGATTCTGATCCATTTCTGCTTGGATAACAAATCTATACTCTTATTTTATTAGGAAATTGGCCTGGATGTACTATTTGGGAAAATTATTACTCCAACTGCAGTATGGAAGCCACCTGTGCAGTGTGGTCTCCAGAACAATCATAGTTCTTTCCCAGTTACAATGTTTGGGATACTTAGGGAAGGTTATATATAGGTCTTTATAAAGAGGTCTTTGTGAATTGCTATATGTAACTCAGAGCTGCTAGCTGTTCATTTAGTTGCCAAATTCACTTGTGGAATCTCTTGGAGTGGATGAGTGTCTACAGTCACCATTATGAAAGATATTGCTGCCACCTCATTCAATTTATAAGTGTATCCATAATGAACATTAAAATACATCTGCCTATCTTTGCAGGCCTCAAGAGACTTATTGGTTTTGCTTGCTGTTATCATCCTCTTTTAACAAACTCATAA